>OW028690.1:6764583-8117500 GCA_932294315.1 Epinotia nisella | reverse complement strand
AAGGTTACACTACTATATAAGGTTCTTTGATGTATATTTTGCTTGCGATTATTATATTTTTATTGTGTAAACCCAAAAAAGAATGGCATTCCTGCAAAACAATCATTAAAACGGTGATTTTAGTCATACACACACTGAAAACAAAAACATACTTATTGAATCATTTTTGTACAAGACTTAATGCCATGGTATTTTTTTTACCATAAGCCGAATTGCACCAAGTGGTCCATTCAAAAAGCAACTTTACCATCCAAGCTAGAAGATTCCAATAACAGTTTTATAAAAAGTCGGCCACATTAAATAATCCTAACATACACCGTAATGTTCTTTTGTTGAACACGCAACGACAATGGATCCCAAAATGCGTAAATCAACATATTCTATCTAAAGCAAAAGAGCATCACATGATTCATTAAGTAATTTTTATTGTAAGCTTTATTCCTTCTACTTAACGGTTCTTATTAGAATGAGTTGTTAAAACGGAATAGGTCATTTTAGTTTAAAAAAGAAAATTCGCGCATGTATGTCATTGTTATCATACGGACTGGCTTTGCATACAAAAAGATTTAAGAAAGTGAAGGTATCGTTTCGAAGATTTTAAATAACTTTTACAGATGGTGTTACTTTCCCGCACTAGTGCGCAAATGAGCACTTTATGTGCATATGTTGAAACTTTAAAGAGCCATATGTACTGTGAAACGTTGTACGATACACGTGCGAATAGGTAATTCGCAACTCGTGTCGATTTAAAACACTCCCTTCGGTCGTGTTTTAATTTATCGCCACTCGTTTTGAATTTCCTAATTTCACTACTTGTATCGTAAATAACTATTTCATGTTTGAATCCATTCTTATACTCGATGTCAAAAGAAAAAGGTCACAAGTGCAGTCGTTGCCACTATTTGATGACTGTTTTTGATGCTGGCGACCATGGTTTACATTTTATCACTTATCGCTCGATAAGACCTCCGTCCCGTCACTTTCTGATAAGTATGCGAATGCGAGAGAGATGGATGCCTAATCCACAAAGATAAATTATATAGGTAATTTACCTTAAAAACAAAGTTTAAACCGACTTCAATTCGGTACTTTGTCAAGCCACATTACTTACATGAAAATTTTATTTCCAATTTACCACATGAACTGCTTTCCGAGAGCAACTGCGTTGATTTTACAGAAAAAACCCAAGTAAGCGACGGAACTCCTCAATTATGATCAGCCAACATATAGCGATGTTGGCTGATCATAATTGAGGAGTTCCGTCGCTTACTCAAGGATCACAGAATTGACACTTCATTAGTTGCTACTCAACGGAATCATGTAAGAATCTTTGACGTACTCGTACTAAGTACTACATCCTTCAGGAGTTCCATAAGTCATCTGTGGAGTTCATCATTAGTCACCAAAATTGCGATTTCCGAGGGTAAATTCACGAGTTATAATAGAAAATACCGAAATCACTACACGCGTGCCTATAAAGTTTGAGGGTTGCCCTGAATTTTCCTGGGATCCCATCATCAGATTCTGACTTGGTGACAATGGGACCACCTCAGGAGTATTATATTTTGAATAAAAAAAGAATTTTGAAAATCGGTCCACAATTGACAGATCAAGAAATCGGTGAACATACATAAAAAAATATACAGTGGAACATAGAATCTCGTCCTTTTTTGAAGTCGGCTAAAAATGGCAACCATCTTAGGCCCGCTGGATAGTTTTGCTGTGGTGTTTGGAGCGGGCATAAAACCCAAGAACCTACTTTTCTATAAAGCGGCGAGTGCATTCGGTGCCTATTGTGTTTATTGAACAACACTATTAAAGAACTGGAACACATTTGGATGTTTTGTGCTTAGTTCAATGGTCCAAGTGACTCTTCAACTCATCAAAGGCTTTTAGGTATGTCGAAAGTAAATATACTATTGACTCTGTGAGCTGAAAACTCGCAAGCCCGACTTCTTTCTTTAAATTTCGAATAGCTGAATCGACAAAAAAATCTTATATTCATTGAACCTGCTCATAAAACACGAGAACCGGTTGAGGAATGCGACCTGTAGAGGAGAACAGCAACAGCCGGACAGACGCCGGACATACGAAATAATTTTGCCTAATCTGAAACGGAGAACTTCGTTCGCTTCACTAGCTCGTTCAAAAATGACATACACCGTAACATGTAACCCGATTAAACGAGGTTTTCGTCAGTCACATATCTTTCTGCTTAATTATATACACTTCCTACGCTCCTGAGTTTGCTGCGGCCGTTTGCTGGCCGACGCACAGACACGGCACGGCAGGATGGTATGAACTCGCTGAGTGCCTGCCGGCGCACGGGCCGGGCTCGGCAAAAAATCCCTGATTTTTCTTTGGATTTTCACTATGTCCCTCACAAAGTACAACAGTTTATTTTACAGAAGTAGGTTTATGTAATATAAATATGATTATTTCTTTGAGTGAAACTGGACGAAAGGAATGTTAATTATCATTGCAAGGGCTTGGACCCCTACGTCTATTTTCCGGCGTCATTTTTGAGAAATGGCTGATTGCTTTATATTTTGCGCTATAAAGTTTGATACCTAAATACGAGTTGCAATATAAACTTTGGAGTTGCCATTGTAAAAAAAACAGGCAGAATTTTTTTTTTCTTATGTCCTACTCAAAGTACAAATGTCAACAACACAGCTAATCCTCGAAGCAATAAAGGAATAATAACGCACTTGTGAGTCCGCTTTCCATGAAGCTGGCCGTATGCTTGTTTGCCACCGTTTTAGTATAAAAAAGCAGACAAGTGCGAGTCTGACTCGCCCACCGAGTGTCCCCTACACAATTACAAATGTAGTTTTCAGATTTTTCCCTGTACTTGTAGTTTAAGACGATATTACTTGTCAAATTTTATAGTTTTTTTACGTTAACTTACAAGTTTGATGTTTTCACTGCTGCAAGGGTCTGTAGACTTGAGTATATGGTTTTAATTTCAACTCATTACGTCCACGCGTTCCCGAGATAAAGGGTATTGACAGACAGACAGACATACAGGCAGGCAGATGGACAAGAAAGTGATCCCATAAGGGTTCCGTTTTTCCTTTTGGGGTACGCAACCCTAAAAAGCAAGCCTAATAAGGCCGCGTTTACGCAGAGGCTCATTACGCCGGTGCGTAAACGCGCTAAGTAGGTAAGTAGCTTTATTTTTCTCGTACTTAGTACAATTCGAAAGGATTATTAATGATGTCGAGCCTATAGTTTGCTACCATCACTACTATAAAACATGTATCTCACTCAATCGTGACGTTGTAATAACAACCATAAATGATCCGCTATAAGATAAAATTTGACCGATTGCCATGATTTTTAAAGAGTTTGCGAAAGTTATAGTCCGCAGCCCGTTAGTGCGTAGGCGGCTCCCGCAGGTCTTTGTCAAAGCCAAACTGAGTTTAACGAACTAGTGTTCGTTAAATTCAGTGTATCTTAAAAATAATACAAGCTTTTTATGAACTTGCAATATGTTTGCTCGGGTGTATTCTTGCAACTCAATTTTGAAGCAGATATCTTCATTCAACCGATTGCGCTGAAATTTTGGGTTTAAGTATAGTTTGGATGACAATTCAATATTATGGTGCCATCGAGCTGATCTGATGATGGAGACAGAAGGTGGCCATGGGAACTAACAGACCGATGAGTTTGGGCTCGTTAGAATCGTCTCAACGAGTAGTTCATGACGGTATACAGAACAGCACAGTAAAAGCTTGTACCAAAATATTTTTTTTGACAGAATCTTATTTTTTATTTGTCAAATGTGACGTACTACTAAAAAAAATTGTCGATATACAGAATTAGTCAACCCAAAACGCATATAATACGAAGTTTTACTCTAGCAAGCGAAGTTGTATTTATGGGTTCAAATCCCGGTAAGGGCAAATATTTGTAAAAGTACAGTTGGCAATTACATTTTTGACAGAAACTTATTAGTATCTGTAGGTAGGTACGTATAAGGTAAAAAGGAACCCTTATGATGTGCGATTCTGTCCGTCTGTCACAACAAAACTACTTATGCTATCAATTTGAAATTTGAAATAGTTGTAGACATATCGACTGATCCACGTGTATGGAAAATTAAAAAAAAACTATGTAAAATTATGGCTTTGGTGGGAGGCTGAAATTCGAAGTCTAGTCATTAGGCCACGTGGGCTCACAAATAAGAGGGCTTGAGTTGTACATTCTGAAAAAGCTTTTATTGTTTTATTACCAGAGATCGGACAAATTTGCGTCATTGCTCGCAATAATGTGGACATAACTCCAAAATTAATCAAAATGTTAATCAATTAATTATTTCTTGAAGAATTTTTTTTTAATTTCCGGAGATAATAGTTTATACGTGCTTATGATTGTTAGCAAAATGTTATTTGAAGTGGTTATCGTTTTCGTAAATATTCTTATATAATATAGAAGTTACGATTTTAAACTGAAACGATTATTTACACTAGAAATAATACCCAACAACTACTACATGGTATATATCCTGCTATGATTATTATTTCTGAAGAAGAAGTTTTCTATTTCTATAGATATAACGGAAAAAATACTGATTATTGTCTTTAATAAATCTATACTTTAGCAAACTTTTGTATTTATTGACTAGTAATCAAATTATATGTTAAGTAAGAAATAAATAATTGAATAATATTTTGATTAATTTTGGGGTCATGTCCACATTACTGCGAGCAATGACGCAAATTTGTCCTAGGTATCTCTGTTTATTACACAACGGTGCTTTATCTTCTTACATCATATTCCATGAATTATTCGTTTATTTTATTTCATTTAAGGGTGGAGAAAGCTTACATTTTAAAAGAGCAGTTAATTAAATCAGCTCCAAAATTATTTTTTCTTGGTACCAGCCTACCAGGGCATAAATGTAGGTTTAATTAGTTCTCGTGTCGTAATGTATTAGAATTATGTGTGTAGTTCAGTACCTAGATACTATTTTTATATAGACCTTTGTCTAAGGACTTCTTAAAATACTAACAGTTTGATCTTGATCCCAAGGTTTCAAAATACTAAGACCGCCGCCTGTTGTTTTTCTTGAGTCTCCCTGGTAGGTATCTCAGTGTATTCTTTTGTACTTGCTATATTTGTATGGTTGTGCAATAAAGATTGGTACAATGAAGTATTGTATTGTACTTCAATCCGGTGAAATATGTTTAGATCATCACAATATTTAAGCTGGTCAGTAATTCAAGTACTGAAACGAATTTGTGTTCTCGCACACGTTCGCTCGCGCTACAAGTAAGGTCGCGTTTAGGCACAGCAGCCCAACTATTCTGTAACTTGTTGTAATTTCACCTCACCATTCACCCACAAATATATCTTGACGCCGTGATTCGTAGTAACTAAGCGTAGGTAGAGGTCTAGTTTCGTTAGGCGTGACGGATGTGGTGATGCGCATTTGCACGTTCCGAATAACATATTGCGAGACACATCGCGCGCGCTGAAAAGCGACTATGGAAACGCTGCTCTCGCCGCCTGTGTCTAAACGCGGCTTCACGTGCCAGAAAATGCCACAATGTAGCCAGAAAGTGGAACTCTTCAATAACCGAATCCTTGAGTAAAACCTTGAATGCGCAGGGATTGACAACAATGCCACGCGCTCTATCAGATTTCGTTCTAATGCTTGTACCTCCTAAAGATGTTGTTTTTATACATAATTGGTTTCTCGCTGTTTAATAGGTGTGACATTGCCCTAAGCTGTTAAGAAAGTGGGCTGGCTGCGATGAGTCACACTCATACAAAGAGCCGATCCGCGGGTTAATGCCAAATCACATTGACCTAAAGACGGGTTTTGGTAACGGATCTGTTTTGATTGTTAACATTAACGAGTTGGCTGTTTCCATGCATTTGTTTTATAACTCCACTTAACTGAGAAGAAACTGCAGCTTGGGTGGGACACGATCACGTGAAGATGAGATATGACCTACAAATACTCTTTATTGCACAACTCAAAGAAATAACACTATAACTCACCGTTCGTACGTGTATTATTAAAAAATACTTAAACAATCATTTTTTTAAGGGCACTGTGTAAAAAAAAAATGAGTACGTCAAAAAATCAGAAATAATTAGTTTTTGTGTCTGCGAGGATTTAACGGTGTTTTTGGTAATGTAGGAGAAAAATATGTTAATATAAAAAATACTTAAAAAAATTTGATTTTAAAAAAGGTAATCATTATCAAAAAAAAGTATGCCAAAAAGTCAGAAATAATTAGTGTTATAACCATTCGCGAGGATATTACGGTTTTTGTTTTACTTTCAGAAAAAATCCGATTTTTCACATACGCTCCTTTATTTAGCGGGACAAATTATCCCAAAATCATGTTGTGGTATGATAACATTAATGACTAGAAGAAGCCATTTTCCGAAAAAGAAGTATCCTTAAATTTTAAATTGTCCATTTCTATTGGAGAACCGCTTCTCAGCCCTCCACAGATGGTTGGAGTGACGAGGACCAACAGCGACAAACATTTACAAAGAAAATTAAAATAGAAATCAGGGCACTTGCAAAGAATTCGCCAAGAAACCAACATCTGTCCAGCTAGACCCTTTGAAATTAACGAAGTCATGAAAGCTGTCAAAACATTAATTTCCAATAAAGCTGCTGTCCCTGACATATTCTACAACGAATTCATTCAGTACATGGGTCCTGTTGCTCTAGGCCGGCTGACTGCACTCTTCACATTCCAGAACAACAGACTTCCAGAAGATTTTAAGCTGGCGAAAGTAATGGCTGTACTAAAACCGGGAAAACCCGAACACCAGCCAGAGAGCTATCGACCAATCACGCTTCTCAGCTGCTAGAATTGAGCCATTCATAGAAGCTGTCTCGTGAACAAGCTGGTTTTTGAAAGGTATTAGGGAGTCAGGGCATACTGTACCTCCCTATATACGTGTTCCCTGTGGAGAAATTACACGCAACGGGCCTACGGGGCCCTCCGGATCCAATTTAACAACGCGTTCCGGGTGCTGGTGGGGCTGCCTCGCTTCTGCAGCGCATCAGGGATGTTCGCAGAAGCGCGCGTCGACTGCTTCTACGCAACTATGCGCAAGCGGTGCGCATCCCTGGTGCGCCGGGCGCGGGCCAGCCCCAACCCCATCCTGCGTTTGATAGCTGGCAGATTTGATTCTCCGTATATAAGGCACTGTTGTGAAATGCATGTCTCCAACAGTGCCTATCTGTATTAATATTAATTTTGATATAGGTGCTAAATTGTATAATTTTAAACTTTTACTGTATGAGTCTTGTGTAACTCGAAATAAATGCTTTCATTCATTCATTCATTCATTAGGATGTGTATACTTCAGTATAGTTAAGTGTAAAAATATGGGTGCATGTGCATACAACCTGATAATAAATATGTCCCATAGCTCTTATGGTCGCGGATTAAGATTTCGGTATATACGTATTTATGAGAGGATTAAATCGATACATATTTTTGCACTTGATGTACTTCCGAATAAACGAAATGTAATCTGTTGAACGACTCAGTACGTTTAATAGAGTCAGCGTCTAGGTACTTTTATGCAGGAGCATTACTACTAAAATAGAGAACAAACTTTCTTAGCCAAATACGTAATTAGCGAAAAGGCAGTGCCGGTTGTGTGTGAAGCGAACCAAGGTTGTACCTATTTGTTTACCGTGGTAAGCTACAGTATTTTCCATTATATTTTTTCTATTACTCGATTGAGAGAGGTAGGGTACAGCGGAATATGATATCGCTGACATTTTGAGCAGCCCACCATAGCCACAATAACACCAGTCATTGCTCTGTTGGTAGGCATGTGGTATTGTTCGCGCTAGTGAGTTAGAAATTATTACACCTGTATTAAATAGTCACTGAAGAATGGGATGCGTAGGAGAGAGATGCCCCATTTAAGATCCTAAATTTAGGAAGGTGCAATATCCCTTTTCAACATCGCCATCACAGCACAGTCATGATGTCCGATTGTATACGTCCGATTGCAGGGAACAGGCCTCTTTCCGCAGTAAGGGAACGAACCTGTAGTCCCCACGCTGACTCTCTTCAACCTTAAAAAAACCAGAATCCAGATTAAAACAATGATTATCAGGTCACCGTTGTCGCTTACGGTTGTTGGTCGCGCACGCTACTCGGGCGCAGTCCGCACCGGTACAGCGCACGCGCCGCTCGCCTCACTCGTGCGCATCCGAACGAGTCAATGCTTGTCGAAGTTTTAATTGAATCTTGCTATCGATTTAGCTGCGTTTAGCAGCCTTATCAGTGATTTGCGATGGCAAAAAGCCTCGTGTTTGTGCTCGGTGAGTTAATTATTTGCAGTATTAAATCAAATAACGGGATATTTGTTTAAAAACTATTTTTTATGATTTTGCAATGGTAGGTAAATTCATAGTAAAAAATTGCCCTGTTGTATGTAGTACGGTAGAAACAAAAAACCAGCCAAAGTTAAAACAATCTGTGTGGTGCTTTGATGCTGTGGTTTATACTGTAAAATTAACTTTTGATACCTAACGAAAACATTTGCCGGGTAAAATCAGATACTTCACATTTCAGTGTGAGAAAGTAAACAGTAAAAGTGTGAGTAGGTTCGATAATTATACAGCGGCTGCGTGTAAATTTCATACGGGCGAATATTTTGATGACGATTACCCAGTGTCGGTCCTAAACAACACATCGGGCGAATATTTTGATGAACATTAGTGTCAGTCCTAAACAACACATTTACATACATTTCGTTAACTAACTGCTTCATTTTTTTCATACAAAATAATTGAGCACGCAATGTATTCACTACACGTCACGACACCTTGACGGGACCCATAAATGTCAAAACGTTTGTTAAGTCAAATCAGTTTGGACGTAATACATACATCGCTGCTAGGACGTACTTAAAAAAAAAACTGTTTATTAATTAAGCTATTTAACGAAATAGCTTTCTCATATCATTTGTACAGGCGAAAACTAGGGCTGGTTAAAATATACGCCCGTATTAAAACTGTAGTACTTTTTTACAGGCTGTATAAGTACTTTTTTTTTGGTCAATTCAGTTTTTGGATTTTTTTTTGCCAAAAACAGACCTGTGAGTTCTACAGCTCACTGTCACTAGTAATAAAGTAATAATATAAACGAATTACTAGGTAGGTACATATGTATAGTCAACAGCAAAAGTAGGTTATAATTTTTTCACCTTATTGCAATGGAATAAGGTCCAAAAGTGATAACTTACTTTTGCTCTTGACTGTACAGTCAGCGAAGTTGTTCGGTATGCACCCCTGTATAGAGGTTTTTATGTAGAGGAGGGGACACTTCTTTCTGTGGGTGACTGTGCTTGTAAAGAGTAACAGACTATTTTTGTGATACAGGTATGTACCTGATATCTTTGTTGAAGCAAAACTTTTAGGCTATTATCACGGAATTCAATCAGAGAATAATTATGACATAAAATAAATATGCTTAAAATAATATTCGCAAGTAAACTATATTAAGAAAGGTATAGAAATATATATAGGAACCAAGTTTTTTCGTGGTCTGGAAATGTCTGATAATTATTTAACATTATAACTGCAATTTTTAATCCTCAATTAAGACATTGTAAATAACATTAGTCTTTTGCGAAGTGGCATTCAATATTCACCTTGTATATTCATAATAATTGACAGCAGTACAAAAACAAGCACACGCACATGTCATAACGGCAATAAAAATTGCTTGCGATGTGATATTCTAAATAGCTTCCTTTGTACGCATAACAGCAACGTGACAAGCCTTTGCATGGCACCTGTCGAATAGTAGTTCCCGCTTTCACCATTAGTAATCTCGTGGAAAAACAATTGGGGAAAATACGGTCCATTATTAACGTTTTTAATTGGCTGATTTGGTTTATTAAACGTAACATTTAGGTAATTGGACATAATATTTTCTGAACGTCGTATGGACACGTTGAGTTTTGAAGTTTATATTGTGCACAGCAAGGCTCTTTATGCAGCTTGTAGTCGGAAAAAGATACGACCTTCGGTGAGTGAATCTGTTGAAATGCAGCGTTACGATCGATTGCGTTTTCTTGGTAATTTAATCGTCTACCTATGTGATTTGTACTATGACGCTCAACGCTCATTTGTGGGAATATGTGTATAAGGTTTCATTAAAATAATCATTAAGTTGTAGGTATACTTCGATATTTGGTATGACAGTCTCATAAAAAAGGCTTCATTGAAATTCTTTATTAGGTACTTATTAATTATTAAAGGAATAATTTAATCATTTAGTAGGTAAATTCCATTAAGTCCTTTTTAAACACGTTGGGTATAAAAATGTTTTGGTGTTGATACCGAACTCTGCAAATTGGTACTACAACCTCATAAATAAACTAAACTACTAAAATCGACCCATTACTGCAACCTATTCTACTCGAACAAGTAGCACAACAATCGAAAGTGCACCGATTACGCTTAATGATAGCTTTGTCAGTAATGAAAATGCCTAGTTGTTACAAAATACCTGTGGAAATTGAAACATACCAAAAACTACTTTCTAGCTAAGACAATATGCGAGAAATGGTGTTAATATCATGTATTTTAGTACTTTGGGTTAAATTTAGGTTCGCGTCTCTTCTGTCTTCTGTATTGCCAAATTTAAGGCTAGAACGCCAAATTTTGGAGTCTTAATCCGCATAAACGGCGTATCCTCATCCTCTTAAAGGATTTTTTGCAATTAAATCATTTTTTATATGCGCGGAACCCTATTGACCACAGGAAAGACGACTTTTATTTTACTCAATCTTTATGACTTTATGGAATGACCCTCTTCTAGTTTTTTTATAATGATCGGATAAGTTCTTAGAAGGCTATAGCTTGGCAACAACTCTGATTCCCTGTATTTGAGATCCATGAACATGAAACGTTATTATTCCGAAGACATAGAACTGTTATTATGATTTTAATGTTACAGACATCTCAAATGCAGCCTGTTGAATGAATGAGTGAATAATAAAAAATAATTAGTACCATGTTAACAAATTGAACTCCGGAAATGTAGTACTCCTATTGTGTACATGAAATAATTTTAATATAGAAAAATAGAGTGCGCAATTTTATCGAGATATGGAATCCTTGGAAATAGCATTTTACTCTTAAATTATATTTTAAATCGTCTGCTCTCGTGATTGGTGCAGGCCTAATTAAATAATTGAGGATTCATCAGAGATCGTCTGATCAAAGGCAGTTACACCAATCATGGAATTGCCCGAGAAGCCGCATTCAGGCCCAGAAGGCAACTGTAAAGAGCTTGGTGACACAATATGAGGTTCGCAGTAGGGACATTCGAAACATCTGAATGAAACTAACACATTCAATATGGCCCAAGGTATTAATTTGATGCCACATTCGACTGCGCTGTTCGCGAGTACAATTTGCAGAACGTAGCTCATCTGTTTTAAACCTTAGAGAAGAGAAGTTATATATGTAGATTGTCGAAAGATTTTGATCATACAGTTAACTACATGTGTTTGGTCGTTTCATATTATTCAAAGGGCTGTTCAATTTTATCCAAGTTTTCGTAGTTACCAGGCCAACATTATCGTAACGTTCTTAGTGTTCTAACGCAGGTGAAAATAAATAATAAATAAATAAATAATAAATATAAGAGGACAATCTTACACAAATCGACCTAGTCCCATAGTAAGCTCAATAAGGCTTGTGTTATGTGTACTAGACGACGATATATTTAATACATACAAATACTTACCTAAATACATAGAAAACATCCAAGACTCAGGAACAAATGTTCATGCTCATCACACAAATATTTGCCCTTACCGGGATTCGAACCCAGGACCTTCAGCTTCGTAGGCAGCGTTACTACCCACTGGGCTAACCGGTCGTCATGTAAAATAGTATTTATATTCTTTATAGAAGCACTAAAGGTGAATTACATTGCTTTTGTTTCAACTTTACTTAAGATAAAATAGGTTAATGTGAGATTAATTGACTTGTACTACATCAGAGGTGTGAAGTATATTGGGTACCATGCATGAGCTGTACCTATGTGTATGGAAGGTATGCATGCGCTTCCTGTACTTTCACTTAATGCAGTGTACACAGTGTATAGCATAATACATATGGAGGCTCTACTCTCTTTGACGTGCAACCGCAGTAATCTCATGATGAATGACGCACAGGGAAACTATTCAACATTCACTCGATTGATATCAACTGAGATTAAGACTATTGAGAAATCGATGTGTAGTTACGCTTCAATGTTACAAATAATCTTAGATCCGTTAGCAAACACAAGAACATTTTTTTTAATATTTGGGGTTTTTATGACAAAATATACTCGTTTAAACTTAAATACTTTATACTGGGTGACTTCGGGGTTATAATCCGCCACCTATTTTAAGAGAACCAATTAAGAGTTAAAGTTAACTCTTAATTTGACCCTATTTTTTTGCGATTTCGTGGTTGGTCCCGTGGAAAAAGTTATTCAGTATGATAATCTTATTCGCTTTTGGTCATTCCGGATCATGACCCCAAAGTCACCCAGTATAGGTACTTTGCTCATGAGTGTATTATAATTTTATAATATTATATTCTTCATATGACAGTTTCTTTCCATTGGCGGATGTACTTATACAGTATCAAAAAATAGGACTCTTCTCTGGACTCATACGTATTCTAACATAGTACTCGTCCTATTCAATAGTTGCTATTTGTCACTGTACCTACTGACTGGTCAAGTTCGGTGGTTGCCTTTTTCGTTTTTCGTTACATTTGATATTGGTCACTTTTTTGGCCATATTCGTTCACTATCTTCGTTGTTTGTGATTCGTATTTTTCATACTTTTTGGATCTTTACGCGACGCAGGTATTTTCGAGGAGACAGTATGGTAACATGAAATTGATAATTAACGGCAGTGTTGTAAGATCGGGATCCAGTTACGGAGGCCAAGATCATTTTTGGATCTCTGCGCCAAAGTAGACGAAACATCAAAACGATGTAATTAATATCGAATTAACGAAACGCAGAACAAAAGGCATAAATAATTAATAAATATTAATACCTACCAAAGTCGGAAATGATACTCGTACGAAAAACGGAATAAACAAACAACGAACATGACCAAAAGAAATTGATGGCGTTTGTATAGCTACCCTTTTCTAATTTTAGCGGTGAACGTTACGCTCTAACCAATTACATTAAACCTGTACTGCTTTATTTACCCTACGACAGGGTTGTTCAATTACGCGAAGCCAAGCAAACACGCTGAATGTCGACACAAATTAAAAACTCGTTCGACGCAAACAATCTGTCCTCGCTGCGACACAAATGTCTCGGCGGGGGTGATGGAAACCCCTTAAATGTGACCCTACTTCTTAGACCGACCAAAAGGCCACCGGTCGACTATTAAACGTTGGGTTTATATTTCTATGAAGCGGTGATCGATTTTAAAATTGACTTTATCAGCAGCTGTAGCAGATTTATTTAACACTAGCTGCCCGCGCGGCTTCGCCCGCGTATTGCTAAGAACGAAGGCAAACATCATAACATTCATAACCTTTCCTGACAAAGTGGCTCATGAACTAGATTACCATGAGATTGAACTAGTCGTGACAAAATAAATATTGTAACTGTAATAAAGTATAAATATATAATAGTGTTAAGGTGAATATATATATACATATATATATATATATATATTCACCTTATATATATATATATATATTATTCGGTATTCACCTTAATACACAGACACCCACAAAATGTAAATCTAAAATTGTAAAAAAAGGTAAAGTAGATATAATTTAAGATACTGATACTCTGTATGTACTTGTGTAAATAACTTTGATACAAGACTGGGTCCTGTAACACAGGGCTTACTAGCTCAGGATGCAGGGTCATGACATGACCGATTCACTGCCGCGAAGACACACACACAATATGCGTCAATTGTACTGTATGTCTACTCCCTTTGTCTCTGTGTGTCTTTTGTGTCTTTTCTTTCTTTCTTTTCTTTATATGCATATTGTGCCTCTTTTGTAAAACCTTTTTAGACCCGCGGGATAAAATACAGCCTATAACAATCCAGAAAGACTGTTTTACACTTAGGTGAAAGAATTTTTGAAATCGGATACCAAGCGGTTCCGAAGGTTGATTGGTTTCACTGGATCACAGACACACAGGTTCTAATCGTCTTTTCTGATTATTCATAATTTAGATACAGTCCAAAATACTTCGAGATTGCTAAATGCTGTATGACTTGATGGGTAATTGCGTAAATTTTCGAGGACGAGAGTTGTCATTTTCCCATATCAAAAATGATATTTAGATCTACCTAACGTACCGTACATATGAAACGTTACTCAATCGACCAGCAATTCAGCAATTTGATAATTTTCATCTGATAGTGTCAAATTGATGTGGCTGAATCGATGAGAAGAGCAACAGTTTACAGCGGCCGTGTTTACTTGTTACCTAGAAATGTAGGTACCTACTACATTGTCATTGGCACGTGACAATATACAACATTTCAAAATATGTAATGACGCCTAAATCGAAAATCATTATGTTACCTGAACGTAATAAAGTAGTTTTCAGCCTTTTCTCACTCGTTTTTAAGAAAATCGCGAAATTGTATAAGCGTGTTTTAAACCGTGAGTGACGTCAATACTACGTCTGTCATATCATATTATGAAAAAGCTGCCATACGAGCCATACTTACTGACGACATAATTTTCTTACGACCTTTTGGAATTCGCTCTTTTTCAATTAGATACTTTTGAATGAAAATTACAATTTAGGGAATAATATTTAAAAAAACACGTGTTCTTAAAAAAAAATTCTAGCGATTTTAGCATAAAATGGCCTACTTGAACAAATGTTGTCAGCATATGAGGTATGCAGGATGACCGACTCGTAATTAATTATGAAAACAGGTGAAATTGAGTAGTCGTTATCATTTACAGGTCTTCTTGGACTTTGCTGGCAGGTTGGCTGCGGGGATAGCAAATATGATAAGTAAGTAAATAAAAAAGTAAAAAATCATTATATCTATACATGAACACATAGTAATATTATGCAACAGGTCCTTATGTACGTACTTGATTGCAAATCTAATCGTGTCAATGCGTACAAACGTTGAAATTGCTTTCACACTTTGACATGCCATAAATCTTAAATGATTTTTTTTGCTGATAAATAACATGTGTCGTGACGCATGTACAGTCAAGTGTAAAAATATGGGAGCATACAACTTGCTCATAAATGTCCCGTGGCTTTTATATCGGTGGATTCAAGTTTCGGAAAGAACATAATTTATGAAAGGATTTTATAAATCGATACCTACATTTTTGCACTTGACAAAATATTTTGTGAAAAATACGGGTTGCTCGATTTTTTTTAGCGTCTGGCTAATGTATTGTGATATTTACTATTCATTATTTAATTATATTAATTTTAATCAAAGGCATTCGTTTGTTTTTTTTTTGCTTGGTTAACACTACTGCAAAATAGTTATTTGTGTCTTAAGGGAGCAAAATGATGTATTTACGGCGAGGGCGGTACATTGAATCCAGAGTAAAGTGAAGGATTCTACAATATAATCCTGAGAGTAGCGAGGGATTCTACGTTAGAATCCTGAGCGTAACGAAGGATTCAAGTTAACACCCATGACGAAAATAATTTTGCTCCTGAGTGACACATAAAAATTTTCACACCGACTATGAGGAAAATATAACAGCCATCGATTGTTTTGATTTCAGTAAAACGTACTCGTATAATTAATTGTGTCAATTTTTTTTAAAATTACCAAAAAATCAGTAATTTTCATATAACGTTGTTAAAGTTAAAGCTTGAAATATGTTCGTTTTTAATCGATTACGATGAAATTACAATCGATAATTTTATAAATTTAAGTTGTTCAATTGGCACATTGCGTAAATGCTACATGCCAATCGGTCAGTTGTTTAAGTCGAACTATTAACTAGTTTTGTAAAATTAGATACGTTACTATAATAAGTCTTACTGCAGTAAAACTGTTAAAACAGTTTTGCTGAACTTTAAGTAGTTAGTGTTTTTGTAGATTTTTTAGTAACAAATAAACAAATAAAAAAATGAATAAATTAAAAAAGTAGCTTGAACAGAAAAGTTGTATTTTGATTCCTCTCATCGTGGAGCAAAACTTACTTTTCCGAATGAAAAGTGTGAAAAACTATTTCAGAATGTACAGTCAGCATCATAAACATGTATACACTTTTCGACCTTATGTCTAGGTAATAAGGTCATAGAATGTATACATGTTTATGATGCTGACTGTACAACTTTAACCTTTTCATATACCTCAGTTGACCCAATATCTAGACTTAAAATAAATTTTTGCTCTTCCTCATATCGACAATATTTCATAGAAAAATGTTTAAAGTAACACACTTTTTATTCTCCGAGTTTGATTAAATCGGGGCTAACATATTTTATGTTTTTTTTTAGCTACACTCTTCTACGTATTATCCCGCAACATGATCAACATCTGAAAACGTTGTCGGACCTCCCCATAGTTGATGAACTCTCCCGTGGAGGGGTAGAAATCTTGAAGAGGAGCTTTGGGGTGAATGACAGTACTGACGTTCTGGTGTCCCCGCACACCAAGGACCTGTTTGAGAACTTCGCCAATAAAAATGGAATGCTGGTTCAAACTAAACACTATTATGGCAGGTGAGTATTTAACTATTGATTACGTATACATAGTAATAAGTTAACCCATTCAATGCCAGTCACTGATATGAGTCATGCCTCTACGTGCAATTTCCGCTACAGAGCGGAAAAACGCTGCTACGCGCTACGGCGTAGCACACGTAGCGATGCGTGGCCTCGAATGGATTTATATCAGCAAAACATTTTTCAACAAGCTTTTATTGCCTATACTAGCTACTGCCTGCGACTGTATCCGCGTGGAACTCGTCTATATCGTAGCTCCATACAAATTTAATCTCTCATTTCAACCCCTCAGGGGATGATTTCCGGGATAAAAACTATCCTATGTCCTTCCCCAGGACTCAAACTATCTTTAATACAAATTTCATCTAAATCGGTTCAGCGGTTTAAGTGTGAAGAGGTAACAGACAGACAGACAGACAGGCACACTTTTGCATTTATAATATTAGTACCTATGGATTGTACTTTCTTATACAATCATCAACTACTTGTTGAGAGGGTTTCAATGAGCCCAAACACGGGTTTATCTTAAGTAGTTTTGGAGTTGCTAACGCCACTTGCCCTTTCGACACCTCCTGTCTCCATCATCGGATAAGCTCGGTGGGACAATAATATCAGAAGGAGAAGGACGGCATCTTGTGATTGACAGAAAGAAGAAGTCTACCTGTCGCAACTTGTGTGGTACTGCGTCGGCTGATTTACTGAAGCCCGCGGTCCCGGTGACATTGTTATACGTGTCCCGTGTGCAAGTTTGGATGTTTAGATGTTTGGATCTTTAGATGTTTGTTACTCAATCACGCTTAAACGGCTGAACCGATTTGGATGAAATTTTGCACGAAGATAGTTTACAGCCTGCATTAAAATATAGGACAATGTTAATATCCCCGGTCTACGCCGACGAAGTCGCGGGCGGAAGCTAGTATAGGTTATAAACCTTTCCACGTATTCTTTCAGTGAAATTACTTTTGTAGTCACTGATACGCGTAATAGAACAAAACCTAGGCTCATTCTAAAGTTAGGGCTAGGAACTCAATCAAACAAATAAACAAACTCATTCGCCATGCAATGATTTGTTCCAACAATATTCCCTGTTGGTAGGAACGGCGCTCATCACTATATTTTCGTGCATAATATTGTAAAGAGCGTTCAATCTTTCAACATGCAACTGCATAGTTTTTGATGGGATACGAAGGTACTAGAAATAACTTAACACCTTTACTGCCAGGAACCCGCCTACCGGGCGCCTACACCTTAGTCACTTTCCGCTACATACGGAGACAACATATACGCATATAAGCTGTATGTATATAAGCTGTGTAATTATATGGGTTAAATTAATTTAAAAAACCGGCCAAGTGCGTGTCGGACCACGCAAAACGAAGGGTTCCGTGCCTATTAAAAAGGTCGTATCGTCACAGAAATTTTACGGCACTTACGTCCATTTCTTTGAGGAAGGCAGTTTTTCAGCAATATCTCGAAAACCTCTCAACAGATCTTGTTCAAAACAATTTTCGGTGAATGAAATTAATAAGCCCTATGTCCATGAATTTTTCCATATTTTTAAAATACACCGTTCAAAAATTAGAGGGGGGGGGGACAGAATTTTAGTGACTTTCGGGGCGATTATCTCCGGCTCTATTCACTTAATCAAAAAAAATGCTAAGAGGGTCGTTCTTCTTTTCGACCGACAATAGCCTGTCCTTCGTCTTATTACGGCATCTCATTTGAGTAATGATGTTTATGGTTTTATAATGTTCGAATGAACGTCCATATTATTTTATTAATTAGTGATATATAATATTTCACTTTCTCTAACTAGCATTTTTTTAAATGTTTGTTTTTTTCGTAGAATGCCGTGACAGAGTGGTAAACCAAAATGTTGTCCCCACTGAAATAGTCCACTTTGTCACATGTTTTTTTCAGAAACCAACCGTAAATAAATATTTATATTGGCCAGAAAGTAAACTTTAATTAGTTCTAATGAAGAAACCTATGCATTTTTTTTTAAATCGCACTTCAAAACCACAATTTTCGATAATTCAAAAACCAAAAAAACAGAAAAACCTCGATTCATTGTCGGTAAAAAAGAAGAACGACCCAAGAAACCTTATATTTATTTTGAAAGGCCTATCGATTAATGTGCCACTCGGGGGGTCACAATGAAAAATTTTTTTTTGACTTTTAGTTTTATGTATGGAGTGCACCCCTAAAAAAAATTTTTTTTGTCATTTTTATTACAAAACTATGTAGCGGCTAACAAAATACACCTTTCCTCAAAATTTTATTCAAATACACCTTATAGTTTTCGAGTAAAATGCCTGTGACATACGGACAGACGGACAGACGGACAGACGGACAGACGGACAGACGGACAGACGGACATGACGAAACTATAAGGGTTCCGTTTTTGCCATTTTGGCTACGGAACCCTAAAAACCACATAATCGGCTGCGTAGCGATTCTTGGCAGTGAATGAGTTAACCCATTCAAGGCTAAGCATCGATACGTGTGCTACGCCGTAGCCAGGAGCAGCATTTATCCGCTTTGAAACGGAAATCACACACAATCACAATAGACTCATGTGAGCCTATGCTCAGAATTGATTAACTGTTCATATCTCATATGCCTTCTTTCTCTCAACTTTTACGAAACCCATACGTGTTAAAATGACGATAATATGCACCTACACATACACACTCATACTAGCTTAGTCGTGCCAAAGATGATTTTAGTAGCTACATACATAAATTATATATGAGTAAAGGCATGTTTAATATTTGTGTACCGTATACTTCGTATCAAACTAGATACTAAAGAAATACATAGAAAAAGAAAAAAATAAATTAACATAAAAAGGAAGTAATTAAGTGATAACTAATTAACGTATTTTAGATCTTTTGAACCCGTTGAGCGTGCTCCAAGACGACGATTCCTGGAAGGATTTGCTGTGTACGGATACAACGGCTTCGACACCGTAAGTAAAAAAGTGCCAATCGATGTATGATCGCTAGTGTTGATACATAAAACATTACATTAGAAATAGGCATTGTTTATGCGTGGATAGATCCATGCATCCAGGCGCATATCTACAGCGAACTCCTTAGCATGAACAATACTATGCTATACGTTATGTGCGCCTGGCAACTTAGACAATGAATAACTGTTTCTTCTTGTCTACTGGTAATACAGCGAATCATCACTAAGCATTAAAAATCTTTTGTTTTAGATAAACATGTACATCGATGATCTCGCAGCTCGGAAGCCGCATTTAGTGAGGTTACAGTCTCTCGGTTACAGCTACCAGCGAAGGCCTATGCGCCTTGTCAAGATCTCAAAAGACCCTAGTGCTGGCAACCCTATCATTTTTATTGACGCAGGTAACAATAATAACAAATACAGTTCACTCAGTGAAACCTCTATGCCGGGCTACTCTCAATCAATCCAGCCACTATTAGACTATTGCGACATTTAACTGTGGCCATCGTTTCGTAACTGTTCTGTTTGAAAAGTTTTTTAATTTATATTGTGCTTATCTTTAATTTTTCTTTATTTTTCATGGTATTACACATTGAGAGTAACCTGCTACTATAGCTACAGCAGGCTGCTGCTTTTGCATGCTGAAATTGTAACATATACGTATAACATAATTTGCACATTTCCAATCTCTCTAAGAATTCATCTTATAAAACGCGAGTCATTATCTCCTTAAAAGATTGTCATGTCCTAGAATGCAGTCAATTTTTACGCAACATTATTGTATCTGGACCTGTCATAGTGGCACTCTTTGGGGAGGCCTATGTCTAGCAGTGGCCGTCTTTCGACTGATATGATGATGATGATGATTATTGTATCGTAAAGGCATCCACGCTCGCGAGTGGGTGGCGCCGGCTATGGCGACGTACCTCATCCACCGGCTGTCAACGGACTCCCGCGGCCGGGAGCTCGACGGCTTGGACTGGTACATCTTGCCCGTGGTCAATCCCGACGGCTACGAGTATACGCGCAGCTCTCGCTCTGTGAGTATCCAACACTATCTTGTGACAAGCGTTTTCTGGGTGTAACATAATACGAAATTAAGGTCATATAAAAAGTTTTGTTCAATCCAGGTGCACGATTACCTGTTATACTGATACCTACCTATATAGGGTATGGTTATTATTAAGTTCCCTCCATATTTCATTAAATATTGATCCCAGCGAAAAAGTATGTGGTTAGAATTTTTTTTAAGAGAATTTTATGTAGATTACTTATCTAAAAAAAATTGGTATGGGCCACAGTTTACGAGTTTAGTATGTTGTTTAGGACACATTTACCTTCAACTATACAAAATTCGTTATTACACGGATTATTTCCCCTATTTTTCCTTCGTTGGGTAGGCCGACCCGTGCAAGGAGGTTGAGTATAGGTAGTCTTTATATTAATGGCGTTAACAAAACGATTAAGTGTCATAGAACATAATAAATAATCATGCTTATTTTCTTTTTCTTCACACAAGAACTTAGAGCACTAATTATTTCGCTGTCTTATCACGAATATATCTTTCACAGCAACGTTTATGGAGAAAAACCAGATCAAAGACAGCGCGGGACTGCTATGGAGTTGACGGGAATAGAAACTATGGTTTCAAGTGGGGTGTCAGTGGAGTGTCCAACAATCCCTGCGACAAGGAGACCTACGCCGGCTCCAAACCCTTCTCCGAGCCAGAAACACAGATGGTCCGCAACGTCATGATGGAGAATCGCGATCGGATAAAACTGTACGTGTCATTGCACGCATATGGACAGTACTTGGTTTATCCTTGGGGATACACAGGCAGCAGCTTGCCGAAAACGTGGAAGAAGTTAGACAGTGTTGCTCGGAAGGTGTCAGCTGCTGTGCAAAAGGCTGGTGGGCAACCGTTCAAGGTTCTGAGCGCCGGCCAGTGGTATCCCGCGGCAGGAGGGAGCGACGACTTCGCGTTCGGCGCTGTTGGCATCCCCTATTCGTATACAATGGAATTAACCGATGGTTACGAATTCGTGTATCCCGAAAAACATCTGGCCACAATATTGCCGCAGTTCTTTGAAGGTTTTAAAGCGTTTGCTGACCAGATAAAACAGGAATTTGGTAAAAGTTAGGAAATAATGTAACAAGAAAGATTTCATATTTCTCGTATGCGTGCATGTCAAAAGCAAGCTCTGTTAAAAAGTGATCTCGTCTATACTAAGTAAGTCTATACTCTTAGTGAGACTACAAAACCAGTCCAATACAAATGTGTAAAGTCTTATGTCTTTATGGTTCCCGGCTGATAAGGAATCAGTTCCAACACCCGCAATTCAATAGATTATCTCTCCTCATAGAAATATCCCGGTTGTATCCGCACATATGGGGTACGATTTCAAATTGCATAACCTACAAATCACAATGTATTTAGCTAATTTACTGTCCAAGGCGAACAAGTAAATTTTCTCGATAGATTACACGCGCGTACGTTAAATACAAAAAAAGTTACTATAAATTCTGTTCATATGATGCTTGATGAAATATTAGGAAATACAAACTTCATTGTTTGACCCATCCGTCAGAGAAAATTTATTCCAAACAAAGTACTGGATGGCACCACCTTAAACAACAATATTCACTAGCTTCGTAACTCCCGTACATACAAGTACGTTCAAATCGAAGTTCTAACTCTAAAGGAAATAACGAAGATTTCTAATTCAAAATCACAAAAATAGGTCGGGACGTATGAGGCTGGGATTGGCGCACGAAAGTTGTACTGTGTTAAACGTGGCAATACTTGATGAATAAAATGTATTCATTATGGCGTAAAGTGTTGCCGCGTTATTGTACTTAGTAAGTTACATTTTTGTTTAAAATGTTGATTTTGTTAAATACATTATTCATAGAATATTTATTTTGCGAAATGTTCCTCTATTAAAAATGTAGTAAATAATAATATTTTTTTCGTGAGTCTTGAAGAATCCTAGCAAAGAATAATAACCACTCACTTGCTTGCGGCAACCACAGTTGCCAATTTCGCAGACCCCTAAACTGATTGTGGCAACTGTGGTTGCCATAAAACCTCGAATTCAAACCAATTTTAATAATTTCATGACTTACATGGTTTTCTGAATTCCCAATGATTCTCTTCTGATATCTAGTAAAAATTCTTAATCGAAGAGTGTCTGCATCAAGCGCGTAGAAAGGGTTAAAAGGAAATAGCAATCCTTATCTTTTACCCTTCTTCATATTTATGTAAGTACCTAAGTTTTGAATAAATTTAATTCAATTAACGGAAATTTGTTTTCTTCGTACATACTCGTACAAAAAAAATCGAAGTTTGGACATCATCAGCGGTTAACGAGGCGACGAGCAGGCGTTCTTTTTAGGGTTCCGTAGCCAAAATGGCAAAAACGGAACCCTTATAGTTTCGTCATGTCCGTCTGTCCGTCTGTCCGTCTGTCCGTCTGTCCGTCTGTCCGTCTGTCCGTCTGTCCGTATGTCACAGGCATTTTACTCGAAAACTATAAGGTGTATTTGAATAAAATTTTGAGGATAGGTGTATTTTGTTAGCCGCTACATAGTTTTGTAATTAAAATGACAAAGAAAAAATTTTTTAGGGGTGCACTCCATACATAAAACTAAAAGTCAAAATTTTTTTTTTCATTGTGACCCCCCGTGTGGCACATCAATCGATAGGCCTTTCAAAATAAATATAAGGTTTCTTAGCATTTTTTTTGATTAAGTGAATAGGGTCGGAGATAATTGCCCCGAAAGTCACTAAAATTCTGTCCCCCCCCCTCTAATTTTTGAACGGTGTATTTTAAAAATATGGAAAAATTCATGGACATAGGGCTTATTAATTTCATTCACCGAAAATTGTTTTGAACAAGATCGGTTCAGAGGTTTTCGAGATATTGCTGAAAAACTGACTTCCTCAAAGAAAAGGACGTAAGTGCCGTAAAATTTCTGTGACGATACGACCTTTTTAATAGGCACGGAACCCTTCATTTTGCGTGGTCCGACACGCACTTGGCCGGTTTTTTCCAACATAGCTTCTCAAGTTAGGCCCCGGAGGGCAAATAAAACAGGCGTTCATAGATTGAACTCTATCAAATGCATGAACTCTATGAAATGTATCTATTGAATGCTCGTCAACTCGCTGGTCCGTTTGCGGCCAACCGCGGCCTTATTTGAGAATGCACGTGACGTCGCGCAGGGTATTAAAAGCGTCGATGAGCTATACGAAAACGCACACGCGTGCGTACCTACCTACATACTTTCATCAGGTACATCGACAATGTTTTTGTAAATGCAGAACTCGCCTCACTCGGCACGACGCTACGTGCGAGCATGAATACGGCCTAAATGACCTGATGGTCTCTTAATCACATTCGAGGTTAGTATGAATAGTGCAGACGTTGGGTCATCAAGATAGTTTAATGGCATCGTGAATAACCTGTGTGATTTTTAGTAACCTTCGAAAGAAATCACACGTTTTCAGGGATTTACGTAGATTAAAAGACTGCTGACGAATTGGGAGCGAAATAAGATATTTAACAAAACAAAAATAACTGACGAGCTTTTGTTTTGCGGCGCGTCTTCTCATAAGATCGTCACTATTTGAAATTCTAAAGTGATGTGAAAGAACCTTAGTCGCTTTCTTCCATTAGTTTTACTTTACATTGGAAGGTTTAACGGTGGTTTTATTTTAATACACGCGTGGCATTTCACATCGTTCGGTTTAGTCATTTTAAATGGAATCCCGACAATTAGTGTGAGGTAGAAACAACTGTAAATGTATGTAAGTAAACAGTATTAGTTATAGTTCAAATTAAAATTAGAGTATTCAATATTAGTTGGCGTGATTCCATTTGAGACCGTCATTAGCATTAACAATAGGCTTAAGTCGTGGCTAGTGCATTTTTTATAAATACTTGCTAAGCACGTGCGGCCGGCGGTGCTTCAAACGATCTTGATATTTTTCCTATGTTACCTTTCCGTCTAACAGTATTAGCAAATTGAGCTCATCTCGGTTCTTTTCTTAATTATTGAAGAAGGGTTTTTATATACACCCCATTCCAATATAATTAATGTCGGAAGTGACTCTGACACTGAAAGCACCGTAAAAAAACCAAGTATATTAATTTCTTACTTATTAAATAAATAATGAATGTAACTTGTTATTGTATTTTATTTAACATACCTGGACGTAGCTGTTTTTCAATTATTCTATTAATAATATTTAAAAGTATCAGGACTTGTTGGTTTGCACCAAAACAGGTAAAGCCGAACCGGCTCCTTTAAAATGTTTATGGCTTGTCGAGTGTTTGGTTAACACAGGCAATAGCCTGTATTGTTTGCGTTCGGGTGAAATCTCGCCAACTAATATTGAATGCACTACACTTTTAATTTGAATTTTAGCTGAGCGTCCATTTAGCAGCAAAAAAGATACCAATTTCGACTGTAAGTTGCGTGGCGCTCACAAACACTTGGATTTTCTCAAGATATATAAAATTATAACTTCGTCGGAAACATAAATTAATGGGCCTCATATTGCATACAAAGTAAGAAAAGGTATACATATTCCCAACGCCGTAACCAAATCATGACATCTGAAACAGGATTCGTCAAACTTCAACACTGATTAAGCCTAGATCCTTAATTTGGCAGTGGCCAGCCGGCTATACAAAACTCTTTGGCCGTGTTTTTGTATTTTTCTCGTGGTGTTGCTTTACTGGTAGCAAACTATGAACTAATTACAATAAAAGGTAAATTACAAAATATTATTAATACCATAAAAATATGAGACCATAAATATATAAGGGCAAATTTAAAGATACCAATAGAATCCTCACACACGGCAATTTACGTGATTTACCATATGACGGTTAGTAGGTAGGTACGAAGATTGTGCTGTGACGTCATAACCGCCTTTGACCCTTCTCTTCTTCTTTCTACGTGCTCTAATGCCTATAAAAATCATTTCATCCACTCAGAAAACTGATTCGAATGGCACCGTGAGAACAAATTGTCACGTAGCCACTTCTTATTAGACATCATCAACTTCGAAAATCTCGTCTTACCATTGACAAACGAGATTATCCAAAAATCAATCGTACATCCTCTATCCTTCAATAACCCTTACATTGATTCTCACCCATTGTTATGGTTAACCCTGTTGGTATTGGGTTAAGATTATTGTTTATACCTGTTAATGTTTATACGAAGTAGACTTGCAAATGCTTGAATGCAAAGTACTAGAAAATGCAAGGAAAATACAATAATAATAACATTGTTGATAGCCAAAGTATTTCGCAAATAATTTTGCTCGTCGATAAGAGTTTCAATCGCAATCCTCGCAAAGTTACAAGTGTAGCAATGCAATAACGAAATGGTTTTCTATGATAAAGTGGTCCTTATAATTACCGCAGGTAATCAACACAACATAATATTTATTAATTTACAGGCTTTATTAATGGATGGAAGGGACGGTGAACGGCGACCATGGCGAGGATATATTATGTCGACCAAATTTCAACATCAGGTACTGACAGAGCCAGGGTCAGCTGTACCCGCAACCGGCCAACGTGCGGAAAAGACATGTATGGTCGTTACCTAATCAAAATAAGTATTTAAGGATTGTAGTCCTACTGGTCATTCTGTGGTCACTGCCTATACCAAGAATTTTTGAAATGGGATTAGTAAATTTTGGAGATTACATAAAAAGTCACAATCATTAACATTTTATTTTCAGTTACTACATGCGTATCGTACGTGATAAATGAAAGCAAGTGTGGGTAAGGTAACCTCTTTAATATTAATAGATGCTCAGTTAATCCTTTTAGTGCGTTATATTGCTACGTCGAATTTCCGGATATTGTACCTGCTAATAGCTTTTAATGATGCGCAGACTGCAACGTGTCAATGGTGAAAAGATTATTTAAAACGGATTGACGTGATGCATACATTGTGTTTAATGGTAGGTCTTCCTTCGATTTCTGAACAAGATATACTAAAACCTTAAATCTTCCTAAAACCTTGTCAGGTTCCTTAAACCAAAACTTGAAATTTCATTTGAAATTAGAAGACTGCGAACAACATTCACAGGACAATACAAAATACTCTTTTTTGCACATCTCACACAAACAAAGCAGTTACAGAGAGAAACAATACAATAACATGTAGGTAGAGGTAGACAAAAGGCGGTCTTATCGCTGAAGAGCGATCTCTTCCAGCCAACCTTTGGGTATCGGAGAAAGAGATAAAATTAGATTATACTAGGTGGTGCAGAGATTATTATTAACAAAAAACCGGCCAAGTGCGTGTCGGACCACGCAAAACGATTTTTCGGTGCCTATTAAAAAGGTCGTATCGTCACAGAAATTTTACGGGACTTACGTCCTTTTCTTTGAGGAAGGCAGTTTTTCAGCAATATCTCGAAAACCTCTGAACCGATCTTGTTCAAAACAATTTTCGGTGAATGAAATTAATAAGCCCTATGTCCATGAATTTTTCCATATTTTTAAAATACACCGTTCAAAAATTAGAGGGGGGGGGACAGAATTTTAGTGACTTTCGGGGCGATTATCTCCGGCTCTATTCACTTAATCAAAAAAAATGCTAAGAAACCTTATATTTATTTTGAAAGGCCTATCGATTGATGTGCCACACGGGGGGTCACAATGAAAAAAATTTTTTTGACTTTTAGTTTTATGTATGGAGTGCACCCCTAAAAAAATTTTTTTTTGTCAATTTAATTACAAAACTATGTAGCGGCTAACAAAATACACCTTTCCTCAAAATTTTATTCAAATACACCTTATAGTTTTCGAGTAAAATGCCTGTGACATACGGACAGACGGACAGACGGACAGACGGACAGACGGACATGACGAAACTATAAGGGTTCCGTTTTTGCCATTTTGGCTACGGAACCCTAAAAACAAAATAAGTAGTGATTAGGAATTTAAATGTATTTATTACATTTTAACAGTTCCAATGATAACGGTGTAGTCCTGTTGTAATGAACACAGACAAACTGTTCCGACAGTTTTGTGAGACCCTGATAATTATTATGTTTTATACTCTGTTTATTAAATAAATTAATTAAAAAATGACTTGACGGGCCCCGCTTAGGTGAATACCTCACTTTACGAACTTTAGTGTAGTTTCCATTTTTTTTGTTAACGGCTCATTCTTTCACCACCCTTCACGCTTTTACATCAAATAAACATCTCGATTTTGAATTTATTATAATTTATTATAAGCTTACTTATTATATTCAGCGGGCCTAAGATAGTTGCCATTTTATCACTTATTAGGTATCCGTCACTCTCGCACTCGCATACTTTTCAGAATGTGACGGAAGTCTTATCCGCAACGATAAGTGATAAAATGGCAACCACGCTACGCCCTCAGGAGCCGTAGCATGGTAGGCCTTATCACGCGACAAGTGACAAAATAAGAGCGTCGTCTCGTTCTATCGAACGGTGTCAGCCAGTGACGCACGCTCTATCCTATCACCTATCGCGTGACAAGGCCAACCATGCTACGGGGCCAGATCAGTTTTTAAGTATAATGACATTGACAGATGCAAAAGGGTAAGGCCCTGCTACGATGAAATGCTGTTCGACCTTCGAGAAAGAGACGAGAAAAATTGCATCGACGAAATTGAAGTCGGCACCAGCACCGTAAGAATTTTACATATTAGGTATACTGTGACAGTTTAAGATTCTTAAATGTCTATGTATCTGTCGAGCAAAACAAAGAGGCATGGCTGTACCGTACCATCCTTCTTTCGAAGCCATTCAGGTCATTTTCAACATCCTCTAATTTTGTGCTGGCTAAAGCCAGAATATAGCTTAGATATATTCTCAATAACATTCAATTTGAACTTTTAGTTTAAGATCTATTGCCCGTTAAAGTTCCTTCGTTTTGTCACTGACATACTCACTGACTTACCTACTGATGATCAACATAATTCCAAGGTACTTCTAGCAGACCCACAAGCTCCAAACTTTAAACATAATTAGTTGTTTCATAAAAACCTAAAAATATTGCAATTTCAGTCACGTTTCAGAGATATACGCACTGCATAAGTAAGTTTGTAATCCTATACAAATACATGCTATTACAAAGTTACTTTTGTAGTTTCTGCAAATAGTAATAACAAGGTAGGTAGTCGACGATACGATCAATTTGCATGCGGTTAGTGTTAGGTGTACAATGCACTAGAAAACTATACAACCGTTATTTGCGGTTGGTAAAATAAAAATAACATTTCCATACAAAGTCTATGCAAAAATATTATTCCCCGCTGCATTCATAAATTTGTAGGTATGTATTTATAACACAATAATCATCAATCAAAACACAAATTCCCAAGTTACAGAATTTTATTTAACAAGCAAATAAAGATTAATAAGAATGCCTGACTTGGCTCTACCTAATATTTCACAACTTTTTACTGTGGAAGAGTTTCGTAACTTGGCCTATTTCTTGCATGGAATGTTTGTATATAGTTTTGTCACTCTATTTGTCGTCATATTAATATCAAACTTGGTGTATTTAATTTAATTTAGCTTTAACATGGGCACAATCTGACAATATGGCTGCATTTAGCTCGAGGTAGCTTTCGGTATCGAGCAACGAAATGCTAGAATATTATTCCTCCTCCGATACGTGAACCAAAAAGCAAACCAGCATTCAAAGTCAAGTTCCGCCTACATTTACTAAATAACCGCACGCAAGCACGCACGCACCCTTACACACACACACACACACACACACACACACACACACACACACACACACACACACACACACACACACACACACACACACACACACACACACACACACACACACACACACACATACACAGAGAGAGAGAGAGAGAGAGAGATAGAGAGAGAGAGAGAGGGAGAGAGACATACACTTACGCACATAAACTTTGTTTTGTTTTAATTTTGTAATGCTCTCTGCATGCTTACTTTACATATGTATTTTTTATTTTACCTTTACTGTTTCAATTTTGTATTGTATCTATGCCATGTATATATGTTGTGGGAATTAATAAAGTTTTAATCAATCCATCAATCAATATATATATATATACAGACAATATCAATATATATATGTTTTACGACAGATTTGAATTTAGAGTCAATACAATCAATATTAAAAATACTTTGTTACAGTACATGGTATATTTCAAAGCGCTGGAAAAATATTGTGCCGAAATTTTTAACGTCACGTCTGAATACTCGACCGCCGAATTGAGAAATCTCTACGAGGTATGTCCGCTACGTCGACTAATTTGATATGCATATACATTATCTCTTTTATGCAAGTTTTACTTTGATACGTATGGTAACTGGATAAGGACCTGATATTTTACGAATTAATGAAGCAATCGCCTCAGTCCCATCAAGTATGTAAGTGTAAGAATCATGCTGCGAGCTCCGATGTAGAAAAGCTCGTACAGTATACAACAACTATCCCCTTTGTGTTAATATTTATTTCATGTTAGATCAAACGACTGAGTAATGGGACAGAAGGGTAATCACGTAACGTTTGGAACGCGCGTTACAATTCAACTGTCATTTTTCCATATAAAAATTGTCATTTAGATCTAGCTCACGTACATACAATGCGTTACGTGATTGACCTGCAGTAATGGCGTCCGTTAATGTACCAGGTATATTTTGATTGTATGATAAAATTTCCACGGGACTAATTATATTGTTGAAAAAAATTGTATTTTAAAAGCCATTTTCCAAAATTCTAAATCATATTGTGCTCTCCTCCTGCATTCAATGGGCTCGCATTAAAATTACCAGTATATGGATATGCTCGTTTTCCCTATATAAATGACCACAATAAGTTTTTTTTTATCGCAGACCAAAAATAAACTGGCTGCGCATCAAAAGATACTGACTTTCACATCAAAGTATAACAATTGCACATCAAACCCGAATTTCGATGAACGATTACTATTTTAGCTGTTCTAGTCAGTATTTTTTTGGACTGTTTTTGATGTTCCTTCAAATCCAAAAGATGTTTCTCCACCTGTGTCAACTGTCAATCACTAAATATATCTCCACTGGGTATTGCAAGAATGTATGTATTATCATGAATTACCTACTTTACAATGTATTTAATAATATGATTAAAGGTTGTATTATAATGTATTTAAATGCTAGCCATAAATAAATAGTAATTAAATGTTAGGGGGACATCTTTCACAAATCAAACTAGCCCCATAGTTATCTCAATATGGCTTGTGTTTTAGGCACTAGACGACAATATATTTAACCCTTTTCCAGGCCGGCAATTGAAAAATTACTATCGAATGTCAGTCTTATTTATTGACATTAAGATACAATGTTTGACAGGTTGTATATGGTCGATATAAAGCCTCTGCCTGGAAAAGGGTTAATAGACTACCTAATTTTGATAGACATATAGAAATATTCATGAGCATCAACAAATAACTGCCCTACCGGGATTCGAACCCAGGACCGTCAGCTTCGTAGCCTCTAGGCTAAACCAGTCATCAAATTGCCGATGCAATATATTTTCAGGTCAATATACATAAGAAAGATCAGACAAAACAAGACAAGAGCGACATTGAAAATATACCGATAATCTTGATAGATGCTAGTCAGAAGGGGGGCAGAGAGCCATTGAAATTAGTGTTAACAATTATAGAGCGGCTGATGGCCTGTGAAGAGAATGAATACATGATCCAGAACATGCGGTGGGTGTTCCTGCCATGCACTAACCCTGATGGATTGGAATATGTGCGATTTGTAAGTACAAAATGATTCCATGGATCCAAATTTCATTTATGAGACTCTTCATTAGTGAGCCCTAGTGTTGTAGTTTAGGTTCAAGTGTTGATTATTAATGCACAAGTTTTGTTTACAGGATCGTCCGGATTGGTCCAAGAATACAAGAAAAATTGGAGATGGTTCAAGTTATGGCACTGATATTTCTAGAAATTTTGACGCGCATTGGAACGAATGCGAGCAGGTCAAGAGTACGCTCGACATCAGGTACCCAGGTCCGGCGGCCGCTTCCGAGATTGAGACCAAGTTCATCAGGAACACACTTTTAAAGCACAAGGACGATATTAAAGCCTATTTATCAATCAGACGAGATGGCCACGGAATATTTTATCCACATGCTTACTCGGATATATCTAATGATGTAGACACACGCCAGTTGAAAGCTGCTGAAATGATTAGTTTGAAGATTAACCAGCGAGGCTCATCACTGCACTCGTTTATCAACGACAGCATCTACAGACAGAATGGAAAAGCGGTGTGCGGCAACAGCGTCGACTACGCGCACGACCAGGGCATCCCCATGCCATTCGAGTTCCGGGTCGGTTTCGAAAAAGACTTACAAATGCTCAAACACTTTCAGCAGGTGGGTGCGGGCTTCGACGCATCCTTAAGGGCAGCGTACTTCAGTGGCATTCGAGAATTGTATGCTATACTCAATGCAAAATAATTTACGTACCTACACCATCTTCTGGGCATTAAAGAAAGCTCTTTTGAAATAAACATGTTACTTAAATACTTGAACTAAAGTCGTATTGAATAACGAACTATGAAACAACAGACGACTCCAATGATTCCTGTTTTATAAATCGAGCATAATAACATGAATTGAGCTAATAAGTTTTATGTACTTAGCTGAACATCTATTACGATATACAATATTTATTTAGTACATAATGGTGTATCTATGTTGGAGGAGTCACTTTTCCACTTTTGGGTAGGATGTCGGTCATGCGCTGTGGCGCACGGGTAGCGCGCCTGCGCCAGGGGTGGGGCCCGTGGCCGTTCAGCCCGCTGCCACTCTGTCCACGGCCGTGGCGGCGGCGCCGCGCTTGGCTCCAACGCCTCGACATCCTCACCTCCTTGTACCACTCTCGATAACTTAGCCGCCCGCGCCGATCGCGAAATCAAACACCGCATTTTCCTTCGTTTCTTAATTTCCATTCGAACTATAATTTCTGGTTGATCATTTATTTGCGTAGTGATTTTGTATATTTTGAGTTGATTTTTCAAAAACATGAAAAAAAACAAAAACGAGTTTACGATTGTTTTTTGTAATTAATTTTGTGTATTAAAAAAATGTCACTGTCAGAAACGCCATCATCGGGAACATCATCAACATGAAATTCAGAGGAGGTAAGTATGAGTCTAGTATTTAATGGTACAAAGTCGTAACAAGTCGAGAAAGTGAGAAGTGGAGCAGTCGGGTGAGTTACTCGGGTAGTAGGTCTGCAGCGTGACGAGGCGATGGGCGGAAGGCGGGCCGTCGGCAACAGGTTGGCGCGGCTTGCCAGCGCGAGCCGCCCGCCGGCACAACGATTCTATTTACCGCTAATAAACACCTCAGATCAGCCTTACACGTTAATTAAACGAAAGGGTATTTTCTCTAAAATTTCTCCCCTAAATCTCCAGTGTTTTCAGCGAAAAACTCGCTTAGGAGGTCATCTTTAATCATAAAAGATGTAAATATTAATTTACAGCGTAAATCATGGTTAAGAGGGCTCATAACTTTTTATTTGGGTAATTAAAATGTCAAGGGATTGTTCCTTTTAAACACATCCGAGAATAATAAAATACTGCTCCGGAAACCAAGATAATAAAGAAAATGTTACGCCAATATAATGAAAATAAAGAGAATAATGTTACGAGACCAACCAATAGTTGAAAAATATAATTTAAATATCACTAAACTTGACAGAAAAACTGTTTTTTTTGTATTATGTAGAAAAAATGTATTGTTCTGAAGCGGATGGAAAAGATGATTTTTATTGATCTTCAAGTATTTAAAATTTAGCGCAATGCACAATATATTTTTAAAGTCAACCGTAAAAATTGGAAATACACATATATAGCACCGGCAGTAACTTTTTTTTAAAATAAGTATGTAGTTGCTTGCGCTATAGGTATTTTATTGGGAAGTACAGTAGGTAACTAACGATAAAAACGCAGCAAAAGTAGTAGGTAAGTAAATTAATACAACTAGTATAAAATATTGAAAGTAATAACTAAAATCAACTAATTTCTTATTTAATTGGAATCGTTTACTAATTAAATAGAGACTATAACGGCAGCGGCACACGTATAATAAAAGTACAATCAAATACAAAAACTTGGCGTTCATGACAATTTAAAAGGTTTTAACTGTCAGTAGGAGTGCAGACTAAGATTTTTTTTCGATGCCATTCGAACCAGTTTTCGGAGAGGAACAAATATTTGTATGGGCGCAACTACAATTAAATAACATAAATACCCAAAAATTTGAGACAAATATTGAACTCGCTGGCAACAGCCCAATACGCTTCATACTAATTGACATAAAAGTATGACGTCACAATTAGCTATTTGTACTAATCGTTGTATGGAAAATAAGTAAATTGCTGTTTCGGTCGCGAAATACTGCGTTTAGGTTAATAGTTGTCATACAATTTTGTTTCTATAAAAACGTAAGGATTCTATTGGTAGCTTTAAATTTACTCTTGGACACTAAAAAATGCATATTTTTTCTAAACTTATTTACGTATATCTTTATACGATTTTAATTATATTTTGTTATTTATACTTTATTACAATAATTTCATGTGTAACTATCTATTTAGCAACATTACATTATCAATTTTGACATGAGTCTACACCCCTGTTCCGAGTAGATTAAAAATAAGTCTATAAAAATATTTCTTAAATTTTAACATTCACGACTTTTACGCGTTTCTAAATAAATGGGACTTAATTGTGTATATGCTCAGTCAGAATAATGTTAACTATTCCGTTATTTCGTATAGGCCAAATAAACGGGGGTTACCTTCATAAGCAAAGTTTGGAGTGCTGATAGGAGTATCGATCGTTCTCATTACTAGTCGCATATCGTCGCGATAAGCGCGATGCGGGTGCTCAGGACTCGCCCACATCACGACTAATGTTTAGGGACGCCGTTTAAAACTTTATTTAACTAGTCCGCCTTCACCTGTGAAGTTTATTTAGCATAAAGGGACAGTCTCGTGTTAAGTTGGGTTCTAACCCACATTGAGGGATTAAAGAAAACCCCTTTTTCATAAAACTTAACGGGCCTCTGTTATTATATATTATCTCTCTGTTATTATTATTATATTATTAACTGAAATATATAGGTTCAGTGTGTTCTGTCAAAGTTACTGATAAAGACAAATGAGTTTCAACGGTATTTAAAATAAAATAGGTTTAATAGACTTTTACGAACAAAAATGATCTAAGTACTTGAAAGTAGAACTATAAAGAAGATAATAAAAGAACTATTCATTTGTAACAATAACAGAATATGGAACAGACGCTATAGTCAGCATATAAAAGCAGATAGTAAGAGCCACGAAAGAGTTCGATCTCAGTATGTACGGCTGATGACCACCGCTAATTTTCCGATGAGACCATCAGGTGATTTCAAGCTAACACACACAGGAGGTGCAAAAATACAATACAAATATCTAAACTTAGAACTAGCGGTATTTACCTAAAAAGAAATAAGACATTGAGGCACACCAATTCCGCGAGTCCCCCTCATCATAATGTAAAGGTGTCTAAGTTCCACTAATGGTCGAGTCAACTTAATCAATAGAATCAGTTATTCTAATTATAACATTTATAACAGACTTTACCTAAAGCTAAATGCATCATTGTCTTAAAATTGGAACTTTGGTCCCTAGTTGGGCCATTTTTAGCAATTTATTTTTAAAGTCAATAGTTATTTTCTAACATTAGTATCTTTTAGAAGGGAAATCTTTTTAAAACCGAGTTCTTGTGATTAACCTAGTAATTTAAACATAAGTATTTATTTTTTACAGAAGTTGGTATGAAAGTACTTTTGATACCAGTTTGTGTGCCACGATTAATTAATGCTTAATGCCTTAACCCATATGGGCACTTTAAAGTCAAACAAGGTTTATCGAAGTTTTATTTATAGAATTACAAATTCGTATGTACGTGAAAAAAAAAACAGTTTTTATGAGTTCATTTGGCATAAACCTAATGCGTTTTATCTCTGAAACAGTAAACTTTTCAGCTTTTTTTATAATAAGGTTTAAAAAGGTTGGTTATATGACAATCCTAAAATAATACTAATTAAAGAAAAAAAAGGAAAGTACATGACCGGGAAGACGAATTATTAGAAGGTTAGACATTATCTTTTTTATTATTATAGGCTAGAACTACGAAAGGTATGTCACTAACGCTGGCCGTATACGTCAGGTTTCCGTGTTCGGTTTCCTGATTCAGTTTTCGTCTTACAGGCCTCTAGAGCGATAATTATCGCTCTGTCAAAGTCAAAGCCAAAGTGATTTATTCTTCAATGTAGGCATATTACATGCACCTATGAATGTCGATAAACTACCACCGGTTCGGAAAGTAAACCTCTGCCTCGAGAAGAACCGGCGTAAAAAACTCGGCGAGGTGTCATTTTTTCAAAACAGTATACAATATATCATTTCAGTATCAGAATATTATAAATTTTTAAAATTACAATATTACAGTAGAAAGCCTATTTATTTTACGACAGATTTCTAGTGCAGGATTTTATCGCTGCCAAATATCCCTAATCCATGATGTAGTCGTAAAAAACCGAATCCGGAAACAGTAAGCATAAACCGAACGTTTGCGCCCAGAGGGGTAATCACGTAACGTTTTGAACGCGCGTTAGGGAGATCCAACTGTCATTTTTCCATATAAAAAGTGACGTTTAGATCTACCAGAGCTATAACAACGAACTTCGAAATTCGAAGTTCAGGTATCTTCATCTCTATCGCACTTACATTACTCGAGTGACAGGGATGCAGATAGACGAACTTCGAGTTTCGATTTTCGTGGTAGGGCCGCTGACGCGCGTACAATGCGTTACGTGATCGACCAGCAGCTTTAAGGCCTCGAAGCTGGGCGCAAATGTTCAGTGGGCGTTCAGTGGTTAAAACTAAGTAAAATAAATCTAGTTAAATCAAAAAGGTTGTACTAAGTTATCTATTTTATCAAACGTGTAAGCCACAAATTACTAATATGTAGCTAGCTACTATAAATGTAAGTAATTCACTTGTAAGCTTATAAATTAAAAGTATTCAATACATATATCTATAACCAGTCAGCAATTAGGTAGCACAGCAAAATTAATTCGCCGGTTCTCAAAATTAAAGATGTATGTTTCATACTAGTATTGTTTTTTAATTAAAAAAACATGAACTAAAATACCATCAGAAATTTGCTTCTTCGTAGGGCAATAGTAGGCATGCCTACTATTGAAAGAAAGATACATTTATTCACAAACACACAAGACACACATATTAAACAATAAAATAAACAAGAGAAACATATAAAACATGAAACAAAGTGTGTCTCTATTGCCCGATATAAAATATAGCTACTTCGGTGCCTACTGTAATGTTGCCCGATATAAAATATTGCCACTTCGGTGCCTACTGTTGCCCGATATAAAATACTAGCTGCCCGCGCGGCTCCGCCGCGTAGACAAAGAACCTAGGCAGAGCGACGGGATAAAATATTATAGCACATAATCCCGTAGGTCCATTTCTACATATATAACATAGGTACTGAAGAAAGGATTTTTAGATTACGATGGGTATAGTTTCTGAGACTATCCCCAACATACAAACTTACATTTCACAGACATTACACCTGTTTATTATTAGTATCAGCACAGATCAAAGAATACTGTATCGGGGACCGTTAATGGTTTAAAATAATATTTTACCGGTTATAGTTGCATTTGACTATTTATACCGCTAAATAGTTTAATACTGGTTTATGTTTTGCAGTATTAAGTCATATCGGTTTGACAAATTACAATCAAACCTGTAATCGAAATATAATTATCTGAACCTGAAATAATTTGGATGGTATTCAAGTCAGGTGAATAAAGTTCGCTCGAATATGGGAAAATAAGTTACTATACTTTTTGAAATAAACATGGCAAATAATATTGACAACTCTATGTCACTAAAAAAAATAATCCACAGTTGACACATACGTCTGTCAGTTTTTGTAAACATTGTAAAAGATCGTTTATTTTCTATTTACTTAATTTTCTTAGTGTTGTATCCATATATGGCCGACTCAACATTTATAATTTCTTATGCTGAAGAACTTACTACAGGTTTGAGTTCAATTCTTGTTTATTTATTTTACATTTTCATCTCAAGTCAAAACAGGAGATAAGTACGTCACGTGACGTCACACAGCCAAGGTCACGTGGTCAGCGCAAGGTAGATTCTTTAAATTAAAATTTTAGTACTTTTTCAATAAAAAATTAAAAATCGGAGACCTTATTGCAAATCTCCAGCATGAGACGAATCGAACGACATATCATTTATCAAAATCGGACCATAACTGTAGATCTGATGGCATGTATGGCATGTACAAAAATCGGGCTCGCGTATTATATATATAGATAGCTACCTACTTCGTTACCTATTCTTGCCTGATATAAAATATGTATAGCTACTTCGTTGCCTACTGTTGCCTGATATAAAATATAGCTACTTCGGTGCCTTCTGTTGCCTGATATAAAATATTGCTACTTCGGTGCCTACTGTTGCCTGGTTTAAAATATAGCTCCTTCGATGCCTACTGTTGCCCGATATAAAATATAGGTACTTCGGTGCCTACTGTTGCCCGATATAAAATTTGTGACAATATAAGTACGTGGATCCCCATTGCTATTCAAAATTGTGAGCGCTATTTTATTGATTCTAATTAACAGTTCCTCAAGGTTTCATTGTCATTTCGTGTTTGCGTTTCGTGACCTCCAAATAATTAAATTTACTTACCGGACCAAAATATATTCCAATATCTCTTCGCATCAGAACCAAGGTAATCGATATAGTCCTCCGAATCACTAAACTTAAGTGGCAGTGGGCGGGGCACATTGCACGTAGAACCGATGGCCGTTGGGGCGGAAAGGTTCTCGAGTGGCGACCATGTACCCGATGGCGCGGCGTGGGTAGGTTCCCCACAAGGTGGACTGATGACTGGTAAAGGTCGCGGGAGTACGCTGGATGCGGGTTGGCGCAGAACCGGTCACTTTGGCACTCTTTGCAGCAGTGGACGTCTTTCGGCTGATATGTACCGTACTGCACGCGTAGTATCACTACCAGGGACCCGCCCAGCGGGCGCCTACGCCATAGTCTCTTTCCGCCACATACGAAGAAAACCACGGCCACGAGCGTAGCCCTTAGCGAGTCTTGCCAGTGAATGTGCTACGGCATACTTTAACGGTTGAAGGTTGAGTTGAAGGATCTTTACAATGTGATCTTCATTAAAATAAAAAGCATCTAAAATAAATTCTATTTATCAAATGCGATCGAACTAATTACAACACCGGCCAATAGACGCGGACAATTTGACTAACGCTCACAAATGAATAGACGCGGCTCACGGCACCCGTATTATGAAGACAGTTCAAAAGCCAGACAAACACCAGTCGGAGCTCATTTTATGTGAAGTTGGAGCGGATATTGGATTTCTAACTCCACAGGTACTGTTACGAATTCCATACGGCCAATTTAGTATTAAGCCATGTCCGCGGCGAACCGACTAAGGGGAGTATTAAAATTTGAAGCGCTCAAACTTGCCTCCTTTTAGTGTTCATTACGTAGGAAAGTTGGTGAAAATTCATACAAGTCTAAGTTCTAATGAACACCAGTCGCTAAAGTTGGTCGGCAGCATCGCTCTGCCGCGTGTGCCTTTTTGCGCCGCAAAATGCCCGCTTTGTTTCCTTACATTAAAATAATTTGAAGTTTGAGGCGTGTATTGATTTTGTCGATAATGTCGATATGGGTATCGGTTTAGCGGCGGATGTGATTACAACTCTTAGCCAACTTGGAATGATGATAATACATAAAAATCATCTGAAAATCAATCACAAATTTAAATATCCTCAACTTCTACCAAATAACACTTCTCTAAAATCACTGACAGACTACAAGCATTCAGAACGTCGAAACACGTAGGACATATGCGGTGACATAACTTTTAATAGCACTAAATGCAAACTCGAATTGCACAGACGTTCCGGTGAAATCCTCACTTAGCTCAAACAGAATTCACAGTTCAATCAAAGTTGTAAAAACTTTACTTTCGTATGGAAGTTTTGAATGCCTTTTATCCTGAGGATGTACGTTAAATGCAGGGTTCTAAAACAACTCGCACGTTGTCCTGTGGGACATCAACAATTTGCCAACTTGGAGCACTCCAAACTAATTTCGCTCCATAATCTGGAGAACCTGTTTTTGCTGACGTTTAACTTCTTAAACAGTTTGAGGACAAACTGAAATAGAATATTTGAATATATTTAGCTCAGTCATTTTATGTAGGTGTGTTTTAGTATAATTTATATTACTCCTATCTAGTATAATTTTAACATTAATGAACTAAGTACTTTTTTCATTAAAGACTGCCACACTAAGAATATACCTATGATTCTAACGCGAATATTTTTTAAAGATTTCGTGTTCTATTAAAACGTGAATAACCTGAAAGTGTAATTTAATGATAACATGACAAATATGGAAGAGTACGCGCAGTTTTCTTTGCGTTTAAAATACAGATCTTAAATATTTGCGTATACAATTACTCTTAATATAGAAAACCATAAAGATCCACTGACTAATTAAAACGTTAATCTTAAAACACTGTCCCGGCGTTCTAAGGGTAATAACGTGATATCGTTAAAATGTGAATAGCAAAAAACATCTTTAACGTAACAATGATAGAGCAGCTAATTATATAGGGTATTTTCATAATTTGAATTGAATTGCTTCAGTAACTAAATGTATAGCCAGGTACGAAATCCCCGCAACAGGAGACAATAAGAAAGGCGTTCTTCGCCAGACATTAGCCCCGTTGTTATTCTAAGTGGATTAGGGCCAGCGCATTTCAGATCTGGTTAAGCCTGAATCCAACATTAAGCCTGACAGAAAGCTCTCCCAGCAGCCCATGCACTTTGTACCTCAATCCGGTTTTAAACATTTTTGTAAGTCCCATTTTCGCGAAGCTTACCTAAATGGAAATGTCACCGGGAAATCTCGGATTTATGAAACGGGGTTGGTAAAACCTATGGGAAATAAGGAGCACTCACTTTCCTGTGCAGATTTTAATTACGAACTATTTATAAATACCTGGAATCATACCTCATTCCAGATAACATTAGAATTTTAACGGACAAATTCGTCTGCATTTCTTCGATTTTCTAGGTTATCAGAGAGAAATATTGTACAAGTTTTACTTATTTTCATCATTAAGTGCTTTTTAAACTTAGCTATACATTTTTTTTTGCGTTTCAAATAGGTTTTCCTTGAAATAGCATTACGATTAACGCACGATTTTTCTAATCTTATATGAAATAGGGTATAACATACGTATGTATGTGTCGGTGACAAAGGCTATGAAAGACACATCAAATTTATCTACTTATCATTTGTAATTAATATATTAAGAAAGACCTAACTACAAATAGTCAAGTTACATTTGGGTGCCAGTCACTTAATTACATACTTTAGTGCAATAACTTATTAGAAAACAAGAGAATCAAAAAAACGACACATAAATTTCCTGAAAAAATATTGCAACCGTTCCCCGTTCCAGATTCAATAACACTGAACAAACTCTAATAAAATTCCATTACAGACTAAGTACTTATACTTGAGTTATACCTTCTTGGTTCCACCCGATTAATTCATCAAGACCCGTCGAAGAGCGGGCGCGCCCTAACACGGAACATACCCGATACAGGGGGCGTTCACAAACTCATTAGATAAATGAAAGAGTTCACAAAACACGATCATCGGCCGCTGTCGCTGGTGATGGATCGGCTAAGTATAGCCATTGATTATATAGGTGCTGGTGTGGTTATTGAATCTAATATTGGGTAAAGCCAGTTCAAGGTCTATTTGACATGACGTATTTAAATATATTGGTCTAACATTTGGACACTTTTGACACGTTAACCTTAGTGTTAAGTTTACTACAAAGCAATATTTTAACTATGTTAAAATTACTACATCAATTAAAACATAGTTAAAATCTTGCTTTTTGTGTTTTGAGATTCTTGCGAATCAAAAAAAAAAAACTATATATTTCACAAATATTTTAAACATAAATTGTAATAAGCGCGCGCAGGCAACACTTGGTATCAAACGTCTAGTCAAATAGAGTTCCAGTAGCCTCCTGGAATAAATGGGGCAGAAATATGACGCCATAGCTGAATGTGTTTAGGGGTGATTCAATACCTACGCAGGGAGACCTTAAGATTCTAAATAAACACGGTCTGAGGGATCACACTTTTTTTAAACTGGTGAACAATTAAAGTATATATTTTTTTCTAACTATCCTTCCTTTTGAAACCAAAGGCTTAGAAAATATAACCAATATCGTCAAGTAAAAGTAGCTAACAATAAATACACGTCATGAACGACCATCAAACCTATTTCAGTTAAAATGACGTTCAAATTCGTTGGTATTTATCTGTCACAAACTTAGATCTTTGTATTTGTGTAATATTTTACTTAACTGAGGTCTTATAGTTTTCTGAATACCTAATAGCGTGCTACTAGAGGCTTTCCCACCTCTAGAAGCAAGCTATCGTTTATTGCTGACATAAAGCATTGGTCTTGCTTGCAGGTAAGCTACACAGAGTCGAATGCTTTATATGCTGGTGTTATAGTTCGTGCTAGCCATCCTCCTGGGGGGTAATCACGTAACGTTCCAAACGCGCGTTAGGCAGATCCAACTGTCATTTTTCCATATGAAAATTGATATTTAGATCTACCCGACGCGCGTACAATGTGTTACGTGATCGACCAACTGATATACCTACAATGCATCATACGAACACATACCGAGGGGCAGAGGAGGCGGTATCGTCTTACCCATTTATTCACTTAGATCGAGTGTTTGAGTAGACGAGGCGCGTTCGATGACGGCAAATTAGTCGCATCTCGCGAACGCGGGTGTCAGGTGTCCCCAATTCGCGATTGAGGGGCGACTGTCATTTAGTCAAATGTAAAACAAGCTCTCGGGCTTCCTAATAAGTTCAGACCAAGCTTGGTCCCAATTATAATTTAATCTAAGACTAGTGCAGCTAACTATACTTTACGTGCGTATTTGAGTGATACTCGTTTTGGTTTTTCTAATGATAATCGTCCATTAAAATGTGTTTAATATGCTTTTGCTAAACTTGGCTTACTACAAATAAGGTAAACGTCTTATTACTAGTCGTTGCACTAGTTACTGGCATGGGCACTATATGCCATAGTGATACTTACGGCTTAAATTTGAATGCAGAAAGATCCTCTTAGTTCGAATTTAATCCATATACTCGTAGTTAGACTTATATTACCCGTGCCATACACTAGTGCAATCTCGATTACTAGGACCTTATGTTTCCACCTTATACTGATTAATGGAAAACGAAGAAACAACTCCGGATCCAGGATCAGGGGGGTAATCACATAACGTTCCGAACGCGCGTCGGGTAGATCCAACTGTCATATTTCCATATAAAAATTGACATTGAGATTTACCCGACGCGCGTACAATGCTTCACGTGTTTTTTGTTTTTATTGCCATGGAATTCATTGGCATTGAATTTTCACAATAAGTATGTACCTAATATTACTACGATTTCCAGAGATTATTCTATTACATCTTCATTTTCTTAGCGTACGTGTATTTAGTTTAGCAATATTTAGTTTAGCTGAGTATACAGGGTGGCAAAATAAGTCGGGCCATGGAGGGAAACTACCTTAAATCCTTAAGTTGACTCATTTTACTTAAAGGAGACATTTCTTTATTTTTAAAAAGAAAAAAAATGCATTCATAGATTTTCTAAAACTCGCTTGCCTCGCCCTGGACTCATCATCATTATCATATCCGCCGAAAGACGTTCACTGCTGGACATAGGCCTCACCCAGAGTGCCACAATGACCGGTCCTGCGCCACCCGCATCCAGCGGACTCCAGCGACCTTTACCAGGTCATCAGTCCACCTTGTGGGGGGGCCTACCAACGCTGCGCCTTCCGGTACGGGGTCGCCACTCGAGAACCTTTCCGTCCCAATGGCCATCGATTCTACGTGCAATGTGCCCCGCCCACTGCCACTTAAGTTTAGCGCCCGGGACTCGAATCAAATAAAATTAAAAAAAATAAACATTCGGTATTTTATTATCGATAGGATTATTTTTCAGTATATAATTTCTCTAACAAACATTTGGTCTTACTCTCGTCTGTGGTACAAGGTACCTCAATGATAATTTCAATGTCTGGATAGGTACAAACGGGACGATTAGATGGCCTGCAAGAAGTCCAGACCTGACGCCCATGGACTTCTTTTTATGGGGTCATGTAAAATATGTTATTTATGAAAACATGCAAGAGCTAATAGTTGCGGTAGAACATGTTATTAGGGGCATATACCACAACACTTTGCTGAAGGCTACACGTAATTTCAACGGAGACTAAATTTGTGTATCCGGAACAAGGGGGCTCATTTCCAACAATTTATCAGTTAAATAATTTAAGTGTTGTTACACTTAAATTGATAATAAAATAAAGTTAATGATAGATTTTACGATAATTTTTATTTCTAAGACCAAATGTTTGTTAGAGACATTTTATCCTGAATAATAATCCTATCGATTAGTATAATAAAATAGCCAGTGTTTTTTTTTTTATTTTACATGATTCGAGTCTTGAGCGAGGCAAGCTAGTTTTAGAAAATCATTTAATGCAGTTTTGTTTCTTTTTAAAAATAAAGGGTAAGTAAAATGAGCCAACTTAAGGATTTAAGATAGTTTCCCTCCAGGGCCCGACTTATCTTTCCACCCTGTATATATAGGTGAAAGAGCTTCCTCTCCTCTTCATCATAGGTGTATCTCATTCAAGGCTATTCTTGATCTCTGATCTCCTTATTCTCTGTTTTAGGCTGCTAAGGACTTTGCCCCGTGGTGCTGATACCTCCTGGATGTGGATGACATCTGTTCTTGAAGGAGTTTTTCCTTTGTATCTATTTCTTACACAGCCTACTGTGACCTACCCAATACCATTCTGAATGATTGTGGAGAAACCTGATTGTGCGATTATGCTACACTGCACGGGGCTGCATTCTCCCACCAGTGTCATTTTGTGGTAAACGTCGCTGTAGTTACACGAAATAAATTATTGAATTTGAACTATTTCAAAATGATGATTAACGACATTTTAGATAAAATAGGTTTATGGAACGTTTATGAATAAAGTCATATATTAGGCTGTAATAAATTAACTTTGTAAAACTTTCAAAAATTTGCCTTACTCCATGCCAGTTCGAAAATAGTCTTAAGAAACCCTCAAGCATTAAATTTTCATGCGCCTTACCCCTTGTAAAAACAAAGCGCAAGCCCAGAAAATAAGTCATGTATTTTCATATCGATGCTAACAACTTCCCGGCGTGTGTCTAGGAAGCTAACGCTATTTTCGAAACATGTATTATTATAGTCTTGTTATTACAATGTTTCTTTGAATTTCGTTGTATTATTTCCTGGTTAGATTTTTTTATTACAAAAAAACTTTTAAATATTTAGTAACAAGTAATTTTATCGGCATTCGTTTTAGGATGAGGTTTAATACCATCGTTTGTAAATATAAACTACTAGCTTCTGCTCGTGACTCCGTTCGTTTATTTATATCGTAGCTCCACACAAACTTTCACTCCCTCCACCCCCTCACCACCATCATGATTTCCTGGATAAAATCTATCCAATGTCTTTTCCCGGGACACAAACTATCTCTATACCAAATTCCATCTAAATCGGTTCAACGGTTTAAGCGTGAAGAGGTACTATTATTATTATTCTGGTAGTGGCTATTGTATCACTGTGACCATTGCCGATCTATTGTGATCGCCACTTACTACAATTCTTGGTCAAGTCCTGCGAACTCGAAGAATTGCAGGATTTTGTTGAACTCAAGAAACTGGATCTCCTCCGGGCACATGAAGTGTTTGCCCAGAATAGAGTTACGGCTGCGCATAAGACAAGGGCAATTAGTTAGGATGTGTGTAGGCGTCTCCTCTGCTTCAAGGCAGAGTCTGCACTGCTTTGTGTCACTCAGCCCCAACACTTGCATGTGCTTGTTTAGGCAGCAATGCCCTGTAAGCACCCTTACCAGCATGTTCCTGCTTAGCGCCAAGGCGTTAGTCGACGCCTTTTTGCTAAAGGCTTAATGAGCGCTTTGGAATGTTTCAGTCCTGGGATAGCTCTCCAGGCTTGAATGGTCTTGTAGAACCAATAGGTCTTTATAGTGAGCTTGGTCAAACTTTTGGAGACACCACAAAACGGTTCAGGTCCGCAGTGTGTCCCCTTTGCCCCCGCTCGTGCAAGCTCGTCGGCCTTCTCGTTTCCCTCGATACCTGCATGCCCTGGGACCCAACGTAAAATTACCTTGTTTTTAGCGCCCAGATCATTTAAGAGTTGCCGGCAGTTCTCGTCCAGCCTCGACGTTGTGACGTTAGAGGCAAGGGCCAAGAGAGCCGCCTGGCTATCCGAATGGATATATATAGTACGACTGAGGTAGGTGCTTGGCAGATTCGTTGTCGCACATTCTAGAATGGCGTATACCTCCGCTTGGAATATAGAGGCGTGCTTTCCCATGTTCAGACTGATCGCTGTCCTGGGCGCCTCTCCATATATTCCGCATCCTAGCTCCGATCCGGATTTGGAGCCATTAGAGTACCACTTTAGGCTGCCTGGTTTCCAATCTATGAGGCCGTTTAACCAGTCCTCCCTACTTAGGAGTTCCACAGAGTAATTTATCTGCGTACAATGTTTTGGTGAAGAGGTAACAGACAGACAGACAGACACACTTTCGCATTTATAATATTACAAGTTTTTGCCCGCGGCTTCACCCGCGTACTAAAAATATTTTTAACCGTCTACACAAAAGGAGGATCTCGGTTTGGCCCGTATGTTCCAATTGAATTGCAATTTGGTACAAATACTTTCAAGAATTTTCATGTCCATTGTGGACATTAAATTTCAAAATCGATGCCATTTTCGTAATTAACGTCCCAAAAAACCATAAAAACGACACTCATATTGATATTTAGACATTTCAACCCTATCGTACCCCAACAGGGAGATCATATTTCACGTCCGCCACGTTGGATTTTACAATCGTTGTTGTTTTCGTAATCAGCGAGCCGATAAACCATAGAAACGATACCCAAGTCCGACTTTGTCACCACATTCCTCCCCTAAAAGGGAGGAATCCCTTTTAGGGGTTGAATTCTAAAAAAACCTGAAACACGCGTGTTTACTCATTTATCCATAGGATTACTGCTGTGAAGTTTCGAATGAAATAGTCAAATTAATCTTGTTTCTCCATACAAACTTTGGACCCCCATTTCACCCCCTTTGGGGGTGAATTATGAAAATCCCTTCTTAGTGGACCCCTAGACCTACCATAAGGAACCTACGTGCTAAATTTGGATCTCTACGAGTAGAACCAGCGGTTTGGGCTGTGCGTTGATAGATCAGTCAGTAAGTCAGTCAGTCAGTTTCTTCTTTTATATATTTAGTTATGTACTAGTTTCTGCCCGCGACTCCGTCCGCGTTGAACTCGTTTACATCATAGCTCCAGACAAAAACTATCCTATGTCCTTCCCCGGGAATCAACGTATGTCCATACCAAATTTCATCTCAATCATTTCAGCGGTTTAAGCATGAAAGGTAACAGACCGACAGACAGACCCTTTCGTATTTATAATATTAGTATTGATAGATTGCTCAAAATATGATAGCTGATGAGGACCATTCAAAAAAATAATAATTTCGTAAGTGGATCTCGAGATCCACGGCTTGGACCCAATTATGTAATACAATGACTAATAGAAAACCGTATATCCAAACTATTTAGGTACCTACCTCTTAATAAAACGTCAAGGAGTGCCCGGCTCAATAATGTGAGTATCTAGGGAATCCATTTTTTACCCCAAACATGGGGTAAAACTATTCTACGTAATCCAAAACATAAAGGTACTAACAACGTATACATTTCATGCATCCATATTGCCTTCTGTTAAAGGTCTTTCTGGTCATGACCGCGGGCTCTTCTCGGCTCACAATAAAACTTGAACCTCTTGAAAAACAAAGTCAACAGGCAGAAAGATCTGTTTCGAAATAACGTGGGTAATTCTGGTAGAATATAGTTGCACACATACGTATAAGGCACACTTATAAATATTATGGAATACTTTTTGGAACGTAATAAAATATGTTATTTGAAACAATCATATTCGTTGTGTTGCTTGACCTTTAGCTTGTACCCCATAAAAGAACCTCAAAAAAGTGTTTCAATATTTGATACGGTTCTCACATGATGCTTTTTATGATATTAAGATACACAGTGTTTTTGAAGCCATGGAACAGGGACATTGGGACAGTCTTTGCAGAGCGGAGCATCGGAAATGGAGTCCGCTAGGGCGGAAATCGGCAAGCCGTGGCGGGCCATGCTCGGTCGGGCCTGCCAATATTTGAAACAAGATTGCAATAGACAAATTCGATGTTTGATATTTAGCGAGGACCTTGGCTGAATATTAGTGAACATATTTGGGATTATATGACACGTGTGGATACATAAGAATATAGATGACGGGTCAATTTGTTTATGTTCCGTTTCTGTTTTTCCCCTGTCTTTGGATAGCATAGCGGGCAAGAACGATCATTGAATACCTGAATATATTTAAATTCAGGTTTATATTTCAACCTCATTCCGGGTAGTAACTCAGTCATAAACATCGACTTTAACACGTCTTAAGTTTCTCCTAAAATTGGGATTTTGCAAAAAAGCATTGTTAAAATTTTTCAAAGTTAAATGTTTTTGTAGAGTAGCATCTTCCTACAATATTTCAAAAAACTACTATCGTTGTGTCATCAAACGCATCGCGTAAAGAAACTCTTACCGGGATTGTACCTAGTAAAACTTGTAAATAAAACCGTAACGTCTGTAAGCAATAAAAGCAAGCGGCAATCTGCACTACCGCAAGCTTTAAAAAGCCGTGAAATAATTCAAAAGAGCACTCGTTAAAGCGCTGCAGCTGCTGGATTTACTAACCAACGCTTTATCACCTGGACTCAGCTGCTTTATAGCGCATCTAGCGCCCGCGACTATAAACTCGGCTCTGCATAAACGCGCACTTTCGCTGACATGGAAAATAGTTTACAGGCCTCTCCACGTTACAGACTGTTTATCGCCTTTATTGCCGATACTGCTCCTCTAATCTCAAGAATAAAACTTTATACGTCATTTTTAGGGACCTTTTTATGACCAATACTTTGTAGACCAAATTAAAACTTAAATGTTTAATGAGTTGTTTGTGAACTGCGCGATTAAAAAGTTTTGAGCACTGCGTCAATCTCATCTGAAATTGAAGAATGCCGAGGTTGCTGATAGTTTTTATCATTCAAAGTAACATCTTACCTAGCTATTGGTGCTTTTCTATGTTCACTATAAAAACAATCTAAACAGAGCACGTCTTCTAACTGAAACAGATGATTGATAGTTAGCCGTAATATTCTGTAAGGAGACGTGGTACGACGTTGTATCGCTGAAATAACAATAGAGCTGGTACGTATGTATGATATGAGTTTATTCGCCCTCCGTGGAACTCAATAATCGCAGTTTCTAAGTCACTTAACCTGAACGAGGCACCGCGAGCCGCAGACAGTTTACCACGCGTGGATTCGAATCGCGCGATACCAAATAAACGTTCGATATAAGCAATATCGGCCGTTTACGCTCCCCTGTCGACGGAAACCCCTTATTGTACAATAAAAATGTTATGAGGTAACTCTATTCAATGAACTCGTCTGTTATTGAAATCAGCGTTTTGGTTAAAGTAGACTTTCTTATGGAACGCGAATAATAAACAGCGGAGTTTCGCCCGTATCGTTCTTTGTTGCTGCTCTGATTGCTTTTATGGCGCTTTTTTGAGACGGAACACAATGCGGTTCCGCCATTTGTAAGGATACTGCAGGGAGCCAATCGATATCTGAATTAGCCTTTCAATGTTAGAAAAACGTTTCTGTTGTCGGTAATGTGATGAGCGGGTGCAATGAACTTTGTTAAACAAGCAGCGCTTCGTGATCAGAGTTAATAAAGTCCGGATTCCCCGTCGCTACATTTTTCGTCCATATTTTAAGCTGCACTGAATTTCATTAATTCTCCTACAAAGTGTATTTTTCCAAGTTCTGGTCAAACTAATCAATATAAAACATAGAAGTAGTCGAAAAATGGAACGACCGAATTTAGAGTCCCCCTCGAATAACGCAAACTACTGAGTAGGTACGGCTACGTAGCGGTGCAATTCCCGAAAGGATGCGTGCTTCTATTTCCCGTCTAAAGGCGAAGTCAATATGTCGTCGAGATGAGTTATTTTTCCATAATTCTGACACGGCGGCCGGCGGCGCGGCGCGCTCGGAGAATTTCCCAAATAAATAATAAATAAGCCAACCGTGAGCTCAGACGGTGTGCCACAGGGTAGCGAACGAACAACCTTCTTATTTGTTTCGTAATTTAGTGTGCATTCGCAATTGTATTTGCTTTACAGTTATAATTAAAATGTTACAACATGTGACAAATCAGATCATCACATCAGACAAATGTAATGCACAATACCTATGTAATTGTTAGAGTTTCTGTCGACAAAATTCATGAAGAGGACCATTCTGTCAGTTTGGCAAGTAACTTTAAATTATTATATGTGTATGCACCTTTTGAAAAATAAAAACCATGTGAGCATAGAGCGATTCATAAAGTACATAAAACCGTGACGAAAAAATACTTCACACCCTAACTAAAAATTATGGAAACTTGAAAAAATAAAAATGAAATATACTACTCCAGAAGCAAAATGCACTGTATAAGTAGTTCGGTTCTAGGGCTCTTGGGAGCTACCTGCGATAACTCCTCGATGAAGATAAGCGACCACACGTCACACCAACAGGGAGCGTGCCACTCCGCTCCAAACTTTCACATTTTAAGATGTTATTTAGTTTCGCGAATCCGTGGGGAGAGCGGTGTTAAATTATTAAATTTGTTCACTGAGGAAACCCAAGTTTGTGGATGCGTCTTTGTTGCTCTTTCAGTTTTGTGGAGCTTTCATTGAGTTAGCTTTGGAAATGTGTGACGTCAATCTGAAATACTTTCAAGGTAGGTTCTTATAACGAACAATAGGGTAAGTATGAGGGTAACTTCAGTGACAAGTCACGTCACATAACATTATTATTTTGATAATGTACGATTATGATTAATATGAAAATAGTAGATACTACTCACATTTACAGATTATGTTTTATCAATAATTTTTTGACAACTTGTAGGCTTGGTTCTACTATATTCATTTACATATTTCAAATTTCAAATCCTACTAATATTATAAATGCGAAAGTTTGGATGTTTGTTAAACGCTTATCACTCAAACATGTCAAATCACGCTTAAACGGCTCAACCAATTTGGATGACATTTTGCACGAAGATAGTTTATAGCCTGGATTAAAATTTAGGATAGGTTTTATCCCGGGTCTCCGCAGACGAAGTCGCGAGCGGAAGCTAGTTTCAAATAATAATAAATTGATCACCTTGTCGACTATAGTCGATTAAATTAAAATCAAATATAAAGGATATATAACCCATTCACCGCTAATCACGGCATTCGCGACACATTGTCGTTAAAGCGCTACGCGTTTTTGCTACAAGGCAAGTAAGTCTACGCGTTACCTACGGCGTAGCACTCTTAAACAGGGAATGAGTACGTGTAACATTACACTGCACTAAATGAGACGCATTTATTCTGAAAAACTCCAGAATTTTAAATATTTTTGGACTTATTATTCGCATATTTTGATACAGACGCAGAATAATCATTTCTTAAATTACGGAATTAAAAAAAAATATGCTTTTAACTCTAATTCGACAGATCAGGTCAAAGAGCACAGAAAATACAAATATGAACTAAAGCCTACGTATGACCCAAATATGTCTGCGATCCGTCATTAACAAAGTCGTTTTAATATAGCTACTTAATTTAATTAAAAACATAATAACCGGCCTATATACACAATAGCATCATATCATGTTATATCGACAAAAAGTAGACGTATATAAAACTAATATCACTGACATATTTCGGCTCTGTGTGGGCTCGCACAAATTCCAGTGACATTCATAGAGCAGACTATTGAACGGGCACTAAGCCTGTCCAGGCTAATGGTAATTGTGTCTGAGCCTCTTTTACTTTGACGACCTCGTATCTTGTTCCATTACATCATTGAAATAGCAACCTTGTCAGTGACACATACAGTTGAGAGTTTAAAAATTTTATGTTATGATGACGTTGGGGTGAGCTTTGCTAGTGAACTGTATCGGTGTTTGAGAGGGAGTTGTTTTCAGTAACCCCATCCAAAAAAAAAGCGTAGCTTTCATAGTAAAAATAAGTCATTTACGTCTACAACAGGCACTATTTTTGAACAACATAAACCTATTTTTTTTGTTGTATGTTGTTCAACAACATATTAATTTCACTGAATATATTCTGTCTATTTTTCAATTATACCTGTTACATATGTGTAGGTACAGTCGAGTTCTCCAATATCTATACAGACAACCTTTCAAAAATATCTATACTCAGTCTTTATTGTTACTGACATAAGACGCATGTGTAGATATTTTTGAAAGGTAGTCTGCATAGATATTGGAGAACTTGACTGTACATAAAATATCTTCACCATATATTACCCTCAAAAGTTTATCTATATGCTTCACACTGACTTCATCACCTGCGGCCGTCTCAAACGACTTAATCCTAACTTAATCTTATTTCCTTGCTATAATTAACTTCCCGCTATCCAAATCCATCCAAAACGCAAAAGAAAATACCGTCCCAAACGGCCGTACAATATAATTAACCACGAATTCCCGTGTAATTCCTCGGCAGTGCAAATTACAACCTCCCATTCACGGGCAGGCCTACCCGCATTCAGGGCTACAATTTGGGCCGGACGCGCTCACTCGTGAACAGGCGCCCATCACGTCCGCACGTGTCCCGAAGTGCCGTGCGTTTTATACGATGTGTCCGGTCACCGGATAGTTTGGGACAGACGTTTAGGTTACATTTATATTTATTTGATTGCCATTAAGTACGTGTCGACTTTGCCCTGTATTGGATATATATATTACTTTCCTAAACCTTGTGTTTGTTAATATTGGTAACTGAAAATTCACCACACTTAAAAATAAGTTTTATTAATCAATTGTCATAACATTTAGTTTAATTGAAAAACTTATTGATTGCACGCATTCACTTACTCAGCGCAACGCGTTGTTAATAAAATTACTTATTTAAATAAAAATAGTTATCAAATCCTGAATTTATCGAAAAAAGTATATAAAAGTCTCATATTTCTCACTAAATGCAATATGGCCGGCTACATATTTTTATATGAAGTCCCCCGAAGTGGGAGAATTAAAGATTGTCAACAAGTTTATTACCCGCTCCAGTGGGCAGAGCGCTCGGGGAGATATCGCGGGGCGTGCCGCGCCGACTTATGATATCACTGAATGAGTCTGTCTAATTAAAGTATGGATCACATTATATCATTATATCCTTTCGTTCCTATTTTCTACTCAATCGCTAAATGGTTAACTGGAAGCAATCCGTACATTCATTATATGTCAATTTGATCAAACAAGAATATAAAATATTCCGTGATTAAGTGCACGCACAACATGATTGTATAATCTCGGAAAGACCTTATTCCAGTTTGACCATTTCGGGCCTATTAAGTGTGAAGCAGAATTTAACAGCGCTTATTAAATTACAAGAGCCAAAGTGGCTATTTGTGAGAATATTGTTACCTATTCAAAAGCCGGGCAAGTTCCAGTGGATATATGGCAATATTGGGTTATAGCAGCCGCGTCACACGATTTGTGATATTTCCGCACTGTGGAATACACCTAATGTTTCTCGAAGCGGTCAAACTTGCGCACCGAGGCTTCTCTACCCCATATTTTTTATTGCCACCATATAAATTTTAACCGGCTTGCCTAGTTAAACAGGAGATGCAAGTGGATACATAATTTCAGGATAGAAATACGAAGGCGAAGCGTAGCGTTGCTGGGCCTCAAATGAATAAAAAAAATGAAAAAGAAACGCGATCCTGCTTTATAATTAGATTCTCACTTAAATATTCCAAAGCCCTCGCGAAATTCGTCCATTCCTTCTTTTTTGTACCTACATTAAAAAAAACACAACTTTGTTCATCGGATTGTGTAACATTGACAAAATAATAAAATAAAAATATTTAAGATAATGCATTTTTGATGAAACATTCTTAAATATCAAGTTAAGATAAACGTAAAATAACTTAAATTAACCTTAACCAAGTGAAACTTCTCGCCACGTAATTGGGCGACCTTTGCAATCATAATTAGACACGTTGGCAAACATCGGCCGTGTCGTTTGCCATCAAACTACAGATTTCATGTTCGCTGCTCGTGTGTACCACTAATAGGGTATTATGAACTTCTGCTAAGAACTTAAGGGCTGAGGGTCCTCGAAGGGAACCAGGGCCCCGCGGGGCGAGAGAGCGGGCGGTATTTGAGGTATCTCCTTAGAAGTAAGCAAGGAGGGCGAGCGAGATTACAGATGGCAAGATAAGCCTCGAATTAGATACAACGAATTTTGTATGAAGTTGTAAAGATATTAAGCGCCTTGTATCTTTGCTTTGAGAATAAAATATTAGGTTTATTTTACAAAACCCCTAAGCGAGCATTATAGCGTTATTGCGCTTCATTTATTAATTGCTTATCGTTGTTTAACTGGTCGTACTGAAATTTGGGGAGAAAAACGACTTCCCGGTAAATTTTATGAAGTAACTAACTTACGGTCAAAAATATACCGAAGCTGAGTGGAGAACGACAATAGATATGTGAAATATCAACTTTAAATGTGGTATATTAACCATTTTACGTCCTATTCCTATTAAAAGTTAGACATCTAATTTGTGATACACTAAGTCAACTTTTTCATCGTTCAAATAATAAAGTTCTATCATAATAGCATGCGATACGATACAAAATTACACATGATCTCTTTAAACGTATTTTCTACTTGAAGCGAGCGCAAATACTATATTAAAGTAAAGACGGTACACCGGAATACGTGAGCAACAGCGGTGTGTTTGCGGCATTCTCCTGCTAAATAATGCTATTAGGGTAAACTAGCTTTTCGCGCCGCAGACGACGACGCGTCTTGTTTTAACATTTTTATCCGCCTTTTTGGCGTAAAACAACTACATAAAAGCTCTTGTGTGGGGAGAAAACATTTCCTTAAATCGGTTAAAAGTTGGGGAAAACGAATCACTGAATCGTTAAATGAAACTAATCTTGGTAACACGGGTTATTTTTTACGCTCGTTTTAAAGTGCTCTCATTTCATAGTTTTAGATAGGTATCAAAAAAATATATAGTACACGCACAACACCTATAGCCTATACCTGTAGTAACAAAAAATATTTTTCATCACACTTGCTCGAAAATGGTGTTATTATACGCAAGCGTACTGAGCTGTAATGGGCTATATTACGCCCATGGGCGTTATGGTTTTTTTTTAAATAATAGAACCCTCTGATTGGCTTAAGCAAATCTGGTTGCTGTGTGATTGGTTGAATAAAAAAATCTAGTTGGTCACGACGCCCCGCCCCGCAAGAATACTGCTCTGTGATTGGTTGAAATATTGAACTGCGCGCTCTACTAGCACTGATCTAGAAGTGAAGTTGTCAATTTTTGATTGGTGCTGCTGTATGAAACATACATTTTTCTGTCTTTTGTTGTTATTTATTTCCTCGCAAATGTGATGAAAAACATTGTGTATAACACGGGCGTAAGAATATTGCAAACTCGAGTCATCAAAAGCCCTCCGCCTTCGGCGTCGGGCTTCTGATACACTCTCGTTAGCAATATTCCACTTACGGCCCTCGTTAAACAATGTACTATTATCCCGTTTACCGGATAGTGAGATATTGGTTCTAATTTATATTTAATATTTCTATAGTTAAAAGAGTATGGTAGTATCCATACTATATATCTACGAGTACATCCAAATTGATGCACTAGGAACCTCTCACCTCGTAACAGTTACTGGCACATTTATAGGAATATCACAGAAAAAAAAATATACAAGTGTTTTATAATTTACTAACTCGAAAATTAAATTTCCCGCGTTTTCGATTGTAAAAGAATACAATTATACCTGGAAAGACAATTGATTTTTACGTTTCAATTAAAATCACTGAATGCCATTCAAATCGTGCAGGTACCTAATCTTCCCCAGCAGGGTACGATTAACTTTTCGACCGCTCGTTAGGACATAGGTATACATACCTATTCGTATTAACGGACTTTATTCAGGGTGAAAATTTAAGTTGACAGCTACCTGTATTTACCTAACGCTCGTTCATAAACTTACGCAATTACCCTACAGGTCAAAAGACTCGTTCAATCCTGAAAGCAAGAATCATTAAGACGTTAGACGATGCAATTACCGGCTGATACTACAATTCTTGCAGGCTTAGTAGCACGGAGTTTACCGCCCGAGGCGCGCTCCTCACAAAAACATCCCGCCCGGAGCGGTTCTTAAATCTCAATTAAGGTTAAAACCGTGTCTTGGGGAGCACGTACACTGAATTAAATTAATGGCATCACATATTGCAACTGCGGCGACCGCCCCTGAATTAATTGCTTCTTTTTTCGTCTTATCCTTAAATGTTTTATTAGTGATGTATATTTGTTTGTTTAGACGGAGGATTACGGTGTTTAATCTTGCCAGACCATTTGTTATTCTTTGATCGATTGTCCCACTGGGTCAGAGTATCGTTTGTTGGACAGTTTTTTTTACTTTATTTACTTTAACTTCACTTCTTTTTAGATTAGTAGGTACAGTTTGATACGGGATCAAAAAATATTTCTGCTTTTGGAATAAAGGACTTTTCTACCTTTAATATTTCTTCAGACACCACTTGTTATGTTTAAAAATTGGACATTCTTGTTTTTTTAAGTTGGTGTGCTTAACTGACTCAGGTCTCCCATATGTCGTTATTAACACATTTATTAATTCCATTATCTTATTGAAGCTCTTGATTTTTCTTGTTTGGCTTTGAAAAACCCTCCATCCAGCACGCCATAATAATTTCAGAACCTAAACATTTCTGCAACTGTGCAATAGACTTACAAATTTTAATGAGCTCATCAAATTAGCACAAGTTCGCACGCAAGCCCAATTCCTGAATCAAGTCCCGAACTTGCCTGCTGACATTACAAGCACAATATTGTATAACAAGTTACGCCGTAACTTAAACTATTTACCTAGTGAGCAAGTTTCGCGTGCCGACCGGATGCCTAAGGCGCGTACGCCGGGATTATAGATGATACACGCACTGGAGACGATTACAGTGCGTCTAAATACATATATTTTAATAAATAAGTCCTAAGTACTTTACTCTTAGGCAATTCTGTGTAATGCAACATGAATATAGACTTATTTGGTTACAAAACAGCATCCCTTTAAATTTGACACAGCTTCGCGCTTTTTTAAATGTATTAGCTAAAGAAGCAAGTTTGCAATGCAATCTTCACTTATTTTTGCGAGCATCAATATCAATAAAAACATTGACACGAAACTCAAACTATCATTTTATTTTATCATAAACAACACATCATGGTTATTACACAAAAATGTAATTTATTTTGTCAAACACAGAAATTTCGATGTATTAAGTTTAGTGTAACCACTTCTCATTTATCACATGCCACAAAAGCCACTGTGTCATATTGCATTACAGTACCTATACAGTTCGGCTTTGTGGCAGACCGACTGACATGTGTTTGAGGTTTGATGCCTTTTGAAAAGTGCCAGAGGTTGCTGGCGTAGGTATTATAAACGAAGCAGAAATTTGGAGCCTCCAAGTGAACTGCCAAATGACAATTTTTTTTTTAATACACCTTGCTAATATAAGCAAAGAAGTGGAAGCCAAAATAAATGACCCTTTGCATAAACATTGATTTGAAAAAAAAACCGGACAAGTGCGAATTCAACTCGCGTGGTGAGGGTTTCGTAAAATATTGAGAATTTTCCCGTTACTTTGAATACTCAAACTTCTTATAGGTTTTCCTGTAATCTTTAGGCAAGGAACTATTTACCATATTTTTTTCAGAATTTTAAGCCTAGTAGTTTCGGAGATAAGGGGGGAATCGTCAAAATTCGTCTTTTCTCCTAAATTACTTCAAATCTGTTTTTGCTAAAATTTAAAAAAAAATACATCTGAGATGCTTACAACAACACCTTTCATTTGATATGTCACACAATACAGTTTGAGACGGACATACAGACGCACGAGTGATCCTATAAGGGTTCCGTTTTTTTTCCTTTTGAGGTACGGAACCCTAAAAAAGTACAACATATTTGTAGTTCGAGTTCGACAACGTTAACGGAGCGAGATATCGCAAAAATCGTAATTCCGGTAATTGCTAATAAATTTGGGTATTACGAAGAGTAGTACACTATTTAAATAAAACTCGTGTATTTAAAAAAAACCTATTGCGGTTATTTAATTTTGGGTGATCCGAAATTTTTGAGTGTACGAGTTTTTATAAATGCGTAAGGATTCTATTGGTAGCTTTAAATTTACATTTGGACGATAAAAAACATGATTTTTTTTCTAAACTTTCAAGGTACCTATCTTTTTATGATATTAATTATATTTTTAGGGTTCCGTACCTCGAAAGGAAAAAACGGAACCCTTATATGATCACTCGTGCGTCTGTCTGTCCGTCTGTCACAGCCGATTTGCTCCGAAACTACTAGGCCGATTGAGTTGAAATTTGGTAAACATATGTATGTAAATTGGTGACCCAAAGATGGACGCGTAAAGTAAATAATGAGTTCTGAACAAGGGGGGCACTTTTGGGGTGTAAACTGGAATTAAAAAAAAAAAGATTCGCAAACTGTATTGTGTGACATATCAAATGAAAGGGGTTGTTGTAAGCAACGCAGATATATTTTTTGTATAATTTTAGCAAAAACAGATTTGAAGTAATTTAGGAAAAAAGATGATAATTGAGTAGTTTCGGAGATAAGGGGGGAATGCCCCCCCTTATCTCCGAAACCACTAGGCTTAAAATTCTATACGGGTAATTATTTACCTACATATATCGATGTTTAGGGTGTGTTGCAAAGACTTTGGTTCCGAGAAGACTCAAAAACATTCGACACGACAAGGTACCTAAGTGAATATAATTGCAAGCCCCGTCTAGCAATAATTATATGACAATAAAAAGTTTGTAAGCATGACAAATCAAACTAACAACAACACAATCGGTCACTAGTAAATCGAGTAGTATTTAGACTAGAAAAGTATAAGAAACCGCGCAGTGTCCGTGTTGGTTGGGACCTACTGCGCCCTGCGCTGTGCTCGTCATATTTTCGTCAAATCCGCGGAGCGTTGCCTGGCAACGCCACAAGTCGCGAGTCAAAGCCGGAAAATAATGACGTCCCGAAATATGACAGCTCACTGTTTCATTGCAACACGACGCCGAGAGATTAGCAAACGTATTATTTTTGCTTTATGTTAGAGTAGATTCTGCAGGTTTTGTTTAGTGAGAAAGAGATGCAACCGGAATATTTGCGAAAATATGGCCTGGTGAAATAGGCACTACTGGCACTAGGCAGTTTAAAGAACAAAGGTTTAAATAACATTCAGGATGCAAGGAACATCGGTTTGCACATAACTGAAAGAAGACATTATTTTAATTTAAAAAACATATTCAACTGCACTATAATTTTTTTAAATAATTACATGGTTGAACCGGAAATCGAACCAGCCACACGAGAAAAAAAATACCCTGTAGCTTTATCATACCGATCGAAAGCTTCATCATAAGGATTATTTTTTGTTAAATAACATAGTGTAAGAAATAAAAGGAAGACCATGAATTTTAATATTTTTATTTAATTTTTTCTCGTGTAGCGGGTTCGATTCCCGGTTCAACAATGTAATTATTTAAAAATCTATAAATGCAGTTTAATTTGTTTTTTAAGTTAAAATAATGTCTTCTTTCAGTAAAAAGTTCCATCTACAATATTCAAGGTACTTTCCCTCCATGTGGCATAGCCGTGGGACGCCCTGTATAAATGAATCTGCTTCAAATATACATACTATTTCCCGTAATCTGTCATTCTATTTTATAATAATAAAAAGTACCTAACAGTTAAGTTGAATACTTTTCTTGCATACTCTTACAAGAATTCAAACCCAGGGGTCCAGTTCAAAATTAAAAATGTTAAGACATTGGCATGTCGTAGGTATTTCTAAAAAAAGGAAGGAAATAAATATGTTAGGGATATTCCTGTCATTAAGACAATGGGAATCATGACCCGAGACGGCTTGTTAAAGGAGTTACTTAAAGATAATAAATTTAAAACAGTTTTCAGCTAAGTATACATATACAACTACCTCCACACTTGCGACATAGGATATTGTATGTAGGTATAGTGAAATATGTAATTTTGTGAGCAGGCTGCCATAGCTATGCGGTCAGCGCATTCCAGAGCGCATCTATACTCGAACAATCTAGATACGACGGAAATTAAACGCTTCATTACGTGCCCAATACAGCCTACCACGTTACATGCACATGTGACGAGGTTATGTGTTTACGTACGTATAGGTCGTTTAATCCCGAAGAAGTAGGTACAATCAAATGCAATTATATGCATGGAATTGATATAAATTTAATATGTACTGAAACCTTTACTTGCCGACATAAGAACCATGGGACATATTTTTGAATAAGTTGTATGCACCCATATTTTTGCACTCGACTGTAAGTATGCAATTTATAAGATTTAAGGCGTATTTAAGTCACGTTTGGATTCGGCGAAATGTCCGATTTTGAGGGGTCTTAAAGTAACCAACCAAAAAGTTAACAATAAATCAACCATTGGTATTTAGTTATTAGTTATTAATATGTAGCAATGCGCAAATCAATGCTAACCTAATTCTGAATTTGGTACATTTATGTACTTATTAGGTATCATGTTCTTGTCGACAGATCTTTAAAAAAGTATTGTCATCAAATTAATTATAACACTTATTTATTTCCCGCTCACGGGACATGATGTACCTACAAAGTACCAACTGAGCCAACACGTAGAGGCCCTTTTGACAATTTAATGGAATGCATGGAGTTGGTACACAGTTATTTTATTATGAATATCGCTGTATTATCATTTAAAACTTAAAGTTCGTAAAGCGTTCGGTACGTCGTACGGCGTACGTACATACATATAAGAAAAAAACGCCCAAAGAAACTCTATCAATCTGAGTCTGAGAATCAGCGCAATGGCGACATCATTACAGTGACAACTTAACCAATGATTAATGATGTTGATAATTAATACGTAGCAAAATCAAACAATACTCTTGCATTATTAAAATGAATACACAATAATGTACCGTGCAAATTGGAAATAAAAAGCAAACAGGAATAATCGATAATTTTAAACGGCAAAATAAATATTCGGTATTCGTTTCCATACTTCGGGCGGGTGAATTTTAAAAGCCTTATTATTGGATGTCACGACTTGATATACGCGGCTCGGTAGTGGACTCGTAATCAACTATCGATTTTAATTTTCACCCTTCCGTAGTTAAACAAACATTCTTGATATCCGAGAATATGTCCTATATTTATATTAATCATAGTGCAAGCCTGTTTATGTTTGGGGCTGGGTCGATTTGTATATTCATTTATTTAATTCTAGACACTGTTGAGGCGTGAAGACTAGGCAAAGGTACATTTGACAAAAGGGGATACCCCACTTTGATGAGCTCTTGGTCCCACGTAAGTATTCATATTCCAAAATTGTCACATTCCTAAAAACACGTCGCAGATATTCTTATTTTGATGGACAGAGACATGAAAGTGAGGACATGTCGACTTGTGTCAAATTAAGATGAAATACCGGCCTAGATTTCATAATTTACGTTTTGCTTATATACTTAAATCATCAACCACAATATTAGGTTTTTATTTGCATGCTCTTGACTTAAGAATTAAGAAAATATCACTGTTAAAGTTTCAGTAAAAAAAATACTAATTGAGTTGCTCGTGCCTCCCCATAGCGGGTATTCAAATTCAATAGTATCACCGCCATTTGACGCTGTCCCATTACTTATACAGAAAATAAAAGGGTCTTTAAATACCTGCGTGTAGGCACAATACAATGCTAAAGCCATCATTTTTGTGTGCAAGTACGAGTGACTAGCTTTATTGGAATGCTTTTATTACAGCACTTATTCCAGCACTCGTAGACACAGATATTGTTGTTCGTGACAATAAATAAGACGTAAAATTTTATTTTACAGCTGTAAACGAAAGAAGCTAACGAAATTACATTCAATTACGGGCTACGTCGCGGCATTCCTCCGCCGCAATAAAGGCCGCAAACCAACGTTCCTGGCGTAAATTTTTCGGACATAAAACTCTGTAAAAGTGAAGTTAGTGAGATGTATAGTGACAATAAATGTTTATAGAGGTAGGACGCATCGCAGCCCGCTCGCCCCACTCAATTAAGTTTTCGCAAAAGAAAAATAAAAATTCGCCGTTCCTCATTCGCAGAGCAAACACGAATAAGGCAAATTAAGTGAGCAAAATAAGGTTCCCCTAAAATTAGGTCACGCAACCAAAGTGAGTCTTCGAGGGCCTGTGTCTCGTTATGGGAATGAAACGTCGCCGCCGTACTTAAAGTAATTAAATTTAGAATTTTTAAATTTTGCGGCTTTCTTTGATACTGAAAATGCGGCTGAATTTCATTTTTCTGCTTTTTTCACCAGGTACCTATTTAAAGAAATGTTTGAGGAGTAAATTTAAAGGTAATATGACTTTCTGTGGCCTCCATTTCATACTGGTTCTAGATAGGTACTGGTTGACTACAAAAAAACGAATCTAATAGCATAATACCATAATTACATGATGTCGTAATATATCCTTCATAATTCCCATTCGAGCCGGGAACCGGAATCAGCCACTAACATAACCAATTTTCTTACCTTTGACAAAATCACGGTTGCTCTCTTACCTATTACGTAACATTACCCAAAGGACGCACGCGGAGAGAATACGGCCAACCCCAAACATGTGGCGTGGCATTCACGCGCTTTTGAATCATATTAATGAGTGTTAAAGTACATTTCACCATGCAACTTCGTGTACTGGCAAAAGGCAAGCGATTACAAGACGTTATATTGAGCTCTATGTGCAGGGCGTTAGACCTATAACGAGTTTGTGTGTCAAGGAATCTGGGAACCGCATATGCTCGCGGCTCCCGCTTTCGTAAAAGGAGTCGCGGCGCGCTTCCGCATGAAGAAGAAGGGAGTCAAACCTATGGCTCTCATAGATACTTACTGCCTTGTGACTTTGGCTGGCAGAGCGAGCAAATTAGAAAATCTTTTGGAGAATAATTTAAGAAGTAAGCCCTTCGCGGTTCCTGGGCTAAGTTTGTTTCGTCTCTGCGGCGCACAGCGATCAAAGCCAAATGCTCATTTCGTCTTGTTTAATTTGGAAGTGCAGTGGCGTTGTAAATTGACAAGATTACGTGGAAGTTTGCTGAGACTTGTTGGCTCAACCTGTAAAGGATTGCACGTACAATGATATTTGCATAAGCAATTAGTGTACGTGCATGCTGGTTCGTGCTACAGGTGCATAGGTACTATGATATGTTCGATGCACTTTTCATGTTACATGGACGCGTAAAGCTGTCGCGACATGTGCCATACAATCAATTTTATATAATAGAGAAATAATACAACTCACTGTCCGTTAACACAGAAGATCACTAAATACTGATTTTTATGGTGAAGTACTTGACTAGCTGCACTAACCTGTCCCTGATTGATTTTTGCAATAGGGAATATGCATCTTTATTTTTTATTGTATAATCCAGAGGAATATCAACTGTAGCATTAAAACTTTCTTACGATTTTTGTTTCTAATGTACCCACCGATAACGCTCTATATTAAAAGGGCATATTATTATACTATGACTGAATCCATATTCTCGGCGCGTTTTATGGAGTTAGTCATTCTTTTGTAATTATCTCCTTAAAATTTGCGTTTAAATCTATACTTGTCATACAAAATATCATTTCTAATTCAATATTCTGTCTTACTGTTATGTAATTTTATAGAAAAATCATTTTAAAAAATTGAGTGATTTTAACGTGAGATAGTTTTTTTAATATATATTTCTGTTGTATGATATTTCTACGTATATCCGCATCGATTGAGTGCAACTTATTCTAAATTGAATTCCCATGCATATTCCCTATTATAATTATGGAATCTTCCTTAGTTAGGTATCTACGTGCCTACCTACGCTTATTGAATAGTAGGTACTGTATGAAGAAGGACGAAAAGACTTATGAGTATCATGCATGACCAATAAATAATGCATTCCATAAATAAATAAAGTACCGGAACGAGGAAGTGTTTATAGTATTGTCAAACTATGAATGTTTCACATTTGAATGAATGGTCCCGCCATCATTAGCGCCTGGTCAATATTATTCGTCAACACGCCCAGACAGCCACTCGCACCATTGTTCAAATTTGCCGCGGCGCCAATGAAAACATTAAAACGCGATCAGTCATCAGACTCACACTACAGAGCTGTTATTCTGAATGCTCCACCTCAAACAAAACCAGTGTAAACCAGACCTCTGATTATGCTTAGTTAATACGAATCGCGGCGTTAAGATATACTAGGAGTGACGGGTGAGGTGAGGTAGAAAGAAGTAACAGAATTACATAGCAGGATACATGTAACGGCATTTTTTAAATATGTATTGCTGAATGAGTGGGTTATTGTATGCATGTTCAATGCTGAAAGTACACCCAGATAACTTCCTAACGTTCGGTGGAACTGCTAATACTTAACCCGAAAGTGCAAACCGCAAAGGCTATTGGAAAATCTAGCTTGTCACAATACGCAAAACAAGAATGACGAAGTAAAAAAAACCGGCTAAGTGTGAGTCGGGCTCGCGCACAAAGGATTCAGTACCATTATCTATTAAAAACGCAAAAAAAATCATGTCTGTTGTATGGGAGCCCCAGTCCGACTCGCACTTGGCCGGTTTTTTAGTATTTGTTGTTATAGCAGCAACAGAAATACATTATCTGTGACAATTTCAACGATCTAACTATCACGGTTCGTGAGATACAGCCTGGTGACAGACGGACGCCCGGACAGCGAAGTCTTATTATAAGGTCCAGTTTTTACCTCAATTTCCATCTAGGGGGCAGAGGACACCAAGATACCTAACAATTTTTGTAGCCGGTATTAAAATAGAACAAGTCCTAAATACCACTTTCTTGGGCTTTGAGCTAGACATAGGTCTTCAATGGGGAGCACGTAATATCCAAAAAGTGTGTACATAGTCGGCTAGGGAGTGCCTGCTTTGCGCTGTGTCGTCTAACAAGAGTACCTGCTGCCCAAAGGTGTGGTGCGCTGGTGCTACTTTGCCACAGTGCATTTCACTCCTACAATATGGCGCAGAGTTGTGGGGCCGCGCTGCCGACTGGGAGCGTGTCTTCATAATGCATAAAAGAGCTTTGCGGCAATTATTTTTATATTGTTGAATTTGACATTTTATTAATTTTATAATGTTTATTCATTTACTCTACAATTGTTACATATGTATTGTACTATTAATTTTATTGTGATGTGCCAACGTGAATGACATGCAATACGAATTATTATGAATAAGAATAAGGCGATAGTGAATTGCCAATGGTTTTATATATCAAAACTACAGTTGTTTATTTGGTCTTCATAGTCAACTAGTATGTACATCTAAACAATTTGACGGATTCGTGAATCTAATACTTATTTCTTCATATCAACTGTTAAGTAATTTCAAGTGAAAGAACGCACCAACCCTGCGCTCCTCCGCCGCCGGCGAGCCACGCAATTTCTTTGTCTTACACCCTTTAACATATTTAATTAACCAACGGCAGTAGGTACTCGCTTGCGGGTGACGCCGTTATTTACGAGCACAGCCCTAAATACGTAAACTGAGCTCACAAACAATAACTTCCGCAACGTCCTATACCCCATCCATTTATCAAGAGTTAAACTTTATTGCTACGAGGCAAGGGCGAGTTTGGATCTTTGTCTATGTAAAAATGAGGTTGCGAAGGATACGTATTGCTTTGTTGGGTACAAGCGTATAATTGAAAGGTGCGCTCGGATGTTTTAAAACACCGTGATTACGAGTTTTGAAGATGTTTTGTGTTACATGCGCCTTTTTAACCCCACTGGGGTATATGTAGGGTTGAAAAAACCCGGAAAAATTCCCGTTTTTTTCTAAAAGCTATGTTTTTTTACGTTTTAATCGGAAAAAAACAATGTCACTTAGTTTGTATATTTTTCCGACAAAAACAAAAAAATTGGAATAAACGGAAAAAAACGCACTTTGAAAAGAACTTGTAAATATTTCCATTTATAATTAATCCATAGTTTAGGTAACTACGCCTCCTTAGTAGTCTGACAATGCACTTCTTTCAGAGGTTCCCGCTGCATTTTTGATCATAAATAAACAAATTCAAATAATGGATTTTCCTGATGACTGTCGCGAATTTGCAAATAGCAAAGATGCTATTTTAACGTTCGTACAGAATCGCAAAGAATTATTTGCATACAACCTATGCATTTAGCCGCATATATGTTGGATCCCAGATTCCATAAATCGGTCTTCACCGAATATGAAATGTTAACTGACAATGAGTTTTTGAAAATGGCTCAATATTTGACAAAATTAGCGGACTGTATGCACATTAATACCTGTGACTTAATCGGTCAGTTTGCTGAATACCAAGCAAAAGGTGGTTTCTGGGTCAACGAATTCATATGACAGCCTGTAATGACCATAAGTCCTCTGAATTGGTAGAGAGGATTGTGTGCAATAAAACTTCTATCAACTATTGCCGTGAGGTTACTTAGTGTCCCTCCGTCATCTGCCGCATCAGAGAGGAACTGGTCGTTGTTTGGTCGCACTCACACCAAGGATAGAAACCGGCTTTTGCCAGAACGGCTGAATAAACTGATTTATATTAGATCTAATTTGCACTTGCAAATTAATTGTTCCAGTATCGACGACGTCAACGATTCGGGTATGGTAGAGTTAGATGATGGCAGTGACAGTGATTAATAAATATGGTAATTAATATAAAAATTTCGTTTCTTTCCCTAAAAAACTGAAAAATACGGAAAAAAACGAAAATTTCAAAACGTCCTAAAAAAAAACGATTTGATTTTTTCGAGAATTTTCAACTCTAGGTATATGTGGTATATTAATTATTGCCGCCAGATATCGCGAATAATAGGGTATTATCATCTATCAAAATTAAATTATCAAAGATTTTTTATATACTTTTTGCAATAAGAAATACGAATATAATAATTTATTTTGTTATAAAACATGAGATTTATTTTTAAATTGAAAATTAAAATCGTAGTTTTATCATATTACGTGACTGAAAACGCCGACCGCCATTTTGTCTTCTGTCAATGACATCAGAATAGCAAAATTCCAAAAACAAGTTTTCGTTGTAAACAACATTTGACGTTTCTATGTTTCTGCACATATAGTATCTTCTTAGTAGTCTGAGGTTTGGTCTTGCAGTTATGACGTCACGATAATGGCGGCTGCCTTTTTGGCGCGAATATATAACGTGTTCAAATTTCTACCATTCATTAACTGCAAAAGCGATATTATTTTGAGGAAATAATAATACTACCAGTTCACTATCGAATATAAAAGAACATTTTAAAATATAAAAAAAAAATAGAATAGCATATTACACAGGAAATTCATTTTACTAATTTATAATATAATGCGCTGTAAATCCTCTTTGGTAAGACCGCTGTTTTTTTCGAATTAAGCTGTGGCTTTGAAAATTGATTTTATCTATTATTTGACTCATGTGGTTGAGGCTTTTTATTTTGATGCCCCACCGTACTGACCGAATTGTTTTACCAATTTTTTTTTGTAAATAGTTTTATTGTATCATTTTGTATAACTTTTAAAATTAGTTTTATCACTAGTTTACCAGCCGGCTAGCTGGCAGACCGCGTATTATTACAATTATTTACTTTCATATACAATCCAATATCAATCAAGTTCTATATATATAATATATAGCCTAAACAAATCACGTTCTAGTATCGACCAAGCGGGATTTTATTTACATTGAGTTACCCGAAAATGTATATTTAAGAACGTCGAAGAAGCTACGTTTAAGGAACGACGATAGGCGGCAGATATTCACATCGCAAACCTATCTAAACATTTCAAACATTGGCAGAACTTCCTTCAACAAAGTTGTTCCGATCATACCGTCGTATTTTTCTTCTCTGAAACATGAAGCGTAACGCCAATGTATTCCATAAATCACGATATACATGAATTTCGAACAAGAAAAGCTTACCAAAAATACTTACTTAACAATTTGTTGGGCAACTCATGAGCGATTAGCAAATGTGCCTACTGTTAACATCCTGAAGACTTGCAAATTAATAAAGTTTGCGATTGCAAGGCCTATATTCGGCACGTGCAAAACGAATGCCAGCGAGATGGCTCGCGGGTCGCAAGTGTGACGTTGTGCTTGCATGAATGTTACATTCACTAACGCGCAAATTCTAAAGTTTGGGTCATTTTTTAACGGCTAGGTCGGCTATATACCTAGTTTAATCACATGCTTTCAAAGTAAAAATTTTAAAGTATCAAGTTGTAAAATGTAATTTTTTTGGATTTTTATAAATATTCAGAAATAGGCGGGTGACTAGAGGCGCTTTCCTCTATTTCTTATAGATTCTGGAACGCTTTCAAGTATCTATATTACCACAATAAATATTACGATATAGGTATATGAATATGTGCATAACTGTACCTACACAAAGAACAACTTTAGTTTTACTACACGTCTGTTATTTCAGTTGCAAAAAAAAACAAGAGCAAGTAATCCGCGAGTAATATTACAACCAACTCACTTTACGCGCATTGAATCGAGACTGTAACCGCTCGACATAATGTCCCGTAGCTATGAGTGCCCATCCGGCATCCTAGTAAAATATTGACACAAATCCCTTAACTTATAAAATCGTGCTTCCGTCCCCGATGTAGGCAATATGGGATTTCCGTCGTCATTTTGATGTAGGGCCTGGGGCGGCGCGGGAGTGGGCCGCACGGCGACGGCGGGGGTAGGGGTGTTTGCGCGGGGGACACCTGGCTACATACTTCTCATGGCCCAGAGACTGTTTGCTGATCGATATGGGCCCATTTTGTGCGAACTACGCTCGTCACTACTCAAACTTTACTCGGCTCTCGATAGTCTAGCATATTAGAGACTTCACCCAAAATAAAAGTTGTAGCACAATTCTCGAGGCGGGAGCGAGCGGTACGATTTTTTTACAAATATCCTCTGCCTGCGACTCCATCCGCGTGGAACTCGTTTACATACAAACTTTCACACCCTTAGGGGGTTATTTCCGGGACGAAAACTATTCAATGTCCTTCCCCGGGACTCAAACTATCTCTCTCTGTACCAAATTTCATCTAAATCGATTTAGCGGGTTAAGCCTGAAGAGGTACAGACATACAGACACACTTTAGCGTTTATAATATTGGTATGATGGATGTAGCTATTGTCATTATTTCTTTACCAATTTTTGCCAACCTAATAATCCATGTTCGTTAACAAGATCACTTTTTTTTTCTTTTACAAATAGCCATTAGTTGAAATTTAATATAACATTACCAGTGAAAACTAATTAGAAGGTAGATGAACGTGTAGTTGATACCATTGTGTTTCCGCCTTGTAGCGAAAGTTGGCTACGAACAGAGACCCCCCCGGATTCTTGGCGACGATGATTATAGTATTAATGGTATAATAATATTATGAAAGGTATATTCGTATGCAAACAGGTTTAAATCGACTTATCTGCCGCCGTACACATTCGAATTCGTTAACAGGAAGTAACGGCACAGTACTTTTATATTAGTTCGATTATTAACAGGCACTCAGCGCCGATAGTAAAAAGATAAAAAGTGTACCGGGCATAAACACACTCTTAATCCTCGATTTGGGAGGGTCGGTGGAAATGGAAAAATATTTGTCTGGAAACTCACAACACCAACATCGCTATTCTGGTTTAAAAAGTCGTAAGTTGATGACAAATTTATGTGCTTATACGCCCTTTTAGTTTAGTGTATTGTAGAACAGCGATAGCACGTCCGCATTTATTTTACGCCGGTTAAGACAAGTGCAGGTTGTCTATTGCACACGTTTTATTCCCTTTCCGTTTGCATCACGTTCAGCTGAAACACGAAGACACTTTCAATTTTCTTTTTTTGGTTGTTAAAAAGCCATTGAATTGTCGCCAGTAATCTAATGTTCGAGGCGAGACTCGTTAGTTGGCTTTCTTAAGACGCGACGGATTTTAGTTTTATATCCTGATTGACGGCTGTAGTCTTGCATTGTCGGGTTATAGACTAACTTAATTTGAAATCGAACTCAAATATTCAATTTTATTCTATATTCCTGGCCTTACCTATTGCAAATAAATTACTTCATATCAATAGAAGTCAGATTGTGCCATTTTAACTTACTTAATATTTTTTGGAACAAATGATTTAATTAGGTTGTGAACAGTATTTTTTTTGACGTATATATTTCTACTCCATTTAAACCTAGTTAAGGTAGGTAAAAAAATATAGCAAACTCTCCAATAAACTTGTATCTATCAGAAGTTACGCGGAATACGTAAAATCTATTCATTTATTCAACGGAGTATTATTGACAGGTAGAAATGTCAAACACAATAAATAGTGATACCTGGGGCCCGTTTATCAAAAGCTTGTAACTTGTAACACAAGCGGAAGTCTCTTTTTTATAAAAGGAGTTGAAAAGAGGCTTCCACTTGTATTACAAGTTACACGCTTTTGATAAACGGGCCCCTGCATGGACCTGTGATACTCAGGACACACGATACCACATACGATGCCACAATGAGGGACGGAAAGGTTTTTCTATGCAGCTAAATTAAGAACTGGTCTTAAAATGGCTGATGGCTTACTTATCATAAATAACCTACTTCGTTTGGGCGGGTAGTGGTTTTTTTGCCACAACACTTGTACTATTATCTATTCTGTGCCACAACTTAATAATCAGTTCATTGTGGAAGTGGGCAGCAATTCAGCACGGCTATCACAAGGCGAGCAGTGTCACGGCGACATAGACTATCCGTCTCTTTCTCATCATCCTCCTAGCGTTTTTCCCTGTAGTGTTCAAACGAGCTCGGGGGCCTCTTTGGCACCTAATCCCCAGATTTGGCGTAGGCACTAGTTTAACGATGCGACTACCATCTGACCTTCCAACCTTAGGTATTGGGTTGTAGGTTTCCTCACGATGTTTTCCTTCACCTAAAGCGACTGTTAAAAATCAAATGATATTTCGTACATGAGTATTTTTTTAAAGCCCAGAGCTGGGGTTTGAACCCGCGACCTCCACATTGAAAGTCGGCGCTCGCCTTACCGCTCGGCAACAGTGGCTTTTTCCTATCCGTCTGTTTCTAAACGTTTTAATTAGAAAGAGACGGAGAGTCCTCTCACCGCGCGTCGGCCTGCGATAGCCGTCCGTGCTGAAACAAGTTCTTTACAAGAATATACTGATACGGAATAAGTAAAAAAAATAATGCGTAAACTTTATGAGGACCCCTTAAAACTTTTCGGTAACTATCCGTTGTAGCACATCACTATTTAAGAGATGTACAAAACTGACAACACATGAAACGTCATTTAACTCCGTTGAATAAGTTAACAGACATTAGGTATATTTTAAGCTGTGTTTAGGCTCGAGAATTTGTAACTAAATTTCTGACTTTTGTTGATACCTACATATAAAGAGAATACTTGTTTTGTAGCAATGATAACATAATTAACGATTTTATATTTAGTGTGTAAGTATGCATGTTGCATGCTATTTTGTGGCTATTTGTATGCCTTAACAGGCAAGACATAGTGATACAATCCCTAAACTTAAACGCCGATGTACGGTCGACGCCAAAAATACGGTTACACTATTTACCTTATTGCAATGGAATAAGGTGCAAAAGTGTAAACGTATTTTTGGCGTCGACTGTACATACCTATGTTTAACAAATAAAATATTTTGTATTTGTTTTGTATTGTATTTGTAACATATTAAGATCAAGCCAACACAAACGCAGCACTCATATCTTTATCCAGACCCCAGCAGGAGTTGGTAAACATATCCAATGTTAAGTCAGCGTAAGCCCCGTTGCTGCAGCGTCCGGTACATTTTGCAACTTTTCAAATAACTGCAACTTCCTCGCATACGGCTTGCCCTGAACGTTATGCAAACCGAACGAGATCGCATTATCGTTATTGGGGTATTATAATAGGTTCTTAGCACGTCTGGGCCCATGTCGGAAGATTGTGCGGTTACATCGACTGTAAACTTTGATTTGGTCTCGGACTAAATTCCTCGTTAGTAGCAAAGTGTAAAATTTAAAATTACGTGATTTCGAAATTCAGTAAACGAAGTCTAAATATTCATCTGTTTAAAGTTAAAGTTTATTTTAATTCCAGCGTGCTCTCGTTTCAGAGACCTGCGCCAAAGTAGTTAGTGAGTTCCATCAGGTAACACCTATCTGTTCACAGTATTTATGTCTATTAATACGGCGCAGATATATATTTAATTTAATAATATAACATAGACTCAAAAACACCGCTAACACTGAACCAATTAATTAGGTAGCTAAATACCTATATCTACATGACTAATAATGGTTAGTCTCATAATGTTTTAGTCTCGGGATCACCCTGGCCGCGACTGCACCGCAGACCTGCGGCGTTTGACTGCCGGATTTACGAACGGCGTCCGGTTCCCAAACAGATTCAAACTTACTCGTCAATGGCCGTGATAGCCACTCTTATGTCGCTTTTCCAACGGCTAATGCTATTAGCGATAAAACAAATGACAATTTTATCGCCTATAGATATGAAATTTCCTACGCCGCCTCGCCGGAGGAAAATCTCCATTATGTTCTAGAGCTCCTAATATTTGTTTAGTATAATACTTCTATCCAGTAAGACGGAATCGAACAACTTCTGAAGGGCCGTGAGGACCGGTTTTCCACCCGCCTTCAGGTGTTCGGCTGTTATTCCGTCTTCACCGGGTGCCTTGTTGTTCTTGAGCTGTTTAAGAGCCATTACAATCTCGTACAGGCTGATGTCCGGGATGTCGTCGGTATAGTGTCGGGTTAGTCTAGCTAAGGTCTTCCGCCAGACCAACTTCGGGTCTGCGAGTTGACGTGTATAGCTGTCCGTAAAAGCGTTCTATCTCACCCAGAATCACAGGTTTAGTAGAAACGATTCTACCATCTTCAGTTTTCAACTTCGCGAGCTGGCTCCGTCTTACTGTAAGGGAGAACGCCAAGGGCATGGAACAGAGGGGTGCTTACCAGCCCTGCTAGGAGAATATAAATGCATTTAATAACAACTTAATTTTAAATTCATATTCATACACATTATTTTGTTACATAAAATTTAGGTATCATTATTTGTATATTTTGTGTGTACTCACAATTACATTACATATTAGTAGATACATTTTATTTCTGTTAAACTCATGTACTACTTAAACTCATATTATTATTATTTTAACATTATCATTTTTTTTTGCCTTATTTAAAAAGAAAATAAATAATTATAGCATGCAAGTTAAGTTCAGGGTGATACGTCATTTGGTGTGGTGGTGTCGGTATAGGTCTCTCCAGCCGTCGCGGTCGCGGGCGGCACGACGCCAGAGCGGGCAGCGCGCGCGCAGCTCGTCGTCCCAGGGTGCGCGGGGCCGTCCCACTCCGCGGCTCCCGTTGCTTGGTGTCCACTCGGTCCTTAGTGTCCATCTGTTGTCACTTAGACGCATTGTGACCAGCCCACTGCCACTTATTTTGGTAAATGACTTCCAGTATGTCCATAGCGCCCGTTTTATTCCGTATACCTATGCGTGCATTTTTTCTATCTTTTAATTTCAAGTTCAGCATGCTTCTTTCCATTGAGCGTTCACAGGTTCTTAGTTTTTTTTTTAATTTTTCAGTTAGCGTAGTTAGCTGCAGTATTTTCTCCAGCCCAGAGCCACTCTTCTGTCTACTTCTTTGTTCATTTTGTTAGTAAACGAAAATATTTGCCCAAGGTACACATATTCTTCCACAGATTCAAGTTCTATCTCGTTAATTAATACTGGTGCGTGGGGTCCGTTGGCCATAACCTTAGTTTTTCCGTTGTTTATTCTAAGTCCGGCGGCATCTTTGAGATGGTTTTGAAAGATTTGTAATATACTTTTTGAAATAGAAATAGAAAAACATTTATTGCCCAAAAGAATCTTAAATATACAAGGAGGTAGCAACTTTGCAGTTCTGAACTAGTTTCCGCCAAAAATACTAAGTCATCAGCAAATCTCAACACGCTCAGCTTTTCACCGTCGATTTTTATGCCATAGTTGAACATATCTATATCTACTGACCTGAAGATTTGTTCTAGAACACTCAAGAATAGCAATGGTGACGGGGGGTCCCCTTGCTTGACACCTCTTTGTATACTGAATTTTTTACCTTCATCCTCCATCATCACGCTGGCTGTACTTTTTCCGTATACTACGATCAGCTGGATGTATTCAGCATTTACGCCTTGAGTTCGAAGAGCATTAAGCATGTAGTTGTGTTTTGTGCTGTCGAAGGCTTTTGTGAAATCAACAAAGCACAGAAAAAGTGATTTATTGTACTCTGTATATTTTTCTACTATCATGGTCAAAGTATGTAGGTGGTCAACTGTGGAGTAGGCCTTTCTAAATCCTGCATGATCTCTCGCCTGCTGTTCATTTAATATACAGTATAACCTATTCTTGAGTAATGCAATGAACATTTTGTAGATTACCGGTGATAGACTAGGTCGGTAGTTCTTGATGTCCGCCTGCGACCCTTTCTTATGCAGTAATATTACTGTAAAGTGAAGCCATTGTTCTGGTAGTACCTTTGTTTCCAGAATAGCATTGAATAGATGCAGCAGGGGCTTTATTAAGTTATTTTCTTTACTTTTTTGCCTGAAACACAGGGTATCCTAGCTCAGGCACGTGTTATTTGCCTCTAATAATAAGCTCCTAGTCTTTAGTAACTATGTACATTATGTTTTATCAATAAATTATTATTATTATTTTTATTTTCGTAATTTTGATCATCTCGTTCGTTATTCCATCACTTCCAGGTGCCTTCTGGTTTTTTGACTATTTTATTATATGTCTAACTTCGATGTCAATAAAACCGCGAGCTTTTTCTTCTTCGTTGTTTAGTTCTTGATGCATAGCTGTTAAGCTTGTATTGGATGTTTGTTCATCATTATCCATGTAGATATTTTCGTAAAAGCTCGTTGCCATTTTTAGAATTTTGTTTCTATTGTTTGATTTATTTCCCTCGATATCATTGGGTGTTATAAGTATTTGTTCGATTTTTCTGTTGTAATAATCTTTAATGTCACTATATATATACTTTTATACTAATATTATAAAGAGGAAAAGTCTGTGAGATTGAAGCTTACAAGTTTGTAATTTTGTATGTACCTAATGGGTAATCTCCGAAACCACGGGACCGATTTTAAAAACTCTTCACTTGTGTAGAGAATTGACTTTCTGGATGGGCATAGGCTACTCTTAATCCCGCGGGTTTGCCTGCGTTCTGTGCAATACGCGGGCAAAGGCGCGCGAGCCGCTAGTATTTGATAAAAGTACAAAGAACAATATTAACCGTGATTGAATAATGTTTATACAGGAATCTAACCTTTGTTTTTGCTTATCCGAAACTACGCCCTTACCATTAGAAAAATACGACTTTAAGGTGTAATTCCGTGCATCGCGGCCGGTTGCAAAATTATTTAACGTGTTACTTAATGAATAATGATACCTAATTTTAGTCACACATGAAAATGAAAAAAATGGTTGTCTATAAAGTCGGTTTACGGACGATAATTTTACGTGATATAGGTATAAGATAACTTTGATAACACGTATTTACTCATTTATCGTTAAGAATACTTACTCCTGTGAAGTTTCGAATAAAGTAGTCGATCTAATCTTGTTTCCCCATAAAAACTTTGGGCCCCCATTTCACTTTAGAGGGTGAATTTTGAAAAATCCTTTCTTAGTTTAAAAATACCTCTAGACATTATCAGGTACCTACGTAATTTGGAATCTTAGAACCAGCGTTGATATGTCAGTCAACGGAACGGGTCAATAAATAAAATAAAAAATAAATAAAATAAAATTGATTTAATTCAGGCAGAAACCCATATTTTTACATTTTAACAATATCAATTATAATTATAATAATAACGAATTTGACATAAATAATAACTATTACATATTTGCGACACTGGGTAAAGATCATTACTTTATTTGGCCAGTGATGATCTTTACCCAGTGTTTTGTCATAGGGCAGTCCAGTCGCTCAGCAAACATACCCAGGATGGTGTTAGAACTGCCGCGCACTCTGTTCAACAGAGACGCAACTCTCTTCCTTCTGATTGCGTGGAAGCCATCAGTGTGCGCCTCTGCGAACATACCTGACGCGCTACAGCGTCGCGGCAGTTTCATCAGCATCCTGAATATGTTATTATACTGGACCCTGAGCGTATTGTACGTGCGCTGCGTATGACTCACCCACAGGCTGCTGGTGTAGAAGGTCTGGCAATAAGCCCTAAACAATGTGACTTTAACTTCCTTCGTACACCGAGCAAACCTGCGGGCTATCATGTTGCCTCGCACGGCTAGGGCCCTCCTCTCTCTCTCTATATCCGTATCATCTCTCAAGTCCGGCGTGACCATATGACCCAGATATTTAAAATGGTCTGCTACCTTTAGAGCTACGCCGTCCAACACTACCGGAGGTACAACTGTCGGATTATATTTACTTGTTTTAAATATAACAACTTCACTCTTTTTAGAGTTGTACCTCAGGCCATGCTGCTCTGCATAGCTCTCGCATTTGCTAACCAGCTGCCTTATTGCATTGATGGAGGGGCCCAGCAGCACCATGTCATCAGCGTAGCTAATGTTATTGACACTGACACCGTCAATATGATATCCCACATGCGTACTGCTGAGCTCCTCGATCAACTGGTTAACATAAAGGTTGAACAGAATAGGCGACGACAGCCCCCCTTGTCTGACACCACACTGAAGCTTATACTCCTCGGACATTGTACTCACCCATCTCACCTGATTGACCTGGTTGCCATACCAGTATTTTAAAAGTGTAATGCATTCTGCTGGCACGGTTGTACGGCTTAGTTTTTCCCACAACAGGTGGTAGGCGACCAGGTCAAACGCCTTGGACAGGTCCAAGAAGCAGGCATAAATCGGTGTTTTCCTGTCCTTGTAGTACCCGACAGCCCGCTTAAGACACACAATCGCCGTTTCCGTAGACAAACCGGGTCTAAACCCAAATTGTGCATCATGCAGTTTTATGTGTTCTTTAAGCTGTTCATTAAGCAGGCTATCGAGCACCTTTGAGGTAATAGTGGCTAGTGAAATGGGCCTATAGTTTGTGATGTCAGACACGTCCCCCGTTCTGTTCTTGGCTATAGGTACAACAACCGTCCTCATGAGATGATCCGGCAGATACGCATGTCGCAGGCACAACGTAAAGAACATAGCCAACACGCGAGGAAGATGGACTCCAGCGTATTTGAGATGTTCAATGCTGAGACCATCGTGCCCCGGAGACTTACCGCGCTGCATGGCCTTAATGACTACTGCCACATTTTTGGCAGAGAATCTAACAGTACTGCCTCCCACAATGGTCCCACCATCGAAAACCTCCTGCTGTCCACTTTCAAGAGGTGATTTTACTGTGAACAGCTCTCTAAAGTTGTTGGCTATGTCCTTGGAATCAACCACGCCACCGATGCTCTCAGGGACCCCGGGTCCCACGTTAAGTTTCTTGGTGTTTTTCCAGAAGCCTTTGAAGTCCTTCGCTGCATGGTTCATTGCTAGGATGTCTGCTTTTATTTGAGCCTGCCTATCCTGACACCATTGCAGCTTGGACTTAAAAAGCCGCCTACTCTGACACATGTCCTCATAAATAGGCCCTGAGGAGGGCTTCGCAGCTTCTACCCACGTTAGAAATTTTTGCCGTGCGTCCCTGTGAGCACAGGCTACGTGTTTATTCCACCCCACAATATATCCCCTCTTCCTTTTACATTTCTTTTTCTTGTTTGACCGCCTGGCTGCGTTAGTTATAATATCAATTATTTCATTATACAATTTGTCCAATACTAATCTATGTTCTAAACTACTACACATACTATCAGCACACAACATTAACTCAGAGGGAAAGTGCAACCCCTTCAGTCGATCATGACAAAGGTTATGATACATTTCAATCTCATCACCCTGCCTATCCCCCCAGATTACACCGTCATGGGGTGGGGTTTGCTTATTTTTATTTTTAATATGCACGTTGCCTATATCACATTCAATGACTAGCGGCAGGTGGTCGGACCAATACACATCTTGCTTCACCCAAACATTTAATACGGTATCTCGAGCGGCTCAATGAGGGGCATTTTTTTTTTTTGTGCAGCCGGCGTTCATCGATTTATAAGTCGTTATCACGTCAAAAAAATTAAATTAAAAAATTATAACAAGACATTTTGCTCCCCGCCTAATACTCTATTAAGCCATAGAATATCCAGTGTGAGGCGTTGGGCCGCAAGACGGCCGGACCGCAGGCGCCGGCATTTAACGGCCGGTTTTACGTCCGTCCGGTGCCGGGTCGCTTTACAATTCCTGTAACAGTGCTCTTACTGCTAATGGTCTTGTAAATAAACTCCCGCTTCCGTTTTGTGCTGCCAAGTGATACTTCCATCGGATTTAATGGTCTACTCTAAGCAGTTAGGATTTATAAGTTATACCTGCGAATATACTTGGTGTGATTAAATCAAGCCAGTCTTTTGAGCTTCTTGCTCTCAAGTGTCACTCATAGTTTCTAAAAACATTAGAACTAGGCAACAACAGGAGCTCTTATCACTAAAAAGCGATCTCTTTTAGACAACCTTTGGGTAGCAGGAAATTCATAGCTCACAGCAGTTCAAACAGGTAGTGCATATTTGGAAAGAGATTTTTTAATAAAGGCTATTTTATTTATAAAATAAAATAGCCTTTATTTCCAGCATAACATTAAAACATTAAAATACTAGATTATAATAACCCTATTAGGTACTACAAGCGGCTTTTTTAATTATTTAAAAAATATGATTTTTTTTCACTGGAAACCCATTTATGGGCAAAGGCCTCCTCCAATCCCTTCCAGTTATCTCATTCTATGGCCTTACGTGTCCACGTAGCGCCTGCCACTTCCACGATGCATCAAACTAATACGACATATAAATAAATATATATACATAAACAATATATGTAATGGGTGAACGTGGAGTCAATTGCAGACACGACGCATTGCAGCGATTCCATTTGTCTTAATTCACAGAAGGAGATGTCCCTAGAATATCACTATTCTTTCCCGACCTTGGTATTCTGATTTGGACAGAGATATGAATGTGGGGATATCCCTAATGATATGCCGGAGATGTCACATTTTGGATCTTGGATTGGGATCCAGGTGTTGCTTTTAGTCAATTCACTACGATTTCGGTTAGTAATATAAGTATTTACCAACTTTAACAGAACAAAAAAGAAAACAAGACACAGCCGAAAAATGATAACGCTAACTTGTTGCGTCTAAGGCTCCGAGAAGAGCGCTCCGCTGAAGCGTTTCTCCGCTCTGTATACTTAAGTAACTTAAACACACTGCGACATAAAATTCTGCTTTTATGATTGGACTAGGTAAAGTACTTCGTTAGTCTTATAATGGCTCATGTTGAGTTATGCGTTGTTATTCAGTTTTAAATTGATTTTAAAAAGAATTATAATGACTTTCTTATTATTCTATTCAGAAAGTTATTGGGATAAGGGCACATTATAGTTCTCGGTCAATAGAGGTTATGGAAAAAATACCATATTTAGCTTAATTATGTAGAATGTGCGTCTATGCAGACGTACAAAAATATAGCCACCAGCCACTTTTGTAAATTTTAAAAATTAGGGTTCACGGTCCGATCCTTAATAGCAAGTGAATACTCACAATAAAACTGATATAAATTATAGATTATCCCCAAATTGGTCGCATTCGGAGATGAAAGTATCCTCTTGAATGACCATGACCGTCTTTCGTGAATGAATTCGTGGTCAGTAGAAAGTGCCAAAAATCATAGTATCCCATAGCCAGGTACTTTTGACGACCACATGCGTGATCCTATTATTGATTACTTGACTATGTTCATGTGACTAAAATTCTAAGTTGTAAAAACTAATCAATTACGTTATTGTAATTGTGCATATAACGTAATTGATTAGTTATTACAACAACATTTAGTCACATGAACGTAGTCAATTAATCAATAATATATATTGGTATGTGTGAAATAGTACAAAGTTGTTTATAAATACATTTTTTTCACATTTTTTTGACCACTAATATCAATAGGTATCGAATGCTGCTTCGGTAGCTGACATTAAACCGGGCATAAAGTGAGCGTGCAATATCGAGTTAGCAAGTTCAGTCAGACCAAACAAGAGTTGGGGCTTCCGGGCGTAAACTACTTAAATCTTGACGCGGTGTTTGTCTGTGTACAAACTTGGCCGAGACTTGGTCCGACTTGGCTGGGTTGCCGTGACTTGGCCGGTGGGATGCCGTGACGTGTCATGCCGCCGTGAGTTTTAGCTCTGATAAAAAATAAGTTTGTAGGTATCGGATGTTATTCAGTACTCTAAAATATATTATAGGTGCTGCTGCTCCTTAGATGCAATATGGCCGTATTCATAAACGATCAACATTTGAACAACCTTTTAAATATTTTTTAGGTTCACTACCTACTTATTTATAGCTATAGTGAAGTGTCGAACTAAACTTAGTATTTGTAAAGTTAAATTTATTTTTGTTTTAATAGTTTTCCTGTATTGTACAGTTTTCCAAGGCTTTTGTTTTAAATATAATTTTGTAGTTGGATTAATAAATATAAAAAAGAAAACCCCATTTTAGCTAAATTTACGTTAAAATTCGTTTGTTTTTATCGGTTACTGAGACATTTGGGTTCCTAAGAGAGGGACAAAAAATTACATATTTATCAGATATTTTTAAGCTTTCTATATTTACTGGTAGTCAGCACCGTGCCTTGAATAAATTAAGATATTTCAAAGACTTAACATGGCAAGTTAAGTCTTAACTTACATTAAAATCATCCAAGAGAATTAATAGACTCATTAAAAAGAAAATGTCACAAAATTGATTTAGCTGTTTCTGAATTTATTGCGAATACTTATGTGAAGCATATGCAGAAGATGATAAAAACCTGCCAAGTGTGAGTCAGACTCGCGCACGAAGGGTTCCGTACCATTATCTATAAAAATGGCAAAAAAATCATGTCTGTTGTATGGGAGCCCCAGTCCGACTCGCACTTTGCCGGTTTTTTAGTATTTGTTGTTATAGCGGCAACAGAAAGACATAATCTGTGAAAATTTCAACTCTCTAGCTATCACGGTTCTTGACATACAGCCTGGTGACAGACAGACGGACGGACGGACGGACAGCGAAGTCTTAGTAATAGGGTCCCGTTTTTACCCGTTGGGTACGGAACCCTAAAAAAGTAGACGAATAGACTTTTTTCTCCCTTTAATAGCAATCGTTAATTTTCGTTAGAATACTTTACTGCTTATAGAAAGACAAACTCATAGGACACATAAAACTCTACAAACAATTGAGAAAAAATTGTGAAGGTTGTAACTTGTACTCCAATCAGTACGACGGACAATCTGAATAGTTTTGAATCCCAAACCCTGCTAGGTAAGGTTCGAGTATTAAGACTTCAGCGGTGTTAGTACCTAAAGTAGAAAGCCGAATAAATCTTCATTTTCCTGTCCTACATGTTCTTAGTATTTCCCCGGGGACAGGTCTTGAGCTGCGCGCATACACAATACAACACGCAGCTACATTGTATTTTGCCTATTTTTTTGATGATTTCAGAAAAGATAGCAGTAGACTAGAAGCTACGCTTAAAATGATTTTAATTTTAAGATAGCATACCTAAACTTCTGTTATAATAAATCTGAAATTATATCCATGAGCTCATAGTACACTGATATAATAGACTAATTATCATCAATTATAAAAGTAAACCTAGGCAAATTGTGTGCGGTTTCATATTTATGCTATTAAATTAATTCCACTCTTTCGTTTTATGGACAATTAGTTTAATTACTTTCATAATTGAATACTCGACTTCATAGCATTAAAGCTTAATTTTCTCTAAAAACTCAAAAACAGAAATGTGAAGGAATAATCTCTTGGACTTCGTACTTCAACATGTGACTGACTTAACTACTCGTCCAGATTAGGAGGGATGGCGGAAAATGGCCAAATTACCCAGACACGACTGACTTTTGAAGCTCTAGTTAATCAAAGGGCTTCATATGCTGGTTGTAGTTTCGACTGCTCAGTAGCTTTTCCTGTTGATTGACGTTGTTTTGCGCGAAATTTTCATGTTCGCGTTAGTGAGTTAGGGTAGCTAGTGCCAGACACTGTATGATTTTGAGACGTAAAGCTAGTTAGCTAATAACTCTTTTTAAATTATGTTGGACATTGATTATTTAATTTCATGAAGAAGTAATCCACTCTTCATCTTGCAAGAAAAACTCAGCGACTTACAATCTAGGAAGTGGCTATTTAACACCTGTTACGTCCCAGCGCCAACGTTGGCCAGCTTGAGACTGGCAATTACATTCAAATTGATAAAAGAACCCACCTGTTGACTTCAGCCTCAAAGCGTATAAATGTTCTCGAAAAAGATTTTATTGGTAGAAAACGGTGGCTCGACAGATGTTCGCGGGAGATTTGCTTTCAACTCGCCGGAAAGTTGGCTGTTTGAGGACGCTTTTCAACTTACTGAATACTGTTTCATTCTACAAGCACTTTATCTTATTCCTTTTGTGATAGTTAACTTCTCTCGAGGTTCTCGTCGTTTTACCTGTTGAAAAATATTTCCTCCGAGATTTTGTGCAAACTGGGAAACTTTAGAAACTGTTTTGTGTACCTTGTACTTTTTAATTGTCTCCGCGATGGATATAAAATCTGAGTTGTTTCTGTTGGTTGTAACAAATATGAAATATTCGTCTTTTAGGATACCTATTATAAGATGTTATTTATATTAACTCGTGTATTCTCAAGCAATAATTTAGTTCAGTTTGTACATTGACTATACTATTTATGTAATAAAGTGACTAAATTGTTTCATGTTTAGATACCAGCTGACGATGGGACGTCAAACTGCAAAGGACCAGAGCAGCAGAAGGATCTGTGAGTGCAATTTCTATAAAATATTAGTATCAAAGTAGGTAACAGAAAAAAACATAAATACCCTTATTATTAAAATTTGTTTTCATATCTCATGCTCTGAAAGTGGGTCGTTGTTGTTCTAAAAAGTGCGCAGAAAATGATACGTTTCTGCTCTAGTGCAGAAAAGTAGTGTATTCCAATTAGTCCTCGCCTTATAAGCATTATGCGGGAACTAATTCTAATAAATATCAATACTTACCCCGCCACTGACAAAGAGAAATAATTTTATTCTTACTAGTTCATGGAATCTATTTTATTAAATATAAAATAAATTTATGTTGTAAATTCATTACTTTTATTTTGGCTAAAATATTCATTAGGCTCTATGAGATCGTGACAAATGGAATACACCCACAAACCTTTTTTAACTTGAAGTTAAGGCAGAAACGCACACAGCCACTCTTCAACTAATACTAATAATAAATACAAAACTTAATGTAAAATTTTGTGTTTTTTTTTACTTTCCTCGTATTTGATATGAAACGTATAGTGTTTAACTCGGGTGAAAGTCACCCATTTCTGACTCGAACGATTGGCGCTCTCACTTCGTTCGAGCACCAAAATATCTCATCAGAAATGGGTGCCTTTCAGCCCTTGGTTAACAATCTACTATTGTCTTTCTGTTAGGCTCTTAGTCTTTCTGTTACTGTCTGGACGCTAGCAGGCAACGGGGCGACAAGTAACAGTTCATTGCCTATGCATATTTGATCGAGTTCAATCTATAAAAGCCCGCCCTTCTGCCTGCGGCCTTACTCTGACATTACTGTTTTTATGAAGGAGATAAAACCTATTTTACCCAACAGACATTTGTTAATCTTGTATTAATTTGTTATACTTATCACATATTTCACGAAAACCTAGCTAATAAAACAACGTCAAAGTAAACAAGCCGCATAATCAAAATGACATCGTAATGAATACGCGAAGTTCCCAAAAAGTATTCCGTAAGCCGAGAGCGAGGCGCGCCACACACGGACCAATTACCTAAAACACACAAGCAGTTGACCTCGAATTGACTAATGAATGCCCGCGGGCGCGCCTTATCGCCTATCAGCGGCTTATGGCGCCGCAATTAACTACGTGGGATGCTTTACGTGGAACTTCAACTTGATTTAACGAAAATTAAAGACATGTCACATGCGTCGTAGACTATATACGGGTCATGTACATTATAGTTAGGTGCTAATTTAGTTTGCCTGTTCTCAATGGTTAAAGACAAGGGAGCATTGTAACATGCAAACAGTTTTAATACAGACCAAAAGTACATTTGGGACGGTTTAATGCCTAAACAGAAAAAAACTCATAGTGCTCTGCAGGTATATGGTATTGCCACAGTTTTTTTAATGATACAGTTAGTTATAACCACATTGTATCTACTATTGTTAGAAATAGTAAGCTAATGAATAACCTTGAAACACTCTTATATTTCAAACTCTAGGAACCCTTCTTTGAAATACCTCGTATTCATTGCTCGTGGACACGCTATGCTATCACAACTAATGTACCTAACGCCATAACAATCATGAAATAAACACTCGTAAAAGGTATACAAATCTAAATTAACAATTGAGTGGCTCCGTATTAATACCAACGACAAAATCATTGAATCTTTACGACGTACCAACATTAGCTAAATGCTACGGAATCCAAATTAAATGAAACCACAAACAAATGTAGAGGGGTAAGAGGCCGAGGCAATTTATGTCGCCGGGCCCCACCGGCCTGTACCGGTGTCGTTTGCATCTGAAATCTTTCGAGGCAGGACTATATTAGAGAGGGGAATTGGCTGGATCTTAATTTATCGAAGTTTTTATGGTTTAATTAACGGAATTCACTTAGCCGAGGGGAGGGGCGCCGGCGGCGACAGCGCGACGCATCGCCGCGGTTAGCGCTTTATTTTATACTAATAGATGTCCTCCCTGCGCTATAATTAGCACCAGGACGCCAGGACGCCATTGAAAGTTTTAATTGAAAAGGCTTTGTGCAGTTTTATAGTCCGTGAACAATGTTACACGGTATTTCATGCAGCCGCTGCGTCGCTTAATCTTGACACCTCGCCTTTGTTCGAGGGATGAACGCCTTTTGAACAACCCAGCCGAAATACGCGTTCATCATTTAGCTTATACACTTCGGGAGTTTCGCCATACATTTATTAGGTGGACAGTCTGAACCAGTATAGTATTTGGCTGTTTTTTTTTACATAAATCACTGACTTTTAAATATGTATTTAGTTTTAAATACAAACAATTACGTGTAGTTCCTTATAATTTACCTATCAGCGAACGACGCAGTTATTCTAAGATGAATTACTGTTGTTGACTTCGACATGTAGAAATTGAAATAAAAATACAAACGTTTGTTTATTCTCATGCTAACTACATACAATTGTCACTCAAACCCTGACAAACATATTTGCGCAGTTAAAATAGTAAGATACCTAATAATGAATGATCTCAGTTCATCCTGGAACGGTAAAGGTATTAAATAAATAATTAAATTGAACAATTAATTAGTTGATAGGCCGAATAAACTTTTCATTGTGTTATTATTGCGTTGTTTCTGAAATTAATTCACCCTTGTGAAATTTGGTATTCTAAACTGTAAATTGTAGCCTCTTGCCCCAATTATTACAACATTTATTCTTTATGGGATAAACAGATCCCTATTATTAGGGTTCATTATTCGAATTAATTTGTTTGTGTTATGTTGCGGGCGGGCGAGGAGATAGATGGAGGCTAACCGCGCGGAAAGAGGCTGTTTTGATATTTAAATGAGGGTAAAGGCTTGATTGTAGCCATTCACCTCCAGCCGGCGCGGGCCGGCACATCTGATCATACGAACAACGCACCTCAAAGCTACGTGTAATCTATGTACACGACTTTATTTTCTACACCATAAGAAGGATAATCCCGACGAAAATACGATACATTTGGTGCTAGTTGTATGCCAAGTGACCGAACAGACTTCCCTATTTCACTAATATTAATTACTTATTACTATTCATATGAACTTTGAAGGTATATTATTATTCCTACGTGGCTGAACTAGATATAAGGGATTTAAGTTAAGCTTCTCTGGAAAAGGTCACTAATTATCAAGCGGTTTAAATTAAATTACACTAGGTATTACTTAAGTTCAATCTAAGGTAAAGTTGTTAAAATCCTACCTTCCTCCTAAAATTAATGAACGAACACAGAATTAATGTAACTGTTGACCATAATACATATTTTTTTTAGTGTAAGTACCTACCTACCTAAAATAATTACCCTCACCTAACCTACTAACCATATTTTACCTTAAATACAGAATAATTTCTTTACTCAATAAAAACGTAGTAATAATGCTGCATTTAATTTGATATCGCTGAAATAAATATCTAATTACTGGCGTGTGGGCGATTTTGATAGCTATAGCGATAACAATAGGGTCTAATTTGTAACTAGGCCACGCTGCGGCTCGGATTACGGAGTTAATTACAAGTGTCGTTACAAGATCCCCTCTCAGAAGACTTCTTTTAATACTGACTTTTAAGTTAACCGCCAAATTGACTGGCAATTTCATGCCCGGGCGGAAAATAGTGGATTGTCACTTCGGTGTAAGTTAGAGATTATAAGCACTAGGTATAGGTACTTAGGTTAGTGATAATTGCATGTAGCAGGCGTTTATTGATTGTATTTTATCGTCGCAAACCTTAATAGGATAATTATAGTAATAAGTGGTTAAATAATTAAGGCATTGACTAATAAATAGCTCTTTACAATACGCAATGGTGAAATTAATAAGTGCACACATGAGAATAAAATATCACACACATAAGCAGAATAAAAACACCGTTCCATTTTGGTAGGTAGGCTCCAAAATCAACATATTGATATAAAGTCTCAAACTTTCCTAAAATGAAAAATAAAAGCGCATTGCACGAGCGGACACGGAAATCGGATATTCAAACAAACGTCAAGCATTCGACAAGCGGAAGAATGAATGAATGCAAATCTCTCGCTACTTGTCCGCCTCCTTACACGACAACTTTACTCTACAATAGATTTGGACCATATTTATTGGCCGTCGACATTTTCCGGACAATCATTTTATAAAAAAGAACCGCTTTCACCGTGTTGCTGTCACAATGTAGTTACTTCCCAGTAATAACGTTCTCAACTCGATAAGTTTTTAATAAAAGTGAGATTACGGTATCAGCTCGTCGCTTTCATTTATAGTAGGTGCGAAGAATGTCATATAAGGCGAAGCTCGCTCGGATACATTTCACGTCTCGCTTCACGCTTTCCCTAAATCTGTTGTCATTTCAGCGCGATCCCGTGGAAATAGGGGCAGGAATCCCGGATAGTCGCGAGATATTTGGAGCTATTTCTCACACGAGCGCCCCCTCGCGACACCTCCACAAAGGCGATTTCACCGTTTAAATATTTCAGCATGTAAAAAGTGAAGTCGTGTAATCTTGTTACCTGAAGTCCCGGAATAGCTACAGGATAAGCTTTGTAGGATTTTTGGAAGTATACAGTATAATCTTTACACTTTGGCACCTTATCGGGCTTATTCCACTCGACTGTAGGTATATACTCATACTCATTTATTCACAATATTTTTAATATTACATATTACTATTATTCTTAATTGCATGTTTTTATCATGTCAATTCTATATATTATTATACATATTAATCAATTATTATTATTATAAAAATCACGCAAAGAATAAAATGCATGTCAAATTTACCATTTTTTAATTTAAATTTTTTTGGAGGTGCTTGAGCATTCCCCCGTCGTAATTTCTTCTACCTTGGGATCTATTACGTGCATTGTCTTGTAGTCAGTCGGTGACTAGACGAAAGAAGTCGCTAACCAAGAGTGACACACTAGTTAATAATGTCACGGAACTGTATTGCAAATAAGTGCTGATACACAGATAGGTATATGGTAACTAATAGAATGCTAAAATCAAGGAAATAATCTCGTCATTCAACATACAGGACGGAAGACCAGCGCTGGCGCTGCCAGCATCACGCTGAGTTGTGACCATTTCGTGGCAAATGTGTTTGTGTGTGTTTCTACAGTTTGTTTTTATGTTTTTTGTCACGATTAAATGTTTTTTCTTTTTTTTCTTTACATCGTTTCACGATGTTGTTTTAACCACAGTAACCAAAGTGTGTACGTGTGTTTGTGTTTGTGTGGGTGTGTGTGTGTGTGTGTGTGTGTGTGTATGTTATGTGTGTGTGTGTTTTGGTGTAATCAAATTGGAATTGCTTGAACGAATTATTGCACTTGCATCAGCTTCCACGTACATCAGAACATGATTATCTTTTTTTAATTGAACTTTTTGTTCCATTTATTTCGATATTTGGCAGTTGACGGAGCCCCGCTACACGAGGCTCCTAATTCTGGGCAGTTTGCCCTTCGGGCGACTGAAGCCACGTAATTAACCTAACCTACCTGGTTTTTGTGAATGCGTTCCGTAGCATACCGATTTGATCTCAGTTAAGGACTTTAATTGTTGAACCATTTAAAGCTCACATTATACTAGACACTTCATAGCTTAACTACTTAAGAAACAAAAATAGTTGACACCTAAAGGGCTCAACAATTAAAGTCCTTGACCGTACCAGAACCTAAATATGAATCAGCTCCCTGGTAAAACTTGTTTCACCATCCAGTTTATCCCATAGCTTATCGTATGACGTGTATTCTTGGTGGTATAATACTGGACACTATGCTTGAGACACAATATTGCGGTTTCGCTAGATAGACCCGCCCTCAAACCAAAATGCGCCTCGTGTAATTTAAGGTGGCTATTCAAGTTGTTATCAAGCATACTGGCCAAGACCTTACCAATTCTAGTTACCAGGGAGATAGGCTTATAGTTTATTTATTTATTTAGTTGCCGATTAGAGGGGTCACCGTCCCTGTTCTTTTTAATAGGCAGGTACCACAGTCGTTTTCATTAAATCACTAGGTAAGTATGAGTGACCTGTAAAAGAACATAGTCTCGGCAAATGTACACCCGCGTACTGCAGGTGTTATATTCTGAGGAAGTCATGTCCAGGAGACTTACCGCGACACATACCTTTAACCCTTTGAGAGCTAAAGACGGCTGTGGACGCGCACGAAAACTCGTGCCACTGGAGCCACAGACGGCCACATGATAATATTGATAAATATTGTCATTTTGACATGACAATATTTATCAGAAGTTTTATTTTATTCATATTTTGTCTGGCTATTGTTTTGTTTTGGCCACAGTTGGGCACCGTTTTGTTTTGCACGCTCGCTGTCAAAAGGTTTTCCACGTCGCGTGCCGAAAACCGTATGTGTTGCTCATACTCGTGTATTTAACATCGGTAAGGTTGTCTCGCAGCAGGCCCCAGAAAAGACTTCACTCTAAACTGCTCCTTGAACATCTCGGCTATTTGGTCCGGCTCACTCACACATTCGACACTCACTGGTAGATCTTAGGGTTCAGTTTGTTAGTTTGTTTCCAAATCCTCGCGAATTATTTTTTGAGTAGTGTGAAGCCAATCAATCCATTCTTATATGTTCCTTGGTGTCTTGACGTTGTCATGACACCACTTGAGCTTGGCTTTAAAACTTTTTTGGTTTTGCTCATTCTTTGGTAAACTGGTCCAGAATCGGTTTAACGCAAGATAGCCATTAGTGAAAGCCAAGACTATGGAACATACTAACGTGTTTGTTAACACGCTTGCTTGCATTACGAGTACAGCTAGCAAGTAAAACACTGACTTTAGTTTTATAAAGGTTATCTAATACGTTCCTGCAAGGCGCTGTTATTACATAACCAATCCCCACATGTACTTTAGCGCAGATGGGAATTCAATGTCTTTTAATCTGTTGTTTCAATAATCATTATACATGGTTGTCATTAGCACCTCTTTGACTCCATATAATATAATTACTAGGTACATTGTTAATAATTTGTTACTTTTCGTTACTAATCGACATGTTAGGTCTCAATATACCTAGACTACAGCGTACCTGCATAGGAAAATGGTCGGACCATATTACGTCATAAAATATATTTACGCTTACTACAGTTTGTCTCGCGGCCTCCGACACTACACAATGAACCAGCCACCTTCCCGTGCCGTGTACGTCACTTACATAGGTATATACATTCGAGGACAATCCAAGCATCGATATCTGCACCAATCCACTTATGCTTAACTACAGAAACTTAACAGTTCCACACCGAAGCGAGCCTCCGGGTGGACATTGAAGTCACCGAGAATATACACCGCTGCCACATCGCACTCATCCGTTATCACGTGAACTTCACTTATGCAGACCTAACATTCCTGTGACTGACATCTCAACGAAACGCACCTGCGGCCGGTTACCGGGCAACGCGCCGGCGGTGGCCGTGGCCGCTATCGCCTACATCGTTCGTGTTCGATTAACAAAGAGCTTAACCCGGCTCCGCGCCATTTGTGTTTTCCCGTGCAGACAAATCGGTAACAATAAAACGCGGGCCTCCTCACAATGCTCGCACGCATGGCCTGCTTTTAATTTGCCCAACGTATATCGGACCCGGGACTTAAAAACACTCCCCGTATAATCCCGCGCCCGATCTCTATTTAAGGCGCTTGTCGGTAACCTCTGTTTTGCTGCAAATCATTCCGTGCTGTGCCGACCTGGCGGCAATTACAGCTCTATCGATTGCCAGCCCAATCTCGTCGGATTTTAAGATGATACCGGTAAAGAGAGTAGAAAGTAATTAGAGGAGCGTAGGCTCTCAGGCGTACGATGTTTTGTTGATAATTCAATAATCCGCCCTCCGGCGAATCGCTCCATGACGCCTCTCGTCGCCCCGCGCCCCTCGCAGCCCCCGGCCCTCCGATTCCGATACCATTCTTACATAATCAGTTACCGTACCAGATAACTTAAGCGTTTTTTATATCCGACACAATATTTAAGGATGGCAAAGTACTTACTTCGGAAAAAGTTATATCAAGTTGCAAATATTATCCCGATACAAATAAAGTTAAATTGGCAAAGTTACGGAGGGATAGGCACGAGCTACAGGTGACATCCAATACGAAGCTCGAAAATTATTTTGTAAAAAGAAATTAGTTCTTATGATCGTTAAGGAGACGTTCATGGCGCGAATTTGTTTTATTTTTAAAGCATTTTGTTTCATTTAGTTCTCACAGATACATTTTTAGGCCACTTCCGCATTTGGCGGGCCGGAATCTGCACCTATGCGGTAATTTGTGCTAGTAGTAGTAGTTAACATATTATTGTACACAAAAAAAACAAGTACTATCAGATAAAACCAAAATTTTGTACAAAGGCGAATTTATCCGTTTAAGCGATCTCTTCCATCTTGTACTTTACAGAGAGCTTACTGAAGTCGGCCCGATTTTATTGTTTTTGGATATATAAAATTTTCGCAATGCGTGTACCGCCCCGCTTCCGCGCATCCCGCGCCTGTCAGGAAGCAGACATTCCTAATTCAAAATCAATTTATTCTGATTTATCTAATTTTCTGCATAATACCTACAATTGCACGGTACAGTGCGGACAGAAGCCCTATCTATAGGTAAATATCTATTGGATCAATTTGACCAAACCGGAATAGAGTTTATTCCGAGAGTTCCGAGACCTGAGACTAGCGCATACAATAAGTCCTTGTTTTGACGAATCCGGCTTAAGACGAAAACATAAATATAAATAAATGGCTAAACTGGACACGGCTACCGCATGCCGTAAGACTTGTGGACTAAAATTGCCACAAAAAAGGTCCCACACAACCGAACACGGCCTCGTGGTAGACCTCCTCGGAGATGTCGAGACGAACTTAATGTCCTTGATCAAGACTGGCGGAAGACTGCCCATGACGGAAATATGTGAAAGAAAATGAGGATGCCTTTGCCAAACATTCAAACGCTTGAGGGTCTTAAAGGTAATCTATATTAATAATATAAAGAGCACAGAACACTAAATACTATAGAAGGGGTATCAAGCGCAGTTTCTATCGGGAGCGGTGTCACCACTTCATCCCCTCCAGGTTGCCTACAACTGAGCGACTGCACGGCGATCAGGTGACGTTGGCGCGAAAGCTTTGAGCGCATGCTCAAAGTAGTGGCGCGCGTGCCACGCCCACATCGCCTTTCTATAGTATTTAGTGTTCTGTGGTTATAGGCTATACTTTATTCCGCGGGTTTGCCTGAGTTGTTTGCAATACGCGGGCCAAGCCGTGCAGCTGGTAATATTTATAAATGTATCAGTCACCTGAGGGCGCACCAGCTCACCGCGCTCTCAATGGTGAATCGTGACCATGAATACGTCAAATCTCTTGAAAGTCACTGTTCTAGTAAGTTAAAACGGGACTGCATTTCCAATAATTCTCTTTTAAATGAGCAACAAAATCTCATTTAGTAAAGTTTAATTAACGCAATATTTTCATACATATTATTTTACTTTTACTTTCCTTTTATGAACCCGTAAAGGCCAGTAATAACCAAACCAATTTGTTGGGTCTTGATGTAAGTGAAAAATAGTGTTGTTAGCGGCGGCAGGGCGCGGTGCGGTATATGGGGAAATGGGACAATTAATTAGATTAGCACTTAAATGTATGCGCGCCGACGCAGCCCGCCCGCAGCCACGCGAGCACTTTATTAAAACTGTTAGTCTTTTGTAGTGTAGGCAATATTTTATTATGAAACCCACATTATCAAATGAGATGCATTGTTGAACAAACATTGAAAGCAATGAAAATTTCGCCCTAACGATATTTAAACCTGTATCCTCACCTTTCCCACTTTTATAAACTACTATATGTTTTCAATCCTTGCATTTTATTTAGACGGATTATGCTCCCGTAGCATCCAACTAAGTGTCAGGCCATCTTAACTGGAAGCCCTCGTCTATTGACACTAGTTGACACACAACACTTACCGAAAGTAATGCACGAAGATATCATAATTCCTTTCGCAGCATAAGTGAGAAACCTGGGCCTGATTATTGATAGTGGTTTCACCTGGGCACCTCAGGTGTCTGTCGTTAGCCGCAAGGTCACCAATATGCTGAGATCCTTTTATAAGTTTAAGAACTATCTCCCAGTCAGCACGAAAACTGCTAATTCAAGCGTTGGTATTATCTGTTATTGATTATGCTGATGTGTGTTACTCCAACATTACCCAGGAGCTCCTAAGTAGACTGGACAGGCTTCTGAATAACTGTATTCGTTTTGTTTTCGGCCTTCAAAAATATGACCACATATCCGCCTACCGTCGTCAACTAAACTGGCTTCCCATTCGCGAGCGCCGGTCTTTCAGGATTCTGTGCACACTTTATTCCATCCTATTTGGCCCAGCTGCACCCGAATATCTTAAATCTAAATTTCAATTTGTTACACCCCGTCCTGGTTGCGAGCTCCGTACATCCAGGAGTCTTAAATTCTCTGTCTTGTGACTCTTGTCTCACCGTACTGGTTTCCTCTCAAATTCCTTCGCTGTTCAGGCTATTCGTCTGTGGAATGATCTCCCTCTTACCATCAGGCAAGCTGAGAGCAAATTGTCCTTTAAATGTAAGTTGCGTAAGCATCTCTTTTCTACTATTTAAGATTGATGATCCTCGTGATATCTTTGTGCGGGCACATAAAATTGTATGTATTTAAGTATGTATAAGTAAGTTTATATTGTATGCATTATATAAGTATGTATATTCATGAAATTCATTGATTTGTGTTTCCATTCGAGTCTCAGTATTTAGGATCCTGCACCACTAAAGTTTCTGTTTAGCCCAATGGTTGACTGGTAGAGAATGCCTGATGGCATTAAGTCCGCCAATTGTACTTTTGTTTGTATAATTGTGCAATAAAGTTTAAATAAATAAATAGCTTGCACCTAGTGAGAAATGTGTATTTTTTTTTTTTTTTTTTAGTTATTAATCCATAAGTTAGCAAACACATTATTGTAAACATCAATCCATTAATGATTTGTCACTAGCTATGTATGACCTAATTGGGAGATAGTCATGACTGTATACAATTTACAAAATGCAGATAAACGACCATTCTTTACTTAGTAATGGGTCAACGCTCAAGCAATAAGGTTTCAAATAAATTTATAAATGATTATGGTTCATTCGTTAAATCAAGCAAGTCCTTAAGAAGTTCGTTGGAGTAAACAATCGAAAATTAGTCTTTTACTATCTAGAATATTGTGCACTTTCAAGCAAAGAGCTAATCCACTAACCATCAGCTTCAGATCACCGCACCCGCACATTTATCATACGCCATCGACCACTCGTTAACAACACTGTAATGTATACCTTACGCGCCGGCCATTGAACTCTAATTCCTTCACAAAGTTCGGAATTCGCTAACTAATCGACTGTATACTTTTGCAAGATCGTATCTGTTCATGCGCCCTTGTGAATACAACGTTATATTGTGCATGTTAAAGTGCAAATTCAAAATTAGGGAGATGGGGATACATCCTTTATACAATCTAAATTAGTTGGCTAGCTAACTAATGTGTTAATGGCTTGGCTCTGGGGTCGTTCGAGGCATTAGTCGATTGCTGTTGTAAATATATTAACGTGAATTGTATTTTTTGTATCGCGGTGAAACACAATTGTACAGTATTAATTAGTATCTCATTAATACGTTAATGTATAACTTTGAACGATGATAGTTATATCCGCCCCAGCTTAGTATATATTTTTTCATGTTTAACCTCAAATTAAGCTTTTATTCCTGTTTCGCCAATCCTTCATTCGATCACGTAACTTTTCGTACGAACGTCTGTAAGATTTAAACGTCAATTTTATATGTAAAAATGACAGATTGAGATTTAACTGTCAGACGCGCGTTGGGAACGTTACGTGATTACCCCCCTGGCCTACATCTTGTTCAATCTTATTTTTTATTTTTTTATGAAGTACCGAGGCAAGACTAAAAAAGTAAGATTTATTCTTAGTTTTGTTGTTTTTACTTCAGTGTATGATGAGCAGCTTAAAGCTTAAAAAATATTGCAATAATACAGCAACGATAGTACTTATAAAAGAAGAAACCAAAAAAGAGAGCAAAACCAGTTGGTTATATTATATCGTACACTTTGCTCATTCATGGGTGCTCACTCAATCACCAACAGGTTTTTTTTTTGCATAACACAAAGTTGGTCCCATAGTAAAAGTTGCTCAGAATCATGGATAGATTCAAATTTTGCTAACTTGTATCACGGATTAAATTTCAGCCTGTATACACAGAAAACACCCAAGACTCAGAACTAAACATTCATGCTGTCACAAATATCTATCTAAAAATATTTTAATTTCAAAAAACTGAATCTACAAAAAAAACTATATACTTATTTATTGAACTCGCTCTCAAAATTTCATGAGAATCGGTTGAGAAATGTGACATATAGTTACATACAGGAGAACAGTCGGACAGAGGACATCTAGACTTCCGGACATACGAAAAATGTTTGGCCCGAGCTGAAACGGAGAACTAGCTAGGCTAAACCAATCAATCGTCTAACCACTATTCAATCCAATAGAATTCCAATCTGATTTCGATATGTCATCGTGTTTCGAAATGGCGCCCCGGAGCAAAATCGAGACGGTAACGAGTGGGGACCTATTTTCCGGCTCAATCATCCACTCGAGACGCAACCGTTGTCTACCGATTGCTCTCCAACGGAATCGACCACCGCGTAATAGATTGCATGAAAGAATCTCTTTCATTTTATATGTATTTTCAATCGTCTATAAAAGCACGGTGGTATGAGAAAATATGTCTGGAAATAAAAGCTTAGGTATTGTGGGACGAAACTGAAAATGATAATGCATACTTTGCCATAACGAAGGCAAATGATAAAAAGCATCGCATGTTTAATCCCACTCATATACGAGTGCCTCTACGAGCGATTTTCGCTAAAGATCAGTAAATCACTGCTACGCGCTACGGCGTAGCACACGTAGCGATGCGAGCCTTCGAATGGGTTAAACATTATTTGATACTAATTTTTATCAGATTACACTACCATTACTCCAATACTTTATTTTAACGTTTTGATAAGCTCATTCGTATAATCAAATAAAGTGATTGACTAAATAATACCACAACACTAATAACAAAATGTTTATTAACATTTTCACTGCCAGGAACCCGCCTAGCGGGCGCTTAAGCTGTAGTCGCTTTCCGCTTCATACGGGAAACACACGGTATCGGCTGCGAGCATAGCGATTCTCGACAGTGAATGTGTTAGGCAATGCACCTAATCCCTTAAACGTTAATTTGTATGGAAAGTGACATGAAACTGTCGCCCGCAAACATATGTATACACTAATTCAAAATATGAAAATACGGGTGTTGCAATATTATTAACACTTTCAGTGCCAAGAACCCGCTACGAATTATTTGGCACTGAATGTCACGTATTAGTCCTACAATAGGCTTGTGTTAAATTTTTTTACGATGCTATTCGAACCAGTTTTTGGCAAGTAACAAATGTTTGTATAGGAGCAACTACAATTAAAGAACATAAATACCCAAAATATGAGCTAAAGACTGACCTCGCTGGCGGCAGTCGAAATGTTTCATACTGATTGACATTGAAGTATGACGTCACAGTTTGATATTGTACTAATCATTACAATACAATACAATACAAATACTCTTTATTGCACACCTCACACAAATAAATGGAATTGCTGTTTCGATCGCGAAATACTGCGTTTAGGTCCATACAATTTTGTTTCTATAAAAGCGTAACTATTCTATTGGTAGCTGTAAATTTACTTTCGGGCAATTAAAAATAAACATTTTTTTCTAAACTTTTAAGGTCATATCTTTTTATGATTTTAATTAAATTTCATGATAATTATTTGATGGTTTACTATCCATTTAGCAACACTACGTTATCAATTTTAACATTAGAACTACCCTATTAACCAGCATGTCGTGCTACGCCTGCTACGTAGCGATGTCTACGAATAAAGCTACACGTCGCGTCGTAGCAAGTATACAGTTTCCATTGAATACTGTAGTAGCATGTTAATAATAAATGCTCAATTCAAGAATTAGATTTGGATACGATTTCAATAAGTTTTGCCCGTTTGAATGTAATGATGAGATGATCCAAATACGGGCCAATATCAATTTTTTCTCAGAATTGACAAAGGGCCTCATTTTGCCACTATTTAAAAACTCAACTTAAATTGCAGATAGTTATTCCTAGAGATCTCTTTCTATATGTCGTATCAACTACAATGCTATGAAAATTATCCGGGAAAAACTGTTCCAGAGACATGACCGGGCATTTTTGAAAACTCAACTTAAATTGCAGATAGTTATTCCTAGAGATCTCTTTCTATATGTCGTATCAAATACAATGCTATGAAAATTATCCGGGAAAAACTGTTCCAGAGACATGACCGGGCATTTTTGAAAATTTGTATACCCAATTAGCATGCATGAGTTGTTAAACAAAAACTCAGTGTCAATTTTGTGACGACAATTAATGTATGCAGTTTGTATAAAAATTACTTTTTCTGTTCAATTTATAAATGATATGCATAATTTTTTATTTAAATGTGAAACAAGTTCATTTCCACATAATTTGTATGCTTAATTTTCGTCACAAAACTGACTGTGAGTTAATTTATTGACATTTTCAATCGACGGTGACTCTCAATAATGAGGAAACCGATGCAAGGAGGACATATAAGTCGTTATTTAGAAAACAGAATGCGTGACTCAATTATTCAATGGTCACCTGCTTAAACAGATTATATCTCACTAGAGGATCCATGCTAAGAGGTGCAAGTCCACCAGTGACAAATTATACATTAAACTAAAATCAAACCTCAGCAGTGTCAAGGCTCCAAACCAAAAATCGAGATCCAACCCTAACTATACATCTTAAATCATAATTATTCACAACGCTACATTAGCAAGAAAACACATTTTATTTAAAGCCAAGTAAGTGGTACCCTAAATTAAATCTTGCATGCCGGAAGCCGCGGTATCATGTTTCGGGTTCTGCAGGCAGATTTTATTTTCCGCTTTTTGGGTAATCGATAGGGGAAATCCGACGCCCTTGACGACGGCCCCGCGAAGGCAGGGAATGCTGGTATTTGTAGAATTAACACCATCAATGTTTTATGTTCTCCAGAGGGGTGATTACGTATCTTTTAGAACATACGTTAGGAGAATTCCATACAAGAATTACATTTAGAACTACCCGACCTACTTACAAAGCGTTATACAATCGACAAGCTGGTCTCAAAATAGATAAACGAAATACCAATCACTTTTCAATGTGTTTCGAGTTCTCTTTCTGTCTCATGCAATAAATTGAATTGATTGTCAATTGGATAACAAATCATAATGCTGACGTACATCAACGTGACAATACAGGCAATCTGCTCTCATCGACTTGTCCATAATAACTCGAAATGAGTCCAAGGGTCAAAAAAACCTCCACGTCGAGTGTAAACGCTAAATAAAGTGATTAAGAAATGTGGTAGTCTAACGGTGCATTGGCTCGTCTTTAGCTACCTCAAAATAGCACCCAAAAGGCACTCTTTGAGGTGCATTGCTAAAAGCGTCAGATAAACGAAGCAGCGATATCGCGCCATATGTCCTCGCGAGCGTGTCGACTAGAAGCTCACTGCTCGGTATTCGGCCGACTTCACCCGCAACCTTTATCGAATAAAGCAGTTTGCTGGCGCCGCCCGCCACCCTTTATTATCTATTTATGAAGAATTTAAATGAACAGAATTGCCTCCTGAGACTGCGGCAGATTCGTTTAGGGAGGTTTGAGGAGATGAGCGTTTAGTTTAAACGTAGTTTACTACCCGGGAATAGTTTGGGGTAGATATTGTTATTAGTGGTTATGTAAGGCTAGCGTTTTCTTGTATAGTTAAATCGTTGCGGAATCGTTCTACTGTTCTCTAAGATGTTTGGGGTTCATAATAAATAATAACACGAATCAATTCGACTGTGTACACCAAACAACTATATATAATCCTACTATCCTACTAATATTATAAACTTGAAAGTTTGGATGGATGGATGGATGGATGGATGGATGTACGTTCCACTTAATCTCAAAACTACCGGATGAATTTGTATGAAACTTTCCAGTTATGTACTTTATATATCAGAATAGGACATAGGCTATAATTTATGTCAAATTTCATCCATTTTAGGGACGAAAAAGGGGATGAAACTTTGTATGGAGCTTTATATTACTCGTTGCCTTCATCAGGCGCTGGGTCTGAAAATGTATGGGAAAACTAAAAATCCGACTCGCACTTGACCAAAATTCTAATTGATATTATTTAATAGGCTATAAATTATGTTATTCCTTTTAGGAGTTCTACGCGGACGAAGCCGCGGGCAGAAGCTAGTATAAATATAATAAAATATTGCTTCGATTGTCATTACTTTGAATGGTTGTTTTGGTCTTGAGATAAACATAATTAAATTGACTCGAATAGGTTTCTTACATCAAAATTACCGTAACCAAAAATGTAAACCGTGTAAGTTTTTCCACAAAATACTTTTGTCACAAAAGTTATTACTAACTAACAATTAGGCCTCTATTTAGTGCCAGTCTCTGCCGACGTGATTCGATCGCATATTGCTATGTTTTAATATAATGTCCATCATAGTCCCTGCATCTTCTAGAAAGTAGATAACTAATTGGTACACTAAGTGCATTGTGCATAAATTGGGCAGATGGTATTACGTGTTGAATCTAATTGAATTATTATTACATTATACATACGATTTAATATGTCACATCTCTTGCATTTAGTTCCTTTGAAAAAGTGAGAAAATATTTTTCAAACGAATATCAGCTTCGTAAGAAACGCTCCCAAAACTTTCTAGCATAATTTTTTATCACACATTCATTTCACACTTTGAGATCCAATATAAGATGTTGTGCTTTAAAGGAATACTTCATAGTTCCCCGTATGTGAGGGCTGTTCATAATAATAGGGGACACAGGGGAGGATGTGGCGGATTTATTCCGTTTTTATTACTATTTTACGGGGCGGGTACGGCCCGCGGCCCGCTAACAGAGTGTTATGTTACGACCGTCGTATCTGATACTTCGTATACTGGCGAATTTTTATTATTATTTGTGGGGAAAGTGACAAATTCAAGGTGTGAAAAGTGAGAAGATTTAAGAGGAGAGGTTGAAAGGAAAAATGTCAAATACGCAGCCGATCAAAAATGTCTGGTAAAATAATAAAGGCGTTTAATTCGATGCGTGTATATGTACTATTCCGGTCGTAGGCGGAATAAGGTAACTGCTTGGTGTTCCCTATTCGTAATAGTAGGATATGGGGGACAAAGTATCCTAAACTGGATATATTCCATAGCCAGCGTTCGTAACATTCGGGATCGAGAATGACTTAATTTTGGCCTGGCCAAATACGAGTATAATCATTTTATTTTTCCGACATCAAAGTTTTGATAGTTTTCAAGCAATAACAAACTGCCTGCTAGTGTTGCGTTAAAGTAAGAGGAAGGGGCCCAGTGGCCGGAACGAGCCGCGAGTGTTTGCATTCGATAAGATTGTGAAGGGCGCTCATGTCAGGTCTATTGTTTCTCGCTGATTTTTCATTTTCACCTAATCTGTTAGGGTGCGAGGAGCAGTTGAGTGGAAGCGTAGAACATTTTCTGGTATTGTGCGCGGTTTGTTTATTAATAAAATGGAACGTGTTGGTGCACTATACGTGCATTTTTTTTAGAGTTAGTTAGCATAACTACAAAACCATTGAATGTATTTAGTCAATAAAAACTCGTGTTAATAATCACAGCTATTTCAAAAATGGTCTTAGATAGATGTATGCTAAACATTTCTTAATTACGGCGATAAAAAGCTTTTCTTGTACTCTTTCCAAAATTAATATAACTCAAATATTAGTCTATGTTATTAATGCAAAGGGCTGCGACCGGCCAAAGGACATCGCACTCCACAAAAAGACCAAAACCGAAACACAATTTAAAAGAGAATTCTTAAAGAGCGAAGATGTGCTCTCCGGCAAAAAGATAATTTGCCCCGTCTGCCCCGGGCCCGCGTTTGTCTTTGCTATTGTGAACTTTTATTTCGCTTACTTTTATGAATTATTTTCAGTTGTTTTTATCACCGGTAAATTCAAATGGAAGCTCCGGGCTAAGTTCTTTTATGTGCCGACCGCAGAGTTCGGATTTTGTTTAAACAGGGACCCCTTTATACCGAAATTGCGTCGATGCGGTTCGGTTGCGACCACGGCGCTTCGATCACTGCGCGGCTCCAAACACCCGACTATTCCCGAACGTATGCCAAAACATAAGCAATTAATTCGAGTGGGAGTATCAAAGTTCAAATTAGGCATTTGTTTGCGTGTAGACGGTCGGCGTCTTGTTAGCGCGGCTTGTCATGCTAATACAACCTTGTCTAGCTCTCCCTCAGTCGCTCTTAAATTAGGCAATACTCGCATGTAATTAGCGGGTTCACTGGCATTTACACCGTTAATTGGTTAGACTGTTAAACGCGTAAGCCAGTAATTGCATACACTGAGACGGTCTGTCACTAAACTAGCAATTGATTTATTAGCATTGTTCAGCCTGCGTGGGTTGATTCACTGCGAGTTTCTGATGTGACTATTAATGTGCATCAGCTCTATAATTTAATGATAACTGGTATTATATAGAAAAAACGACGTAGCATATAAAAGAGTCAACGAAGGCAAATATGTATTGAAATAAAGGCAGCTGAAAAGAATGCAAGAAGCATTACTGAGTTTAAAATTTACACGCATAGTGAGCGCTCGCCCGCGCGAAGAATGCCTTTCAACGCCGTCAAACAGACACGCAGGAAGCTAGAGGAAAAAGAAGCCGGCAGTCTCAAATCCAACAAACGTAAAAGAGATTACCCACGCTCCAACTGCTCTCAACTTGTATAAACAAAAAAGCTCAATTTGTCCGCTTTAAAACAAGACGAAATTGCCATAGAGCGAGCAAAGACGGTTGAGGAATATTAAAAACGTTTTTAAAAAGACAACTGAGAGTGAGTGCAAGTTATTTGAATTTTCATCCTGACAAGTGACGCGCGGGCGTTTCCCGAAACGGCGCGGGTTAGATACAACCGAGTGTTTAGCATTGATTGTTTTTTATTTGCAAATGTAAAATTCCAAGGTAGGTACTGTTTTTATAAGAATCGCGTCTTTTTTTCAACCGTAGGTGGGTCGTTCTTCTTTTTTACCGACAATGAACCGAGGTTTTTCTGTTTTTTTGGTTTTTGAACTATCGAAAATTGTGGTTTTGAAGTGCGATTTAAAAAAAATGCATAGGTTTCTTCATTAGAACTAATTAAAGTTTCCTTTCTGGCCAATATAAATATTTATTTACGGTTGGTTTCTAAAAAAAACATGTGACAAAGTGGACTTTTTCAGTGGGGACAACATTTTGGTTTACCACTCTGTCACGGCATTCTACGAAAAAAAAAACATTTAAAAAAATGCTAGTTAGAGAAAGTGAAATATTGAATATCACTAATTAATAAAATAATATGGACGTTCATTTGAACATTATAAAACCGTAAACATCATTACTCAAATGAGATGCCGTAATAAGACGAAGGACAGGCTATTGTCGGTCGAAAAGAAGAACGACCCAGGTACCATTTAACATTATAATAGTCTATGATGATAAGATCTACGTACACAAGCTAACCTAAAAAAGCAACATTTCCCATTCGCTGCCGAGCCACGCCCTCTAGGAATAAACTTGTATGGAGGCAAACGCACATATGCGTCGGTGGAATTGAATGCTTTAGCTAAAACTAATATGACTATGGCGCTCATATTTAAAAATGCTACAACGGGATTCCTCAAGTTAAAGTATAAAACGTAATGCTACTTTTTAAATGAATAGGTACACACCAAATCATGGCAAGATGTTTATATTGTGTACAGGAAAAGGTTGGTTAAACCGATAAAGATCCAAATAAAGGTATATCACATTATATTACTTCCCAAGTCATTACCATTTGCAATACACAAGCCTCAAACATAGGGCGATGTATTTTTGTGTTAAACGCCCCACGGTGATTACACACAAATTGATACAAATTGAATTTTAAACCACTGCCTTCTGAACTGCGAGGCCTGCGGGAGGCGAGGCGGGCGGGGGGGTGAGGCAAGATGCTGTGAGGAAGGGTTACTTGTGTTCTAGGGCTGTCACTAGAGTGGCTAGGAGTTGACAACCGCGATATCATGCTTGCTAATCAATTGTCAGTGTTTTTCAACGAGTGTATCGCGTTCCTAGGGAATGCCTCTTATGAAGTTCGTAAATATTTAAAACTGCAACGAAAAAGATGTACCTATAGACGACCATCAATAAAGCGTGACGTTTTTGTTTTTGGAATAGCACCAAGAAGAATATTTAATAGAAAACCAAGCTGTATCAAAAATCATGACATGCACCAATTTAAGACGCAATTAGTTTCGCGGGTGAATGAAAAATGTTATTACTCAATACAGGAGTTCCTCTACCACACGTGATTCATAATTTTGTATTTTTATCTATAATTTACATTAGAATGGTTTTCTTAATTTCTTGTTAAATTGACTTTTGTTACATTAGGACATTGTTACTAAAAAATGTGTCCATTAATAAATAATAATAAAAAATAATAAATAAATATCGTGGGACAATTCAGACTAATTGATCTAGTCCCAAACTAGGCAAAGCCTGTACTATGGGTACTAGCCAACGGGTAAACATACTTCTATAGATAAATACATACTTAAATAGATATTAAACATCCAAGACTCGAGAACAAATATTCGTATTCATCATACAAATATCTGCCCCGACCGGGAATCGAACCCGGGACCTCAAGCTTCATAGTCAGGTTCTCTAACCACTAGGCTAAATATTAGGCTAGGCATTAATTGACATCATTTTCTCATTTTTCTTTTTTTTTACTAAGTATAATGTAATGTTATAGTGAATCTTATGATTATATCCATTTTTAAACCAATACTGGCAGATAGTGTTGTTCTTGAAACATTTTATAACTCAATTCTTGTCATGGAAAAAATGTAAAATGAGATATATTGTACATCTAGCCAAAAAATATCCAAAGGCTGTGATGCCTGTACGACGTGCGTTAGTGCTTCCTTTATGGATTATATTTTCTTGTCAGGTGCATAACGTCAATCAAAATCGACATCGGGTAACAACATCTTCTAGCTGTATGAGTTTTTCCAACTAACTCCCCGCACATTTATGGATCTCTTTCACCACTATACATGAATAATTTAAACACGAGGGATGTCACTCGGGTCGACACACGACAACGATGACTTAATTATGTTCATTTTATAATGATGAATAAGACCAAGACCAAGAGCGGGTAGTTCGAAAAACTCTGTTTATATCTTCGCCTAAATGAGTAACGTATTTAATTCGCAATAGAAAGTATAAACTGCACAATTTTTGACTATCTTTTTCCATTTATTCAGAAACTTTTTTGCTCTACCTACATGTTGCGAACGAGTATTGAATTGAACTCACGTTTTTTTTTATTTGTGAAGTAAAGGGTTAATCATATAGCTTTATTTCGCGGTAATATTTATTTAACTTGTACCTACTAGATCAATTTTCTGAAACCTTAACCCTTCGCCCGCGTAATGGCCACGATGATTTCTCGCTAAAGCCTCATAACGCGCCCTCGTCACTCTCACTTAGCGCCGTTTGCTCTGCACTTCCATTCACTCGACTCAACGCCTAGCTTCCTTTCTTGTCGCCTTAATCAAGAGTTGTAATAAAGTACATTCAATTAACAGTCATTTACCTATATAATAAAAAAAAAACTCGATTCGTCATACAGCTTGCTGCTAACTTCTAATACATTATTTCAGTATCGCTAGATCATTTTAAGAGAATAAATACTATCAATCAGTTTTTTCATAAATCTCCTGAATTATTATAAAGATTTCATGGAACATATTATTTCGAATAGTTAGAGATAAATCAGATCAAATTTTCAAAAAACCACAGTATTAAGATTCGCACCAATTTATTCTCAAACTTTGTCAAACTATTCTCAAATTTGGTTTGTATTACAACTATCCGATCCATTACAAGATAATAATCGTGAGCGCAATTATAATAATGGGAACTAACGGCAGAATTAATTATGCGAGGCAAGATGCGAGCACAATAGAGATCGGTTCGATTACATCTCCCGTCAACGTGGCGTAACTCAATCGTCCGGTTCAGACAAACCCTAAGCGCAACACCTAACCGGACGGCCTAAGTGTAAATTAGTGGGTATAGCGCAACGGCGGCCGACCGCGGTTCTATTGCATTAGTGCGGGAAGCCAGCCTTTATTGCTCAATTTGACTTTATTTAACGCAATTCGCAGGCGGTCGGGTAGGACACCGGCCTCCCTCTCCCTCCGTCCCGTCTCGGCGGCTGACGGCGAACAGATGAGGTCCCACTTCAATCCACTTAGCACGCGGCAAGCCAGTAGGTGATCGCAATCTACCGACTAACTCTCGGAATGCTTTTGAACATGTCCTCCGCGCGCCACAATGGGAATTCCCGTATTTCCACTGTTTGCGAAATGGCCCAACAAAGTCCGGCAAGATATGAAGCGCTGAAGTTGGAAGCAATCCCAGAGTGAGCGGCTACTTAGTTTCGATCCACGGAACAGCTAACTTGTCCCGAAACAAATTACTTCAACAGTCGTACGTCCACGCAAGGGCTTCCTGAGATTACGCGCACCTGCATTCAAAGTTCCTAGTCCTAACTTCCCGACTATCCAAATTTAATTAGAGGCGCGCACCGCGCGTGGTGCCCGCCTCGGTAGTACACGTCGAATGATGTTTATTTTGGTTAATTCATGAACAAGTTTGCACTACAAAGTAATCTCCTTAACCGCAATGTTTATTATCCGGTTGAGATACAGTATCGGCCGTAAGCTGAGGCTTACGGGGTGAGGCGGCCGGGGGCGGTGTCATTTTCACGCTCGCATATTGCCGCGGCGGCTCATAATTGAATCATAAAATTGTTGCGAATTTCGGCACTGAGCTCTTTGATTCACAGCGTTTCACGGTAGTTAACTGCATTTTGTTTATAATTTCGCAGTAACCTAAAACGCCGGTGATATTTTACATTTGAAACTTTTGCGCGCAATCCCGGCAAAGTGTCTGATGGGAATTTTATCAAGCATTACGTGTCACGTATTGTAAAGTAAGCCGATCCGGGAGACCTTTATGCGTAATTCACGAGTTGACAAATTATACCTCTGCCTTAATTTTACGCCACTGAATACTAAAGGCAAATTTCCATCAACCAGGTTCTGTTTACAGCGCACTTCTTTTTCATCAAACGAGATTTATTTTCTTCAAAAATATGTAAAGTTGACGGGGCGCGGCGGCGGCGCTGATAGCGGCCGCGGAGGGCTGCTAAAATTAAAATGATATCTCAGTATTCGAGTCACGCGAAACATTAAGTTCACCCTGCAATAAACCGCGCCTTAAGCTTCGTCAGAATTAAAATTTGCCGGCTGATCTCTCCAGAGTGACATTTACTGATGGATTACGGAATTAGGTGTTTTGCTAATTCCGAAGTCGACAATGCCGGTCCCTTCCAATTACTCTTGCTTGTCGCCCAAACGACAAACAAATGAGCACGATCCGCAAGTTTTGTTTCGCTGACTTTGATACGAGTCACATATTAGCAAAACAAAACATTTTGAAACTCGATTACTTTGTTATTAGCATTCTAGCTATAACGAAAAGATTGTTACTTAAATGCTATTAAGAATAAACGCTTTGTCTGCGCGTCAAACTTATTTAATTCAAAATGCCGTTATTTATAATTTGCTTCATTCGCAAGTACTAAGTAGGTAAGTACTTTATAAATCTTAAGTTAATGTTAACATTTACCGTGAGTGAATATTACTGACAGATAAATCGAATATGATCTCATCAAAACATGCTAAAAACATCAAACTGCGTCATTAAGCGTAATTTTAAACAAAAATATTTTCAATGTTATTAAAATACGATATTGGATATGAGAATATTACACCTCTGATACCTCAATAGGTATTCAGTGCTCGCAGCAGATTGAGCATCGTAACTAAGTACGTCGTAAAAGCACAAGCTGAGGTAAAATAATGAATATAAAATGCAGTAAACGAGTTAGTAGAAGGGAGGTTTTAAAATCATTTGTAAGTAGCACTTGGTATGCAGCGACCGGGCGAGACGGCACGCACATATTTTAAATTTATTAGAAGTAACGCCGATGCTTTGTGGAAATGCAGAATGCAACGTGCACATGCACGCGTGGAAGTTATTGGATACAAAAGAGATAATGACGTTTGAGTGGTCTCCAGAACACAAGTTTTATTAGCGAAATGTATTCATTTACCGGTTTATTTACTTCATTCTCATATTTTTTTATAGTTTTGTTATAGATTAAGATTTGTTTATTTCACTGTAATAAAATCTATATAAGAAGATTTACATTCATGTTTAAATTATAAGAATTCGTCATACCAATCTTACCAATATTATAAATGCGAATGTTTGGATGTTTAGATGTTTGGAGGTTTAGATGTTTGGATGTTTAGATGTTTGTTACTCAATCACGCTTTAAAGGCTGAACCGATTTGGATGAAATTATGCACGAAGATAGTTTACAGTCTGGATGAATATATAGGATAGTTTTTATCCCGGGTCCACGCAGACGAAGTCGCGGGCGGAAGCTAGGATATATATATATATATATATATATGTATATATATCCTAGCGGCGAAGCTTAAGCGAGGTTAATGTTGGTCGTCAGTCAGGTCGGACGTGTCTCTCAACAAAAAATAAATATTCATCTGCAAAATTGTGACCTAGCTCGGTTCATTAGGCGTCAGCATTAATTTCGATTGACTAGTGAATTCTAATAATGTTAAGTGGTGCCAATTATTTTAAAACCTAAAGAAGATGTCACACGAAAACAGCCCTTTTAGCAATCGGAGCGGGCTAACGTACCGCAGCCCTCCGTCCACGCCCACTCCGCAGCCCTTACCCGCGCCCGCGCCCTCAATTCAGGAAGAAGCTCCTCCAAAGATGGTATCTACAGCAGAACTCCAGGGCTGGATGAAGTCGATCGAGCAGCATTTGAATGAAGTGTGCACTATTTCTACTGAAGGGAAATTAAACTCGGACCAAAAAAACAGAGTGAGTACCTTATGCCGTAAAGTGAGTCATTGTACATCTCAATTAGCTGTCGAATACCAGTCACTGAAACAGAAAGCCATCCAGAACTACCATTCGTTCAACTTTCTTCAGGAGAAACAAGATCTTTCCCTGCGTATCGAGGAACTAAAACAGTGTATACAGGAGTCCTCGAAGCCTTCCCCGGAACCAGTTACCTTCGCCGACTTGCTTAAAAAAAATACTAGATACGTTCAGCCCTCTAACATTAGCTCGGTAGCAATATATCCTACCGACAAGCAAAAAACGAGCGAGGAGACTAAATCACTTGTTCAAAAGTTAATCAGCCCTGAGGAAATGAAGCTACATGTAAGAGGATTGCGCAAGATTAAGAACGGCGGAGTAGTCATAAGCACAGACTCCAAAGATGACGTCCTGAAACTGAAACAGTCGACGCAGTTAACAACGTCTGGACTCACGGTGGACGAGCCGCAAAAAAGGAAGCCCAGAATCGTAGTCATTGGTGTGCCTGCTACCATGGAGGAAGCGGAAGTGTTCAAGTGCATTTACCATCAAAACCTGGCCGATAAAATGCGTGATACGTCTCTGGAAAAATTTCTGTCCTCGACGAAGTTAAGCCATAAGTCGGGAAAAAAAAACTCTGAGACCTGCAACTATATAATCGAAGTCCCTGCTCTCATTCGTAAGGCCTTAATCTCAAACGATAGAGTTTTTGTAAACTGGTCGTCGTGTCCCGTCAGGGACTTTACCCTAGTGACGAGGTGCTTCAAATGTCAGCAGTACGGTCATGCAGCGAAGTCGTGCAGGATGGAGGTCAACATCTGTGGGCATTGCGGCGTTGTAGGTCACTCAATAAAGGAATGCACAAAGAAAGCCGACTCACCAAAATGTGCAACATGTATGCACTTCAAAAAGCCATGTGACCACGAGACTGGCTATGTCGAATGCCCAGCTAGAAAGCTAGCCGAAAAAAGGTATCTTAACTCTATAGATTATGAAGGCAGTTAAGAGTGCCATCATAAATATCTTTGACTTATTTTATATGTATAGATTTATTTCACTTATTTTAGTTACTAACTCGTCATATTTTAACGTCGTCCTACTAAACACGCAACTCAAGCAATTATTTGTCCTACTTGCTTGACCTAGCCTAACGCAATTGCAGATGCTGACACTGTAGTAGTTATGCATACTTACCTAACGTTATTTTAAACAGGCGATTTGTTGATATAAATATACTTAAATGTTTTAAATTTTAATCATAGATATAAGTTACTATGTTCTACAAAACAATTGTTTCTAAATGTACGATAGTATAATATACCTTACTTGTGCACAAAATGCACTAATTAGTTTGTAATTATTATCTTTGTCTGAGACACAGGATCATCCTAGTTCAGACGCATGTAATAATGTATGTACTATGTATTAATACGCAAGCACATTGTTAATATTAGCAATAAGGTTTTTTTCAATAAATTATTATTATTATTATTATTATTATTATATATATATATATAAAAGAAGACTTCCTGACTGATTCATACACGCACAACCGAAACTACTGAGACTAGACACTTTTTACACCCAAACTACCTTTTATAACGTAGACGACGGATAAAAAAGGGGTTAAATAGGGGTGCAGAGTTTGTATAGAGAACACTTTTTTTTTGAGCTGACCTTGTAGAATGATTACTTATTAGAATACAAATAAAGTCATTTCAGCGTTTTGGAAAATTCCGCCCCTAAGGGGGTTAAAAAGGGGTGCAACGTTTGTATTGGGGAATTTTTGTTTGTTTTAACACTTAAAACTTTGTAGAAAGATTACCTATAAGAATACAAAAAAAGTACTTTCAGCGTTTTAAATGAATTCCACCCCTAAGGGGGTTAAAAGGGGTTCAAGGTTTGTACGGGGAACACTTTTTTGAGCTAGAAACTTGAAACTTTGTAAAAAGATTACTTTTTAGAATACAAACATCCCAATTTAAATACCTCGGTCACATGATTTCCTCTGACCTCAAGGACGGTGCCGATATTGAAAGGGAGCGCAGGGCGCTGGCTGTTAGAGCAAATATGGTCGCCCGCAGGTTTGCCCGTAGCTCAACTGCTGTAAAGCTGACATTATTCAGAGCAGGGCGGACTGTACGCAAAAGCAGTACAGCGCCTTACGAGTGCAGTACAACAATGCATTTAGGGTGCTGATGGGGGTGCGTGAACAATGTTCGCGGAGGCGCGCGTCGATAGCTTCTCGGCCATCATGCGCAAGCGAGCCGCCTCACTACTGGGGAGGATGAGGGCCAGTATCAACAGCATCCTAGCCATGTTTGCAGGCAGGTGGGATGGGGCTTACATAAACCACTGCACTGCGCTCCACGCCGTATCATAAGGTTTAAGTACTAACACTAGATGTAAAATCTGGGGGCACGGCAGTGCCCCCGCCAAGTCGAGCAAAAAAAAGCGGCACGGCTGTACCATCCTTTTCTCGAAGCAATTCAGGCCATTTTCGACCCTAATGTTTACTAACACCATTATGTAATTATTTTTTATGTGTATTTTAATTTAACTTGATTTTATTTTTATTTTTATGTGAATTATGGACCCATGTTGTCTGGAAATAAATGAATTTTATTATATTATTTTATTATTTATTATAAAAAAGGATTTTCAGCGTTTTAGAAAACTCCACCCCTAAGGGTGCAAGGTTTGTATGGGGAACACTTTTCTTTGAGCTAGAGTCTTGAAACTTTGTAGAAAGATTACTTATTAAAATACAAAAAAGTGCTTTCAGCGTTTAGAAAAATTCAACCCCTAAGGGGGTTAAAACGGGGTTAAATTTTTTTATATGGAGAGCAAGAAATTATTAAAGTAAAACTTCGGTCTAATCATTTATTTTAAAAGACTTCAAAACTAATTTCAGAGGAATTTCAAATTCATCCCTAAGAGTGTTAAAAGAGGTTTAAAGTTTGTGTAAAGAGGAAGACTTTTTAAAGTATGAGATTTGTAAATTCGGTTTTAGACTGTTTGTTTAAAAACTAGAAAATGAATTTCATTGTTTTTTTATTTATCCCCTAAGGGGGTTAAAAGAGGGTTCAAAGTTTGTATGGAGAGCAATCATTTTTCTAAGACGATAAAAGCTTCTACGCGGACGAAGTCACGGGAAACAGCTAGTATAATATAAATTAAAATAAAGTCCAAATCGTCAATACAGAAAGTGAATACATCCCCGAAAACGGATTGTCATTACTTATATAGTAGAAACTTCGCACATATTATAAAGTTTTAATAAATTTTAAGCGGCGTATAAACATTCATAATATAGAAGATCTTTTTCACAGTCTCCACGCACGTACGTGCCCTTTCTCTTATTAGATAGGATAGACCATGAGGGATGCGGGCTGCGTAATGACGTTTAAGTCGTCTGCAAGTTTTATTGGTAGAATTCCTACATGTGTTAGCTATCACTTTAATATTCACTACTTTAATGACTTCCTTTATATAATGTGAAACCATATCAGTGTACACATTTAACTGAAATTATGTAAAATAGCATTTCTTTTGAAAAAAACACTCCAATTGCGTACATACAAACCGCAGAATATAGCCATTTTATTGCATGAACTTATCAAAAATATTCTACACTGATTCATCCTCCTTAAGACACAATCTCATCCATCCGCAAATAAGTATCCTCGAATATCCGAAGCTCATAAGCAATGTTGATGGAATCAATCATCCGATAATGAGACAATCAAACAATGGCCCCAATAATATCATAATATCGGCGTGTTGGCACAAGAAATTTGCCGGAGATATCAGCCGATATCGGGGAATCCCTTCGAGGGAGTCACCAGTTGCTGTGAATCGATGGGGATAATTATGTTTGAAGTCAGTTATTGGGCAAGTAAACACGAGGTTTTCGTTGGTGGAGACGATTACGAAAATGAAGGAGACATGTCTGTGTGGGGTCATTTTAATCAATCTTGAAATTAGTTTCACCTTTCGCACTGTTTTTTTTATGAATAACATATTTAAGAACCTTAATAATTTATTTTCAACATGATTTCTAGATGTTACCCAAGCCAGCTTTCTACATTAAATAAGAAAATATTAATGTAGGTACAGTCAAGTGTAAAAATATGACTGCATACAATTTACTCATAAATATGGATATTCCTTCATTTGCCCGAATTTCATTTGCCATCATATTCACAGGCTATTATTTTCTTTACCATAATATCATGTGCCATAACTGTTATTTACCATAATATTCATAAAACAGAATTGTTCATCATTCGCTTGTCCTTATCCCATTTACTTGGGGTCGGCGCAGCATGTTTTTTTCTTCCATGACTCTCTATCGACCGTCAGCTCATCACACACTTCCTTCCTATTCATATCGTCTTTCACGCAGTCCATCCACCTTTTCCTTGGTCTACCTCTTCTCTTACAACCCTCAACATTCATACTTAATGCCCTTCTAGCAACATTACTATCATCCCTCCGCATAACATGTCCATACCACCGTAGGCGATTCGCTTTCAGCTTTTCAGTTATGGGTGCTACTTTCAGGCTTCCTCTTATATACTCATTCCTTATTCGATCCATTCTCGTCACGCCACACATCCATCTCAACATTCTCATCTCTGTAACATGCAATCTCGTTTCATCCGTCATCTTTGCGGCCCAACATTCTGATCCATGCATGACGACAGGTCTTATAATGGTCTTGTAAATTTTGCCCTTCAGTCGAAGGGGCATTCGGCCGTCACAGATGGTTCCCGTAACCTGTCGCCATTTCATCCATCCTGCGCTGATTCGGTTTCTAACGTCACGGTCAATATCGCCATTAAGTGACCCGAGGTATGAGTGACCCGAGGTATCGAAAATCGGAGCAGACCGGCAGCGTTACGCCATCGAGCTCTATGTGCCTAAAATTGGAGAGACCGCCGAAATCGCAAAACATGTGTTCAGTTTTTGACCTGCTGATTTTCAAGCCCACATTCTCCAATAAGACAGAATTGTTATTGTCCATAATATCATAATGCCATAGTAACATTTGCCAGAAACTTTATAATCCATAATATTTATATACAGTCTAAGTTTAAGTATTCATGTGTGCTATTTTTAGCTGTTTGTTTCCCATTTTCAATATGCAATAAAATAATTTCCAAAAAAATAACTAACTTTTTAGGGTTTGGGTTAAAATCCTGGATGTAGGTGATTATTATTTGATTTCTCATAATCTCGCCGTCTTCGGTCCAACTTAACTCTAAGGCAAGTCGGTGTAGGTACGACACGAGCGAAGCGAGGAGGAGTGTTAGGTAGGACTACAGCGCACGAGCCGAGCGAGCGAAGCGAGCGTGCCGCGGCAGCGGCCGGCAAAGCGCCAAAACCGAACATTCGCAACATTCGAACGGCTCGCAGAAATGTAGTTTTTTTATGGCAAATGAATATTCTGTCAAGTAAAATTATTGCATATAAAATTATGGCAAATAAAGTTATGAGTGATTCGGGCATACAACATTATGGAAAATAATAATATGTCAAATGGATACCATGGAAAATGAAACGTTTTGGAATATTAAATTACGGCAAATGAAATTCGGGCAAATGAAATTATGGAAAAAGAAATTCGGGCATACGATAGGTCTAGTCTCTCTTATGTCAGCGGATTACGGTTTCGGTACATATTTATAAGAGGATTAAATCAATACATATGTTTGCACTGGTCTGTACCATGTTTTGGTTATAAGCCTGTGACGGACAGTTGGCAAGTGTGCAGTTAGACCAGTTTTGGAACCGAACACTAAGAAAGTAAAGATATTATTTGGTAATAAAAACGTGATGACTACAAATAATATTGATTATAATACCTATCAACCAAAAATTTAAAAGTCTACCAAAAAACTAGGTTACCGACTTGAAACGAGGTTAAACCGCCAGGGACTTCCTCCAATCATTATTAAGTTAGTTTATTTACACATGTAGGTATAATTTACATGCAATATTACTAAAAGGTGTAAGCTGATAGATGGAGGCCTTAGTACGGGTTTAATTTGTTGATAGCTAATTTGCGTGTCTCCCGGGGGTGTTTGGGAGCGAATCAACACTAGTGTAATTAAGGAATTCATTTAAAGTTATCGCCTGAATTATTTGTGCGCGGGTTCGCTTTGATGTCTGGAGCGATCGCATGTCGTTTGCTACGTGACAGCAAATAAGGCTCCTTCATGGGTTTCCGCTTAGAAATGGGAAAAAATCCAACCCTTTACAAGATCCAATATATTGTGTCTGACATAGGTATAACTTTGTATTAGTTTTACAATGACACTAACGTTACATAGAGTATTTGTAATTACTTATATGAATAAATGAGTACGAGTATCAAATTAAGATACCTAATTCTACTAGTTTACCTTCGACTTGTAGATAAGTTTCGCGGATAAATTATATCGAAATGAAGAAGATACACGAAATTGAAACTTTTGTCTATTTTTGTGTCTAGGTTGTGATTTAGGTATATGGTAGGTATCCTCAAAATTCTGAACATACAAAGGGTCCATATTTAAGCCGTTCGGCGTAGAGACCCTCGGACCGTGTGGACCAGGCGCGCACCAATACTTCAATGGATCGTGCAAGCACTTGGTCGAGGATTCACGTGACCAGAAGGCTGGCTTTTGTCTCGCCCAGAGGATCAGCATTGCCATACAACGTGGCAATGCTGCCAGCCTTCTGGGCATACTACCCTGTTATTTATTTCCTTAGCTGGCGGAAATTTAAAGGAAATCTTTATTTTCTAAACTAAGAAAATGATTATAATTAACATTAATTAAATTTAATTAAATTAAAAATAACTTAGCTGAGTACTATGTAATATTTTTTTTGTCAACAAATAAATATTCACACCCCATTAAAAAACCGGCCAAGTGCGAGTCGGACTCGCGCACCGAGGGTTCCGTTTCTTTTGATTGGAAGTTTGATTTTGTTACAGCTTAAAGGTATTATAGACCTGAGTATTTGATATGAATTTCAATTTAATACGCGTTCATGAGGAAAGGGGTAGTAACTTTAAAATGATTAAAAATATTTTTATTATATGATGTAACTAAAAATTTACGGTTTTCGTCATTTTTCCTTTATATGTGCTATAAGACGTTGCTTTGTACCAAATTTCAAGATTCTGAGTTCACGGGAAGTACCCTGTAGGTTTTGATTCCCTTGCGAGTTTAGAAAATTTGCGGCATAAACGGCTGTATCTTTTGATTGCGTTGGCTTAAAAGAAGTTTGATTTTTTCACAGCTCCAAGGGACAGTAGACCTGGGTATTTGATATAAATTTTAGCTTGATACCTCCACGTGTTCCTGAGAAAAAGGGTCTTGACAGACGGATGGACGGATAGACAACAAAGTGATCCTATAAGGGTTCCGTTTTTTCCTTTCGAGGTACGGAACCCTAAAATATGAGTGACCGTAAAGGTTCTATAGAAGTACGGATGAAGGCAGATAATCTCAGTACCTAATACAAATAGTAGGTCTGTCGATGGCTTCATACTTGCGCCGTTTTAGACTCTCGGCTGAGTCAGCAGCGGTTTAACCTTTAAATAAACGGGGCTGGGGGCAATGGGGCCACTGTACCTTGTTTTCTAAAGACGCTGAGAGGGGATCGTTGTCCGGGAGCGACAACGGCATGAACGGCAATCAACGTAGTGATTTTAAACTAGGATGACACAGAAACAACTTAAAACGAAAGCGTAGAAAATACAATTATAAAATAGCAAAAATATATAAATTAGCATTGATTGTTATGACACGACTCGAACATTGTTTTGCACGGTGCTCCGCAGTTTTAAATTAAATAAAAGCGTTCTATGATACTAACTAGGCGGCGTCCTTGGTTACTGTCAAATATTCTTAATTATGCAGGAATTCCGTATAATGGCGGTTGACGAAGATTAAAAAATGCCAGACGCGTGTTTAAAACACTGCTAGTTAAAATATTAGTCTTTGGCTTTTTGTATAAGTGGTTATTTCCATTCTTTTATATAATTTCATTTCGGAAAAAATGGGTTGACGCTGACCATTCTCTAAGATTCAACCAATCTTCCTGAAGCTATAACTCAACCACAAAACCCGACTGAAGTTAACAAAGATCGCATCGTCTGTGATGCGTTTTTGAGTTTTCCTTCAGTTGCCTTAGTGTTTCGTCCTCGGTCTTGCGCTTCATTAGCATATTAATTACCTGTCGAGCGCCAGACACAGCCGGCACCTGCGCCTCGCGCCAGCCCTAGCCCTTTGCCCCGCATGTTTCACAATTATGCATATTTTTGTTTCAACGCGAACAACTCGCGAATTTGGTTGAAAAAATTAGAATCCCATGAGCATTCATTACAAAGTTTATGAAGCAGCTCCTTGTGGAAAAGTATAATAAAGATAAATCTTTACAGAAAAATGATGCCATGTTCGTTTGAACGAACATGGCATTATTTTTGGGTTTGGGCGGAGGTTACCAAATTCGTTATAGACAATCCTGACTTTTCCAGTTTCTTATTAGTCAGCTTCTCGAATCGTCCAACTCACATGAGGTCGTATTGGTAATAAGTTAAATACTGAGTATGTCTAATCCGGTAAAGATTAAATACTGAGAAAGTCAGATTCTAAGTAACTTCTATTATAACGAAAGCAAATTATAACTGCGTCAAATTCAATAATTAACCATTTTCTGATGAAGTCAGATTCTGTATACGTTTCATTCATTGTTTCATCTAATTCTAATTTAGTTAAATTTTGATTACGTTCGACTCACGTAAGTTACATTTCTAGTGGAAGTCAATTTCATGGTTCGTCATGCTGATACACAGTCAACCACAATTATTTGTAGCCTATTTCAACGAGAAATGCAATAACAGTATTGGATACGCAATATTTATGACTACAATTAATAATGTAAGTTTGATTGGCACCAAAATAAACTAATAGTTACACCCACAGGTATCCAGTCCCTAACACTTAATGTTCTCGTTCGAGCTGATTTATTAAAGTTGCCCGTAGTCTGAAGTCTTTGTTCGCTGACGAGATTGGCAGTTCGATTATCCATGGCTCTTGCAAAAAGGCATGTAAAAATTAGACTGTAATGTCCCAGACTGCTTAAGCACCCCACGGGGAGCGCAGGCGCTCTGTAAATTAAAACGACTGAAATACGAACCTCGCCGCGCCTTTAAGAAATATTTCTCCGCTTAATAACACACTTGTAACTAGATCACATCCGAGCTGGCCGGAAACGGTGTTCAGGAGAGTCATTACTGAGCTCTTGGGTCAATTTAATATATTTAGATCGCCTTATAGCGATAAAGACAAAATACAATATTAATCTCTGTCATGCATGATTTCATTAGATTGAAATATACCTTGTCTTAACTACGAATGTAGTGTGCCTTTTGAGGCATAACAAAATTATTCAGACTCGGTTAAACGGAATATGTGCTGGCGGCGGTGACTCAATCACGTCCGCTTTATTATTTTTAAGTCCTTTGGAGTGTTCTCTCGTTCCAAACTTTCCCGACCCCAGCCGTGGCTGAAAGTTAATTTCTTTTCGTGTATTTTAAAATTAATTTTGCTTTTGTAGCGACCGCATGCCCCGGGACGAATTGTAAGCGGCCGATTGTTAAAAGGTTCACTGTTATGTATAATGGAGCATAAAACCAGGAAAATGTAAAATGCTCTCGAAAAAATGCGTGAGCACGCAAATCATTAAATTATTCTAATTCGTCATCAGATATTTTCTTGGAATTGTTCCGTAGTTTCAATTATCTATATTTATTTTTGCCTTTTTTGCCATGTTAGATATGCAAGTTTTATAGTCGGGATATATTATCGTGAAAATAACAACGAAATGTTTACCATGTCAAAATATTTAAATTATAAACGCAATACAATACGCGTTTTATTAAAATATCGCTATCGGAAAAATATTCATAATGGCCAGCAAATACTTTTATAGCCACTGAAATCGCGCTGTGACTAGCAATATTTTAGAGTGAACAATAAAATCAATGGATGCACGCACATTAACCACATTCGCGGCGCACAATGCAGAGTATTTTGCATCCACTGCATCACAAAAAATACTGGACGGTCGAAAGTGAAAAAGCTAACATTCAATATTAGTCACGTAATGTGGGACTTATTTAGATTAGTATTATTATTTAGTTTCTGTGATTTTTACTAATATAATGTTGCAGCACATAGGTAGTAAAGACGCGATGGTGAAGTGGATTAGAAGTGCGCTTTTCAATCAGAGGGTATTTAGTAGGCTCACACTCACACTGCCAATGAGCTTCTCAGAACTTATGTATCAGAAAGAACATTACTTGATATTTAATTTTCAGTGAAGGAAAAATATTGTGAGGAAACTTTGTAGGTAAGGTCAACTGGGTAAGCGCGTTTGCCCATTCCCTCTCATCCATGAAAGAAGTGGGTTGACGAAGATATTGTCAACATTAGGTGCAAATTGCTGAAAGTTTCCATAAAGTTGGAAAAGTTCTCAGATATTTCTATAAAGTTTCACAAGGAATTAAGGAAATTTCCATGTTGGAAATGGAAAGTTTCAATTACCACACAAAAATGAGAGAAATTTCCGATATTTTCCAATGTTAAATTGCTGAAACATTTCGCAATATAGGAAAGTTTCCGTCGGCACATCAGTAGTCAACATAATTTGATCTAAATCTGGGATTAATACAATGCAATGCAAGAACAAAAATAAGTAGTTGTAAAAATCCTAAAATCTTGTTGAACATTTTACCATTGTAAATAAGTTTCCTCATTAATAAAGCTCACCTATGCGGTAACCAATTCTCAAGCTCTACGGACTTTTAAAAAATTCAACTAGTAAAGCGAGCGAGACTAAGCACGAGTAGTTCCATCCCTCGGTTCCACAGGTGGCAGCCAGCCGGGCCACCTAATTGTCGTTCATATTTATGAGACAGGCTTTTCGCTCGCAGTCTGTAGCTGGATTCCGATTTAAATCGTTTTACATCCAAGCTCGACTACGTAAATGCGAGTTTAACTTTTCGATGTTTTATTCGGACCGTTTCATTTGCACGAGTGAACGTTTGTTAGATACGTTTGTTAGAAACAGCTTTTTAACATTTGTAAAGATGTTCTTTATGTGTATTAAAATTTAAGTTATCTATACATATAATAAAGCTGAAGAGGGTCGAAAGTCTGTACATGGAAGATAAACGAAAAAAATTTGGCTGGGGATACTTAGAATTGATAACAGAACACGTTCCAACAGTTTTTTAGAATTTTTGTCTGTTTATCTGTTTATCTGTTTATCTGTTTGTCTGTTTATTTGTCAGAGTATCACGTGGAAACGGCTGAACGGATTTTGATGCAAACTTTACTAATCTGTCGAGAGAATCCCCGGATAGGTTTTAAGCTACAAAAATCTTAAAGATTAGGGTTCAAAGGGGGTAGAAAATGGGGTTGAACTTTGTATGGGAACTCCTTGAATGTACGAGCTACAGACTTGAAAATTGGTAACCATAAACTTGACTGGAAAGTAAAAACGACCCCATTCAAACTTTTAGCAATGTATAGATAAAACGTGAAAAATATGGGATGAAAATAGGTTCTGAGGCGACTAGAAACTATATAATGTTGCAAGAGCGGGGTTATAACAGTATCATTACCATGGTAACATGTCGTCAATATATTCGAAAATTCATCGTGTTCTTACAACTGATAGTTAGTCCAGTGGTTTGACCCATAGCTTACGGAGTCGGTGTCCCCGAGTTCAAACCCAGCAGCATGTACTTTTTGTAGTTTTAATTTTTTTGTGTCTGCTTTTTTGAAAATGTATATTTTTCAAAAAACGCAGAGAAGCTTCGTGAATAGAGGATTTTGATGCAACTTTTACTTAATCGGTGGAGAAAATCCCTGGCCAGGTCATAGGCTGTAAAAATGATAAAAATTAGTTCAAAGGGGGTAAAAAATGGGGCAAAACTTTGTATGGGAACTCCTCAAATCCATGAGCTTTAGACTTGAAAATTGATAAACATACACTTGACTGGAAAGTAAAAAGAACTCCATTCAAACATTATAAAAAAATATAGATAAAACGTGAAAAACCACGGGATGAAAATGAGTGCTAGATGGCTAAAGACTATCTACTTATAATAACCAAAAATGTTTGATATCTCAACCGATAGTAGCTGTTAGACATTAGAAACCTAATTATTTTGGAAACTCAGTCGCTGATAACGTCGCTGTTAATATTGAAATCCAGCAACCTTGATCTTCGTATTCCTATATAATTGCTATGAATTCAGAGGTCATCTAAAGATGTATGATAGGTTGAGTTTAATACTTACGTCGAATTAGCATAGTTCACCAACGTCAAGAGACGTGGGTATAAAATTTGGAAACAACCGCATTCCGCGGAGAATTAAGTAGGTACCATTTTTTTATGTATAAAACTTCAGCGTTTGTGACATTCAGAAATATTATTATGAATACTCAGGTATAGTGAGCGTCCGCATGAGCTAGCTCTCGGGCCTTCCGCCCTCGGGCTCGCATAGAAGCGATGTATTGGGCCTTTCATTCATACGAAAAGCTCGGCCTTCAGGCTCGCTTGCCTCGCCACTCACCTTCGGGACTTTGGAACTCAGATTTCGCTTTCAAGATACTTGGAGATAGTGTGCGTCAGTCCTCGGGCTCGCATAGGAAGCGCTCTCTTAAACGGTTCTTTGGGCCTATCATTCCAACGAAAAGCTCGGCCTTTGGTTTTGCTTGCCTCGCCGCTCTTCTTCTGACTTCTCTCGCTCGGGACTTTGGTCTCCGGTTTCGCTTGCAAGACACCTGGGTTTAGTTAGTGTTCGTGAAGGCTCGCCCTCGGGCCTTCGGCCCTCGGGCTCGCATAGAGAGCGCTCTCTGAAGGGTTGGTTTGGTTGGGCCTTTCATTCATACGAAAAGCTCGGCCTTCGGGCTCGCTTGCCTCACCCCTCAACTTTGGGACTTAAGGCTCATGTTTCGCTTGCAAGACACCTGTGGATAGTAAGTATCCATGGAGTCTCGCCCTCGGGCCTTCGATGCTCTGGCTCGCATATGGAGCGCTATCTATAAGGGTACGTTGGGCCTTTCATTCCTACGAAAAGCTCAGCCTTCGGCCCCGCTTGCCTCCCCGTTTACCTTCAGGACTTTGGCTCTCAGGGGTAGTTTGACAAGACACCCGGAGATATAGAGTATCTTTGGGGTCTCGCCCTCGGTCCATTTGTTTCAATTATGAAATCTTATATTATAATTCCGGTTATGGTAATTTTTCTTCTACTTAGGTACTTCGTTTGCAATAAAGATTAAGTAAACCAATATAACTAAATGTTATTGACGACAAAGTTTATGAGGATTTGAACTGTTACACGCATAATTTATAGAAATGAAATTGTAATAATCTAATTTATCAGTGTAGTAGGTACCTATCGTATGGTGAAACATAAGAATATCATGTCATCCATAATTTATACGCGTACGAAGTCGCGGGCAGAAGCTAGTTTGATATAGTTTCAAAAACTACTGTGTTAAATAGGATAGTATATAAATGTAATGATTTAGATTTATTCATTTCGAGATAAAAATTACAATATAAGTATATTTGCATACAATGTCAAAATTATAAGAATCCTTATCACGATCGTCATCAATAAGAAATAAAAATGAAATAAAATTAAAAATGTTAATATAGAAAGTGGAAATAGTTTCACAAATTACGGATTGTCATTAAAAATTATTGACAACTACTATTAGACAATAAATAAACAATGTCAATAAATGTTACACAAGAAATAATATCAAATTAGGTATCTATAAACCAAATAATTACTTAAAAACAATTTCCATGAACTCATGAACAGAGTACAGAGGGTTATCCAACAAAAGATTTCTCAGTCTACGCCTAAATGTTTCGTCACAAATAAGTAACCAAAAGTTCACAAAAGAGCAAACCGTTTAATGTAACTTTAGTCGCATTGTTCCCTAAACGTTTTAGTAATTGAACGGCTTGCAAACCCAACATACTCGTAATTAACTTCATAGCTAACTTACATAGTGGAGAGTTTTGGTAATACGTACGTAATGCATAATCAATAATTAGAAACTTTGCTTGCCTATTCTGAATTATCTAATACAATATATACAATTTTAATAGAATGTTCCATTTCTGAAGACCGGTTTGCCTAGTGGGTAGTGACGCTGCCTACTATGCTGCTACGAAGCTGAAGGTCCAGGGTTCAAATCCCGGTAAGGACAAATATTTAGTGTGATGAGCACGATTATTTGTTTCTGAGTCTGGGATGTTTTCTATGTATATACGTATTTATATCTATTATATATACCGTCGTCAACCCATAACACAAGCCTTATTGAGCTTACTACAATTTTCAAACGCTTGTACTCCTAATAGTGTCCATACAATGTCTTAATCGTCTACAGGCGCGGGCGGGGCGCCGAGGCCTCGAGCGACAAAGGGTCTGCCGTCAAAGGATCAAAGCCTCAGATAGCAGATAAAACCTCCAACAGGTAAGCGCCTGATACGATTGCAGCTACAGATCGCTAACAAATACTGAAAAGGTTACAATTTGAAAGCGTATAAAGCTTATCCGATCCTCGGGTCCTTAAGAAATGTTTGTAGTATTTCAGGGATATTCAAAAGACCTATTGTGATCTGATTCGACTTGGAATAGGTGCGGATAAGTTTACGCTTCATTTTGTTTTTATATTGCTATTCCAATATCATGCCGGCATCACTTTAAAACAAATAAATTATTGGTAAAAATAAATCGACAATATAATTATAATTTATAAGGAATATCAAAGTCGCTACCTGAAAATTAAGCTATATCTTGCAACCGTTATGTGGGTAAAACAAAGATATTTCATCTATTTTCGAAGTGAGCAGTTCAATTAGGTTAGGTTACTCCCATTTCTGGTTCTCATGATGCTTATGTAAATGTAAGAATCTTTACCATCCCATGTACCATAGAGCAAAATACTAGTTTATGTGGCTGTACATAATGAGAGGCCTTAAATGACGAGTGTGGTTTTATAATAGGATCACACGGGGGTTTTAATGCTTAATTATGTACAGTTGCGTACAGTAGGTACTTTATCTACACACGTATCATAAATCCTCAACGATGTGTTCGGGAACCATTAGAATAACCGCCATTGCACCGCCATGGCCGACTAGATTTCAAATCATGACCAATTAGATTTCCATCGAACAGTATCGAAGGATCTGACCTCTGGGCCAAGCTTCGAAATTTCAAAGTCATTACTCTATCAATGTCAATATCTTAATGAAAATACGCACAAAATAACCTACGGCCAGAGAAAAGTTTTTTTTTTATAAATCTTATTGATATAGTGCTGGTCATTACTGCCAGTTTCTGAACGCATTTTAGCGGGTTTGTTTAGTATGTTTGTAGATAAATGTCATTTATAAGATCGCATATGACAGAATATCTATTCTGTCTAATCTGTTTTTTTTTGTTTTATTCTGGAATTACTCGTTTACCCATCATGTAAAGAGTAACAAGAAATGATATAGCGATGCATATTTGAATGAAAAAGGGGTTGTCCAACCGATGCTGCGGTGATACATAATAGCGTACGTGTATAGAGTACGCTTTGGCGACCTTTGAATGTATCGATTCGCATTACACGGGAGCATGGCCTAATTGGCTGCGTGACACTGTTCTGGTGCGCTACAACCCTTTACATGATTTCGGATGAGGGTTAGCAGTTACACCAGTGGTTTGCTTAGGTACAAAATGGGCAGGTACACATATACTACACCCAGATATAGAGATAAAACTATTATTAATAGATTGAGAAACAATACAATAATACAAATGAATTGTTTACAATTGTTAAACAATCATAATCTTAAAAAACTGAGATTGTGCTAAGTAATTAGTAGAAAAATGTGTACTACCAAATAACTGTCTCAAAAAATTATATTTATAATTATTTATTATAATATGTTACAAAAAGGCCAGGTCAAAAGTACCCTAAACCGACGAGCATGTATGAGAAATGTTATGAAGGTGAGTGAAGCGAAAGTGGTTTGTCAGGATCGTAGCAAATGGAGATCCGTGATCTCTGCCTACCCCTCTGGGAAAGAGGCGTGATTATATGTATGTATGTATGTATGTATGTTATTATAATTATTGTTGAAATAAGTTTTAGTCAAAAAGTAAAATTTTGGTACAAGGTTAAAACTTAAAAAAAAATTGCTAACTACTTTTTGCACAGTCACCAACTATTCGTAGAGGGTTTCAAACACGACGCGTGTTATCTTGTGTCTTTTAGAGGAGTCGGCTATGCTGCATCATCGACAGCTTGGTGGTGTCATAATAATATTACGTTTGCCACCGAACTTACATAACTATGCCTTTCAGCTCAATCTGGCAAGTGGCTGAAGAAATATTAAAAAAAAACACGACACTTGCCTACGTGTACATACGAATAGTACAAATTAATGCAAAGTTTGTAAAAATAACAAATTCTGAAATTGATCAACTAGCAGACGTCTCAAAAATCGCTGTTAATTATGACACTGTATTTTGATGCAGTGACAACACTTTCACGACACTTTGAAGGGCATACATTGAACAATACTTATCGCGTTATTTCAAACGACATTCTGACCAGATTATGAAACGATAAGAACTGGTTTCAAATATAATTATGATTATTTGTCCGATTATAGCCGAATCAATTTTTTTTGCCAATACATCGGCGAAATATTTTTTAATGTAGGTACAGTCGACTACAAAGAGATCGATACGGCTAAAGTAACAACAATATGCATACAACAATATACACGACTTTATTGCTACATTAAGGTTGTGTATAGTATTATTTTTGTAAATTTGGCCGTATCGATCTCTTTGTAGTCGACTGTACTAAATTCGTTATAAAATGCTTTCCATCCATTAAACAGATTGGTTCGGCCCACTAATTCGTATTTAAGCTATTATGAATACCTAATAGGTCGATAATTAGCTACAAAAATTACTAGGTAGGTTACCTACTACAAAAGTGAGACAATTACAAAAACTAGATTCAAGCAGTAAATCGATGGAAATAATAATGTACCTATCAAATACCTGTACCGACAGCAGGTTCGACAAACACCAACAAAGCTCTCTAAAATACTGCAGAGCTGCGTTTAATCTCGACAATCATCCGTCTATTTCGTTCCACAGCTCTAAACGCGGGTGCGGCGCCAGTCCGGGTATCACCGAGTTCCCCGTGTTTTGTCCGGATTACGGATGAAGTCCGGATGTGCACGGGCGTGCCCGGGCACTCGCCGCGGCGATTAGGCCCACTGCCCTCCTTGTCCTGTGATGCTCGGATCGCCTTAGAAATAGATAAGTAGAAACAAATATTGAGTAAGTTTCACTGTTTAGTTTTTTTTTTCTCGTATCATTGTTGGATTATCCCTTAATATATTTTCTGTGACTGTAGGTAACTGTATTGTATAGTTTGTTTAGTCCGGTAGTTACTATTTTTATTTGTACCGCCAACACTTGTTGAATTGTACGAATGTTATCGATTTCGCTGTTATATAAACACTCTCTATTTGTATGCCCACCCACTGTTTTCTTTACCTATTTACTTATATGTCAGTGTCGAATTCTGTTTCTGTGTGTAGATTGTATGGCGATGTAATCTATCCACATCTGTTCATGAGTGTACATGGAGGAATTAATCAAGGGCAGTAAGGTAATGACCTCGTAAACAAACCAAGAAGACTTCATAACACACATAATACCTATTGCACCTACCAGTGGCGTGGCGTCATACGTATTGGTAGGAAAACTAGTCAATTTCTAGACATGTAGGAAACAATATTATTGATCCTAAAATAGGCAAGCCGATTGGAATCGAGTCCACGCGACGCTACGCCATTGGCACCTACGAACGAAATAAGTACCCACTAGTATTAACCTGAACTGTTCCTGATTAATACCTACGTACCTCCAATATAATACACAGTGCGACCTGTAAAGGTTCAATAAATTAAAAGGACGCTTTCCGTGTTCTCAAGACCAGGGTATTCCTTGTTTAACCGACAAACGTTTCATCAATAGTATGTTTCGCAGACTTTTCATTTCATCGAAAACCAGTTTTTTCCAGATACAGTAAACTTTTCAGGATGGTTATAAAACAAACCTAACCTAACCATTAGGTTAAGTTAGGTTTGTTTTATAACCATTCTGTAGTTTACCGTTTCTGAGTTATTTTTCGATGAAATGAAAATTCAGCGAAACAATGCATTCAGTGAAACGTTTATCGGCAAAACAAGGGACTCCGGTAGATACCTAACTACAATAGAATACAAACTTTTATCTTGATACAACGACAAGAATACTTATTTACGTAGTGTTCTATAGTGCGGATAATGTTGCTGTCGAGATCCAGTACCTACCTGGGAGATGCAGCTATGTTTCTTTCGTGTTTTCCCGGAGATCTCGTTTTTTTTTTGGTAATAAGACTTAGTAAGATCGATTGATCGCCCTAGTAATACCCCGCGTAGTAAATCTCATCGAAATTCTTATAGCCGTAATAAATATATAGATGTTGGTCGTGTAATAAGTAGGTATTAAGATTTTTTCTTTTCGTTCCTGTTACAGGCCGCACAACTTGTATCCGATACGTTAAATATTTTTCGTGCCTATTTGGAATAGCTACGTCAAGTTCAAGAATATACATTGGTATACAGGGTGAGCAATCCAAATGGGTCAGTATGGCGGTTTTGGAAACCATAACAGATAGCGAAATCTTGGCTTAGGAACCATGACGTTGATTTTAGTAAAAAGAAAAACTGCATTCATATACTTACAAAAATACGTGTACCTACTCGGCCCAGGAATCGAACCTGGACTTTTTGAAAAATTAAATTTCGTTATTTTCCTTTGAATATCGGTTATGTAGCTCTTAAATAGTAAATGTTACTAAGAAACATGATATCTAAAACTAATAAAATGCATTGTTTTTAAACAACGAAATTTAATTTTTCAAAAAGTCCAGGTTCGATTCCTGGGCCGAGTACACGTATTTTTGTAAGTATATGAATGCAGTTTTTCTTTTTACTAAAATCAACGTCATGGTTCCTAAGCCAAGATTTCGCTATCTGTTATGGTTTCCAAAACCGCCATACTGACCCATTTGGATTGCTCACCTGGTATACAGTGGTATCATTGGAAAGTCAGGTAGGCCAGAAAGAACACAGAGTCTGGCATATAATATGTAGCTACAGGCAATTTAGCGGACTGTAGAATTTTGATAAAATTGAGGAGTAGGATTTTGATAAAATTTAGTACTCCATTGCTACACAAAAATGATTGCAACGGCTAAGAAAACGTAGAACAAACTCACCTTCGGTGGGTATTCTTTCTAAGTTTATAATTGGTAATTTTTACATACACGCCTGTTTTCAGAACAGGTTGGAGAACACAAATGTACTTATGTAATTTATAATATTTTGTTGGCAACCCGTTTTCGGATCGGATCTTATGTTTTGTCTGACACTGACGTGGTGTCACCGAAATATTTTTTATGGCCATGTATGGATGATGGCCAATCGTCTAATACGTATTCCGAACCATTAAGGTTCGTTCGCTATTGCTTTCAATTTACTAAACCTTACGTAAATGATAAAAAAATCGCTGATGACGAGAACTTTTCCATTTGGCACGTAAAATAACGGACACACAACAATGTACACCCCCTATTTATACATATAATTGAAGTAAGTAGTTGAGCACATTTTGGGTGCACTGTTGAGCCACAGGTATATGAGCACTCAACGTGCCGGTAATCGCGCTCAGCTTGCAAAGAAGACTGTACAACACGCGGTGCTGCATTCTCTTCTTGGCAGTTGGGAGCGCCGAAGACTATAATTGGACAATCTGACTTGGAGGTCACGCGTATTCTTGGGGAATTAACACACATTACGAGATGTTATTGCTTGAGAATACACGTAGCTGACAAGGAGAAATTCATCAGGCGAAGATCTTCTCATCGGCTTACCTCATGGATGATATATACAACTTCAAAATTTAAATTGATTTAGTGTTGCGCCAAGGATAACCTATATTCTCAATGGTGCCTCGTCCACGCGGAAGTAGCTAGTATTGCATTCCAAATGGACGGAATCTTTGACGAAACCTTAAATATAATGATCTGACCCTAAACCTGTCCATGTGTTTGTACATATATATGGCTATTTAAAGCAAAAGGGACATTAACGTGGTAGACACTTAGTATTTTATTAAACTCATCCCTGTGCGACATGAGCGCCCGTCACGTTGCAGTTATTTTTGCTGTGGACCGCCATGTGTATGAGTTTATCTGAATGTTTCAGTCTTCTGTCCTCATCCAATGAGGCACAAGACCTAAAACGCAGATTAATACTTATTATTACCATTCAAATCGGTACACTTAATACGGAAAAACGTATTTCGTTTACCAATTTAGTGGGGGCGTTAAGACTCTTGCTGCAGCTATATAGGTAAGCATGTATAGGTATCAAGAAAAAAAGATAGACGGAGTATGTCGAACAACCTAGTGAAGACTGTTTTCAACCAAGCCGAATAAGTTTGTATATGTGTGTGTGAGCGTGTGCTAAACTTATTTGGCTTGGTTGAAAACCGGCTTCACTAGGTTCTTCGTAATGCTCTGTCTATCTTTTTTCTTGGTCTGAGCGAACAGCATTCTAATTGTAAATAATTTAGGAACCATAGTACTCTACGTTACTTTTACTAAACGGGATACCAAGCCTTCTCGCGACCAAGGATATATTGCAATGGGTACCTACAATGAAACTTAATTGTTTCATCATCATCATATCAGCTGAAAGATGTCCACTGCTGGACATAGGCCTCCCCCAAAGAGTGCCACAATGACCGGTCCTGCGCCACCCGCATCCAGCGGACTCCAGCGACCTTTACCAGGTCATCAGTCCACCTTGTGGTTTTTTTTGTTTAATTGGACGCAGTTTAGTCCCGTTTAGTAAAATATAGCAATCTAAGCATGTGATTTAGTAATTGTCACAAAAAGCAAAGAGCTTAATCACTATGTGTGGGCTCAAGACGTTTCTGATTATACCTGGCTGTGTCAGTGACAGAGATTCAAAGTGTTATGAATATCGGTTACTCCCGCAAGGTAAAACGTAGAATGTCTATTCACACTTATGTCAAACTAACACATATTTCCGTTTTCAGAAGCGGAGCAACTCCCAAACGAACCAGGTAGCTTGTCGCCACCTTTGAAGGAACTGTGTGAAACCTATCAAATAATGCTGTAGGCAACTTGTTAGGTACCTGTATCCTATACTATTAAACGAGCAATATTTGTATATACCTATAAATATATATTTGCAATCACGTTCTCGGAAACGGCTGTAACGATTTCGATGACATTTGAAATACAGGGGGTTACGGTGGCGAGAAATCGATCTACTCGTAGCTAGGTCTCATGTCTGGGAAAATTCGTTTTCTCCGTATTTTCACGCTCGGTCGCCCAGGGACTGTATATTATATGTATTGCAGCGAACAACTTCACCGCAAAAAATACCCTTAATAGTTGTCCTCCTGTAGTTTTAATAAGTAAGCATTTCTTGATAATTAAATATATATAATAGCAAGTGTGACTTTTATCCATCCTAAGTCTGCAATATAATCTGAAGCACAATATAATATGCTCGCAATGACAAATTATTTGATTGCTGACTTAGATCATTAATTAACTTCGAGTAGACTCTATCTCACAGATGTAATATGACATGTTCTTCTTGAAGTTTAATAAAGTTGAATCATAATTACTCTGCAGGGTTTTACACCTACTTGATAAGCGGAAATATAATTTATCGTTAACATATTAAGTATTAGTCGGTTTTTCGCAAGTCTGTAAGTGCGAGTAGCATAAATGCTTTATATAAGCGATGAACTGTATCGGGCACTATACTCGTACTACGTGTCGGGGGTAGGGGGTGCAGTACCGGTACCACTCCAGGAACCCCTATACTGAGATTTCCGGTACTGAGCCTGTACCCGGAAATCCCGGTTCTTCGGTACTTTTCGGTACTGAGTATTTTTTTGTAATCGAATGAGAAATTCTTGAACTAAAACGCCAATTTTGATTTTATTATATAATCCATACTAATAATATAAATTCGAAAGTATGTCAGTCTGTCTGTTACTCTTCACGCTTAAACCGCTGAACCGATTTAGATGAAATTTGGAATAGACATAGTTTGAGGCCCGGGAAAGGACATATGTCAGTTTTTATCTCAGAAATCATCCCTTAAGAGAGTGAAGAGGAGTTTCACGCGGACGTAGTCGCGGGCAGAAGTTAGTTCTGAATAAACGCAACCGGGAGGAGTAATCGAACAAACATGAAACTACAACATCATTTTATAAATATAATATTGTAAAAAGGAAAAGTCTGTGAGATTGTAGCTTTGTAAGTTTGTATGTAGGGAGCTAGCTAGTTTGTATGTAATTACGGCTCCGTAAACCGCTCATCCGATTACAAAAAATATATTACCAGTATGATTGCACTTTCTGGATGGACAGAGGCTATTTTTTAACCGGCGAATCAACAAATAGTACAATGAAACAATCATAAAGAAAAAACAGTATTTCTTATTCCCCGTGCCCCGTGAGGATTCGTAATAGTTTTAACAGTGTGTTCCTGAGGCACTAAGGAGTAAAATATTATATAAAGGTAGGACTAGCTGGGTTCGGCTCACTTTTTTTATACATATCTGATCAGCAAAAATTTGCAATGTATGTGAATATAAATAAAAAGTGAGCCGAGCTCAGTTTTCTTTATACAATTTTTTTTGCTCCTTAGGGCCTCAGAAACGCGAGTTTAAGATTATCTGGAATCCTCACGGGGTACCGTGTATTTGTATTTCAAATACGAAACTAGTTTTTACAGTCGTGTCAAATAGTTAAATCAAATGGAAGAAGAACCTACCTACCCATCTTACAAAGATGATTATTATTTATTACATTATACAAGTTATCATGTTCAGCTGAGTTTTGCACCTGGTATGATTTTTATGTATTTTGGTGATTCGGTTACTTTTCCCGATTGTGTTTATTCAGAATTATATAGCTAAGATAAAATTGGCGTTTTATTTCAAGAAATTTCATTTAAATACAGGAAATACTCGGTACCGAAAAGTACCGAAGAACCGGGATTTTCACCCGCCAGAACCGGTGATAAGTTAAAAAAAGTCCCGTCCGGAAATATCTGGTACTTGTGGTACCGGGAAATCCCGGGAGAATGCCCTAGTCAGCGGTCTCGGCTTCTCCAAAAGGAGAGGTATCGTTCAAGAGTATCGATGTCGGGATGAAAGTCGCGATGGTGATCGTCATTGGCTTGACTCCTAAGTAGCACGTAGCATAGTAGGTACCGTAAAACCACATAACTATAGTCCAGGTCACCCAACTATGGTCCAAATTAATTCTCATATTACTTGCTCAGGTGGGACTGTTTTCATGGGTGAACTTGAAGACAGGCAATATAATAAGGGTTAGGATTCTGGTGGCATTTTTAGCACAAGTAGTGCAGTGGAGTCGCCATTGTATTTTTTTTATTTGAATAATTGAATAACTGAATGATAAAGCCATATATTATGTGGATTTCAAAATATTACATGTCAATAAATTTTACTATTTAACTAAAATGATTATGTATTCAAGACCTTGAATTTACCATTTACCATAGAAAATAAATATTATTTTCAATGTACGCTGCCGCCGTCATCAGTGTACTTGAATTGACGTTACTTATCACGCTTTAATCACAACTAAACTCGCAGTACATTGCGGCCTAGAGTAATCTTAAAAGGGTGGTAAAAATTTAAATACGCGTTATTTTACGGAATACAACTTACATTCTAATTTTTCGCCCCGGTTGTGGGCCACATGCTGTATTAGAAAAACTACTCAAAAAGTTTTTACCGTTGTCGAGGTAATCTAAATTATCAGTAGTATACTGAAACTTATTCCAACGGAAAATTGAGATTGTAAATAGAGACAAAATTACACATTTTAACAAAACATGTGTTATGTTTTAATTTAATGAATCAATTTACTTGTATGTAACTAATTAATTTTATTATGCATTATTGATTTATCATTTATTCATTCAATCAAAAAAATATAACAAGGACTCCATTGCTCTTTGTTCACCCAATGCCACCAAAATTCTTAACTCTAATATAACACAAATTTAAATAAAAACCTACAAAATCACAAATACAAAATCGGTATTGATAGAAACGAATGAGTTTACTTTTGGACCATAGTGGGGGTAGTGGACTATAGTTGTGTGCTTTTACGGTACTGATGTTGGTGATTCTATATCTCAGATATTATTTTATATTATAAAACATAGTCGTGTTAGTTATATCATAACTCAAGAACGGCCGAACCGATTTTTATGATATTGATTTGTTTTTACTCCGAATAGCAGAATAACTAACGATACATGGAAAATTAAAGTTTTCGCGGGGTCCTAGTTAAATTATAGCAATCGTTGATTATTGGTGGTCTACGATACCACATGCGTAGCATAATAGGTTAACTAATTCGACTATAGTAATAAAATTATCGTAAAATATTACGGCAGTGTATAATTTACTAATATAGCAATAAACGTTGAGAAAGTAATGTGTACCTAAATGTTGATTATTTATGTAATAAATCTGTCCAAAGTTTGATGTTGTCTTATTTATACCTTCACCCGAATCACAGTAAAAAGTAGAGTCCATTGAAAACAATTGAGAGTTTACTGATATTTGTTTAGCGTACTATTTGTTAACGTATTATACGCAACTATAACTACCAGTTTTATTAGTTATGCAAGTATCAGAAAAAATATTCAGGCTGAAAGGGTCTAGCAGGCTAAGCTAACAAGAGTGGCCCCCGCGAGGGATTGGGTTATACTTTTAGGTGGAGTAGTGGCAGGACCTAAGAACACTGTATGCCTAATATCAGCCTTCGATCTTCATTAGTTTCAGATTTATTCACGAAAATGTAACAAAATAAAGGTAATTTTTAAACTCTTATTTTAGCTATATTAAGCAAGCGAGAGTAACCAAATCAAATCAGAATTGAGGAGAATAGATACATTTTGGTACGGAACCCTAAAAATGTTTGATTAAAAAAAATTGGTGCTCTGACGTAAGTGGAAGCTGAGCCAATTTGATCTCTGTTCACAATTTGACGATTTGACATTGATAGATTATAAACTGACGGTTTTCATAATCTGACGGTTACTCACCACCGCGTGGATCTTGCGTGGATAGGTAACATTAATTGACTGTAAATTTTAATTCGAATAAAATTAAGAGTCCAAAAACCAAAAATCTAAAAACCTATGCCAAACGCACCTAAAAAAAAACCAAAACGCAGATTTACTCTTACATCTATTTCATTCCGTTTCATTGCGGAATGAAACGGAATGTCGACGCCAAAAATACGTTTACACGTTTGCACCTTATTCCATTGCAATAAGGCGAATAGTGTAAACGTATTTTTGGCGTCGACCGTACTATTGAGACAAGCGAGCGCCAGAGAGAGCTGCAGCGGCAACCAACACAGATCGGAGAGCAGTCCAGAAGTAAGTACCTATCTAATTCTAAGGTGAATTAAAGTACCTTTCACTGGATCTGCCGTATCGCCTGATTTTCCCCTATTTTAAGCTATAAGTCGAGTAGTTACATCTGATATTACGTTGTAATTTTTTCCCCGCTAGCACCTATCGCTTCCACTACGTGTCAGAAACGGCCATTTTGGACCTCAGGCGAGATGCGATAATTGATCGAGTCGGTCGATCGCGACTTATTAGGGGATTCCTTACGAAAATCGTTAAGAAATTTAGTGAACTTCTCAATTCCTCTATTTTTTTAATTCTGTTTGCGTGTTGGGGTACCCTTGGTCTCTATTACCGAATCCACGTTTGCCTAAGCCATGTTACTATTTGGTGTTCATTGAAATATTAACCTTATATCGTTAATCACTAGGTCGATATAAATGCGTATTATTTTTGGAACGTTCTTCTAAAGACCATCGCTTCTAAACATTTGACGCACAATTTTATCTTTAAAGATATGTAATGATTTCACGATTAGTAAAAAACGACGAAATGAACGCGTATATACCTAATCCATTATTATAATTATAACATATTAAATTAGTTTTCGTCTATTTTTGTTAAATGTGTACATCTACACAAAGGCAAATTAAATGTCACTTTTTATATGGAAAAATGAGAGTAGGATCTATGTAACGCGCGTTCAAAACGTTACGTACCCCCTCTGAACTAATTTTAGTTTAGTTTAACATCCCGCTAAGATTTCTGAAGTCACAAAACTAGCGTAATTAGGTGGAAAAATAATGTCAATCAACATTTTACCAACTAATGTTTGAGCGCCACTCAGCACCCGAATCCCATACATTTCTTCCCTCGTTCGGTGAAGCGGCGCACCGATTCAGTATTATGTGCAAATCAAGTTTCTTAGTTCGGTATATGATACAAACCACGGTAACCGACCCAAAAACCTTTTCAGCACATCTAAAAGTATGTAGGTAGGTATATAATTCATTACATTCGGTACATTTAAATGATGACAAATTTATCTAACTTGCAATTTTACTTTGGTTCACATCCATATGAAAATCACAGACTTTATTTTTAAAAGAAAGTGTACGTTTTTTTTTTAATAAGGTCTGTGATTACAGATCTTAAACCATAGAAACATACTTTTACCTTACTAAGTACTATTGCAATTACGATACATAATGGTCTAAAATATTAACCAACCAAGTAAGATATTGGACGGAATAATTTGTATCGGCCAATTGCACAATAGAATCCTTCCATTAGCTTCATCTCAGTTCCGAACACAATTATTTCATAAAAGGATACGCTCGTCTTTGAATGAAAACTGAGAACAAAATAATTGAACAGTACCTATTCAATAAGTAGGTACTGAATTAACGTTCCAAACGTCTTACAACTCTTGAAAGCTATTTAGATCGGAATCATGAAGATAAACTTTTAATAAACGTTCAAATTTGCCATGGCTAATAAATTTCGGTCGCTCAACTTTTGATAGTTATGGTCTGATAGAAATGAAGAGTTGGACTATAGGAGCGCAGTAAATATTATAAAAAATTGACAGAATATACAGCAGAATTAGCTAAGCCAGACTGGTATTTGTAGAGTATATTGGTACGTGCTCCTTTTTAAAAGACTGGCCAGATATTGCTCAAGACCGCGATGAATGGAAACAGAGGGGGGAGGCCTTTGCTCAGCAGTGGGACATAACGGGCTCGATATAATAATGATAATAATAAAATATTGGTACGGGTGCAATTAGATACGTACTAATTTTTAAACGAGAAAAGAGTTTAATGTGTATATCCATGTGAATAATCGCCGGAAATAAATAATGTCAACGAGTTACACAACAATAGTTCGATACTTTCAAAAAAATTAGGTTAGTTGGGTGTGATTTCGATAATTTAGTTTTCATTGGGCATAGCACTATAACGAAAGGGTATGAAAATGCATAAATATGACTCAAAATATTTTATTGCAATAACTAAATCACTGAAAAAGAGTATGCTCTTCTAGCGCCATCCACTAAGCATATTCAAATTAACAAAAATAAGATCCTAATAAATATGTATCGACATCAAATTATTTACATACCTACTGCCTTAGTGGCATACATCGTCTTATATGCTACAATCACCTTTCAGAACATACAATAATCCAACAAGTTCCTAAGAACAACGCTCTCCGTTCGACAAGAAAATATGTTGTTGTTCACCAGTCTTCCATTGCGACAACTTAAGGGAAATGATGAAACACTTTGCAGTAATAATCCTTATAAAATTATTGTTTAATGTCATAAAATAATCACGTAAACAGGTGGATCATGGATACTGAATATACTCAATGCAATGTTTACAGGTATAAGAATAACAAGTAAGATTCATTAGTCTAATTCGTCAGCCTCAGAGCAAGGGTCGGGAGCCCTTGTTTCGGCAATCGCATTTTCGGCTGGCATCGATAGGAAGGGAGGATCGGTATCGGGCATATCACCACTGCCTTTCCGTCGACGGTCTAAAGTTGAAGTTTTATCTTGACCGTTATTGATAGCCTCTCTACCATCACCGTCTGGAGCAAGGTTCAAATCACTACTGCCGACGGCATTACTTCTGCTCACTACTTTATCTTCGTCCCGAGAGTTCTTTCTCGAGATCTCTTCTATTTTGATATCCTGTTCTCCACTAGGACTGATTGAGCTCCGGCTTCTCGTTTTATTGTCTGTCGATATCGTCAAAGGACATTCCACGTTCTCGTTAATAATACCAGTATTTGTACCAGTAGCTGTTGTTTCTAAGGCTACTGTTCTCGCGGATACGACGTCACCAGTATGAGTTGTATTAGTTTCTGCGGTAGATACCTCGGGTGTTGTCTGAGTGGTAGATTGAGCGGTATCCTGAACGGTTTGCGTGGTAGACTGAGTTGTCGGCGGAGTGGCTTGAGTGCCAGTGCCAGGCGCGTCATGATAAGCAGCTCCACTGGCCAGAGCGGCGATACCAGCCAACCCTACCATGCCACCCATTCCGTGATGAGTGCGAAGTAGCAACTGCTGCAGCTGAGCCTGCTGTAGTATCACAGGCAGTTCGTAGTGGTGGAAGAAGTACAACATCGAGTGCTGAAACAAAACATTACATTATTTTAAAGCCAATAAATGTAGCAATGCAATATAGCAAGAATTCAGCGAAAGGATGCCGCACGTGTAACAATAAATAAACGGTAAAGAGATAAGCCTGCAGTAGGCGACGGCGGCGCAGCTAAGTGGCGGGCGCATCGATATTTACTCGCAGACTTTCCCTGCGCCGATTATAAGACACGTCCGTCGAACTGAGCAAAACTCCTTTAGACAAATAAATGAGCGACTCGTGACACCACCGAGAGTATCCCCGTTTCTATTTATTTATTTCTGGGTCAGAGTTCTCTCCCCTCGCGGCGTCCGACGTAAGTTTTAATTAAGAAACTTGTGACCGCCTCGAAGTGAACTTTCATTTGAAATTATATTTTGTGATCTACTCGTTTTGATTTTTTCCATGTTGTGGGTGTAACGGGTTACGCTGCGCGGACAAGTTGAGACGCCTCTGTGATTTATTATTCGAGCCGCATGCCACGCCACCGTGAAACCTCTGTTCCCACTTATTTTGCATCATCGGTAATTGAAATACTTAGTAAGAGTTTGGCATTAGGTACCTATTTTAGACAGTTATGCTTCTTATTAAGAGTTTTAAGACCATTTTCAATCACTGTAGAACTAATTCGTTTGGTTTTTACACTTATATTATCAAAAATACAAGGAATTAATTCTAATTTTGTTAACAGCGTATAAAAGCCTATCATTCACTCAACAAGCGGTATATATACACGTATCACTCGGGCCGTTTGTCCCATGATGGGAATGCTCCACATTGTATGACCTTAATTGACACGACCCGCCCCAATCACATGTCGGATCATCGCTACGACAGATTTAAAAAGAGGATCAAACGATTAAAAGGTATTTAATGGACAGAGATGATGCCCTTTTATACGTCCATTACCATCAACCGCTTTGAGATTTACCGCGCAGCGTGCCGATAAAATACCTATGGAAATTAAATAAAGAGATATATGCATGCGATAATTCGCAGCATGGTATTGTAGTTTGTTTATGCTAAACGAAATTAAGTATAGTTGTATCGATGTCGTAATCAATTTAATACCATCGCATCGTTGTTTAGAGTCATTTTTTTTTTGTTTTAGTGCAACGCTGCTAGACCTTCAAACTTCATAAGACATCGTAAGCCAGCGCTTTATAATTGCAAAGAATGTTAAATTTTAAGTGAAATGCCAGATGCAACGCGTAGAACCTTTGAACGTTGAACGCGCACTTTATGACCGTGGTTGCAGTTGTGAACAACTGCGGGGGAACTGAACACCTCTCGAGAGTCGACTTAACACTTCAAAGAAAAGCCAGAGCTCTTTGTGATGATATTTTTTCTGCCACAAAATTGTCTTAAACACTTTAGAGTCGGCGCGTTGATTATGCCAAGACGGTAGAAAACGCGGACGAAAATAAAGTTATTTTGATTTAAAATGCAAAGAAAAAACAGCGAACGAACTGCGTGGCACGAGGGGCATCGAAGAAGAAAAAATCCCTTTTCATTTAACTAATCCTGCAGCTAACGGAAAGGAATCACGAATTAGAAGCGAAAACATTGAATTAAACAAGAAAACAAAACAGAGCGCCTAATGCGGAGTGCATCGAGCATCTAAATAATTGTAGGTGCATGGATTTATCATGTTCTACTGCTTATACTCGTATTTGCTCCACTATCTGATGGCATACCCGATATGTATATCGTATTGTAGTGTATACTCAACATTGACGGATTCATCAAGCCGGGTCCAGACGAGTGTAACGTGTAATGTAATCGGGTCGTTCTTCTTTTTTACCAACAATGAACCGAGGTTTTTCTGTTTTTTTGGTTTTTGAACTATCGAAAATTGTAGTTTTGAAGTGCGATTTTAAAAAAAATGCATAGGTTTCTTCATTAGAACTAATTAAAGTTTCCTTTCTGGCCAATATAAATATTTATTTACGGTTGGTTTTTAAAAAAAAAAAACGTGTGACAAAGTGGACTCTTTCAGTGGGGACAACATTTTGTTTTACCACTCTGTCACGGCATTCTACGAAAAAAAAAACATTGAAAAAAAATGCTAGATAGAGAAAGTGAAATATTAAATATCACTAATTAATAAAATAATATGGACGTTCATTCGAACATTATAAAACCGTAAACATCATTACTCAAATGAGATGCCGTAATAAGACGAAGGACAGGCTATTGTCGGTCGAAAAGAAGAACGACCCAATCTATCGTGTAATGTAACACGAATTCTACGTGTGGACGTCACTACGAGCATTACATGTAACGCTCGGTGTTGATCCATCGGCTGTCGGTTTTTCGCGCGAACACAAAGGCGCTCGCCGTGCCGTCCACACTGTTGACGCTAAATTACACGTAATGTTACATTACACGTTACACTCGTCTGGACCCGGCTTTATGCGTGGTGCTAGCTGTGATTTACTGTCATGTGAGAGCAATACATATATTTAAACATATATTGTGCCAAATAATCTAAACTGATGTCTACCTCATAATTGTTTTTTTCACGAATTTTTAATATTCAATTCAGACGCAAAATAAAGTTATAGTAGTGTTTGATTTAAGCGGAAGTATAATTAGTGGGAGATCTGTACCGCACTTTACCGACCCCGTAATGGCGGACGTCTGTTTATTTAGGACTTGACAAGAATTAGGCCAAAGCATGCCTGTTATCTTAGATGAACCCCTTTTGCGGAATTGAAAATGAGACGAGGTGAGAAATTGAAAAATGTTTTTAAGTAACTTTATTAAGACAGACTTTTAGCGGGCTTTAGTTTGAGCTTGTTGTCAGCAAGTAGCGACGGTTTAAATTAATGTAGCGGACGGCCCGCGTTGCGCGCCATCAATGTTATGCGCGCCGCGTCCCGGCCGGGGAGGCGACCTCGTGAAATATGATTTTTAATAAGTTGACACGCTCGATGATTATAAGATAAGCCCTCACTTTGCATTCCGAAGGGGCTTCTTGTTTTTCGACGTCGCCCTTCCCGCGCTCTAATCCAGCGAAGCCTACCGCGCCAGCTCGAGGCGCTCTCATTTTGCATAACATCAGCACATATATATTTGTCTCGTGATTCTACCTAGTTCAATACATTTTATAACATTATCCAATATATTTTTTATTTGGCAATAAATCAATTTATTATTGTAGTCTTTAAAATAAATTGGGACTAAATTAGGATACATTCGATTCCGCTTGTCTAGTAAAAATAACTAAACGTAATTTTGCTTTCAACAAACGAGACAGGCTGTTTTGTACAAACTAAACGCAAGCGCCGGCGAGTCGTGGTCCATTTAGAGCATTATTTTATTAGTTTCCGCAAGCGGTGATCGCATCTCGACTCGAGCACTTCCGTTCAATACTCACTGTCTGCATGTCACTATACCTATAAAACGGGACATTGTGAATTTCTGATGGCACTGCCAAAAATCACTCGTTTTCATACCGGAATGTTAATACAAATAATAAATAATTATATGACCAATAGCGTATCGTAACGTCATGAACCGGTTCCCATGATTCCTCAAATGAGTCATCGTCGATGCCGGCCAGCGGCCCCCAGCCGTGCGGGAAGTATAACACGCACGGATGTTATTTTGGAATTGCTCCGGAAAAACATTTGACAAAAGTTTGACGCGGATGGTGACGTCCATCTCACGAGCTACGCCCAAAACGACACGTGCAAACGACATTATCTTTTATTCTTATAGAGAAAAAGTTGATTCTTGTGAGGTGTAACACGGTGGAGAACGAGGCTCTGTCACAATAACGTATGGGGACGTGATTTCTTGACAAATGCTTGCGGGTCGACCCCGAGTTTTTAGATCCCGCTAAGCAGCTTTTTCTTCCTCGCAGTGTACTTAAAAATAATAATAACTGGAAGGTTCACTGTGCAGCGATGATAAAATATTGTGAACTTGTGTGTGTGAAATCACAACCCCCAAAAGGGAGTATTTTGATGCTCGGTGTATGAGCATGGATTACTATAAATACAGTTTATTATTCTCCAGCAGGTTTGTTTTCACGCAATATATGACAACGTGTGTATCTAAATATTAACTTTGAACCTGGGATTTAATAACTGGAGTATAGCAATGTTAATATCTCTTTAGATAAACAGTTTATGTGCTAACTCCACGTGCGCACACACGACGGCCGGCGCCCGCGGCCGGCCAACATCAAAGTGCTCTGACCAAACAGATGGCATGGCCCACTGATGTTATATACACGCAGGTATTAAAAGATATTTCCCTTAATCAAATCCGGTATAACACTCCCCGCTGGCCAAGAAATTATTTTGTTGACAAGCGGTCGGCGAAATAGTCCGTTTGCTAAGGGCAAAAAGTATGACATTTTGGAGTACAGCAATGCCATTTGGTACGAATGTTGTACACGTCAACCTAAGCCCAAAACGCCCCGTAGCCAGTTTGTACTCCGCGACAGTTGGGGGGGGAAGGGGGTCAAAGTAAAGACCTCCCGGCGCTCAGAATTTTTTTTCTGGCGGATTAGTTTGGACCTTTGTGTCAAGTTTGGTATCCTTATCAGGTAACTAGATGATGCCCAATTCATTCCCCATACCAGTTTTTTAGGGTTCCGTAGCAAAATATGACACAAGACTTAAAATAATAAACTTTTAGTAGTAACGAAATACAAACAAACCCTCATATTTTCATATTTTTTGTATGAAACTTGGTTTATAAAAAATACTGTTTGAAAGCCCATTTTATGCAAATTCAAAAAACATTAACATTAAATATAAATTTGACTATTTTAAATGTATAATAAAATATTGAAAGTACTGCGACGTTCATCAGCGCATTGTAGGGGACGGCAAAAAGTCCCGAAAAACAAGTAGGTACTACTAACAAAAAAAAAAACAGCCAAGTGCGAGTCTGACTCGCGCACCGAGCGTTCCGTACAATTTTTTCCTTATCCCATCCCATCTTAACTGGTAGGGCCCGGATAAGTTAAGTTTGCACCTAGTACGTATGGCGCCGCATACAAATGAGGTCCAAACTTAACGTAAACGGGTTGTCCTCATATAATTATAGAAAACACTATTTTTTTATGATTTAATTAGAAATGTATTGTTTTCAGATTATTCCCTGTACTTGTAATATAAGACGATATTACTTGCCAAATTTCATAGTTCTAGGTCAACGGAAAGTACCCTATAAACTTTGAGTCTCTTGAGAATGGCGAAATATACATAAACGGCCGTATCTTTTTTTGCGTTAACTTAGAAGTTTGATTCTTCCACAGCTTCAAGAGACTGTAGACTTGAGTATATAGGTTTAATTTCAACTCGATACCTCCACGCGTTCCCGAGATAAAGGATCTTGACAGACAGACGGACCCACGGAAAACAAAGTGATCATATAAGGGTTTCGTTTACGCCGATTGAGGTACGGAACCCTAAAACAAAAAATCCATAGCTTCCATAATATTTATTCATAATTGTATTTAATACCTAGATATTCATTTGTTTATTATTAAGTAAAACAAATGTATTTATCTCTCATTACCTGTCTTTCTTCTTTTTAATATTATACTAGCTGCGCCCCGCGGTGTTACTTGCGGTTAAGAAGTAGCCTACGTGTTAATCCAGGGTGTCAGCTATCTCCATAGTAGTCCATACCAAATTTTATCAAGATTGGTCCAGCCAACTTGAGCATATTAAGAAGGAGAAAGTCAAGCAAACAGAGAAATATACATTTGTTTTACTTAATAATAAATAAAAGAATATCCAAGGTTTTTATAATGATTTTATATTTTGTATGTATGGTTTTATATTTTACTTCTTATATTAATATAATAAAAAACTAACCTAAGATGAAATTTAAATAAAGGAATAAAAGAATATCTATTACAATTATGATGTTATTGTAAGCACTTTAATGTAAAGATATTATGAGAGCTATGAATATCTTATTTTTAGGGTTCCGTACCTCAATCGCCAAAAACGAAACCCTTATATGATCACTTAGTTGTCCGTGGGTCCGTCTGTCTGTCAAGATCCTTTATCTCGGGAACGCGTGGAGGTATCGAGTTGAAATTAAACCTATATACTCAAGTCTACAGTCTCTTGAAGCTGTGGAAGAATCAAACTTCTAAGTTAACGCAAAAAAAGATACGGCCGTTTATGTATATTTCGCCATTCTCAAGAGACTCAAAGTTTATAGGGTACTTTCCGTTGACCTAGAACTATGAAATTTGGCAAGTAATATCGTCTTATATTACAAGTACAGGGAATAATCTGAAAACAATACATTTCTAATTAAATCATAAAAAAATAGTGTTTTCTATAATTATATGAGGACAACCCGTTTACGTTAAGTTTGGACCTCATTTGTATGCGGCGCCATACGTACTAGGTGCAAACTTAACTTAACCGCGCCCTACCAGTTAAGATGGGATGGGATGAGGCAAAATTTGTACGGAACGCTCGGTGCGCGAGTCAGACTCGCATTTAGCTGATTTTTTTTGTAAGTAATAATTGTTTTTCGTGACTTTTTACCGTCTCCTACGCTGCGCTGACGAACGTCGCAGTACTTTCAATATTTTATTTTACATTGAAAGTAGTCAAATTTATGTTTACTGTTAATGTTTTTAGAATTTGCATTAAATAGGCTTTCGGACAGTATTTTTTATAAACCAAGTTTCATACATAAAATATGAAAATATGAGGGTTTGTTTGCATTTCGTTACTACTAAAAGTTTATATTTTTAAGTATTGCATCATATTTTGCTACGGAACTCTAAAAAACTGGTATGGGAAATGAATTAGGCATCATCTATTTACTTGATAACGACACCAAACTTGACTCAAATGTCCAAACTAATCCGCCAGAAAAAAAAACTGAGCGCCGGGAGCTCTGCACTTTGACCCCCGCTCCCCCCCAACTGTCGCGGAGTTCAAACTGGCTACCGGGCGTTTTGGACTCAAGTGGACGTGTATAATACCCATACCAAATGCCATTGCTGTACTCAAAATTGTATACCTCTCCATACTAGGATTCCCCTTAGCAAACGGACTAAAAGGAAGGGACATTGTCGAGTGCTTCTTATTTAATTCACGGCTAACATGGATATAAGAACATTTCATACATTACAGTAGTCAACAATTTTCAATTTATAACTTACAAATTAAAGAAAAAAAATATTATGCTTCAATCGATTCGAACCGGCGACCATATGAATACATGGCCCATCGCTACTAACAAACTGAGCTATCGGAACAATCTGTCTCGGTCACTAAATCTTACAATAAGTTCCTTCTTACAAAGCCTTAGGGTGGCGTGTAGCGAATTTTCAATTTTAAGGAACATATACAAAGGCCCTTGTACTCGTAAGCCCTGCTTATCATACTTATGTCCAACAACTTCATCCTCATAAACAAGTAATAAAAGTAGAGTTGGTCGCAAGTGCGTGATATCGTAAGTAATATATTACCTGTATAAAGAGCCACGAGGTAACAAGCGCAAGACTGCTATATTGCCCATTGAAGCGGTAGTGGTACGCGTAGAACGAGAAGTGATACAGGTAGAAGAATCTGTGAACAAAATAAACACTATAATACTAAATAACAATTTCAAAAAAAACTTACGTATGAAAGCCGATAAGTTTGTAAAAATTAAACTGTAAAATTACAGGGGGGGCTAGCATTAACTTGCTACCAAGTCGCGTCGCAGACGACTACTGTCTCACTCGCATATTAGTGCAGATTAGAAAAAGGAGCTTTGATTTTCCCATCTGGCGTCTCGTTGCGGCGTCAATTGTGCTAGCCTCAATCATTTTTTGTAAATGATGTACATTCCTACATTTCTAAATGCATTTTTAATAAATCATCCCCTCATACAGGTTACGATAGCACCACTGTACGCTCCGCTAACAAGACGCGACAGAAATATCAAAAACGGACTTTAAAACGTCAATTATTTTGACACCGTAAAGGCAACGATGCTTCGATTGCATTGCATTCAACAAAAGACGTCCATTGAGAAGGAGCCAATCTTGGGTGTCGTATATTTCGCTCGCTGGCGCTACCATTAGCTTCGTTATCTGCTTATTTCGGTGGATAAATTCCCAATGTGAGACGCGCGCGACAAACTGGTCCCGGAAAAGGGGAAAATGTCGCCTCGTTATCTGAAAAGGTTGCAATTTTATTTGAAATCGATATTCACTCTGATATACATTTTTCTTGGAGTGCGGTCTGCTGTTTTGTAAGGCGATGCCACATGTTGCTCTTTGTTGGTGTTTATATTTCAGACAAAACGAGTACTATCTTGAATTTAAGTTCGTTATGTTTAGCATTCGACGTTCAATTTGTGGTTGTGCACCGCTTAAGCTACCAGAGAGATTTTACAATTGAATCAGTATCTAAAAATATGTATATGATTGGATTTTAATGTTAATGTCGACTCCATGACTACTTTTCATCTTACGGTGCCACGAAATGTCTGCGGCCAGTTCAGGACATTCAGTCGGTTCTCTGTCTAACAAAACAGGAGTACGACAGCTAGAAATTTTGAGTCACGCTTTGCTGGTGCGCGAGAGCTGAGTATCGTCGAAGCGGCAAGATTATTGATTGCCTTTGATTGTTAATGCTACTTAAATATTACAAATCAAGTGTATCAAACGTTAACAATATTTTTTATTTCAATCACCAATGAGTTTCCGCTATTTATGTGTCATTCCGCATTTCGGTCCCTAATACACAACGCAAGAATTTGAAGCTCAATAAAAGCTTTAAAAAAATGTATTACAGTGTGAAGTTCACAAAAATACTTGGTTATATGTTCACAGTCAAAAAACATACCACGCCTAATTCATATTCGGTGGGAGTGTGATTCAGTATGTCGAGCGTTGGCTGATTGTTAGGAAATTAAATACGTAGTGCTACTGACCAAGTTTCATACAGTCTACCTATTCAGCAGTGGCTGCGCGGCAATGTTTTCGATGGGCAACCCGGAAAAAAAGTTACTAAAGAGTTTAGAGTAGGTACATAACTTTAGGCTCAGGCCTGTGGAATTGGCTTGTATGGGCGGCCCGCCACTGCTATTTAGTCGCTCTGATCACTTGTTTTGTGGATTTGAATCAGAAGAAGAATAAACTGTTCATCATTCACTGATAAAGGGAGAACAGGTAAAAATATCCGAGGAGTATCGAGTACGATTTTAAAATATAATTAATGTTCACCGGGCCTTAAAATTAATGGTAAAAATCAGTAGCCTAATTATTATGTTATACACTCGAACAATTTAGTTAACATCAACACTTCATCATCAATATCATCATACCAAACCTAAGAGCTTTTGTTCTATTAATATACTAAAAGTGACAACGAATTATCACGTACGTAAGCATTGAAACAGTGAATACATGCGTTAAATGGATTGCGATTAGCATGATAATATGAGCACAACGCTCTCTAATTAGCAACTCAAGATTAATGCAACCTAGCTCGGATGTACGTGTAAATTAATACACCCTTAATGATTGAACGTGAGACGTCTACAAATGGTTAAAGAACCGACAGCCTATAAGGATTTCTATATTCGAACACATCAAAACAATCGTAGATCTCTATAGTTAAAAGATGAAACGTCTCCTATTTGAATGCAATTTAAAAACAAAATAGAAACAAATGGTATTCACAAGAAAGGACGGTAAACATCGAATTCAATAAAATGTTATTTGTAAAACGTCCAGTACAAAGACAAAGAGCGATGCGTCGATTAAGTTCTTAAGTAACAATTTCACGGGTAGATCGCTCCCGGGATAAATTAAAGAGGGGCAAAGCGAGGAGGCAATTCCGTGTCCACTGTTAAGCGGCTTCAGAGGCGTCGTCTTTGAACGACATCAAACGACAAAGATTAAGCATTAAACATACATGTTAGTGGATTTGCAAGAAATAAGCGACGTTTTCTTAATGTTACTTCGGACATAAATATTTTATGGACCGCCCGGGGTGTTAGCGGTAATGGAAAGATGTAAATGACGTCGCAAGTGACCAACGGAGGATGTTTTCTATGCGCCATTTTATTCTTGAATTGATTTTATAGCTTATTTTTTTCAGAAGACGTAACATTAAAACTACTTAACTAAACTATTTGATATGAACATTGGCAACCCAATGAAAGTGATTCAACTCAGGGTTTCGATAGGGTTATTTGGGCCAGTACTTATAATAATGCAGCATAAATTTTAACAATTCGGCTAAGATGGCTATTCCGGTAGTTTTCGAAATACCTACTAAATTTGTTAGGACTGAAATTCCCAGTAATATTTGAGTCTAAAAGACACTATTCAATATGTGGTTAGACGGTCAACAAACAATTTGCCTACATGTCAAAACAGAGAAGAGGAACATGAGTTAATTATAAACCAATGTATTAATTAAAGAGTAGTCTCTTTACACTGTAGTAGTACTAACTTGTAATGTTAGGTCATTTTTAGGGTTCCGTACCTCAAAAGGAAGAAAACGGAACCCTTATAGGATCACTCGTGCGTCTGTCTGTCCGTCTGTCACAGCCGATTTGCTCCGAAACTACTGGACCGATTGAGTTGAAATTTGGTAAACATATGTAAATTGGTGACCCAAAGATGGACGCGTAAAGTAAATTAATGAATTCTTAACAAGGGGGCCACTTTTGGGGGTAAACTGGAAACTTAAAAAAAAAACAGTTTCGCAAACTGTATTGTGTGACATATCAAATGAAAGGGCTTGTTGTAAGCATCTCAGGTATTTTTTTTTAAATTTTAGCATTAACCGATTTGAAGTAATTTAGGATTGACTCCCCCCCCCTTATCTCCGTAACTACTAGGCTTGAAATTCTGAAAAAAATATGGAAAATAGTTCCTTGCCTAAAGATTACAGGAAAACCTATAAGAAGTTTGAGTATTCAAAGTAACGGGAAAATTCTCAATATTTTATGGAACCCTCACCACGCGAGTTGCACTCGCACTTGTCTGGTTTTTTAAATAATAAAACGTTATAAAAAGATAAGATTAATTGTTTACGTATGTGATTTATTAATAGTAGTGTAGTGTGTGTTGGCGGTATTCCGCCACAATCTATGTGCGCTTAAGCCAATATCTAAATAATTGACATGTTTACGTTTACATACTAGAAACAATTGACAAGCATGCAGCACGAGGCTACACAGGATGTGCACTCCAGCCGACGACCGCCGGGGCACGCCACAAGGGTTGAAGGAAGTCACGTGCCGCGATTCACATCATTATACTTAATAACGTGTAAACAGCTAATTCTGTTCAGCTTCACTTTTAAATATCAAAACTTGAATGCCCATTTTTTTCTTCTTATTAGGCTTGTCAAAATTATTCAGAAGTCAGCCAGGAGGCGGGGTGAAACTGAATTTTGTTGAACTAAGTCAGTGCGAAATCACTTTCGCCTTAGCCTTTGATGTCGAGTGCGCCAAAGGAATTTTATTCAGTAAAAACATGCAAATTCGATAAAGTATAACACAATATTACTGAGAGCAGCCGCCGTGCCCGCGCGACCGGCTGCGACGACGCTACAATACGCCGCGCATCGGAAAATGTTTTGAATATTATTTATCTGCCCCGACCCTCCGACCCGCCTCGGCCAAATAACTACCGTGCAGTTTTATTAACTCCAAACAGATATCCGATCACTTGGCATACTAGTTTGAAACGCGAAAATTCTACAACGGAAACTGAGGTTGACTACTTCAAAGAGCAGTGGGCAACCTTGTATGAAAAAAATTGTCGTTTTTTTTGCAGCGGCTAAGGATATTTTTTTATAATCATTTAGAGGGCCTCTTCAACAATATCGGAACCGAGATATTTAAGTTTTGTTTATAACTTTATAATTAGTTTATAATAGGTATGACCTGTGGAAATATATATTGCAAATATCTCGGATCCGATGCATTTTAGATAAGTATTAGATTTTATAACATAACATGTTTGTTTTGAATAGATCTATCATAATCTACAACTTTTAAGAGTTGCAGGTCACCTAAAAAAATTACAACATTTTTACCCAATGCCCTTTTAGCATTCACAAAGAGAAATAACTGTTTAGCGTTATGGGCGATGCGACTATGTATATATATGTACATGTGTGTTATAGATAACTGAGAGAAAAAGTTCACGTTCATTTTAGATAAGTAGGCCGTAGGGTCTAGATCTTTCAGGCTAATCAAACGAAGATTGAATATAAATAATAATAAAATAAAATATCTTTATTTCAGAACATTATTGCATTCCAGAAAACATTACATTAAAGTTATTTATTTACATCAAAATACTTTTTCTACTCCAGCACTTCTATCTGTCAATTAAATGACTGACAGCGATATCTAAATCAGCTTCATTTGAGTAATGGCAATGAAGTCTATTTGTCTATGGGCTCATAAGATGACTGCTAGCAGTCATCTTATGAATATAGTACAACTGCTTTTTTTTAAGATTCAAAATTCGTGCGTTTGAAAAAGGTTTGTTTTCGTTTACAATAATAATAACAATCTTTTCAAATTAAAACAATTCTTTACTTAGGTACATATTTTGAATCTAGATTGACCATTAAATCTAATTAAGACACGTTTGTTTACAAAATAAAAATAAACACCAATATTCTATCACCTTCATTTTATTTTTGACATTTAGATTTACTTGAACACAACCACATTTTTCGTAACTAAGAACTGTCTTATTGTTTCTTGTTTATGCTATCAAGTTGATGGCGTCTTCAAAATTTAAAAAATTGCAACACTGTCAAATTTTAATTGGCTTTTGTGAATATACCAAGAAATATACTTTAAACAGTTAAAATGAGTGAAACTGGGAGTGACGAGAAAAAGCTGTCATAGAAAAAGTAATATATGCAACAGCTCATTATTGGTTCTTAAAATTCTCGGGTCTCTTATTACAATACTCGACTACGTCTCGTTTTGTAACTTCGACCCTTGAATTTTAAGAACCCTTATTATAGAACTGTTGCATAAACTACTATTATAGACAGCGGTGTTGTAATATTCATATAATTATAGTACATATCTTGCTGTAGAACCTTGTGCAAACTACCAACAAGAATTATGTATTATTTTTACTAAACGGGAGTTAATCGTTAAATTGATTTATTTAGCTCTTTGAAGTTAACCGACGTTACGGATGCGTCATAACATCATTGATCGTATGCACACTCAAAGGGTTAAATTAATAACTAAATTTAATTATTACGATTAAGTCCCGTTCAGTAAAAATATTGTGTGAAATTCGTTAAAGTTGAAATCAATAGGAATACACCTAGAAAGTAAAGCAAATTTAAGTCTAGCAACAATACAATAAAATAATCCAATATAAATATATATGAAAACAGCATAGAACAAATAACTATTAAGATGTAATCAGAAACAAACACGTGAATAATCTCCGTTCGACCAATGAGCATGTTTATTGGAAATATGATTAGAGAAATATTTCTCAAAACTACTTATTCGTACGACTGCAACAGGAACAATGTGCTCGTATCTACATATGTAGATATGATAACAGTTAAATTTCCGCAAGCCCGCTCGCGGCGTTACTAACGAAATGAAATTCCTCAGAGCATACCATGCGGACGCGGAGCGGCGACCGCGGCTTGACACAATACCGAGACTATCCAATAACTATAGCTGGATTCACACCCAACACCAGGTTCTTTTGAACGGAATTATTGAGATGAGAAAGGTGGAATCAAGGAGCTTGTCTAACGAATTGAGTATCATTTCATTTAAAAACAATGTGCATACTCAGCTATGAAAGTTTCATTAAAATTACTTCATTGCATAAGGACGTCATAAATAATTTGAGATAAATGAATATTGCCAGGTCAAGTCTTTCAGTGAGTTACTCCCCCTATTTTAAAACGCGGGTTTTCAAACAATTAGTTATTCCATAATATAGATACGAACCATGGCTACAGGTAGCGATTTGTAATCCGAATAGGGGAGTTATCGAGTACGCAGAGAGAGTTGGTGTCGATGCTAATCGAGAGAAGAAGTTGCGATCGACCCCGACAAATGCGGTTCAACACACAAACTTCCTCCTGCCGAGTTCACCGAGCCGGGGAAGCCTCAAGCTAGCTATTCCCAATATGCACCAATACAGGTTGATTTGCAGATATGATGCGATATAGAGAGGCGACGACAGATGACTAGTATTGTACGCCAACGTATGTTTTGACAAATCAATAGATCTGCTCTTCTACGTTATTGTATTTCAGTAATTAGTGGAAGTACCCGTATGTGTACGTGTATATTAGTAGATTAGAAACTGTTACGAGAACGAGGATTTGCAGAAGAGTTCAAATTATCCGTAAACCGCCACCATAATTAACAGACCCGGCGACATCAAGAAGGCAACGCGAGAAGTCGTGTCGCGGCCTTCCGCTCCACTTGTCAAAGGAATCCTCGATCCACTACTAAGATATTATATTCAAGTTGAGACTTCCCAGTTGTACACATTCTATTTTAGTGAGTTTGGAAGGACGAAGTTGCGACTGCCAACAGTTCAGATCGCTGCGAATTGCCGCCTGTTTAAGGTTTTAAGCCAACCAAACTGAACTTGCGAAATTTAAAAGTTTCCAACTTTGCAGTCAAACTGTTCCAAACTTGTTTTGAATGTTTAATTTATCTTTTAGATTTCAATAAAAAGGTTATATTTGTTTGATGACGCAAAGGAAAAGTTGAACCACGTCGGTTTTGAAAATCGTGAAGTGTAATCGTCTTTATTAATTTTTCGATACTAAAATGCAACAAAGTTTAATCGACTTCTATTCAGAAAAAACGAACCGCCAAAGATCGAAATCGAACCTCAAATTTTCTGTACATAATTGAATGCGAAATCATTATGAATTATTGAAATTAATGTTCCGGCTTTTGGGTATCATTAGAGGCGGCAGGGAGCGAGCCGACAGCGATTTGTCGCTGTCGGCGGGCCGCTTATTAAATTAACTTATTGTCGGCACTTCGTGCCTTAAAGCGCGCATCGAGCTAGGTCACGTACTTCGGAACGTTTTTAAGCGCACTTCCGTTTTTTGAGTCGCTCACGCCAGTCTGAAAAATCTTATAACACTGCTGGCAGATTTACTATGCCGAGGCCAGCTTCCACAACGAATTTTTTAAAGCACGAGCGGCGGAAAGTTGTTGTTGATTAGTTATATTCTTATGGTGCTAAATGTTATTAATTGTATAAAAACAATAGTAACGAGGGTCCCAGGTAGCAATGTGACGTCACTGACGAAACCAAGACGTCATTTGTAGGTCATTCAATTAACGTGATACATCAGTCGGTCTTTTCGACGTCAATTTCACGTCACCCAATCGACGCCCAAAGTTCGACGTCCACCTCACGTCTCACAGACGTTGCCTGGCTGACGTCTCACTTTTGCCAACTGCAGTACGTCACCACGGTGTCAGTTTTAAGTCACCAAATTGACGTCCGAGGTTCGACGTCCGTATCACGTCCCAAGACTCTTAACTAAGTCACGTCATTTTTATGGCAACCGCAGTATGTCTTTGCGACGTCATTCTAAAGTTATCCAAGTGACGTCCATATATTCACGTCGCTTTTACGTCACACTGACTTGAAGTTTCTGACGTCTGTCTTAGAGCAGCTGCTGTACGTCTCCACGACGTCAATTTTTAGTCACCCAATCGACGCCCAAAGTTCGACATCCACCTCACGTCTCACAGACGTTGCCTGGCTGACGTCACACTTTTGCCAACTGCTGTGCGTCACCACGGCGTCAGCTTTAACCACTACAAATTGACGTCCGAGATTCAACGCCCGTATCACGTCCCAGGACTCTGACAAAGTCACGTCATTTTTATGGCAACCGCAGTATGTCTATGCGACGTCATTCTAAAGTTATCCAAGTGACGTCCATATATTCTCGTCGCTTTTACGTCACACTGACTTGAAGTGCCTGACGTCTGTCTTAGAGCAGCTGCTGTACGTCTCCACGACGTCAATTTTTAGTCACCCAATCGACGCCCAAAGTTCGACGTCCACCTCACGTCTCACAGACGTTGCCTGGCTGACGTCTCACTTTTGCCAACTGCAGTACGTCACCACGGTGACAGTTTTAAGTCACCAAATTGACGTCCGAGGTTCGACGTCCGTATCACGTCCCAAGACTCTAACTAAGTCACGTCATTTTTATGGCAACCGCAGTATGTCTTTGCGACGTCATTCTAAAGTTATCCAAGTGACGTCCATATATTCTCGTCGCTTTTACGTCACACTGACTTGAAGTTTCTGACGTCTGTCTTAGAGCAGCTACTGTACGTCTCCACGACGTCTATTTTTAGTCACCCAATCGATGCCCAAAGTTCGACATCCACCTCACGTCTCACAGACGTTGCCTGGCTGACGTCACACTTTTGCCAACTGCTGTGCGTCACCACGGCGTCAGCTTTAACCACCACAAATTGACGTCCGAGATTCAACGTCCGTATCACGTCCCAGGACTCTGACAAAGTCACGTCATTTTTATGGCAACCGCAGTATGTCTTTGCGACGTCATTCTAAAGTTATCCAAGTGACGTCCATATATTCACGTCGCTTTTACGTCACACTGACTTGAAGTTTCTGACGTCTGTCTTAGAGCAGCTGCTGTACGTCTCCACGACGTCAATTTTTAGTCACCCAATCGACGCCCAAAGTTCGACGTCCACCTCACGTCTCACAGACGTTGCCTGGCTGACGTCTCACTTTTGCCAACTGCAGTACGTCACCACGGTGACAGTTTTAAGTCACCAAATTGACGTCCGAGGTTCGACGTCCGTATCACGTCCCAAGACTCTAACTAAGTCACGTCATTTTTATGGCAACCGCAGTATGTCTTTGCGACGTCATTCTAAAGTTATCCAAGTGACGTCCATATATTCACGTCGCTTTTACGTCACACTGACTTGAAGTTTCTGACGTCTGTCTTAGAGCAGCTGCTGTACGTCTCCACGACGTCAATTTTTAGTCACCCAATCGACGCCCAAAGTTCGACATCCACCTCACGTCTCACAGACGTTGCCTGGCTGACGTCACACTTTTGCCAACTGCTGTGCGTCATCACGGCGTCAGCTTTAACCACTACAAATTGACGTCCGAGATTCAACGTCCGTATCACGTCCCAGGACTCTGACAAAGTCACGTCATTTTTATGGGAACCGCAGTATGTCTTTGCGACGTCATTCTAAAGTTATCCATTAAGTGACGTCCATATATTCACGTCGCTTTTACGTCACACTGACTTGAAGTTTCTGACGTCTGTCTTAGAGCAGCTGCTGTACGTCTCCACGACGTCAATTTTTAGTCACCCAATCGACGCCCAAAGTTCGACATCCACCTCACGTCTCACAGACGTTGCCTGGCTGACGTCACACTTTTGCCAACTGCTGTGCGTCATCACGGCGTCAGCTTTAACCACTACAAATTGACGTCCGAGATTCAACGTCCGTATCACGTCCCAGGACTCTGACAAAGTCACGTCATTTTTATGGGAACCGCAGTATGTCTTTGCGACGTCATTCTAAAGTTATCCATTAAGTGACGTCCATATATTCTCGTCGCTTTTACGTCACACTGACTTGAAGTGCCTGACGTCTGTCTTAGAGCAGCTGCTGTACGTCTCCACGACGTCAATTTTTAGTCACCCAATCGACGCCCAAAGTTCGACGTCCACCTCACGTCTCACAGACGTTGCCTGGCTGACGTCTCACTTTTGCCAACTGCTGTGCGTCACCACGGCGTCAGCTTTAACCACCACGGAAATACGGGTTCGGAAAATTTTGAAGTGTCACAGAAGTCATCACGTGAAAAATACTGTAAATGGGAGCCAATCGGTAGGCTCGGTGACAAATTTCCTGTATGTGGGCTCCAGCACTATCCGCTTATGCTGAACAAAAGTCAACCTTATTTCGATTGAATTAGTTGATCATACTTATTTTCGCTTACAACGATTAAGGTCTAGTTGTATCTATTATGTCTATGGAAAAGCGTCATCATGGGCTTATTATTACCCCCTCGCGTGGTCGTGCCGGAGAGTTCCCTTGGATTTTCCCCAGGCTACTCTCCAACCATGCAGTTCGACAGCTATATTGGGTCCGTCCTATTATAGCAACAGTCAGGTTAAAAAAAAGGACTTATTATTACTATCAGGACTGAGTACTCGCAGCCTAAAAGCGAGCGGAGCAGGATGTCTAATACAGAGGCACTGTGTCCCTTTCTAATAGGGTGACCACAATGTTTTTGTTACGTGGGACAACTATATTGGGTAACTTTCTTAAAGAATTTTTTTTGCATTATAGATGGCACAATGATAGTAGGATATATTATATATAAAGTTCATTTCAATAAGATACGTAACTTTCTAACCTCACAAGTATGAAATTTTACCCTTAGCGCACGAATTTGTATTATTAGTATAGTTTCCTAGTAATTTGAATTATATTTACTAAATATTTATATTTAGACATAGATAGACATAGAAAATCTTTATTTAACATCACATGTTAAACATATAGTGTACAGTCAGCATCATAAACATGTATACATTCTATGACCTTATTACCTAGACATAAGGTTGAAAAGTGTATACATGTTTATGATGCGGTTCTCTATTGGATCGCATAAAATCATTTGGAATAATATAATAACGCATAATTTTTTTAAGCCGAATTAGCGTTAAGCCTAACCATATTATGGCATAAATTTTTAGGCATAAAATAAAAAAGCATAAACCTAAATAGCATAATCATCACAAAGACTAACATCAGACAGCATAAATACAACAAGACATAATAATTACTTGGCATCATTACAAAACGCATAAAAATTGTGTCCTAATAAATAAAACCATGCATTACACAAAGTGCAACGTTCGACTCATGAAATCACATCCAAACAGATAAAGAACCACAATCATGAGCCTGATGCACTACGAGAAAAGGTTAGTTTTGTGATCATATGAATTTAGTAACAAAGGCGAGGTCGACGGAGGTCCGCTTCACGGACCTCCTATTCTGCGTTTTTTAGGCGCTTCGCGCCTGGATATCATGCTAACATAACCTAACCTAATCTAACGTAACCAAACCATGGCATAACAGATTTGCACATTTTGTGGGAAAACATCATCCACATTTTTATTATTTAGCAAGAAAGATTTCCCAAGAAATACACCACCAAATTACTCAAATTGAACAAAGAGAACTTGGGATAGAACCACCACCAAAAAAGAAAAAATACATCAATAAACAGAACCATTTGAACAATATTATCAATAATAAACATGAATATCCAACAAAAATTGCATTTCTACAAGCCATAGCAGGTAATCTAAAACTCAAATAAACAAGCACAATTACAAAGAAAAAAAATACAGAATAATACATTGCTTACAAAATAATGCATAAATAAGCGTTAGAAAACAGAAATTATGCTTCAAAACAGATATGATAAATAATTATTAGCCCATACAATAGTATGCATAATGCGTATTAGTCGAATACAAATTAGTCCAAGTAAAATTATTCTAAAACCATAGTATGCCAAACAAAGTAGTAGGCCAAAGTATTATTATGCGACAGTATTATTATGCCAATAGAAATTATGCCAAATCAATTATGCGAAACTATATTAGTCTAAAAAAAATATGCCAATGAAGGGGATCCCTTATGATGCTGACTGTACAAAGTAGACTTAAGATTAGACTTAAAACCTATACAGTACCGTACATACGAGGCATTAACAATGTGTGATGCTAAAAAGGGGCTAGACTCAGCATAATGTTGCAGTGAGTAGGTATAGGTATACCTACACCGCAACGCTGGTTTTCAGTTAGACCCTTTCATATAGCTTTAATCATAGTATTATTATGTCGGAACGTAGTAAAAATGTATTTTAAGTGTGAGTAATGTTGTGTGTAAACTGTGTACCTATTTTAAAATGTATTATACTTTGACCGTGGTTTGGTTTTACTTATGGGCTAATATATATGTTAGGTGACAAATATATATAATTGTTATAAATAATAAAAGAATGAAATACAAAAACATAAAAATAAAATGACATATATATATATATATAGTATTTATTGGCTTCAAAGATACGAGGGCAAGACTCGGCCACCCGGAGGTAGATCTTTTTGTAAATGGAGGATGTGCTGCTTTAATCGTAATTTGAAAGTATTCAGGCTATTTATAATTTTGAGAGGTGGAGGTTTGTTATTCCAGCTTATTATAAAAAATAATTCAAGTTATTATAAAGTTTTTCTACGCATAACTTTTTAGGTAAACATAATTCTACTAAACAATTATTATCGCACGTCAGTAAAATCCTGCTCACTCGCCGGAGTTGCATTCGGAATTCTATGTCAAACTCAGGGATCGGATACCGGTATTTTCACCATACAAGAATACCGGTTTTATTTCGTTCAATTTCGTTCTTTGGTTTATAATATCATTTTTGATCAGGCTGTCTAATAATACGAAAATGTTACCTAAATACATGATAGAGTCGTACATTAAGAGCCTAAAATAATTCAAAATATTAGACTACTTCGGGGACTTTTGAAAAAACCGGTTCCGATCCCTGGTCAAACTTCATGTCGTAGGTATAGTACGGTCGATTAATTCGCGATCGCGATTGATTAGTAGTTTCATGAAATTATGACAAAAATAAAAGAACCTGTACATGTTAATATCATTTATTTTTATAATTATGAAACATGGCTAAACAAAATTGTTTTGTGCAATTTTTGTCGGAGGCCAATCTTACTGCCTAATTTTCTCAAGGAAAGAGATTTTGCATGATGGAATATTCTTTAATTAGCTAACGCCTTCACTAACTGTACCTCGTGTGGTTCCTCATTATTACATTGAACCGGATGCGGCGGAAAAAAATGATCATTAAGTTTCGTAAAAAAACTTGCTTTAGTCTTCTTCTTCCTTGCCTTATCCCTTCATTTGGGGTCGGCTCTCCTCGTACTTAGGCGCCAGGACCACCTGTCCTGGGTTGTCTTTAAGCATGGGTTTTTTTGTAATGACCATGGACTTATTATTCAGACAATTAGTAAATTATTATACTAAATCTAAGCTTAACTTCTAGATATGAATTAAGTTCATATTTGATTAGACAGTATTTTGTAACTTACATCTTTTTTAACCTGTCATTACTTAAAACTACTTACCTAGGTGGGAATATTATTATTTACTACACTGGCAACCATTTGAATGTGTCATAGGGAGTGTTAGATTTGTAACAATACAGGGTGACCACGCGGCTTAGACATGCCATCAGCGAATTAAACGACCGTACTATACCTACGACATGAAGTTTGACATAAAATTCCGAATGCAACTCCTGCGAGTGGGCAGGATTTTGCTGACGTGCGATAACAATTGTTTAGTAGAATCATGCTTAAAAAGTTATACGCACAAAAACTAAAAAACTTTATAATAACCTGAAATATAAATATTTTATTTGCTAAAAGCAGGGATCGGATACCGGTATTTTCTCTATACAAATTTAACCCGTATTATTTCGTTCTTTGGTTATTTTATTTTTATTTTATATAGAAAACCAACAGCTTTAACATATAATGATATTCTTATAATTTAGATACAACTATTTAGCCAATAACAGATTTCCCTAAAGTATAGAAAAACATTAACGGAAATGCTTCTTATAACTATATTTTTCATAATATTACTATTATTATGCGTGTATGTGGTGTGTGCGCACTGAGGGGCACATTAAAAAGACGAGGGTGCCTTGTGTTGGTTCTAGGTGTAAAAGTATGTTATAATATCATTTTTGATCGGGCAGTCTAAATAATACGAATATGTTACCTAAATACACGATAGAGTCCTACAAGAGCCTAAAATCATTCAAAATATTAGACTACTACGGGGATTTTTGAAAAAACCGGTTCCGATCCCTGGCTGAAAGGATAGAACTGTCTTTTTCGGATATTTAGTAATGATGTTTAGGGTGCGCGCCAGCCGCCACAGTCTCCTGGCCGTTGTAGCGGGGAGATGGGACAGTGCCCTAATCAGGCACTGGGCCACCCAACACTTAAGTTTAGGTACTAATATAGTTATTTAAGTTAATTTGTAATACTAACACTGTTATGGACTCAAAATGTCTGAAATAAATGATTTTTTTTTTAATTCAAATTACTAGGAAACTATACTAATAATACTAATTTGTGCGCTAAGGGAAAAATTTCCTACTTTTGAGATTAGAAAGTTGCGTATCTTATTGAAATTAACTTTACATAATAATATTATCCTACTATCATTGTACCATCTATTATGTAAAAAAAAATTTATTGAGGAAAGTTACCCAACGTTTTGCGGCTTTAATATAAATATTGTCCCACGTAACAAAAAATTGTGGTCACCCTATCAGAAAGGGACACAGTGCCTCAGCACGGCTATCACAAGACGGCGCGCGAGCTCTCTCGATTATTGTCGCACTATCCGTCTCTCTCTTATTAGAACACTTAGAAAGAGAGGCATAGTGCGAGAAAAATCGAGAGAGCTCGCGCGCTGTCTTGTGATAGCCGTGCTGTATTAGACATCCTGCTCAGCTCGCTTTTAGGGGTTTAAAAAATATTTAAGTTACAAAATACTATTTAATTTAATATGAACTTAAATCTTATTAATAAGTTAAGCTTAGATTTAGTATAATAATTGACAACTTGCGTATGAAATAATTTCTACCTTTTATAACCAACTACCACGTACCATCGCATGGCAATTAACTGGACGTACTATACGCCGGATAATATACGCCGTCAAGAGGATGTTTTATTGATGTCTATTTAGAGTCGGTATCTGGACGTACCAAATTTATCCCAAAGTGGACGTTTTATTGACGTCTATTTAAGGTCAGTATCTGGACTGGACGTAGCAAGTTCGTCCCAAAGTGGATGTATGACTTCAATTTTGGGTCAGTATCAAGACGTACCAAATTCATCCCAAAGTGGACGCATTATTGTACGTCATACTTACGTACTACTAGTACCTACTGTACTGTACTTACTGTATAGGTCATAAATGGTACCTCCTAGCGACGTCATTTTACAGTCTCCGGTTGACGTCTGTTGCATGACGTATCTGGTCCCGAAGGAAGAGGTAAAGAACGATATAGGAATGCATCTGACCGACATAATTCCATGAGTGAAGTCTACCATCATAACGAATACTAAGGACAAATTACTAATACATTATAACAAGGTTTTTTGTATAGCCGGTACGTACATATGCATAGAAATTTTGAACCGTTTCATAGTCGTTATTAAGTATCCGTCTTCAAAAATAATGCGTTTCGTTTCTTGATATCAATTTGTCAATCTTGTGTTGTAAAATATTTATTAAGTACTTAAAAAAACATTTTCGTCTTTTTAGGTAACTCCAAAGTTACTATAAAGTAATTCATTACAGGTTTATAATGAATAACATCACGACAAGCTTAAAAATGTGATTTTTAAAACATCAAAAGTTGGAACGGAACGAAATTGTGACATTTTGATTTGATTATGTCTCCTTTTTCGTTTGCCCGGTGTGAGTGTCGCGTCCGTGATTGTGCTGTGCTTTCCTTAATTTCATTATAATAATATAATAGAACTAACATGTACTCAGTGATCCAATTCGGTGAAAAAGACGGCGGAACCGTGTCCATAATAAACAATCAGTGGTTTACGCCAAGGAAGTGTGAAGTTTTTTGGCCACCGGCTACCGGACTAAAGCCTTTGAAAGGATTTTGGCTGATGCTCAGACACCAAACGAGAAGTGGAAATGGAAACTATATAGCGTGCAAAGAGTTTTTTGTGAGACTGGTACGTATATATATTTTTTTTTACTAAGCTCTTGTGTTTGCCTATTTGTACCTAACGAAACTATTAGACGGGTGTCCAGCATTTTTGGGATAATTTTACCTTGCATAGTCTCTGTACTTACATCTCTGGTGTCCAAGTAAATGATAATTGACTGTGAAGTTACTAACCATGAAGTTAACCATATCATGCATTGACTTGCATTTGTCACAGGCTGGCAGCATATATAAAATATATTGTCTCTTGCATTGACTACTAGTTACCTAAGATGGATAATTTTAGAAACTGCTTGGACTTTCTTTTTCTTGGAAACTGGATGGTTTTGTACTATTATCTATTCTGTGCTATGGTGTGCTAACCTCGGCGGGCAAATTTGTATTTGCATGCAAATATTAAAATTTCAATTTTGTTTAGATTTACTGAGGGAAGGCCAAGATTACAACATAGGTAATACATATATTTATATATATATATATATGGGTAGGCTGGTGATGGCCTGGTCGCGGGAGTCCGCTGGATGCGGGTGGCCCAGGACCGGTCACTTTTTGCACTCTTTGGGGGAGGCCTATGTCCAGCAGTGGACGTCTTTTGGCTGATATGATGATGATGATGATGATGATGATGATGATGATGACATATATATATATATATGACACATAAATACACAGTCAGCATCATAAACATGTATACACTTTTCGACCTTATGTCTGAGTAATAATGTCATAGAACGTATACATGTTTATGATGCTGACTGTACAGTCAACTAATTTGATTAGTAGGCTATTTTAACCTTTTCACTATTAATTGCACAATAAATTAATTAATTACTTTTAGCAGGCATGCTGGCATGTCATCACATTACAACATTCATTGTCAAAAGGTTCAAAGTGGCTTACTAGTCAAATTGGTTGACCATACAATTTCAGGTGTTCCTATTAATGCAACTTCATCCTTTACTAATAACCTTGATTTAATTCACTGAGGGATGCATGTTGTGTTCATTTATTATTTTGCATATTGTGTGTATTTTTTTTATGATATAGAGAAAGCAAAAAAAAAAACTAAAACTGGCTGAGGAGTCATCGGACTTGCAGACTGAAGCAGAAGCGGAGCCCAGTCAGAAACATAAAGGGGCAAAAAGACATTTTACTAGCAGCGATGAAGACGAAGATGACAATCACATAAGACCACCACTCTTAAAGAAAAAGACATTAAACACATTGCAAAAATTTCAAGCTACTAGCAATGCATGCTTAGTTGATACCTATGAAGGTCAGTGTTATTATTACTTTATAGTCAATGGCCGTTATGAAGTATGAAGTTTCTGAATATTGAAAATGTGAACAATGGGAAAAAATGCTGTACTTGTTGCATGTGTCAGAATAGTAAGCATAGCATTTTTTCCTAAGGTTTATATTGCCAATATTCAGTTTAGCAACTTCATTATTGTGCAAAGTGTCAGGATTTACTTCAATAACAGCCATTATCTGTTGTTATTTTTAGTTCATTGACATATTTGCCGCATTCTCATATTCAAAGAACTTTCAGCAAGTTCATTAGAGCTCTGTTTGAATTTTATAATGTAGTTTTGTCCCATGGTTCCCTTGCAAATATGATATACAAAGAATACGGAAAGTACCTACCTATTTATTACAAGTTTTTAATTAACTTGACCTGTTTGTTAGTGTGGGACAAATCTTGCTATGCATTAAATTTTACCCACTTCCTGGTGTTAGATTCATCATCATCATCATATCAGCCGAAAGACGTCCACTGCTGGACATAGGCCTCCCCCAGAGAGTTCCATATTGACCGGTCCTGCGCCACCCGCATCCAGCGGACTCCCGCGACCTTTACCAGGTCATCAGTCCACCTTGTGGGGGGCCTACCCACGCCGCGCCTTCCGGTACGTGGTCGCCACTCGAGAACCTTTCCGCCCCAACGGCCATCGGTTCTACGTGCAATGTGCCCCGCCCACTGCCACTTAAGTTTAGCAATTCGGAGGGCTATATCGGTTACCTTGGTTCTACTGCGGATAGCCTCATTTCTGATGCGATCACTGGTGTTAGATTGCACTCAAATTTTTCATACTTAATTAAACTCGGTGACAATGTAATATTGTGGTAGGTACCATCAAGCTGATGTGATGATAGAGCCGGGATGGAGATACTGGAATATACCAAATTATTAAAAGTGTTGAGACGGTTGAGTTTTGGCTCATTTGTTTTGTGGTTTTGGGTACTTTCTGACAGTACAAGTACAGTCAACAAAAAGTACAGTCAGCAAAAAAAGTTAACAAAAACTTATTTTGGTCAATATAGCTAGCTGTACCTAACTGCTTGACACTGTTTTATAGAAGTTTGTTTTGTTGTCAAACTTAAACTTTTTAACCCCCGACACAAGAAGAGGGGTGTTATATAGTCTGCCCGTCTATCACAGCCGATTTACTCCGAAACTACTAGACCGATTGAGTTGAAATTTGGTAAACATATGTTAATTGGTAACCCAAAGATGGACGCGTAAAGTAAATTAATGAATTCTGAACAAGTATCTCAGATCTTTTTATTTTTAGCAAATACAGATTTCAAGTAATTTAGGAAAAAAAGTCGAATATTGACCATTCCCCCCTTATCTCCGAAACTACTAGATAATCTCCCCGAAAGGCACTAAAATGGTGTGTGTCCCCCCCCCCCCCCCCCCTCTAATTTTTGAACGTCATGAACATAGGGCTTATTAAATTCTTTCACCGAAAATTATTTTGAACAAGATTGGTTCAAAGGTTTTCGAGATATTGCTGAAAAACTGCCTTCCCTATAGAAAAGGACGTAAGTGCCGTAAGATTTCTGTGACGATACGACCTTTTTAATAGGCTTCGTTTTGCGAGGTCCGACACGCACTTGGCCGGTTTTTTTTACATGTAATTGTAGGTAGGTAAGTATGAAATTCCAAAGTAATGTCAAAAATAATATGTTGTTTTGTGCAGATACCCATCAAGCTCAGCCAAAAGATAGACAAGAATCCCCTTCAACACCAGAAAGTAAGTAAATTATAATGAACCTGTTAAAGATTAGGTTTGAGTACGGCTTATAAAAATGCATCGCATTTTAGAAAGTGATCAGCACGGCTATCACAAGACGGCGCGCGAGCTCTCTCGATTTTTCTCGCACTATAACTCTCTTTCTAAGTTTTCTAATAAGAGAGAGACGGATAGTGCGAGAAAAATCGAGAGCTCGCGCGCCGTCTTGTGATAGCCGTGCAGGTAAGGTAACCTTTGACATAAAAAAATAGATTGTTCAGGCTGGCTGACATACCTGATTAACTGCTGAAATGTGTATAGTCATTTTTGTGGAACACTGTAATTATAATGTATTACTAAGGCTGACTTGCCCAGTCCCGAGTTAAACGAATAAATCGCTAACCCGGGGTTACGTTTCACAGTTTATTTACGTGTACATAAAGACCAGTATCGCTTGAAAAGCTCGCGCGGTTGGCCGCAGTCACAGAGTTCCGGGGCCGCGGTGACGCGAGCGGCCTCGCGGCCACGCGCGTCTTGTCGGCGGTTCTACCCGGGGCTGCCCGCGGCGACGCGCGATGGGAGTTCGCTCGCGTCACTGCGTTCGGCAGCGCGAGCTTTTCAAGCGATACTGGTATTTATGTAGATGTAGATAAAGTGGGGTCTAGAGGCCAAAGCCATGTCAAAATACATGAAAATGTCAAACATAACCCCGGGTTGGCGATTTATTTGTTTAACTCTGGACTGGGCAAGTCAGCCTAAACGTGCATTGTGTTATTATAACTCGTAGAGTTGTTGTGGGTGTGAAAATATAATACATAATTAACTTAATGTTTTTTTGCCAACAGAGACCCCTCAATACTGAATGTTGTCGACGGGCTTCCCGGCGCCTCTGCCGCGACTCTTCAATCGAGACCCCGACGCGCCTCCGCCGCGACTTACCTGTGTGCTATGCGCGTAATGGATGCAACTAAGACTGTTTTATTTTATTTATTGAAAACACAGTCACACAAAATATATAGATCTAATAGGTTCGTTACAAAATAGACCTGGAGGATGTTTGTAGCACAACTTTTGTACTTTACCTATCTGTATTATTGAGATTCTTATGAAGGTCGTAATTGTAGTATTTTGATTTGAAACATGTTTGTCGTACTCAACTTAATGAATATAAAGGCGCATTTACATTGGTCGTTTGCAAAAGTACGTGCATGAGGGTCGTTCTGGCCCGCGTGTTTTCTAGACCGCATGCTTTCCAGGCCGCATGCTTAATCCGTTTACATTAGTCGTACGGTCGTTTTGGGAGTTAAGGATAAACAGTACCCTCACGTGGGTCCCTCATCGGTTTTAATTAATTGCAACAAAGCTACAGAAGATATGACTATGGTAATTTTAAACCACAACTATACATTAATACGGTGTTTTAGGAGTTTTTACTTTCTATGAAAAGATTGTGTGGTAGTTATGTATGTCATTTCTAAAAAAAGTGGTCACTTTTAACAAAAAACGACATACGTAAGTACCACAAAATCTTTATAGAGAAAGTGAAAACTCCTAAAACAATGTATTTGCATAGGTTGTCGTTAAAAAGTTACCATACTTATATCTTCTGTAGCTTTGTTGCAATTAATTAAAAACCGATGAGGGAGCCACGTAGGTACTGTTTAACCTTAATTGGCGCGTGCTTTTCGCCGCATGCTTCTTATCGACCAGTCGACCACACTCAATGATCCGTCGTCGTTTATATTATGCCTTTTGAAGCACGTGCCATGCCTTAGACTTATGAAGCATATATACTTGCTATTGACTGTTTAAACGACTTATGTAGTTGCCCCTCTTTTGTCTTAAACTTTGATCAGTCACTGATTGATGCTTATAAAGGTCGTAATTGTAGTATTACGAGTATAATTTGAAACATTCCCATTATGATTATTGAATAACGATGTTTGTAGCACAACTTTATGAATGTAACTTTTGTACTTTTACCTATTTAAATCACTGTTTGATTCTATATGACTAGGTCGTAATTGTCGTATTGTAATTTGAAACATTCCCATTATGTGATCATTATGATTATTGAATAACGATGCTTGTGACACTCTATTTTATGAATATAACTTTTGTACTAAATTTTGATATGTTTGATTGAACCGTCATTACTTGTGACTTTTTGAGTAACTTGTCTAATATATCGATCGTTCTCCGTTTGGCACAGCACATACCAGCGCGGAAGCGGAGTGAACGCGAACCGAAACTGCGGTGCGTATCCCTTTCACGCGCTCAAAAAGGTGTTCGCTCTGATTTCGAGCTGGTGTAGCTGCTCTATTTTGGTTGTAATAAGCGCGACGTCGGTATTAGACGTTCTCAGGACGTCACAAGCAGACCTGCCAAGACGTCTGAGCTACGTCCATATTTGACCGTCTCAAGACGTTACAGTATATGACGTCTTGGCTACGTCAAAACTACTATACCTCGTGACGTCTTGACGACGACAGTCTCAAGACGTAAGTATGTAACGTGTAAGTGACGTCTCGATGGCACGTACTGCCGACGACATAACAATACGTCTTCGCGACGTCGAAATTTGGCCGTCTCGGAGACGTTAGTGTTTGACGTCTTGGCTACGTCTCAAATTATGAGCATCGTGACGTTTTAATGGCACGTCCTGACGACGTCAAATCAAGACGTACAAATTTGGTAGTCCTAATGACGTCTTGGCTACGTCTCAAATTATGAGCATCGTGACGTTTTAATGGCACGTCCTGACGACGTCAAATCAAGACGTCCAAATTTGGCAGTCCTAATGACGTCTTGGCTACGTCTGAAACTATCAGCCTCGTAACGTCTTAATGGATCGTCCTGACGACGAAGCCTGGGCCACGTCCAAATTTGGCCGTCTTAATGACGTCTTGGCTACGTGAGAACAATCAGCTTCCTGACGACTTGAAGATACGTCCTAGTGACGTCGGTAACATGTCGTCTTGAGATAACGTCTGTGCGACGTCAGGAAATGACGTCAGAAGTCGCGACATCACGACGTCATTTGCGACGTCGCAGGTACTTCGCTTTTAGGACGTCATTACGTCAGAAATAACTTTAATATGACGTCATTACGACGTAAAATTGCTAGCTGGGGTATTATCCGCTAACAAACTGTCCTCAGTTTGGCGGGACATTTGTTTGTTAAACTAGCGTTTAAGTTTTTGTAAGATAAATAAATTTAAAAAAAGTATGAATATTAAATATATGCAAATACAGCTTCACACATATCTAGTGGATATGCACCTGTATGGGTTCTATCACTGACTGCTGGCAGATTTACTATGCCGATCCCTGCTTCCACAACGTTTTTTTTTAAGCACGAGCGGCGGAAAAATGTTTTTGATCAGTTATATTCTTATGATGCTAAATGTTATTAATTAATGTTAAATATATAAAAAAAACTTCATAGATCTCTAGGTTCTATTACTGAACTATCCGTTTCAAAAATTGTTGGGTAGATTGCTTTAATAGCATAACACACAGCTATTCCGAGGTAAATGTAGCAAACTGGAATTCTTTTGATTAGAGTGTGTTGGCTATTATGTATAGAGCCCCTTGGGCATTGGAGCGTTGCTGTTTATTTGCTATAAGATATGTGTCACTGGTGTTATTAAATTCTCGTCTTTTTTCCCTAATCTCGTTGTCGACACGCCCCGCGGGCCCTCATCGGAAATGGCATTATTTCCCGGTCGGAGCCCCACAGCGGTCACCGGATATTCCCCGCTACCAATCCTCCGGCCACCCCCAAATTCATGTTTGAGAACTTTCGTCTATTTTAGTACCGTACAGTTTTACATTTCTTTGTCTTGTGCGAATACGCGATTACTGCGGTACTTAATAGATCGTAGACGATTGATAAATAAAAATAAATAAATAGTTGCGGACAACCTTAAACAAATCGATGGCGTTACCTATATATTCGGAAGAGATATCTGATTCTTTTTTACTCGGACACGCTTTATATTAAGAATAAGTTTATGTTATAAAGCATTTTACGTCATTAGCAAGGAGCTTTTACATACTCTTGTTTCACCCCAATCCTCTTACAACATGTAGGTATTATACAACATTTCAAATAAAACATTCCGCTTCAAGTATCATTTTCGGGAGAGTTCATGCATTGGCTCATTAATCGCTTGCCAAAATAAAACCACTTGGAACGAGGCCCGCAATAGCATGCAAATAATTTAATCTTATTAAAGGCAGCGCTAATGAAGTGAACCGACATAAGTCAGCCGCTAATGAAAGGAAATCCAATCCTTGTTTACTTGCGCCATTCAACAAGGCATTGTGTTCGCAGTATGGTTCATATTGCGTTGCCTAACGGTTTTCACAATGTTTTCTGTCGCCGCAGGTATTCCGGCTATCAGAAAATTCGATATCATACCGTAATATAAAAACAGACTAAAGGTAAATCTGAATCATCCGAAAAACAAAGCGTGAGGAGAGCAAATGCAATATTAAGGAAACGGCAATACAATACTATTTTGACCAAAATTCACGAGAGGTCACATTGTTCGCAAATAATAATTCAGTTAGTATATGTAGGAAAATATTGTTTAAATAAGGAAGCATTTTGTACCTACCTACTCGTAATACGATTGTTCGAGTTTTACAAAAGAAACCCGCAAAAGGTTTAGGTACCAACACACAAAACAAATGCTAAAATATATCAAAGAGCCGCAAACAGCTTCTTAAAAACGGGGGTATTGTGAAGTTGTTTTACGAACACTTTGAGCATTTCTCACGTTCCCGATATTTGTCGCGCCGGTCTCATTGTATGGAAAGTTGGACTCGCCACCTGCGAGAGCTTATGAGGACGTCTGTCCTCTTATTGTTCCACAACTTCCTCCCTACAACTTCTACCCTCACTTATTGTGCGAACTCATATCTCTTTCATTTTTAAATTTCTAAGTATCAAAACGTGTTGGAGATATTAGCGTCTCGAGTGCTGCTACAGGAAAAAAACCGTTTTTACACGTACATAATTTACGAAAAGTCCTCGGGAATTAGGGCCGCCAATTGCAATTTCACTCTTATATGTCGTCACATAAGCCTAGCGTATCCAATTACGAATTCATCAAATTAGCGAAATATCAATAAGTATACCTACGAGTATCTGCAGACAATAAACAATGATAGAATGTTCCTGAAAATGCGACGGCGGAAATTCGTTTTGTGTGATGCGGATGCCGTGTACCGACTTGGGGATCGCACTCGGCTTTCATGCAGTTATGATGATGAAGTATTGCTTACGCTATCCTAGTTTACTATAGTGCTATTCTCTCTTGCGAGCCATTGTTATTTCACGCGGACTGTTGAAATATTGTAGCGAAGTATTTTCAAAACGGAAGTGGTGTGCACAAAAATCATCTTTGTGGCAGAGTGTTATAGAGATGGCGGGAATGTTCATTTAGGATTAGTTTTTCAGCTGGCGAGCGGGGTGGTTTTGCGAATTGAGTCTTGTGTATAGAGGGACGAAGTTGTGTTTTGGTTGGCACGTTGGTCACAGGTGGCACAATCCCGCAGCCGTCGACGGGCGTGAATCACGGGCGGTGCATCGCGCCGCATGCATCTTAACTCACTCAGTGTCACACCTCGTTGGTCTTTACAAATTTACTCCCAGCGTTTATGATTTACACAAGTTAGAGCAACATGTAGTTTTAAATTTTGCATAGTTCGTATACTCTGCTAATATGCCGTTACTATCGTAGTCGTCGTTCTAATCTAAATAAACGTGTTTCTGGCTACGTTCGTAGGTATTGCTTTAAATATTTAATTACATAATTGAATAAATATTTAAGTTTTATAAGTAAGTGTAATGTTATAAAAAATGTCTTTGTAATTGTATAATATGATAAGAAATAAAAAATTACATAGTTATTCTTCCTAGACTTTATCTATTGTTTACTTATATGTCAAGGCAAGTTGCTATAGAAGCTAATCGAATTAGAAGTCTAAGGTGAACGTGATACTCCTAACTAGGTATTATTCGTATGACGCTCGAGGACGGAGTACGGCCGTCCATTAAGGTTTCAGTATCACACACAATGGCACACAATGGGCGCGACGGACAGCCTGACGCTTTACCTACAATGAATGCGACACTAATAAACTATAGCTTATACGTTTTTATACGTGGCTAAAATATCGGACTTTATAGATAGTTCGTTATCAATAAATATATATAACGTACTAATCCTAGTTCCTAAAATTATTAATGCGAAAGTTTGGCTGTTTAGTCCTACTAATATTATAAATACGAAAGTTTGTATGTTTCTTACTCAATCAGGCTTAAACAGCTCAACCGATTTGGATGAAATTTTGGACGAAGATTGTTTATAGCCTGGATTAAAATATAAGATCGTTTTTATCCCGGGTCCACCCAGACGAAGTCGCGGGCGGAAGCAATTACAATATATATGTATATTGCAAATATACCCGGTGTTATCTCAACGAAATATAAAATACTGACATGTATAAGCCCATTCCTGATGGACACTCCGTCGGGAAACGAATGTTACAGTTGGGGTGCATATTGCCCAAAAAGGACGGATTGTTGGTCAAACAAACGCCCCGGTTTGATAAATTTACGCTTGGTCAACCCGAGGGTCAAATGGGTGGGTTTACTCACTCATATTTTTGTATTCAATTCTTGTAGGTAATTCGTTCTAAAATCGTTTGTGTATCTTTCGGAGAAAGTACGTTACAAAACACACAAGACATTAGGATGAGGTTGACAGGTCCTCAAAGTAACTGCACTCAATTCGATTCGGCTGCTTGCCGCGTCTTGTTCAAACATCTCAGCCACCGCGCCAAACATATCAGTTTCCGAGGCTCAGCGGCGCACCTCGGCAGTCCTGTTTGTGCGAGCAAATATGAGGGAGGAAGGGTGAAGTAAAAAATGGAGAAATGCGTCCCGAATAAACACAAGAGAAATAACGACATCAAACAATAATTGAAATCATAGCTAGCATGTTGGCAGAGGGGTCTAATGCGCTCTACAAGCCACACGGCGTGGCGGAGGCGGCGCCTTGCGTCTTATAAAGCGCACGTCGTGTGGAGAGGTTATTACAGATGCTCCTTACAATATCATCACCGATGCGATCTTGCAAATGACTATATACCAAAAAGGGCAATCAGTGTGCGAAAAAACCGCCAATTTGAGGTTGCTAACACACGTCGTAGCTATTAATCTCGGCAAATCGAATAAAAGGTAATAGAGACTCGCCGAGGGAGAGGAAAGATTGCCTTCATTCTCAATGGGCGACTCGAGCCCTATGCGGTCGCGATACCATTATTAGTGAGTTAACTCAATTTGCGGCATATTGTTTGAGAGGAGCTTAATAACAGAGGCGAGAGGTCGCGGGGCATCGTCATGACTACCCTTGATCCGCGCCGCTCGCCCCACTCAGCTGGAGTTTCCACTAACTAATACCTACGCGGGAAAACATGTGTACCGTTTATGATTGCTTCATTCAGCATAATGAAACCAACGGGCTCGTGTCCTAAGATTTTTTTACGATGCCATTCGAACCAGTTTTTGGAGAGGAACAAATGTTTGTATGGGATCCACTACAATTAAAGAACATAAATACCTAAAAAACTGAGTTAAAGGCGGACCTCGCTGCCGGCAGCCGAAACGTTTCATACTATCACAGTTTGATATTTGTACTAATCGTTGTATGGAATACCAAGTAAATTGCTGTTCGGTCGTGAAATACTGTGTTTTGGAACATAGTGTCATACAATTTTGTTTTTATAAAAGCGTAAGGATTCTATTTACTCGCTTTAATTAAATTTACTTTTGGACAATATTTTTTTTTTTTCTAAACTTTCAAGGTCCATATATTTTTATTATTTTTATTATATGTCGTAATTTGTATTTTATTACAATTATTTGATGGTTTACTAACCATATAGCAACACTGTGTTATCAATTTTAACATGAGGAAACTACCCTATTGGGAGAATATACAAAGTCCCAAGTACACTAAGAAACAGTTTCTTAACTATTCAAAAAAGTAATCCCTACCAAACCACATGCGATATATTGAAACAATAAATATTTTAAATACATATGATTCCAACGTTTAGTAGCAAGGCAGCTAAGGAAGCAATTGAAAAGCAGTATAGCATGAGCCTTTACAAAATGTTTATAGCAAGACCGAAAATATTTGTCCATTGAGAGTTATTTAACAGTTAACATTAACATTAGGTTTGTTTATTTACACCACCGAATCTCCCCTTCGCAAAAAGTACTCAAAAAGACGAGATTGGTCTTAAATTCAAAATGAACCTAATCCTGATGTAAACCTTATAGCAAGTGCGTAAAGCAGGCATTACAAAAGCAAGGGGTTGGCCGTTACTGGTGGAGAATGAATACAATTTGGAGTAAATTATTAAAACGGGCTGTCGACCAAACGAAATTAATCGAAAGTATTCTCTTAGAATTTGAAACGGAGGCGGAGAGGCCCTTGTAGTTTACTGGCTATGGAGGCGGCACTCGATCGGGCCGGGCCGAACCGAGCGAGTCGCACCAACACTTAGTAAATTAACCAATTATTGGGTTACGATAATAAAGTACCAACCTTGATTTACCTGCAAGTTCCAAAATAGTATCAATATTTGAGCAAAGTCACGCAAAACATAGACAAACAAAGTCATATTAAATTAAGAGTAAGATATAGGTCTGACAAATGAATTAGTCTCATATTTTGCTTATGTAGTGTCAGTGTAATGGCAACAAGAACGAGTGGCCGGGACAGCGCCGCCGCGGGGGACCGGGCCCCGGATGTCATGGAAAAATTGCTACTTCCGGGCCGGGGCACAAAAAGGGCCGTCTGCGATATTATTATCAAGTGTAGTGACCTCCGTTACGAGCAGTCCATCAAAAAATATGTCAGCTAGTGCAGATTCGTGATACAATGAAAATACAAAGGCCATCTCCCTTTTCAACATGAGATAAATTCGGGCGGGAGAGGTTTTGATAAGTATACTTGCTTAATTATCTTACTCACTTGACTTTCTTTTAACATTAGAACTATAGGTTAGAAGAAAGTAATTATAAGGTCGCATACATTCTATTTTATAGTGTGCGTTTGCCACTTTACTGAAAACTGCTTTGGACATAGAAACTACGACATGCCCCATACATATATAATATATCCATCAATTTATTTGCCCGATAATGGGGAAGGCGAAGCCTATCAAAATTACTTTAATACATATTACCAACATCGTTTTACGTAACGTGAATTTAATAACGACCTTAACTTAGTTGAAGTAATATTATTTTACATATTGGAAGAGGTGAAGTGTACAGTTTTTGGTATAATAAATAAATAAAATACATGCAGCCTCGCTGCAGGCGCCTCAAATGTTACAAATCTTTAAACTCCATTATCTGTCGTGTCCTAAACTTTGTAAAGAGATAAAACGACTATATTATAAGAAGACACAAGTCGTTTAAGTAGGCAGAACTTACTGAAATGGCCAATATATTTTTTTTCTGTCGGGTCGCGACTTTTTTGTTAGTGCCTAAAATAGCTTGCGGGTTTTGGTGGCAAAATACAATTGCCAAGAACACACAGAAAAAACACACACACAGAAAGGTTCTTGAAAACAGAAGTTTTAAAAATTAAACGGCGGGAAACCACTAACATTTTCACACGTTTAGTACTTTACTATTTTTCTTCCTCTAGTTTTGAGAAAACCACTACTTATTATGTTAGCTATGTTCCGGTTGGTATGGCAATTGCAACAAAACTAAAACTGAGCCTGCAATTACCTAGTTCGACGCCTCGACAATAAGGTACTATTATTCATTTTACAATGGACGCGAAAAAGCGCCGCCAATATTACCTACGCTACGCACACCGTGTGTATAATCATGCAAATTCTAAGCATACCTATGTCGTATACGACAGCACGGGGTCCGCCGCGATTGTCCCGCTGTACTGTTGGCAACATGTCGGGCTGCAGCCTGTCAGTGTGCCAATTTCGCGGCATTCACAACAAATTACGTATTAAAGCGAGTGGAAGCGCAAACAAAACGGCCGTGTTCGTGACGTGAATCGCGCTCGCTACGTACGGAATTATAGTTTAAATTTTTTGGTTTAATAAATTGATAGATCTGTTCAGAGCAGCTAGTTACAAAGGAATATTTACGTCAACTCTCATTTCAACACATTTTTAGTATATTTTCTGACTAGAAGCATAAAATTAAATAGTGAAATAAAATTTGTAGTTCATTTTAATTTCGAAAACATCGAAAAAACAAAAAAAGTTACCTAACAATTTAAGAACTGTAAATTCTATTATTTCCATTAATATTATAAAAAGATTGCGGAGATCATTCGAGGTCTATTACCGGTTTATGGACGCCACGTCTATCGACCGTCATAGACGCCAGGTCCAAACTTATAGTAACCGATTTTAAAAAAACCCGGCCAAGTGCGTGTCGGACCACGCAAAACGAAGGGTTCCGTGCCTATTAAAAAGGTCGTATCGTCACAGAAATTTTACGGCACTTACGTCCTTTTCTTTGAGGAAGGCAGTTTTTCAGCAATATCTCGAAAACCTCTGAACCGATCTTGTTCAAAACAATTTTCGGTGAATGAAATTAATAAGTCCTATGTCCATTAATTTTTCCATATTTTTAAAATACACCGTTCAAAAATTAGAGGGGGGGGACAGAATTTTAGTGACTTTCGGGGCGATTATCTCCGACTCTATTCACTTAATCAAAAAAAATGCTAAGAAACCTTATATTTATTTTAAAAGGCCTATCGATTGATGTGCCACACGGGGGGTCACAATGTTTTTTTTTTTGATTTTTAGTTTTATGTATGGAGTGCACCCCTAAAAAGTAAAATGCCTGTGACATACGGACAAACGGACAGACGGATAGACGGACAGACGGACATGATGAAACTATAAGGGTTCCGTTTTTGCCATTTTGGCTACGGAACCCTAAAAAGGAGGTCCTCAATTCGGTTGTATTTTATTTTAGTGTTACCTCAGAACGCCGTCATTTATGAGCGGATTGGTAATTTTTTTTTTGTTTGAAAGTATATATGCTTCCAGGTGATATTATTTTCAAATCTTCAGTTGGATGATTGGAACCATGAGGAATTGAGGGAACTCCTCAAATATATAAGGCACGCATGTAGTAATTTTGGTATTTTCTAGTACGTACCTATAACTAGTGTATTTACACCCGGAAATCACAATTTTGGTGAAGTGCAACTGATGATGAAGACCACAGATGACTTACGGAACTCACTACTACAGACTAGTGGGTGGTTTTTACTTAAAACTGTAAAAGTACGTTACAGATTCTGATATGATTCCGTTGAAATAGCAACTAACAATGTGCTAAACATCAAGTGTGCCAAATCGACGGAACTCCTCAAATATTATCGGCCCACATACTGCGATATGATTTTCGTCTTTAATAACTAATAACCAACATATTTACACTCGGAAAGCAGTTCATGTGGTAAAGTAGTGGAAATGTGGAAATCGCGCATCAAATAGAGACGGTGGTCTCGCTGCTCTTCTGTCTCATTAGATAAGCTGTCTCTTTGGATCATGAATTAAACTGACACGGTGGGCGCGCATTTCGATAGTTTCACAACTCATTTTTTTTATTGTATGCTCTTATCCGTGAAAGTCGCTTTTGGCGCTGTTCGTTATTCTCTTAGATGTAGAGGTTCTGTTTTGAGATAGGCGTTTTTGCTTCTCCTACTATTCTCATTTAAACGTCGCTGCCTCATACGAGCAGCGTGTTTTGTAGATCTACCAATTTTAACGCTTTTTACCCGACTGCTGAAGGAAAGGAGGGTTATGTTTTTCGAGCGTATGTATGTATGTATGTATCTATGTATGTATATATGTGTGTATGTCTTATTCTTTGGCACGCCCTGCAGCCTAAACCATTTGGCGGATTTCGACATATGAGGTGTCGTTGGATTTCTTTTAATCGTGGGAGTGACATAGCACAGTAGTCTTAGTAGAAGACAATATTCAAAAAAGTCGCTTAACTATAAAAACTTTTTTTTACCAAGGAGGTTAGCTAAATATTTGCAGTTTTAGAAAAGATAAATTATTTGCCATGTGTCGGAACAAAAATGTCCATTTATATTCATCGGAAGTTGTCATACCGCACGCACTCGAACCGTGTTATCACAAAACAGTAAAAACATTGATTTCTTTACGGATGATTTTTACTACTATTTTGTTTAAAAGTGTCTTTAAATTGTATAATGGAGATTCGAGGAGGTATGTTTTGTATTTTCTTACAGGATACGTTTGATTTTTATGCTTCGTTTTATTGTTATAATTGTTTTGCGCAACACGTCGGAAAAACCTATGAAAATTTCGATCTAGGAAATATATCGAAGCTTTTACTTTAGAGACCCCGCGAACCCCCTGATGATTTTATATTCTTATGACAAATTTACCGAATACTTCCGAAGGTCTTGGTGATAGTCATTTTACGTCGTTATAGTTTTAGGTGAAAATTCTTCATGTTATGTTTATTTTGTTTTAGGCCAAGAAATCAATTATTCGTTGTCACGTATGTTTGTATTTGAGCTATGGATAGATGTTACCAAAGATAATAATCCTGAAAAATGCAAATACGTCATTGCCCCAAAGAAAAGAAAGGATCACTACCGAAAGACTGTGTTTCTCTAATTTTAGAACAAACGTAAGAAAGCGTTTAGCACTATCTATCATATTTTTATTGCAACTTGTTTATTTTTGTCCGCTGTTGTATGAACGCGTGACCAATGTGCGAAAAAGCAGTTGGGTTTTTTGAAAAATCTTTTAATTCCACTTGTTTTTGCATAAATTGTTGAACTATTCACTAATGTAAATTATTAGTTTGGAGTCGGTGTCAGCCAAGATAAGGTTAAGAAGTAGGTATGTATTTAATTGTGGTACTCCTAAACCGACTCCGAAAATAATCCTTCTTGTGTGGTAAATGCGAAGATCATACATGGAGTAGAAATTAATAGCTTGATTGTAAGTTGTAGAAACAAAAATACCCAATATTTTTTTGCTTTTTAGCGCATTTTTATTTGAAGTCGTTTTTATTATATATTTTTTTAAGAATCAGAAAAGTATTGTTAGAGAAGATTAGGTACCCTCCAACTGATTAGGTACTGAAAATTACTAATGATCACCATATTTTTAAAGGATTCTTGAAAAGGTTTTATTCGATTGTTGATTTTATGTTTTTCAAGTAAAATAATTGTAATTGGGTAAAAATAAACTCGGATTATTTTTTACTTCGATTGGAAATAAACATTTTAAGAAATCTTATACAAAATCATGTCTTATTATATTAATGCGTAGAGAAACGATTTCTAAGAAATTCTCACTACTCATTTTAGGAGCACAACCAACAATTCTGTATACTTAAACAATTTTATAAATAAAAGAAAACTCACTCCGGGCGGAAGAAGACCGTAAACTCGAAAAATATCCGATTACACGCCAATTAAAAATAAAAACTTCCAGCACTTTGTCCAGGTATCGAGTGAACTGTCATAGTTTACAATCGAATCACAATTAGCTGCAGCGAGGTCAGCTCGATGCCAGCTCGATATCGATACCTGTGCTGTGATGTTGTTATATAAAATAGAGTCTATGCTACTCCTTTTAATTAGCGCCAAGATACGATATCACAGTGCTGCAACCCGTAGAAATGTTTAAGTATTAGTAAATACCAATTAAATGACGTAAAGATTTGTCACGCGCGTAAGAAGCATAGACAGACACTCTCGGCAAAGAAGTTACGGCGCTTTATGGCGTACTAAGTAACACATGTCTCTAAGGGCGTGCAATAGCAAAGCGTTAAAAAGCGCAAAAATACTGCGCTAAGTAAATAAATGACACGCATGGAGGCGTTCAGTCTAGTCGCCTGCCGCTGCCGCCGAGACAGCCCGCAGCGTCTACGACTCGTCCTGAATGCCTAATTACGTCACGACAAAGAGTAAATAACTTTTCTATTTGCGACGGGGTCGCGTTCGGTAAAACATTAATCATGATTGAGCTAAGTGGCTTAATACTGGAGGGATAATGGCAATGGTCGGTGGGGGGCGGCGCCACACCGTCGCGCGGTTGGAGGCCGCCGTAGCGCCATATGGATTTACGTTAGTTGAATGTGACAGTTGATTATGTTTCTATTGAGAGGAGTTATTGATGTATATGTCACCGTTAGATTGTGAACACTATCAGTTTATAATCTTACTCGCGATATTATGAACTGTCAAAACCGTTTACAATTTAACGCATTATTTTTCGTTAGTTTATAATATGTCAATAGCAAATCGGCAAATTGTGAACTGAGATCAAGATTATAAACTCACAGTGTTCATAATCTGTCGGTAACATATACATCGGTCAAGAACATGCTTGCCCGTAACTTTACGGTAAAAAATAACTTCGATATGTCAAAGTAGCAATCTCGCCAAGTGACATTGCTACTTTGGCTTATGGTCGCCACATCCCAAACTGCCACTAAATCGAATCCAATATCGCTCGTATATCATTTATAAATGCACTATTGTTTTATTTTTAATAATACCTATAGCAAAGGAACAACTTATAATAGGCAAATTATAGACCAAACGAATTGGGAACGTTATCGGATGGGTGCCACCATCGAAGAAAACTAACCCAGTCTTCGCGATGATATAATAATATATTTCAACTGCTAACATTAAGGTAACGCTGATTGCTTTTGCATACATAGATAAGTATTTGACCCGACACAGTTCGACCGTTCAGTCTACTTCCTCGAAACACTAGTTAGTTCAGGAATAAATGCCCAATGCCTCGTAAATGGAAAACACAAACATCGGTTAGAGGCTCGCCCGCAGGCGCCCCGCACTGTTATTGTTTGCGAACCAAAACTAAACCGTGCAGGAAGCACGAAACAAACTTGAGAAGAAACCCTTGAGGTTAGAGAAAATTTCGCCTTCTTCCTTAATAGAAATGTATTTTTAAAAATGTTTGCCGATGAGGTTGCCTATCTCGAGAAAAGCGCCGGTTGAAACTATTCGTCAAAAAATATTGTTGAGGTTTACTAATAAGACATAAATAATTTAATCACAAGAGTAGAAAAATGCCTCGGGCAAGAGCGTCTCAATACCGAATGACTACCTACTATCAGTAAATTCGTATCAACACCGGCAGGCCTCATAGTGAAGTCGATGTATTATTTTATGGTTAGAAAAAATAAAATACAGTCAAATTCAAACAAGAAATATAAAAGTCTTAAATAGCTGAGCATTAAATCTGTAAAAACTGTTATGCACTTTTATTGACGTTTTAATGTACATATTATTGGCATGGAAAATTCTAGTGTTCCGTTTATTACAACAAATATATTAAGATATAATTATACTATAAAATCATACGGATCTTAAAAATGGACCGAACCTTTAAAACTAAGTACTATTTTGCGAGCCATACACGTGCTCTTCAGAGAAAATTGTAATAAGGGTTGTTATTTATTAAACGTACCAGTTTTCTAGATGTTTACACAGCTGTTTATATTTTACGTCAGTGTGTTTATTGTAATTGTTAAATAATAGTATACTTCTATTATTCTAAGATAAAGGAAAAGGCTTGCTCAATACTTTTGGCTAAGGCTGTGTGTGTATCTTGTGTGTGTCTTTAATCCAATATGGGATCTGCGCTGCATATGCCAGCTGTCTTTATAAATATAATATAAATCTTCAACATTGAAATACTAATCTATAAACAAAATGTAGGTAGTAAACTGCTTCTAAACTTGCACAGATATTATAACGGTTCAGCAGTTAGAAAAGCAAAGCAACTGGTGCACAAGTGCATGGAGTCTGGAGGCTCCACGAAAGTGGCACTCGAGCCGCCGCGGGAGCCAGCAGGGGGCGGGCACCTCGAGAGCTTTTCCTTGTCGCCGCGCATAACGCTAAACGATAATCTTGATATGCCGAGGATATTGCGGTACACTTCCGATCCGCAAACGGCAACAATTGCCGTCTATCGCCGCTAATGGAGCCCGACCTCAGAACCGCCTGTTGCATTACCTCCGACCGCTCACAATGTGGCTTGAGGAATTTTCGGTAGACGGGTCGTATTTTTAATGGTTATTCACGGGTCCAAACCGATATTTATTCACGCTCGCGTTTAAAGTGTCTGCAAGTAGGCCGAAGGAGCACCTTTTTAGGGTTCCGTACCTCAAAAGGAAAAAACGGAACCTTTATAGGATCACTCGTGCCTCTGTCTGTTCGTCTGTCACAGCCGATTTGCTCCGAAACTACTTGACCGATTGAGCTGATTATGTAAATTGGTGACCCAAAGATGGACGCGTAAAGTAAATTAATAAATTCTGAACAAGGGGGCCACTTTTGGGGGGTAAACTGTATTGTGTGACATATCAAATGAAATTGACCATTCCCCCCTTATCTCCGAAACTACTAGGATTAAAATTCTGAAAAAAATATGGAAAATAGTTCCTTGCCTAAAGATTACAGGAAAACCTATAAGAAGTTAACCTATAACCTATTCAAAGTAACGGGAAAATTCTCAATATTTTACGGAACCCTCACCACGCAAGTTGAACTCGCACTTGTCCGGTTTTATAGATAATGGTACGGAACCCTTCGTGCGCGAGTCCGACTAGCACTTGGCCGGTTTTTTCTACAATTCTGGCAAAAATTGCAAATAGTACAACACAGCTGGTAGTAGTAGGCTATTGCTAGGCAGTTCCTGGAGGCTGAAGTGTCCATATTAGATGTTGATGGCGATTAGAAAGGGGGAGTGTGGAGCTCAGAGGGACTTTTGGAAGTCCGCTTATAGATTCAGATATACTCTGAATATTCTGACCATTTATTCACTCACTCTCTCGGTAGGTATATAATAAAAGTTGTTTATGCCTAAGTATCATTCTGTCATCCCGCACCTAATTAATCTACGGCTTCTTAACACGTAATTTGAAATGAAATGAAAATGAAAATGATTTATTGCATAGATTGGTTACAGTGTGACAATATAGGGTTGGGTCTTCCTATTAGGTAAAAAATACCTGTGTCAGGAAGACCCGCTCCTCCATAAAAAAACAGTTGCTTAAGTAGGGTAACAGTGCATTTACGTACGAGTAGCTATAATCTTAAAATAAAAACAAAGACAACAATTTAGGTATCACCGCCATAGTGGCGTGAACCTAGTGTGTCTGTGTCTGTGTGTGTGTGTGTGTGTGTGTGTGTGTGTGCGTGTGTGTGTGAGTGTGTGTGTGTGTATTTGAGTGTTCAAGTATGCGTGAATGTTTGGGTGTGAGTAGGTATGTAAGCATGTGTGAGTGTTGTTCCATAAAGTAGGTATATATTACATTTTCCATTTTATTTTATTTATTTACTATAGAATACATTTAGTTTAATACAAGATTAAGTAACAGTTCCGTATCTTCGTAGCTAAGCATCTTCAACCATTCCGTTAGGGACCTCTTGCCATTGTCCTTTTGTTGTTGGTAAATATTTAATTTAACATTTATTTTATTATAAAGGTATGCTGATTGTGTCTTATACTGTCTTTTAGCGTACAAGGATTTGACCATTTATTCACTCACCCTCTCGGTAGGTATATAATAAAAGTTGTTTATGACTAAGTATCATTCTGTCATCTCGCACCTAATTAATCTACGGCTTCTTAACACGTATTTTATAATGTTTTATCGTTCTACTACTTAATATGTACCCTGTCGGCACATTTACAATAAGTGAATCTAATAAGTCATATAAAAAATATACACAGTATAGGTATCACATCACCGCACAGTGGGCTGAAAATCGTCATTCATAGACATAGAAATCGAAGCTAACATTTTAAAGTTCTTTTGCTTGAAATGGCTATCACTTGCCATTATTATGCTAGATTATGATCCTGGCGTGATTTGAACCGAAAACTTATAAGATAATATATATTTTTTACGAAATAATGTATGGAGCTGGAACGAAAAAACGGGATATCACGGGAACCGCAAAAAAAAACAAAAATATATTTACTTAATTATTCCTGATTTTTGACATACTTCATATTTCAGTCGTACGTGCGGTTTTTTTTTTTATCGACGGTTTTTTTTTTTTCAAAGATATCTCTTCTGTTTGATTCTACGTGGGAGTTTCGCTAGAAAAGTTTCAATAATTACCCTACAACTAGCAATTAATTCGAGAAACCCTGGACAGATACGAAATTTTAACTGTACCTAATACCCAATCAAGTTAGAGCGCTGACGTTAAGTATATCAAAGGTACTTTGCAAATATTTTTTATAAGCGCCTATCTAATTCCGAAGATTGATCGTTAAAATAATTTCGTACCTATATGTAGGTATTCGCGCGGCAAATTGGCGGAGCTATTGAAAAGCGGAACCAGCGAATACCTCGAGTATTTGACGTTAAAAGTCACGCGTAAAAAGAGGCCACTTTGTGAGGATTCTTTCCAATTGCGCTTTGATAGGGCATCACCTTTCAGGGTGGACGGGGAGCTGCGACAACAACTTCGAGACGTTTTCAATGTTCTTCATTCCTTACGATTCGGCGGTTATATTCAAAACGTAAGCTCGAGAGATGTGGCTTGCTTGAAAAAATATAAAACGATGCCTACCTATTTGTTCTGGGTCACTCATAGACCATGAGTTGTGGTATATGCCACCTAACGAATTGAATATTGCTCAAGATGTTTTGATTCGATCCACGATTTCCATTAGAGCTCGCGGCAAGCTATTTATAACTTGAAGATACTTAAATATAGTTAACGCACACAACGTTTTGCGACATTGTAAATACGCATAAATTAAAATAAACTAGCCTTATAACTATGAGTTGTAGAGTTCAGACAGCAAGGAAGTGCGCATTACGTTTACGTCTGACTTGATAATTGGAAATGAACGGATGGCGTTCGGGCGGCGAACATCCTACGAGCTAATGAGCGACAACACTCACGGACCGATGGTTCATTCAGACAGGTGAGCGCTACGAAAGTGTAGCAGATATGTGGCTTCGTAGAAGTGCTACAGCATTCTACGAAACTGCACACTCTTATAATTCTCGTGTCATTTTTTTACTAGAAACCAATTCAGTATGTTTATTGAAGGCAAACATACCAATTTGATATTTATATGTTTCACGCGCTCATTCTTGCAAGTTTGATTGGCTCACGTAGAACAGAAAAAGACATCTACATCGAATTGAAACCTAATTTGCATTTTCGACGAGTTGATATGATGTTTCAATCTGAAGGTCGCGGGTTCGAACCCCGGCTCGTACGGTCAAGGACTTTAATTGTTGTGTCAACTAATTTTGTTTTTTTAATAGTTAAGCTATGAAGTGTGTAGTATAAAGTGAGCTCTAAATGGCTCAACAATTAAAGTATGTGACTGTACCACTGCGTTTAAAAAAAACTTATGTACGAAATATCAGTTGATATTTATATAACAGTGGCATTTCGGTGAAGGAAACCATCGTAAGGGAACCGGTCTCATCCCAATAAGAACTAGTTCTCCCTCTGGCTTGAAAGGTCAGATGGCAGTCGCTTTCGTGACACTAGTGCCTACGCCAAATCTCGGGATAAGATGCCAAAGCGGACCCCGGAAGAAGGAAAAAAATCATATACATTATTCCATCTGCACGAGGCGAGTCAGGGACCGGAACCGATAACCCTATCAGGGATTTTCATAGGCTAATTTTAGAAGTTGTTTTTAAAACCCTATCCATAATGGTAACATTATGATAAAGTAACCTTACTAATAGGGTAACCATAAGGTTACCAAATTAATAGGGTTTCTAAAATGGAATCTTGTCAATAAGACAAAGACATGATGACACGATCCTCAGTATTGTGAGCACGACTAATGATGATGATAATGTGTAACATCATCAGATAAAAAATATCGTTCTCCAGTGTCTTTAAAAAAAAACTGTGCGAGATTATGTGCGCGGTCGTTCGACTCGCTATATAACTCATTACTTGTATTTTAATTAAAATTACTATTAAAATTGATAAACACCATTATCAAGTACCATACCAGTAAATTTGGTATTTGTAAAATATTCTTTTAAAATTTTATTAACTTGTGAATGGTTTTTTGGTTCCAGTAATTTTACAATTTCCTCGCGTATTCCTCGTTTTTAAATTGCTAGATTGAATTACTTATCTAATTTTTAAAGCACAAAATAACTCAATGATCATCGATCCTAAAGTGTACTTTTGCACTTTTAAGAACCTAAGGTAAAATCTACTAGAGAGGCGACTATCTATATACTCAGTGAATGTCAAGCGGCCCTTAAAGCGCTTATGGCGCCAAAAGTGGATTCTAGACTAGTTTATAATGGCGTCCAAGCTCTGAACAAGCTTGGAAAGCACAATCAGGTATTAGTTTGGATACCAGGGCACTTGGGCTTCATTGCCAACGAAAGAGCAGATGAGCTTGCAAAAAGTCCAGAACCATTTGTGGGACTCTCACAAGGAACCATAACATCGGCACATCGGCCTTAAAAGCCTACGCCAAAGCCAAACTCCAACACGAGTGGAGGAATGAGGCTGGCTTAAGGCACTTTACGCTTTTTATAGAAGGAGTGGACTGGGCTGGACCAAAAAACTGGAAATCCAGCAGGAATTCACTCTCAGAATTATATCTGGGGTGTTCACAGGTCACTTCGGGGTCAAGGATCTCAGGACCAAGACGGGACTATCGGATAGTTTAGACCGTAGAATGTGTGGCGAGGAGGATGAGACTATGCTTACTGTGTGCATGTCATGCCCTTGCCAGACAAAGAATGAATTACTATGGTAAAGGCTATCCGCAACTAAAGGAATTCAAGGTGCTCCCGCTGAGCAGCATCATCCGGTTTGTGGAATTCATGGAGCGAGCTTGGGAGTAGGCATAAAGGAGAGGGCAAATGCACAAAAGATCCCTCTGGGTCGAAGTGTATCCGAAAGGGCTCTCACCCAGATAGATAAGTATTAGAGACGGATGGCTGAAATGTGTAAGCTTAATTTGATGATACTAAAACTTATTACTTCCGCCTTACTTTCTATAATTCAGATTTAAATAACTCGCATTACTCGCGCACTTGCCCGTGTCATCAATATTTCTCAAGGTGCATAAGGCGCGTAGGGAACAGCAATATAGCATGAATCATGCTTCGCTTCAGCGCACACAGTACGAGGAATCTTATATTGGCCTAATACGGCAAATGCTTTAGAAATGGGACAGTTTTCAAATGCAGTTAACATTACATTGATATTGAGGAAGACGAGCGCAGTTACGAGAGTAATATTGAAGCACCTATCATTTTAAGAATACTGATCAGATGATGCTTTTGGTGCATTTTTGACATTAGAAAACATATTAAGTGATGTCTACTTAATTCCTTGATATTTCTATTCTGATAAAAATGACGCCGTTCAGGAAGTTCAAGCTATCAAATAAATTTTCAAAATCGATCAACAACAAACTGTAAAGCTCCGGGGAAGCACTATAAACGCATTCGAATTTCGAAAAGTTTTTCAAACTTTCTTTTTTGGAAAACGGTTGTAAAATAACGTTATATCTACTATTTAAATTCTTTTAAAGTTTATAACCTATTTAAACGAGCAATATTTGTATATATGTTGGTTATCTCGTTCCTAAGAACGAGGTAATAAGTAGGAGCCGTTTCTAAAAACGGATAAATTTTGCAATATAGGGTTTTACGGGAGCGAAAAAGCGATACATCGGGGTAAATTCGTTTTCTTTATTTTCACCCGAGCAGAGCTTGTCGCCTAGGTATTGGTCAATTAATTCCCTCGCAAAGACTAGTACACGTCCCACTTCGTTTTATAAAAATATGATAGTACATCATTATCTATTTTTTTAATCATACTTGGACTATTAAACAATATTAAGAATCCCAAGTGTAAAAAATGAGGCACATAAAACAGACAAGCAAAATCTAAAATTACCTTTAAAATATTCAAATTGAAAACGGACAAAAACCGGGCAACCCGGCGCGGAATTACAGAAACCGTCCCTGATAGCGTAAAAATCTTGGTAACCCAACAACAAACAGCATCCGAAAACGAAACCAAACAAAATTCGCTCTGGGTAGATGTGCGCGGGGCGCGAGCGGCCCCAGCTCACAATGCTGATTGAAAGCAAATAATGAAATCATAGGGCACGGAGCCGAGCCCGCAAATACTGTGAAAAATTGCACTCGCGCTCGCACAACAATGAATGCACACAAGACAATACCGCTAGTTATGTGTTTGCGGGTGTCTGAACACAATCGTGCGTAATTCATCGTTAATGATCTCTCATCTTCACGCGTATGTTGTACATACTTGTATTGGGTGTGATACGCGAAGATACCATTTATTCACTCTTCCAAGGGAATATTGTGGTTTTGGCGGTCGTGCAACTAAACAGTAAAAGCGACAAAGTAATGTCTGAACAAATTAATATAGACACCCACGCTTAGTGTCAGCTCATCCAGACAAGAGTTATGTGTAGGTATACAAAGATTAGAACATACAATTTTGACATTTAAACTCAGATTAAGTCCTTATTCTTGAATGGTCCCATCTGGTCCTAAAAGGAAACGACACTAAAACGCGTCCTGTAATGGTATTTTAGTGTCCAAGGAATGTAAATAAAATACTAAAATCTTAAATAACTACTATGATTAATTGCAAAAAACATCAAAGAAAAAACCCTTCCACAAATAGTTCTAACTTTATATGTTACTATACTACTATTAACAATATAACAGTTTTTTTTTCATTGAGTCCAATTCATCACAATATTTACACTATATAATTATTGTGATACTATCCTGGAAAATAAATTTAATTCGCATAGCGAACAACAGATCCAGGTAGACATTAATAATGTCCTGAAATGTATAATGATTCGCACGTGGCCAGACACGGCCTTTGTAAATGCGATATTGTTGCATTGTCCATTTGACTGCAAGTATCGCATTTCGAGTTTCATAAAAGGGCTCCGGGAACTTTCGGAGGTATCCAACGGTTTCCGGACTTATTATGCACCATGTAATTACTGCACGATTTATTATGTGAACGGTAAAGACTAAAGAGATATCCATCGTAAATATTTCAACAGAGTTACGGGCACCGACATTTTCGATAACTCAAGCTTTCATGAAACAAATGCTCTATACTAGGTATCTACTAATTAAGCCAATCCACGACCACAGCAATAGCACACGATTGTCACATATAAATTAAAAAAAAAACTAAAATATTAAGGGCTCCTTCCTACTATTTCATTTACCAGCGTTTCGTCGAATGATTAATATCATAAATTTTCATTGATTTAATTGTGAAACCGTAAAAAAGAACGTATTACGAAAACAATCCCATAAAGATAACGGTATCGCGTAAAAAGTTTTCTACGAAATCTAGAATTGTACGAAACGAAAGTTTGGCTCTAGCCCGGCAAATGCACATACATATTCAATATATTGTGCTAAGAAATCTCACGTGATTATGCTATATATCATGATTTATTTACGACGGGCGGTCAGTGATAAAGCCTTGTCATAACATGGCTAAATAATCTGACGATAAGTCCAGTCGATACGACATCGACGTCATGATAAGCTTGTAACACTATTGGATCTCGTAGTGTCCCAGACTCACGACTCGTAATAAACCGACCATGCAAGATATAAGTATAATTAATATTACAAATTAATTATGACTGAGTCATCGCACATTTTCGAAGGCAACAGTACCTATTGGCTAGGGCCCGTCGTCATAAAGAAAGCGGTCAAACACTCGCCGCAAACAGAGGCGTGGCAGCCGCGCCCGCGCGTTCAAACAACACTTGACCGATCATCTTTGCGCCAACCCTGTTTTATGAGAGAAGAAAAAACATAGATACTGTTCGATAACTAGGTTCGGTATCAAGATATCAAAAATATATTACTTAATTGCGCTTCGCGCGACGCGAGTGAGACCAAATGCGAATTTGATAAACCAATATCTCGAGTCAGTTGGTATTGCTGAGTTTTCGAATACAAGTCATAATCATTCAACATATAATCGCAGGTGTTATACATTGATTTAGCATACACAATCAGTCGAAAAAAATGGCCGTCCAAAAGAACCGAGCGATCGATCCGTGCGGCTCTTTTGTGTTTAGACAGATTTCGACCGTGAGACTTGACGGTTGTCAAAAATGACAATGTTCTGTGAAAAAATGGATTAATAGCAAATATAGCAATAGATTTTTTTAAGAGGATGGGATATATATCTTTAACTAAATTCTATTGATAGCGTAAATAATTTTATGTAAACTGATTGGCATTTCATGGTTTTGAATAAATAATTTCGTTAGTACAAATGACAGATTTTCACTGAACAAAAACCTAAGGAGTCAGTACCTATTAGATTTTAGAGTCGTAGTTACGTAATTTGTGGTTTTCAATTTAAGATTCCCGAGAAATCCTTAGCGACGTGCAAAGTAGGCCGCAGTTATAGCACGAGATAGGAGACGTCGACGACAAAGAGTGGTAATGACTTCGTCGTGTGTTTATTTTTAAAAGCAGGAAATACATAATACTATATTAGGTATTTCCTGCTTTTAAAAATAAAGAATCATGATTTATTTGTGGTTTTGGTCGTCCTGTTTAAATAAATACAATATTATTAAAATAATTTTATAATGCGACTCCATTCATTGGCTATTTAGTTTTGACGTGAGCAATGAAGTCACAATATGATAAAATCTCAATAAACTAAAAAGTATTTAATCTGTTTGATTCTAATTGTCTCTTTTATATGAAACATATATCTTAATGTAGGTTATAAGTAAACGCGATTGGCAACAACTGAAAGCTAGAGTTGTCAATTTGGGGCACATTTCTTGACATTTTTCTTCGACATTGTGAGTCTATTTACTTTATTATACGTCAATGTTGCTATAGCACAGGTAGGGAGGTAGGTACCGAAGTACAAAAAAACCGGCCAAGTGCGTGTCGGACCACGCAAAACGAAGGGTTCCGTGCCTATTAAAAAGGTCGTATCGTCACAGAAATTTTACGGCACTTACGTCCTTTTCTTTGAGGAAGGCAGTTTTTCAGCAATATCTCGAAAACCTCTGAACCGATCTTGTTCAAAACAATTTTCGGTGAATGAAATTAATAAGCCCTATGTCCATGAATTTTTCCATATTTTTAAAACACACCGTTCAAAAATTAGAGGGGGGGGGACAGAATTTTAGTGACTTTCGGGGCGATTATCTCCGACCCTATTCACTTAATCAAAAAAAATGCTAAGAAACCTTATATTTATTTTGAAAGGCCTATCGATTGATGTGCCACACGGGGGGTCACAATGAAATTTTTTTTTTTGAATTTTAGTTTTATGTATGGAGTGCACCCCTAAAAAAAATTTTTTTTGTCATTTTAATTCCAAAACTATGTAGCGGCTAACAAAATACACCTGTCCTCAAAATTTTATTCAAATACACCTTATAGTTTTCGAGTAAAATGCCTGTGACATACGGACAGACGGACAGACGGACAGACGGACAGACGGACAGACGGACAGACGGACAGACGGACATGACGAAACTATAAGGGTTCCGTTTTTGCCATTTTGGCTACGGAACCCTAAAAAGGCCAGCAGAGAAAAAAAACTGATACTAACTTGAAATTTATGAGTTATCTACGTCTGAGCTAGGGGTCATACAATCAAAAAAATAATGCTGACAATTCTCACACCGTATCGCATTCAACCCTCAAGTTTATTACACATCATGATTTTTTAAACTATTGGGATATCATTTGAATTAGTATTAAAAAATATCTATAAAAGCCACGAACGTTATTATTAGTATTAATTTCAACGAAGTATCTACCTTAATGATCCCTTACACCCAACTGAGCGCGCATCCAAACCTAACAAACATGCACGTCGACACGTAACATGATACGAAGTGACAAGAAAGTTCATGTATTCTAATATTGTTTCGAGTACATCCCATCGAGCGAGTCGATTATGAAAATAAGGTGTCAGTCCTCAGACGGCGCGACTAGGGTGCCTATACGATATTGGCTTAGTGATCTTGAGCAGAGAGTATGGAGGATATTTGTGCAGGATGGCATAGCCTTCTCTCTCATAGTTACTCCACATTGCTCTTGATCGCGCAGAATATCGGAAATAACTTATAAATCAGGCTCGAATATATTCGACTCGTGAGGTGTGTGTATCACAGTACTCAGACGTTTTGGCGATTGCATTAGGGCGTCAATCTATAACACCTTGCTCAGAAATTGTAACCTAACAAGCTGCACTATAAACGAAGCAAAAACACTTATTTTAAAATTTCTTAATTCACTAAATTATGCAGAGGCTGAATATATTTTATTAGATATCTAAGTTAGTTTCTAAGTTAAAACTTTGTATTGTTCAGTAAGTATAATTTTTCGTAATCCACCAAATGTAATACAATAAGTACCTACCTAGATTAGATTCTAAGGTAACCTTTTTAGGGTTCCGTAGCCAAAATGGCAAAAACGGAACCCTTATAGTTTCGTCATGTCCGTCTGTCCGTCTGTCCGTCTGTCCGTCTGTCCGTCTGTCCGTCTGTCCGTCTGTCCGTCTGTCCGTATGTCACAGGCATTTTACTCGAAAACTATAAGGTGTATTTGAATAAAATTTTGAGGATAGGTGTATTTTGTTAGCCGCTACATAGTTTTGTAAGTAAAATGACAAAAAAAAAATTTTTTAGGGGTGCACTCCATACATATAACTAAAAGTCAAAAAAAATTTTTTCATTGTGACCCCCCGTGTGGCACATCAATCGATAGGCCTTTCAAAATAAATGTAAGGTTTCTTAGCATTTTTTTTGATTAAGTGAATAGGGTCGGAGATAATCGCCCCGAAAGTGACTAAAATTCTGTCCCCCCCCTCTAATTTTTGAACGGTGTATTTTAAAAATATGGAAAAATTCATGGACATAGGGCTTATTAATTTCATTCACCGAAAATTGTTTTGAACAAGATCGGATCAGAGGTTTTCGAGATATTGCTGAAAAACTGCCTTCCTCAAAGCAAAGGACGTAAGTGCCGTAAAATTTCTGTGACGATACGACCTTTTTAATAGGCACGGAACCCTTCGTTTTGCGTGGTCCGACACGCACTTGGCCGGTTTTTTTGATATAAACTTTCTAACTGTTTTTCCACGATACAGGCGTAGACTAGTGTGGGGACCGCTGATAACTATGTATTTGTATTAAATTAATATTTTTTATTTTTATAATCATAAAATAAAATTACTTAAGATCGCTTGTGCAAATGTAAAATAGGTGCTGAGAGCGAATGCGCGATGGTAATGCTACACAAATGAAACATAAGGCAATTTGCCACCCTTCTTTGGCATTAAAAATAACTACTTGCATAGGATTAACGAGTTGCAGAGGAGAGTTTAATTTTTTTTTATTTCTCTGATTTACTCCATATTATTTCTATTTTATTTCTGTTTCGACAAAAAAACTTATAATGCCAATTTTACACTAAGGTCATGTTTGTGCACACGCACTCTTGTCAGATGATGATGATGATGATGTATTCCTGTTATCCCTCATTAGGGACATAGGGCTCGCAGAAGAGTTCTCCATTTTACACTATCCTTCGCGACTTCTTCTAGCTCTTTCCAGCCGGAACCAGTTGAGCTCCATGTATTCCGAAGACGTCCTGGCCGTCTTCTGCCAGTACTTTAACAGCGGAGACCCTGCTTGAAAGCGGGAGCGCGTGTCCAATCCAGCGCTTGTCAGAATGTATGGAAATGAATAGCGCGCAGCACGAAATTACGCCTGTGTTTAAACGCGGCCTTAGACATGATAAGTGCCGGTGGGTAACTGAAATGTATTAGCCACAGATCGTCTCAAAAAGTCTATAAAATATGTTTCCAAAGTATCACAATTCTTTCATAAGCCGAGAAAAATTATAAAATCGTCAAGTCATGATGTTGGAACCTCCGAGACCTAATGGAATTATGACATATATAACATAGAGTTAAAACAGTACTAGAGGCATGTATATAATTAATAACTTAACAACGTACAGATACGATACTATACAGGGTGTCTCTTAAAACGTTATACAAAATCAGTGTTTCCATCACATTTGTGTAAAATTACCTCTTATCACTCCAGGTATCCTTGATGAAAAAGGGTCTGCGTTGGCACCGTACTTAACGACGAAAAATAAAACGCCTCCATTGTCCGCTGAATATAGGATATGCTGAGAGCATTGAAACTTAAATACGATTAAATAGTTCAAATTAGATGATATCAGTATGCTAATTGAAACGTGTTCATGTTACGACAAGTAACGTCACAGTGTCAAAATTAACGGGCAAGACAAATTATTATTAACAAGCTGACCCCCCGAACTTCGTACCGCCACACAAAATAAATAAAAACTTAAAATTAAAATAAAACACCATACATTATTAGTTATTCTGCTATTCGGAGTGAAGACAAACCCAACAAATCAAACATCATAAACGGCGTTCTTAAGTTATAACGGGTGTTACTAACACGACTTTGTTTTATATATATATATATATATATATATATATGTGTATAAATTGCAGGCCAATTTTCAAACGATTCACTCTACACAAAGTCATAAGGATGTCGATAAGCTAAAAAATAGGCTAAATAAAACATACAATATGACACTTCTAATAAGTTTAACTTTAACTGTACTGACATACACAGCACAATCCAAAAGCTCTGCAGAGAAGACAGAGATTCTTACATAGACGGATTTTGCACTGAGATCGAAAAATGCTCGGAAATGGCTCACTTCCGCGACATGTTCCAGAAAGTCATGATCCTGGCTAAAGAATTCAAGCCTAAACAAGGGGCCATTGAAATCAGTACTGGTACGCCTTTGATGAGCAAGAGTGCAATTCTCGAAAGATGGAGAGGCTCCTGTCAGCAACTATAGTACGATAACACCTTAGGCGAAAACGAGAACTGGTTGGATTACACTGAAAGTAAGCCCGATATCCTTCTAAGTGAAGTAGAGCCAGCAGCTCCGCAGCTGAAACACAAAGCTTACGGCAGCGACGGCATCACCACACAAATGCTTCAGAACCTGGGACCGGAAGGAATAAAGAATATGCACGCCATATGTCAGAAAGTCTGGTGGACTGATCAATGGCCAGAAGACTGGTCAGAGTCAACTGTGGTCCCCTTGCACAAGAAAGGCTCAACCCACAAGTGTGAGAATTATCGTACCATTTCGCTTATATGCCAGAAAAATCATCTTACACATTCTGAACAAAAAACTGAAGTGCTTTGTAGCGAGGCAAATTCCCCAAGAATAGGCAGGATTTGTAAGAGGCAGAGGCACAAGAGAGCAGATTCTCAACCTTAGACTAATAATAAAGAAGTGCAGAAAACACAACACAAGTGCCGCTATGTGTTTCATAGACTACGCAAAGGCCTTCGACTGCATTTAATGGACGAAGATGTTCGAAGTGATGAGCAACATGACACCTCACCTTTCTTGTGCAAAATCTCTATCTAACTGGCAAATCGAGGGTGCGAATGGAGAACCACGTGTCACACCCCTTCCAAGCAGAACTTTCGCCGCAATTGTTCAATCTTATCGGCGAACACATCATGAGAAGGTTTTTGGAGAACTGGCATGGTGGGATACGCATTGGCGACTACCTCTTGAACAACCTACGGTTTGCCGACGACACCACAATCATAGGCGCCACTGAAGCGGAACTCGCGTAGCTATTGGACCGACTTGGGCTCATCAGTACAGAATATGGGCTTCTGATTAACCGAAGCAAAACCAAGTTAATGTTCATCGACCGGTGCGGCAGTCTGCAGAGAACAAATTAGCTATATGACCTTGATACAGAGCACATGTTCGTGTACCTAGGGATTCAAATCAGCGATAATGGGGACTGCGAGCAGGAGGTGGTCAGATGGCAAAATCAGCAGTGAAGAGTCTGGAGAAGATTTGGAGAAATAGAGGAATAAACTGTAAAACAAAAATAAGGCGCATGCGTACCCTTATCTTCTCAATCTTTCTGTATAATCTATCCTTAGAAGGATAGTCGCGTTCGAGATGTGGTGCTGGCGCAGAATGCTTCGGATATCGTGGACTGAACGTCGCACTAACGAGTCTATCCTAAAGGAGCTTAATATTACAACAAGGCTGTCTAGCATTAGCACCCAAAGAGTACTCAAATTCTTCGGACACACTATCAGACGCTTGAACGGCGCATAATTACTGATCGTGTGAAAGGAAGGAGGAGCAGAGGTCGTGCGCCCAGGAGGTAGATAGATGTAGTCCAAGAAGTTACCGGGTCCACACTACAGTCAACAATACAAAAGGCTCACGATAGAATGGCCTGGAGAGCAGAGGTTAAAAGAGTCGCCCATAGACGTCACGTCCCTCAGACATGAGGATACGACCAAGAAGAAGAAGAAGAATAAGTTTCCATCGGGAAAATGTATCTCTATAAAAAAGTAGTTTCGTATTACGTCTCGTGTGTCACCCCAAACAAATTGGAATGCAAATTTAAAGCTAGATAAAACTTCATTGCAATCAGCCAGACAGCCCAGACAACAGTAAATAACATTTCGTTCATCAACTGTCAATATTTAGCCATTTTGGACCTTTAAACGAACTTAAAGAAAAACAGTTTTCGATTGTTAAGCTTCTCATTTAAGTCTACAATCCAGGAAGGGACAGGGTCTATTGCGTATTGTCCATAATGAGAATTTAATTGAGGGCGTAGTAGCGTCGACAGATACGCTTAACTTCATTAGTCAGCCGCGATTAGGTTACCTAATGTAATTGCTCTGTTACACAATTTCGCGCTGATGTTTGCCAAAATGAACCGTTAGTAATGCCTTTTCACAGAATCCATTAATTTGTATAATAATGCAATGAATGTATGTCATACGTACATCAATGTGATGGAATAAAATTAGTAACCCTTTTGTATTATAAAGTTCTCATATAAAACAGATCATGTTAACATAATATAATATGTGGGATTGGTACTTTAATGATGGTTGTGTTGTGTATGGTGTTAGATGATGAATAAGGAAAGATCGAATATTCTTGTCTATTCTTGGAGTGATCACTAGTATATAGAACAAGCATTGATAATTGAGTTTATCGATATAGGAACTCCCTACCTGTAATAAAATGATGCCCTCTGGATTCCTATGTCTGTTTATAACACAGCAATATTAAAGTACGAGTAAAGAGGTCTGTTTAAGTTTGTTTCGGTACTTCTTCTTATTCAGACTGTCAGGTACAAAATACTGGTAGATTCGTTCGCAGGCTTAAACTCGTTAGGTAGTTAGGAGTTGGTAGGATCATTCAAACTCCATACAAAGCAAGAGTGGCATGTGTGAGTAAAAGATTATCACACAGCCCGTTGCTAGAACTTTGTTCAAAATATGAGTACATAGGGCAGAATATTAGTATGTTAAAGGTATAAAATTAATCTGCGTACCTAATATAAATATAAATAAATCTCCTACCTCCTATTAATCATTTGGATAAGCAACATTTATCCAAATGATTAATAGGAGGTAGGAGATTTTTACCAAAAACATAAAATATTTATATTTATTATATGTTTCTCATTTTGAACTAAAATGCAGTAGGTGATAAATAGTAGGGCTATAATAAGATTTTTTTAACAGCCGATATGTGACAGCCGTCATCCCGGTACAATTAACGTCAATGATGACATATGATGACATAATAATGATATAAATTGTACTGGGACGACAGCTGTCAAATATTGGATGTAAGGGCATTTTCACTGTAGGTAGGTAGGTAGGTAGGTAGAGAGGAGTCAAAGTTGCTACACATAAAAGAATTTGAGTTGCTCGGAACACAACGTACACACTAGGCGATCTAATTGGCCAAATCGATTTATTTTAATTATTATTTATATTTCATTAGGTTCATCATCATCAGCCTATATACGTGCCACTGGCCTCCTCTCACGATTTTAATCAGCATGGCAGCTTTTAGTTACTGACGGTCGAACATAAAACCTGTCATCCTATCTGTAATTAAAGTCCCATATTTAATGTGTCTTTACATTTGGAATTGGAAGGCATAAGAAGTACGAGCGGCATTTACAAATAAAATTGTGATTGTCTGTACAATTTACGTATAATTTTAGTCATTGTTTAGTGTACCGGCCGGCTGGCGACGGCGGCGCTGTGTCGAGATGCAAATGAGGTGGCGGCCTGCCGGCGCCAGCGATCGCGGCGCTAATCGTTGGTAACTGTCCGAGGGAAATATGGGGCCCCGGGTAATTGAAACCATGTGAACTGAGCACAAGTAATTCCCTTGTCCTACGATTTGTAAGCGAATTTGTATTAAGATTATTAAGAGGAACGTTAGTCTATTGTTAATGACAGATTGTTTTGGTATCAGGGCTACGCTGTTTTTATACAATTTGGCTCTGTTAAGCTACGAATCTGCATGCCCCTTGTATATAAATATTCGACGGATTAGACTAAACGTAAGTAAGGTACAAATTTATTTATTGCGGATGAAGTACATATGTATGAAGTACGAAATTACATAAAAATGATGGTAGATTTGTTTGTACAGTCACGGACTTTAAACGTTGAGCCATTTAGAGCTCACCTTTTACTGGATATTCATAGCTTAACTATTAAAAACCAAAATTGTTCAACGATTAAAGTCCATGACTGTACTTAATATACGCCGGTAAATACCAATGCAATACCTGCAAAAATACCCAACACGCCAAAACCGTGGTAGCGGTAATTCCATTCCATTCACTGTGTCATGTAATACTCTTAACATCCAATATCATGCATATTCGCAATCGGATTCAAAATCCTCTTTGTGTGTATGCATCGGCATAGTGCTATTCAAACAAAAGACAACATTCCAAAAACAAACCGAATATTCCGTTGATGAATTAATTTAACAAGAACAACGTCAGTTTCGATAATATCGTCAATAAGGTATTTTCATCTATCAAAATTAAATTATTAAGGTATTTTTTATATAGTTTGTATTATAAAAAAAAGAATACAAGTCATAAAATAACAATTTAACTTAAACTAGAAATACAGGCCCCCTCGAGTCGTCCCTGGCGCAAAGGTACCCATCACACTCGCCGCGTTTCCACGTTGAATGGCGACGACTTATATAGTTTTAATTTTATTTAATTAGTTTTCATGTTTGTGTGCGTGCTATCTCGCACAAGCTATCCGCAGTCCCGCCTACGTCAGCGAGACAGAATTACTGATTGAGAATGTTTGAATCTGAAAAAGCGGCCAAGTGCGTGTCGGACCACGTAAAACGAAGAGTTCCGTGCCTAATAAAAAGGTCGTATCGTCACAAATCTTACGGCACTTACGTCCTTTTCTTTAAGGAATGCAGTTTTTCAGCAATATCTCGAAAACCTTTGAACCGATCTTGTTCAAAATAATTTTCGGTGAAAGAATTTTTTCATATTTTTAAAATACATCGTTCAAAAATTAGAGGGGGGGGGACAGAATTTTAGTGACTTCCGACTCTTTTCACTTAATCAAAAAAAATTCTGAGAAACCTTATATTTATTTTGAAAGGCCTTTAGATTGATTGCCACACGTGGACTTACAATGAAATTTTTTTTTCGTTATTTTAATTACAAAACTATGTAGCGGTAAAATACACACATCCTCAAAATTTTATTCAAATACACCTTATAGTTTTCGAGTAAAAGGCCTCTGACATACGGACAGACGGACAGACGGAGATGACGAAACTATAAGGGTTCCGTTTTTGCCATTTTGGCTACGGAACCCTAAAAGGGGTCACCTAATGTATCATCTTAATCGATGAACTTCGTTCACTACGCTTCCTCGTTCGTTCAAAAACGTGATCTTTACTTCTAAGCAAAAATACATCGATAATTATTTTTTTCAGCGAAAGACCCGGGAGCGTTTTGTATGGATAGTTGTACGGTCGACGTCCAAGACATGTTTACAAGTCTGTACCTTATTCCTTTGTATTAAGGCAAGAAATGTATACAAATATTTGACGCGAACTGTGAAAACGCGCGTCGAAGCGTAATTAACGCCTGCGAACAGCCGTCATTGCGCATTGGTCGCACGCTCCGATGGGCGCAACGGCGACGTTTAAATACATCGACGATTCATTAACCCAACTAGAAGGTGTGTACTGTGGAAGAATGTCCCTGCCACGGGGAGTTAACAGACGGTCTGGAAATAGGAAGAGGAAAAAGAAGAACAATATCGAGTTTTATTTGGCTGGTGAGTAAATTGATATGACGTTCGGCGACTCGCTGGTCCATTGAACTTAGGAAGACTTTGAGGCACATTACACACTGCCGCCGCAACCCGCTGCGGAGCGACGGTTCGCAACGCTGTATGCCAAGTACGTCAGTTTGTATACATCCATTCTGCAGAATACTTCACACTGCCCCGCACCTCCGTCCGGCGAAATATGTATGCGGCTCCGCCGCGCGCGGCCGTGTGATGAGGATGACCGCGTGACAGTGGCTGGGTGGAGGAAGCCCAGGATCGAGTATTACCTACAGCGCAATATGAAACCGGCCTACGTTCAGCAGTGGACGGACTACGACTGATGATGAAATTGATATGAGTAAACATTAGTAATTGAACCTTTTTAGGGTTCCGTACCTCAAAAGGAAAAAAAACGGAACCCTTATAGAATCACTCGTGCGTCTGTCTGTCCATCTGTCACAGCACACTGGACCGATTGAGTTGAAATTTGGTAAACATATGTAAATTGGTGACCCAAAGATGGACGCGTAAAGCATATTAACTTAAATTAAACAAGAGGGCCACTTTTGGGGGTAAACTGGTTTTTTTTTTTAAGTTTCCTTCGCAAATATCAAATCTCAGACATATTTTTTTATAATTTTAGCAAAAACATATTTGAAGTAATTTAGGAAATAAGACGAAAATTGGCCATTCCCCCCCTTATCTCCGAAACTACTAGGCAAAAAATTCTGAAAAAAATATGGAAAATAGTTCCTTGCCTAAATATTACAGGAAAATCTAAAAGAAGTTTGAGTATTCAAAGAAACGGGAAAATTTTCAATATGTTTGTGTATTATATACGGAACCCTCGCCACGCGAGTTGAACTCGCACTTGTCCGGTTTTTTTTTACGAACCAGTAATGCTTCGACAGAAATTTGAGGAAACTAATCTCAAGTCTATTTAGACTCGCAAAGATTCGTCAATAATCACGCCCACCCGGCCATACTAGACGTACAGTCAGCAAAGTATTAACTGCACACCGAAACTACAGCAAACTGAATTTCTCAGTGTATGTACAGTCAGCTGCAGAGAAACCTGACCGTTGCATACCAACGTCTATACAAGGGGGGTCAGGTTTCTTTGCGGCTGACTACATTGAGACCGTCCCACCCGATTGACCTACCGGGAATAAAGACAATCCCGCACTGCTAAAAAGATATTGAATTTACCTAAATGGGAATCGTATTATAAACACGCACTTGCACTAACCAATGTTTTAAGGCGGAGGCTTCCTAAGTTCAACTTCCCGTTACCGCAATTGGCGACTCCTCGGGCGGTCCAGCAGTGACCGGGTGTGTCATAAAACCGTAATGACCGTAACGAGACGAGATGTGCGTGAAACAAGTTTATGCCTTACCAAGTGAAGTGACGTAACAGTTTATTGCTCGTGTTGAATTATAAGCAATATTTTTATAATTTAGTATGTGTTCATATGACAAACATTAAAGTACGTATACGACATACGTATTTGGATTTAGGAAAGCCTTCACTTCTTAATCTTTTCTGTTCGGTGCAGATACAAATGCAATTAATTCTGTGATATAATCATGCTAGATGATTCTGTTGGCTTTGGGATTTTTTAAGTATATGTAACACAGATACATTATATTTTTTTACAATATATGCGCTTACGCAAGAAGAGCATAATAGGGAAGACTATTCAAATAGGATTTCAATACGTCCAAAAGGTGTTCCTGCATCAGCCCCCCAGGTTCCAGGCGTCACACAGCCGCGCGTTCCCTATTTATCGGTCCTCAGAAACAAAATTTTCATAACCGCAATAAAACGTGTCGTATTAGTCGATATAAGAAAACTGACCTCGGGCGAGTATAAACCTCTAATCGAACGCGCTAGGGGCTGGAAGCATAAATCAGTCTCCCCTCGCTATGACGCCCGGCGGAGCCTTCAATTTGGCACATCCTTAAAATGACACACGAGAAGGGCGCCCCTAACGACGCCAGCGCGTCAACTCTAGCGCCGCGCTTATAAATAAATCGCACGCACATTACCGCTTCGGATTATCATTATTTACACGCGGATCGCTTTGCCTCCTATCACGTGTGATCTCTTCGCTCAAGTTATTTCTCTTTGCTATTTTCTATAGCATCCGTTTACAAGCGAGACTTTCAAGGTATTTCCTACGCCCGAGGCTCCACACGCGTAGAAGTGTCTCTTGTCCTTCTCCTGGACTTGAACGATCAACCTACCATTATCATCTAAACCAGTTAAGCATAAAATGCGTCTGATAAAGCATTCAAATTACTAAGACTTGATTATTGTAATGAAACCAACAATAAAGACTTTGAGTTTGAGTTTGAAAATTACTAACAGTAATTTCAGCTTTTTTAGGAAAACATTGAATAAACAAATTAAAACAAGCAAATGAATTCAACCTATAATAAAGCAACATTTCCAAATGCTAAATATAACCTTTGTAAATATGATAATAACAATAATTCTTTATGTTTCGACCAACATGGATCACCAACACTAGAAGGTAGACTAAATAAACCAACAAACCTCTTGTCTTTAGCGCATAATAGGTACAACAAAATACAAATTCGGTCCAAAGCGAACCTGCCTCGCACGCTCAGGGTTTTGTACTCACTTTCTTAAAAATAAACAATAGTATCAATATTTTTTTTGTATACGGGGTTTAAAAAATGTTAGTTAGAAGACGAACATAGTGTAAAACTGGACGCAAGTAGCGACATACATCCCGCTGTATGCCGCGGTTTTGTTGAAGACTATCTTGTCCTATGTACTCGTATCTATCTTTTTCGGTGCAAATATAATGTGACGGCGAGTGTGCACACGAGATCAAAAATGGGTCTATTTAAAAAGACACCTGTTTTCAAACGCTTAAATTAGGCGCTCGTGGTTCGTTTGTGTTGATAGGGCCATCCAAGCCGGGGTTATCGATCTGATAGGTCCCGAGTGCGTGTCGCCGTCCGCGGGGAAAGCAATCAGGGCGGCGTCGTAGACAAACTGTCGGGGCGGACCTTAATTGGCGGTCCAAGAGATTTATATTTATGCGGGGAGACCGCTCGTCACGCGGCGAGCGCCCGATTTCACACGACCACAGCATCCGACCCAGCCAACTACCGATCGAGCAACTAACTTTCTTTGAAAACTACTCAAACATACTAAACCATAGTTAAGAAGTTTTCAAACTGACTATTAAAAATTCTATAGATCAGCATTTACTGGCGCAATTCAACGTTGTTTTTGACAGCTCGCAATTTCGTCCTAATATCTAGAAATTTGCTTTTCTGCAGTTTCCGCACTAAGTAAAACTTTCTATGAGTTTGAATAGCACATTAGACAATGTGCCAATGACATCACGAGTTGCCATTAAACAAACCGAAACTGGAAAGTACTTCGAAAGTGATGTATTGTATGCTGAAACATTACATCCTAAAAAGTATCCCTTTAAGAACGGCAGGATTAAATTTTCAGTAGGTTCTCAAAAAGTGCAAACTTGGGCCCAATCAAAATCTCCGCATTAGACTGAAAAAAAGGGATTAAAATGGTTTAAATGAAAAGTGCAGATTAAGTTTAAAGTAAAAACCATAAGAATAAAAGTGAAGAGAACGTAAAATTAAAGCACCGCGTTGCGAACCTATAGTCTCTCGGTTTAATTAGTGTTTGAAAATGAAAAGCTAATTTAATTCCGTATTTTGCTAGCAACGTAATGTCCACATTATTTATCCATATTCCATGTCCCTATTGAACAGACACTGTATTTTATTTACCTTTCGCTACATTTGCGTAAAAGAAGCCAATTAATTATTTTTTTGTGAACTTAATTAAATAATGCATCATTGCACGAACAGCATACCGTGCCGTTCAAATTAAATCATCGTGTATTAAATCAAGCATCCGTAGTTACCCGTGAGAGGCTGATGAAATATATAAAACAGTTCGCCGTACGCCGAGTAGGTGGAAGGGATATTGCATTTTCTGTTTTTATTGGATCACGCTAATTTGATGACAAAGAAGACTGAGCAGGCAGGTAGCGAGGCAGACTTAAATTAACAAAGAACTGCCGCTCAGAATAACGTTTTCAACAATGTTATTTATATATTCAGAGTGCTTACCGTTTATCATATGCCTTTTATGAGATTGTGTATAATTTATTAGTCATGACATCGAAAACGAAGCGCTTTGCGACTAAATTGGTATTTATCTCGCAAACGACCACGTCGTAATAGCAATTAGACTTTAATTAAGAATATTTTTAACATTCCTACAACAGACGTCGAAACGGTTAATTACCTATAGTTACGCAGGCGCATTATAAAAAAACACAATACTTTACGGATTTTTATAGCATTCGCTTCCTACTTTGCAGTAAACATGAATGTTCAATGTAATATCAATCAATACAATATTTAAAAAAACACAATTCAATATATTCTGATCACTAATTTAAGCGAACCGATTGTCTCATCTACCACCCCAACCGCCTCCCCCGCAAATGTACGTTTTGTTGATTCAACTAGATTTTAGAATATTTCGATTGCAAGGCTCAGATGGTACGGTCGCGTGATGAGAAGACCTGACAATTATGTTGTGAAAAAGTGCCTTTCTATGGCTAAAAAAAAGGGAAGAGGAAGACCTCAAACGACCTGGTTGACGAATGTCTAGAGAGACATGAATAGCCTCGGCCTTAAAAAACCAGCCAGCGGACTGCATGGCGCCGCATGACAAAGAAAGCCGACCCCGTGTAACGGGAAAAGTCGAGGACAAAGAAGAAGAAAGAAGTGCCAAGGAGACTTGAGAGCCAAACTTATAGAGTATGAAAAATATGGTATTGACCACACGTATTCAATTCTATCGGTAGAAAGTAAGTGCTCAAAATTTTGACACTACAATCGTATTTACTCGTATTTAATTTTCGAAAGTCAAAAATCGAACTCAGATAGAGAGAGGCATCTCAAACTCAATGTATTTATTAGGAAAACCATGGCTTGTGTCTGTAATGCTAAACTGTCAATTAGACACCTCGTATAAGTTTATTGATTCGATTACGATAGGACATTTCGGGTGACAACCCCTTTAAAATTAATCATTTACAGAATCTGAACTGCATTAACTAAATAGGATCGCCTCGCCAGCGGGCAGGTGATAATGGAATTGTTCCGATCTGAACTGCAGCAGGGTAATGAGCGTCGACAACTAACTGCCCCGCTATTCTGTAACTTATTTTAAGCTCACCTCAACGCTCACCCACAAATATATCTTGACGCCGCGATTCGTAGTAACTACGCGTAGCAGAGATCTAGTGTCGTTGGCGTGACGGGGGGGGGGTGAGGCGCATGAGCAAAAAAGAATAATAGCCCTGAAGAAGTGCGGTGCCATGCCGTGCCGTCAATACCAGTACATAGTGTTAACACATACATATGTATGTATTTATTTATTTATTAAGTACATCCACATCATATATATTACACTTCACTTAAAGCTAGTATATTAGGAGGTATTTTCTGATATATACAACAATTACGGAATTACGGATTATTTACGATACTTTTGGGTATACATATTCACGATACTGTAGTTTTCGGTTTATTATAATTTACTATAAAAACAAAGTTTTAACCGACTTCAATTTAGTACTCTGCCAAGCCAAATTAACATTTCCTTTTCACTTTACCACATGGACTGCTTTCTGAGCGTAAATAGATGATTATGTAAACCATACCACTGTATGTGGGCCGATAATATTTGAGGAGTTCCGTCGATTTGGCACACTTGACATTTAGGACTTCATTAGTTGCTATTTCAACGGAATCATATCAGAATCAGTAACGTGCTTTTACAGTTTTAAGTACGAGTTCCATAAGTCATCTGTGGTCTTCATCATCAATTCCACTTCACCAAATTTGTGATTTTCGGGTGTAAATACACTAGTTATAATAGAAAATACCGAAATTACTACATGCGTGCCTTCTATAATTGAGGAGTTCCCACAATTCCTCATGGTTCGCATCATCCAACTGAAGTTTTGATAACAATGGGATCTGGAAGCATATACTTGTGCGAATCGGTTCATAAATGACGGAGTTCTAAAGTAACAAACATTAAATATATATATATATATATAGAGAGAGAGAGAGAGAACCTCCTTTTTTTGAAGTCGGTTGAAAGTAAGTCTCGGGTAAAAGATAATAAAAACGCTGTGAAATATTGAAGCCGCATGATCGCATCTGAGATGTATAATCGATATGGAAAGAGGCAAAAGTCTAGAACAATGCTCAACATGTTCACCGTCAGCAACCCCCTAGGCGGAAGTTTTGTATTCGTAGGCAGTTTTCGAAATAGGGAAACACTCAGTGTCAGCTACGTATATAGCCCTGCGAAAGAGTTGGCAGTGAAATCGTTACATGTCACCACAAGAGCGAGCCTAACTAATTTTTTTTTTTATTTCATCTTGTATGATTATTCATTCACTGTCCGATCTGTCTAGCAGAGGGATATGGCAAAGTTAGTTAAGTAAAAAAACCGGACAAGTGCGAGTTGAACTCGCGTGGTGAGGGTTCCGTAAAATAATGAGAATTTTCGAAATTAAGGGGGGGAAAGGTCAAAATTCGTCTTTTTTCCTAAATTACTTCAAATCTGTTTTTGCTAAATTTATAAAAAAAATACATCTGAGATGCTTACCTACAACAACCATTTGATATGTCACACAATACAGTTTGCGAAACTTTTGTTTTAATTTTCCAGTTTACCCCCCGAAAGTGGTCCCCTTGTTCAGAATTCATTAATTTACTTTACGCGTCCATTTTTGGGTCACCAATTTACATGTGTGTACCAAATTTCAACTCAATCGGTCCAGTAGTTTCGGAGCAAATCGGCTGTGACAGACGGACAGACCGACAACCGAGTGATCCTATAAGGGTTCCGTTTTTTTCTTTTTGAGGTACCGGAACCCTAATAATTGGACAGAAATAATTTAATGTTTAATATTAATGTTTAAAAGTTATCTACCCGTTTTGCTAGACGATTATGTCAGAGGAAGTACTAAAAAATACACCACCCATAGGGTTAAAGTGCCCAGATAAACAACAGAATTGTTGCTTAACTGACTGCGCCTCCTTAATCAAAAGTCGTCCGAGCACGAAGCAATTTGGCTGACCGTCCACGCGGCCAATAAGGAGAGCGCTATTAAAACAAGCGCAAATAAAGCAAATTGAAAACGGCACCGTCCTCCCGGGGAGGCTGCGATTCCCAGCCTTGGAAAAATACGTCTGGACCTCTAAGCTAGCTGACAAATGTATACGCATACACAATATAGGCATCATGCGTATTCCATCGTTTTGTTTTATACAGACTAAGCAAAAGTATAAGTCATTGAAATTTCACCCCGTGATTTGACGACAACGGCAGCTACAAACGCTCGCACCCATACAGCCGCGAGCAAAGAGTCCAGCTCTTGTCCGAACTATCCGTCTTCCAAAATATTTTACGTCTGATTTATTATCTTGCTCGTGTTTTCGGTAGTAGGTATCATTTTATTTCGCACTCTACAGTATTCTCGATAACAGCTTGTGAACGTCCTAATTAGATTGCCATATTGTGTTGGGAAATTCATATGCTATCATTATTTTCGCTTACAAATGCTATGAAATCAGTGATAATATATTCAAACAACTTTTGCAAATTACTTTGTATTATAATCAGTTACGAGTTCATGAATTTATTTGAATCTTGAAGAAATCAAACGAACCATTTTAGCATTGGAGTAATTTAAATACTCGGCGGTCCTATCAAATAGCCCAATGCAATGATGTAATATAAAAAAAAACTGGACAAGTGCGAGTTCAACTCGCGTGGAGAGGGTTCCGTATATAATCTAAATTTCATAAGTGTTTTTGAATACTCAAACTTCTTATAGGTTTTCCTGTAATCTTTAGGCAAGGATCTATTTTCCATATTTTTTTCAGAATTTTAATCCTAGTAATTTCGGAGATAAGGGGGGAGAATGGTCAATTTTCGTCTTTTTTCCTATATTACTTCAAATCTGTTTTAGCTAAAATTATTTAAAAAAAATATCTGACATGCTTACAACAACCCCTTTCATTTGATATGTCACGCAATACAGTTTGCGATTTTTTTTTTTTAATTTCCCAGTGTACCCCCCAAAAGTGGCCCCCTTGTTCAGAATTAATTAATTTACTTTACGCGTCCATCTTTGGGTCACCAATTTACATATGTGTACCAAATTTCAACTCAATCGATCCAGTAGTTTCGAAGCAAATCGGCTGTGACAGACGGACAGACAAACAACCGAGTGATCCTATACGGGTTCCGTTTTTTTCCTTTTGAGGTATCGGAACCCTAAAAAGAGGTAGATAGGTTATACGCGCTCGAAAAAGGGCACACTCAAATTGAGTCAATTGGCCCAACTTGCCTCAGTTTCGAGTCGTCAATGGCAACTTTAGCTGTCAGATTTGGTGGCCATTTTTAAACACGGAATTTCGTATATAGACAACATATCTACCTTTTTTATATTACATCATTGGCCCAATGAACTAAAAAACGGATATTCAAAATAAAGCTAAGTTATAATCTTAGTTTTTTTTTTTGAAAACTAACTAATACTTCACGGACACTTTAGACGTCTCATATATTACCTCAACTCTAATTCGACATGCAGCGATGTCTAATATGACAAATGATACGTGTATAAAAGTCACGATAATTATTGTGATATTACAAACACATTCCTCGTCCGTCGAAACTAGCTTAAAGGGATCAACGATGATCCAGACTTACCTCAACCAGTGCCTTTTAGCGATGGCGGTGTGACAGCAAATGGCATCGTACTGGTCCGCGATCCACACGATCAGTATGATGTAGAATGCTGTCGTGGTGTCGTTGAAGAACTCGGACATTATAGCCTCCATACCTGTCGACAAAATTACTTTATTTAATATGCTGCTGCTGGAAAAAGCCTGCTAGAAGATAGATTACGAAGGCTGGATTCGATTCCAGAAATGTGGACAGTGTAAATAATCTACTAAATCTGAATCTATTGAGAACCTGAGTCGCCACGTGGAATTAACAATTTATAGTGCTTTGCATCAATGGTAATGCAACCTCTATTTAGCACTGGTAAAGTGAATCAATTCAACGCGACAATATACTAGTATAATTTAATGTACAAACGTCGGTATAACTACGGTAGTGTTAGAAATCTTAAACAAACGTGAAAACGTCTTTCGTCTACCGTCGTTGCCACCTTTAATATGCGCACCGAAATTTACTTTATTAAGCACGTTAGCCGGTGCAGCGACGGCGCATCGCATTAAACATCGGGGGTCATGTGTGGAAGCGTCACCGGAGCCCGAGACTAATTAGGTGTCGACAATTACGCACTAACGACCGAAATCCGAGCCGCTCCGAGCTTATTAACAGCGCAAGACCGGGAGCGACCCGCGATGTCGCACTGTCTGAAGACACTGCATTTTCACACCAAAATTTAAACTGATTTGGAGGAATTGCATTTTAATTAGCAGATGAACGATATTTTAGATATTATAGAAAATTAAGACTTCAGTTAAGCATTCAGAAAATTAGGCGCGTTAATTTAAAATACATGTTGTGTACGTCGATATCATTGTTCCTACCCCCAGGTAAAGTACCGATTTACGGAATGATGTACCTACTTACCAATAAATATATTGTTGAATGAAAGTAATAGAATGCTCATTAAGTACTTACCTACACGGCAAAAATGTGTTTTGTGAAGTCAGAGATTATGTAGGTACATAAATAGAAACAAAATAGAACTTTTATAAATTAGGATAAAATTAGAAGAAGTCGTCATTTGTATTTTTATTACATTTCGGTTAGGATAATGATAACGGTCAGTGGTGATTATCGTGAGACCCTATTAATGAATAAGATTGGAGATTCGCGTACCTATATTACATAAATAATTTAAATTGATTGTTTAGTCTGACATTATTATTACAACTAAATCAATATAGAATTAATTAAACCACTATAATTTCTAATTAATAAATATAAAATTTGACGACCTCTGTAGCCTAGTTGGTAGTGACCCTGCCTACGAAGCCGGAGGTCCCGGGTTCGAATCCAGGTAAGGCCATTTATTTGTGTGATGAGCACGAATATTTGTTCCTGAGTCATGGATGTTTTCTATGTATTTAAGTATTTAATTATCTATATAAGTATGTATAACGTTTTCTAGTACCCATAGTACAATCTTTGCTTATTTTGGAACTAGGTTGATTTGTGTATGATTGTCCCCAAATATGTATTTATTTATTTTATAAAAAAAAATATTACAGATTTGAAAGCGATGTTTTGTTATAAACCTGCGTAACCGAAAACAATGTTTTCCCAAAAAACAAAAACTTGGACTTCGTGGAAATACGTATATACCATCTTATCTTATAATATCTTATCTAGTTGAGGGCCCTTTCGGATACACTTCGACCCAGTGGGATCTTTTGTGCATTTGCCCTCCCCTTTATAGCTACTCCCAAGCTCGCTCTATCATTTCCACAAAGCGGATGATGCAGCTCAGTGGGAGCATCCTGAATTCCTTTGGTTGCGGGTCGCCGTTACCAAAGAGAGTTATTCTTTGTCTGGCAAGGGCATGACATTCAAATAGTAAGTGTTCCATTAGTCTCATCCTCCTCGCCACACATTCTACAGTCTGTACTGTTCGATAGTCCCATCTTGGCCAAGAGATCCTTGACGCCGAAGTGACCTGTGAAAACCCCATATATAATCCTGAGTTGTTTCCTACTGGATTTCCAGAGTTTTTTGGTCCAGCCCAAGTCCACTCCTTCTATGAAGAGCTTTGAGTGCCTCATTCCTCCACTCGTGCTGGTGTTTGGTTTTGGCGTAGGGCGTAGGTTTTAAAGGCCGATATTATGGTTCCCTGTGAGAGTCCCACAAACGGTTCTGGACCTATAAAGTGATTTGTAGACCCCCTTCTTGCAAGCTCATCTGCTCTTTCGTTGCCGATGAAGCCCTCGTGCCCTGGTATCCAAACAAGTTGCACCTTATTGTGCTTTCCAAGCTTATTCAGTGTTTGGACGCCATTATAAACTAGTCTAGACTCCACTCTCGGCGCCGTGAGTGCTTTAAGGGCCGCTTGACTGTCACTGAGTAAATATATAGATAGTCTGCCCTCTGGTTTGCCTGTCTATATTCTCCTGTACACAGGCAATTATGGCATATGTCTCCGCCTGGAAGACGGTTGCCAAACTACCCATGCTTACACTACTACTATAGTCATTTGCATAAATGTCTGCTCCCGTACCGGATCCTATTTTTGATCCGTCCGTGTGCCATATGTTGTCTTCGATACTAGACCTTCGTGGTTCTAGACTTTCGGCCCATTCAGCCCTGGATGGAACTTTTGTTGTGAAGTTCCTGTGGAATACATACTTGGGGAGCATTTTGTCGCATCCCATGTTTGTTATCCTGTCTAGGAAACCGTTAGTCTCCATGTTTGTGTGCTTAGTCTAAGGCTTGCTATCACTCCACAGTCCAAGATTTCTTAATCTGTAGAGCGATTTGCGCGCCTCCCGACTTAATCACCATGTGAAGTGGCGGCAGGTCCAGTCTTCTAGCGCCGCTGTAGGCGTAGTACGAAGCGCTCCTGTTATAGCTCCCGTACAGTTTTAATTGCTGTATGCCGTGAAGGGTCCTTTTCCCAGTAAACGGTACTACTACAGTTTTGCCTGGGTTAATGGATAATTGGTGACAGTCGCACCATCTCTCCACTTTCTTCAGTGCCTTGATCATGATTTCTGATAGTGTACTTGGGAATTTGCCGTTGACCAGTATCACTAAATCATCAGCATATCCTACCGTGTGGATGAGACCTTTATTAAGTTCTACCAAGAGTGAGTTCACCACCAAACTCCATAGAGTTGGTGAAAGTACCCCACCTTGTGGACATCCCTTTGTGGCCGTGGCCATTATTTCATCCCCCAGGAGAGATGACTTTATTAGTATGCCATTTAGCATATTGCCTATCTATTTACATATGTACAATAAACCGCATTAAACTTAACGACCGAATTCCTAAATCGTTTCACATATCCATGATCCTATTATACATAATCGTGCAAACACACAAAACACGGGTATACATCCCAAATATCATGAGGATATAACTCAATAGGAAACCGGCAACTGTCCGGCGCCGACGTTCGAACGGTACCTACTTTATTTGCATTTTGATGAGGCTCGACACTGATACAATAAACACGGTAGGGCGATCGGGAGCCGGCACGACACTCCGTCGGCCGACTTAGACGACGTTTAACTGAATTATATCTAACAAGGGACATTTATTTCAAAGTAAGGTATGTGACAAGAAGACATAAATATGACCGACTAATGATGTTTCAAGTTCTGAACCAACGAATTAAACTAAACAACCATATTATTATTGCAAATTACAAAAGTGACTACACTAATGAATACTCGAGCTAATTTTCTTTTTTTTATTAGAATTTTTTGATGAAGTTTTCCTTATAATTAACTTCTAAAATAAACCCAAATTACATGAAATTTTAATACAAATATACCACAACGTCCACAAGTAAATTAAAGACAAGAAGCACTTGCTAAAAATGATAGATGTCTTGCTATAAGCTTAACCGAAACTTTGTCAATTTGTCAGCGGATAAGACCTATGACCATTGGTTATTCAGTAAGGAAAGTTAAGTAGCTTTATTTAAAATATGTCGATTTGCCCGTGGGTATTCCCATGACATGATCAAGTAAACAGACATGACAGTTGATTTGACGTTGATAAGTGCTCAAGCGTAAACCTTACTTGAAATTGCAAAAGCTTGTTAAAATTACAGATGATATTTATAAACTTTACTGAAAATATGTCAATTTCACTGTGGGTATGTAACCAAAAACTTGCTAACACGACAGATGATTTGCCGTAAGCTGTATCGAAAAAATCTGTCAATCTGGATGCGGGTAGCTGCGTCGTCGCCTCAAAGTCGGCAAATGGGGTGCGTCGGAGCGTAAGTGTGACGGGAGTCACCGGCCGTTACCTATTCAACAGAGCATGCGACGTAATCCTAGGCGAGACGAGTAAACAAATTACCCGGACCGAGCCGGGCCGGCCGACGTGCCGCCGTCCGCTATTAATTTTAATTCCGGCGCGGGGCGAAGATCGCCGAAGATGGGTGAGAGGCACGCGCCAAACATCAGCCCCTGTCGCGATTGGGGTGATCGAAACTTGACAACTACCGATCCAATTGACTTCAGTAATAAACATTTCATATTGATACAATACATATATCAGTCTTTGGTAAAAAGGTTTTTTAATAAATACCGATGCCATTTACTAATAACCACCTATTCGGAAATTGCTAACTTCTTATTTAAAGCGATTTAAAGCGCCATATTGTAAAGACAAGAATAAGTGTACACAGAATTGGCCATTATGAATTTATTATTCCAATTTCTGCAGCTCGACACCTTTTAGATTTTCTTTTTTCCCCTTTCACTTAAATTCTGTCTGCGGCTAAGACTTTTATCAGTTGTTTTACTTGGGGATATTGAAAATTTAAATTGGATTCGAGTTTATGATCCGGAAATATTTATTTCGCTGTAAATAATCATTAGTGTTTTGACTTTTGAGAAAAATCCAAATGATATTAGGATAATATCACAATCGCACCGCGGGGAAAGGCTAACTTAAGTAACATAAGTGTTTGATTAGCATTTTATACAACGTCGTGGTGTGAAGCTATTCAATGTAACAGAAAACTATGTAGTTTGTGACGAGTATGTAATCTAACCATGATACGCCATAAATATGAGATACGTAAAGTTACCTACGTGCTAAAAACGTTTTTGCTTTCTAGCCATTCTACAATTGAAATGAATACAGATTCAGATTGTTTATTGGTAAAATTAAAGTACATTTACAAACCATAAATATCAATCAACATACAATTTATATTTTCAGTTGTCAAACATTGGTCCAGGGATCATGTTGTAGAAATTCATTAATGTTGTAGCATGCCATATTAATAAGCATGTCATTTAGTTTTTTTAATATTTTGATTATAGATGAAATTTAGATTATATTATTAGCTTAAAATGTTGAATGCTATGTCGTGACGGAGCAAGCATTCATAATAAAATATTATCATATTTTACACCTCTCTGAAACATCTGTGTGTACTCACAAAATAAATCATTTCATTTCACTTTACTGGATTGTGATGGTCAAACCATTAATTTTAAATTGAGGAATTAAATAATACTAAATACCGGAACGCGAGGTATTTAAGCACACCGTCGTCGTGTCAATATCAGGCCTATCTAAACCTGCAGGTGGTCTGAGCTTGCAACCGACGGACGAGTCTGTATAGCGGTCATAATTAACCTGTATTCGATATGCTGACAAAAACTAGTAAGGTGAGAAAGCTATATTGATATCCAGAAATGGGGTAAACTGTAGCGTCGCCTTTCCATAGGAGGATCTTAGCATTAATCTAGTTGCATGAAGTTTCTTGCTCTTGTAAATGAAATACTAAACTTAAAATACAAGTGCCTCCGTTTTAAAAACTGGTACACTTCTTTTCCCAACCATGTACTTAAAATCGTTAACAACTACCTTTAACTCAATGTACTGAAAAATGTACCTATATGTCAATTAGGCACGTAACTTTATAACGGGATCCCCTTCGTTGGTATTTTTTTTAGACTATTATAGTTTTGCATAATTGATTTGACATAATTTGTACTGGCATAATGGTACTATCGCATAATAATACTTTGGCCTACTACTTGTTTGGCATATTACGCTTTTAGAATAATTTTAGTAGGACCAATTTGTATTAGCCTAATAGACATTATGCATATTATTGTATGGGCTAATAATTATTTGTTATATCTGTCGTTAACCATAATTTAACGACTCGCGACTAAAGACCAAATGACAGGAGGCAGGCGCCACGCCAGGTAGGTACATACCAACCTACCTATTACTTACTACAGGTAGCTGGTATTCTCTGTTCAGGCTACTTTTCAGGGCGAGCGAGCGAAACCTTCTAAAGCAAAACCGACTCTAATGTTGTTAGGTTAAGAAGGCTAAGGCGGAAGCGAAGAGTAGCCTAGTTCCCGCCGTCTTCTTGTATTAGGTTATTTTTTATGCGCCTTGAAAAATCATGTCATGTCATACAATATTTAGGTAAGTAAAGAATCATGTCATGTCAAACCATTTTTAGGACAATACTGTTATGCCTTATGCCTATTGTAGTGGTGCCAAATCAATATTATGACTTTTGTATTTATGCTATCTACTACTAGTCTTTCTAATAATTATGCTTACTATGTTTATGCTTATTCATTTTATACATAAAAGAATATGCTATAATATGATTAGGCTTAACGTAAATTCGGCGAAAACAATTATGCGTAGCACCATACCACCAACGTATGCCAAAAAAAATTGCAACCCAATAGGGAACCCTTTATAACATGGTGTATTTATAACTTGGCCTTTCACCTGTTTTCGGCTTGACATTGACTTTTGGGACACGTTGTATACAGGTAATAAAAACAACATTATCACACACACACAGTTTTCTATATTGTATTATGACTGCAATTTAAGACGTCAGTATCAGACACGCAAATTGGAATGGCGGCCCCATATGCAGTTGCTGTAGGTAGACGACCGATTGTTTGAATGTGGCTTGCACAGGTAATGCACATTTCAGTTGAATATCTGGCTATGACAATATTTGAGGTAAGTATGCTAACGAATATGGACTTTATTTTTAACGTGTACGTACTATGGTTGCACTTGCGATAGAGCAGCCAAAACTGTAAAAATACGAATCAGCGTCTATCAGATTGCCTTCAATCCTTTTTTTTTCTTTGTTTTTTCGAGGGGGAAATGTGTTACGCATACCACCCGAGTGCAGGGGGTGGTTATATGGGACTCCCGTATGGGCTAATGAGACCCACGGTGTATTTACTAATTTACGCAGCAAAATGTATGAAAAAATGTTAGGTCATGCATAGACGGGTATTACCTACGCGGCGCCAAGCACCGGTGTGGTCGGTCCTTTAAAAATGATCAACGACTTTTCTTTTCATTTTTCGCAATGTACCTGAATTGGCTAGAGAATATGTATAATTTTCTTAGTCCGTTAAATTAGACATAAGGTATAAAAATATAAAAATTGAAGAAGTACGTTCTACATCATTCCTCGGCTTAACTATTGACCGCTTTTGTAATTGGAAAAGCCATATTGAAAATTTACGCTCTAAGTTGGATCGCTTTATATACGTGCTGTATCGTATTCGCAATGTGGTTTCCGAAACGGCTGCTCGCTCGGCATACCATGGGTATGTATCATCTCTTTTGAGATACGGTATTATACTATGGGGCAACTCAGTAGAAAAAGACACTATATTTAAAACGCAAAAAAAATGTATCCGGGTCCTATCGGGAGCAGGTCACTTGGATCATTGTAAATCTCTATGCATAAACCAAAAGATATTAACATTGCCTGCAATGTATATCTTTGAAATATGCATTTTTGTCAAAAAGCATCCAGAGTGTTTTAAAACCAGGACTATAAAATCCAAACGGGGTGCATATAGGCATAAATTATACTTGCCCAACAAGACAAATTTATCACTCAGTGATAAAAATGTACAATGCATGGCAATAAAAATATTTAACATTTTTACTGACGATTTCAAGGCTGTGCCGATCAATTTATTTAGGAAGGAATTATTTGACCATTTAATCAAAAACAGTTACTATTCAACTGAAGAGTTCATGACAAAATGCAATTTATAAGAATTATTACAAGTATAATGATAATGACAAATATAATGATTAATGTAAATTTATAATGAATGACATAATAATTATTGAGAGAAATTGTATAGGGATGAATATGAAATATGGAAATAGTAATCTAACCCTATAATACATGAACAGTGAAAAATGGAAGAAAAAAAAAATCTGAATATGTGAACTAGTTTATTATAACCCAGACAAAATAAATTTGGAACACAAAAAAATATGTTTCTTATTATCAAAAAGTTATTTCAGGAAGCCATATTTGGATTCGTATGCATCAAGTTCAAAATATGTCTAGCCATATATGGCTTCGTATGCGTTGTTACCTAAATTGATCTAATTTTGTCTCTAAATTGAAATAATTGTCAAAAAATATTTTATGATTGAGACCACGAAGAACGGTGGAAGTTAACCTTGTTACCGTATTACCACTGACACCAAGATCGGGTGCATCTGACGGATATGTGTTGCTTTGCTCACCGGCAAAGATGTCAAAATCATAACTGAAGCCTGAAACTCCACTGATAACTAAATTTTTATAACCTCATTTGTGGGGCTTCGCAGGGTTATATTGTTTAATTTCTTGTCTAGCCTTTGTAGGTATGATTTGTTCATCAACAGACAGAAATTCTTCTTTAGGTATTAGTAAACACCGTTCTTTAATCTTGTCTAGTAAAGGTCTCACTTTGAACAGCTTATCATAGCCAGGGGATCCGCGAGGCATAAAATTTGCATTATCATTGAAATGCAAAAATTGGTTTATTTGTTGCCATCGATTACAAGACATCACGTCACTGACAAAAGCTTGTACCACCGACTTCGACCAATACATTCTTGATGATGGATGTTTAATCAATGACATGTACATTACAATTCCAATAAACTGTTCCATTTCTTTCTTTGTGATGTTGATTGGTTTATTTACATTATCTTGCACAGCTTTGATGTTTGACTGATAAACGATGTAATTTATCATATCGTCAGTAAAGAAAAAGCGAAGAAAATCACCAGGCGTGTCCAACTTCATGACTTCGTCCGGAAGAAGAGTGTTTCCCTTGAATGAAAATTGACTTTCATCATACTCTAACATTTTTTTCGGACTTCCATTCAACTTTTTGTTTTGCTTTTCCCTTAGTTTTCTTTGGTGTAGGCCTGGGAGCAGAAACATAATCATCCTCACTCTCTGAGGAATCTGAGGCTGGTATGATTACTGGCGTTTTTTTACAAGGGGCCGGTGTGTATTCACTGTCGGAATCCGACGCCAGTTCATCCATACTGATTGATCCATCACCTGGTATCGGATTAACCTTCGCATTGCTGCCGTAACAACGAGAAACGTCCATACCTAAACAGAAAAATAAACGAATTTGTTCTCGAACACTTTTAACTTATTCTTGTCATTGCGTGCATACGAGGCCATTTGTGGCTAAACATATATTGAACTTGATGCATACGAATCCAAATATGGCTTGTAATGTAATTAGCCATATATTGTTATCTAAAATATCAGAAAAATCATAGCAAATTATCACAAACTATAAATTAATACCTAGTAAACCTTAAAACATATTTTTTATCATCACTTACCTTCCGTAAACACTTTTTGATCTAATTATAATCAGGATAGTCTGGTAAACACGTATTCACAAGCGCAACTGATATTGCAGGTATCATAACTAACCTTGTTATGACTTTTAGAAGGTAAAAAAATATCTACCCCCTAATTTCAACTTTAAAGACATATAATATTTATAACTCATACCTCACTTTTTGGTACTACCTACTTTAAAAAATAAAAATATTTATGACGCCACGTATGGCTTCGTATGCATTAGAGGGCTAATGGGAATTTAAAATGTATAGGAATATTTGATAATATAGGCGATATCAAGTGGATTACCCATATATCCACCACCCAGATCCTAATTGTTATTCATTATTTTTTAATTATTTTAACTACTTAAGCCGAGTCTTGCATGTACCTGTTTTGTTAATCTCCTTTAAAAACTGCATGCATGACAACACATTTAAATATTTGTACACCATGTCATGGTAAAACAAGATTGGCTATAATCATTTATGTAACATCATTTTGTACTCTTGTTTATACGAATAAAATTTCTGATTCTGATTCTGATTCTACCCGGTTGACCACGAGCACTGGAAGGAGCTCGACACGACGAAATGTAATTGGCGATAAACTCTTTCCGTCGTAAAGTCGTAATCACAACCGTTGTAGACGCCAGGTCCAAACTTATAGTAAACGGGTTGTATTTTGTTCACAATTCCACGGGGTATTCTATTCAGGGGTAGACTAAAACGTTTACACAAATTTTCCAGGTTTGCAGGTAGCAAGTATAAAAAATATCATCGCAATATACAAGGTTTCGAGCAACGAGACGTGCGAGGGAGTGCACTAAGCTGAAGTGCAATCCAAGACGAAGTAATATAAATTTTCCAAGGTGAATAGAGAAATGCACACAAATTGTTACTTCTTACTTCCAGGGGTTTAATCAAGGGGGACACCCGCCGCGTTTGCCAGCATCCCAGCTTCCTTGAACTTGGCGCAAATTGAGAATAATGGAGACAGTACGCCATTTTAGGGTTCCTTAGAAAAATCTAATCATCGACACCGTGTTTGCTTTCTCTTCTCAAAAAGCAATAAAGGGTATTAAATCGGTCTTTCGAATTTAAATTTCTAAGTACGCAAACTAGGTAGGTATAATGTATTATATAAGTGATAAGTTGTTTTACTGCGTCATAACCGTAAATGTCATTTAGATTAAGCTTATTTGGGTTATACTGAGTACAGTCGAATATATTTAGGATAAAACAATATTTTAGATTATATTAAACATATAGAAAAAGTTTAGTCATTGATTTCTAAAAGATAAGAGTTTTAATTTTATACGAACTCAACCCAAATGCTTATAAAATACCTAATAATATGAATAAGGGTTAAGATAATATCCAGCCACCTACCATGTTTCATCAGATTCATCAGTGTAGTGTTATATGGCTATAACCGTAAAATGAGTAATCTTATATCACATTTTCGTGCCAATAAACCTCTGGCCATGCATTAGCTCAGAGTTTCATCAAAACTGGCGAAAACTAAATAGTATTACATCAGGTTCCTTTGGTTTGTCGGATGTTGATAATAAGATGACTAATTAAGTTTCGTGTTTTTCGTTTTGTTTGGGCATATCAATTGACTTAGTTCAATACTACATAAAAGCCTTTTGTTTTACACACCACCGAGTGTTTACCGATCCAGACTTGTTTAATAATATTATATCTCCTTACATGGCGAAGAAGACACATATGTGCATTTTGTCCGCTATTAGATCCTTAAACTATACATTATATTATAATCTTTACATTCAAGTATAGAGATATCGTTCACTGATATCGGTCACATATATTTCGAAATGAAGAAGGAAAGAAGTCACCCCATTATATACATTAATGCTACCGATACCGTACTTTATATTTAAGTGCGGACTCGAAATCTTAGCTAAACATTACTTAAACACTTAATTGCTATGTTTTTACCTCCAGGTTTTAGATCACGCGAGGGTTTAATTTTACGGGGCCAAGTCATTGAATCGCTCCCTTAGGATTTGGATCATTAAGTGGGTAAATGGTTAATGAAAATAGAATGAGCACTAAACATCGAAGCGGAATTTCGCCAGTCACCTAGCCGTCATTAAATGTTGTTATCGTCGCGATTAAGTAAGAAAACAAACTTGGCTGGAGGGCTTCGGCGGGGGCGTCGCGAATAATAATCTCAGTTTACGACAGAAGCCGAGTGAATCAATAAAAACACTAATAATGCACAAGCGTAATCCGGCCGTGCAGCGTCGCGATTACCGACACTAACGAGCTCGTAAAGACGGATCTCCAATGCACGGCTTAGCCGAGCCGAAACATTAAAAGCGCCACGGGATGGGGGTACGGCTCTAGGTGCTGCTGCGCTATTCTTATGTTCAAGAATATCAGTGCAATCATCGGCTTTCTGCCGTCTAATGGGTGGATTGCAAAAAAAAATGTGCATAGTGAGAGGGCCTTAATCTTATCTATGCTTTAACTTTTTTCCATTATGTAACGAAAGTTACCAATATAAAACGTATTTACAATCCACCCTAATAATAGGAGTACCGAGTAATTTTAACTCAGGGCGTAACTGTAATTGTGTAGCACGGTGAGCCCAAACACCTGCCCAAAGTCACATTTGTGTCGATCAACCATGTGGGATGTGGTCAACCGATCCTGGCTCTGACGAACATAAGCGGTCGCGACAATTGCACTTTGTGCTAGTTAGCTCCGTTACCTAACAGGGTGTCAAGACGTCCGCGTATGCACACAATTTATACTACCTATCAAGATTAAAGAAGGAGAAGTATTACTCTTCAGCACAGATTGGGCTTTAGCAAGCCTGTAAAAAAAAAACATTAACAATTTTTCAGACAGTTTTTTTTTGATAATATATCATATTATGTGAATGATGTGATTCGAATAAACATGTATGTAAATTGATGAGAGTAGAAATTATTCAACGCCTACGTGAGGTTCTGACAAAAATTACAATAGCTCGGAAATACCGACCGAAGAACTATTATATCAAACATCGTTCATTTTCAATAAAACGTTATGGCATTCTATTGCATTAATTTCACCCTTTATCAGGTATATAAATACATTGTATTCCAACTAAATAATTTGGCATCATGTTTTTTTTTAACTTTATTCAATCAACTCAACTTTAGCCCAGCATATTGATCTACATTTCGATTCCATTTATTAGTTCATTCAATTATTTTAAAATATACACATGATGTGAAGCGGCGCTGCGTCAGATAGAAATATTGCAACCCTGCGAACATTTCCCAACTTATGAAACTGCAAGTTGCTCATGCATTGTATCTTCCGTTGTAGTGCAGGTCTGCACATAGATTAGACGTAGCTGGATTAATCTCGTGGAGAGGAGGCTGACAATAGGCTTTATTAACATGCATGCGTCTCGCCCGATACAAATTGCCGATGAGTCGCCGTATTTGTGGCAAGATGCCCCGGCCGGCCAAGCCGGCGTGTAATAATGTCGCTTGACGTTTACCTTGCCTTCAAGATTACACAAGATACTCCTAGTAATATGTACACTAACCTATTCTCAACTAGAAAGCCGCACATAATTTATATACAAGGCGTGGATGTACTAGGCAGAAGCAATACAATTCATGCACGATTAACTATGACAACCGATACCGACACTATCATAGGTATCATACCGTGTTATTACAATGTCGACGGCATATCGAAACCCTATAATCCCAATACCTTTATCCCAAAAATAAAAGTGCTAAAAAAGAGATTTGTTCGCTTGATTTTGTTAATTATTGTTTAACATAAAATACGTGCTGCCGTCTATGTATGCTCGAGTAGTTTAAGAATAAATATTACATTTAAATTCAACCTCCATAAACCAAAATCTCATTAATACTAAAATTCTGTTAATAAATTAGAATAATAATAAACAGCTCATAAGGATTATTATTAGCTTTTAAGTATTTCCGTCTCGCGGGCCCCCGACGCTCGAGTGGAAGACGAGTCAATCATTAGACCCGTTGAAGAGGTTAATTTCGATAATCCGCTTTGCCGTTCACCTATAATCTGCTCCGAATCACAGTGCAACCCCTACGAAGCGCCGATGCCTACACAACTAAATAGCATGATGCTGTCCCGCATTTCCATGATTATAGTAAACGAGATGGAGCAACATTAGAGTGATGGATAAACCTATTACTTGATGGTAGTGAATAGTGAGCTGAGCAGATTATCGTCATCACCGAGCTCTGTTACAGAGAGGTAAATCCGTAAATAAAGCTTTACTAATCAAAATGAATCACTACACGCATTGTTCAGCTTGGCTGTCCTGAAAACAAATGAATAGAGCTCTCGAATACCTAATACTCTTCCATAACCACAGCAAAACAATGAAGCTGAAAATCTGCCAAATTTTTATTCAATGTCGGTTAATTGGATAAAACGAAAACAAATTGAACAAAAACAAATATTCCCTAACAAAACACATGATACACAGAAAATAGGACGATCACTATACAGCGTGTCATTCATTAGAACGTAAATTTTAAGCTTTAAGTGTTTTGAACAGTTTTATCGAAAAAATATAACAATTACCTTTTCTAATGGAGAGTTATAATTTTTTTAAATTTTCTCGAGCAGCAATGTACTGCTAACATTTATTTGACTTTTTAGAGAAGCAGAGCTAGTTTCAAATATCATTGTCAGTTGTTAGCTTTGTTACCGATACATTGCGTGCCAAATTAATTTTGTATAGAAAAAAATACTTTATCAATACTACCAGGGTGCAATCAGTAAGATTGTTCAACAAAATGCCTACTGAGTTAAAAGCAGTTAGAAGCTTCACAATATTTAAAAACAGGCTAAAAACATATTTATTACAAAAATGCTGTTATGACATAAATGATTTTTGAATACTATTATTTTTATTTGTTACATTTTTCTGTTATTGTATTTTTAGTATCATTGACTATTTTTATTATTGGACATCTGTAACGGAATATCTTATTGTGATGTAATTGTGTGAATTTTTATGGTAATTTTATTGTCTGACTAATTGTTGTAATTTAATTGTTTGACTTATGCTATTAATTATGTTTTATTAATTATTATGTTACATTCAAACACAATGATTTTTTTAATGAGTTAAATAAACTGAAACTGCTTACACTTTCAGCCCTTAAAATATATGTTCTTATGGAAGTCAGAGTCACACAAGTCCCAAAAAGGGTTTGATACTCAGATTAAGTATAAAATAAAAAGTGTCCATCGGATATAGCAGCCGTTCAATTATGGTCCGAACATTAATTGGAGCATGGCTTTTACAAAGTGCTAATGAAGAAAATAGATCAGCGACGCAACCCGATGACGGCCTCGCGGCTTGTCCGTGATAGGCTTTAAGCCTGGTGTACAACGGTCGCATAATGGGAAGTGCTGCCAGTCATATGTCGGTCCCAATATTAACCATTGTAATAACTATAGCTTGTAATTTAGCAAACACCTAATAAACATCTTCTAACCATAGTATTGCAATAAAAAAGTAATTGATTTGTTGGTAAATAACTATGTAAATTATTAGAATACTTTTCACACAGCGATTCTCGGAAAGCGAGGTTAGAGACGCAGAGGACGTCATCTTTAAACTATGACGAGTGATTAGTTCATACATTTGTTGAAAGTGCGAGTAGCGATTTAGCAAATCACTAATACAGGCTATTGAGATGAAATAACAGCTGGCGCGTGCTTCATACAAAAACCGACGATAGTCCTACCTACTAGCTTCGCCAAATCCATACATATGTAATGTTTCATTTTAATTCATAAGTGATTTGGTTAACTAACTAAAGCCGACATAGTCATACTGGTCAGTGGCCTGATCATAAACACACTGTGTGAACTCACGCAAACAGCACTAAAAATGATAGAGAAATGGTGCAAGGAGAATGACCTATCAGTAAACCCAAAGAAAACAGACACAATTCTCTTTACAAATAAACGAAAACTGGGTACCTACGTAATGCCAACTCTATTCGGCACAAAACTAACACTCTCGAAGGAGGTGAAATATCTAGGTATAACACTAGATGATAAACTAAACTGGAGCAAACACCTAGACAACAGACTAAACAAAGCAACAGTAGCCTTCTGGCAATGCAGAAGAATGGTGGGGAAAAGATGGGGACTGGCTCCCCACATTATACTGTGGCTATACAAAATGGTGATAGTACCAATGATAAGCTATGGTGCCATAGTATGGTGGCCCCGCACCCAAACCACGACTGCAATTACCAAAATACAGAAAACGCAAAGACTAGCATGTGTCGCGGCCACAGGTTGTATGAAAACAACCCCAACAGCAGCGCTAGAAATCATGCTAGGACTCGTACCTTTACATATGCACATACAAAAGGAAGTAGCTGCGACGGCAATACGCCTAAAAAGCCTTAACCTATGGACAAAACTAAACACACCCCACACGAAGATCCATGACAAACTGATCAAAAGCCTCCCAATGATGGAGGCTGCAATTGATAAAATACCGAAAACTACGGTCTTCAGGAAAGACTACGACATATTATTAACAGAAGACCCGAAAGAGGGGCTAAACCAAACAGACCTTAGAATTTTCACAGACGGGTCAAAAACGAACACGGGAACGGGATGTGGAGTGTTCTCAGAAGATTTAAACATACACATATCCAAACCACTGGGCGAACAAAACACGGTATTCCAGGCGGAATGTGTAGGGATAATTGAAGCCTGCAATGCCATAAAGAAACGACAAGTCGAGGACACAAACATACGAATACTCTCAGACAGTAAATCGGTACTACAAGCACTGAGTAGTGACAACATCACATCTAGCTTGATATACGAATGCCACCAAAAACTCACAGAGGTGTGTGCAGACAGAAACAAAGTTACTATACAATGGATCAAGGGGCACAGTGGCTCAAGAGGAAACGATGGAGCGGATGAACTGGCCAGGAAAGGGTCAGAGACAACGGCATACGGACCGGAGCCAATCTTGCCCCTGCCACAAAGCTACATATATAACAAACTAGACCAATACACCAAAGACCTACACCAAAGATACTGGGAGGAAATAGACACATGCAGACAGACCAAAGAGATTCTGTCGAAGCGAGACTACAAACTCACAACTGCACTAATGAAGACGCACAGAAACCAACTACGCAAGATAGTAGGAATGATAACCGGACATAACACCTTGAACAGACACCTCTATAATTTAGGTATCACAGACAGCCCCATGTGCAGAGCGTGCATGGAAGCAGAAGAAACGACTAAACACATTCTACTGGACTGTAAGCAGGTAGAAGTATACAGGAAAAAGCACCTAGGGTCTCCGGACACACTATGGAACGCAGTCAGTAATACCAAGGCACTCTTAAACTTTTTAGAGGAGCTGGGGTGGTTAGAGTAGCGCCACCCTGCCGTTTCACGCAAAATAGGCACATTTGGATGTCGACTTGCGGAAAATGCCCAGTAAAACTAACTAACTAACTAAAGCCGCTTAAAAAAGCTAAAAATACACTAACTTTACCATGTTTACAGATGTCAAATGCAAAAAATGTTAAATAATCGAAACATAGAAGCTCTCTGATAATCTATGTTAGAAAAAATATTAACATAGGTTTAAATTTGACGAAGAAAATACGGGACTACCGCGGCTCCAAATATATTTTTTTTGTATGATACGCGCGCCAGTTGTTATTTCCTCTACTTGCAGATTTGTAGGTATGGTCTTGCTGCATGCTTAGAGGTTGACTTGTCTCGATATGGCTAGTTCTACAGACAAAGGAATATTCGGCGAACCAGCTAAAATATCATGAAAAGTTTGTCATCAATCAATTTACATCTACGAGTATATTGTTATATAAAATTTAATAAAACAAAACTACTATTCAAATACGATTCTCGGGAACCTGCAGTATCCCGCGAACAAAATCTAGTCGAAAGTGTAATGTGATTTATTTACTATGATATTAACGCCATAAATTTGTATTGGAGATATATTTATTTATTTATTAGGCACACACAACAAATTACAGTCATTCATTCAGTAACATAAGAAGCTTCGTGTCTAGATCTGCACTTAATTCTGAATAGACGTTATATTCTTGATAATAGACTGAATTTAGAACTTGAAATGTCCGGCCGAAATCGGACTCAGTTTCGTCCTTACTTTGTAGAACAACCCATATATACCGTACGAGTACGAGTACTAGTAGTACCTATACTAAGATATGAATGTGTTGCGCGCACTCGTTCTGACACGTTAGCTCAGATATTTATACAGTGTGATATATGTAGAGCCAGATTGATCTCCTCGTCCTTTGTCTAATGCGGACTTGCAGCGACAACTGTGCAACGCATCCTAACTGTTCGATAGTAAAGGAACGTTGGTTTCGGGGCACACCCCGTGTGCTACGGGCCTCGTTCCGGACATGCCCCGCGGTCGAATCAACATTTGCCGACGGATCGAATTACCGCGGCGCGTCAACGTAACGTAATTGATTCAGCGTCCGGCGGGCGCCAGCACTCCTTTTTGTCTCCGGTCCGGAAAAAACGCGAATTTCACCACTAATTCAATATCCTCACGCTTTCCGGTACTTTCCGCGGCGGCGCGGAAAAATAAAATCGGTTTACTTACTTTGCATATTTTACATAATATTTTAGCATATAGAAAATAAACAACCTCATGGAAGCGTCAAGGCTTTTTAGTGGCTTCATAAACAAAAGTTTAAGATGTCATATGAAAATGTATTTTACTCTAATCGGCAACTGAAGTGGAACTAAAATGCCAGGTACAAAAAACTTAGTGATTTTAAACCAGTGTCAGGACCGCCATGCTGAGGACAATATAGGGAAATTAACTAATTCAATGAGAATTGTACGTAACTCAGTTACTGTGATACCCCCCTACCTATGGTCCGAAGTCCTAACAAGAACAAAATTACTTGTTTTCCCCGATTCCGCACTTTACTCGAGTTGCATGGTCGTAAAGTAAGAGTGGAGGTACCGACCGAGATACATCAGTGTCTGAGGCAGATCCGTTATGCGATGCTCCGCCTCGTTGTACATGTTTCCTTTACATGTAAAATATAAACATCATATTTAATAAATGAACAAATCTAAAACACAATCTCACTGCATATGAATACAGGTTAAATTCCAAGGAAATGCAAAAGCGAGATAGGATCTTGCGTAAGTTATACGACGCCGTGCAATTGAACACCAGGCGACGTGGAAACAGATACGCGACAAATGTACGGGAACGATGCTGAATGATCTCACAGGAAAAACTCACATGTTGGAGATGCATTTTTGTAAAGAAAAGCATCTAAATATTCGTGTAACACTTAGAAACCAATAGTTAAGTGTGGCTACAAGTATGATCATTACCATGATCATTTTGAACCTGGAATCGTCCACTACTGAGCATAATAGGCTCCCCACGCTTTTACTCGTCAAGGTTTCCGGATCCGGAGCTAGTCTTACCCAGGAATGATTTGCGATATTCAAGTGCGTTAAGGTTTAAAATGTGTTGACGATCATTCAAATACTAGGATGATAATAAGCAAATATATATTGCATAATTCAACGAGCATGTACAATATTAAAATGTTGCCTGTATCAAAATAGGATAGAGTGGAAAAACTACGAACTCACCTGGGAGAAGACAACGCAGGCAATATTGCCGGAGTCGATTTAAACAACGAGGTTTTAACTCAATCCTATGGCCGTGTGGAAATAAAACTGTTTCAAATGAAACGGGCCAGCTAATTCCCAGGCCACAGGAACAAGGTAACCTTCTCAGAGAAATGATATCGTTCTGATTGCTCTCCCTTTGATAGCGGATATGATAAATATCCATGTAAATGTATGCTGCCTTGAAACTAATCATAGGAATGGCTAGTTTTGCTTCTGACTGAGCTTTTTTTTCTTTGCTCTATCTTATTGCCGATGTGTTTTTATTAAATCCCTTGGGCATGTGTCTCGAGACTAATTTAAACCAATACATGCACTCATTCCTAAATTTTTTTTATTGTATTTATGAGATTATAAATTTAAGTGACGTATATTTCATTGTTACTAAACATGAAACAATATGAAAAGTTGAAAGAGCCGAGGACTCCACTAGCGACGGCCGAGCAAGTTACCAAGTTACCTAGACTAACCTAAACTAATCTAGGAGGAAACTGCAAGTGCTTTTGTATTGTGAGTCATATATGTACTACTGCATTGTTTGAACTCTACGTACGTTTTGTAGCTGGTTTCGGTTGATTGAAAGTCATTAATGATCAGCAGGTCGATCACGTAACGCATTGTACGCGCGTCAGGTAGATCTAAATGTCACTTTTTATATGGAAAAATGGCAGTTAAATTGTCCTAACTCGCGTTCGAAACGTTACGTGATTACCCCTCTGGTATCTAGGTACCTTACATAAAACATAGACTGCAAGCTTTATTTAAATAAGTTTAAATTTAAATTCCAAGTCTTTAATGGTTATTGAAGTACTTATCATGTACTTCTTGTGTGTGTATCATCTTGTTCTTCTATGTATGTCTTGTATTGTATGTCTACTCCCTTTATATCTGTGTGTCTTTTGTGTAGTGAATAAATGTTTTCTTTCTTTCTTTCTTTCTATACTTCAAAATAAGTACAGGTATCTCAATGATTGTGCATTACACAACCTATAGTCACGTGACGAAGTACAACCAAACTATATATCTTCGCCTGATTGCAAAGCTATTTATTCAAGAGTTACATGGTATACACTATACATACTCGTATATTATCTAAAGAATCTTAATGTGTAACATTTTACATTTTCGCGGCTTTAAAAATAATATAGTACAATGAATTAAAAGACACTTTTTAGTCTATCTACTAGTTTCATGTGTCTATTGATACATTCTGTACGAAAAATACACGCTTATTCTGAAATCCCGCCATAAAATTTGAATACATGACGTTCGTCTATCTAAACAAACACGTGAAGTTAAGTTTCTGTTAATAAGGCGGACTAAAGGCTCGCAGAGTCTGCAGTCGCATACGCATCGATAGCGTTGTTTTGTTTGACTTTTACCCGTCCGGCGGAGGGCTGATCACGAAACTAATTATATCTCGGGGCGCCCGAGTCCGTTCTTACTCAACTTACGTTACGAACTCATATAACATTGGATATAGATAGCAATTCCGCTAAGCACTTGATGCATGAGACATATAAATAATCGCAGTTTTAACTAAACTACTTTGTCATAACTTATTTGGCCACAACAAAAATATTTGGACTTAGTACCTATAATGTCGTGTTAAAAAAAACGTGATGATTATTTGCTCATACTCGTATGAATTGCTGTTAAATATGAATAAAAAAATTGGAGCAGTTTATTTCCTATCAATATTTTACCTTACTACATCTGGAAGAGAAAAACGAATAGGTGCATATCCAAATATTAATTGCATGTTTGATGCGTAATTGCGTAATTGGACTTGCAGAGAAGAACATGTATAAATATGCATTTCCTCTCGCAACTGGAAATAGCGTATATTTATTCACATTTATTAACTTGTTGCATCTTTTGAGCAAATAATTTGATTAGCCAAGTGGGCGTGGAGGTAAAATGCGAATTTGTTGAATTTTCGTTTCCATTTTCTCTGCCTTTTTCTTTAGAGGGGTCGGGGTCTCATCTGTATACTCGCTCGGGGGAACGAATGTTCTATCTAATTAACTTTATCATAAAGCGCAGGTTATTATATTGTCGGCGGAACGGACGGTTTAATCGAAAGCGCACTTTCGAGATATCGTGAGAATTTAAATCATTATGGCAGTTAAAATTTGCAGGAATGAAAATTTTACTCGAACGATCCGAGGTTTCATAAAACTATCGCCTAATAAAATGCTCTCAATATAAACTGCGTTTCCGTATCGACGTATAAGTAGCAGTGAATCTTTAAAAAGTGACCTTTATTTTGATAATTTATTTTGAACAGCTTTTATTTAGTACTTTTTACTTCTGAACATTTATGTACATGCTGTTATAAAACGTTAAATGCATGGATTCTCAAAAAGATCGGGCACCTACGACGTAGGCGCTTTCTGCTACATAGCGGGAAAACCACGGAATCGGCTACGAGCGTAGCGCGTAGCGATTCTTGGCCATTCACTGTCAAGAATCGTTAATAATGTACATTACAATTAAATTAATACAAAGCAAATAATAAGAAAACCGGTCAACTGCGAGTCTGACTCACGCACCGAGGGTTCCGTACAAACTTTCATACAATATGCCCGACATCACGACCCTATATCTTGAAAAAATCTTAACAATACTGTCCGAGTCTAGAATGCCAACTCACAGACGCAGGAGTGATCATCCGAAACACGAACAACCGTTCCATAGTTCAATAGTTGAGGGTTAGTCGCCGAGAGTCCCACAAATGAAATAGTGGGGATCCTTAGCGACATAAAATGGCCAAACCTTACTTTTTTTGATAAAAGTATGAAACTTGGCACAGTTATTCCTTGTGCCAAAATAAGCCGATTAAGATCGGTAGCCCTCGGGAGCCCCCCCTCTGGGGCCGGGGAGGGGGGGTTAAAGTCCCGCTCCGCCCGGCTTCATCCTAAAAATTCTAACCGTCCATGGCTAGCTAATATGTCGTGTTTGGTATCAATTTCGGATAAATCAATAACGTAGAATTCATTTCTGGTATAAAAAATGTTATTTGTTTTGAAATTAAAAAAGAAAACATAAAAATAAAGATTTTCAACTCCATTTTTTTTATTTTGAGCATTCGTAAATATTAAACGGCCAGCTATTTCTGTATACAAAAAATATGTTAATAAAGCCAATTTATTGAAGATTTGAAAATATATAACTTTTAACTACCTTTGCTAACAATAAATAGTGATTAAGTAGCGCGCGGTAGAAAATACCGCTCCGCCCGGCTTCATCCTAAAAATTTCTAACCGTCTAGGGCTAGCTAATAGGTCATGTTTGGTATCAATTACGGATGAATCAATAACGTAAAATTTATTTTTAGGATAAAAAATGTAATTTATTAAGCAATTAAAAAAATATATATAAAAATTGTATTTTACAACTCCAATTTTTTTATTTTGAGCCTTCGTAAATATTAAACCAACAGCGATTTCTGTATACAAAAAATATACAAATAAAGACAATTTATTGAAGATTTGAAAAAATATAACTTTTTAATAACATTGCTAATAATAAGTATTGTAATTTTTTTTTGTAGCGTGCTTTAGAAAACACCGCTCCGCCCGACTTCATTTAAAAATTCTAACTGTCCATGTTTAGCTAATAGGTGGTATTTAGTATCAATTTCGGATAAATCAATAACGTAAAAATCATTTCTGGTATATAAATGTAATTTAACAAGCAATAAAAAATATTTTACTAGAACATATTTTTATTATGAGCCTTCGTAAATGTTAAACGACTAGTTAGTTGCGTATGCAAAAAATACTTAAACAAAGCCAGTTTAATGTAGATTTGGATAATATAACTTTTAGCTACCTTTGATAATAATAAATAGTGTATTTTTTTTAAGTCGCGTGCCGGTGCTCAATTTTTACCGCCTGTTCAACCTAAGTGCACATTCTGGAGACCGAATGTGCTATATTCATTCTTGTGATACATACGCAACTAACTAGTCGTTTAACATTTACGAAGGCCCATAATAAAAATATGTTCTAGTAAAATATTTTTATTGCTTGTTAAATTACATTTATATACCAGAAATTATTTTTACGTTATTGATTTATCCGAAATTGATACTAAATACCACCTATTAGCTAAACATGGACAGTTAGAATTTTTAAATGAAGTCGCCCGACTTGTGCGGAGGAGCGGTGTTTTCTAAAGCGCGCTACAAAAAAATATTTTTACAATACTTATTGTTAGCAATGGTATTAAAAAGTTATATTTTTTCAAATCTTCAATAAATTGTCTTTATTTGTATATTTTTTGTATACCGAAATAGCTGTTCGTTTAATATTTACGAAGGCTCAAAATAAAAAATTGGAGTTGTATAATTCAATTTTTATATATTATTTTTTAATTGCTAAACAAATTACATTTATTTATCCTAAAAATAAATTTTACGTTACTGATTTATCCGAAATTGATACCAAACACGACCTATTAGCTAGCCATGGACGGTTAGAATTTTTAGGATGAAGCCGGGCGGAGCGGTATTTTCTACCGCTCGCCACTTAATCTTTTTTTTTACACTATTTATTGTTAGCAAAGGTAGTTAAAAGTTATATATTTTCAAATCTACAATAAATTGGCTTTATAAATATATTTTTTGTATACAGAAATAGCTGGCCGTTTAATATTTACGAATGCTCAAAATAAAAAAAATGGAGTTGAAAATCTTTATTTTTATGTTTTCTTTTTTAATTTCAAGACAAATAACATTTTTTTTATACCAGAAATGACTTCTACGTTATTGATTTATCCGAAATTGATACCAAACACGACATATTAGCTAGCCATGGACGGTTAGAATTTTTAGAATGAAGCCGGGCGGAGCGGGACTTTAACCCCCCCTCCCCGGCCCCAGAGGGGGGGCTCCCGAGGGCTACCGATCTTAATCGGCTTATTTTGGCACAAGGAATAACTGTGCCAAGTTTGATACTTTTATCAAAAAAAGTAAGGTTTTTCACCAAACGCCCACACTAAAAGTGCTGTACAAGCACACTCTCCTTCTTAAAGTTTCTATGTCGAACAAACGTTAGCGCGATCTATCTTACAGGCAGCGACATATAGCGTGTAATGGCGTAAACTCTGACTGGTGCTACATCCTACTCCCCACTAATATTATAAACGTGAAAGTTTGGATGTATGGATGTACGTTCCACTTAATCTCAAAAACTACTGGACTCGCACTTGACCAAAATTCTAATTGATATTATTTAATAACACTTTGTAAATGAAACTATGTCTGTCTACGTGTCCCGCTTTCTCGCCTAAATGGCTATATTGGCTATATCGATTTATGAGGATGATCGTAAGATAGTACTTATACACCAAGTCACATTTTAAGGAGATGAAATAGGGAATGAAAGTCTGTATGAGGAACCGTATTAAACGCGGCCGAAGTAGCGGGCGGCAAGCTAGTTACAAATAATTTGCAACCTCGTATGTTTGTTCTTCAGAGATATTTCTTTATTAAGTGAACTAACTTCTATAATTCTTGTTTTTATTTGGAAGAAGGCACTTTCAGAATACTTTCTTTCTGGGGGGATGGTATTTTTTTTCCATTATAAATCAAAATTTGACCACAGTAGAAAAAAAAAAAACGTTTTTAAAATGTACAATTCGAGCCCTTTCATATGATACCCCAGTTGGCGTACAAACTAGACTTACAATTCCCCCCTCTTATCCGTCATTTTTGATAGACATTAAAAATGATGATGATTATGTTTAAATTTTTCATGTTTCATACATTTAGATTGGCTTTCTTTAAAACTAATCCAAATGTAAAATTGATAGCATGAGTAGTTCCTGAGATATTTAACTTTGTGATAGCAGACAGACAGACGGACAGAGTCGCACCCATAAGGGTTCCGTTGTTACCTTTTTGGTCCGGAATCCTAATAGGACAATAATTGGCAATGAAATGTAATAAATGAATAAATATAGTCTATTATCTCTAAGTATAAAAAAAAAGAAACTGACTGACTGACTGACTGACTGACTGACATATCAACGCACAGCCCAAACCGCTGGTTCTAGAGATTCCAAATTTGGCACGTAGGTTCCTTATAAGGTCTAGTTTCAAAATTCACCCCCTAAGGGGGTGAAATGGGGGTCCAAAGTTTGTATGGGGAAACCAGATTAGTTAGACTATTTCATTCGAAACATCACAGGCGTATTCCTAAGAATAAAAGAGTAAACATGTGTTTCAGGTTTTTTGAAAATTGAACTCGTAAAAGGGGGAAATGTGGTGACAAAGTCTGAAAATCAACATGGGTGTTGTTTCTATGGTTTATCGGGTCGCTGATTACGAAAACAACAACGATTTTAAAATCCAACGTGGCGGACTTGAAGTGGGCGTTTTTCAGAAAAAGTGTACATAAACTTTTTTTTTCAGAATTCGATTTTTGCGAGTTTTTCTTACTCAGAATCGTTGATTGTCGATAGATCCTTTTACAAGAAAAATATTATCCCAGATTTTACTATGTAAGTTTTATCTTCCAGTGCGTCACGACTATGTAAATAAAAAATACTGTATACATATAAAAATGTGACGATCTGGAATGGAGTATTTGGGACACTTTTGTTCTTGTATGAGGATCGATAGTATCAATAAATAAGAAAAAACCAAACAAAAACGAATCGTGAAAAAATAATTTCATGTACATTTTTTTTGGAAAATGCTCAAATACCATCTGCATCTGCAGTTGCATCTGTTGGGGTGCGATGGGGTTGAAATGTCTAAATATCAATATGGGTGTCATTTTTATGGTTTTTTGGGACGTTTATTACAAAAATGGCAACGATTTTGAAATGTAATATTGTGGATATGAAAATTCTTGAAAGTATTTGTGCCAAATTGCAATTCAATTGTCATACGGGTCAAACTGAGATCTTCCTTTTTTGTACACGGTTAAAAATTACTTTTAGTACGCGGGCGAAGCCGCGGGACAAAGCTAGTGATACAATAAAAATGCACACGTTACTTTCGGCACTTTGTCGGATTGGTCTTGCATACAACATAAAATGTCCCTACATCTTCCCGTACAGTACCAGCAGCGCTAAAAAACAAAACTGTGGTCTGGCAGAATCACCAAGAAAACTCAACGTGGAGCTAAATAAAAATATAAACCAGATGCAACTTAATGCGCCATAAACACCGTCTCGAAATCAACGGTAGTCATTTCCACGTACAAATAAAGCCAACCCGCGATACGTAGGAGTCAGTAACACAGTTATCCCGAACGGACACGATGGCCACAATAATCGCGGCCACTCGTAAGCGGCTCCAGTAAACCGTCACAGCCATCGCCAATCTGCTAAGTGAGTTATCTAGCACGACACAACTTGCAGCCTATGATTTTTGGGTACGTAGTCGGCCTATTTCGACCAGTTAGGAACGAAACGGTGGTGACCGACTTTTTGGAGAAATCTGACGAGCTACGGATCTGTTTGAAAGCCAATCCGTATTAGAGAATCGTCATAACGAATGCATTCCACGGTCCGTTAAAAAAGATCTCACGACATAACATGGTAATAAATAGTATAATGATGATAAATCAAAACTTAATACAACTCGACGTTTTACAATTTGCCTATCAGGAAAACTAGCAGATTACAGTGAAAGCTATTCCAGATCAGGAAATTTATCAGGTAATTCCAGACTAAAAGGACCGGCTGTTTAATAACATCACCGTTCTATGTACATTTGCGTCGGAATCTCAGTTTGACAAACACATATCTAGTGATATCGCAGCGATATTGTTATGATTTTTGGACACTCGTGCTAAAGACGCCCAGACGATATTGGGTATATGGACATGATATATCTCTCTTTTCTAGCATAGTTCTTATAATAAGTTATAAATATAATCAATGCCAAAGGATCCAACGCGGCAGGAGTTACGTTAGAGGTACCAACTTACGCTGGACCTAATAATTTAGAATTTTATTTCAGCTTAGCCAGACAATCTTAACTTAATTCATCAGGGTAGTGCTCACAAGAACACAGCACCATTCCACGAATGGTCCCCGTTGGACCGGCAGGAGGTCCGCCGCGATTCACTTAGTAAGATTAGTTCGGACGCCATCGACGGTTTACACCTCGGAACGCGTCCAACATTACCGACACCCTAATGCGCTGGGGAAATCTATAAGGTGCAATTTACACGTTCCTTAGAACGGTTAAGATGGAATGTGGATTGCGAAATGTAAAAGTTACATGTTAATGTGAAAACACGTTGTTTCGCGGTGCAATTGAGACGCTTTAATTGAAGCTTAAAAACTATAGGTGACTATAAATTGAATTGCAAATGTGAACGAGGTCAGAAGGGGCATGAGGGATAAGCGAGTGAACACTCCTAAAGTGCATTGCAATAATATTTCTCTTGGCCCAACAATAGCAGTTTTAAATGTCAAATCCATTTTAAACTCATACCAACACTTTTCTACATGTGCTGGTATCTGTAGTTTCTATAAGAATAAAATATAACGACACTACAAAGTAAAATAAACGTTATCGCAAACTGGAATTCTCAACGCGAAATTAATACAGTTCAGAGATGAAAAGGAAAAGAACGCAGACCAGTTTCCAAGCGGCGATTATAAATAACCTAAGCGACCCAAAGATAGCTCAGCACTAATCTTGAAAGTTAAAAATTAAATTTTACCAATAAAATTCAGCGAGGGAATCTACGGGCAAAGTTTTAGCTCTCATCTGATATAAGACTGCGCATCTAGTTTCTATCGAGTGTGGATTATTACAATCAGGGAGTTAGTAAAGAAGGTGCTCAGTTTTAAACATCCGTCCGCCCATCAGTATTACAAAAGAAAATCGCTTCTGTCAGACTTGAATTTATACTGTAATTTTTATCGTGAAATATATGTATCTAATCTAATCTATCTTGAGTGACTTGCAGGCAATACGGGACTAGGATTTGTTGTCAAAAAAGTGCAGGCCGCTTTTCAAGACATGCGACACTTAATGACATAATCCGCCGGGCTCTTGCCAGCATCAATGTGCCTGCTCTTCTTGAGCCGCCTGGCATTGTCAGAGATGATGGCAAAAGACCTGATGGTGTGTCTCTGGTTCCATGGAGATTGGGACGGATGCTTGTGTGGGACGCTACATGTGTAGACACACTGGCACCGTCTCACCTCCAACGGACTACTTCTAAAGCGGGTGCAGCGGCGGAAAACGCCGAAAATCTGAAATGTAATAAATATAGAGGCCTCGGCAGAGAGTACGACTTTGTACCCTTTGGCGTCGAGACCCTCGGTCCGTGGGGTCCCAGTGCGCATAAGTTATTTGCAGAAATCGCGAAACGTCTGGTCGATGTAACTGGTGACCGAAGAGCTGGCGGCTTTCTCGCGCAACGCATCAGCATTGCAATTCAGCGAGGAAATGCCGCCAGCATCCTCGGTACAATGCCTCGAGGGCCTTTTTTAGATTTAACTTAGTTTTAATTTATCTTAGTTAATGTTAATTATAATCTTGTATTCACTTTTAATAAATAAAAATATTATCATTATGTCGATTTGTTTAAATAGATACATATAATTTAACAATGGAATATATCCATAATTAATAACTGAAGATGAAGAAATCAGGCCAATTACAAACACAAACTCCAGACTCGGAAACTTATTGCACTAAGTCCATAAGGAAATAATAAAAGTATCAGTAGCACTCGATGCGGAGGTATCGGAATGGAACAATTGAACGTGAAACTTCGTCTCGCAGTGGAGCGTTTGCTGGACTAACTCTTATTGCAAACTCGTGCGACCCGCTACTTAAACGACAACCGCACAGACTACGGAACATAGTGTTTATTTAGAGGAAAACTTATGTAATATTATGAGATGACGAAACAACCGTAGATTTTTAACACTTTTTTGCCACCTTTTTTATGTTTTGCCTATTAGTGATAAGGTAAAAAACAAGTAGGTAGATAAAAAGTCAACGGAAAGCACTTTACCGACACACTTTACAGGATAGGGTATCACATAACGTCAAAAGCTGTCCAAATCATCAAATCGATCCTTGTATACCTTCATCTCGCCATATTAATTGCATAACAGGTCAGTTGAAAGGACACGCCGCACTGACACACATGCATATATCAGTATCGGACGGGGCTCACATTGTGTCCCGGTTTCAGTATGCAACGCTCAATACGTAGGAACCCGACGCCAGTTCATTTGTCAACGGCCTTGGTGGTGACAGAGACGCATCCGCGACGGACGCTTGCTGACAGATTATCAAAGCCTGCGACATTCGGTCCAGTTCTGCTTTAGGTATTACTAGCCATATGCTCAAAATGTTTGTCGGTGCATTTAAATGCATTTATTTTGTTACTAATCTGGATTGTCAAACTCCTGCCTGCATAATAGCTAAAGTACGATCAAGTCACCTTTTTCCTCTTAATGTAATGACATACTGGAAGTTATATTATAAACCATAAAATTAGAAGTTTTCATTGAGTCATAGACCTTTCGCATGTCCATTATCCAAATGTGAAACCGTGGAAACAAAATAATATTGTAACAATAATAATGCGCGTTTTTATTTGTATTTTTTACCAAATAATCAAGATGAACTACAAATTTAACGTTCCACGAAAATTATTTAAAAATTCTCGTGAAAGAGATACTTTGATAAATGCAGAAAATCAAACAAAAAAAACCGACGGATACCGTAAAAGCCTATTTTCGAATTTCATTACACGTCACCGGTGGAAGCCGGTGAAAATTCAACAGTGGAAAAATTCGTAAAGCTTAATATGTAAAAGTGCAGTGTATACGATGACAGTAAATTGAATGAGGCGGGCGCGGTGTTTGCAGCACTCATCAATCATCCCCGTATGGATTTCGTTTTAATGCGGCGTCATCGTCGTCTCGTGGCCACGCGTCACGCTCCGCGCATATTGTTTTACGGGACCCGATTTCACGCTTAACCTCAACTACACAATGGCGTTTGTTATCATTTTCAAAGATGGCGTACCGGTTTCGCCATAATGGTCTAGTGTGGTCAAAGACATGTTTTTGATTTTATAAATGTAACATTGCAGTCCTTACAACTAGGATACTTTAATCAACATGAAACATATTAAATTTCCCAAATAGTTGTTTCCTAGTATAACAAAATACCGTGTACTGTGCGAGTGAGACCGCAACGAAACGAGGACAAAGCCACAGAAATTGGCGGTGCAGCTGAGAGGTGGTAATTTCATCTAGGTACTCTACACGTATTTTTGTCACCGCTTAGCCTAGTACGCGTAGATAACTCTTTGAAGATAAATTTAACTAAATGTAGTTTACGTTTACGCATTACGAGAAATTATTTCTTATGATTTTTTTCTCATAAGTATTTATCAATGGGTCGAAAATTGTATGCAAGAACAATTATCAACACACGTTTTTCTCCGTAAAACAGGTAATAATCTGCACTACTAGGGCAAGTTAACGGAGAATTGTCCAATAAAGAAGTGACCCCTTCATCGGATGCAGTAAACATGCGCACGGCAGGTAGGACAAACAAATTCCCGCCTATTGTATTTGCGGATGCTGCAAATTAAATCCCCATTCGTGGAAGCCTACATCATTCTGTGATACGTGGAAAGAGCGCTTGGCGATCAAACGGACGAAGCTTTTCCAAGTTATAAGACTAACTATTAAAGAACTCATAAAATGCTATATGCAACGTTCAACACAATGCCTTTGAAATAAATAAATAATATATACATGCAGGAGAAGGATTATGATACATGTGACAGTTTAAACTCACATTAACGCTCTGTTTTATGGAAATAATGCCAAGTAGATACTGATTATTACTTCATATAGGACAGTGACACTTAGTTATACTATTTAGGTAACTTGATATTAAGAATTTTGAAACCACATTTACTGGACCTTAAATATGACTAAACATTGTCTCAGACTAATTAAAATACGTATGTATCTATGATAAATTGATGATATTTAAGTTAACCTGTAAAAAGAGAGAGACAAATACAATACAAATACTCTTTATTGCACACCTCACACAAACAAAGCAGTTACAGAGAGAAACAATACAATAACATGTAGGTAGAAGTAGACAACAGGCGGTCTTATCGCTGAAGAACGATCTCTTCCAGACAACCTTTGGGTATCGGAGAAAGAGATAAAACTAGATTATGCAGTAGGTGGTGCACAGATTATTATTAATCAAAAATCAAAATAATTATAAAAATAAACGTACAGCTCTATATATAAACATACATACACAATCATACATATATACAAATAACACAAATACAAACATATGATACATAAACAATCAGCCAAAAAATACAATCAGGGTTAGGGGAGAGACAAATAATGTTATTTCAGAAGAGATATGCTTCATTTTAAGTTAGTAGGGGCTTGTTTTTCCGGTCTGAAAGTGTTAGAATCATTTCAATCTATACTTAAGACGAGTTAGAATTCGGTATCGCGTCCGCTCCTCGTATAAATTTGTAGGCCCCGTGTACAGTAATCCAGGGTCTCGTCTGACGCCATTGTCGTCCGGTCGTGTCGGGCTTAAGGGCTTCGCGAGGCAACTCCACGGACATTTCGTAAATTAATAACCAATCACGCCGATACTTCTGGAATATTAACGCTGAGAGCGTATCTCCGATGTTCTGCACGCATTCAACGTTGAGGTAGGGTGCCAAATTTAATATATGGGACATATTCGATTTCCACTAGAGCTAAAACTGCGATTCCATACTCCTGCCGCAGCTTCAGTTCAGTTTAGTTCTGGTCGAAGTGTACACGTGCTGCAGGCTGAACTAGTGACTCATAAAGTACGAAAACAGGAACAGGGTCTTCATTATACGTATTTAGATTAGAGTAGGTAATCGTATTTAGGAAAATAGGTCATGTTGATTATAACGGAGCGACATGATCACCTTTATGACCAGCTCCTTAAATCAAGAGAAACAAATTCAGCATCTCCCCAACCCATTCAGCGCTAATCACTATACACATGCGTCAGAGAGCGATTTTTCCTACGTATAGAGATTAACACTTGACTGCCAGGAACCCGCCTAGCGGGCGCCAACGCCGTAGGCGCTTTCCGGTACATACGAGGAAAACCACGGGATCGGCTACGAGCGTAGCGTGTAGGATTCTTGGCAGTGAATGGCTGCTACGGACTACGGCGTAGCACTATGAGCGTTGCTTAGCAGTGAATGAGTTCAACACATTCAGTGCCCAGAATCGCTACGCGCTACGCTCGTAGCCGATCCTGTGGTTTTCCTCGTATGTAGCGGAAAGCGACTACGGCGTAGGGACGCATACGTGTCGTCACGGGCCGGGAATGGGTTAGGAGGGTTTTTTTCCTTTTCTAATACTAAGGTTACCAAGAAAGCATGATGAATACGTTAAGCATGGGACAACTCGAGAAATGATTTCCAGTATAAAACAAACGTTCGATACCAGGATTGCAGAAACAACACAGCGCAGCGGTGCATCGGTACAGCCTTGATTCATGCCGTGCGCCGCTACGGAGGGATTACGGCTCGGACAGATTATAATTCGTCACGTGCCGATATTCCTTATTAAGTATGTTGAATTCGCGCCGGGCTAAAATTAGGCGAAACAATACGAGAAAATCAATGAATACTTGAATATCATACGAGCTATTAACACGCTCATCTTGTGCAGATTAGTTAAAATCACTTTGAAAAAGAAATTAAAAATATATTATTATTGAAAGTGTCTATTTATTACGAAATATATGGCGCAATAAGGACATCAAATGAGTTTAGGTAATGCGAATCATAATTCATATTAGAGGTAGTCATCAGGAAGACCGAAAAGAGTTTTCATGGGAATATAACAAGTGTAATATGTCGTTCACAAAAAGATGTGAGATATATACGAATGTTAATATCGTTTAAATTATATGAATCCTATACCACGGGCTAATTAAATTCCATTTGCCTTATGTAATACCAAAACCGAGTTCTACTCGCGTGGTGAGGGTTCCGTATATAATATACAAAAATATTGAGAATTTTCCCGTTACTTAGAATGCTCAAACTTCTTATAGGTTGTCCTGTAATCTTAAGGCAAGGAACTATTTTCCATATTTATTTTAGAATTTTAAGCATAGTAGTTTCGGAGATAAGTGGGGGAATGGTCAATATTCGTATTTTTTCCTAAATTACTTCAAATCTGTTTTTGCTAAAATTATAAAAAAAATATCTGAGATGCTTACAACAACCCCTTTCATTTCATATGTCACACAATACAGTTTGCGAACCTTTTTTTTTAATTTTTCAGTTTACGTCCCAAAAGTGGCCCCCAAAAGTTCAGAATTCATTAATTTACTTTACACGTCCATCTTTGGGTCACCAATTTACATATGTTTACCAAATTTCAACTCAATCGGTCCAGTAGTGTTGGAGCAAATCGGCTGTGACAGACAGACAGACAGACGCACGAGTGATCCTATAAGGGTTCCGTTTTTTTCCTTTTGAGGTACCTACTGAACCCTAAAAAGGTGGGCTAAAAAAATAAATAACACGGAGTGGAAAAATGTTACAAAACACATTTGAATACGATAACAAAGTTAAAGCAAATCTGGCGGCCGTCGTGCTGAATTCGAAGTGTAGGGCCGACGCACTCCATTTGATTGGGCATTGTTTCGGGCGGCCCGACGTTAATACGCTGCAGCGGATGCGATGCGAATCCAATTTTGGCCCGCGCGACCTGAGCGACCTATCCTCTGCTTACGCTCTTATTCTCTTTCCTGTCTTGTAGCTAGTTTAAAAAAAATGAACTTTATTTAGCAAAGGAGACGGTTCCTATTACAATCATGCGTGCGTATTAGTTACGAGGTTGACGAAGTAACTATTGGATATCCTCTGCCTGTTATGTATTAGTATTCAGAGTGAGAGCGCCCGTACGTGCTCGCGGGGAACGTGACGCGAGCAAACAAAACACAGGCGTACTTGAAATAGACCTGGTTTTGAGATTCCTCGGGCTTTTGTGCCGCCCATTCATTCGAAAATGTTAAAAACTGGACGGTCTCCTGGATTCAGGAGTGATAATAGATTGAAAACTATAAACACAGACCCTCTGACATTACGTGACCTTTTTACATTTGCTTTCACTGCAAACATTATGAATGCAATTGCCAAAGTGTTATGGAACATTTCATACGCAAATTAGACGAGCCACAGGAGCAATTCTGCATCGAATATTGTACGCACGCCGCTAGTCAATTTCAAGTCACTTTCGCCATCCTACCTTGCTGCAATTTGACTGGGGCATAAAGGCTCGGTGATTTGAGAATGAAAAGCACAAATGCAATCCACTAGATTTTACGTAAAGTTTACAATATTATGGCATCGATAGAACATGCCTTTTGCTATCTCGTAAATTTCTCATCTTCGAATATCGTTTCAACAAGATGGAATCGACGCGCTGTCAAGTTCTGAAAATTGGTTTCGAAACTAATTTTGAACCGAAATCTACTTTGCTATATTTGTAAGACACACGAAAGAGTGCAAACAGGCAGCGAGACGTGCGGACGAGGCGGGCATCGGGTCTAACAAGTTCGCAATCTGAGCGGGTATAATTGAAACGTCTGCGAGCCCCGAGACAGTGACGTAGATAATAGACCTTATTAAATATGCCGAACCTCTAGGTTGCTGCTGGGAACGGATTGAAAATAATCCCTTCGGTAGACTTTAAGAGTTCGGGACCAGCTTGCAGATAGCGGCCCGGCAATGCCGGCGATACCATCGTCGGAGACAGATTGGAATTTAAAATGCGTAAGCCTCCCCCAATTCAGCCGACTGAAAGGTACACTGAAAACATCACAAATTAAACTGATAAAACATCAACAAAACATCTTCTACAAACCTTCTAATACATTACCAAAATAGTTCCCCTTCTTAATAATATTTATATTTATTTTGAATGCGTACCATCAAACAATGAGCAAGAGATAGAAAGTTTGAGCATTACTTACAGCACATACCTACTCGTATTGTAAACGTAAAGGTGCCCCTATACATGCCAGGGTAGTACGTATAGTACACAAAGCGCGGTCGGGTTCGAAAATTGTGAGAAGCCGTATGACGGAGGCACGACTCAACCGGCGATATTAATCAGACGATATGCAATGCGGGCGCACACGTGCTCAACTTTAAGATTAGAATTTCAGAGCAAGCTCGTAACAATAATTGAGTCTGAGGAACTGCAGTACGCCCAACAACTTATTCAGGGACGCGGACTTAGGATGTATTTAGATCACCAAATATAGCCATCCGAATATAATCAAGCTAAAAACAAATAGGTAGAGCAAAATCATCACATTGCTTTCTACAAAAACATCAGAAGTGACATAATAATAACTTCGCTGAAATAAAAATTATAGACTTCGTAAGAAATTGTTACAAAATGAAATTTTATCTCGCTTCCCAGTATTCGATAATTTGCAAAAGTAGCCTTTGTTATAGAACATAAAATTGAAAGGCTGGAGATAATGGGAAGCGTTTCCAGCTAAACCTCGATTCTTTCAAGCTACAATAACAATGCATTTTGTTACGTCGTTTTGAATAGAAAACAATATTTCTTTTATGTTTGATTTAATGAAAGAAAAGTATATTCTGTACTTTTTTACATATTATTATTCAACAAGAAACTTCATAAAAATACCAAGACCCATGCAAAGGGAATAAATCAATATACACTTCTACCCACGCGCGTAGCTAGCATTTGATTCTGTTGGCAACCAAATAATGTGTACAACTCATTAGAAGGCAAATATATGCGAGCAATTCCAACAACTCAATAGCTGTTGATGTCTTACTTTGACGTTGCGAATGTGGTTTTTCAGGGACAAAGTGTCTCGTTAGAATCGGTTGTTGCAGGCAAACGTAAGAGAAATTGCATGCACTCAGGGTTGGCACGGTGCACTTGACAATGATTGCCTAATTATTGAAGTAAGCTGTGCTGCTTCAAAATGCAATTTATAAGTTTGTCAACCTATGGATCGCGACCCCTAGTTTCGCAGCTTCTTGTATTATTAAGTGATGTAAGTAATGATTTGAAATTGTAAATCAAAAAAAAATAAGTTAAGAAGAGTAAAAGTGTGGGGTCGCGAATAGTTTTCCATACTAATTATTTTATAGGAACAAGTTATGAAACTCCATTACGCCATAGTAAAGTCAGCATCGTAAACATATATACACTTTTCGACCTTATCCCCAAGGAGTAAGGTCCTAGAATGTATGCATGTTTATGATGGTGACTGTACCTAACCCCCCCCCCCCCCCCCCCCTATTATGAGTGGGTAAATTTGTAAATTGGGTCAGAAGTGCCGATGGCGCCTATGAGTCGACATATGACGGTGAACAACATACGCATGTTACACGTTCGGTTATAAATGTGACCGATACGAGTATACCATGTCATATTTTCCAAAGCACCAGTGGCGGTGTGTACTTAGTGTATCCGCTGATGCTCTTTATAATCCATTCACTTATCTATATCCGGAGGCAATTTAGTCTTATTTCCTAAATTACTTCAAATCTGTTTTTGCTAAAATTATAAAAAAATATATCTGAGATGCTTACAACAATCCCTTTCATTTAATATGTAATACAGTTTGCGAAACTTTAAAAAAAAAAAAATTCAGTTTACCTCCCAACGCGGCAGCGTGTCAAGCCAAGTTCAAGCAAAGGAACTGGCTAGCCAGCGCCTAGTGAATACACGAGTTCAAGTCAAATCTAACCTACTTTAAGATCTCACATTTTTAAATAACAGCAATAGTTATAGGTATCCAATAAAGCAAAGAAATAGAGTTTAATACTTGTTCATAATGTTATTTTGTTCCTATAAATACATATTTGGATTTTGCATTGCACTCATTTAGATCTCCATTCTTTTTGCGGCGAAGCCCAAAAAAGCAACAAGCAAGAAAGCAAGTAAGCGGCCAAGCATAATTTTTGTATTGAACTTGGCTCTCCTTTTTTACATTTATGTTTTGGTGGGATTTATTTTACGCGTCCATTCTGGGGTCACCAATTTACATATGTGTACCAAATTTCAACTCAATCGGTCCAGTAGTTTCGGACCAAATTGGCTGTGACAGACGGACAGACAGACAACCAAGTGATACTATAAGGGTTCCGTGTTTTCCTATTGAGGTACCGGAATCCTAAAAAAAGAACAAGAGATAAGAGATAAGAGAGATAACAGATAATTTATTTGTAAAACATGAGTAAGTTCAAGGTGCTCAAGTTTTAAAATTTCCTGTGGGAATCGAGGTCTACGCACGCCTTGCATCTTCTAGTTGATGTTCATTCTCATTTTAAAATGAAAAAGAGTACGTTGTACGAAAAAGAGAAAATTGGTAAATTGTGTTTAAAGTATCGATACATTGGCAAGTACGGGTGGGCGGTAAGGCGCCTCTGAGACGCAACAGATGCCCCGCCCGCCCGCGCAACAGGCGCCGAGCCGGGCGAGCCGCGCCCGAGACTTGTTGAGTGAATCGACCGACCTACTAACGTTGAGATATAACAAATACCCAGTAGTGAGCTTGGTTTGTGGCGATTTGGCAGGCTAACTTGGAAGATATAGAAATATTATATAAGGCCTGTGCCGTAAAGTATTTTTAGAATTATGTTTGGTGATATTTCATTTATTTTCCTTGTTTTTTTTTTTGTTTTAACTACGCCAATTTATTTGTTACACTAGAAAGATTAACCCCCTTATTCGTAAAACTTAAAATGCGACTAATAAATAAAGTATTATGTCCCTATTTATGTTACGAACACAAATGTCAAAGTGACGGATAAAGACAAACGAATTTCAACGGCATTTGAGCTAATATAGGTTTGTTGAAAGTATATGAATATGGCCATAAGTAATCAACATCAATTAACTATTTTCATTAAAATTAAAAGATGGAGCGATTTTTGCCTTCAAGGCTCACTTAAAATTTTGCGAAGCACTGAGTTGAGCTTAAATTGCAGGCCAGGGCTATATTTTTTTATTTCAAATGACCATTGATCGTGGAGAAACAAAGCTCAGTAATTTTTCATCTTGTTAGTATCCAGAATTCACCATTTTGTTCTAGATTAATGAAGTTACGAGGATTTACGTACGATACACCGATGCCCTCAATTTTTCAGAGAATTCTAATTTGTATGAATACATGAATTACCTACTTACTAACCGATTTTGAGATAAGAATATTTTTTCGATTCGACGATTGACCTCTTTCTCGAAGTTAACCTACCTAACTGGACAGTCTGTCCTAGGTATACATAATCGTCTACAACTTCGAGCGTAGTGTCCGATTGTAATGGGATTACTATAATGTGTATTTGCATACAATTTGGAGGATAGCTGCATTTTGTTAGCTGCTGCATAGTTCTGTAATAAAATGACAAAAAAAAAAATTTAGGGGTGCAGCACCATGCAAGTCAAAAGAAATATAATTGTAAGACCACGTGTGGATCAATCGATAGGCCTTTCAAAATAAATATAAGGTGTCTCAGCAGTTTTTTTGAATAAGTGAATATAGTCAGAGATAATCGCCCCGAAACTCACAAAAATTGTCTCTCCCCCTTTAATTTTCTCTTTAATATTATATTAACCAAGCCAAGCCATTCGTTCGTACCACGATATTTGTGTTCATGTAAAAATACTTTTCGGTACAAGCCTTATATAGCATTTGTTATAGAGAGGAGAGGTGTCTGTGAGGTTTTAAGTTTGTTAAAGAGTAATCACTACTCACCTGATTTCAAAAAATGTTTCACCAGTTTATAGATTATTGAGAGGAGACATGTGCCCTGCCAGTGGGACGTATATACGCTGATGATGATGATGAAAATGATAGATTGGCCCTTAACACAGGTTACATAACATAGGTTTTATTTTATCCCGCGGTTTGCTTGCGTTCTTTTTTATACGCGGGAGGAGCCGCGCGGGCAGGTAGTTTATACATTTTATAATAAAACAAGACACGCGAGTTTGCATGATCTTCTTTTTATAGATACAATGTCACTTTCCAAAACTGCAGTAAATAAATGAACGTGAAAAGCTTCTATCGGAATTCCCAATTCCAGAATGATTATGTGACTCGTGATGGATCATGGGGGGCGTGAGGAAAATGCACTGTACTGAGATTGTTGTGGAATAAAATAGAAATTAAATTATCAGTTGCAAAATGGTAGCCCAGTACAGTTCCAGGGAACTTTATTTACTTAGTATATATCTAATAGTTTATTTCGATTGAACGACTACGGTTTTCCTCATTCTAAAAATACTAACGTAGGTACAGTCAGCATCATAAACATGTATACACTTTTCAACCTTATGTCTAGGTAATAAGGTCATAGAATGTATACATGTTTATGATGCTGACTGTACATTGACACGTCAAATGTTGAACCCGTGGTTTGAAAGGACATTGAACTTTGCCGATGAGTTTATTACTAGTAAACATCAGGCTGTGGCCACGTAATTTTTTTTACTTCAATATTGGCCTACCCCTAATATAATTTGTGTGGCAAAGTTACCTGTAACCTATTTTAAAATCCAATAGACTCTAGATATAAATCGAGTCAACGGGTAACGAAACTAGTTACAACATAAACGCCAACACAGTTTGACCATCCATCCTGTATTTATATTGAACCTTATTACAATGTTCATAAAGTACACGGATGGTCAGTTAACTGTGTTGGCGATGGTACAGGGCTTCATCGTCACAATTATTTAGGTTACCTGATTAAATTGGATGTTTATAATATTTTTTGTGTCTGATAACCGCAACTCAGCAGGCCCGATTGTTGCAGAAGACAGCCCAACCCTATGTTTCACGTTCTTCACATTCCCACTCGATTTGTAACTAACTAGTTATATTTATCCCTGACATCTTCGTCGGTTGTCTTCTTAAGTTGTCATAACATTGTCTCTATACTTAATAGCGTTAGATACTATGTCAACTTGGTTCTTGTCTATAATATATTTTCTGTTGCCAGACCACGAAACACTAAAAGCCCTTGTGACGCTGATGTGATGCGCCCTGGTGTACCTAATAATTTGTCCCTAAACGGAATCAATTATCACGGGCGTTGAGGAACTTGTGCGGCGCTGAACCGACTTGATCGCTTAAAGAAGTGTTGATCAAGTTATCATCATCATATCAGCCGAAAGACGTCCACTGCTGGACATAGGCCTCCCCCAAAAGAGTGTCCCGCCCACTGCCACTCAAGTTTAACGATTCGGAGGGCTATATCGGTTAGCTTGGTTCTGCTGCGGATAGCCTCATTTCTGATACGATCACGCAGAGAAACTCCCAACATAGCCCTCTCCATTGCCGTTGAGTGACTTTGAGCCTTCTTATGAGGCCTACAGTAAGCGACCACGTTTCAATGCCATATGTCATCACTGGCAATCACCCACTGGTCAAAGACTCTCGTCTTGAGACACTGCGGAATATTGGACGAAAAGATGTGCCGTAGCTTCCCGAACGCTGCCCAGCCGAGTTGGATTCGACGATTACCGTAAGTCAAAAGGAAAAAAAACGGAACCCTTATAGGATCACTCGTGCGTCTGTCACAGCCGATTTGCTCCGAAACTACTGGGCCGACTGAGTTGAAATTTAGTAAACATATGTAAATTGGTGACCCAAAGATGGACGCGTAAAGTAAATTAATAAATTCTGAAAAAGAGAAACTGGAAAATTTAAAAAAAAAATTTCGCAAACTGCATTGTGTGACATATCAAATGTAAGGGGTTTTTGTAAGCATCTCAGATATTATTTTTTTCATAATTTTAGCAAAAAAAGATTTACAGTTATTTAGGAAAAATGACGAAAATTGATTTATTTTACTTTCTACCTTGTTCCTCGGTTTCAAATTTTATAGTAGCATTATATGATAGCAAAATCATAATGTTACAAAGTAATAAAGCCCCGTAACAGTTCAAGTGTTGCATTTCAGCGTTCACAGCCCGTCGCCGCCGAGGTATCAAAGGTTTTGCATTGAGAAACGTTTAAACGAACTTATGCTGGGCAAAAGGGCGCAGAAGAGCGGAGTCGAGAGGGCGACTGTTTGCTCCACGCATTGCTATGTCGAGTGCTCTCTTCGTCGTGTTTCTAGATGAATTAATAATTTCTCGACTTCTATATAAAACATCGCATTTGCCTGCAATCTACGGAAATATGTGATATTGATAACTTAAATAAAAATAGCATGATAACATGATGATAAGGATACAAGCACTCACCGACTAACGCTAAAATGACTGTGAGCAGAGGTGCGGCAGGGAAGGACACGGTCACATTAAACTCAAGCATCTGAAGGAGATCCACTGAAACAAAAATACAAAGTTAGAATATGGGTTATGAAAAAAAAACACGTTGCCACGGCAGATAGCATCACCACAAGCAAGAGCAGACCCCAACGTTCATTCTCGAGCACAGCGCTACAATATTCGACAGTAAAAGTATACCGAGTTGGAAAAATCGTTGAAAATGTCGGAAAAGGATGCATTCTGGCTCCGTTCTCGCTGTAATAATAGCCGTGCGTAGCAGCCTTCGTAAAATTGAATTAAAGTACAATATAAAAGTGCTAGAAATAAAAATGTTGCAAAATAATATCGCAGACTTTTACATTAGATTTAATTTAAAGTAAGTGTTACGACGGTATGCGCAGAGACCATAAGCCGCGCTATAGCGGCCCCCGGAGATGCGCCCGCGACGCCGCACACTTTAACGCGATCAAACGGCAGCCGTATGAATTTTTCATGTCGCACGAGAAGTAATGGTGTGGCGCGAGACATCGGATCATTCTTTACGATCCGACAACGCACGTTAAAAATATATCGTCTATCCATTTCCGTACCTGTCCGTTTCCTGTTTTGCTACGTAATACGGTTAACTCGCTCGGATGTTTCGGACGCTGTTTTAAATCCACTTTCTCATTTCAGTCCTACATTTCGCTGCGCGTAAAAGGATTATGATCAAAAAGTTGGGAAAAATAATGGTGGTAATGACACCGAACCGGTTATAGCCAGAACGGACGAAAAATTAAGAAATATGCGGCTTCCCATATTAACATAATGACCGTAAACAAATGAATAAGCCAATTTAGGTAAAATTATGAATACAAATCAATTTTTACCAATGACATGAAAATTGGTAAGCTTATCTAAGCTTACCATCTGGTAATAAAAATAACGTACCTAGCTTGTAACTTTTTTCAAAAACTCTAGCCTCGTAATGTAACTGAGTTAGAAATAGGTAAGGAGTAAAAAGTTTGAAATTTTATTGATGTTTATGAATATTATAGACATATTATTTATTTTTCTCAAAAATGGCCCGCAAAGTGTACATGAGTCGCTATATATTGGAAGGTAAAGTGTATAGTTTTAGTTCAGATCAAAATTAAAAAATAAAAAACATTGCAGGCCGCCTGGAATGTTACATATAAATTCCTTTATTTGTCGAGTACCAAATTTTTAAAAAAGTTGAAACCGGCATATAAAAGCCTTACATGTCGTATTCAGCCAATTGAACTCGTATTTTTCTGTTGCAAACGCGACGTTTTTCTATGTGTCTCAAATAGTTCGCGTTTTTCGGTGGAAAAATACACTTGCGATTCGGTTTAAAAAGAAAAACGGCGGGAAATCATTAATATTTTCACGTTGTGCAACGATATTTAAAGTTTATTATTCCCCCATTTTTGAGAAAAGCACTATGTATATTAGCCTTAGCCGGAATGGCAATTGCAGGCTTCGTATTATAATTAAACGGGCTCGCAAGCTCGTCCGTTTAAACAAATACTCAGCCTGCAATTGCCTCCTTCCCGGCCACGGCAATAATGTACTATTTAGTTCTGAGTGTGACTGTACAGTTTTGTACTTTTTTTGTGTTCATATAGGTTAACATTCAAAGATTTAGAATAGACGGAGAGAAAAGAAACGAACTATTTAGTTGCCCTCGCATTTAGGATTACAACTCCGAAAAGTCCAGTAAGCCCATCAACTAAATAGGATTTATCCCAAAGTGATGCTCCATTTTCGTGGGTTTTTTCAACGTTCAGATCCGTAATAAGATAAAGGATTTACCGTCTGTTCGTTAGCATAGTTCACGTGTGCTCAGTCAGTTCGGTGAGGCTTTGCGGACGCTTGTTTGCTCGAGATGGGATAATCCCGATACAGTTTCCCGGCCGTAGGTGCTGGCTGTCGCCAGATCTTTTGATGCCGCCTGAGGGATCGCGGTGGATATGGTGCGTAGAAGAGGTCTATTTTACTAAGAAAACGATAGAAGGGATACTTTAGTGCACAAGTCGAGATAAACTGAATAAAGGAAATTAATAACGTCTGCAAATAATTAAAAAGAAACAATATTTTTAATACTTCCGAAAATGTTAGGAAGCTTATTTTTTTTGACATAGAATTAATATACTTAATATAATGACGCCTTAAAAACGAACAATTTATTTATCCTTTGTGCATTTTATTAATGCCCTACGATTTCTTTATATTTTAAATTATTGGATTGTTTATTTTTTAATGTTAATTTTGTGCTTTTAGTTCGCTTATTTAACTGCGTGAACACAACCTTATTAGTAAAGAAGGATAGAAAAGAGAGTTTTAAGTCGTTATATATGCATGAAAATGAAAAACTACTTCAAATCAAAACACACCAAGGAACATCTTTCGTTTAAAAATATCATTACGCGGCTTTCAAGCAGTGTGTGGTAAAATAGTTGTCGTGGGTTTGTGATATTTCAACGTTCCCCAGTTGTCTGAGTGTAACACCAAAACTACGATTTGAAGAAATTTCCCCTAAGATTTCTAAATGATCATTCCGTAAAGACGAAAATTTTCCCGTCCACGCACTAGAGGCTTTCACGCCTGTCTGAATATGTCGCGGCTGATGTAAACCAAAATGCGATAGCGGCGGGAATAATAAAAAACATTGACGCTATTTCGGGCTAGTTTGTTCTAATGGAATACATTTTAGTCGAAGTATTTGTACATCAAATACGAACGTATAAACATTAAACTTAAAAGAACACCGGTGGCTAATGTTTTCAATATTGAAAAGTGTCAAAGCCGACCCGACCCCGCCTTCGGTTTGGACTGCGAGCGGTTTTTTTCCTAGCTGTCAGAGCAGATTTGTTATTGCAGATAAGCTTTAATATTTTCAGAGGAAATTGTAAATCGCATCGTCGAACGCAGTGTACTCATTCATCATGTGAAATTAATTTTGCTCTCGCTACCTATGCCGTTCCCGATTCGTTCTGTTCTGCGGATTTCTGCAGCCGGGATTCATATTACCGTGAAGTATTGATAGCAGAAAGCGTTTTCGATATTAAAAGTCGTGAAATACTACCAACCGTTTTATTATTGGCTTCTTAAGTAAGATCAAGTTTACAAAGAATATTAAGCATTTTCTACTTTTATTATGTCCTGTAAATTAAAATTTAAATGCAAATTGCTGTAGATCGTTGGAGTTCTCTTTAGAGTGGGCATGGGTATTAGCAACAACGATACTCGAGGCGCTGAGAACAATGGGGTGAGCAGGTAATTGGCATTAAACCCTGCTCGAACCGGTTGTTAGTACAGCCAAGAGGTTAGCGGGCGCCGAGCGGCAAACGGACTTTGAGGAGCTGGGCACCGCTTGCCCTAATTAGCAAGAAACATGAGAAACGAGAGGAAATATGAGCTGTCCCTGAGATATCGACTTTGCGAAGCACTACCCTTTTTAAGTGGGGTTGGAACGTCTGATAGGAAAAAAATATCATGAAACTGAATAGCAGAGTTACAATTGGTATACAGGGTGGGCCCTGTAACAGGAGCAAAAAATGTACCGGTAGATTATTAAGCTTGTGAGTAATTGTTTCTAAGTGGTTTTAATTGAAAAAAAAAATGTATTTTTTACTCTTCTGGAGTGATATAAGTAACATTTTATTTAAAAAACAGTAAAAAAAAATGATTTTTTTTTAAAAATCACAAAAATATAATTTTGAAAACAAAAATGAAAAAACTATTATGACTCACTACATGATATTACCTCAAAATCTGCATTGACTACTGTGCTATGATCTCGTGGTGCCAAGATACATTACTCGGAGGTCATAACTTTAGATCAATTTACCTCAGAGTTAAAAAAAAAAAACGAAAAGAAATGGACAAAAGGGGTTACTACAGATGTTCTAAGGAAGCCTCCTTTTAAATATGTGCTCCTGTTACAGGGCCCACCCCGTATGACAAGTTAAATATTTTTTGCTGAAATGTTGATATACCAAGCGTGAAAAAGCTTTTTTTTTATTTTAATTATAGTGTAGCTCCTTGATGAAGCACAACATGAAAGAGAGAACGCTAAATCTCTATGGTCATTTGCCAAAGTCACCCAAAGGGCAATGGAGATGGCTATGTTGGGATCGGTCTCTGCGTGATCGCATCAGAAATGAGGCTATCCGCAGCAGAACCCAAGTAACCGATATAGCCCTCCGAATCGCTTAACTTAAGTGGGCGAGGCTCGTTGCACGTAGAACCGATGACCGTTGGGGTTCTCGAGTGGCGACTACGTACCCAATGTGGACTGGTGACCTGTTAAGTCCGCTGGATGCGGGTGGCGCAGGACCGGTAATCACTTTGGCACTCTTTCGGCTAATATGATGAATGATGATGATGATGATGATTCGTCAGAAAAGAGTGAGGAAAAAGTATACCGCAGAATAATGTTACACTAAAATGTAGGCCAACAGCTTCTCATAAATATAATTGACAAGATCAATTGTATGTGAAATGTATTTGTTTGTTATCCGCCGAGATTTGATGTTTTCATACGTTATGTTCCGGTACACCATAATTATTAAATAGTTCATTTTATTTCTGAACTGAAACTGAACAACAGGCTCAGAGGAATAAAGCAATAACGCCCTTGATTGAATTCGTTATTTATTTAAACTGCAATGTCTAGTAATTGCATCTACCGTTTGATTGCAAAGAAATAAACAAGAATGGCGGAACTCAATCCCCACTCTAGGGCTTCCAATCTCGGGATCCCGGGATCCCGCCTTTTTTAGGACTTTTTTCCATAACGATATTTACAACTACAAAACCGGGATCCCGCTATTCTTATAATAATAGCGAAATATGCTAAATAAACTTAATATCATCCATCAAAACCACTAATTTTGGCTGGGCCACGGAGTTAAAAGTCGCTTGTGCATGTGTCTTAGAATATCAATCAATATAATCTGACGATCTGCTCTGTAATCTGACGATCTTTTATGTGATACATATATACTTGGACAGTATATATTTATTTTAGCTATGACTATATTTAATTGTTGACATTCCATGTAATTTATACCTACTTTTTGACGGTCATGATATAAATTCATATAGATTATATCATGATCGTCAAAAAGTAGGTATAGCTAGCATTAATGTATATTGTTGTATATTATGAAATAAAAACATTTGATCTAATCCAATCTATAAGCTAGCAATTGTCTCTGTAAGTCAACAGCTAGACGTGCCTTCCAAAGTACGGCAGATGTAACCAGAAAGCAAAAAAACGGTCAACTAAACCATCCAGATACTGACGCTGCATAATTTGATTATTGAGTGAATGATTAAAATCTCAATGTTTTAGATATTTTATAAGCTCAACTATGTAATATTAATATTTGATATTTATAAACTATATGACATGTAAAAGAGCCCTCGAAGTAATACTTAAGTACTTTCAAAATTCAATTGAATTGAATTGAATTTTTAATTTGAATCTCGACAGTTGCAGTTTAGAAACCAGTTTAAGTCATGGTTAACCTTTAATAAATAATGATTTATTACTTTTTTCAACAACAAACGAGTCATCGAATAACGTCGATTTCGAAAACCCTTATACGACGGCACTATATTTTTGGTCATGTCATTCATTTCTATTTTATGAATAGCATAGTAGGTACATTCGATGAAACACAGTTATCGACACAGATCTGTAGTACAACTTTTTGTTAATGTTGTTGTATTGACATATAGCAATGTTTTTTTTTCGTATTCTTGCAAACTCAGTTGATGACTAACCAACAGCACAAAACGTAGGGTCGAGGTAGACGAGCGTATCTTACATTACGTCGACGAGTACATTTACTTGGGCCAGCTAGTCTCTTTCAGCAACAGGCAAGACAAGGTAGTTGAGCGCCGAGTAGAGAACGCCTGGAAGAGCTACTGGTACATGAAGGAGCTAATGAAGGGCAACCTTCCCGTGTCACTGAAGCGGAAACTCCTCCGAACCTACGATGCGCAAACATGGTCCAAATTGAAGGTTGGCCTACGCGCGATGGAGCGCAGTATTTTAGGTGTTAAAAGGACAGATCGGTTCGGGTCCGACACACAACGCTGGGCTCCAAAACACGCATAGCTGACGTGGGTGCAAAAACTGCCAGGCTCAATTAGGACTGGGCCAGCCACGTCTGTCGGATGCATCCAGACACGTGAGCTAATATAGCTACCAAGTGGGTATAACGGGCGACGCAGACTGGGCCGACCTTGACGAAGATGGCGGGACGGTCTGGATGCATTCCTCACCGCCATTGGGCAGAAAAAGCACAGGGGCTCATGGAAATCACGGGAAGAGGCTTTTGCACAGCAGTGGACACTAAATATGCACTGAAAAAAAAACTTGCGTACATTTTCAGTTGGCAAATTAGTTTGTCTAATTAAGATACAGCGACATCACTAAGTTCATCAACATCCTGTTATAATCGTTTTGATGAATAGATTGTCGACTAAGTGTGCAAAGAAACTAAAAGGCTTGTTTTAAAACGAAATGAGTGAAACTTTTTTTGCATCCAATCCCGGGATCCCGGGATTGATGAGGACAGTTTCGTTATTAATACCACCGGCTTTGCAAAAGGTCCGGTATTTGGAAGCCCTACCCCACTCCCACAGGCTTGTTTTATTCTTATAATTACCTATCCAGCATCAAACAACACATCAAGAAAATATTAACGAAAACATTATGTAGGTAATTGCATGTATGTATGTATGTGTGTATGTCTTATTCTTTGGAATGCCTGTCATGTCTGTCAAGACCCTTTATCTCGGGAACGAGTGTAGCTATCGAGTTGAAATTAAAACCATATACTCAAGTCTACAGTCCCTTGAAGCTGCAAACTTAATAAGTCAAGTAATATCGTCTTATACTACAAGTACAGGAGAAAACTCTGGAAACTATACATTTTTAATTAAATCATAAAAATATAGTCTTTATTTAAAGTACGTAAATTTATGCTAAACGTATATTTCGACACTCTCAAGGGAATCAAAATTTATAGGGTACTTTCCGTTGACCTAATAACTATGAAATTTGGCAAGTAATATCGTCTTATACTGCAAGTACAGGGAAAGTCTAAAAACTATACATTTTTAATTAAATAAAAAAGTATTTATTTAAAGTACGTAATCAATTATCGAGGTGAGAAGTAAAGATGTTCATAGGTCATAATTAAATGGGTGACCAAATCTTTTTGTAGATTTTTTAAAACTTTTTTACAGAAGAAAAAATCCTAAAGCCGTATATTTTTAATGAAATCACAAAAAAGGCTTTATACAAGGAAAGGGAGTCTAAATTTTGAAGCGAGTTGAGCGTGTCATGTGGGGTATCATATGAAAGGGCTTTGATGACACAAGCTTAATTTTGTAATTTTGTACGGAACCCTCGGTGGGCGAGTCCGACTCGCACTTTTCCGGTTTTTTTAATTTTTTAATTAAACACAATCCTAAATTGGTACCTACCTACATAAGTGTCTTGTAGATTGTGTATACATATAATATTTTTATAGGATATTAAAAAAACATAGGCTACATGCAGCAGTTTACGTAGAAAGTAGACAAGAATAGTAGATTGTATGACAAGGGACTAAAATAAGCCATATTACCACAAGATGGTTATTTTCCCGAGCGAAGTGAGGGAAAATTGTTCGAGGGGTAATATGGCTTTTAGACAAGAGTTATACACTCTACTTTTCACTTTGACTGCGAGAAAATAGTAAAAACAAAGATTATCCCATCCATAATCAATAATAAATTCCACGGCGAAAAGATTGTTCAATTTAGCTATTTATCTATGGATCATAGTTGTCCGAAATAAATGCATTTTATTTTATTTTATTTTATTTTAGCGGCATACTTTTTTTAATAAACTGCTTTGACACAGATACAAAATATTGACACCACGAATAAACGCCACTGAGGCGTCCAATACACGGTGCATCACCCGATCCACGCGCTGTCTCATTCTCATTGCATGTTATAGATAGAGACAGCTATGGTGGATCATCAGTATTTAATCACCATGTATTGGCCGCTTGACCGTCTACAGGCGCGTCGTTTTTGTTTTAATTATGAATGAATGAATGAATGGTTTATTCATAATTAATACATTATTGTGCATTAGGGACTAAAAAACACCTGATATTTGAAATTAATTCTGTTTTCTGATTGGTTGTTTTTAATATTAACTGTAATCTGGTTAGTTGATAGCAAATACAAATGTTTTTTGAAAGAGTTGTGATTGGTGGATTTAATACAGTGAAGTGTTAAAATTGTACAAATTAAACATTTTATAAAAATCATAAATATGCATACATATTTTCCCTAGGAGCAAAGCCTAATATGATATGACACATTTTCGGGCATGAGAAGTGAAAACGTTAATACAGCCCTAGATTCAATTAAATACTTTGTTGGAATTTCAAAAAAAATGGCAGGTTAAGGTTAACTAAAGTGATATCAAAAGAAACTATCGAAGTTTGCAGGTAGATAAAACAAAGCCATTGGCGTGGAAACACGTTCCTGCGTGTTGCTTTCAAATATAATTTATAATTCAAGGAATTCAAATTGCGGTTGTGGAAGAGAACAAGTATGAATAATCTGTGTACTGTGAACTGGCAGAGCTGATTGTATAAAAACAGCCCCGAAGCAAGGCGCGTCAAGTTTTATTGATGTCGGCACATCATTATTATCTCCTTATTTTCTACTTCTCCCCGATACCTTCTAATACCTCACTGCTTGGAAAATTGCGCTCAATTTGAGAACGAAATAATTGAACAAATTACATCGCAAATCGCCTTATGGAAAGAAAATATTGCAAATTAGATACTTAAAGGATTTCCCAAGCCAAGCAATATAAAACGGTGAAGTAAACGTCAAGGATTTCCTTTTTGGAAAAGCGTTTTTTTATGTTAAGCTTTCAGGTATTGTAATTAAAATGGTAAAAGTGAATAATTAATCGATCAGAAAGAGTTACTAAATATTATTTAGGCAAGGCAGTTGTATTTTAAGATAAGTTGGGGCAACGGAAAGGATGTCTACAAACCAAAGATAATTTATAAATATCAACGTATGTAATCGATTAGGTACGTATAATTTTTATAATCATCATCTATCAAGAAAATAAGTCTTATATTTTGTTACATTTTTCGGTATGTGCATCTTTTATTTGTTTTTCAGTTAAATTAGACAGGCAATAAATAAGACACTTGTCTAATTCTAATGAAATCTACTCATACGGAGAATACATTTAATTAGCGAATGAAATTGGAAGCTTATTTCTTTAAGAAGATTAAACACAAAAACACTTAGTAACAACTCACAAACAATATTATTTTGAAATAAACACTTTACGAGAATAATTGGGGATTACAAGAGATCCGGGAACTGGTTTTGTTGAAATTAAATATAGTCAAAAGCAATGATACGATTTAATATACAAAATATACCCCTCATTACAAGCTCTTGCAATATATTATGTAAACTTGGGTTGCTCGTATGTAAGTAGATAATATAATAAACTAGATATGCTATATCGCGAAGTGGGATTCTTAAGCCAATTGGAACTGATCGTAATTTTGCCACGTGCTGCGAATAGGGCTTGATCGATTATACGTGAAGGCATAATATACAAACGAAAAGTCACACGACAAATGACAAGTATGTAAATACCTATAGCCCGCGAGCTACGTAAAATTTTTTGTCAGTCACTTACCCCCGGCCAACAACTTGTGAGAAGGTTCAGAAAGTTGAATCATGGAGCCCCATGGACGTCAGCTGCGACTCAGTTGGTGGGTTGACCAGCCACAAGCCTCCCAAACACGTAAAAAAGCGTCATCTCCTCCCGATTGATTTTATCATCAAACGATAGTTAATCCAATATCTTGACAAAATAAAATCGTCAGCTGAGTGTTAAGCGGTTTGAAGTCCGTCAGCTTGTCACACGAAAATGTAAAACTAAAAAAAAAGACTGTAATTTCCCCTCGACTGAGATTTTGTATGATGACAGTTTATATGCTATCCTATTTCTTCTACTTCTATTCCTATTCATATTCCTACTATTCCTATTCCTACTAATTCCTATTCCTATTCCTACTATTTCCTATTCCTACTAATATTATAAATGCCAAAGTATCGATGTTTAGATGTTTGGATGTTTGTTACTCAATCACGCTTAAACGGCTCAACAGATTTGGATGAAAATTCGCACGAAGATAGTTTATAGTCTGGATTAGAATATAGGATAGCTTTTATCCGGGATCTACGCATACGAAGTCGCGGGCTAAATAAATAAACGCGTCAGCTGGTTCTATCGCGGTGGAAAACTCGTCAGCTGATGCCCTGAAGTTTGTAAAGGAGGAGCCAGACTGGAGCATCTATCGCGTATGAGGAAGTGGTTTGGGGTAAGTGTTTCCTCGCTGCCAGGCTCGACGGACACATGCGTCAACGGTCGTCCGTTCATCATGTTCTCGACCTCTGTCATTAGGGTACTAAGTACCTCATCCTTTGGGGCACGCTCCTTCAAAATCACCTTTAACGAAGTTTTACGCTCCTTCTAAGGCACTCCCACGCCCCACCCCAGTGAGTGACTTTAGAACTGTGTACGCTTACACGTTAATAAACCTTACGGAAAATCCAAGTCACTGTATAAAATACACCCTCGGAAATATGAAAAAGCATTAAAAACGTTACAATTTCTCACGTAGCAAGATAGATATTTGGCGAATATTCTTTTCCAAAAATAATTGACAAGTCTTAAGACTCTTAAGTATACATTTATATAGATACGTTTTGTTATTATCACTTATGAAACAGATCGTATGTTCAGTCATAAAATCTACATAGTCAACACCTGGACTTAGAAAGTAAAAATATGTAAATACAAATACCGTTCCCTATAATTAAATCTCAAGCACCTTACGCCCGATGCAGCTGCATCCTCAACACCCTGAATGTTGACATTTAATGTTAACTAAATAAATGTCCCGTTCATTTGTCATACTTTTATTAGTTGTATTGTGAATGTAAAACTTAGTTGCCTATATTAAAAATATGCCATACGATAAAAAGGAACTCAAGGTTAGAGATAGAGCTACCCCGGTTATTGGGAGATATCTATCTACCGTTTGTATTGTCAATACATTTATTGGGGCATTAAAATTACACAAAGATAGATTGAAAACAGGGAAGAACTGCAAGTATAAAAACGAAACATAACATTAATTATACAATTTATAAACAAGCTAAGCTTGTTTTAACAATAGGGTTGTTGTATTTTTTTTCTATCCATTAGCGACAACAGATAAAAACATTGAAGCTTCTGAGAATCGAAAATATCCGTGTTAAATTCCAAATGGATTGTTAAAACAGATAGGTAAAAAAATACCTTGGAGCTCCCCTATAACTCTTAATTATCTCCTTAAGATCGCGGAGTTCATTCCGATATTTAATTATGCAAATGTTAAAACCTTTTTTCCAGGATCCTTCTATACCCTTTTTGGTTAATTAAGGAAAGTGAGCAGAATAGGCTTATTATTATTGCAGAAGTTTTACAGAATTCTACTAAAATATATTTCACGCGATAGTCAATGTCATTTCAATACTATCCAAATCAATATCTATGATCATTGATCATATACAGAAAGAAAAAGGGGGATAAGAGTGTAGTATGTTTAATATAGTTACTATGTAGGTAGTTCTTTGTACGATTAGGATATGAGGGTGGCTTGGAAATAAATCAGTGTTGAACCTAGCAGCTTGCGTTTCACTTCATGGTGGCAGCGGTAAAAATAATAAATTACATTAAATGCATAAAAGTTCGCGATTAGTGTTTGTAACATACTTTCTTAATCAGTGTTTGCTAGTGTGTTACGTGTAATATGGAGCACGCTCGTCCTCCGCCGGAATTAAATGTCGAGGGCAGCGCGGCGGCGCGCGCCGAAGCATGGAAGAAATGGTGGAAACAATTCTCGGTGTTTTTAAAAGCATCGGGTGTGAACAAAGAGGCGAAGGACGTACAAGCGAGCCTGCTGGTCAACCTCATTGGCGCCGAAGGATATGAGATCTTTTCTACGTTCACGTATGCCAAGGATGAAAGTGCCGACGATATTGTTTGTGTTAAGCGGAAGTTCGATGATCACTTCGGTACGAAAGTGAACGTAACAATGTCCCGGTTTAAGTTTTTTACACGCACCCAGAGCCCAGGTGAAACTATTAATCAATATGTGACAGCATTAAAACTGCTAAGTCAGGGCTGCGAGTTTGAAACTTTAGAGTACGGACTTATTCGCGATCGAGTGGTCTGTGGTATTTCGAGCAACGTAGTGAGGGATCGTCTGCTCAGGGCGGACGGTCTGACGCTCGCGAAGGCGGTGCAAATATGCGAAGCGCACGAGATGTCCACAGAGGAAGGTCGACAAATCGAGCAAGCTCAGGCTTCGACATCGTCAGGTTTCCAGGTGGACGCGGTCTGGCGCGCTCGCGGGGCGCGCGGGCGCCGGGGCCGCGGCCGGCGCGGCTCGCGCGGCGGCCGGCCGGGTGCGCGCGCGCAGCGGTGTTCGCGCTGCGGGAGCGGCTACTGCGACCCCGCCTACTGTCCGGCGGCCAGCGCGGTGTGCTATGTGTGTGACATGCGCGGGCACTATGCTAAAGTATGCACCAAGCGAGCTAAGGGGGATCGTGTGGACTATGTGGCGATTGCTGAGGATGACTCCGCCGAGATCTCGGATGATGATGAACTGTACATTAATGTATTAAATGTAAGCTCTGTAGGAGATCGGTTGAAACCTATCGAAAAAAATGTCACAAAGGAATGGAATGAGTGCCTATATTATAAAGGTAAGCCGCTTAATTTTAAATTGGATTCCGGTTCAATGTTGAATGTTTTATCGAAATCTGAATATATGTCTATGGGTTTAAATATAAATGATTTAGTTCCGTTCCGTAAACGAGTCTTTTCATACACGGGTAATTCGGTGCCTATAATCGGGGAGTGTGAGTTGGGTATTGACTATCAAGATACTAAATACAGGATAAAATTTGTGATAGCGAACATGAAATGTCAAAATATTTTAGGTTTAGACAGTTGTGTAAAATTAGGCGTGATTCAACGTTTAGATGTCTTGAATGTAGATGATTATAAGGGATTATTTAAAGGTTTGGGCGAGTTACCAGGAACGCATGAAATAATAGTAGACCCAAATGTACCACCAGTAATTTGTCCAGTACGTAGAATACCGTTAGGTATGAAAGATAAATTGCGTGATGAAATAACTAGAATGGAAAAGTTAGGTGTTGTGCGAAAAGTAAGCCATCCCACTCCATGGGTCAATGCTATAGTCGTAGCTGGCAAGAAAAACGGGGATATCCGAGTATGCTTGGACCCGTTACACTTGAACCGAGCCGTGCGGCGCGCGCACTTCGCGCTGCCGACGGTGAGCGAGCTGGCGGCGCGCCTACGCGGTGCGCGCTACTTCAGCGTGTTGGACGCGCGTTGCGGGTTTTGGATGCTTAAACTCAGCGATGCCAGTGCAGACCTCTGCACTTTTAACACGCCATATGGTAGGTACCAGTTCTTAAGGCTCCCGTATGGAATCAGCTGTGCACCAGAGATGTTCCACGCGAAGGTAAGGCAATATTTGGAAGACTTGGAGGGGACCGACTCCTTTATCGATGACATAATTGTCTGGGGGTCTACTAAAGAAGAGCACGATATGAGGCTTCAAAAGTTATTACAGAGAGCAAAAGATATAGGTATTAGATTTAATCGAGATAAATGCAAGTTCGCAGTCACTGAGATCAAATATTTAGGTCACGTGTTTGACCAACGAGGCATGAGGCCAGATGACGAAAAAATTAAGGCTATAATTGAGATGCCTGATCCGCAGGACAGAAAGGCGCTGGAGCGATTTTTAGGTATGGTCAATTATCTCTCCAAGTTCATACCTAACTACTCGGAATGCGTAAAAATATTGAGGGATCTGATGAAAAAAGACGTAAACTGGACATGGGACAAACAACACTCGGAAGCGGTAAAAGTGTTAAAACAAAAGATCTCGGCGGCACCAGTTCTAGCGCTGTACAGTGAGCATCAGCCAATGGTGTTGTCCGTGGACTCGAGTGCCGTGGCGCTGGGCGCCGTGCTGCTGCAGGGCGGCCGCCCTGTCGAGTTTGCATCACGCACGCTCACCGACACGCAAACACGATACGCACAAATTGAGAAAGAGATGTTGGCAATCGTGTTTGCGTGTGAACGGTTCCATCAATATATATTCGGGAGACGGGACGTGACCATCCAAACAGATCACAAACCGCTGGAGGCCATTTTCAAGAAACCATTGTCTGCTGTACCCGCACGCCTTCAACGAATGAGGTTGCGGTTGCAAAGCTACAGTTTCCAAGTAATATATACACCAGGCAAGTATATGTATATAGCTGATACGCTGTCGCGGGCAGCATTAACGGAACTGATGCATGAGCGGATGGCCGATGAGATGGATGCGCAGGCGTGCTTTGTGTTAAGCCATGTACAATTCAGTGATAAAAAAATAGACATGGTAAGGGAACATGTGGCTAGAGACAAACTGACTCAGAAGCTAGTACAGTACATTAGGTACGGATGGCCTAAAAACAAATACGAAGTTGATAATGATCTGAGAATCTTTTGGCCATATCGAGAGTGCATACACTACGAGGAAGGTATAGTGTTAAAAAGTGATAAGGTTTATATTCCATACTCTTTACGTGCGGAAATGTTAAATCGCATTCACGAGGGACATTTGGGTATCGACCGGTGCAAACGACGCGCGCGTGACGTCATGTTCTGGCCGGGCATGTCGCGCGACGTGGAGGACGCGGTGCGCGCGTGCGCGGCGTGCGCGCTGCTGGCCCCGCGACCGCCGCCGGAGCCGCTAGTGCCGCATGACGTGCCGGACGAGCCTTGGTATAAGTTAGGCTCAGACATTTTTGAGCTCAACAAAAAGTATTATTTAATACTAGTGGACTATTTCTCCAATTATGTGGAGGTAACCCAATTAAAAGCAATTAATAGTAATTGCGTAATCGCAGCTATGACCGAGCAATTTGCGAGACACGGAAGTCCGATAGAGTTGATAACAGACAATGCGCCGGCGTACGCTTCGAGAGAATTTAAAAAGTTTGTGCACATGTGGGATATAACTCACATCACGTCTTCTCCAATGTACCCGCAGTCAAATGGAAAAAGTGAACGGGCAGTGCGTACAGTCAAAAAAATGATTCAGAAATGTATCCTATCGGGCCAAGATTACCATTTAGGATTACTAAATTTTAGAAGTACGCCTAGGGATGGAATAGATTCTCCAGCTAAAATATTAATGGGAAGAAAGATTCGCACACGTTTACCAATGTATCAAGAAAGGGAAGCGAAAACTGATTATTTTAAAAATCACCAGTCCATTTTAACTAAACAGTTGCGACAAAAAAATAACTACGACCGAGTAACTCGAGATCTCCCACCACTACAAAATGAAGATGTTGTAGTTGTAGCCGACGGTCTAAAGCGTGAATTTATGAAGGTGGTAAGTAAGGCTTCCGAGCCCAGGTCTTATATTTTACGAGACAATGTCGGGCGAGAATTTCGTCGTAACCGTCGTCACATTATTCGACGGCAAAGACCGCGCACTCCCACCGGTAACGCGCAAGGCGTTGCTGGCGGCGACGTGCCACCCAGCACGAGCACGAGCGCTAGCGCGGGCACGAGCACGCGTGACCCAGTAGCTGACATGGTACCCGCTCCGCCGCCGCCCCCCGCGGAAGGTCCATCCGCGGTCCTCGTGGCCCCGCCGGTACCAACCCCTACGGTAAGTGTCCCGACAGATCTGCCTAGTTCCAAGCATACTGGGATACCCACTGGCCCTACAACTAGAAGCATGGCTCGGAATATACAGGCTAAAATGCCTGAAATTGATTAAATAAAACTAGGGTTTAGGTACTTTAGAAGACATTTTAACTATTTGAACCAAAATCAATAGACAGCTCAGAAAGATCAGAGATTATTTTTATATACTATATAAATAATGAGATTGCTCGTTTCGTGCATTAAGCTGTACATATTAATTAGAATTCATGTAAAACGTAATGCACATCATTGTATTAGTCATTACATTACTTGGACATCAACTAAAAAAAAAGTGTCAACATATGAACAGCTGTTAAAACTTAATGTACACTGAAGTGTACATTAAGTTTATTAATAATTGAAATTATGAACCGTACGTACAACACGTAGAATGCAATTATGTAAGTCAGTGCAGCAGCACATCATATACGTCCTTATGATCTTAAAACGGGCACCTTACTTTAGCTGATAAGAATATGCAATACTCAATAAGGTCACGGCACTGCAATAAGGATCATAATTGTTCACACACGTTGCCTCTGTTATATTTCACCAAATATAAAATGATGTTTAGAATTAGAATAATTAGATGTAAGTAGGTACCTCCAGGTAACCTTAGTTTTTAATGATACTCGAACTTATGCTGTTTGTTTGGCAACAAACAAACAGTTACATCCTTGCTTTCTGCAATATACTTTATCTTGTTGTTAAAAAAAAAAAAAAAAAAAAAAAAAAAAAAAAAAAAAAAAAAAAAAAAAAAATGTATCCATTAGGTGTAAGTCAATAATGTAAGGTAATGTTTGGTATCAATACCATTAATATGAGGAGGAAGATGTAGTATGTTTAATATAGTTACTATGTAGGTAGTTCTTTGTACGATTAGGATATGAGGGTGGCTTGGAAATAAATCAGTGTTGAACCTAGCAGCTTGCGTTTCACTTCAAAGAGTTTAAACTATTAGGGCAGCTGTATCATCATCATCCTGGCCGATTTCGACCACGGCGACTGGAAAAAAGAAAAGAATTCTGGCTAACTGGAGCGTCGTTCGTAAGCTCTCAGGTGACTGACGTAGCCTATCTTTGCAAAGAATGTGCCACATTCCCTACAGCTCAACACCCCTCCGACAAAATTGTATATAGTGGATGCCCGCAGGTGGTCAAACCTTTTAACTCCTCGCGCTTAGCGTCGAGTTCGTTACGTCTTCGTTCTTCGAAGGCTTGCACACTAACCTTTACTGTATGTCTCCACTTTGACCGATCTTGAGCCAAAATCTCCCAGCGCGATGGGTTAAAATCACATTTCCGCATGTAGCGCTTCAGCACATCTTTATAGCGCAGAAGCTGGCCGCCCTGTTTTCGCTTGCCTTCCTGCAGTTCTGAATAAAAGATGCGCTTAGCCACTCTAAGGGCAGCACTATATGTACTCTTATGCTCACTTATGAATAGATGTTATGCCTGTTTCCCTTTCGTGCCCTCGGCTCCACGCAGACGAAGTCGCGGGCGGAAGCTAGTGTATAATAATTATGAATATTAACATCAATACACTAGCTGACAAACATCAATGATATTTTCTTTTATAAAACCAAATGAACTGAAAATCAAGTAAACTAATTGACTGCAAAACAGTATCGGCATGGCAATAATAAGCGAAAATGAATTCGTCATAACAATCCAGTGAACCACAGCGCTGCGCTGCGGTCTGTTTGACACATTCCGTACAGTGCGGTTCTTTTGTGGACTTGCCTAGTGTGACCAGCATGATGCAGCATATAACCCGGGTTATTTAATATCATAAATTCAGAAGTTGGTGCCACGTGATACCTATTAATTGCGATTTTGATAAAATTCTGCAGCGTTACGTGCTTGTAACAACGTATGATCCCAAGAAGAAATTGCGTGGTTTATCCTCTCGTATGCCGTGTCATTTTTAGGGTTCCGTAGCCAAAATGGCAAAAACGGAACCCTTATAGTTTCGTCATGTCCGTCTGTCCGTCTGTCCGTCTGTCCGTCTGTCCGTATGTCACAGGTATTTTACTCGAAAACTATAAGGTGTATTTGAATAAAATTTTGAGGATAGGTGTATTTTGTTAGCCGCTACATAGTTTCGTAATTAAAATGACAAAAAAAAATTTTTTTAGGTGTGCACTCCATACATAAAACTAAAAGTCAAAAAAAAATTTTTCATTGTGACCCCCCGTGTGGCACATCAATCGATAGGCCTTTCAAAATAAATATAAGGTTTCTTAGCATTTTTTTTGATTAAGTGAATAGAGTCGGAGATAATTGCCCCGAAAGTCACTAAAATTCTGTCCCCCCCCCTCTAATTTTTGAACGGTGTATTTTAAAAATATGGAAAAATTCATGGACATAGGACTTATTAATTTCATTCACCGAAAATTGTTTTGAACAAGATCGGTTCAGAGGTTTTCGAGATATTGCTGAAAAACTGCCTTCCTCAAAGAAAAGGACGTAAGTGCCGTAAAATTTCTGTGACGATACGACCTTTTTAATAGGCACGGAACCCTTTGTTTTGCGTGGTCCGACACGCACTTGGCCGGTTTTTTTCTAATAGTTTCCAGGACCCCGTCTAGCGGGCGCCTACGCCGTAGGTGCTTTCCACTACTTAGCGGGAAATCCGCGGGATCGCCTACGATCGCAGCGCGTAGCGATTATTAACAATGAATGTGTTAAGCCTCCATTCATCAGTATACTGTTTTTTTGTATGTAGTCTTGACAAGAAGTTAGCACCAAGGCACCTACTGCACTGCCGCGCGGCATGCAACCAACTTCGCGCCGGTGGTGTCATTCTGAACGATGCAGCGCCGAGCGAACTCACTTTTGGCTCAGGCTCGGTGCGGGACGGTCGTCTTGTCGTTTTGCGTTGTCGTTTTGTAGTACGATACAATTTTTGTAATTAAAAGATAATTTGCTGATTTATTCACGGTTTTATTCTGATATTTCCTAAGAGTAGTTTATTGTTGAAATGCATTATGTAACTACATAACTGATATTTTGGAGAGCGAGAGTTATGCGAAAGTTTCTAGGATAATTTTCTGTACCAAGATTCCCCCAAAATCACTTTTTTCTACCGAAATCATATCCGCCATGTTACTAAACAATACACAACATGTACGACGTGAAAAATACACGGTTTAAAACTGATAATACTAAAAAGCAGATAATGGTTATGCCAATGCACGACATTCATCATTTAAAGGGTATTAGCCGCAATTAAATCGCAAAGCCCTCCCGGTTTCAACAATATTGATCATGATGACTAACAAGTCCTGCATTCATTATCGGGACCGCGACCGTATTGGATTTCAGCTCTTGTCCATTATAAGCATATCATGTTTATCAGTAACAAAATGCAACACAATGCACTATTGATTTTGAGGTGGATTTTATGACACAAAGGACAGTGTAGGACTCTATAAAATATATGATAGTCGGTAGGTAAACCAAACTGAATTTATGAACATTTCTAGAAAACTTTGTACATATTTAGTTACCACGTCAATTTAGTTAGCTTTCATTATTCCTTTTTTGTTACTTAATTCACGAACATTATATGAACTTTATTGCTATTTTTGGTAATTAAGGTTCTGCTATACTTATACTTTCTTAATTGTAAAGACTCTCAAACCATTGTCTTGAAAATTATTAGAAAAAATTGTTGTCAAAAAAGTAATAATGAAAGCTAACTTAATTGACGTGGTAAGTAACTATATGTACAGAGTTTCCACAACCAAAGGAATTCAAGGTACAACCGCTGAGATGCATCAGCCGGTTTGTGGAATGATGGAGCGAGCTTGGGAGTAGACATAAAGGAGAGGGCAAATGCACAAAAGATCCCACTGGGTCGAAGTGTATCCGAATGGGCCCTCATCTAGATGAGACAAGATGTACAAAGTTTTCTAGGAATACTGTTATACAGGCACGGAACATCGAGGAAAAACGACTCGTTCGGTGACAAACAGCATTTACTCGTACGAGGGCTGCTACTTATGTATCCGGAATAGAAAAAATAATCAAACGTACATTACTAAATATAGTTTTATTGTTTTTCAAAATATTCTCCGTGATGATCGATGCACTTTTGCATACGTGTAAACCAATTTTTAAAGCACTTTTGCCACTCTGATTGAGGTATCTCCAAAACGTGTTGTTTGAACGCGTCGACCGCATCTTCACGGGTCGAAAATCGTTGACCACGTAATTGATTCTTTACATTTGGGAATAAATAAAAATCATTGGGTGCCATATCAGGGCTGTACGGTGGGTGACCCGTTAATTCTATATTTTGACGTTCCAAAAATCGAGTTGTTTCGCGTGGTGTATGACAGCTGGCGATGTCATGGTGAAGAATGATTCTGCGTCGCTGGTTGTCTTTATGTATTTCTTCAAACACTTCTGGCAAACAAATGGTCGTGTACCACTCCGAATTATCCGTTTTACGATTTTCCAGTGGCACTGTAGCCACATGGCCATTCATACCAAAAAAGCAGGCGACCATTTGCTTCAAGGTGCTTTTGCACGAGTAACTTTCGTAGGGTTCGGCTCATTTTGAAACACCCACACTGTTGATTGCTGTTTAGTTTCGGAATCATACGCATATATCCAAGATTCGTCACCTGTGTAGATATTATAAACAGCTTTTGAGTCACCACGGTTATATTTTTTCAACATTTTTTTGCACCATTCGACGCGAGCCTCTTTTTGATCCTTGGTTAAATTGTGCGGTATCCAACGCGAACAATTTTTTTTTACAGCTAAATGTTCATGTAATATCTTATTAATGCTCGTCATAGATATCCCCAGAATTACCTCTATCTCGCGATACGTAACATGACGGTCATGCATTATAAGTTTCCGCACTGCTTCAATATTTTGTGGTACAACGGCCGATTTCGGGCGACCTTCCTTAACTTCGTCCGTAAGCATACTACGTCCACGATTGAACTCACTAAACCAGTGATACACAGTATTAAAAGAAAGTTCAAATTTTACCATGGAGGTCAAAAATTGTGTTTAAGAAAGTTGGAAATGTTGGAATCCTGGATTCCGGATACATAAGTAGCAGCCCTCGTAGTGCTTACTCATAGTGCTTATGTTACTGCTTTACAAGGAAATAAAATAAAAAGGAAAGACAATCATACATTAATCCTAATTGAATTAGACTAGTGGCTTGTTTGATAATAAAAAGCTTTATTATTATTATAATACGCCATGCTTAGCAAATGACGTTTATTATGAGACTTAAATTTATTGAAAGCCAAATTCACTATTTCCGGGGGAAATGAGACTTAAATGTATTGAAAGCCAAATTCACTATTTCGGTGGGTATTCTAATGGTATTCTATTATAAAAGCTTATACAGTATCCCAAAAATTACGTGCAAATTAGGGTGGCGATACATTGATTTTTCTTTATTCATAATGGGAGCTCATGTATATACTGGCTTTTGCCCGCGGCTTCGCCCGCGTACTAAGCGTAATTTTAACCGTCTACAAAGTGGTAGAATGCTCGCCAGGAAAGGGTCAGAAACAACGGCATACGGACCGGAGCCAATCTTGCCCCTGCCACAAAGCTACATATATAACAAACTAGACCAATACACCAAAGACCTACACCAAAGATATTGGGAGGAAATAGACACATGCAGACAGACCAAAGAGATTCTGTCGAAGCGCGACTACAAACTCACAACTGCACTAATGAAGACGCACAGAAACCAACTACGCAAGATAGTAGGAATGATAACCGGACACAACACCTTGAACAGACACCTCTATAATTTAGGTATCACAGACAGCCCCATGTGCAGAGCGTGCATGGAGGCAGAAGAAACGACTAAACATATTCTACTGGACTGTAAGCAGGTAGAAGTATACAGGAAAAAGCACCTAGGGTCTCCGGACACACTACGGAACGCAGTCAGTAATACCAAGGCACTCTTAAACTTTTTAGAGGAGCTGGGGTGGTTAGAGTGGGCGCCACCCTGCCGTTTCACGCAAAATAGGCACATTGGATGTCGACTTGCGGAAAATGCCCAGTAAAACTAACTAACTAACTAACCGTCTACAAAAAATTAGGTTCTCAGTTTGACCCGTACGTTCCGATAGAATAGGCATGATGACTAAATTTTTTTCCCGATGCCATGCGCACCAGTTTTTGAAGAGGAACAAATGTTTGTATGGGAGCAACTACACTAAAAGAACATAAATACCCAAAAAGTTGAGTTAAAGACGGGCCTCGCTGGCCGCACCCGAAACGCTTCATACTGATTGACTCAAAAGTATGACGTCACACTTTGGTATTTGTACTAATCATTGTAGGGGAAATCAAGTAAATTGCTGTTTATAGGTCGCGAAATACTGCGTTTAGGTCCATAGTTGTCATACAATTTTGTTTCTATAAAAGCGTAAGGATTCTATTGGTAACTTTAAATTTACCCTTGGACAATAAAAAAAATGCTATTTTTTTCTAAACTTTCACGTTTCATATATTTTTATGATATTGATTATATTTTTTTATTTATACTTTATTACAATAATTTGATGGTTTACTATCCATTTAGCAACACTATGTTATCAATTTTAACATGAGTCATCATGCCTATTGCAATTTGGCACAAATACTTTTAAGAATTTGCATGTCCACATATTCAATTTCAAAATCGATGACTTTATCGTAATTAACGTCCTAAAAATAAAGACATTTCAACGCCATCGCGACCCGATAAACGATAGAAACATACCCATGTTCATTTTCAGACTTTGTCATCACATTTTCCCCTTTTAGGGGTTGAATTCTCAAAAAAAAAAAAAAAATATAAATAATAAATAAATAAAACACGTTTTCACTCATTTATCGTTAGGAATACTCCTGTGAAGTTCCTGAGAAGTCCAACTAATCTTGTTTCCCCATTCAAACTTTGGACCCCCATTACAACCCTTTAAGGGGTGAATTTTAAAAAAACCTTTCTTAGTGCACCCCCATTGACCTATAAGCAACCTACGTGCCAAATTTGGAATCTCTAGAACCAGCGGTTTGGGGTATGCGTTGATATGTCAGTCATTCAGTCAGTCAGTGAGTTTCTTCTTTTATATATTTAGATGTGCATTAATGTGAGTCGTCGAACTAAAATAAACTCGGTGTCAGTTTTGTGACGGCAATTAAGCATATAAATCATGCGAAGTTTTAAGGAACTTGTTTATTACATATCATTTATAAATTGAAAAGAAAAAGTTAATGTTCATGCAAACCGAATAAATAAGTGCAAACGTCACAAAACTGACACTGCACTCATTGGGTACACAATTATTTGAAAATGCCCATATAACAGATAGTTTCTTTACCTGAACGTATTCCAAAGCCTTTTGCAAGCTCAATGTGCAAGAAGCCGTTTTTAAGAAACTTTAAAATACGAAAAATATTACATTCAAAATTGTCAAAGGAGCTACACGGTCGCATTTGTGTGAAAATACTTTTCAATACGTAATCTCCTTTACCTCTTATACCGTTATTTGTGGAACGTTGCTTCGGTTGTATTCAAGAAGTTTGCACAAAGCCTTAGAGCGCAAAGCGTTAATATTATCAATGGTATTAAACGGTACAAAGGTGCGCGTGTTCAATACGATCGGACAATGACTAATCCGATGTACGTACAAGACAACGCACATGCCCCGGGACACGGGGCTCAGAGCACTCCATCACAAGTTTTTTACTAACCCGCTCCACATTTTCATTTTCATTCGTAATATAGGTACAAAAAATATTTATCAATAAGCTCTCTAAGTTCCAGTACTCGGTAACAAACAGAGATTAACGAAAAAATCGCAGGAATAGGATTACTCTGTATTTTCCGGACCTCTACCCCGTTTTTTTGATAAGGTATTTTACGATCTCTATTTAGGTAAGGATGAGTCGTCATAGAGACCAACTGGATGCCATTGAAATGATTTACCTTTACTCTATATTGTGAGTTGTCAATGTTAGTAATGAAGAAAAAAAAAGGTTTTTTTGAGATACGCGCCTATTTAGTCGCATTTTATTTTGACTTTCAGACTTTATCACCTTGGAAATACATACTTTATACCACTATTATTTACGTATGAGGCATTGTTTATTATCAATACATTACAGAGACACAATACGAGATGCGGCTGAGGTGGTCACTAATAAAATGTTTGAATCTGAATAGGTACATCGTGTAACGTGTAACCCATCTGAAATTTACAGATAACAAGGGAAATCTCATCTTAGGTGACAGTGGTGTAAAGATCTACAACACTCTTCCGAATGATGTCATTAACACCGAAAGAGACGCGACGCTATTAGCAAAAAAAATGGTAATTGACCTAGCACGTTACAATTATAAATGAATTTATGATGAGGAAAACTGATGATTAAAAAGTATGTGATTGGAATGTTAAATAATGAAATAAAGTACTAGTACTACAATAGAATTTTAATTTTATTAAATTTAAATACCAACTTATATAGAATAATTCATAGAACAGACCAACGTGTACTAAAATTAATATAAAATGTAACTAACCTACTCATACTTTAATATAATATCCCATGTAAAATGACATGTAAAATTATTTATAATTTTATCAATTAATATCTCAATCTCTCCTACCCACATCGTACCACGTCGTCGTGGCGCAAAAATATCTGACACCCTCTAACGGCTCTAGGAATAGAGTTGTATCAGATATTTTTGTGGCCTTTGCTTCATCATATATTTTGTAGCCCGGTGGTTTTGCTGCGATTTATAAATAAATAGAATAACGTTGAGGTTCCGTGAGATTTCAATTCATTAAACATACACACACATCGCCTATATCCCAAGCAAATTAAAGCCTGCCAAATTCTACAGAATTCTTAATTTTAGGCATACCCAATTTTCTCAAGTGCAGAAATAGCTACGCGAGTGAAGAGTTAAAAATGATCTAAACAAGCTTGTTTTGCCTTGTAATAAAGACGTGTGTAGATCATTCTGACCTGTTCGTACGAGTCGCTACTTCTACTGCTGACTGTATATACAAGCTCTTCGCTTGCGGGTACATCTGACCTGGCCTTTTCTAATTTATCAAATCGTTAAAGTTAAAAGAATAAGAACGGGATTATCCGTTTCTATGGACACTGTATTGTAAAAGCAAAATCATAACAATCACCGTAAAACACTTAGCCGAACGCTGGCACCGAGCAAATAGCGAAGGAAAAAATTATCTCTATCAGGCTAATTGTCGACGGATCAAAGTGGTACGTAAATCCGACCCGTGGTATTTTTATTTTTCAGTACAAGTGGAGGGCGGGCGGGACGAGCCTCGGGCGCTATTCGCAATTGTTGTTATTACAAAGAGATTGCCGCTGAGCCGGCTCAGGACTCGAGAATTTTTCACCGAATTAATTCTAACATGCCGTAATTGCCGTTTTTATAACACAACCGCCACTAAGAACACGATAAGACATTGCCGCAAATGCCTTATGGCAAATTAATACATTTTGTTATTCAGGGTTAAAAATATGCATAAGAGTTCTTAAGAAACTGAGTACTGATTCTGGCGGGAAAACATAAGCCCGGTTCTGCGGGACTTTCGGTACTGAGAATACTGATTATGACTGACCGATACTTTATATTTCATCATTATCATCATATCAGCCGAAAGACGTCCACTGCTGGACATAGGCCTCCCCCAAAGAGTGCCACAATGACCGGTCCTGCGCCATCCACATCCAGCGGACTCCAGCGACCTTTACCAGGTCATCACCATCAGTCCACCTTCCAGTTTATATTTAATAATTTATAATATATGTCGACCAGTTTAGACTAGTACCTAATATAACATCAGCTCCCGAGTTCATAATTTGCTTAGACGGTGATCATTTTAACTGAATCGTACATCAATTTTAGGGTGGTATTCCACTCGTCCAATTTCTTTGTCCAAAATTAAGTATGACATGACACAAATATTCCACCGTCCGCCATTTGCAAACTACTGATATTAGTCACAAAGCGCTATGATAGAACGTGAAGTTAGGCAGAAATTAATGAGTACTAGCGTAAAAATATGTATCACGTTTGGTAGAACTTGTAATCAAGATAAAGACAAAAAGGTTCACGGATGGTCGGTTGAGAATGTCGTAGATGGTACACTAAGTTCAGTGTTATTTTATTTGAATAAGTCAGTTAGTGAGTGGATAGGTATAACATAGCGATGTTTAATTGTTAGAAAGGAGCGCACATTCGCCGAAAAACTGCCCTCAGTCTGGCGAAACAGAAAATGTATACTTACCGTTAAGTTGTTTTATGAAATAAATTAAAATATATATATATATATATATTATTTATAAATATGTGTTACTATATTATATATTGGATGAAGGTCATTAATTTCCCTCGATCAATTTTTTTTTTAAATATTCCAACATACTTACACAAATCCCAAATTAAGCAAAGCTTATGGTATGGGAACTAGAGGGTGATACATATACTTAAATACCTAGAAAACATCCAAGACTCAGAAACAAATATTCATGCTCATCACACAAATATTTGCCATTACCGGGATTCGAACCCAGGACCTTCAGCTTTGCAGGCAGCGTCACTACCCACTAGGCTAACCGGTCGGTCAAACTTTTCCCGACTATGTTTATTTGTCATTTTTAAGTGAATTTAGACAGGCGTTTTATTTCCAGTAATGTATTTTAAAATTACCGAAGTACCGGGAATTCCGGGTACTGGCTCAGTACCGGAAATCTCAGTCCAGTTCCTGGAATGGCACCGGTAATGCACTTCTAGATACTAATGTGTCGGGACAATGTTACTTAACTTTGATTCTGTACCCATGACTTAAACCCAAATTATTACAGAACCACTCTCATGTTAAATGTGTCGGTCTGTGATTTCCAGAGCCAATTTCATACTTAAAAAACGGGTTTATCTCAGTATTCATTAGTCGATAGTAATATCTCAAAATTTTAAGTAAATATGGCAGCTATAGTATTTCACTTTTCATGTTTCGGAGTCATTACATTTCTGGCTTCGGAAAGTTTGTCTAAAGCGAACGCTTACTTATGCAAACGTAAATTATTAAAAACTTACCTATAAAAACGAAGATTTGGTGGTGAGCATAGCGCAGCAACATGGATATGGACACAGTCTGAAAAAAAAAGATGTATTAGAATAAAATTCAGTCAGCGTGCTGAGCAACGATCAGAATATTAATAACTGAAATCAAAACTCAATCTTAAACGTGTCGTGAGTTTAATTCCTGTCGGTATGCGTAATTTATTGTATACTGATGACTGATGAGTATGAATAATGTATACTGGGCTGGATGTACATTCGACTACAAAAAGATGTATCTATTTTTTCACCTTACCTATCGCATTGCAACAAGGTTATCTTTCTGTAGTTGATTATAATAAACCGATAATTTTGATATTTTAATTCCACAAACTCATTTCCGCTAATTGTAAAACAATATAATAAAATTCCGGAGCCATAAAAGACCAAATAACCGTAATACGGTGGAGGTTGACCGCAGACGATTAAATTAAGCGTGTACTCGATTCCGAAGTCTTTCGTAACGGCACAGCGCTGCATAAGGCAATATTTAGGTATCGTACTGTTACTTAAATGGATTCAATCTGCACTAAGCGTTTCGTTAATGAAATTCAATCGCGCCGATGCGGCCTGGGGAGCAAATGATGTGGCGAAAAGATTGATAGCCCGGCGACGCCGACCCTACCTCTACGTACGTGATTCTACGCAATGACTTCGAATTGAACTTTCTAATAAGGAACCCGAGCTATAAAACTAACTCTTACCTATACTAGCCCCGTTGCAGTAGTGGGGGTTTATTTAAAAATACTGCAAGCGCTGAATCACAACCCAATTCCGGGACGACTTTTTGACGTATTAGAATGATATGTCAATTGTTTTAATTCACGCGCATAAACGCTTAAAATCACGAGTGTGTGAGCGCGACGCACTATTATTAAGTTAGAATTGGAATGACGTCGAAATTAATTTCTTCTTTCTTGTTTATAGAATGAAGGCCCTAGCAAACTACCACAGCGCGGCAGCCGACCAAACACGAAACGCCCACGGAATGACGGCCGACAGTTTGTTCTGGTGCAATATGTAAGAGTTTTCGTAGCGAAAGCATTTTCGTTGGGCGGGCACTGCAGTACGAAGCACAACGCGACGGAGCGTGGTCCGGCAAGCAATGGGCCGGACATAATCCAGCCACCGGTAAGTTAGTTTTACGGCCTCCGTAAAGTAATAAGCTTCGATAGCACCGCTGTTAATATTAAAAGCGCGGTTAATATGTGGGCTCCTGCTTTTATTATCGCCCCCGCGTGATCGATCAGCTACCTAGAGCACTTTGTTGTTTCCAAAACTCGCAACTTCAAAATTGTTGCCCGATTGCTACAGTGTTTCCTTGATGAAGCACTATGAACGACATAACTTCAACCCGTTTAACCTTTGAGCGAACGCTTACTAGTTACCTATTAACTTAATACAATTTATGAGTGGGGTTTAAAAAGTTGGACTTAACTCGCGCAATAACATTTTATAATAAAAATTATTCATTGCATGAAAAATCAACCATACAAAATGGAAGTCTTTTGACTTCCTTGTTTTGTTTATTATTTAACTATCAGCCAGCGAAACTGGGATTCCCTTATTTCAATGACATTTTCATATCATCGTTTTTTTTTTCTCAGAAACCGTTAATTTTTTATGCACAGCTAAAAGGTCATTGTGTAGAACCCATTAGGTTAGGTTAGTTTTCTTTTTTTACCCGTCCTGAAAATATTAACTCCTTAATTCGGTTTATCCTTTTTTACCGACTAACGATTCATCGAATGTATTTACGTCATACTTTTGAGTCAATCAGTATGAAGCGTTTCGGGTGCGGCCAGCGAGGCCCGTCTTTAACTCAACTTTTTGGGTATTTATGTTCTTTTAGTGTAGTTGCTCCCATACAAACATTTGTTCCTCTTCATAAACTGGTGCGCATGGCATCGGGAAAAAAATTTAGTCATCACACCTATGATTGCTTGCATACCGACAACCGCTCTTGTAAATACGACCAAATAGAAGTAATTAGTTGAGAATCATAAATATCTGGATTAACCATAGATCCTATCCTACTCCGACTAATATATAAATGCGAAAGTTTCGATGTTTGGATGTTCAGATGTTTGGATGTTTGTTACTCAAACACGCAAAATTTTGCACGAAAGTAGTTTATAGCCTTGATTAAAATATAGGATAGTTTTTATCCCGGGTCCACGCAGACGAAGTCGCGGGGGGAAGCTAGTAAAAATATAAATTGGAAAATCCATATAGAAATAGTATGTAACAAACTTAGATCTATCCTATGTAAAATTGTATGTAAGTCTTAAACATGTAGTCAGTAAGAAAACACTATGTATACACTTTTAAAACATCAACAAACAAGGCTGGTAAAAAAATGGTGGATAATAAAACTAAGGATACCTGTAGTACTGATAAGGGCCTATTAAAAAAACTAAACATGCCGGTGCATTAAAAAATTAGGTATCTAATAGCAAATGACCAATTCAAAAGAACAGAATTTAAATCACTCCGATTTTAAATCTCCCGCAGACTGAGAGTTGCGACGCGTCAAACTTACAATTACTACGGGAAAAGAACATTAAAGTATTTAATACCTCGTATTTTCAACACAATCTTCCCTGAACATGAATGTGATAGCAAGAACATCTTCAAGAAAAGACTAAAAAAATTGCTAATAGATACCCTCTAATTAATCTTATATAAGTTTTTATTTTTATATGTATAGATAATTACACAATTTTTTTTATGAAAGTGAGCGCAATACTCGCCAATAAACGCTGTGTTAAATATATATTTAAAGAGATAAATAGTAATAATAATAGATATTCTTTATTGCACCACGACATGAGAGAAACATGTTACAAAAAACCGGCCAAGAGCGTGTCGGGCCACGCTCAGAGTAGGGTTCCGTAGTTTTCGTCCGTCACAGTAAGTGTCCCCACTTAAGCGTTAAAAAAATGGGCTATTTGTTACATTCATTGTGATTTTGTAGAAATTACAGGTACAATAAACACCTGCTTATACGGTTAAATTACAAACTTAGTTCAGAAATTATTTTGAAATTTTTTTCAAAAACTATTCAACCTATCAATTTCAAAATAATTTTCCTAGAAAGTTTTTATAAAGTTCTACTTTTGAGATTTTTTTGATATTTTTAAAACTTACGGTTCAAAAGCTAGAGGGGAGAGACACATTTTTTTTTACTTCTGGAGCGATTATCTCCGAAAATATTAACATTATCAAAAATGATTTTAGCAAACCCCTATTCATTTTTTAATACCTATCCAACAATATATATATAGGGTTGAAATGAAAAAAAAAACACTCCCCACGTTACGTATAGGGAAGGTACCCTAATAAAATATAATAAATCACTTTTTATTTTACCACTTTGTCGGCGTGATTGATATACACATTAGTACCAAATTTCAGTTTTCTAGTGCTAACGGTTACTGAGATTATCCGCGGACGGACGGACAGACAAAGCGAAACTATAAGGGTTCCTAGTCGACTACGGAACCCTAAAAATGGCAAAAGTAGGCGGTCGCTTTAAAGCGATCTCTCCCAGACAATCTTTGGGTATCAGGAATCATTTACGAGTATATACAAGAGTTAGAAACAGGCAGTGCAGGAATAGGTACATCAATAAGAGCATACCTACTATCACATCAATCTTCCAAATAAAACTAATCAACACTTATAAAAAGGGAGCTTAATATAAAGTTTCGCTGGTTTACAAGAATGTATTAATATATTAATTAACAACTGTTAGCTAGTAGGTACAGTATCTTGAGGTATACGTTTACTCAATATGTATTCCGGTAACCGGTAAGCGATGCGTAAAATTTCACGAGCGGATGAATTAGGTATTATTAGCAGTAAGCTCATCTCATCTCATTATTGATGGATCTGCAGGCCAATTAGTGAGCAGCTACGAAGCTGCTAATGTCAAACCAGTAAAATTTTATTTTTCTCCTTCATGTAATTGGAAATGTGAAATGAAGAATCGCTGGCTGGAATTTATCCATAGCATAGTTTACTTTGTCGTTTTAATTTGTCGTGTTAGAGCAAACTCGCTTTATTAAAATATGGCAGGACTTTATTTGAACGGTGATGTGCAAATAATAAATAAATAGTCGGCTGGCAGGGTCTGGAATTCCTCAAATTCACTTTGTGCTTTGACACGCTCATGAAACCGGAGATATGTTACGCAGTATGTGCGCCGTTTGACAATTGATTAATGCAATTTCTCTGCTTGGTGACGTTCGACCAATCGGATTGCCGCCTAACGTATTAAGGAGAGCTGCGAGCGATAGCAAATAATTCATTCGTAACACAAAATGTAATAGTTCTCGATTTTGAATTGGATTACTCTATTGCTATTAGAGATACAGATGAAAAGTAACTCAACGAATAGACCGATTTTAATGCGGTTTTTTTTGTCCAAAAGATGACGTTGATCGAGATGGTTCTTAACTACGTTTCAACAAAATCGGTTTAGCCAGCCGTGAGATATTGAACTTTGAAATGAAAATATCAAGGGTATTTCAACTATTCTACTTATGTCGTTAATTATTCCTCTTCCCAGCCTCAAGGCAAGGCGCTCAATAGCCAACATGTAGAAGTTATTTTTTCGATATCATACAATTTTTGACATTTGAGGCATAAGTTCAGCGACTGTTCAATGACACATAGTATATCTTAACCACAGGTAAAAAAAAAAACAATTTAAGTATTCCAAAAAAAAATTGTTTTCTTCGTCCGTTTGTTTATGGTTAAAGCCGCTGTATACTTATTTTTTTTTTATATTACAATACACCAAAATCATTTATCATTATAAGATCAGCGAACATCTTATAAGTACGACTCGTATGACGATTAATATGATTATTTTAATGTGAAAATACAATACAAAAGTTAAAAATTACTTAAAACTAAAGGAGCAATACATATACGCAAGTCAAGAAAGCCCAACAGTTTGCTTAGAGTTTTATAAAAACATGTGCTCGTATCAGCGTTGCGTTGCGTCAGAGGTGGAATTTGGAACCGTAATAAAGTTTGAAAGGGCTGTAAAAGAGCAATAACTGTAACTCGGAGAGAGGGCCGTGATTTTAGTGCCCCTGCAGAGCCGCGCCTAGCTGCGATACCTATTAATTGATCGAAACCGCCCGTGCTGGTATGTGCTACTATTACTGCGTTTCGATACTCTGATATGTTAATCCCTTTGTTTAACGAGTGACGCTGACTGTAACATTTAATTAAATAAATAACCTAAATGGTATTACCTAGTGTTTATAAATAATGACGACCGCTTCAGCCTAGTCCGTAGTGACCCTGCCTACGAAGCAAGAGATCCTGGGTTCGAATCCCGGTAAAGGCATTTATTTGTGTGATGAGCACGAATATTTTTAGTTTTCTATGTATTTGGTACTTATTTATCTATAGTACCAGCTTTACTTAGTTTGGTTGGAACTAATCCGCTATATTATAAGATTATCCGCTTATATTTATTTATTTATATACAGGGCGTCCCACGGCTATGCCAAATGGAGGGAAAGTACCTTGAATATTGTAGATGGAACATTTTACTGAAAGAAGACATTATTTTAATTTAAAAAACAATTTAAACTGCATTCATAGATTTTTAAATAATTACATGGTTGAACCGGGAATCGAACCCGCAACACGAGAAAAAAAATATCCTGTAGCTTTATCATACCGATCGAAATGCTTCATCATAACATAGAGTCAGAAATAAAAGGAAGACCATGAATTTTAACATTTTTAATTCAAAATTAATCAATTTAATTTATCAAATGCTCAAAATAAGTCCCATTCTGTTGAATACAAAGTCGCACTCTTTTGAATATTTCGCTCCCTGTCGATTTTTTGACCATGTTGTGGTGGATATTTAGAATAATACGTTTAAGTTCTTCTTGTAGCTCGTGGACACTTTCATACTGGTTCTTGTAATCGTTTTTTTTTACATAACCCTGTCAGCTTTTCATTTTTCTGAACAAAATTTCACATTAAATGTTTAAAATTCATGGTTTTCATTTTATTTCTGACACTTTGTTATTTAGCAAAAAATAATCCTTATGATGATGCCTTTCGATCGGTATGATAAAACTACAGGATGATTTTTTTCTCGTGTAGCGGGTTCGATTCCCGGTTCAACCATGTAATTATTTGAAAATCTATGAATGCAGTTTAATTTGGTTTTTAAATTAAAATAATGTCTTTTTTCAGTAAAATGTTCCATCTACAATATTCAGGGTACTTTCCCTCCATGTGGCATAGCTGTGGGACGCCCTGTAGAGTGCAGGCAACGTATTTGAAGTAACTTAGGGAAAAGACGAAAATTGGTTCTCAACGAAATTGAGTGATTGTAGTTTTTTTTTTACCTAGCATGATTTAAAACAGTGTTCTTATTGCCAGTAGGTATGTATACACATTTCATTTATAATTTTGTGTTCGATCTTTATTTTAAATTAGTCGCCCGCACGGCATCGACCTCGTATCGCAAATAACGCAGGCACACCTGCGGGATAAAAAATAGCCTATAACCATCCAGAAAGTTCATTCTACACGTAGGATAAGCGGTTCCAGAGATTAAAACATACCTACTTATAAACTTACAAAGCTACAATTTCACAGACTTTTCCTCAACAAAATCCTAGCATCATTTGAATATTTTTATACTAGTCGACTTTAATGTTTGAATTAAGACTACGTACAGTCACCATCAGATATATCAGAGCGGCGAAAGCGCTCACAAATATCTGAACATGTCTCTAATGCCTCGACAATAGAGACGTGTTCAGATATTTGTGAGCGCTTTCGCCGCTCCGATATATCTGATGGCGACTGTACACTAAACTAAAACCACATACTTTTTTCTATGGAGCTCCCAACTCAACTGAAATAATTATTATACAACGCTTTAGACAACTAAAATAAATTTGACCAATCACGTGGCGCCTTTACTAGACTATAATTAATTTGACCAAGAGGTAGTCGCGTTGACTCCAATACAAAAGACATCAACGACTTTGAGCCGGCGCACCTCTGACTTGCACTTCGTTTCAGCAGGGCTTAGATTTTCATTAGGTAGATACCAAGTCTGTTTAATTATTTATGTTGAGTCGTATAAAAAGTATTGTATACAATAGTTAAACAATTAGCTCTTAAATTCTCGTACCTTACTTACTTACACGGTACTCGACTTTAAGAGCCCTTATTGTGTAACGATTATATAAAATACTATTATTGGTTTGTAAATGGGTTCGCCTAGTACAGAGGTTTACAAGGGCGAACATCGATCTAGCTAGCTATCATTTCAGGGAACACGTACGGTTTTTTACAAGCTTTATATTAACTTGACCAGGGGCCCATTGCATAACAATTTACAACTTATATTACAAGCGGAAACCTCTTTTCAACTCCTCGCATTAGAAAGAGACTTCCGCTTGTATTATAAGTTGTAAATTGTTATGCAATGGGCCCCTGTTCGTATGTAAGGATATAAGTATGTTACAAGTTGTCCATCAAAATTTGCAATCAATTTTTCAGTCATTTGCCGTTATCCGATTGAGCTGAAATTTTTGGGTATCAACATAGTTTGGATGACAATTTAATATTATGGTACCACCGAGCAGATCTGATGATGGAGACAGAAGGTGGCCATGGGAATTCAGTATTTAACCGACGTAACCCCGTTGAATTTGGGCTCGTTAGAATCCTCTCAATGAGTAATTTATGATGGTATACAGAAAAGTACAGTCGGCAATAAAAGCTTGTACCAAAAGTGATTTTTTTAACAGAAACTTATTTCGGTAAAACATGAAAGACACCGATGAAATCTCGATCTCCCTTGCGGTAGATTTTCGTAAATAATATGGAAATTGAGCAATCCCATTCCCGATCACAACTTCCGTACAATGGATAAATCTAATTGCATCAGCAAAGCCGGGCTTTGTCACTACCTGTTAATTAATCTGATGCCACTAGTGCGTTAGCGTGTCTAACGTTGCCTTCGTAAGAGCATTGACGAATAAATCTGGAAGGACCGCCAATTTCCATACAACGTCGCGTTTCTTTGAAATGATAAGTCATCTAGTTTCACTATAAAGAGGTCTCTGTGCCATGTATTACCCGACTGCCTCAGAAGGAGGGTTGTGTTTTCCGAGCGTATGTGGACATAAATTCTATTTCACGGGCCACAGTTCAAACGGCTTGATGGATTTTGACATAGTATGAGGTGTCCTCGGATTCCTTGTAATCGTGAGAGCGACTAGGCTATAATGTTTGTAAAAAAGCAGTTGGGTTTTTTTTATAATCTTTTGGTTTCACTTGTTATTATACCTATCGCACTTAACACATTAGCGCATTTTGTTAAGCAGAGGTCTGTGCCATACGTAATTAATCGTAGAGTGAAATGTTTTTAAGACGTCGAATGGTCATAAACGAGCGTTTTAAAAAAAAACTGTACATGAACTTTTTTTTCAGATTTCGATTTTTTTGGGTTTTTCTTACTCAGAATCGTTGATACTATCGATCCCCATACAAGAAAAAAGTGTCCCAGATTTTACTATGTAAGTTTTATCTTCCAGTGCGCCACGACCATATAAATAAAAAAAACCGGCCAAGTGCGTGTCGGACCACGCAAAACGAAGGGTTCCGTGCCTATTAAAAAGGTCGTATCGTCATAGAAATCTTACGGCACTTACGTCCTTTTCTTTGAGGAAGGCAGTTTTTCAGCAATATCTCGGAAACCTTTCATCCGATCTTATTCAAAACAATTTTCGGTGAATGAACTTAATAAGCGCTGTGTCCATGATTTTTTTCATATTTTTAAAATACACCGTTCAAAAATTAGAGGGGGGGGGACAGAATTTTAGTGACTTTCGGGGCGATTATCTCTGACTGTATTCAATCAATCAAAAAAATTCCCGAGAAACCTTATATTTATTTTGAAAGGCCTATCGATTCATGTGCCACAAGTGGGCTCAGGATGAAAAAAAAAATTTTGACTTTTAGTTTTATGTATGGAGTACACCCCTAAAAAAATTTTTTTTAGTAATTTTAATTACAAAACTTTGTAGCGGCTAACAAAATACACCTATCCTCAAAATTTTATTCAAATACACCTTATAGTTTTCGAGTAAAATGCCTGTGACATACGGACAGACGGACAGACGGACAGACGGACAGACGGACAGACGGACAGACGGACATGACGAAACTATAAGGGTTCCGTTTTTGCCATTTTGGCTACGGAACCCTAAAAAGACTGCATACAAAAATGTGATGATCTGGAATGGAATATTTTGGACACTTTTTTTCTTGTATGAGGATCGATAGTATCAACGATTCTGAGTAGAAAAAAAAGTACATGTACACTTTTTTGGAAAAACGCTCAAACAGCTCTTTAGAACAACGATAGTTAACTTCGACCACCATTTATTAGTTCAAACTAAAAAGAAACAAGTAACAAGATAATGCTCACAAATTGCTACCTTCCACGTTTCAAGTTGTAATAATCAGTATCAATATTCCGACCTCGGAAGTCACGCTGACCACCTATCTTGGTAAAGACCTTAATGGTCTATTTTTACAACTTGAACCTTATAACTTAAATTGGAAAGTAGCAATTTGTGTTACTTTGCATTTTTCATTTAAAACTGATAAGTGGTGGTCGAAGACAATAAAGGGCACAATAGCTTTGTTCTAAAGATAAAATTCGGACATCTTAAAAACATCTCACTTATACAGAGACGTGTAGTGAAATTAGCTACAGCAGGCTTATTATTCAACCCTTTTTCAGGCCGGCAGTATTGCAATCTAATTTTAGCCTTAATCATTTAAATATTTTAAATTATGACACTTGTTTGTCAGGCAGTGTGTAGTCAATATAATGCCTCTGGAAAAGGGTTACTAGGAACGCGACATTGTACAGACATTAGCGGTCCTGTTTGTTCTGTTCGTCCATGGCAAAAGCTAACATCTTTACTCTGTGATACCAATACGGTATCTGTGAGGCGATATGATTGAAGGTTCTAATTAGATTCATCTGCCGGTGTTTGTGTATTAGATTAGTGTTTCTAGCTATTCAGCATCTTCATAAAGGGCACTGAAGGCGGGTTGCACCAACTTACGATAATGAGGGTGTAGTGTAGACTCATGTTAAAATTGATAACCTAGTATTGCTAATTGGATAGTAAACCATCAAATTATTGTAGTCTTACTAATCCCTACTAATATAAAAAGTTTGGATGTTCGGCTGTTTGTTACTCAATCACGCTTAAACGGCTCAACCGATTCGGATGAAAGAAATCTAACCTAAGCCAGGGTTCTATACAAGGTTTATGTAATTTGTCCTGAAAATGTCACGGTTTCAGAGAAAATAATCACTTTATAGCAAATGATGATTATGGCAAACACTAGCGTTATGGCAAATGAAATTATGGATATCGAAGTTATCCGACGTATAATAAACCGCTTATCAAAAGAAGACGCAAATCTCAAAAGTATGTTTCCATAAATGAAACGAAGCTTAAGTCAAAGTCAAAGTGATTTATTCTTCAATTTAGGCATATTACATGCACCTATGAATGTCGATAAACTACCACCGGTTCGGAAAGTAAACCTCTGCCTCGAGAAGAACCGGCGAAAAAACTCAGCGAGGTGTCATTTTCCAAACAGTATACAATATATCATTTCAGTATCAGAGTATTATAAAATTTTAAAATTACATTGCTACAGTAGAAAGCCTATTTCTTTTACGACAGATTTCTAGTGCAGGATTTTATCGCTGCCAAATATCCCTATCCATGATGTAGTCGTTTATCTTATATGTAATATGCTTTTGAAATAAGTGTCCGTTTTACGACAGATTTGAATTTAGAGTCAGTAAGTTCGGTAATGTGTTTTGGAATTTTATTGTAGAATTTTATACAATTTCCCAAGAATGACTTTTTCGCTTTTACTAGCCTGTAAAAAGTTGTTTTGAGCTTCCCTGCGCTTCTGGTAACCTTGGGCCTATCAGTGTTTGTTGGGTAGTTGTATAAATTCTTCCTAACATACATGATTATTTCAAATACGTATAGCGACGGCAGTGTTAGAATATCTGTAATTACTACTGTACTTACAGCGCCATCTATTGTGTTACTGCTAAACATACATACGCCCAGAAATAGAAGGATGGTAGTTTTATTGTGCCGCTACTGCGCACTAGGTGGCAGTTAAAATTAAACGTCTGCCACACCATCATCATTTCTAATCGCTTTTGCAAACAGCGTACCGAACGTACTTTCACTACCCGGCGCGAGATGGCGTAATAAACAACATGACTGGAACAATTTGACAAAGGGATGTAAAGGGATGACTGCTCAGGAACAAAATACAAAGGACAGTGACAGTGAGGAAGAGTATGTCCAGCCGCGTGGCCATTGTCAACTTAAAGGTTAATAGACCACCACCTAACAGGCGGGCACTCATACTAATACCTATTAAAAATGTTCATTACATGATATTACATTTATTAATATATTTGTATTTTTCTTAGACTTATCTGTGATTTTAGTTTGTTTTTATGTTATTGTACACGGTGTATTTGTCTTTCTCGTTTTACCTGTCTTCCACTAATTTGCTCTTGAAGGCTTGCTCAAGTAGTAATAAGTTCGCATTTGTATTTTAATCTTATATGACATGTTTATGTTTTACCCTCTCGAAACCCACAAGAAAGTGCTTACATACATAATAATAAGTCAATGCCTACTAATAACATTTTGTTTAATTACCATATCATGGGTACATAAAGACCATGTAAATTTTTTATAGTTCAACGCCTGGCATGAGAATTTTTTAGTCAGCAGTGGTGACCAGTTCGATGTAATTACCCCTCTGACGTAATAGCCCTGCTTTACGCCATAGTCGCTTTCCGCTACATACGGGGAAAAGCAAGGAATGGGGAATGGACGAAAATTTTAGAAATGCCCGATTATTTTTTTGGTGATAGGAATAACCTTCCTTAGCACCAAAAATAAGTTCCGGATTTTTCCCCTGCGTCTATAATTTTTGAAAAATATAAACAATTACCTCACTTACGTTTTGGGTCAAGGACGGTTAATAGACAAATTCCTTGACCTTTCCTTTACCACCGATATTTAAGATTTTTTTTGCAATATAGGACGGATCGAGGAAAGTGCCGTCCTTGACCCAAAACGTAAGTGAGGAAACAGTTTATATTTTTCAAAAATTATAGACGTGGCTGAAAAATCTGAAACTTTTTTCTGGTATTAAGGAAGGCAATTCCTATCACCAAAAAAATAATCAGGCACTCCTGATATTTTCATCCATTCCCCATTACCCCTACAACTTACGGGGAAAATCACGGAATTGGCAACGAATTCTTGGCAGTAAATGTGTTAAAGTATGGTACTCACAAACACGAGCATGATGAAGAACGCAGCGATGTATGAGCTGCGGGCTGTCAACATCGAAACGAAGCGATAGTGTTCGCCGGTGATCACATTCCTGTTAACAAAAGGTAACCTGTATTATTCGTTATTTTATTAGTGTGAGACGAGACACGTTGTCACACGTTCGAAACTTTCTTAGTTGAGTCTTCTATACCTCATTCCCTTAGAGCATACATAACTGGAGTAGCCTTATGTCGTATTTGCGTACAAAAATGTCTGCCGAATTTTGTGGGGGCGGGGGGGGGAGCATCTTAATAGGATATTGAAACTCAATTGTATATTGAAAGCTTGAAGTGGTTGAACGTTTATATATAAATTTTGTTTTACGCCAGTAATAACAAACCGTAATAGCTATATTTCTGGACCCAACACGCCAGTGGCGCCAACTGGTGAGCGCAAAAACGATAGCCCTCATTGTTTGATCTTGTATCCATTTAGCAACACTACGTTATCAATTTCAACATGAGGAAACTACCCTATACTCAGGACCAGCTATGGTAATACTAATACCACGTACATATTAGGGTGTTGCTTAAAAATCGAAAATTTGAAATTTAAGTGAGCCACCTTATTATATTGGTCTAATACGTGAAAAAATATATATAGCGACCCCTAAACCTTATCCAAAAATAAAAATAAAAAACAGATGTTATTTTTTTACGTATTAGAACAATAAAATAGGGTGTCTCACTGAAATTTAAAACTTTCGGTTTTTAAGCAACACCCTAGTACATATAAATCTCAATAAGCGTGACAGAGGGAAATATCATTCGTAGTCCTTGTTCCACTTTTTTTTATTTGCCACAACTGATTTAGTATAAGGTTGTGGCAAATAAACCATTACCCACCGAAATTAAGTAGGTACTTTATGGTAAACCTGCAGTAATCGACTGGTTTCATAGCTATTTAAATGGTCGTCGGCAAAGAATAAAGGTGGATTCCTTTTGTACTTCTTGGTGTAGTACACAGGCGGGCGTTCCGCAGGGCGGTGTGCTATCTCCTCTCTTATTTTCTATTTTCATAAATTCCATCACCCACAATATTTCCTCTTATTATCACCTTTATGCCGATGATCTTCAGATTTATACACAGTCCGTGCTCGGTGATCTCCCTTGTGCCATAGTGAAAACTAATGATGACTTGGTACGCATTCTCAAATGGAGTCAACGATATGGTCTGATTGTGAACCCAGCGAAGACCCAAGTCATTGTTATTGGTAGCAATAATCTGATTTCCAGAGTTGATTTTGCAAATCTCCCTCCAATACTTTTTGATGGGATTCAGATTGCTTACTCGATGCAAGTGAAAAATCTCGGGATCATTATGGATCGATCCTTGTCCTGGGTGCCTCAAGTGAGTGAAGTGAGCAGGAAGGTATTTGCTGCAGTGGGGTCTCTCAGGCGGCTTCGTAATTTTCTACCTACTGCAACTAAAATTGCGCTCGCTCAAACGTTACTTCTTCCTATTCTTGATTATGCTGATGTATCCTATCTCGACCTTTCTGAGGAACAACTTAATAAGCTAGAGCGTCTCCAAAATGTCTGCATTCGGTTCATATTTGGGTTACGCAAATATGACCATGTTTCTAGTTTCCGTTCTAAACTCAAGTGGCTCCCTATCCGTTATCGCCGTAACTCTCACATTATTTCGCTTCTGTATAATATCCTTTTTAACCCTGCAACTCCCCGCTATCTCAAAGAACGTTTTAGTTTTTTAAATTCTGTTAGATGTTCTAACAATTTGCTATTAACTGTGCCTTCATCATCTACCAAATTTTACAATAGTTCGTTCACTATTAATTCTATCCGACTGTGGAACTCTCTCCCTCTTGACATCAGACAAGCAAAATCTATCGGCAACCTCAAATCCCTTCTTAAAGAACATTATTTGTCTCTCCCCTAACCCTGATTGTATTTTTGGCTGACTGTTTATGTATCATTATATTTGTGTTTGTGTTATTTGTATATATGTATGATTGTGTGTGTATGTTTATATATAGAGGTATTTATGTACGTTTATTTTTATAATTTCTTGATTTTTGATTGATAATAATCTCTGCACCACCTACTGCATAATCTAGTTTTATCTCTTTCTCCGATACCCAAAGGTTGTCTGGAAGAGATCGCTCTTCAGCGATAAGACCGCCTGTTGTCTACCTCTACCTACATGTTATTGTATTGTTTCTCTATGTAACTGCTTTGTTTGTGTGAGGTGTGCAATAAAGAGTATTTGTATTGTATTGTATTGTAAGCCATCAGCCATTTTAAAACCAGTTCTTAATTTTCATTGTGACAACACGTATAGCTTGTCCTGAGTATTATAGGTCCATGTGCGGGAGTGTCTCGCGCTGGTTTGTGACTTAACCTCTCGGTGCCCAACGTCGATATATGATGTCACATGTAATACTGAAGTCTAGACCTACTGCATGGCTATCACAAGACGGCGCGCGAGCTCTCTCGATTTTTCTCGCACTAAGTTTTCTAATAAGAAAGAGACGGATAGTGCGAGAAAAATCGAGACAGCTCGCGCGCCGTCTTGTGATAGCCGTGCTGATGTCTTCAATTGATTTCGCATCAAGCTGTCAAGTCAAGATGTCGGCAGAGTGGTCGCGTTTAATGGCAGCCACTAGGGGCTGTAATGTGCGGGCGCTTTACACATACCTCAAATAACCTTTATTATCCTCCTGCTCAGCTAGAGACTTGATAGAAGCCATGAGCAAGTCGTCATAGCCGAGAAACTCGTCCAGGACGAATCTCGAGAAGGGATCGCCAAAGCACTCGTCTCGGCTCGGGTCTAACGTGACGATCTTCACTGGGATCTTGAGACGCAGGCGAGCGTTGGGCGAGAGACGGAGAAAGCCGTACTCGAGGGAATATTCCAATATGTAGTCGTCATCTGGGTGAAATAATGGGGAAAACACGTGAAAAATCTTAAACTGACCGGGAAAAAGATATACGAGGTGACAACATTCTTACGTCTCTTTCTTTAGGGTGATAACTACTCTCAACTACTCTGCTATTGGCCAGGTTGGATGGCCAGGTCATAATAAAGTTCTTTGTTTTTTTTTGTGTAATTTTCACAGCATTTATTTATGTTTTAAGATGTTATGGTTTATTTTATTAATATGGGGGATTTACTTCTAGAGGGCAGTTAGGGTCCAAGGTGTCCAAGATCTTTGTCCAATGTGCATTGCGTCTCACATTTTCAATCAAAATTTACGACGCAAATACACATTGGACAAAGATCTCGGACAAATGGAATACTACTCTTATGGGAGTAGTGGCCCGATTAATACACGACCCAATAATCCGCGTCCACTATATTTCTGTCTTTTCAACCCATGCATAAAGAGAGAGAGAGAGAGAGAAAGATAAGTGGACGCGGTTTAGTGGGCCGTTCATTAACTGGACCCAGCGTAGTTAGCGCATTATGGAGATATCGCACAGGGGGCCGATTTTAGGGTTCCGTACCTCAAAAGGAAAAAAACGGAACCCTTATAGGATCACTCGTGCGTCTGTCTGTCCGTCTGTCACATCCGATTTGCTCCGAAACTACTGGACCGATTGAGTTGAAATTTGGTAAATAGGATCACTCGTGCGTCTGTATGTCCGTCTGTCACATCCGATTTGCTCCGAAACTACTGGACCGATTGAGTTGAAATTTGGTAAACATATGTAAATTCGCGACCCAAAGATGGACGCGTAAAGAAAAGTAATGAATTCTGAACAAGGGGGCCAGAGTGTACATCAGGACAAAGAGCTAGTTCTTACCTAGCGTCGGTCGCGCTCACTCGAATTGTCGGGTTAATTTGTAATTTTGAATATCTAATCAATTTGTGTAATCGTTCTTCAAGTTTCATTAAAGACTCAATAACTTATCTGGATAACTAAAATCGCTGGTCAGATTCTAATGCTAGTTGAATATAAAATATAAATAAATAATAACCTTTTGAAGAATCATTAGAAGCGCCTTCGTCCAGAGATTCCTGCAAGAAAACAAACAAGCATCGTACATTAAACAGTTACTGTTTATTAATTTTAAAGCACCTACGGACTCAATTCTGGAACACGCTACGGACTTATTGAGATCAGATTGAAATCTAGCAAAAGGTCGGCAACGCACTTGTAACTATAGGCTGTGTCAGTTTACCATCAGGAAGGCCGTATGCTAGTTTGCCACCGTCGCGTCGTCGACAAAATCCTACTGATTATTATTGGCAGAGTGCAAAGCGGGTGGAGGGGGTAGCCTAAACGATCACAGCGCTCGCTACGGCTAAAATTGTCATTTTTGTCGCTGACTTGAGCTGTCAAATCTATATTGCAGTAAACATTTTCTAATCGTTTTTGAGATAAAAATATGGCCCTGACTACCATTGGCCAAAATTGTGTAATATAGTAAAATAACACAAGATTTCATTAATATTTTTGACAATATTTACTTACTTCTTGTTTGACAGCGGTGACAATATTGTCCATAATGGCCGTCTGTCACGTGGCGCTGTCGTCGCGCTCGGTCCCAATAAATGAGAAATTTTGGATGTTTGGATATTTGGATGTTTAGACATGTCTTACTTAATCACGCTTAAACGGCTCAACCGATTTGAATGAAATTTTGCACAAAATAGTTTATAGGCTGGGATAAAATATAGGATAAATTTTATTCTGGGTCCACGCAGACGAAGTCGCGGGTGGAAGCTAGTAAATAAATAAATTAAAAGTATAAAAAACTTTTTTAAAAACAACCTTTTATTTAAATGCGCTAAAAAGAATAAAATAAACTTTTCCTTTAAAACTTTTACTATAAACTTATAACGTCATAACACATTTTCGATGATATAAAAGCTTGTCGCGAGATTTACCTGAGTATATACGAGTACCTAATTCTCGCGACAAGCTTTTGTATCATCGAAAATGTGTTATGACGTTATAAGTTTATAGTAAAAGTTTTAAAGGAAAAGTTTATTTTATTCTTTTTAGCGCATTTAAATAAAAGCTTGTTTTTAAAAAAGTTTTTTTTACTTTTAATTTATTTATTACTTTTTAGTCATCGCTGGACAGGTTTCTCTGTATATTGTCCGCCATATTGGATTAAGAGTGACGTCACTTTATTTTTCGAGTTATTCTCAGCAAGCCCTTTCATTTGATACCCATATTGTAGGAGTGCATTAAAAATAAATAACCCGCCATCTTGGGTGTTCCGCCATATTGGATTTTTTGACTGTATTTTTTTGCACACACATCAACTGCTCATTGAGAGGATTGTAACGAGCCCAAACACGACGGGTTTATCCTGTATAATTAATGAGTTCCTACGGCCACCTTCCGCCTCCATCATCAGACCTGGTTTATGGTACCATAGTATTGCATTGTCATCCGACTTACATAATTGTACAAAATTTCAACTTGATTGGACTTCGCGAAGTTGGTCAAATTTAACCTGCAAGATTTCACCCGAACAAACATACATACATACATTGCAAGTTAAAAAATAAAAGCTTTTAAAATAGCTAGTAGCCAACTGAATTCAAATTGAATTGGCTAGAAGACCGAGAGCGAAACCAGATTACCGAAACTACGTGAACAAGGCAATGAAGTACGCACATAATGGCTTAATGTCATTAGTGAGTTATATTATATTTGTCGTGTATGGGAATCATCTAAGAAACAGGGCTTCTTAGCCATTAGGAATGGCTTCATTTCACAACAATCAAATTAGAATAACGCGGAAGTATTCTTTAATTGCAAGCAGGCATGTGCCTTTACGTCACCCTGGGTCGTATGGGTCAATAACCCTAAGAGATGTGCGAAGATATGTGTTCGTATATTATTATTTGTCAAATAGGTCTGCATCAATTACTTTTGAAAAATAGCTGAAAAATCTGAAATTTCATTTCATAAGGTATTCCTATCATCAAAAAATGAATCAGGCACTTCTGATATTTTCATCCATTCCCCATTGGAGCAGTGTTAAGGTAGGTTTACCAGGCTAGCTAGCACAGTCGATAATAAAAGCATTCGTTCCGCTCGCACTTACCGCTCGCAAGTACTTGGTAATGGACGAATGCTTTTTGTCCGACATAAACACGATCGTGCTAGCCATGTAGACTAGTAAATTTATTACAAATCGTTCAATCCGTGTGGACGTCCTATTCGGTGCCTGTCAGTTTCTGTTATATTAGGCCGGTTCTTGGTGGATTCTGTGATGTTCAGTCTCTGGCCGAATGCAAAATCAACTTGCTCCTTACCTCTACTTTGGAATCTCTGTCAAGATCTTCAACCAAGCCCATGATGCCGTCCCAAATAGATGAAGAAGGCTCTACATCCTCTCCTGAAACTATTGTTGCATTCAAGTCCTCATCTGTTTCCGGCGATGTATCTACATTCTCAGACTTGGGGTCCATGTAAGCGGTCTCCAGCACCTGGTCGGGAGGACCATCATCCTCACTATCATCATGAATCCGGGTAATGTTGCCATAGTCTGTGCCATCCCGGAGATATTCGTCCTCCTTCACTTCATTATTGGATGAGGACTCAATATTGATAAACCTGAAAAAGAAATTTCATCATCATCAGCCAATACATGTATGCTGGGCACATGCCCCCTATCATGGATGAGAAGGGATGTCCAGTCTTCCTCACACAGGCCCAGTACAGGTTGGGGACTACATATACATTTGAATTTCTTCACCAACAAATGCAGGTTTTCTAAGGACGTTTTTCTTGGTCAAAAAGCTAATGGTACTTAAATATCAAATGATAATCCTGAAAAAAGGTCCTGAAAAACACATTGGTAGGAGCAAGGATTTGAACCCACGACCTCCGTTTGACCAGGGCATGCTTGAGCCACTAGGCTACCATAGTTTTTAAAAGGATAATTGAATAAATAACATATAAATAGGTACAGTATGATTAATGATTTCCGGAATCCCGTCGCCTTACCTGGAAATTGAGCAATCTCCATGCCAGATTTCATGGAAGTTGGTTCAGTAGTGGTTTAAGTGTGAACAAGAATTTGGGCGTTTTTCAAAATAAGTGTACATGTACTTTTTTTTTCAGATTTCGATTTTGTTGGGTTTTTCTTACTCAGAATCGTTGAAACTATCGATCCTCATACAAGAAAAAAAGTGTCCCAAATATTCCATTCCAGATCGTCACATTTTTGTATGCAGTCTTTTTTTATTTATATGGTCGTGACGCACTGGAAGAAAAAACTTACATAGTAAAATCAGGTACCTACACGTTTTTTTTAAACCCAAAAAAAACGAAATCTGACAAAAAAAGTTCATGTACAGTTTTTTTGAAAAACGCTCACTTAACCGTTAAATTTATAATATTAGTTTAGGGAATTAACACTTCAACCTACCATCCCTATTCATAACTTAGATAACCAAATACCTATGTATCAACATAATTTCTTTAATAATTTTATAAACACAAAAACACTTGGTCATGGTATGCTGCAATTATCAAAGAGTGCTATGCTATGTATGACTAAGCGGTACCATGATGTTCTAATCTCTTCATTTTTATTAAATATTTATTGCACATAAGAAGAAATGTTCGTACAAAAGGCGAACTTAACGCCGTGAGCATTCTCTGCCACGTCAACCTTTGGACAAATCATATAGATTGAGATGGTATCTTCATTACCATTGTTAGAAATAAAATAAGGTAAGATTAATAGAGATACAGATACCCGAACATAGATTAGCGAGTTTTGTGGTTTTAGTCCTGAGGCTCCCCTGGCAAATGCTAGGGCTTTTCCAATAAATCAACTTAACAGGCAAAGGCGTACAGTTTTGCTTAAATGGCAAATCTGACACTACATATATACCGAGCTATAGCTCAATAAATCATTTTGATTACAAAAACAAATTGAGATCTGCTGATTCTCTCTGTCTATTCATTTGACACTTGCAACTTAACACAAAAGGCTTAATCAGCTGTTGCAAATACCGAAGTTTTAAAAAGTGAAAGTATAGTTATGTGACTAATAATGGATACTGAAGAAGAAAGTTTTGATTTAGAGGAAGCATTCATGTTAAGTGAGATATGTGACTTACTCTAAACTAGTCCAGAATTGTAAAAACAATTTAAACACCCTGGCAAATTCCAACAAAGTCATACTTAGATGGGTGCCAGGGCATTCTGATATTGTAGGGAATGAAAAAGCAGATGAACTTGCAAGGAAGGAGGAAGGGCGCAGAAACAACCCTGATTGGCCCAGAACTGTTCTGTGGTATCACAAAACGGAAAGCATATTCTCTGCTAAACAACAATAGAAAAATCAGAGGCAATCAAGCTGTGGATGTCCGCCAAAGGACAAAAACAGGCTAAATCCTTAATTAAAGGGTTCAATAGTAAATTGTCTAAAGAGCTATTACAACTCAAAAGGCACAAAACCTGCGCAGTGACAAGAATTCTGACAGGACATTGCAAATTGAACAAACACCTGTTTCAAATGGGTATGAAACAGGAAGTAACCTGCAGGTTCTGCCAGGAGCCAGAGAAGACAGCAATGCACATTCTCTGCTCCTGGGGACCACTCATGCAAAAAAGAAATACCTACCTAGGGCGGCACATCACGCACCCAGAAGAGGTACAACATATCACCGCCCAAAGAATCTGGAATTTCCTGGAGGCCTTAATGGTGAACTCACAAAAAAGGGCTGCCACAATAGATCACTCGCTGGTAAATGGCACATTAAAGGCCCACAAATCACAAATAATAATAATATGATTAATATGTGACTTATGTGAAGTTTTATAATTATAATGGATGCAAGTTTATGCATGATTAATGTGCTAGGGGAGAGGAGCAGAGGACGGATGCCTATGCCTTGGGCGGACTCAGTGACATCTGTGGCTGGAGCCAGCATGCATCAAGCCCCGGACCGAGCAGCTCGGAGAGTGATGGTGAAGAGCGCCCACAACCATCACGTCCCCGAGCCATGAGGATACGACAAGGAAGGAATATGAGCAAAACACTGATCAGTAGCTATAGGCGGCCTCTCTACACGGTCAAGTATTGTCGTGATAAGGTGGAAACACTGGGGTCAAGATTGCAGCAGCGCGAAGGATACTGTCAATTGATTGATACTTGTTTAGTGGATTTGAAAATATTTATTTATTTCAGGCTTTATTATGCAAACTGATTGTTCTTGTTTTACATATATGAAAATATATTGTGTTGCAAATTGTGCTATTATTACTTAACATAAATTTTGGGATAATATTAAACAATGATTATAATTAATATTAGGATATTATTTTAGTTTGTAAGTTGTCTTTAAATAATAAATAAAATTTGTGCACCAAAAACTCTTAATAATTATTTTAAATTCTTCAAGGCAACATTACACAGGTATTACAAAAATTTCTCAAGACAGCAATAACACTGAATACAATTGCAGCCTTTAGACTTAATTCTAATAGGCTTAATAAAATCACTCAAATGTCAGGGTCAGTACGCAATGCATATGCAAACTCAGTACAAGTGAACTTTACTATAATTTATTCAGGCGTTCAAGGATGTGCCTTAATTTAATCCATATTGACACAATCAGGGGCAGTAAGGACAGTGCATGACTTAGACCAAACAAACAAATGACTTGAATGATTTAGTGTCCGTATATGGGTTTATTTATAAATGCGATGGTAAATCTGTCAGTAGTAGTTGATTAACGCTAAACCAATTTAAATTAAATTTGGCATGGTGATATTTTGTGTGTCAAAGAAGTTTGCATGGGATTATAATCAGCAAGTTGTATATATATGGCTGAATGGGTGGAACTGTGGGCAACCCTAGTATGTTATGTTACCCATAATGTATTTAATAATAAAGGTTTACAGAGCACTGTTCTTTACTAGTTGATTATTTTAAGCTTGTAGCACTGCACAATTAAAAACTTGGTTTCAAATGGATATCTACCCACAAGCCCACTGTTTAAAGATGCAAAAAACATTATAATATCAAGATACTCACCCTTCAGTTGCTAGCATGCCGAGCATTGAGCTGAGTTCATCCTTGTCTTTCTTCAGTTTTTGCTCCTTTGCATAGCTTTGCTCAATACTGTAATCGTGGGCTGGATTTCTCAAAATCTCCACCCGTAGGATGCCATCTCTCGGCCACGACTCTTTGACATGATTCAAACAGGTTGTTGGCGTCCTCGAAAACGCTATGTGGATGTAAGCAAGCACAAAGAACGCTACAATCGCTTTCAAGAGCACCAAGAACTCAAAGAACCTTCTCACTGGCCTTGGAAATGTCCTTGCATAGGCCACAGCAAACTTGAAAAACAATGCATGAAACAGCCTTTCTCTTACATTAAATAAGGGATTTTGATTATTATTCCTATTTCGATTCATTGTGGGGTTCAGTAGGGGCCCTCCTGGCAGCAAGTTGTTGTCAGGATTCACTCCAGGTGGCAGGTTATTCATTATCTGTGGGCCTCCTGCATTACTCATTGCTTCAGCGTCTATGCTAACTGGATAATATACGCACTATCTCAATCGCATTTTACGCATGCCACCTAGAAGAAAATAGTAGTACACTTATTCACATATTTATTAACCTCCTGTCAATGTTAGAGGACGTAGGTCCAAAAGTTGCCAAATGCGTGATATAAAAATGTTGACAAAGAAACTAGGTTTGTTGTCAGGTTTTCTATCATTTTTCTAATGACGTTGATTGATATTTAGTATCAACAATAAATATCCATAATCGAAACAGAAGAGACTGACCTCTGTTTAGAAAAACCGTATTTAAAGATGAAAAATGTTGTTTTACAATGAAGGCATGTAGTTTTTGGATACACAGGTTTTTTGTGATGAATTACACTTATATGAAGTACTCAAATCCTTCGACACAAGTCACTTTCTCGTGTGAAAATATGCATAAATAAGTGAAACTGTCAAATTCTTGACATGTCATTGGATACGGGTTGAGAAGATTTTGGATCTTGACCATGGAATGTTTTTAAACAACCATAGACAGAGTTATTTTTACTTTCACTAGCAAAAATACTACCATTTTAGATTTAATCACAAACAAAAGTGTGTTGGCCAACATCACAACTGAAAAATGAAAACAGAAAACATATAAATTTATAATAAGTTAAAACGACGCATCGACAAGAAAAAAATACAAAAGTTTTGGTTTTATTATTAATTCTACATGTATTTATCAGGCGAATAAAAATTTAGAAGATTAAGGCCTTTCACCATGGACCTATAAGGCCTCTCGCAGACTGGCGCGGCGGCGGCGGACAATAGTAAACTTGTCATGAGCTGTCAAATTTTGTATGGGCCGCCACCGCAGGCCGCGCCGGTCAATTAGTAAAATAAACTTGTCATTAGCTGTCAAATTTTCTATTGACCGCCACCGGTTGATTTGATTTTTGTTCATAGCGGTCTATTGGCTTGCCGCTAGATGGCGCGAGTAGAACAAAAACAGTGACACGAAGAAAGAAAGTTACGAAAGTATTGCAAATTGTGTTCTGAAGTATGTAAAATAGAAATAAATTGATAGTTGTGTTATTATTATCTATTTTTTAACGCACCCTATTACCCTATATATATTTGTATTTATTTATTTATTTAATCATATGGCAGAACGACTGATACTGTGAGGTCGCATATAGCGACAGGTACAGACGGTACAGTGGCCAAAAAGGTTGCTGCATATTTGTATTTATTTACCTCTATGACGTTGAAGTGGTACTTATCGATAACAGGACTGTCGATGTTTTTATTTTGTCAATCACTTACAATAAGTCGTTTGTGCTAGAAAAATATCTAGGTATAGTCATGATGTAAACATTATGTTATCGCATAAATACCTAACTGTCGAAATGGATCGATGATTAATTTAAGAAAAGTAGGTACACCATCACCATCCTCAGGGATTCGTTTTCGTTTGTGTATCTCCATCTCTGTCGCACTTGCTAGTTCGAGCGACAGAGATGGAGAGACACAAACGAAGTTCGTTTTCGGGTAAGTGCATTTTGTACTGTAGCCAACGTGACGTGCCATTGGTCAAATTTATTATAGTTCAGTAAAGGTGCCTCGTGAAATATTTTTTTGAAGTGGATACTACTTTGCTCGCGTTCTTGTATAGGGGTACAGTACAGTTCAAAATGTATCACGTGACTTCCGGAATAACTTTTTGTACAAAAGCCTAATCTGATTTCAAATAATTGTTTGTTAGGTATACATGTTTTAATCCTTCTTTATTTACTATTAGTTGTTAATCACAAAATGTTTATCGATGATAAAAAAAACCACGTTTAAATAGGTAGGTGCCGACAGAGGTCGCTTTATTTATTTACGATTTTTTTAAGTACAGTTTGCTCAGTACAGAACCCTCGGTACGCGAGTCAGACTCGCACTTGCCCGGTTTTTTATTAGGGTTCCATTGCCAACAAAGAAGTATCCACTTAAACTTAATTAACGGTTGTATCTCCGACACAACCCGCTTCTTTTTCAGTTGAGTTGGGAGCTCCATAGAAAAAACCGGCCAAATGCGCGTCTGACTCGCGCACTGAGGGTTCCGTACGAAATATCATACAACACACCCGTCTTGCCCCACATTAATTATTAATTATTAATTTTGGAAAAATCTTAACAACGCATAGTGTAGTTAAGTCATGAGTACCTACAACGCCATTTATCGGTGCATTTTGTTACTAACTTGCGCGATCAAGGAACTCGGTATGTAGTAAGGGAAATGTATTCACGTTATCACGTACCACCGTAGAACCCTATAACGCAATTGACTGGCCGCCGTCACTGAAACTCGAGTGGTATGTCACCTTATTGCGATAGGGTACTTCGGTGGTACGTTATGTTGGTTTTTCAGCGATAATTCTTTATGAAGTGAATTAATTTAGATAATTCTTTTTTTGTTTGCTATAGAAGATACTTTCAGAACACTGTCATATGAATTTGAAGGAAAAAAATTAAACACAGAAGTATTAAATTACAAACAAAATTAACATATGATTTTTGAAGAATAAAAAAAAATACGCTAGATAGAGATCTCGTTATACTTTTCCGGTAATATTCACGTTAATATGAATCATATATATTACTTTCAAATTTTTCGCTTGGTTAACTTCGGAGATAAGAGGGGGAATGGTATTTTTTTCAACATTTTTCTTTATAAATCAAAATTTTAACATTGTAGAAAATAAAGAAAAACTGTTTTAGAATGTACAATTCAAGCCTTTTCATATAATACCCCACTTGGCCTACTAACTAGACTTTGAATTTTTGCCCCCCCTCTAATCCACCCTTTTTTATACAAATTAAAAGTATATATTAAAAAAAAAAACCATACACGAGGATTAGCTTTTTTTACAACTATTCCAAATTTCAAATCGATAACATTAGTAGTTCCTGTAGCTCTAGTGTGAGTTTACAGTGAGTCGGAATACGCTAGCGACTATCGACAAAAGTTAAAGATTTTTATGAAAACTCTATACACCGCCCCTGGCGGTCACTCACAGAACTAAAAATCTAATTGGTACCCCGATTCCCTTATAAGTATACTTTTCTTGTTCGTATAGTTTAATCGATTTTTCAATATTCAGCCTTAAATCACAAGCATTTATCATTTTAATTTAAATGCTAGCGTTTGTCGGTTATGGCATTATAGAATACGCGCATGGCCAACGTCGAAAAATTCCCCAACGCCAAAGTTTAAAGACTTTAAAGGAATCTATACCTTAATCTTAACGACATTAAGTATAACTTTAAGTGCGCGCCGATTCTCCACTAAGTCTCTCGACCCAATATGGCGGAACGCGTGCCAATTATTTGCATTCTTAAATACAAAATACGCGATAATCCGAATTTTGCGGATATAAGTTGTCGATTCAAAACCCTTATTTTTATAAGTTCTTTAATTTGAGATAGGTATCGATCGGATCTACGGCAAATCTTGACGGAATATCACGCGCCATTTTGTAAGTGAAATAGTAAACTACAGCGACATGAGTACGACGAATTTGACAGCGCGAACTTGCGAGAATCGAAATCTACTCGTAGCGCGTTAGCTCGATCTCGAGAAAAGTTTACTATTGTACGTTTTCGATAGCCACTCATGGTAAGCGTACAGAATAGGGGGGCTGGTCACGTACAATTTTGGTAGAGTCGAGTTTTAAAATTTAATAGGGTAAAACTGAGCTCAAAATGTTCAAGTTTTTATTTATCTTTGTAGTAGTAGTATAGTAATAGTAGTATGACTCTTTATTGTACAAAATAAACATAGTAGAGTCTGACCAGGGAAAGATGAGCCTTTTTATATGGCAACAGTAATATTTTTGTCAAATTTTGTCAAACATCTTAAAAGTATGGTGTCCTAATAAATAAAATAGTATAATAATAACAGCTTCCAAAAGGAAATTATTGGGTTGGATTTTGAAGGTTGACTTGCAGCTTATTCAAAGCTAAGAGCATAATTATTATTTCTAAAACCTATACACCTACTTAACCAGGTCTAAATGAAATAGGCGATTCTGACAAATGAAATCCTACTTTCTAAAGACCTTTTTTTTCCTTTTCAATACTTTAATTCCTACGCAAAGGAGCAGCCATTAATTTTACGGATTATTTGTAATACAATAGGGGACTTTTATGTGCGGACACAGCGTGAACATTATGAAGAATCATTGTGAGCACATGTCAGACAAAACTCACAAAACCCGCACGTCCATAGAGTTGACTGACAGCTTAATGTGCGAGGCTCCTAAAAAGACTTTTTTTTAACGTTAATGTTTGAGCTTTGGCTGGGAATGACGTGCTGAAACGATTCGTGAAAGTTATTGCTGTTCACGTGTTATAATGGCAGACGCTTTAGATTATTTTATTTACTAAGATTTAACTGGTATCTGAATATCAATTATCTAAACAGAAAATGGACATCTAGCTATAACCATAATTGAGTAATATGATGTAGAGATATTACGGGTTATAGACGGTATGGCCGCAACGCAAGTTGATACTGAATCGTACACAGGAAACACAGGTACACAGATGGAATATTTGACCTAAAATCCTACAAAGTCCACTTTCGTACACCTACCTACCTATCTCACCAGCGCATACCTAAATCTTGAAGAAGCGTCGCTACAGAATAACAAGTAGAGTTAGCACTTCGCGTTTAAAATGGCGTCGTGTTTTATATAACATTACGATTACCCGTAGTTCCCAGACCTGTTGGAATTCTCATTAATCGTAGCCAAGAAACAAAACGAACGGACTTAGATAGAGCCTCCAAGATAACGAGAAGTACCCGATGTTAAATTACTGGCCACTAGAGTTATAAATATTCAAAAAAATTCCGAGTCGGCTTAAGAAAAAAATTGACGTCTCAATTATCGAACGCCGAGGGACGGTGACAATGGACAGAGATACAGTAGGCGCTCGTCAGTCGTGTCTTTACGGGTATCACGAGCCACATACTAATGAAATTGGTGTTATACGAGCGTAACTAAATACGCTTCAGATAACCAATTAGTTAAGTTTACTACACTAAAGTAAGCACCAGTTGAAATCGAAAAAAATGTAAACAAACAATGTATTGAATTTGACATATTAAATGTCAAATTCAATACATTGTTTGTTTACATTTTTTCGTTTTCAACTGGTGCTTACTTTAGTCTGAATCAAACGGATAAACAGTAGAATCAATAAGAATTTACTATTACAATAACTCTACATTTATTTTTTTTAAAACGGCAAAAAAATCATGTCTGTTGTATGGGAGCCCCAGTCCGACTCGCACTTGGCCGGTTTTTTAGTATTTGTTGTTATAGCGGCAACAGAAATACATAATCTGTGAAAATTTCAACTCTCTAGCTATCACGGTTCTTGAGATACAGCCTGGTGACAGACAGACGGACGGACGGACAGCGAAGTCTTAGTAATAGGGTTCCGTTTTTACCCGTTGGGTACGGAATAAGAGCTGACGGCATTGTATTACCCGTTTTGTAACACTGATTTTCTTGGACTAGGTATTTTATAACATTGTTACTAAAATCTGGTTTATAAAAAAATAGGCGTCTATTAGGTATCAGTAGTTAAAATGTTTGCTGTCGATATTTTATTGCTTTCTGGATTTGTATGTTCAATATTTAGTTGTGCCCATCCTAACCGAATAAACTATAAATTACTGACTATGCCATAACGTAACTTATAAATGATGAATAGCATTATACATATTTAAAAAGTATAGGTACCTACAAAAACTTTCCAACATGTAACATACAGTAGAAAACGCCATACAGTTTATAATTTATCCTACTGTACCTTGTTTCCACTGCGGCAGGGGGCAGAGGACTTAATTTATATTATTCTCACGTTTTTTATTTCCTGTTAGCATCTCGTTGTGGTCGAGACGAGATGCGTGGCGTCGGTGCCTCTTTGCCTCTGCCTACCCGACTGTGATTTGGAAGCTAAATTATTAAGTCACTTATTAAAAACACATTTTCATCCCTACATTTTTCTTTTTTATTTGACGCCGTGATCCATTTTATAGCTGTTTCACAGTCCCAGGTAGAACCTGGCAGCACTTATAACACGTCCCATGGTTGAGTGTTTTTGTAGTCAAACATTTTATCTGAAATAAAACAGAGAGTACCTACCTAATAATATCCTGAAAGATCATAAAACAAATACTTATATTTGATCATTTTATTAGGGTTCCGTAGCCGAAAAGTATAAAAATGGAACCCTTATAGTTTCGTCATGTCCGTCTGTCCGTATGTCACAGGCATTTTACTCGAAAACTATAATCACTCTGAGCAGGTTTATTGTGTCAACTAAGCATTATTATTATTATTATTTTGCTTAATTGATACAATGAACTTGCTCCCACCTGTGTATTTTAATTTAACTTAATTTATAAGATAACTAACCTAGGATAAGTATATATTAACATCCCTGTGGAGTCCAACTGGGGTCCACAGTGTGGACCCCAGTTGTCTTAAATAAATATATGTATATAATAATAGGTAATTCTGTAATTGCGTGAAAATTTGGAGGATAGGTGTATTTTGTTAGCCGCTACATAAGTACTTCTGTAATGAAATGAAAAAAAAACATAGAAAAGGACGTAAGTGCCGTAACATTTCTGTGACCATACGATCTTTTTAATAGGCACGGAACCCTTTGTTGTGCGTGGTCCGACACGCACTTGGCCGGTTTTCTTTAGTAGATAGGTTGCCCCCGTTTCACAAAAATCATCCTGTTGCTCCCATTTTTAACCGACTTCACAAAAAGGAGGAAGTTCTCAATTCGGTTGTATTTTTAGGGTTCCGTACCTCAAACTTCTAAGTTAACGTACCTACAAAAAAGATACGGCCGTTTATGCCGCAAAGAACGTATATTTCGACACGCTCTCAAGGAATCAAAATTTATAAGGTGTTTTTCCGTTGACCTAGAACTATGAAATTTGGCAAGTAATATCGTTTTTTACTACAAGTATATACAGGGTAAAATCTGAAAACTATACATTTGTAATTTTGTACGGAACCCTCGGGATAAAGAAAGTCTTATATCCGTTTCCGCAACCTAGTGTAGCTATTCCAAATTTCATGTCAGTAGTTTTTACGTTTGAAGGGTGAAAAGCTTAGAGACAGAGAGGCATACACACTAGGTAGGTTAATGACACATTGATACAGGTAGGTAGATTAATGTGGATTCAATATCGTTAAATAGGTACACATAGTAAAGCTTTACCATAAGTCTATTTATGGTAAAGCTTTACTATGTCTACTGTTTTTTTTTTTTCATTTAAGTAGGTATTTGGAGAACAAACAGACATAAGATCACATGTGCATAGATGTACAGAATAAAAAAATACAGTAATGCCTGCATGAGGCATGCCGGTTGTAGGTAAATTGTAAAGGGTAAAACTAAACTTGTTTTTTTTTTCACAATTCCATCGTACCAAATGTCGGTCTGTTAACGCCGTCATTTCCAAGGAACTGATTCAAGATTAGATTCGTCGAATATGTTTTTTAGGCGTGACAGCTCACTCCATACTTCCTTAGTCATATTTTTTAATAACAATTTGGAAAACGAATTCCACAAACTATAGTAAACGGAATGAAAACAAATAAAAAAGTAATTCCAGATGTAACTCAATTAAGAACTTATTAGTTTTTTTTAAAGTGGGAATTAGTATGTGAATTATAGTCGAATGTCAAAATGGCTGTACGGTCAAGGTTCCATAGCATGGTATAAAAATATATAAAAAAAACTTTACAAGGTGCCGGTTATGGGCGGGAATGGTAGTGTGACATAACAACATTTTAATTTAATATCGCTTCTCGGAACTGATTTTTATCATCTCATGCATATTATATTAGTTCTTAAATCGAATAAGCAGTAAATTCTAATCTCCTTTATATAAATCATAAGGTTTTTGTGAATTTACGAGCGATATTTTTGTGTCTGCCGATGTCGTAAAAATATATACGCGTCAGGGTTTACGGTGTTGCTTCGTAAAAGAAACAAATGACGTTACCTGCTCCTTATTGTGTCGCTCGGGTAGGCTCTGACAGGATAATGAATGACCTTATAGTTTGAATCGATTGTTATGCTTTACTTGCCTCGTTAAAATTATGAAGCCAATAAAATTTGAGAAGTTCTTCGTTATATCAAAGATCCCAGAATTAGGGCTTAGCTCATTAAGTCTGTGAGTATTTAAAACAATGTTCGGGTCTGTAGCTCTTAAACGTTCTTATACATCACCGTAGTAAGCGAAATCGAATACTGTTCTTCTTCACAATGTGCCTTAGACTACTAAAGCACTGATAAAATGAGGTTACCGAGATATGTGGCCTATGACTGGGTAGGGCCACACTCCAAAGTTGGGTATGGGGATTGCTAGAATGGAATGGATTCCTATATTAGTATAGGAGCTAAGCCTTTCTGTTTGTCCAGACCGCTTACACATCCAACCTCTACGTATGCTCTAGTACTTACATTGCTTATTACTAGGTCCCGGATTTTTGGGTGGGCCCTACCTACTTATTACCCTAGTAACTATAAGCTCATCATCTTTAGTAACTCATCTCATAAGTTACTTATTCACAATGTGCCCTAGGTTAATAGTGACGTTATTCCTGGAATTCAATTCCATCCATTGCCATTATAACTTCATCTACAGCTGCACTGAATAAAAATAAAGTGTGCTCTAGCTTTTCTATGACAATATTTGACGTCGCGTCCTTAGGATATGAAGTGATTACTTTCGCCTCGTCCTATATTTACCTTCTAGCGACTTCCCTGATTATTCAGGATACAAAGAACGTTAAGCCTAATGCGATTCACATTACTCGAGTTACCTCCCCACTACTATAACTTGATGTCTAATATTCGTATTAACTGTGCGTAATACGAGGTCAGACTTACACTGGTTCTCTTCAGATGAAGTTAGCATTGTGAATACCAGCCTATTTTGAGTGATATATTTGCTTTTCCGCCTCATCGCGCACAGAACAAGATAATCCCAGCCCGTGGCATAGATACCTGCTCAAATTATGTGACTGTTTGACTCTAACTGCGTCAATATTTGCTCAGTGCCTGCCTACCGTGTGTAAACTGACACTTTTACCAACTTGCTTTTGCAGCTCCTAAAGTAGGGAATCGAGGATGCTGTTGCAATTAAGGTCGGGTTGAGGGCTTTCTGGGCGTAAGAGTTAAATTGGTCGGTTTGCACGTGTCTACAGCTCCCGTTTTTGGCTGGTCTCCTTTGTTTTTGGTAAGTTCTTAATCTTTGTGATTACTTTTCTGAACTCAGTTCTCTATTTAAATAACATTTGTGATAATGATAACATACCAACTTCCCATAATAATAAAAAAAAGTAAACTAGGAATTAAATTCGATATGTTACTTACATACGTATCAATAAATATGAGTTTTTATTCGTTTTATTCGAGCTACAATAATACTGCTTTAGTATCGTACCTTAGTAGCGTCTGTAGACGTATTGATGTTGGGGTTGCAGCCGCTGTCAACCTTTTTTTAAGCACATACTTATCTGAGGTTAAAAAAATTGCTTCAGTAGGTACGTCTAGCACAACTTACTGCTAAGTAGCGTCGCGCGCGACTCAGCGAATCCTGTCCTGAGGGCCTACCGCGAAAGGCATTCGAAGTTTTCCCTCTCTGTCAGACTTGCGAGTTCGTACGTAAGTGCAACAGAGAGGGAAAACTTCGAATGCCGTTGGCGGTAGGCCCCCTGTCTCACTCGTATTGTGCAAATAATAAAGAGGAGGGTAGATTTTCTCGACTCGCGCGCTTGTTGTGTCAGTTTTGCTAGCCCCGTTGAGTACCATTTTTTCAATAATAACGAAATGACTGAAAATTCATTCCTCCTTTATTTTATGCATCGATCCTTTATTCCACTCTTATTGTGTGGTAGGAGCAAGCATATTTGGCCCCTAATGATTGTTTTGTTGAGAGATTGTTTTTCTAGACTAACCAACTACGACGAGACTTAAAATGAGAATTAAGTGGCAATCCAATTAACTAACAATACCTATGGGTAAACTGTTATACGATTACCTAATCCAAAAATTTCTTGTTGTTGTCTTTTAACGTCGGTAGTTTCAAATTGTCGGTAATCGTAAGTTACGTCCGTTAAAGTTTGCTAGTATGGAAAGTTTGACAATTCTCTAAGACTGTGCCGGTGCCATATTTAAAGCTTACTGGTCTGAAGATGGATGATGCAACCCACAAGTAATCTCATACCGAGTTTGCTTAAATCGAACATGAAGAAAATATTTAAAACGTTAACTCTTTTAAACTCCAAAACTGTTGCCGATCCCTGCCCACGAACCTCTCACATCCAGCTGCGATATCTTCATTTGGCGGCCGGCAGGTGTCACGTGGCTCCGACTCTTGCGTCCCTCTCTATCCCCAGCCAACCCCTATCCCTGTCCCGCTCGCTTTTGTGCTCCGCTCTGTAGGAAAGCTTGTGAGTTTTTTTTATCTTTTTGGAGAAGGTTTTATTTATTTCTCTCGTATTCCTGTGTACAAATAAATATGTTTGTATATGTAAGTTTTAAACCGTGAGTAGGAGTGGATACCTACCTACTTGCTAGAGAATGGCAGTTATGTTTTATACGGTTTCCGGTGACAGTATGTTTTGAAAAACAGTAGAAGAGGCTTTCATACTTCAAGAAGCCGGGTACATTTTTTGGCGTTATATTAAATGTTCTCAATACAAATCTTAGCTAATGGTTGACATTTCCATCTAGATAGACAAAAACATCTCATTTTTGGGGTAGGCTAAGTTATTTTTCATAGGCTATGGTGCAGCATGTAGATAGTATGTATAGCACAAATATCTACACTACTAACGTACATGATGTAATTGGGTAGTTTCCTCATGTTAAAATTGATAACGTTAGTGTTGCTAAATGGATGATAGTAAGCCATCAAATAAATGTAATTTAAAGCTACCAATAGAATCCTTGTTATACGCTTTTATAGAAACAAACTGTATGACAACTATGGAGCTAAACTAAACCCAGTATTTCGCGTCCGAAACAGCAATTTACTTGATTTTCCATACAACGACTAGTACAAATATCAATCTGTAACGTCCTATTTCAATATTAATTAGTATGAAACGTTTTCGGCTACCGCCAGCGAGGTCCATCTTTAACTCAATTGTTTGTGTATTTATGTTGTTTAATTGTAGTTGCTCCCATACAATCATTTGTTCCTCACCAAAAACTAGTTCGACTAGCATCGTAAAAAAAAATTGGAGGCAAGCCTATTGACCAATTATGCATAATATGCATGCACCTACCAAAGAACCGAAGTTTACCATGCCAATTTTATAATTTTAATTTACTTAGTAAGACATTTTCTATTGGCTGAAATCTGCTCTTCTACCAACACACGAGTAAAGCGGCTTTTAGACTTGTCTAAATGCAGTGCAACTACTGGGGGGGGGAAACCATCTCAGTCATTAAAACGATATAGTTTAAGGGGATGCCTTGATGAGTGTTAACCACGCCTCCTTCCAAGGTCTTGCGCGCACGAGAAAACGAGATGCAACACTTTTTCTCCATTAAGGAATTTTTTTAGCTATCATGTTTCGGTTAATTCAGACAAACAATCATATAGTCAAAAATCATGTACCTGAAAATCAGTCCTTATTGTTTCTTAATCTGGTCAGAACAACGCGTTTTTAGGGTTCCGTACCCAAAGGGACCCTATTACTAAGACTTCGCTGTCCGTCCGTCTGTCTGTCCGTCTGTCACGAGGCTGTATCTCATAAACCGTGATAGTTAGATAGTTAAAATGTTCACAGATGATGTATTTATGTTGCCACTATAACAACTAATACTAAAAAAACCGGACAAGTGCGAGTTCAACTCGCGTGGTGAGGGTTCCGTATATAATCTAAATTTCATAAGTGTTTTTGAGTACTCAAACTTCTTATAGGTTTTCCTGTAATTTTAGGCAAGGAACTATTTTCCATATTTTTTTCAGAATTTTAATCCTAGTAGTTTCGGAGATAAGGGGGGGGGGGATGGTCAATTTTCGTTTTTTTTCCTAAATTACTTCAAATCAAAATCAAAAATCAAAAAAATCAAAATATCTTTATTTGCCAGAATATGGTGAAAGCATGATCTTATTATGCTAAAATTGTTCGGGCATATTCAACCTGCATGCAGGTGTGCAAATTATTATGTCATAAATTTATAATTGTCAATATATTATAATTCATTAAAATAAAATAATCAAATAACATCACAAGAAATAAATAATTACCTACTCATATGTCAAAAAATCGTTTACGCTATAAAAACATTTCTCCTGCAGCCATTTCGTCAATTTACTATTGAACAATACCTTATTTTCTAATTTTATACAATCAGGCAAGTTGTTATATAGTAGTATACACATGTTGTAGCAATTCTTTTTATAAATGGCTGTTTGGCATGGAGGCTGGTATAGTAGGTTTCGGTATTGAGCCCTTGTATGTCTTGCAGTAGTGTCACATCGTATCGTAAAATAATTAGGGTGGTCCTTAACAAAGAGGCATGCAACTCTTATATACATACAGGGCAGAGGAAGTATATTAAATTTTTTAAAAAGGGGTTTACAACTTTCTAGATACCATGCGTTGTCCAGTCCAATCTGTTTTTGCTAAAATTATTTAAAAAAAAATATCTGACATGCTTACAACAACTTCTTTCATTTGATATGTCACAGAATACAGTTTTGGAAAACTTTTTTTTTTAATTTTCCAGTTAACCCCCAAAAGTGGCCCCCTTGTTCAGAATTCATTAATTTACCTATTTGGGTCACCAATTTATATATGTGTACCAAATTTCAACTCAATCGGTCCAGTAGTTTCGGAGCAAATCGGCTGTGACAGACGGACAACCTAGTGATCCTATAAGGATTCCGTTTTTTCCTTTTGAGGTATGGGAACCCTAAAAACAGAATTAAATAAATATTTAACGGGGCTCCAATACAACAAATGTGATATTTTTGCTCGTTTTTATAGATAATGGTACGGAATCCTTCGTGCGCGAGCCCGACTAGCACTTGGCCGGTTTTTTTTCAATTCGCACCCTTAACTCCCCTCCACCAGTTAAAGCACTGCATGTAGCCAGGTCTACAGGCCGCCACGAGCGTGCTCACGTGCACTCATCTATGTACTCGTGGCCGTGGGTGAAATGAGGTCGTCACATTCCTGTTTTTTCATACGGTGAAATCAAAGGCGGGCTTGCACGTAGGTGCCTACTCGTATGTTTACAATGTTTGCATAAAGCGGGGTCCTCTGCAGTCTGCGCCAATGTTGTCGCGTTTTTCTTACTTCGATGTTAATCAGTCAGTCTCTACAAACAAATATAAAAAAGAGGTAAATAAATAAGTTAATTATACGCGATTAAGTTCAGTAAAAATAATTGAATACATATATTGTTAAAAAAACATATTTGTTGTTTAAAAACAACGAAAACATGGCGCAGCGGACTCGCCTTAACCCGTGATTTTACTATAATCAGACAACTTTAGCCCTTAACACGTTCACTGTCCCCATACAAAAAGATCTGACAAAGTCACACGTCCAACTCTGCTTCCAGCTCGAAGCTATGAATCCATTGTGGAAGCACGGGCCTGAAAATCAAGTGCATCATTGGGGGCACTCGGACAGGGAACGATATTAATTTGCCAGCGTCTATCGGACAAGAAAAACTCTGTCAGATTTGTCCCGATCTGTTTGACGATCGGTTAGCCTAGTGGGTAGTGACGCTGCCTACGAAGCTGAAGGTCCTGGGTTCGAATCCCGGTAAGGGCAAATATTTGTGTGATGAGATGAGCATGAACATTTGTTTCTGAGTCTTGGATGTTTTCTATGTATTTAAGTATTTATATCTATTAAATATATCGTCGTCTAGTACTCATAACACAAGCCTTATTGAGCTTACTATGGGACTAGGTCGATTTGTGTAAGATTGTCCTCTAATATTTATGGGTCGTTCTTCTTTTCGACCGACAATTAGCCTGTCCCTCGTCTTATTACGGCATCTCATTTGAGTAATGATGTTTACGGTTTTATAATGTTCGAATGAACGTCCATATTATTTTATTCATTAGTGATGTTTAATATTTCACTTTCTCTAACTAGCATTTTTTTAAATGTTTTTTTTTCGTAGAATGCCGTGACAGAGTGGTAAACCAAAATGTTGTCCCCACTGAAAAAGTCCACTTTGTCACATGTTTTTTTTTAGAAACCAACCGTAAATAAATATTTATATTGGCCAGAAAGGAAACTTTAATTAGTTCTAATGAAGAAACCTATGCAATTTTTTTTAAATCGCCCTTCAAAACCACAATTTTTGATAGTTCAAAAACCAAAAAAACAGAAAAACCTCGGATCATTGTCGGTAAAAAAGAAGAATGACCCTTATTTATTATTTGACTATAGTTTTGATTTTTTTCGTTGGAACTGTCTGCATCACTGAGGCTTGAACCATGCTTTTAAACCTTATATTTATTGACAAATTAAGGGTTAGCTGACTTTGTACCCTTTGGCGTCGAGACCCTCGGTCCGTGGGGTCCCAGTGCGCATAAGTTATTTGCAGAAATCGCGAAACGTCTGGTCGATGTAACTGGTGACCGAAGAGCTGGCGGCTTTCTCGCGCAACGCATCAGCATTGCAATTCATCGAGAAAATGCCGCCAGCATCCTCGGTACAATGCCTCGAGGGCCTTTTTTAGATTTAACTTAGTTTTAATTTATCCTTGTTAATGTTAATTATAATCTTGTATTCACTTTTAATAAATAATAGGGTTAGCTTAGTTTGCTAATTCAACCGAGTAGGTACGGCCCACGTCAAAGACGTACGCTTTGACACCTCAATAAAAAAACATATGCCGAAATATAACATACCTTCTTTGGCGCCAACTGCACATTTTATTTGAAAACACCTGAAAAACGGTACTATGATATTTGTGCTTCCGCTTAGTTTTAATTGTTTATCAAAATACCTTCCTACTTACACTATCGGGTAGGCACATGTCTTAGAGAAAACCAGCGCAGCGCCTATTAAGTTCTAAATCTTTATCAAATAAACCGGTACAAATGGAAATTCTATTAAAATTTCGCCACAAACTAGTAATTTGTAGTAGCCTAGAAAGTACATACAATTCCTCAACATAAAATGAAACGTGGAAAAGCTTGCGTAATTAATCAACTCTTCACGCTCATTAAAAATAACCGTAAGCATTTCTAAGCACCTGTCTTCAAGCTTCAAGAGTTAAGATGTTTTACAATATCGAACCTTACAGCTCAGATATAAGTTTTATATTGTATTGACATTAGACTAGGAATTCGCCCGGTCTTGTTACATACTTTAATAATTAATCGTGATTAACTTCAATTAAATTGAATTTACACAAATTTCACAAAAATATATTATTAAAGATTATATCTTCAAAAGGGCAGCTGGGCTGCATTTAAACGTATACTGACAACTTTTTATAGTTTTTTACGAAATCTCGATGGTAAACCATCACACAATTTACAGATATAGGGTAAGGTAACAATGATCCAGTGGTACACAAAGAACCAACGGTTTTATTTGAAAATGCGACGTTGCCAAACCGTAATACGAACATAGATACGCTTTATAATGCTTCGGAAACGGAACTCGTTGTATTTAAGGAAGGAAAGGATCCGGAGGTTGCTAGACGTATTCTTGAATGGGGAATGGATGAAAATTTTAGAAATGCCTGATTATTTTTTTGGTGATAGGAATAACCTTCCTTAGCACCAGAAAAAAGTTTCAGATTTTTCAGCTGCGACAATTATCTTTGAAAAATGTAAACAGTTTCCTCGTTTACGTTTTGGGTCAAGAACGGTAAATAGACACTTTCCTTGATCTGTCTCATATTACAAAAAACTATTTTATATATCTGTGGTAAACTGACACTCGTAATGACCAATATAACTGCTGCAAGTGTCAATATCATTGCCAGTGTCAGTTTACCACACATATTTAATATATTTTTTTGTAATATGAGACCGATCGAGGAAGGTGCCGTAACTGACCCAAAACGTAAGTGAGGAAACTGTTTATATTTTTCAAAAAAAATTGCTGCAGCTGAAAAATCTGAAACTTTTTTTCTGGTGCTAAGGAAGGTTATTCCTATCACCAAAAAAATTATCAGGCATTTCTAAAATTTTCATCCATTCCCAATTGGCTGCCTGTTCGTAGGGTGCTGAGCAGTTTAAATATCTCGGACACGTTCTCACTGAAAACCTGAAGGACGATAAAGATATCGAAAGGGAAATGAGGGCCCTGTCGGTGAGGTGCAACATGCTTGCGCGGCCGTAACCTCGCCACAAGGCTTTTACAAACTTTTATTTAACTTGACCTGTTCTTTTGTTATTAATGTATTAGTTTGTTATTGAGGGACAAATCTTGGAGCTGAATTTTGAACCAGTCAACCTCAACCATTGGAGCTGAAATTTTGGGTATAAGTATAATTTGGATGACAATTCAATATTATGGTACCATCGAGCTAATTTGGAGACAGAAGGTGGCCATGGGAATTCAGTACTTAACCGACTTAACCCCGTTGAGTCTCAATGAGTAGTTGATGACGGAATACCTATACAGAAAAGTAACAGTTGGCAATACAAGCAAAGAACACCACAAGACTACTTCGACACTCGCCACCGCACTGGTAGTAGAGGATCAAATGAGGCTTCGTCAACGGAGTAATGCTTAAATATTCCAAGGACTACAACTCTTAGTGATAAATATATCATATCCTTGCCAGGGCAAATCGTCTCTTAAGACGGCGCTACACCGTCCGACCAAGAGTTAAAATCATCGCGATATCATTAATTATTGCCATGATTCGCGACACGCGTTGATGTCTTTTGTATGACCGTGGTATAAAATATTATAATAAAATATGCGGTGTTTGAGTATAATTTACATCAACACAATTTAGAATTTCATTCGATCTATAATTTTAACATTTTTTTAAGTTACTACACCCAATAAACTACGACGAAACTATTTGGTTTGTCTAGAACACTGGCATAGACAGATAGCACACACACACTTTTGCAAATTGGTTACCTTACGTTGTTGGCATAACGTTAAAATTGAATGTATGTTCGTAAACTAGACTACAAATTGTAATTTTATTATACAAAAAACTACCGACGACTCAAACTGCCTTCGGCTGTTACTCGCTACGCGCTCATGTGCCTCACCCCACGCGTCACGCCTAACGAAACTAGACATCTACCTACGCTTAGTTACTACGAATAGCGGCGTCAAGATATATTTGTGGGTGAGCGTTGAGGTGAGCTTAAAATAAGTTACAGAATAGGGGGCAGTGCAGTTGTTACAAAACTCGGGTTCAAAATATACTAGGAACAACAGAGGTAGATATACAGCTACTACAAATATATCTTGACACCGCGATGCGTAGTAAAGTAACTCACCGTAGGTAGAGATCTATTTTCGTTGAGCGTGGCGTGACGGTTGAGCTGAAGCTGAAGCACATTAGCGCGTTTCGAATAACAGCCCTGAGGCCCTAGCACGATAGGTTTTACTGTCACGTTTTACGTGACGTTTCAGCACATTGCGTAAAACGTTATGATAAAACCTATGTATTCAGAACGCTTCACCTCACCTGAGGCAAACTAGTGTAAGGCCTCCGATTACGCTAAGTTATTACAAATCGGCGTCTAGATATTCTAAAAGTGAGGGTAAGGTCGCTACTAACAACTTGTTTCGAAGTTACCTGACAGGACAAGCAGACTTGAAAATATGGGCAACAACTCTACTCATTGAGACGTCACAGCGTGTCAGATATTATGACCGCTTTGTTTCCCGCTACTGCTTATTAAAAGACGTGACTGTCTAGAGGTTAAGTCCATATATAATATTATTTAAATACGTAAGTAATTGTTGTCTGTTAGTCTGTCATTTTGATACTTATAATAGGTATATGAAAATTTAAATATTTTATAGTTACGTGTGTGTTAATCGTGGGAGTTTTATGGGAATGATATTAAATTACCTAACAAGTTCTTATGGGGACGAAATCTGCATGCAAGAGCAAGTGTTTCATGTAGATAACTACATAATACCATTATCCTATTCCTGAGGGGTAAACGCGTAACGTTTCGAACGAGCGTTAGGACCATAGATGTATGAATTCTATGCTCTGAGGTTAGGACAATTCAATTCTCATTTTCCTCTACAAAAATTGACATTTAGATCTACCTGACACGCGTACAATGCGTTACGTGATCGACTACCTGGGTCACAATGCAATTTGATAATTGGGCCAAAATTATTTATGATGCCTATAAAAACGTCCCTTGTACATTTTAACCCATATTTTTTTACTTATTCGGATAATCTTCAAAAAACTATTATTTTCTAATTCACACTGACATATGCATACCCGAATGATGACCATTATCAAAATATTGACTGTAATGCAGTAGACATTATTTTTCAGGGGTCATGGGGACTGGTAACGCAGTTGTAATTTGAGTACCAAATGTGACTTTTATGTAATAAAAAACCCAGGGTGGTGGGAAATTTCATAATAAACAATGAGGCCCGGTTGATAACTAAAGTAACACTACTAGGAAAATATTTCGAGACATCTACAATTTTTTTATCAATGTTTATAAGTTTTCATCGGGTCGTCAAAACCCAACGGACTTGCAAATAATGCTACACCAACTCACCAAGGAGAGCAGGAAAGTGGGTCTGGAACTGTACACAGAAAAAACTAAACTTATGACAAACAAATAAAGAATACTAATGACTGTAAACAATAACCAGTTAGAATATGTCAGGGAATACACATACCTAGGTCAAATTATCTCCGCAGAAAACCAAAATAATAAAGACAACAGAGGTATTGCTTGGAAAAAATATTGGTAATGGAAAGAAGTAATGAAAAATCCAGGTATCCCACTAAAATGCAAAAGCAAACTATTTAACACCTGCGTACTCCCCAGTATGACCTATGGCTGCCAAACATGGGCACTAACACAGAAAGACAGGAAAAAACTAGAAGTATGTGAACACAATATAGAATGAAGTATACTAAACATTAAAAGGAAAGCCAGAGTAAAACTAAAAACTATAATGAAAACAACTAAACTAACAGATGTGTAAGTGGAGATGGACGGGGCATATGATAAGAAATAAGAGAGAGAAATCTAAACTAGTCATGGAATGTTATCCAAGAGATGGGAAAAGGAAGAGAGGCAGACCATTGCGCAGATAGGAAGATGACATAAAGGCAGTTGCAGGAACGACTTGGAGACGGATTGCAACCGATAGGAATAAATGGAGGATTTTAGGGGAGGCCTATGCCGAGAGGCAAATCGACCACATCACCGATGTCAGCATATAATTTTCTTAAGTTAAAATCAAAAGTCGAACATAAAAGGCAATTTAATTTTATTTATAAGTTTTCATCTCTAAAAGAATAAGCACTAAAATATTCCATTATTTTGCGGTCGTTCTGACACGATAGCTTAGCGTGCGATCAACACATTAAAATCAAAATTAGAATTTTTAGTAGTATAGCAAAGTAATAACCCGCAAGCTTATGTGCCACAATGTGATGGATTTGTGATAGAGATAAGTACTTAGTTTAGCTTAGATGTTTAAGGATGAATCGCTCGCTGTAACGATATTGGTTTTACTGCCATTTGACACAATTTTAAGATTCAAATATAATCATACGAATTGCCTTTCCAAAATTTAATAACTCGTAATTTTAAATAAATTTATTATATCAACATTGAAACATTTTAAACAACACACATTAAATTCCAACGAATTGAAATCACAACGTTGAATGCAACCCTAAAGTCAACGACCTTTAATTTCGTACCTTGTTCCAGTTTTTGTTGACATGGATACATTTCTAGGGGCTCATATCATCTGTCTCGTGGGCAATTTGTCACAACACCTACAAAAAGCTTTCTCTTTTTTAAAATGATATATTTTTTATCGATACACGTTTTTTACTGCTTCGATCCGACGTGTTCGATAAATATTTTTTAACCTTTACATTTCTTTGCAACGATTTCTTTAGATTTTTTTTATATTCAGATAGGTAAATAATATTTCATATCTACCTAAAACTAAACCATTGTTAATCATTAACAGGGAAATCTTTATTTAACATCACATGTTAGACATATAGTATACAAATTGAAAGTAAATACAAGATAATATTCATACAATTAATTTCTTATTAACTAAACTAATTATTATTAAAAACGAAATTAAATATCTAAATATAAGAAAATATAACTAAATTCAATTACAACTAATTGAAAATATTTGAAATATTGCGTTGAAGTTAAACGTTGAGCGAGAAAGCCGCTAGGTAGGTATTTTCATTATTGTAATGTTCAATTTGAGTCTCAACATAATTTGTAAACTACATGTGAAAGCTGACAAGCTTTACAATAAATATCTTCTTGCTATCCTCGTAGCTATTTTGGTCTCAGAAATCTAACCCATCTTTATTATTGTAATATTCCTAATAAATTACGTAACTAATGACATCCCAGACCATCGGCTATTAGAGTTGCGCCTGATGTTTTAATTAGTTCTCAGTAATGAATATAAGAACTACCGTGCCTACTTCTAATAAAAATGTCAGCAAAATGTGATTAGGAATATCATTATTTTAGCTTCTTTGTACAATAATAACATTAATAACCCTGAAGTTAGGACAACTCTACAAGTCTACATAAACAAACGCTTTTAGAAATTTCATGCATTAGCGATTTCGAACGTAGGTATTTTGATTTTGACGTAGTATTTTTTATCTCAACGAATAAGCCCCATGCAAGTATATGGAAATACCTACTGAAAAAGCTAGTGCTCAAACAACCTACGTGTCGGCATCAAAAGTCACAAAACGAACAAAAGCAGGCGAGAGTCGCCGCGTTTAACAACTTCATCGGCACTAACGAGCGGGAACCAGTTCCGGCGGCCGGTTCACCTGGTCTCGTGCTCGTGCACAGTGGAACCACAGATGTAGTGAGAATAGCGACAGTATTCGACACAATAGAACCACAGATATAGTAAGTAAGAATAGCGAAACAAGACTGGCACAAGTATAGTAGTCGATAATAGCTGTTGCGAAAAGTGCTGAAACCTTAGAGCATACATAACTCGAGCAGCTTTATGTCGTATTTGCGTATAAAAAAGTCTGCCGAATTTTGCGGGGGGCGGGGGAAGCATCTTAATAGGATATTGAAACTCAATTATACATTAAAAGCTTGAAGTGGTTGAACGTTTATAATATCAAGTGTTTACAGCAACATGCGGGCATTTTTATGATCAGTGTTCTCTTGCGAGGCGATTTTGTGATCGATTGTGAAATTGCCTTTTATTTGCACATTGTGCAAGGTTTTTTACAGAGAGGTAAGTTACTGAAAGGCTACTCCAGTTATGAATGCTCTAAGGCTGAAACGAATCAAAAATTTCAGTTGATGTTAATGAAGGTTATTGTTTAATGACGTGCAACGTACAGGTCTGCCAATTAAATATTTACATCCATAGGTACACTAATGCAACATAGGTACACTAATGCAATTTCTGAAGGCGTTTGTTATGTTGAGTTGTCCTAACTTCAGGGTTATTATTGTACAGTCGCCCACACTCCTAAGTGACCATTCGTGAACCTTATGTCACTTGACATAAGGTTCACGAATGGTCACTTAGGAGTGTGGGCGACTGTACAAAGCACCTCAACTACTTCGTTTTTAGGGTTCCGGACCAAAAAGGTAAACACGGAACCCTTATGGTGCGACTCCGTCCGTCTGTCTGTCTGTCACAAAGTCAAATATCTGAGGAACTACTAATGCTATCGATTTGAAATTTGGAATAGTTGTAAACAAAGCTAATCCTCGTATATGGAGAATGAAATTTTTTAATATATATTTTTAACTTGTTTAAAAAAGTGCGGATAAGAGGGGGGCAAAAACTTAAAGTCTAGTTAGTAGCCCACATTCTAAAACAGTTTTTCTTTTCTTTCTACAATGGTAAAATTTTTATTTATAAAGAAAAATTTAAAAAAAATTCCATTCCCCCCCTTATCTCCGAAGTTAACCAAGCGAAATATATGAAAATAATACATAATTATGATTAATATTAACGTGAATAATAACGGAAAAGTTTAACGAGACCTTCAAATTTGTATGAAAGTGTTCTAAAAGTACCTAGCAAATAAAAAAAATTATCGAAATTAATTCACTTGATAAAGAATTATCGCTGAAAAACCAACATACAGTATGGGAAATGCATTAACGTACCACCGTAGAACCCTATCGCAATAAGGTGACATACCACTCGAGTTTGAGTGACGGCGCGGCGGAATGTCAATTGCGACAGGGTTCTACGGTGGTACGTGAATACATTTCCCTTACTGTACATATCGAGTTCCTTGGTCGCGCAAGTTAGTAACAAAATGCACCGATAAATGGCGCTGTAGGTACTCATGACTTAACTACACTATGCGTTGTTGAGATTTTTCCAAAATTAATGGGTGGGGCAAGACGGGTGTGTTGTATGATATTTCGTACGGAACCCTCGGTGCGCGAGTCAGACTCGCACTTGACCGGTATTTTTTTTGTTCATCTCTGCAAATTTTTTCTGGTAAACATTTTATATTATAGACCGCCTGTTGTCTACCTCTACCTACATGTTATTGTATTGTTTCTCTCTGTAACTGCTTTGTCTGTGTGAGGTGTGCAATAAAGAGTATTTGTATTGTATTGTATATTCCTATTCTGATATTTTTAAGGCTCTTACAAAACGGATGTCACAAATTTAGGTTCATATTTTAAGTATAATCGGCATTACAGCTTAATCCGCGTCAAGCGTGGGATAAACTGAGAATGCAATGCCGTCTCCAAATTCAGAACGGCCTATTCCAATAGGGAACGTTAACTAATTATCGTTTAATGCAAGTCTGAATAAAGTTATGTATCATCCCAAATCTCCAGCATCCGGCATACGTGTGTAGGCCTCCACCCACACACGTACCCTATATGAGGACAAAACCCAACCCTAACTAAGTACGATTGTATTTTAATTTCCATCCATGTTAATCATTTCCTTTAAGAACATGCGTATGCGTTTTGTGTACGTATTAGGTATTGTTCCTTGCCTTATTGAGGTTTAAGAAACCACTTTAAGGCTCAGACTACACTACATGCATAAGTGTAACTACATTATACATACAATAAATAAGTCGAAAAAACTCTGCAGGTAAGATAAGATAGTTTATTTCATGATAAGAAATTACAGTTCGCATGTTCATGTCAAAACTATAATAATTTATATCATGATCGTCAAAAACAAAGAACATATAACAATAATATTAACACAATTTCAATAAATTAAATAACAAGCAATAAGAAAATATATATCACCCGTTAGATATCGTCATTCAATTTAAAATAATGTCTATGAGAAAATACATACAATTAATGTTAAATTAGTTGAATACAATCTTGAGTAATAGGTACCTAATTAAATTATTAACTGTAAAGTCGAGATCCATATACTTTTTAACTAAGTATAATGGATCCTCCAATAAAAGGCGTTTCAGACGGCGTCTAAATGCTTCGTCAGATGGTTCAAGTCTAAGTTCAGCGCGCAGTCGCTCGAAGTAGGTATTAGGCTCAATGACACGTGGGTTCTTGCCTGAGAGTGCCATGCGATGGGTTTTTAAACGCCCATTGCGGCGAAGTGTTTTGCCAACCGCATTTAGAGTATCAAAAGCAGAAAGATTGTTCTTTTACGAACATTATAATTTCAAAAACGTAGTGAGTAGTGCGTCATGCATGATATTATGTGTTGAGAAGAGGCATCTACATGAAGTTCTCGATTTTGCACCTATCATCGCACGCTCGGCACGTTTCTGCACCAGCACTGTTGGCATCCGTTGAGTTTTCTCAAATGAGCGTACCGTACGACATCACTGATTGAGAACAGTGCGGAAAATATTACTGCATCAAGGCATTGTCTGATATAAGCGGTTTTAGCTTAGGTACTCTCCCTGATACTCGTGTATAAGCTTTCTACCCACGATTACATACCCCTGTTCGGCCCCGAGCTCTAGAGGACTCCAAACCGCGGTAAATTCTAGCCGTACAGCCCCCGGGCATAGCCTTACCTAAACTTTCTCACAAATTGTTGAAAATCGTGACATGCTAGTACATCGAAGCACTTATTCCTTAACGACGCTTTAATAAAGTCGTGCTTATCATCAAAGCATAAGTCCCGTTTAGGAATAGATAATTAACATTTAAGTATACATTATGCTATAGTGTCATAACCTAACCTAAACCACGTCGAATGTTCGTGAGTGCGTACTCACGAACATTCGACGTGGTTTAGGTAAAATTATTTCGCACAGTAGGTGGCTGCTTCTTATATTGTGCTACCTAATTTGCTCTGTTTTACATATTTGGTCATGCACTGGAGGAAACTACATAGAACATGGCCGCCATATAGCTTTGCGAGCAACAAATGAATAAGGTTTATCGTCCTATGGGTATGGTTTATGGTCCTCGGTATGTTGTGCTTCTAAAGTCGTACGTAGATTATATATCTTACAACTGTGTATTGGAAAACATTGTTACACTGATTGATGCAGAATTTACGTGCGTCGTGCTCCGTCTGATATAACGTTGACCATTTGAAGTTATAGCCCAAAGCGATTCCGTATTGCCTCATATCCTTATCGAGACCTGTTTTGATGTAGGTAGGTATAAGTTACGAATAATACATACATATTCACAAAATATGGTGGAACTTGTGCACTAGGTACTTAATACATATGTTTTGATACTGGCAAGTCGCGAAGAACCGTTTCACTTGAAATATTTCAAAAGGCTCATATAAATGTTAATACCATATGAACCTAATACTCGCGTGGAATCATTAATTAATTCAAAACGCCTAAATACCTTAGAAAAGTTAAAGTCAGCATAAATTGCTTAACTCAAAGTTATTTTACTCTTAAGTCCACTCTAAATTACTGGCAGTTTCGTTTGACAATACCAGGCAACGTTACCACAAGAATCTTATGATACTAAAGTGTATAGTGACTTTTAGAGTCGTGTCTGCCTCTCCCCGCGGCCCGTGCGCGCGACGAGTTAATCAGCCAAAGAAAATCAGCGCTTGTCAAAGTTTACGGGTCAATGATTTTACCTTTTTTGATTAATTTGCTTCTCTACAATCATGTAGTTACGGATCTGAAAGTATTTGGTAACACCGTATTTGGAGCTCAATTTAGGAATACACTTTAGAAGCATTGAGTTCGTGCGCTTTGGCTTGCGTAAGCGCATCGCCGAGCGTGTGCGAGCATGATGCACTAATATTGAGATGGCTTTGTTATTAAAATGGAAAGAAAATTTTAGTTTTAAAATTGAAACTCTCTCTGAAGTTTCAATACGTGGTTTTACAGATCCCAACTGCTCTCTAGAGCTCGAAGACGATGTTGATCGTTAGTATTCCTGTTGCTTTCCTGCCACTGTTCATAATTTCACCACAACTTTACAACACATTATATTTATAAGTCAATGTTGAGAATTTCTGTCGGATAATGGCACATAAGAATCGACTATATAGTATGAACGACGGTACACTTGAATGCAAATCGACTCTTCTCGACTGCATATCTTGCCTAATTGACCACCGTATCTAATGTGCAAGCTAATGTAAAGCACTCAGTTGTCAAGTAAGATCATAATGAGTGTAATGAGTATTGATAGAACTATTTCTTTATCTAGGTCTATTTCTGAACAAAATCGTTGATGGTACCAATTCTGACCACAGCACCCGTGGCGCTGTAAGCCAATGTTGAGCACCCGTGTCGGATAATGGCACATAATGACTCTATCGGCGTGGGCCGCTCGAAAGCCGAGGGCGAACGGATCAGAGCCATCCACCCGCTTTTTCTGCTTCCTTCTGGGAACACACAAGTGCTTATTACAGACATGTAAATATACACGCACGCAGCCTGAGAACTGAGAATAAATCACAGCTCAACAGGAAGCCTACTGTTCTTTTCCGTAACTTAATTGTATTAAAAATTGGGAGATTTTACGACAACTAGATAGTTTTAACATAAATGCGAGCTTTGAGCCTCAAATAATAACCGCTTCGTCAATGTTGGCATGTACTAGGTATGTCGACCAGTTTCAAAATAGTATCGCTTGCAATGCTATACGGCTGGAACCAAAAGGCGCCTTTAAGGTGGTCAACTCTGGCTTGGGTCGATGGTACAGTAAGGGAAATGTAAGTTTATGCCTTATTGTCATAGTAAGAAGAGCGAAAAAGGTACGTGAATACATTTCCCTTACTGTACATAGAGCCTAATTGACCCAATGTCCTATATGCTAATTCACAGTACAATATAATAAGTAAGTATTACAGCCCGTGAGCATTTAGAATGACATTTGGGTGTATATTAGGTAGATATTGGTAAAATAGCACATAAACATGATAACGTATAATTCAGTAACTTATCACGTGGGTAATGTTCTTAGAACAAAAACAAACTATATTATAAGTAAGAAGTCGCCACAAAGTCGATGGGAATATTAATTCAACGTAACTGACTTTTTCCTCGCATCAAAAACTATGATGAGACTTTGACTGATTACAATCTCAGACCAATCGTGGCTTAGGTGTTCGAAACAAATGACAGTTCGAAAAAGCTTTAATGAAGACCTCAAGCGCGCTGCGGCGAGTCCAGAAGGACTTTTACTTTCAGATGCTCGTAACTCTATGATTCACAAATTACAAATGTAACCTTATTCTAAACCACTAAGGTTTAGATAATTACACAGGTGGGGCTTGATAGGATATTTTGAAAATGATGTGATGAAAGATGGTGTTCGTTTGAAGTCGCCGCCTCGCCGCCCGGTGACATGCGGAGGCGATGACGCCTTCATAAAAACTCAATGATTTATTTATTCCCGGCTGGCAAGGTTTGCTTGATGTATCTATCGAGGTGCAAGTCTGGTTTAATTGAAGACTGGCGATTGTTTACCATTGTTACCTGGGTCTTTAACAATTTCAAAGCAGAAAGCATTATCCTCTTCTCCTGTACTTTCTATAAAACTGTATGAATAAATTATGAGATAATAATGCTACGGATATTACCAACTTCCATTATAAATAGTTGTCAGACACGGAGAGTAAAAGCAAATTTACTAGACAAGCCTGTTTCAATCCCATTGATCTTGTAAGTAGGCGTTCGTAAAGATCATCATTAAACTGAGTCCGTAAGTAAGAGTCAAGAAGTACAGTCACGGACTTTAATTGTTGAGCTATTTAGAGCTCACTTTATACTGGAAACTTCATAGCTTTATAGAAAACCAAAATTAGTTGACACCTAAATGGCTCAACAATTAAAGTCCTTGACCGTACCACAAAATCTTAGATTCTAAAACTTACACATTAGACATCGAAGGTGTTAATTGAATATGACCTGGATTTTTTATTGCGAGAAACACGCGGTTTTGCTTATCGCGCCGTGTGTCGAGTGTGCCGTTGTACTAGTCCCATATTCGTTGTGATATGGGCCATCTAAGTATCTCACCTTCTCGACGGAATCTCAAGGCTGAGGGTAGTGTTCGTGACCATGTTGTCGCTATCGACTGAAATTCTTTCCGACCGTACGGCTTTCTTCTAGAGCTTTGTAGTTTGATGCTTCAAATCCGCTTGATAGTATTCTGCTTTCTGCTCTCTGTCCTTCACTGGCAAACGAGTATCAACAAGGAGTCATGCAAAACCTATAAACGAAAATATTAATATGACCTATATCTATATCCCAGGACTTAAACATTCCAAAGCGCTCATTAGAGCCTTTAGCAAAAAAGCGTCCACTAACGCCTTGGCGCTAAGCAGGAATCGTCTACGCATGCTGGGAAGGGTGCTTACAGGGCATTGTTGCCTAAACAAGCACATGCAAGTGTTAGGGCTGAGAGACACAAGCACAAGGCAGTGCAGACTCTGCCTTGAAGCAGAGGAGACGCCTACTCACATCCTAACCGATTACCCTTGTCTTATGCGCAGCCGTATAACTCCATTCTAGGCAAACACTTCATGTGCCCAGAGGAGATCAAACTTCTTGAGTTCAACAAAATCCTGCAATTCTTCGAGTTCGCAAGACTTGACCAAGAATTGTAGTAAGTGGCAATCACAATAGATCAGCAATGATCGCAGTGATACAATAGCCCCTACCAGAAGAATAATAAATATACAGGTCAGCAGCAGAAGTAGTTTAGCGGCCGAAGGGCTGAAATCTATCTACCGAAACTTTCATTATCTAAAGACGTGTAGATGATTTTGACCTTTTCGTACACGTTGCTTCTTCAGCTGCAGACTGTAGACTGTACACAGTACCTTAACAAACGGAGTAAGGATACTCTTTAGAATGCTCAACTTAAACCCACGATTTAACCTTTGACGGCTTTCGAGGTCACCCCGCTATTGGACATCTTAATTAAAGTAATGGCATGCCCTGGATTAGCATAGGTAAAGCATTGTTCGTACTCTTGTCACCGCGGGTGGTCCCAATTACTGGAGCCCGTCCCGTCTTGCGTAAGGCTTCTAATTACTAGCAATTCAAGTAAAGATGAACATTTGCCGATACAATAACTGAAGAAAAAGGAGGTCGCTCGCTTTTGTTCAGGTTTTCTGTAATTGAGCGGTTTGCAAAAGACTATTATGCAAGTACGAACTCGGGCCCGTCGTCGTAATGAAGTGTGTCAAAATCACGGTGACCCGGGTTTTGCACAAATAGACATTGAGAGTTCGTTTATTTTAAAACATAAATGTGTATGTGACCTTCAATGTATGTTCTTACAAATACCTTTTCAAAACTGTTACCAAGTATATTTAACCAGTGTCCCCTATTGTTTGAATTGTTTCAGATAAGTACCTACTCATAAGTGATTAGTAGAAGAAGTGTAGTACCTACCTAATATAGGATTGGTACCTATAGGTAAACATACCCTACAAACTATGAGCTTCAATGAATAAAATGTCTTAGTAGCTTTCCAATACTACTAATATTATAAATACGGAAGTTTGGATGTTAGGATGTTTAGATGTTTGTTACTTAATCACGCTTAAACGGCGCAATCGATTTGGATGAAATTTTGCACGAAAATAGTTTATAGCCTGGATTATAATATAGGATAGTTTTTATCCCGGGTCCACGTAGACGAGTCTTGGGGGGGAGCTAGTAAACACATAATTCCTTCGTTGAACTATTAAGTGCAGTTAGAAAAATAATAGGAGCGATGGCGACGCTTGGCTAAAAATAACTGACAAGCACTATTATCTAACATTTAAACAAAAGCCTCTAACACCTGTAACATTTAAGGGCTCCTTGCCACCGTCTCCATTACGGGTACTATTATAATAATAGTCATAGTTGCTCTAGTTCGAGAGTAACGAAGTATAATTTCCAGTCCCGTGGACCACCGCGCTCGAGCCCTCGGCACGAAGCTCCACGCCTCTAATGCGGGACGGATACACGCGGCACGACTGTCTACACTTTGCTGTGATCACCGTTCTGTCGTGGATTGGAAGAAATTCAATTTTACACGATTGCTCGACAAAATGTCTGGGCCGCGAAAACTTACGTTTTAATGTTCAATTGCAAATCCCCTTGATCTCATAAACAACTGGTTTAACAGGGCAACAGTTAACTTCAGAATGTATGAACATGTAGTCTTACCTATTCACACATCCCGAGAATCCATCGGAACAAGTTGGTGACATCTTGAATATTATTTTTGTCGAATAGAATAGCTGTATTTGACATTCGCTAAAGTCGAATTATTTATAACTAGCTTCTGCCCGCGACTTCGTACGCGTATAAATTATGGATGACATAATTCTTATGTTTCACCATACGATACCTACTACACTGATAAATTAGATTATTACGATTTCATTTCTATAAATTATGCGTGTAACAGTTCAAATCCTCATAAAGTTTGTCGTCAATAATATTTAATTATATTGATTTACTTAATCTTTATTGCAAACGAAGTACCTAAGTACTTATAGTAGAAGAAAAATTACCAAAACCGGAATTTAAATATAAGATTTCATAATTGAAACAAATGGCCCGAGGGCGAGACCCCAAAGATACTCTATATGTACTCTCCGGGTGTCTTGTCAAACTACCCCTGAGAGCCAAAGTCCCGAAGGTAAACGGGGAGGCAAGCGAGGCCAAAGGCTGAGCTTTTCATAGGAATAAAAAGCCCAACGTACCCTTATAGATAGCGTCCATATGCGAGCCAGAGCATCGAAGGCCCGAGGGCGAGACTCCATGGATACTTACTATCCACAGGTGTCTTGCAAGCGTGAGGGGTGAGGTAAGTGAGCCCGAAGGCCGAGCTTTTCATATGAATGAAAGGCCCAAACCAACCCTTCAGAGAGCGCTCTCTATGCGAGCCCGAGGGCCAAAGGCCCGAGAGCGAGCTTTTCGTAGGAATGAAAGGCCCAAATCAACCCTTCAGAGAGCGCTCTCAATGCGAGCCCGAGGGCCGAAGGCCCGAGGGCGAGCCTTCACGGACACTAACTAACCCCAGGTGTCTTGCAAGCGAAACCGGAGACCAAAGTCCCGAGCGAGAGAAGTCAGAAGTAGAGCGGCAAGGCAAGCGAGACCAAAGGCCGAGCTTTTTGTTGGAATGATAGGCCCAAAGAACCGTTTTAGAGAGCGCTTCCTATGCGAGCCCGAGGACTGACGCACACTGTCTCCAAGTGCCTTGAAAGCGAAATCTGAGGTCGAAAGTCCCGAAGGTGAGTGGCGAGGCAAGCGAGCCCGAAGGCCAAGCTTTTCGTATGAATGAAAGGCCCAATACATCGCTCCAGAGAGCGCTCTCATGCGGACGCTCACTATACCCGAGTATTCATAACAATATTTCTGAATGTCACGCACGCTGAAGTTTTATACATAAAAAAATTGGTACCTACTTAATTCTCCGCGGAATGCCGTTGTGTCCAAATTTTATACCCACATCTCTTGACGTTGGTGAACTATGCTAATTCGACGTAAGTATTAAACTCAATCTATCATACATCTTTAGATGAATTATAATAGGAAGACGGAGATCAAGGTTGCTGGATTTCAATATCAAAACCAACAGCGTCGTTGTCAGCGACTGAGTTTCCAAAATAATTAGGTCTCTTATGTCTAACAGCTACTATCGGTTGAGATATCAACCATTTTTGGTTATTATATATATAGTCTTTAGCCATCTAGCACTCTTTTTTATCCCGTGTTTTTTCACGTTTTATCTATATTTTTTATAATGTTTGAATGGAGTTCTTTTTACTTTCCAGTCAAGTGTATGCTCATCAATTTTCAAGGCTTTAGCTCATGGATTTGAGGAGTTCCCATACAAAGTATAGCCCCATTTTTTACCCCATTTAAACAAATATTTATCATTTTTACAGCCTATGACCTGGCCGGGGATTTTCTCGACCGATTAAGTAAAAGTTGCATCAAAATCCTCTATTCACTAAGCTTCTCTGCGTTTTTGAAAATGTATCACAAAAAAATTTAAACTACAAAACCGGCCAAGTGCGTGTCGGACCACGCAAAACGAAGGGTTCCGTGCCTATTAAAAAGGTCGTATCGTCACAAAAATTGTACGGCACTTACGTCCTTTTCTTTGAAGAAGGCAGTTTTTGAGCAATATCTCGAAAACCTCTGAACCGATCTTGTTCAAAACAATTTTCGGTGAATGAAATTAATAAGCCCTATATCCATGAATTTTTCCATATTTTTAAAATTCACCGTTCAAAAATTAGAGGGGGGGGGACAGAATTTTAGTGACTTTCGGGGCGATTATCTCCGACCCTATTCACTTAATCAAAAAAAATGCTAAGAAACCTTATATTTATTTTAAAAGGCCTATCGATTGATGTGCCACACGGGGGGTCACAATGAAAAAAAAATTTTTGACTTTTAGTTTTATGTATGGAGTGCACCCCTAAAAAAATTTCATTTTGTCATTTTAATTACAAAACTATGTAGCGGCTAACAAAATACACCTATCCTGAAAATTTTATTCAAATACACCTTATAGTTTTCGAGTAAAATGCCTGTGACATACGGACAGACGGACAGACGGACAGACGGACAGACGGACAGACGGACATGACGAAACTATAAGGGTTCCGTTTTTGCCATTTTGGCTACGGAACCCTAAAAAGTGCATGCCAATCGCTGGGTTTGAACTCGGGGACACCGACTCCGTAAGCTATGGGTCAAACCACTGGACTAACTATCAGTTATAAGAACACGATGAATTTTCGAACATCTTGACGACATGTTACCATGGTAATGATATTGTTATAACCCCGCTCTTGCAACATTATATAGTTTCTAGTCGCCTCAGAACCTATTTTCATCCCATATTTTTCACGTTTTATCTATACATTGCTAAAAGTTTGAATGGGGTCGTTTTTACTTTCCAGTCAAGTTTATGGTTACCAATTTTCAAGTCTGTAGCTCGTGCATTCAAGGAGATCTCATACAAAGTTCAACCCCATTTTCTACCCCCTTTGAACCCTAATCTTTAAGATTTTTATAGCTTTAAACCTGGCCGGGGATTCTCTCGACAGATTAGTAAAGTTTGGATCAAAATCCGTTAAGCCGTTTTCACGTGATGCTCTGTCAAATAAACAGACAAACAGATAAACAGACAAAAATTCTAAAAACTGTTGGAACGTGTTCTGTTATCAATTCTAAGTATCCTCAGCCAACTTTTTTTCGTTTATCTTCCATGTACAGACTTTCGACCCTCTTCAGCTTTATTATATGTATAGATTCTTATGAAGCCCTAACTCCGTTTGAATAAGAGCAGATAATATGAAAATGCCGATGTAAGAGAAAAAATATGACATCAAAATAACTTTGTCCCCAAATATATGAAGTAAAGTCATATAGTAAACTGCTTCCCATGTTTACTCATTCATTATTTTTCTTATATGTTATAAATGTTATAATAGAACCGAAAATCTCAAATTCTCTTTTTTGGACTGAATCAAATGGCCCCAGCGGGGCTAGCGCAACTGACGCCGCACCGCGACGCGAGTCGAGAAAGCTCTACCCCCCTTTTTCTAATTTGTACGGTGCGAGTGAGATAGGGGACGCTTAGTCGCGCGAGAAGCGACTGAGCAGCAAGTTGTGCTAGACGTGCAGGCAACTAGCAGTAGTCGCACACTGATAATTCCTACTCTACTTCATCCGGTCTACTGATTAGGGGATATTTTCTAATCCTTTTATCTAAAACCAGGAACAAACTAAATACCTCACTAGGTATGCTCAATTAAAGTATTACAAGTAGAATACAAACAACCGTTAAATGTAAATTAAACCGTAAGCAAACCGTAAACATTTTCAATATGTAACTTATTATTTCCTCTAGCACGCGATCATAATAAAACAATAATAAAATATACCTACCTTATTTTGATAGTAGTTATTACTTAAGGATTATTTTGTTAAAACAGAATTATATCTTTCTGACGCCGACGATATCTTTTAATTACTTACAACAAGTATTAGGTACGTCGTTTTGTCGGCAGTCTACAAAGAATAGTTTTATCAGAGTAAAAGATTGTTAACACTTATATCATTTCAATTCCTTTTAATCCAGTCGACAATGTCGACACCGTCAAACCTCGAAATCGCGGTGACTGATTAAATTAGGGTTGGTACCTCTAGGTACGAATGTCCTGGTCAAGGTACATACATGGGTGCCCTCTTAGGAGATGAAAACGAATGAACATTCGTACCCAAGTCAACAAGGTCACCGTAATTTCGAGGTTTGACGATGTCGACTGGATTATTATTAGTATTACTGTATCAGTTAGTTAGTGCTTGTATCTTCACAATCGCTTCTGAAACTTACGAGTACTGTTAGTAACATTTTCTGAAAACAATTTTCAAGGCATCGAAGCTGTCTCGTGTCATTCTACTTTTCAAGGACAGATACTTACAGTGCCCGGCGATAAATATTGCACACATCGGTCTTTTGAAAGCGACAATTGGCTGTTTACGACGATTTCCGAACTCTGGCGACCGTCCATCAATCATCGTATTTATTAAGTGACGTTTTATATCAAATAAATACTGCACTTTATGGACTTTACTATTACTAGTTTCCGTCAAATCGATGACATGTAAACTTTGGATATCTATAGAGAGCATTTGCAACTACTAGAAAAAAAATAGAAAATTATATATTATTTTGTAATTGATTAAAAGACTATGTTTTTCTATGAGCAAAATTGATCTAAATTATAGAAAAATCTTAATTCTTTCCATTTCATTATATACTCACCGGCAAATCAATGAGGTCAATATCGCTGTCACTATCAACCGTATTTATTACTAGTCTATCAGTGTAAAATCATCTGTATCGGGTTGAATTCTTCGATCGTCATTCTCGCATTTGATTACATGATCATTGATCGCAAACCTTTTTCCACTCTTAGCCCCGATCATGTTTACTTTTTTATGCAATATTTTTTTTACCTTTTATTTGAGACCATATATTTTCAATCGGATTCAAATCCACACTATTAATAAAGTTAGATAAGTACATGTATGTTTGAAACATTTGCATTCCGCGAAACTAATCTTCCAGTAAAACTGCCTGTAGTTTAAACCGCATGGTACTCGTTCTAGTTACAGGCCTTTGGCAGTAGGGGAGACTGGGGTCAATAGGAACGCGGCTCATTTGAAACAAGCTTAATATAATAACTCCTAGATTATTGTTGGAATCGGCGGGACTCGAGGAAGGAAATTATCCGCTTTAGTTTCGAGACTTGTCTAACCATAAGTTTCGAGGCATCGAACCCATTTGATTTTTTTTCGAGGATATATAGCTTTTTCACCACATGGAGTATTCTTTTTTGGGGATATTATTATGTTTACAAATCAAAAACAAATGAACGCTTTTTAAATATGGCGTAAACACTATAAGTATAGATATTCCAGTCGATTATATACTACCTTAAGAGTACCCAGAGGCTTCCTATATTTTTCTACATAATTTAATATTTAAAAAGAGGTTGACGGGGAATTTGAAACAAAAAATTGGGGGCAATAGAAACAGTACTAATTGCCTATGGATGTATTTTTTACGTAATAATTTCATAAATACGTCTATAATCTGTGCAGAAATACCACAAAAGAACATAATACTGAAATAATACTAGTAGAAAATGGGAGTAATGGACAAAACAAAATAAAATAGTTGATCATTATTGTAAGTAGGTAATTGTTACCAAAATAATTCTTATATTATGGGTATGTTAAAGTAAATTGATACTATATTATGTTACATTCGTAAGTACGATATTTGGCAGGAAATCAATTATTTAAGTGGTTATAATGATTTAATAAATATTTTAATCATAGTTGTTTCAACTGACCCCATCTTTAGTTTCATCCGACCCAGGCTCAGGGTTATTTGAATCGTTCTCCGATGTTTTGTAAAATTATTATAATTACAAAAATACACCACAATGAAGTCAATTAACCATTGTTGTTACAGTATAGCCAAATATCCTGGCTAGGGCTGAAAACATTTACCGAACAGATTCTATTAAAATGGGACATAATAGCTTAATATATTCCTGTTGTGTTCCTATTGACCCCAGCCTACATAGTATTCGTAGTTAAGCACTTGAGTCATCGTAAATAAAATTGTAGGTACAGACCCAACTAGCACTTGCAAGTTACTGTATCATTGTAGAAAAGGTGATAACCACCGTTGAATTCCAATCAGGATACGACTGTTCTTATAAATGAAGCTGGTTATAGCCTCAGGAAATATACTGCTGATTAAGACATTGGATAGGACAGGTTCCTGAGTTGTAAATTCGTAAACGATCTTGCCAAACATACCTAGTTTATTTATCGTTGTTACTTTGCGATCATAATTTATTCGTAAATGTTGCTTTTATATTCGAACAGGTATTTTTATAGACTACATTGATGGTTCCATGAGTGATACCTAGGTATTCTTCGCCTTTTATCGCTATATAGTGGAAAAAAAATAGCAATAAGGCTTCGGTTGGCCTGAGCCATAAAGTCCTCCGTTATTAAAAATGAGACCCCGTTTTAGGTAATCCTTGAAAAGAGGTAAAAATGCCAGGCTTATTCCTTTCGGGAAAACATAAGCAAAGACTAAATTGCCAATGACCATATCGGTTTCACACGATGCCAAAGAAACAAGATCATTAGCGATTAACTCAATAATTACAAGATCGGTTGAATGATCGTTAAAATACGCGTATACAAATCAAAAGGTATAAACAATTGAGAGACGGTAGGTACAGTAATTCACGAATAAAAAAACCGGACAAGTGCGAGTCGGACTCGCACACCGAGGGTTCCGTAAAAAATAACAAATGTATAGTTTTTAGATTTTCCCTGTACTTGTAGTATAAGACGATTTAGATTTGATTAGAGTAGCGCCACCCTGCCGTTTCACGCAAAATAGGCACACTGGATTTCGACTTGCGGAAAATGCCCAGTAAAACTAACTAACTAACTAAAGTATAAGACGATATTACTTACCAAATTTCGTAGGTCAACGGAAAGTACCCTATAGATTTTGATTCCCTTGAGATTGTCGAAATATACGGTTTACGAAATAAACAGCCGTATCTTTTTTTACGTTAACTTAGAAGCTTAATTTTTTCACAGCTTCAAGGGACTGTAGACTTGAGTATATGGTTTTAATTTCAACACGATATCTCCATGCGTTCCCGCCCGAGATAAAGGGTCTTGACTGACAGACAGACAGACGGACAACGGAGTGATCCTATAAGGGTTCCGTTTTTTCCTTTTGAGGTAAGGAACCCTAGAAAGACACCGTTTATACCCATATTACAAGATGTACTTACATTGTAAACATTATTGAAAAATAACAGATTCCTACAAAATTGCCTCAGAACAATTTGAAACTACCGGAGGGCCCGAGCCTTCAAGCTTGTGGCCCTGCAGCCTCGCCGTAGCCTGTAGCCTCCAAGGCTACTGAAACGGGCACAAACAACCGTGGGTGGTCGTCGCCCGTAATGACCGCTGATGATGCAGTAATTATGCTCCAAACCGAATAGTTTCCTCATTGTTGCGCCATGCTGGAGCGTGTGTGGCGCGCGCGCAAGTCTCGCCGCAGACGATTCAGCGTGAATATCCTACTAATATTATGAACGCAAAAGTATCGATGTTTGCTACTAATTCACGCAAAAATGACTGAACGGATTTAGAACAAACACATAGAATAAACATAGAGAATATTTTTAATCCCAGTAAAAGTCCAACAAAAGGAAGTCAACGCCAACGAAGTTGCGGGCAAAAGCCTAGTAATTTATATGGTGAACTTTCAAATGTTGTTTTTTAGGGTTCCTTACCCAAAGGGTAGAAACGGGACCCTATTACTTAGACTCCGCTGTCCGTCCGTCGGTCTGTCTGTCCGTCTGTCACCAGGTTGTATCTCATAAACCGTTATAGTTTAGTAAAACAGTTGAAAATTTCACAGACGATGTATTTATGTTGCCGCTATAACAACAAATACTAAAAAACAGAATAATATAAATATTTAAGTGGGATCCCATACAAGAAACATGATTTTTTTTGCTTGTTTTTATAGATAAATAATGGTACGGAGTCCTTCGTGGAGTCCTACTCGCACTTGCCCGTTTTTTATTTTATTTTAAAAATTGCATGTAAAGTTGGCCAGGTGATTCGACTTGGTTAATTAAAGGTACTTTTTAGGGTTCCATACCCAACGGGTAAAAACGGGACCCTATTACTAAGACTTCGCTATCCGTCTGTCTGTCACCAGGCTGTATCTCAAGAACCGTGATAGCTAGAGAGTTGAAATTTTCACAGATTATGTATTTCTATTGCCGCTATAACAACAAATACTAAAAAACCCGCCAAGTGCGAGTCGGACTGGGGCTCCCATACAACAGACATGATTTTTTTGCCGTTTTTATAGATAATGGTACGGAACCCTACGTGCGCGAGTCCGACTCGCACTTGGCCGGTTTTTTAAACTAAATCTCTGTCACTCAACTGAGCTATATAGGTCGTTCAAGTTGAATTTTTTGCAGAAAATGTAGCGAACCCTACTATAAAGAACCGGTCAAATAGCGCACTTTTGCAGCATGCATGTCGAACTAGGCACTTCTAGTCTAAGTATGCTTTTTGTGACGATACGAACGTATGCGGTAGAGCTTATCTTCTACTTTGCCTTATACGCATGATAACCGGCATGCTGGGCTGTCAGTCTCTTAATCTCGGCCGTTGCTCTACCAGTTCGCCATGAATTAGGCGTTGGTACATTAGTACGGCGCTGGTCGAAAACATCGTATTAACTTATAGATGGAAAGGCAGAGACGACTTTTTAATACGAGCAACCATAACGGAATAATGTATGGATACATCATACGGGTTATCGATAGAAAACGGTAAAATTACGTTTGTTTGTTAAGTTTGCTAGTGCATTGGACAGGTGAAAGCTCACCTAAATAAAACTATACTCCAATAAGTAATAGAGATTTGAGATTAAAACCTCAAAAACCGGCCAAGTGCGAGTCGGACTCGCGCACGAAGGGTTCCGTACCATTATCTGTAAAAACGGCAAAAAAATCATGTCTGTTGTATGGTTTTTTAATATTTGTTGTTATAGCGGCAACAGAAATACATAATATGTGAAAATGTCAACTCTCTAGCTATCACGGTTCTTGAGATACAGCCTGGTGGCAGACAGACGGACGGGCGGACGGACAGCGAAGTCTTAGTAATAATAGGGTCCCGTTTTTACCCGTTGCGTACGGAACCCTAAAAAGTAGGTTCTTTCGACGAGGTACAAAGCTTCATGGATGTTTTTTGTATTCAACCAACTTCAACAAACATTAAAGAAAGGCTCTAAGGGCCGCGTACCTATTACCGAATATTTGCATTGGGCTTTTGTTGTTGGTTAGCTAAAACTTTAAGAACATCAAAGCCCCGAAGCTCAAGTCCCCGCCTTCTAAAAAATAGAATAACGAAACACGTTCTATTTCGCGCGACCTTTTCACAGAGAATGACAGTATTGTACTATCGGTACGTAATTCGTCCATTGGCTACTGGTGTTAAGTATGTGATCCTTGGCCATTAGGGTTTATTGGCATTGTATAGTTTCCTGCTAAGTCAAACAAAAGCTTAACAGACAATAACACTCCAAAAGGGTCCAGCAGGTTTAAACTCCGAACATAAGTTGTATAGGTATTATTTGTAAATTTTTAAGAATTCTGGCAATTTGTTGGTGTTTCTGGTTTCTTAGAATCCGTAAGTTTCATAACATAGCCAATATAAACATTAGTGTGGCAGTAATACTAAAATTAAATAAACTTAGATATTACCTAAAATTTACTACATCATGTAGTACATTGTAACACCGGTAACATGGCAAAACCTTTGCGGTGCGGGCGCTACAATGAAAAACTATACTGAAAAATTATAGGTACCTGTATCTAGCTAGTCGATCACGTAACGCATTGTACGCGTGTCAGGTAGATCTATATGTCACTTTTTGTATGAGAAAATGACAGTTAAGTTGTCCTAACGCTCGTTCAAAACGTTACGTGTTTTCCCCTTAGGCCTACATAATATGGTCTACATGTACATTTTCTCGGCTGTGTTTTGTTTTTCATAAAGAATTTTCTTCGGATTAGTTTGGTACGGTGGAACTTTGATTCGGGGGGTGACTTTGATCAAATAGGTTTTTCTCCGAAATCATTGTTTTTACTTGTGGGAGAACTGTGGCAGTGAATATATTATTAGTATAGGCTTGTGGCCTTCAATTTTTTTATGATGGCATTCGAACCAGTTTTTGGAGAGGAACAAATGTTTGTATGGGAGCAACTACAATTAAACAACATAAATACCCAAAAAATTGAGTTAAAGACGGACCTCGCTGGCGGCAGCTGAAACGCTTCATACTGATGGACTCAAAAGTATGACGTCACACGTTGCTATTTCAACTAATCATTGTAGGGAAAATCAAGTAAATTACTATTTCGGTCGCGAAATACTGCGTTTAGGTCCATAGTTGTCATACAATTTTGTTTTTATAAAAGCGTAGGGATTCTATTGGTAGCTTTAAATTTACTCTTGGACAATAAAAAAAAATGCATATTTTTTCTAAACTTTCAAGGTCCAAATCTTTTTATGATTTTCATTATATTTTGTAATTTATACTTTATTACAATAATTTGATGGTTTACTATCCATTTACCAACACTACGTTATCAATTTTAACATGAGGTCACAAGCCCATTCTAACTTGCTATATATACTCGATTAAATCTTCTTAATTTCAAATAATTCTGCTTTTATACTACATTCTAAATTATCAAAGTAGCCCCTTTTTTCCTAAAATAACCCCGGTTTACGGTACTTCAGATCTAACCTGACATTAAGTAGGGTACAGTTTGTCATAATACTTGTAAATATTGGACATAGTTCATACGTACAATGGGCTGCCGCTTACGTATGTATTTATTGTATATATGTTGTTAGTTATGAACATACTATAAGTACATTGTTTAACGAGGGGCGTAAGTGGAATATTGCTAACGAGAGTCTATCAGAAGCGCGACGCCGAAGGCGGAGGGCTTTTGATGACTCGAGTTTGCAATATTCTTACGCAATGCAATATTATTAAATAAATAACTACAAAAGAAAGAAAAATCTAAGTTTCATACAGCCGCACCAATCAAAAATTGACAACTTCACTTCCAGATCAGTGCTAGTGGAGCGGGCAGCTTCAATATTTCTACCAATCACAGAGCAGTATTCTTGCGGGGCGGGGCGGCTTGGCTAACTAGATTTTGTTTTCAACCAATCACAATAGCTTATAAGGGACAAAAAATTGAAGACACTGACATAACAAAGTTTTTAGGATTAAATGTAGATCATAAGCTGACATGGAAATATCAAATTGACTCTATATGTAAGAAACTAAATCAATTCTCCTATGCATTATATAATCTAAGAAAAAAAGTTAACCTACCTGCAGTGCTTACCGCATACCATGCTTTTGTAAACGGTATAATATTCTGGGGGAACTCGACAGATCGAGAAACTGCGTTTCGAGCGCAGAAAAGGTGTCAATCTTTATGTGGTATCAGTTCCTTGGAATCTTGTAAGCCCCATTTTCAAAAACTTAAGATACTAACTCTTCCTAGTTTGTATATCTATGAAATGTGTGTCTTCGTGAAATGTAACTCCCATTTATTTTTAAACTTTAAGAGCACCCGTTTACGTCATAGAATAAACAACCCAAGTATACCCAAAACAACGTTATTCCAAAAAAATGTAGTCGGAATGGCTCCGAAAATATTCAATAAATTACCAAAATGTTTAAATTCAATACATACACTACATACATTTAAAAAAGCTTTAAAAAATGTTCTAGCTCATAGAAGTTATTATACCATAAATGAATTTATAAATGATAGTGACTTTGACATGCATGCTCAACAATTTGTAAGCCGTAAGGCGCCACATAGTGAAACTGATCATAATTCTGTAACATCCTGTAACCTATGTTGGACAAATAAATGATTTTATCTTTATCTTACAGAGCAACCAGATTTGCTTAAGCCAATCAGAGGGTTCTATATTTTAAAACTAAACTTAACAGCCCGTGGGAGGTAAAACGGCTATAACTGCTCTGTAGTACGAGTAAGTGTGAGGAAAATGTTGTTTATTGAACCCAATCCAAGCTTCATTTTTCTGTCACTGGCCTAGACCATTTGAGGCTCGGATTGGTTTCGAATTTGCACTAAGCTATAGGATTACTTGCAGCCCTTCCTACTTTACATTACTACCTTTCTACTGATTGTTGCAACTTGCAACCTTCTGCACATAATTTAGTTTGGAACTGGAATTTAGTTGTACCTACTCGTACAGCCTGGCGGAAACTTTAAGGCAACCTGTATTACCATCCTAATTACGGATTTCATCACCATCATTCAAATCAGTGATTTTAATTCCGTCGCCGTTTACCCACCTTTGTATACAGTTTTATTTTGTTATAAATTAAGTTAAACTAACGAATAATTTTATTTCTTAGTCTAACCGAGCTACCGTTTGATTAATATAATGTGTCATCAAACGGTAGCTCGGCTACATCGTAACACTTCTTTACAATAATAGCTTCTGCAGCATCACATGCATGTCCGAAGTTACTTTATATATGCATGCATTTATAATACAATGCATGCATAAAATGCACCTAAGCCCTACAATATTCTCACGCTTCCAGCCAACGCGGATACCGCTCTTCAGGAAACCCATTGTGATGTTTAAGTACTAAATTGTTAATAGATAAGGGCTTTTAAAACATAAGAGTACTTCAGGAGACTTGAGTTAAGAGTGTAATTGGCTGTACGTGATTATTTTGGCAAATCTAACCCCGTCGGCCGTGGGAAAGGATGTCGCAAAAAACATGTGCCGATGGTTTTTATCAGGTACGTGTAGGTACATGTGTGATTGGAATATTTGGAATATTATATACCTAGTACCTACTTACCTACATGCCAGTCGAACGGAAGATGAAATACATTCTTAAACACATTTTAAAGAATTTATGTGACTTCAATCGACATAAAAGGAGCATTAGGGATTATGTAACTAAGTTATGTATAAGTAAGTTTATGAAAAATATATGTTTCGGAGTCGGAGTCATGCATATTCGAATTATAAGTACAAGGATGCATATTGTTATGTAGTACTACGAGCTTGGGCGAGTTTGGGACTAATTGGGACTACATAGTTTGGTTTGTATTGATTGATTGTACATATATATTAATCAAAAGGGAACCCTTAGTTATTTCGTTATAATATATACTCGTTTTTTAAAACGGCGTTTAACTTCTTAATTTTAAAGAAAAGTCTAAGTTACCTATACCTAACTTCTTAGTTCCAAACGTTTGAATAACTGTGTATATATCTGTTTTTTTTTCAACTCGGACTCATTTTCTAAATTAACTGCTAACTCCTCTCAATGGAGTTTACGAATTCTGTTACTGAATTTTCTCTACGGGGGGGTCTCGTCGACCTGTACGGTCGTGTTATTAAGTTTGTACATCCGCCGCTTCTATATTAAATATAGGTATGTATATATTTTGATGGATGTGCAGAGATTGGGCAATGACAGGTGTATAAGTTTCTTACCTACTCGTCTTTATTTGATGTCTAACCCCTTCCAGTTAATCATAAACTAATCTTATATTGTTGCTAATATTATTTTTTTGTAGGGCGTCATCTTCTTGAGTTAGATATAGATGGGACCACCCGTATTAGCAACTATTTTACTAGGTATATAAAGTGAATATGTGGCTCCATGTAGTATAGATAGGCTTTTCAAGTAAGTGCACTGACAGTCCTTACGCGTGATTTTCCATTCAACACTCATGTAGATACTCAAACATAAAATAAATCCTCTATTGTTATAGAGGTAATGTAATTTCGAAAGCTCAATATCTGCCATAACAATGCGCACATAAATATCTGACACGACTCTATTTTTTGGGCCGTTAGGAAATGTCAGTCAATTTTATACAAAAAATGACAGTTAATACGTTACGCGATTACCCAGATGGTTTCACAAGGCTTAGGGGTATTCAGTGCGGTAAATATCCTTTGGGCCCATGTCTACAGATTCCCAATTCTACAGATTCTCATGTCTACAGATACTATAACCAACCAGTAATTATTAATCTAGAGAAATAGGTTTTATCACTTCGGAAAAAAGGTACAAGCTCCGATTTTTATAAATATTCTAATTCTAATCACATGATCACACTTGTATGTGTCTATATTTTGCGATAGTTAGACTAGAATTGGGAGTCTGTAGAATCAGAAAAATGTAGAACTGGAAATCTGTAGAACTGGGAATCCGTAGAATTGGGAATCTGTAGAATTGGGAATCTGTAGAATTTGGAATCCGTAGAATTGGGACCCTGTAGAATTGGGAATCTGTCGAATTGGGAATCTGTAGAATTGGGAATCTGTAGAATTGGAAAACTGTAATAGAAATCTGTAGAATTGATAACAAACCGTAAATATTAATTTCACACTGGACTCGCGGCAATTTTGCTATGTGGTAACTGGTAGAAATGGCCAATGATAACTGATACTAAATAATAAGGCACAAATTCACACTATATTAAAGATATATTTTGTAATATGAGACGGATCAAGGAGTGTCTTATTGACCGTTCTTGATCCAAAACGTAAGTAAGGAAACTGCTTATATTTTTCAAAAATAACTAACGCGGCTGTAAAACTGAACGTTTTTTTTGGTGCTAAGGAAGGTTATTCCTACCACCAAAAAAATAACCACGCACTTCTGATATTTTCAAACATTCCCAATTTGTGAATAAGAAGAATCGCTATTGGGCATCATCTGTTGTTTTTATAAGTGAAATTATTGAAAAATAGTTTTTTTTATTTTTTATATAACCCCTCCCCTGTCAATAAAACCACAGAATAAAGAAAACAAGTTTTTTATTTCATTAGAATAAAATAAATACAGATAAATCCTTAATATAATTTTACAAAACGAACAAATGCAACAATTTTTACACTCTAATTACAACTACCTAGTTAGTTATCTAATTCAATAAATTATTCATTATTTATATTTATAATTCCAAAAACTTTTTTCGTAATTACAGACATAATGAAATGTATAAGTAAGTTACGTATTTCGTACTTATAACATTATTTTTCTCTAGACACTAATTAATCTAATAATCTCACTTTGGTAAACTGTGGTTAATCGGTATAACATTTATGGATATTCATTTAAGAATAAACTATTCTATACTTCACTACAGTCACACAGAATCTCAAGGAATTAAAGTAAATATACTATGTATCTCTTACACACCCACGCACTCACAATCACACAATCTGCCTCTAGAAGTAGTTTCTTATTCTATGAATGCTACAATACCAAAAAATGTAATAGTTATGTACTTACTTAAGAGTTATTCAAGACATCCAACGTTAATGGAATAGTCTGTTGTAGACCGTCTATACTTGAACTACTTAATATATTTTTGACTGCATTTATGCATTACATACATTTTAGAATGGCTGTTATTATTATTGTATACAAATTACATAACTATAATCAGTCACGTATTCATTAGAATACTTTTTCATACAAGTCGGAATAGACAATGTGGACATAGTCGTCGACGTCGACACATAGGTATAGGTATATGTTGATTGAACAGAATCCTTTAGGAAAGATATATATTGTCTAAAACGCTTTCGCACGCCAATTTCTCGTACAATGAAACTGTAATGCGAAAATAAGTGAGTGTTCATTCGTATGCTGTACCTATATCAAGTCGATTCATTATGCATAAATAATGACATGATTGGCGACAATACATTACATTAGTATACAATTGCGGGAAGCATACTAAACAACATTGTACTTTAGATTACTCTTGGTTTAAAATGTTAAAATGGTCTTCACTTATAGTTGCTAGATTTTATGAATGTTCTAACATATGTACGTTACCACCATAAGTTTTAGCAAATACTGTGGAGTGTTCTAAAGACAGGGCAATGTAGGTGGCACGCAGAATGTCGTTAAATAACCCTCCTCTCCTTCAGCAGTCGGTTAAAAAGAATAATAACTACTTCGTTAATGTGTAATTGGGTAAGAAATAAGAAAAAAAGTGAAATAAGTATCACTGTTACTGATCTTTAAAAGGTATACATAATGTAACATGTCAATGGGATTTCGAAGACATGGAGTACCAAAATTAGAATGCCAATTGATAAACATTATGTAATTCGTCCTAGTTCTAGTAAACACGCACTCTTAAGTAAGGTTTTGACAGACTCATCTATCTCAGACAAATCTATGTAGGTACGAGTACTTGGTGCAAAACGGATAGTCTGCTGTGCTCTCCGAATAGGCGCTTTGAGCAAACCGGTTCCAACCTCTTCATTATTGAGGGACCACAGTAAAACCGTTCGGATTAAATTGAGAAAGAGGGACACCGCTACAGCAATCCCCACGTTTATAAAACTATGTTTAAGTCAAACACATACACGAACGTGATAAATAGGTGGGTATGTTATCTGTAAATATTTTGAGTTAGTTTTCATTCTTGTAATGTGACATGTAGGTTTTTCATTCTTTCAGAGATTCATTGGCGAAAAATGTCGCTCCAAGATCATGATGTTAGAACATGGCATGTTAATGGGATGCTGGAATCCGTGCTCACATATTTCTACCATATTTTCTGGCGCCCTACATCAGTCCAAGCGATTAGTGTCACACCGGAATTAGCTACGACTATGTCATTAGTACATCCACTTCCCTAACCCAAACGACCTCAAAAACCCTTCCGTTTCTTTCAAACGCGTGGTGGATCATGTGCGATAGATAGGGACAGATTGAAACGTTGACTTGTAAATTCGTGTGTTTGACAGCGAATGGTACCGGGACGTTAGATCAATCGTCGTGGCGCCGGCGGGAACAGCCTAGCATTTGTCACCGGACCACCGGCGCTGCCGTATTTATAGCGACGCCCGCGCAACGCTTGTGTGCTGTGGGCGGCGCGGCTATCCCTCTATCATGCAAGATTGCTTGCATTATGCACGTGCGTTGGCCCAAGATTTAACACCGTATCAGCGCATAGACTCTGCGAGTTCTCTACATACTTTAAATTTGCTTCTTTGTGTCCACTTTATCAGTCACTTGTTCTTAATCTTTTTGCTCTCTAGATGCCAAATCTTTAGAGCACAAATAAAAAAAAACAAGGCAATTAAGGCTAGTAATATATTGTAGTCACATGGCTAAGGCTGTGGTCAAATCTTTTTTATTTCAATGAAAATGTTTGATGGTTTATATAGGAAGGTAATGTATTATAACTACTAGCAGTGCATTGTTACAGGATTTATTACTTTTGAAATAAAGTGAGCGTAATTACACCCTTAATTAGATTCAATCAAGCGAGCAGGTACAAAACTCTAATAAAATTGTAGCAGCCTTTAGTGGTGTATTTTTCTGATATCAAAGACTTACTCATCTACATAAACAACCGGAAACCTCTAAAACACAGCACCGTTTTATATATGTACCCTATGTAGAAATGCATACTTAACTAGTAATTGGTTACTAAGCTTCTGTTAGGTTCTGTTACGCAAAAAAACAAATACAATCCCATATTTTTAGTAGAAACATCTTGCAATCTACCTGTTTTACCCCTTGCCATCCCTCACTTATACAGCCATATATACACTATACTTACCGATATTACTATATTTATTTACATATTTACAAAAGTTGTACTTCAATGCAATCGTGACTGCAACCTTATAACTAAGTTTAATCTAAGGGCCTGGCCACATGTCTTCGGTGCGGCGCCGCAACGCAAAAAACTCGCGTTGCGGCGATATCTGGTCCATATCTGTTTGAAGACTGATCGTTGTATTATCAAGATATTAGGAAAACACGATGCAACGCGGTGCCATAAAAAACTCACGGCGTAACGTGAATTTCTCAGACGCCGCAACGGGAGTTTTTGCGGAGCCGCGCCGCAAAATCTTGCGTTGCGTCGTCGCACCGCAGACATGTGGGCAGGCCCCAACGCTTGAGGTAGACCCCTTATAAACTATCACGTATAGAATGTTGCACTGAAAAATATTGATAATACTAGCAGCCATTTGGAAACAGTGGTGAAGGAACTGCCGCCGATTAGCACCACTTGTGGCGGCAAGGTTGTTTTATTTTTTGACGACGATTCGTTATTAGGCTTCTCATGGAAACAAAGTCTTGCGAGGTTATTCTGCATTTTTGGACAGTCGTAGTCCTCATTGCCGTCGCACTGGCACCCCGTTAGAGGCGCAGCTTTCTCCTGTTTCTTTAAAATCTTTACAGCATTCAGGCACTTATGGGAGCACTTTTTGCCGCGGTACATGGCACGACACAGGCGGTGGTAGTAGCTGAGTGCAGTGGCGCACTGAGCATCTGCCGAGCAAATTAGCTGGGACAGACGACATGAGCTCGTCGCGTCGGCAGCACCACGAAGAACCGACGGCCGACAGACGTCGATCCTGCTTTTTGCCTCCAAGCAGTACTCGTCTTCACACTCACACTGCAACAAAGAAAGACTCTTGTTACTCAACGGCAGACGCAGATTCGTGATCTTATTGTACATATAATCAATATATTTTTTGAGAAAATCATAAATTTCCGCGGTTCGTATAACGTTATAATGTTTCACGCTCGTAAAAGTCGTTTACGACATATGAAACGCCCCAGCCACCATCAAAATACATGGCGTTTTGTAAAGTCTTAATAAATATTGTACGTGGCTTCGTGCAGCGATGTGGCCGGATGCTCGGATGCATTTCATTCAATGGATGCTTTACTAGCTATGTCTACTGTTTTTGCGACTGTTCCTCGTTGGAATAAAACAAAAAGGTATGCTACACGCTTCATGTGACTTTTCTAGTTCTTTGCGAGTCTCTAGGCGCGGGTTGTTGAGTATGTTTTATTTCATTAGGCTTTTATGTAAGTTTGTAGCTTTTCGACCCTTAAGCCAAGAAGTATTGACCCTCCTCGTTTTGTGATCCGTCGTAAAAAAAAGTTAGATGAAACGAATTTCTAAATTAAACGGCAATTTTAATCGGGTTAGCGACAAGACTAAAGGTTTACGAAGCGTTATAAATTCGGACTTATCCAAAATCCGTTTTAATTTCACGGTCAATTTATTTAATACCTAGCTGGGATGAAACTAATGATGACCGCCGCCGTCTTACGCGTTTTTTGTGTGGTCAACACCTGCGCATGAGTCGATGCGGTAGGTCTCCAATCAAGACGTCAAATCCGAAGGCCGCAGTACCGATACTCCCCGACTATACAGCAATAATCACACCGCCTCTACTAATTAAGGCTTTAAGTGATGTTAATCTAAATTATGGACGCTGGCCTTATAAATATGAATGTGGACGCTGGAATCTCTGTGAGAGAGGCTTTCAAATGAGGCCACTTAAAGCAATGCGCATAAGGACGTGATTTCATTTGGACAAAATGATTAAGGCTAGTAATATATTGTAGTCACATGGCTATTAGCAACAACTCTTATGTTGACATGCACTGGATCGGTGGTGCACTGATGCATTAATGTTTTATTTATAATCTAGTACTCTACTAGAAAAACGCGCAATTGTCGACTCATATGTAAAAGAAGCTTAAGCTTTAATGTTTCTCGTCCTGAATTAATCTTTAATTGCATTTTTAATCAAAAAGCTATGTAATTGCATTTAATGGCATTGAGCTCGACGCATTGAAACATAAAACTCCATACCTAAGGTAGGTTGGTAGGTTGGAACCTATTGTCATATTGTCAATAGAAAATGAAGTAAGTAGATATGTATTATAATTTGATACTCTGAGACATAAAAAATAGGTAATACTAAGTATCTATATGCAAATTGAATACTTTGTCGAGTTTGTTGATTGGTCTTTGTAGGTATTAATTTATTTCCAACGGAAGTCGTCAAAATTGCAAACCTCCACCTTCATGTTAACTCATTAGCCTCATTACCAGCTAGTAGGTAAGGCTCAAAACAACTTAAACAACCATCACGATAGTTCCATGACACGGTTTGTGGCTCCTCGTGGGCTCTGAGCAGTTGTAGCGCTTATTTGTCATACTCGAATATGATACGAGTAACATGCGCTACACGCGCCAAAATCCCGAATCTGTGTCATAGAACCTGATCCAGGAACCTGACGTGTGCTGCGGGCCTAAATGGCTTACACGGTGCTCCTAAAAGCATACTCATACGTACATAATATTATGAAAATATACATCATGAATAAAGTTGCTATCGTTAATGGTTATTTAATGGATTGACATCAGCAATAACCTCAAGTTGGAGCATGTTTCGCGAAACTTTCGGTAGATAATGTTCGCTCCTTACATGTACGGAGCAGTACAATGATTAAGCCAGTGAGAAAACACCTGCACTTTTACCTGGAAACAAAAGGTAATAAGTGCCGATATAACAAGTTAACCGCCAGCGTTCTTTCCGCTAAAAGACTGCGCCTGGGAGGTCTTAATTCTATCTTGAACAAAGTACGAACGCATACCTCCGATATACTGCAATAAGGAACACAAAAAATTCAATAGCAATGCTGTTTACTAGTTTCCTTGTTTTTGCTGACTTGCATTATTATTATTGACGGCGCAAGATTTTTTATTTTCAAAACGATCGAGTTCGAGATCGAGTAAGTAGTTTCTAAAAATAACGTAGCGTACTAATAAACAATTGAACGCAACCAGGAAAATAAATAACGATAGTGGAAAGTGGATGATTGCACATACTTATAATAAAACATCCCTGGATGATTGTCTGGTTTTCCCAGACATGAGTTCCACCTAGAATACCTAGATCGATATTTCGCCCCCATAAACCCCAAAATTCCAAGTTTCATCGAAATCGTTAGAGCCGTTTTTCGAGAGCGTGAATGCAAATATATATTTACAAATAGGCGACCGAGCTCTGCTCTGGTAAAAATCTATATTTTACTTCTTTTTTTTTAATACTGAGAAAACAAATTTTCCCGGACATGAGACTAGCTAGATCGATTTCTCGCTCCCGTAAACCCCTATAATCCAAATTTCATCGAAACCGTCAGAGCCGCTTCCTATAACGTGATTGCAAATCTATCTTCTATCTATCTATAAAAGAAGTCCTGATTGACTGACTGACTCATCAACGCACAGCCGAAACTACTGAAACTAGAAACTTGAAATTTGCACCAAAACTTATATAATAACTTCTTATCCCTTACCTACGTTATAAAAGGTTATAACGTAGGTAAGGGATAAGAAGTTGTTTTTGGAAATTCTACCCCTAAAGGGGTGAAAAGTTTGTATTGGGGAAACTTTTTTTAAAGCTAGAGACCTAAAACTTTGTAGAAATAATACTTATTACAATACAAATAAAATTGTTTCAGCGTTTTGGAAAATATGACCCCTAAGGGGGTTAAAAAGGGGTGCAACGTTTGTATGGGGGAAACTTTTTTTTGAGCTAGCGACTTAAAACTTTGTAGAAAGATTCCTTATTAGAATACAAAAAAAAACTTTCAGCTTTTTAGAAAATTCTACTCCTAAGAGCGTTTGAAAGGGGTGCAACGTTTGTATGGGGGAAACTTTGTTTTTGAGCTAGAGATTTAAATATTTAATCATCCCTCAAGGGGGTGATATGGGGGATGAAAGTTTGTATGGAGCTACGATATAAACGAGTTCCACGCGGACGAAATCGCGAATCGCGGGCATAAATATATAGGTATACCCTGTAGCTTTCTGCCTGTCTGCGTGGACCCGGGATAAAAACTACTTATCGTTTATATATATTTTAATCCAGGCTATAATACTTCGTAAAAAAAATACAGTTTAAGCATGATTGATTGAGTAACAAACACATTTATAATATTAGTAGGATATATTTATATACGTATACAAATATTGTTCGTTTAATAGTAAAGGATAGGATAATATTGACATAACTACCTACTAGCTATATTTCAATCACGTGAAAATATTGAAACTGAATTCGTAGACAATCAGAAGCCAAATAATTGGGTAGGTAAGTGGAATAATTCCAGAGAAATCTAAATAAAGAGGAACGGACCACGCTTTACGGATGTACGTAGGTACATGATGAGTCAAACCGGCGCATCAACGTCATCGTTCCATTTTTATATTCAATCTGTAAATAACACCTATTTTAAAAGTTAATTTTAATTATTGCGATATCATTAAAGAAAGTATAGTTATCTACGTGGGCATATAATCTGAATAAAATGGTCCGCGTGGAACTCGTATATATCGTAGGTCCATACAAACTTTCACCCCCCATTTCATGCACTTAGAGGATGATTTACGTGATAAAAACTATCCTATGTCCTTCCCCGGGACTCTATCTCTATACCAAATTTCCTCTAAATCGGTTCAGCGGTTTAAGCGTCAGACAGACAGAGAGACACACTTTCGCATTTATAATATTAGTATGGATATGGACTAAGTATGGATAGCTGCCCGCGCAGCTGTCCTTACAAAGAACTCAGCGGAGCTGCGGTTGAGATATAGCTTATGTCCATCCCGGAGGTGCTAAATATACCTATTCTGGCGACATATCTTTGTAATCGCATGAGTATAGCCGGAGCTCTTCTCACCCGATTAAAAAGATGTGATATAAGAGATTACCCCCTACATACCTAAGTATAAACTTTATACGGTTGTAATCAGACATTGTCAATTTTGTAGCATTTTCGGTGCAGCATGGTTGTGTTACCGGAGTTGGTATATAATAGTACGTTTCCAACGCTAATCGAGCGTTTCTCAATACAAATGCTACTACATTTTTTCCGAGATTTTCTGCAACTTTTATGTTACTTCTACTCAGAATAAAGATCTCTTTCCATCTCAATATGAGAAGGTGCAAATGTCCATACCTAAATTTTTGAACTTTCATATTGTACATACCATACAAACCACACAAAGTATATGGTAAATGAATGGTAACACAATAGGAAAAATAATTATCTTTAGGACATCTTTTTGTCCTACCAGCCCTGATAGCATAACTTGACTCTCGACTCTACTCGCGCGCGAGATAGACTGTCCGTCACTTTCTGATTAATGCTGTCAAAAAGTGAGTGAGTAGAGTAGATAATCAAGTTATGCTAGCAGGGCAGGATCGAAAGAGCTCGTGATTCTGAGTGGAAATAACATAAAACTTCTAGAAAAATCTATAATTAATAATAGTGGCATTTTTTTAGAAGCGCTTAGTTATAGGTATGCATTACGATTGAAATTGTTTATACTAATTTTGTTAACAACACTAGGTACGCCGAAAATGCTACAAAATGTAAGATTTCATTTATTTGGTTATAATTTATAATACACACAGTCAAACAGGTGTTTCAATTTCCAGTGTAACATTGCGAAAACGTGCAAACAAAAACAAACATTATACAGATGGAAAACCATTTCACACTCACGTCACATCCGAGGTGGTGGACTGTGTTTCTGTTAATTACTTATCACACGTGATAAAACAACACTGAAATATTACTTCTCAGTAGATTTTAGATTCAACTGTATTACATTGTTTTGCATATCTACTTAATGCAAGTTCGTTCACAACACAATGCAACATAATGGCACCACCGAGCCGCTCTTATGATGGAAACGAAAGGTGCCGTAGCAAGTGTAGCAACAGCAACCCCAAAACTACACATTTATCTAGTACAGTTTTGGACTAATTAGACTACTGGACCGTGATTGGGACTCATTGGAACCCTCTAACTAAACAAGCAGTTGATGAGCAAAAAAAAGTACAGTCGGCAATAAAAGCCTGCAACGAACGTGAAATTTGTGTCGAAAACTTATTTTGATTTAGGGCGGGTTGTCAACTTACGATTACAGACCACTCAGACCAGTCAACGTTAAATATGGCGCCGGCAGCAAGCTGTCATTCCATAGAAACTTGTCAAACTTTCCATACATTCAGATTTCAACGAACACCGCTTGCGATTACAGACGGTTTGGTGCAACCATATACCATATATATTTTTTTATTTATTGATAGAAACAAACGGTCATATACAAGTGTTTACAGAAATACTTGTTATTAACTTTAGACCTACAGTTTCCTTAAATTGTTATTGGAATATAAAAATACCTTATAGTTACAAAGTAATCAATGCAAAACACACAAATAATAAGCGAGGCGTTGCTCTCCCTAAAAGGCGATTGATCTCATCCAGAAAACCTCCGGGTACGACATTCATGAAAAGATTAGTCTAGACCGGCCTACAATCTGCACGAAATATTCTGAATAGATCGTAAACGAAGCTAACAATTAGTAGTAATTACATAATACTACAATACAAACCTAAAATGTCTTCACTACTAAACGTCGCGCCGATCCTACGTGATACTAATGACGATAAATTCGGTGTCTCGATATTTTGACCGCGTTAGCTTTTGCTTCTGACCGTTCTGTAAAGTAATCCAGTAATCCTATGTATGTTTATTTGTGACGCCCGAGGTCGTCAACCGCGACCCTCACGCGATTTGATCTTGTTGCCGTCGTGTCCGACAAATCTGCTCGACGACGTCTAAATTAGATTTTATTGCGGGGCGTCTGCGTACGCGCACCACCAACCAACACAGACCCGTCCCTTCCTGATGACTCCATTCAAAACATACCAATAAAACCCCCGGAATGAATAATGAGGGGCCAGATTTAATTGGTAGTTTGGATCAATTGCGATAGACGGACTATAAACAAGCGTTGATGAGGAGTGATTTCGACACGGTCGAACTTTGGCACTAGTATTTTTTAACCGTAGAATATGAGCTATAAATGACTTATCTTATACTCGTTATGTTTATCTTTTGGGTAATATCAGTTGATTTAATTTTACGTGTGGAAATTCCCCGCTTTTTTTTTTAACAAGCGTCGCGTAATCGTACATTTACTAACTTACATAATTCTATCAGAACAAAACACTACTTATACATGAACTGGTAAATTGTAAGACAAGCCATTCGCAATGCAGTACGCGCATACAGTCGAAAAAGAAACCAGGTGATATTTTACTGAATTCAGTATATGGACCACTCAGAGCAAAAAAGGTGGCCACACCTTCTGATGGTAACAATTCCACACAAAGTGTGCCGTTTTATTTGCTCCTGAGTGATTCAGATTATGATTCAGTGACCGAATTCCGTTCTGTGTGATATGAGTGCAATAAGAACAATCAGACGGATAAAGAACGATAAGTAGAAAAATTGTCATACCCTCACCTTCATCAGCTCTTTTCCCTCCTTTGTCGACATCAAAGCTATAAGCGCGTGCTTCGGACAAACAGGTCGTTGCACAGCATAAAGCGACTACAGCGAATACGGCGACAAATAATCAAAACACAATCTCACCTTCATCAGCTCTTTGCCCTCTTCAGTGGACGTGAGCGCTATGAGCGCGTGTTCACACGGCTTCGGACACACACTGGTCGGTTCCGACAGCACCTCGTTGCACAGCATCATGTAGTTGTTGAGCGCAGCGCCGCAGCCGGTGCGGTATGCGCAGCGCGTGCGCGCCTCGAAACACGGCGTGGTCGCCGCGCAGGCAACGCACGCCGCTAGCAGTGCGGCTAGCAGCCACATCACCTGGAAAAACGCTCAAGTTAGCAATCAAGTTTGAGAGGAACAATTGAACAAGTTGTTGTCGCTTACGTAAAACTAGAGCCTATGCCAAATCTTGGGATTAGGTGTCAAAGCGGACCCCGAGCTCGTTTAGGACACTACCGGTAAAAACGCTAGTAGAATGATGACTCGTGAGGAAGTTGGAAATAACCACATCTACGCCAATTACTTGGGATTAGGTAAAACGCCAATTTTCTTATAGGTAAGTTAGTCCTGAGTGCCTCAACTCACAAAATGATGAATAAAGAATCAGAACTTGAACCGCGCCGGGTAGACGAGTACTTAACAAGTGGATTTAAAAGATTTTTCAAAAAACCCAATTGCTTTTTTGCAGATATTATAGCCTATGTCACTCCCACGATTAACCTCTCGTATGCTTAGTAGCAGATCTGCACCGATCAGGGCCCTATTTAAAAAACATTACAAGCCTACAATTTTGTAAAAAAGTGACATATTTGTTAAGTTTCACTAACTAAAACTTAACAAATATGTCACTTTTATACAAAATTGTAGGATTGTAATGTTTATAAAATAGGGCCCTGGGCTATCGAAAATTGAATCTGTGTCAGAAACTAAAAATTCAAATTCCTTTAGCGCTGAAAGTGTCCCAGCATACAAGAGGTTAAGAGGAATCCAACGACATGTCATACATCAAAATCCATCAAGCCGTTTAGGCTACAGGAGGCCACAAAGAAACAGACATACATACTTACATACACTCGAAATACATTTTACCCTCCTCCTTTGGCAGTCGGGTAAAAAGAAAGAATACGAAAAAAAAGATAACGCAAAAAAGCAAACAAATGTATAAGATTATCCTTTGCTTCCCTACGGTTCATAAACAAAACAATCTCCGGATGACACAGCGAATGTAACATCTCAACTTAATAATAAATAAACATTTAATAATAATAAACAGGGCTCGACGACATGTCTGGCGTTCTCGGAAGGTCTCGAAAACAAACAGAATTGAGGCACGTCCTGCTCACTTGCTACTAACTTACACGCCAGTCTGAATACCGTATCACGGTAGGGGTGACACTTTCGACAATTGTATATTGGATTTTGTTGTCCTGTTACTTCTATTTTTCCATGTATGTAATATGTATACCGAATAAATTTCCGTCTAACAATTCTTGCACTCACTAAGAAAATTGAAGAAGGATTTTTAGGTTCCAACTTTATAACAAATGTCGGAAGTGACTCTGACACTGAAAGTACCGAAGATAATTCGGAAACAGAAGAAACGTCATCATAATCGAAAAACCACGTATTTTAATTTCTTACTTTATTAATAAATAATTTATTTAACCTGTTATTTTATTTTACTTAACATGCCTGAACGTAGCTGTTTTTCAATTATTCTATTAATAATGTTTAAAAGTATCAAGACTTGTTGGTCTGCCTCTGCACCAGAACAGGTAAAGCCGAACCGGCTCCTTTAAAATGTTTATGGTTTCTATGAGTGTTTGTTTGGTTTATTTATTGCCCGTACTGTTTGCGGCCAAGTGAAATTACGCTAACTTATTCTGGATGCACTATAATGCGTCCTACGCATTGACTCGTGGCATCAGTAAATCATAAAATTCATTAATATTTATGATCTCAGAAAATGAGAGCAATTCCATTGTTTACAAATGACATCCTGAAACCCATACAAACGTTGTGAGGATGTTAATTAATGGTAGGTATAATAAAATACTTATTTTTATTTATAAGACCGCTGTATCTTTTCTAAGTTTCTAACTTTCTCATCTGACATCATGTAGATGTCAGCACGGCTATCACAGGACGGCCCGCCAGCTGTGTTGCAGCGACATAAACTATCGGTGGATAGTCTATCTCGCCGCGACACCGTATAATACAACCGACAATAACCGCGCAGATGAGAAAATCAGTAATGTCATGCGTTAATATGTCTGGCATAATTAATGACTATACTAGAACTACCCCAGTAATAATTACATATTGTTGGCAGTATTAACGGCAAAATGTTCATACCACCACACCTAACTATTCATCACAGAATCACAGCCTAATTTTCAGATGTATTCAAATTAAATCAAGTAATTTATTCGAGTACTTCCCTACTTAGTGTTACTTGATTTAAAATTTAGGTACGTTTGAGAACCCTGTTCAATAGGGTCGACGGCCGTAGCCTGGATAAGAAAGAAAACAAAGTGACAATTCGAGATGTCCACCGTTGCCGCTTCAAGTGTTAAATTACAATAACAATGTCTAACACAATGTGGCCTCTATTTGTATAATAATAAAGACTAACGACGTCAGGTACACGGCAGCCACTGTTTAGTTTAATTATTAGTCGACGTGGAACATCTGAAGTGATTTTTTAATGAGAAATGCTTAGTAAGTGTCTAGGTTGTTTCTCAATTATAGGTTAGGTACATATATATTCACTACGGGAAACCGAATGGACTAACAAAAGACAGACGTTTATTGTTCAAAACTTGAATTTTCATTCCTACCTATTATAACCAGAGAGGTTGTCATAACTTTATGAGTAAAATACCAAATAAGTATATTTTAATAATATAAGTATGTATAAGTAAAATAATACATGGCCCTAGGACTAAATGGAAAAAAACCACTGGTAACAGATGCCGATTTTTCTAGGCAAATCCTAGCTGTTACCACTAAGCGGCAAGTAACCCAACGAAATCGCTGAATAAATCGCGCGATTAATATGATTCTACTTCTACTCACATGAAAAAAATCGGTCGTAAAAAATAATTCCTCGCAAATCCCTACATACTTACTTACTTACTCCTCTTGTACGAGAATCTTTGAATTTGAATGAGAGACTAACTGAAGATAAAATACGTATATCGTGTTATGATAAAATCAAACATCGATTACTTCAAAGAACTCGTCGTGACATGGCTACGTGACGTGCCAACACAATTTTTCTTTCCCGGCACGACAGACACTTTTTAAACTATCTAATAATCGAGATCCAAGAAACGTCTCTGCGACATTTTTACCTCCGCAATCCAAACGGACAAGCGTTTAGCGGACGAGTGTGAAAAGCAAAAAGTCAACAGAGAGCGGTCAAGTGCGAGTTGAAGACGCAACAAGATATTACATAGTTGCTGCACTTAAAAGCACCTTGCGCTCAAGCACAGGATACTTCAACTGAGTAGGGAAATTCGATGCTGACAGTCATAAAATCAAATTCTGAAACTAGATATTTTTAGGGTTCCGTCCGTAGCCAAAAAACGGAACCCTTATAGTTTCGTCATGTCCGTCTGTCCGTATGTCACAGGCATTTTACTCGAAAACTACAAGGTGTATTTGAATAAAATTTTGAGGATAGATGTATTTTGTTAGCCGCTACATAGTTTTGTAATGAAAATGACTAAAAAAAATTTTTTAGGGTTGGACTCCATACATAAAATTGAAAGTCATTTTTTTTTCATTGTAAGCCCACGTGTAGCACATCAATCGATAGGCCTTTCAAAATAAATATAAGGTTTCTCAGCATTTTTTTTTTGATTAAATAAATAGAGACGGAGATAATCGCCCCGAAAGTCACTAAAATTCTGTCCTCCCCCTCTAATTTTTGAAAGGTGTATTTTAAAAATATGAAAAAATCATGGACGTAGAGCTTATTAAATTCTTTCACCGAAAATCAACAAGATCGGTTCAAAGGTTTTCGAGATATTGCTGAAAAACTGCCTTCCTTCAAGAGAAAGACGTAAGTGCCGTAAGATTTCTGTGACGATAGGACCTTTTTTTAATAGACACGGAACCCTTCGTTTTGCGTGGTCCGACACGCACTTGGCCGGTTTTTTTTAATTCCTCAGCGGCCTGTACTAACTGTCGATCGATACCTAGATCCGGGACGCTGTAAAAAATATCTAAGATAGGTACTATTCATTGAGATGACTTAGTGTGCGTTAATGCATTCACTGCCACCGACACATATGTGCGTTTGCCTCCATACAAGTTTGTTCTTAGGCACAAACTTGCGTGGCTCAGCAGCTAATGCGTTAAAAATAAACATAATAACCGCAAACAAGCATAATACAGCAACTCACTTGTAGGTTATTCTGAAACGAGTTTTTCGTCACAAAGCAAGACCACTAAAAGCAAGACGGTCGAAATCAAATAGTTAGAGCAGAAACGCTCCCTTAGCGACAAAATCACAGAAAGCACAAAAAAAAACAAAAACCGCGGGATCTACTCCGGCGCACGCTAACCAGTGCTCAAACACGTTCCCGCCTCATTATTGCGTGTCGTTTAGCGCCAACTGATAGGGCAAACAGCTACCGGCTACACCAATGTTTGCCCTTGCTAGGATTCTTTAGTAGAAACGTTAAGAAGTAAGTCAATGTTACGTAAAAGTCTTCTGCCGTGCGCTCAGGTAGCCTTAACTTTTTTTCGTGAAAAAGCTTTAGTAGCTTGTTCACGAAAAAAAGTAGCCATCGAAAACTAAGTCTCCACTGTCACACAGTAGGTCACAGTAGGTCTAGGTAGTTCAAACCGCAATTAGATAGCCAACTGAGTATTTTTTTTATGTGTAAGAATCTAAAATCCATTCAATTTTCTTTAAAAGTTGTGAAGTCCTACATAATACCAGTTAATGTAATGCTGGCATGATTTAAAACAATTTATGACCTGCATACGGTAATTAAGAGTCTGGAAAGATATTCGCGGAACATTATCGCATCGATCGAATACCTAAAGGAAAAAAAAGAACCCCTATGAGCCAAACCAGAGATTTCGAAAGTTAGCCCAAAATGGGATAGCAGCTGATATAAATATCCATAACGCCACTTCTTCTTCTCGTGTCGATGGTTTCCTATTTCCTTGGTTTAGATTGTGCGGGACCAGAAATTGGCAATTGCTCAATAACGCCACTCAAAAGTCTCAAAACGATAGGTGAAAATAGGTACCTTCTTTTTAATTAAATTCTTTAAAAAATGTCATTTTATAGTGAAAACCTGAATTATACAACAGTGGCTACTTTTCTTCGTGGACATGCCTTACTGTTTAAAATAGGTCAAATCGTTTTTATGCGTCTCGAAAATCGACCCTCAATTTTGAGACAATGACAATAATCAATGTCTGACTCGCCTGCATTTGGCTTTGTAAGTTTGTAAGAGTATACTTAGATTAAATAAGCCCGCTCACATTGAGCACTCTTTAAAGTACATTACTTTAAAGAGTGCAAACATTTTATAGATTACAAAACTAACAGACAAGAAGTCTCCATTAAAAAAGATTATAGAAAATTGTTCAAAATTTGTAAAATTCTACCGGTGAGCCTTAAACATAAATATTTATTAGTATTAAATAATCATGGCAGTCTAGAGTACACCCAATTACAATTACACCATAACGATGTTTGCGAAACCAGGTCGATGTCAGCGGGCAAGTTTGTTGAGCCGAGGGTCACTAATTATTACGGAGACAGGTGTCTTCGGAAACGCCTACCCTATATACTCAACAGCCTGCCCTCTGACATCAGAGAGGAAGACAATAAAGCAAGTCTTGGTAAAAAGCTGCATAGTTACCTTGTTAAACGTATAATAGTACATTGTTTAACGAGGGGCGTAAGTGGAATATTGCTAACGAGAGTCTATCAGAAGCCCGACGCCGAAGGCGGAGGGCTTTTGATGACTCGAGTTTGCAATATTCTTACGCCCGTGTTATACACAATGTTTTTCATCATATTTGCGAGGAAATAAATAACTACAAAAGACAGAAAAATGTCCACCACCAATCAAAAATTTACAACTTCACTTCCAGATCAGTGCTAGTGGAGCGCGCAGCTTAATATTTTAACCAATCACAGAGTCAAACCGTGCAAACGGTTTTGTGGGACTCTGTATATATAGTATATGCTGTTTAAATAAAATAAATAAAAATAATAAATAATTTAATTCTAAATAAATTGAAAAAAAAAACTACGTACCTATTTGGATGAGGAAATAGTCAAGAACCGGGCGTTCAAAATCTTATTGTGGATAGAATGCGAGCTAGTACTTCCTCTTGGCTCCATTTCATGGAACAAATTTCCACGTCACATTGATGATATCGTCTCATTCTTACGAAACAACCTAATGGCAATTACAATAAAACAAGTGATTTAGATAACACTATCGCGTTTGTGATAAGACTGTGCATTGCGTTATGTGTTGAATTGTATTGTAACCAGATACGCTGACCCCCAACACTAATGACCAATGAACCAAGATTGAAGACTTGCGGAGACCAAGTTGTATCAGTTGTTTGTCACAAAATTAGCAATCTTGGTGCAAATATGGATGTTTGCCGGTTGTAGACATTTTGGTAATGAGGTTATCGCTTTTTGAAATATGATTTACCCTTACGTGTAGTACTAATCGTGTAGTGACAATAAAATACTATTAAGATTATATTTTAATTGAATATTCAGGCTACGAGCTTGCACTTCCGGCAACCTTGTTATCACAATGTGACTCCTTTATCATTTGTAATTCTAGTTCTTCCTGTGCATGCCTATGTATGTAGTAAATATAAAATGGCTAAGGACTATAAGGTAAACTTCCCAGTGCTAGACAATGACCGCATACATTCAATTTTAAGATGGAGGCTAAGGTGTCAAACGTCGCCCAAGTAGCACAAAGCTGCATCATATAATTCCACCCAAGGTCCACATCGGTTGTTAAAGCACTTTTAACGACTTATAAGTGATCACTCGGCTTGCAATAGCTGCATAGGAAATAACGAGACCCAATATAATGCATTACTCTGTACTGCGATTCTATTAAGCGCTACATAGACGCCACAGATTCACTGTTATTCAGCCTTTAGTAGCGTTGTACCCTATCAGCTGCAGAAGCGCATTTTGTGGACACAAATAGTGCAGTTTTCTGAATAGTGGTTCACAGGTGTACCTTTAAAGCACTTGCATTTTAAGAGAGAACATACGAACCTCTATAAGGCAAACAGTGACGATGTGAAGTTCATTAACAAAGATATAATGCTCTATGCAACTTAAACGTGCACTTTTACGCCATTACTCAGCTGATAGAGTATACTCGTATATCAGCATTAATATAGGTCAAAATGGTACCTAGTGTGACCTTTTATGCAGTTACACAGCAGCGCACTGCTATAAATCTGTACACTCGTGGCCGTCAACTCAGACCTGGGCTGAATAATAAGTTCAGTAACAAAGATATAATGCTCTATGCTGCTTAAACGTGCACTTTTATGCCATTACTCAGCTGATAGAGTATACTCGTATATCAGCATTAATATAGACCAAAATGGTACCAAGTGTGACCTTTTATGCAGTTACACAGCAGCGCACTGCTATATATCTGTACACTCGTGCCCGTCAACTCAGACCTGGGCTGAATAATAAGTTCATTAACAAAGATATAATGCTTTTTGCTGCTTAAACGTGCACTTTTACGCCATTACTCAGCTGATAGAGTATACTCGTATATCAGCATTAATATAGGCCAAAATTGTACCAAGTGTGATCTTTTATGTAGTTACACAGCAGCGCACTGCTATAAATCTGTACGCTCGTGCTTCACTATTCAACTCAATACTGAATTATAAGCCACGCGTGGACATTTATATAGCATTTAGCATTAAATTAAAGTTAACACTGACCACTCATTTATCCGCCATTTTAAGTACCTAACGCGTATTATTGTAAAAGATTTAGCTTTTATACTTTTAGTTTATTTTAGACAATATCGGCTTAAACTGAATTAGATCAAAAAGAAATGAATATGTAAACACCTCACATGTAAAATTAATATGTAAAAAAATATTACTTGTAAATATCCTAATTTATTTTGAACTTTTTTCACGTATTTGTGGATATTATGAGAGCGCGTGAAAATTTTAACCTAAATATGTATGGTATTTCACAATAAATATACATTCCCGATAAAATTTAACACATAATTGAAATAACCCAAAGTTTTACTTGCCTTAACTTTATTATTAATCCACAAAATGGCAACCGTCGAATATCTTCATTTGCACGCACATCAAATCACTTCAACGCCTTTTCGTACTGCGAGTAAAAATGCGTTTCTTCATACCACAATTTGACTGATAATTTACTTTTAGCCTCGTAAAAGCATTTAAGATGTCCACACTTATCGCAATCTCGCGAATGAGTATGAGAATGGCTGCATATTAACTATAATAAGTACCACGTACCTTGTTATTCAAGCAATGTTCAGCACTAGGAGTAGCTGTTACCTTTATTAATGCTAATATAATGCTATTATAATTCAATTGTACAGCAATGTGCCACGTAATTTGTGCCCAAATTAGAGTTATATCAGCATTATATGAGGATATAAGGCTGTTATATCTCAATTTTTAGCAGCTAATGTGTCCAACGTGTACTGTAAAAATGCTGTTACACAGAACGTTTGTGCTACTTGGGCGGGACGTTTACGTTAGCAATTAAATACTCTCAAATTCACAATAAATTATTTGCTGATACAATTCAATGTTTACAAGAGCAAAAGAACACACTACACACGTACCTATATTATGAGCAGAGAAGTAGGAAGTACTTAGTCCCCAAAATATATAACGATATACCGTATGATATAAGGGAATGTAAAACATTTAGAATGTTTAAAGTTAAAGTGAAGAAGTTTTTCGTAGAAAAAATAAAATCTAAATTGGAAATGTAGTCTAAGTAAAAGCTGTACCATTATAAAACAAAATTATGTAGCTAAAGTAACTATAGCTAATAGCTAAAACCTATCCTTCTATTTTTTTGTAAGGGAGTCCCTCTGCTAACAAACTGTCTTGCAGTTTGGCAGAAGAAAATGCTGTAAAACCAAGGATTGTTTAACTGATTTTTTTTTTCTTTAATTAATATCCCAAGTATATACTAAAGTCCTCTGTTGCATTTCTCAGTATGTGCATCGAGACAAAAGGATCAAGGCTGATACACAAACCTCTTCAAGGAACCGTTGCAGTGCAACCCGACCCATTTGAGTTTCATTCCCACTAGATGCAGATACAGATACTATAGTACCATACCATTCAGAGTTATGGACGCAGCGAAACTGATGCCAACGGACTTTACGACTAGACTCTTGCGGAAAGATTAAGATAACCGTATAAATTCTTCGTTGCATTTTAGTTAGCTGCTTAGCTTACAGGAGACCAAACTTAAAGGTCGGTACGGCGTACACACCACACACGTATACACTATACACATCTGTGGTTCCCCGTTGTGAAGGGATTCATGTTCTAAATGCTCTGTGCGTGACTTTACGTACTCGCATGATTGTACAAAAGAAGGTTAAGTCGAAAAAAACATTAATGAAGTAAGGACAACTGACAAAAATAAGTACATTTAAATGGGTAGGTAATATGTACAAGGCGGGGTTTCAATTACCTATGGTATATTTTGAGAAAAAGTAAAACAGAGATTGAGAAAAAGTGGAATTTAAAAGATCTTGAATCTGAAATAGTCTCATCGAGCAAAAGTCGTCGCTAAAGCCGTGAGCTGTTTCTGCAAATATTGCAAAAAAGGGATGGTAACATCAATACAGGTAGCAATTCTTAAGCCTCTTGTAATTGTCCAATTGTGTGTTCAGACGAAACATATTAGCGCCTATTAGAGTACGTACAAAAGACAAGGGATCAGGCTTGGCATTATTTTTTATCTGCCATCCAACATTTGAAGTGCAGCTTTACCGTAACATGTTGTAGTAAAAAATCTTCTTTTTTTGGGCAAAAAACAAAATCTCGAATCTTGCTTTCCCGACATAGTCCAGGCAATGAACTGACAACTTGTATGGAAAAAATGACAGATTTGGAAATAATTTATAATAGATAATTTTTTTAGTGTAACGGTTATATTATCAATTAAATAGTTACCTAGATGCAAAATCCAACAAAAAATCAGACATCAAAAAAATCAATATTTAATTAGCTCCTAAAAAGTCCGGATAAATATAAATATTTTTTTTTATCTTTATTTAGGTTCATTTACATTTGCTTTAAAATATTCAATATAAATAAAATAAAAAAGACAATGAATGTTTAATTTAAATCTATATAATTACTTCCGGGTGGAAAGTTTGTTGGATTCTTGAATAAAGCCTCTTAGAATAATGTTTTAGAATGAAATAAACAAAAAAAACGCTATTATAAATTAATGTTTTTCGAAACCGTATTTTGCCTCGGCTAACATCTCAATGCGATGTATGAGATCATAAATCACCGAAAAGGTTGTCTGGAAGACAAATTCGGGACATGTGGTGTGCAGCTGCAGGAACATGCGCTGAATCGACCATTTATAACGATTTGACAACTTTGAATGCAAATCACGTGGCTAGTTTTAGAGTAAAGGAAAGAGTTTAAGCCATGAGTTGGTTTGGTGTAATTCAAGTGCAAATACCGGATTGTGTTATTGCTTTTTGAAAATTATATATATAGCTTCAAATCACTGCGAATAGTTGGACAGCATTTCAAAGAATTGAAAAACTTACTATGCACAGTCATCAGGGCTGTTATTCGTTACGCGCTCATGCGCCTCACTCCACGCGTCACGCCTAACGAAACTTGACCTCTGCCTACGCTTAGTTACTACGAATCGCGGCGTCAAGATATATTTGTGGGTGAGCGTTGAGGTGAGCTTAAAACAAGTTACAGAATAGGAGGGCAGCTTTACATCTGCCATAACAAAGCGAGCAATAGTAGATTGTTAACCAAGGGCTAAAAGGCACCCATTTCTGACGAGATAATTTGGGGCTCGAACGAAGTGAGAGGTGGTTATAAATGGGTGACTTACACCCGAGTTAAACTAAACACTCTACTTTTCATATCGAATACGAGGAAAGTAAAAAATAACACTATGTTTAGTATTTATCATTAGTATTAGTTGAAGAGTAGCTGTACGCGTACCTTAGCTCACATGCACAACTTTCAGTTAAAAAAGGTACGTGGGTGTATTCCATTTGTCCACCTCATAGAGTTTAGTGAATATTTTAGCTAAAATAAAACCGGACAAGTGCGAGTTGAACTCGCGTGGTGAGGGTTCCGTATATAATCTAGATTTCATAAGTGTTTTTGAATACTCAAACTTCTTATAGGTTTTCCTGTAATCTTTAGGTAAGGAACTATTTTCCATATTTTTTTCAGAATTTTAATCCTAGTCGTTTCGGAGATAAAGGGGGGGAATTGTCAATTTTCGTCTTTTTTCCTAAATTACTTATCTGTTTTTACTAAAATTATAAAAAAATATATATCTGACATGCTTACAACAACCCCTTTCATTTGATATGTCACACAATACGGTTTGCGAAACTTTTTTTTTTAATTTTCCAGTTTACCCCCCAAAAGTGGCCCCCTTGTTCAGAATTCATTATTTTACTTTACGCGTCCATCTTTGGGTCACAAATTTACATATGTTTACCAAATTTCAACTAAATCGGTCCAGTAGTTTCGGAGCAAATCGGCTGTGACAGACGGACAGACAGACAACCGAGTGTTCCGTTATAAGGGTTCCGTTTTTTCCTTTTGAGGTATCGGAACCCTAAAAAGTAATTAATTTACAACATAAATTTATTTTATATTTAATAAAATAAATTCCATTAACTAGTAACAAAAAATCCCTTCGTCATTTACGGGGTAAGTAAAAAAAAAGTAAAGTAAAAAGTTTATTTGAAGCATTACAGAAGTATTGATATTTATTAGAATTAGTTCCCGCATAATGCTTATAAGGCAAGGACTAATTGGAATACACTACTTTTCTGCACTAGAGAAGAAATGAATCACTTTCTGCACACTTTTTAGAACAACAACGACCCACTTTCAGAGACTTTCATATCTCAGAAACATATTTGATACGTTCTTAGGCCCTAGAAATAGAGTCCTCTTAGATTTTATGTGCTGGCATATGTTGTGGCAAATAAAAATGCTGGTGACTGTACTTACCTAAATACTTAGCAAAGGCCCGTTTTATTAAATAGAGCGATCGGTTCTCAAACTAACTAACATACCTAGACTTGGGTAATTATTCGTCTGCAAGTCACTGAAACCGTTCATCCCCTTTCTTTCAGATAGCAAGAAAGATGAGTGCTTCCACACTTGCTGCTAACAAGGTTTTTTATTAGCTGGCTAGGCTTTCGCCTTTTCTGTGAAATCTTCTATTCAATGTAAAGTGTAGGCTCAAAAAAGCGAGCGCTAGCGTTTTATCAGCTCATAATTTCCGTTGCCATGAAATTTATCATGCGCTAATCAATTTGACTGGCAAATCGTATGCAAAACAAAACGCCGAAATGCTATAAACGGAAAGAGGGCAATCCCACACGTGACTGAAGTCATAACAAATGCCAATATTGCGAGCCGTTTTGGTAGCACTCTCCGTAAAGCGATCGTAAAATGCAGCACCATTTCACCTTTTCGTACCTACTGCATCACCTCGTAAATAAATCAATGTATATTGCTTATTTTGTTTAAATATAACATAAATAAAGTGGTAATAAGATTTAATCACAGATTAACTAAATGCATTGGCGTCGATTGTGAAAAGTGACCGAATCGGTAAAATTGGGTTACTTTTATGACTTCCTAATTCCTATAGGTACCCTGTTTTTGTTTTGTAATCCATGCCTATTCATATAACGGGAAAGTAATTATGTTCGTCTGTCCTGTTACCATGTTACGTTTAAAACCAGTAATCAAATATTTAGGCAGGTACCTACTTAGGTACTTATCACTTTTTTTTAGTAGTAGTTACGGACTTTATTCCTTGAGCCAATTAGAGCTCACCTTTTGCTGGATATTCATAGCTTAACTATGAAAACCAAAATTAGTTGACACCTAAATGGCTCAACGATTAAAGTCCGTGACTATACATCGGTATTTAATTATATTAGCACATAGTAATAGCAATTATGAACGTACCTAATTGTCTACTAACCTAGGTCCGAACGATAATGATACGACGTCTGTTATTTAGAAACAGATTTTACTTAACAAAATACTATTTTATCTATCATTAGACTTGATTATTTTTTAGTCAGTCGAAAATTCTCTGAGTTGGTTTAGTTTATGAATTAGAACAATTATTGCCTATCGCTATTTTCAACGTTATTTGTTCCAAGCGATTGTTGAGATCGTTAAAGTCAGCAAATTAAATATCTACTCAGAAAACATGCTTCATACTATCTGCATAATCTTGCCAATAGAGCCGTTTGCAAATATTTACTTCAGTCACGTAGTACAGTACCTATTGACTGTTCCACAATTCTTTACCCACATTACGTGTCAATTTCCTAACAATAGTCACAGGTAAGCCAGCATTGGCATGGGCAGCGTGTATCGATGAGACTATAAATCTCTTGGCGCCGAATACCAATGGGAAGTAATTTATGGGCAGTGCGTACGTCAAGACTAGCTACAAACAATCGTGTACTGTACACATAATTAGGCAGCGTTCGGAAACGAATGGAGGGTAAGAAGTAGGTATGCGTCTCAATATTGGCGACGCAAAAATAACAGCAATCAATCTGTTTTTGGACCACCTTTTCTTCAAAAACTGTAAGAACATGATGTTCAACTGTTTTAAAGCTGTGAAATCGAATTCTGTGGTCGCTATCGCTATGCCTCTGTTTGACTAGTCATTCATGTAAATAGTTTGAATATACCTTCTGTTAACAATCAGTTTCTTATCTCTGACAAGTCTGTCGACTAAAATCGCACTGCTTGGTTTACATAATTTTCTTTTGTTTCAGAACGAGGTCCTTAATGTTTATTAATTTAGCCTTATTAAGAGCAGGTTACTTGGCGCGGTTTGTAACTGATAAATTACAAGGGCCAAAAGGAAAGCATTTGAGAAGTCTATGAATAAAAAAGCATTAAATTGTTTTACGATTCCCCGTACCCTTATTGCGCCCATTATTCAGGCCCTCTGCCATCTCAATTTAGAATGTCATACGTTCAATGCATTAACTGCTTTATGACTTAATCAGTCGTGAAGCTTAATTTCAAAACGCTGGGTAAAGTAGAAGATTGATCATTGGCTAAGGGATTATTATTGTGGCTGTTTCATGGGCATGAGCTATGTCAAAATACTATTTACGACGAACGGTGGCAACCAAGCATACGGCCTGTAAAAGAAAGTGTACACCGTAGCCAGCTAGAGAGAAATACCAGGTCCCTCACTCACAACACAACACAGCGCTTCCTCTCGAGAACTCTGATGACCTTACTCACCATCTCAAACACAGCACCACATAGATAGTACAAGTGGTGATATTACACGCGGCTACGGTCTTCTGTAAGGGAGATACTAACTCAGTTAAGCTCCAAATACGAGCGAGATGAGTCTACTGTGCCCTAGCTCTTCTAAATTAGCTGTCTATAATACGTCTCTGCTTCACTGCGCAATATATTTACGTCAAACGGTTGGACCATCTCATTAGGTCTGTCCACGTCTCTGTTACAGCTAAGGACACGGAAAAAGCGAGGACAACGCATTAGTATATCTAACGAGTCACAATATCGAGCTATTTGTATGCTTCATCACGGCTATCACGCGTATGCAAATCGGTTTTATTATATGCAATATATCATCATTCGCAATACCTGTTATTTGCACCTCTGCGTTCATTGTTTCAAATTTACGATTGTGGTACAGCTCTGCTGTGAATTCCAATTAGGAATGATCTTTTTTCTATACCAGGGGTCGGCAAGTTTGAAGGGTCATTTGCGGCTCTTCGAGAACCCCTCATAAAGATAGGTTCAAGGAAATGTGAGATTGATCATTGTGTAAATGGCTCTTTACGATTCTTAAAATATATTTTTTTAACTGAAATTGGCTCTTTTGGTTAGAAAGTTTGCCGACCCCTGTTCTATACGACGGTGGCAAACAAGCGCACGGCCTGCTATGATAAGCACACGCACTCAACGTAGCCGGTCGATGATCCGCCTTAAATAATCAATCTATTAGTTGCCTTTGAATACTTTATTAAAAATAATTTCTTGAGCACAAAACTATTAATATTTGTAATCACTTATTGAATTTAAATTGTCGTGAGTCATATTCAGTTATCTAGAATTTACCGAATCTATACTTCTATACTAATGTTATAAAGAGGAAGCGCCTGTGAGATTGTAGCTTTGTAAGTTTGTTTGTATGGAAAGGGTTATCTCCGGAACGAATTATTCGATTTCAACAATTCTTTCACCTGCGTATAGGATGGACATGCCTTTAAAAAGAATTTCTTGAACATTAAACTTTTAGTATTATGTTTAAAAAATCAATTATTGAATTTAATTTGTCGTGAGTCATATTCAGAGTTATCTAGAATTTACCTTATCTATACTTCTACACTATTATTATAAAGAGGAAGTGCCTGTGAGACTGTAGCTTTGTAAGTTTGTTTGTCCGTATGCAATGGGTTATCTCCGAAACTAATTATCCAATTTCTACAAAAAAATTACAATATTACAATTATTTCTACAATATTTTTTATCCCGCCGGTTTACCTGCGTTTTCTGCAATAATTACCTACTTGAGCGAAGCCGTGCGGGGCAGCTAGTATCAATTAAAAAAGGTTACATTCACGTATAAATTGTAACTTCGGGCGTCATGTTTCCAACTTTTCCTAGTTCTTCTTATGATAAGTAAATTATACGTGAGTGTAACCGTTCGATAATTCATATAAATAATGTAAGTATTCACCACAGAAAATGAGCAAAATGAGCGTCTTTCAAAAAAAGTGTAGATACATGAACTTTTTTCAGAATTTGATTATTTTGAGTTTTTTTACTCAGAATCGTTCATACTATCGATCCTTATACAAGAAAAATTGTCCCAGATTTTACTATGTATGTAAGTTTTTTCTTCCAGTGCGTCATACTTATCTAAGAAATAAAAAAAGCCTGCATACAAAAATATGACGAACTGGAATGGAATATTTGGGAATAGTAAGAAAAAATCGAATTCTGAAAAAAAAGTCATGCACACTGTGTGAAAATCGATCTAATGTGTTATAGCCCTAAATTACAACACGACTCAGACGTCGAGGTAAATTAATACAATTATACGATTAGAAAAAAAAAATATGTGGAAATCGTAAAGATTTCCTACAACTTAGTAAGTAGATACTCTAATATTTTGTGAACTTGTACCATAGGTTTAAGTAAACATGATACGATTGTTGCATGATAGTCATGCTTAGATGTCAAAATGTCCACTGCAATCGTTAGTTACATACACAAACGAATCTCTGCAAGTGGAATGCAATCATTCATCCTTCTATTTTTAAATACAATACAATAAAGTAAAAATGTACGTACAGCTATTTATTGCTCGTTCTCCGTAGTCACATGGCTCGCTCGTTGGAAAGTTTAGAACTCCGTGTTTTGTTAACTTGTAGGTACGGTGATCCACAACATTTATCACTGTATGAGAGTTTAGATATGAATAAGACACTTTTAGATAACTTTTAAACACAGTTTCATTTAGTATTATTGTTTGGATGGCGATGTCAAACCCGCTAGTAAGTTGGTGCGGGATCTCGCGTCGAGTCGAGTTTACGAGCGTGCGGTTCGCCCGCGCGCGCACTCACGATTGACTCGATTGAGTTGTGTAGGAGCGCTCCGGAGCGTTAGCTGGAGCTCGCGCCGCCATGCCAAGCCAGATGACAGCTTCATATTCTTCCCTTCCCGTTCCCTACGCCCTTCTCCCGCGCGCTCAGCGGAATAGATACGTTTTATTTTATTTGAGTACCAACCGGTCCATCAATGTTCGAACTGTCTTCAGCTCTACTGGACATTCTGATAAGTATAAATGATTAATGCCGATAATATTTCGGTAACTGACAGGTTACCTCGTTAGGATTTCGAAGATGTATCATGTAAGATTAAAACTAATCAATAATTAAGCAGGTACGGCTTGGTTTTTTACCACATTTTCCTCAACATGAAAACCGTTAGGTTCAAAACGGGCTAAATTACGAAATTCTCTCTCTACCTTCTTTTGTTTTATTTAGTGCGAATCGTCCCGTTGCAGGTAGAGTAGAGACGTAGCTAATTATAACATTTCCGATTATTTATTGACGCCTTGCCGCTGTGAATTTTGAGCGTGTTGGCACTTAAGTCCTGGCCCATGGCTCGGGCCGAGCTATTGTGTTAAGGTCCAGTTTGGCTTACACTGCCACAACGAGTTCTCGAGAAAGCCATTATTAAGACCTTCGGCCGTCGAGCCGTGTTTTTTGTGCGGCTCGGTCAATGTTTGTAGTGTTTAAAAAAAGTTTATTTTAAAATTGCGTTGATTGAGTTGTTACGGAGTTGCGGCGGGGAATAATTTCATGCTCTTGCCTCCAGTTTGATACACCGATAGCGTGCCGCCAAGTTATTTAATTCTTTGTATTCAATTAATGTTTGCAAGTTAATTGGTGGATTTGCGGAATAGATATCCTTTGATATCTTGATTTAATTTCACGCTAGGTATTTTGATCGTCTATCGCAATTAGGTAAATCTATTTCATTTTTAGTTGTATTTAATGTCTCAATTAAACTCTACTATTGAGAATCAGAGATTTTTATCTTAGGCCGCACATAGGGGCAGAATGCCGATTTAGGCGGCCATAAATCGATTTCTTAAAATGTAGCCTAGATAAGAAATAATCACTTCCCGATAAGGTTGAATAACCATAGAATGATAAACTACCCTCTCCCTAACCCTTACAGCAGTGCCTGCACTGCCATGCCAGTCGAAAGTTGATCGTCGCTCCCAGTGCACGCACATCTTATCGGCATTCGTAAAAACAGGTTACATTTAAAAAATTGTGGTGTTTTTTTAATGTCTATTTTCAAGAAAGTTGTGATGGATCCTAGTTCTACAGGTAAGAGAGTATTATAAAACATTAAATTGATGTGAATATTTTGAATATCTATTATTATTTCCCGAGGTAGAAATAAGTCTTCTAAAATTGTTGTAAAAAACCACGTTTTTGATTTATAAAAAGGTTTTTGTTATACATCATGGCACGTCCGGGCCATAATACGAGTAATTTCATAAAATAGAGTAACTGTACTAGATAATTACATAAACTTTGACTGCGATTTTTTGCGAAAATGCGTTTTAGAGGCCATTAAATACCACGATGCAAAACCACGTGTTATTTTGTTTTTTTTTTTACTTTTGTGTTTAAAATAGTTTTGATTTGTTTTAGGATCGGAAGGAGTTGCAGAGGCAAAATTAGTGACCCGTAGGTTCCTATTTGATAAAATGCACACACAAAATCTTGCAAATTTTGAATTGAAACTAAAATAATCTTGAGACGTATATTTTATCGCAAGAAAACTATTGTGAGGAACAGAACAAGGATATAAAGCATAAATTGTCTTTTTTAAAGTCAGACTTTAAGAAGAAGTGGGTAGAGTCAAATAGGAAGAGCGATATTTTCTTAAAAAAACACGATGCATGGTTACAAGGAACCTTCGAAATACCAAGAATAAAACGAAGATCATCAGGCCGACCAGCAAAGATATTCGAAGAATCCAGTGAAAGGAGCAAGCGAAGAAAAACAGAAGAACTCCGTACTTCTGTGGATACAGAAGTGTTAATAAGTGCTACCCGTATCCGCATCCGGGTTATTATCGGAAGAAGTAGCCAAAGCGCGCAATAAGCACTTTAGGAAATATAGACAAGATTTTTATAATACACAATCTCACAAGTTTAATACGACATTCATAGGTCACTTACTTTCATATTTGCTTATATTGAGAGTTTTCATAATTGTCTCGTAACTATCATTTTTTTTTCTTTGTCAGTTATAAAAATGTCGAAAATATGTCGTATTTACACTAAACGATCATTAATATACCGTTAAACTATTGAAAAATAAAACACAACTAAGAACAATGTTGTTTTTACTGACTTTTGACTGGACTATAGAAAAAAATCGGGCACCTACCGAGATAAGCTGTTTACTATTTTCAACTGTTTTAAGTAGGAGAATAATATTCTAAAGGTTAGAAAGCGGGATCGGTAACGGTTTTCTTATAATAAGATACCTATTCTTCAGTTTCATACAAAAAAAACAGATATTATTTTTTTCTGCTTTAAATAAGCCTTATTTTGAAAAAATATATATAACATTTTTTATTCCTTACAACATTTGCAACCGAAAAGTATTTTTTAAATAGGTTTAAAAAAAATGTGTATGTCCATTTTTTTGTCATTTCGATCCACTGTGCTACTGCCCTCTTGGAATTATAATTACAAACAAATCACGAGTTTGAGTACATAAATGCGATAAAATAATTTTGGCCGCCTAAATCGGCATTTTGCCCCTATGTGGGCCGGTTTTAGCCAGTTTTGATGAGGTTCATAAAACAGGTAGGTGGTACACTCGGTTGGGGCTTTATTTTAACCAATTACTAGGGCCGATTTTTGACTTTCGAGCGCTCGAAAATTAAATAAAAGTAAATACGATTGTACTTAATGTCCGAATTGCAGGCACTTATTTTCTACCGATATAGTTGAATACGAGTGGTTCTTACCACTCGTTTTTCAATTTTCTATTGCTATTCAAAATAGCATTTAATCATTTTTGACAGTTTTCGAGTGAAAGAGTGGAGCGCTCGAAAGACAAAAATCGGTCCCCTGCTAGTAGCAATCTATACATATAATAAAGCTGAAGAGGGTCGAAAGTCTGTACATGGAAGATAAACGAAAAAAAATTGGCTGGGGATACTTAGAATTGATAACAGAACACGTTCCAACAGTTTTTAGAATTTTTGTCTGTTTATCTGTTTATCTGTTTATCTGTTTGTCTGTTTATTTGTCAGAGTATCACGTGAAAACGGCTGAATGGATTGTGATGCAAACTTTACTAATCTGTCGAGAGAATCCCCGGATAGGTTTTAAGCTATAAAAATCTTAAAGATTAGGGTTCAAAGGGGGTAGAAAATGGGGTTGAACTTTGTATGGGAACTCCTTGAATGTACGAGCTACAGACTTGAAAATTGGTAACCATAAAGTTGACTGGAAAGTAAAAACGACCCCATTCAAACTTTTAGCAATGTATAGATAAAACGTGAAAAATATGGGATGAAAATAGGTTCTGAGGCGACTAGAAACTATATAATGTTGCAAGAGCGGGGTTATAACAGTACATTACCATGGTAACATGTCGTCAATATATTCGAAAATTCATCGTGTTCTTACAACTGATAGTTAGTCCAGTGGCTTGACCCATAGCTTACGGAGTCGGCGTCCCCGAGTTCAAACCCAGCAGCATACTTTTTGTAGTTTTAATTTTTGAAAATGTATATTTTTCAAAAAACGCAGAGAAGCTTAGTGAATAGAGGATTTTGATGCAACTTTTACTTAATCGGTCGAGAAAATCCCTGGCCAGGTCATAGGCTGTAAAAATGATAAAAATTAGTTCAAAGGGGGTAAAAAATGGGGCAAAACTTTGTATGGGAACTCCTCAAATCCATGAGCTTTAGACTTGAAAATTGATAAACATACACTTGACTGGAAAGTATAAAGAACTCCATTCAAACATTATAAAAAAATATAGATAAATCGTGAAAAACCACGGGATGAAAATGAGTGCTAGATGGCTAAAGACTATCTATAATAACCAAAAATGTTTGATATCTCAACCGATAGTAGCTGTTAGACATTAGAAACCTAATTATTTTGGAAACTCAGTCGCTGTCAACGTCGCTGTTAATATTGAAATCCAGCAACCTTGATCTTCGTCTTCCTATATAATTGGTATGAATACAGAGGTCATCTAAAGATGTATGATAGGTTGAGTTTAATACTTACGTCGAATTAGCATAGTTCACCAACGTCAAGAGACGTGGGTATAAAATTTGGACACAACGGCATTCCGCGGAGAATTAAGTAGGTACCATTTTTTATGTATAAAACTTCAGCGTTTGTGACATTCAGAAATATTATTATGAATAATCGGGTATAGTGAGCGTCCGCATGAGCTAGCTCTCGGGCCTTCGGCCCTCGGGCTCGCATAGAAGCGATGTATTGGGCCTTTCATTCATACGAAAAGCTCGGCCTTCGGGCTCGCTTGCCTCGCCACTCACCTTCGGGACTTTGGAACTCAGATTTCGCTTTCAAGACACTTGGAGATAGTGTGCGCCAGTCCTCGGGCTCGCATAGGAAGCGCTCTCTAAAACGGTTCTTTGGGCCTATCATTCCAACGAAAAGCTCGGCCTTTGGTCTCGCTTGCCTCGCCGCTCTTCTTCTGACTTCTCTCGCTCGGGACTTTGGTCTCCGGTTTCGCTTGCAAGACACCTGGGTTTAGTTAGTGTTCGTGAAGGCTCGCCCTCGGGCTCGCATAGAGAGCGCTCTCTGAAGGGTTGGTTTGGTTGGGCCTTTCATTCATACGAAAAGCTCGGCCTTCGGGCTCGCTTGCCTCACCCCTCAACTTTGGGACTTAAGGCTCATGTTTCGCTTGCAAGACACCTGTGGATAGTAAGTATCCATGGAGTCTCGCCCTCGGGCCTTCGATGCTCTGGCTCGCATATGGAGCGCTATCTATAAGGGTACGTTGGGCCTTTCATTCCTACGAAAAGCTCAGCCTTCGGCCTCGCTTGCCTCCCCGTAGTTTGACAAGACACCCGGAGATATAGAGTATCTTTGGGGTCTCGCCCTCGGTCCATTTGTTTCAATTATGAAATTTTATATTTAAATTCCGGTTTTGGTAATTTTTCTTCTACTTACGTACTTCGTTTGCAATAAAGATTAAGTAAATAAATCAATATAACTAGATATTATTGACGACAACGTTTATGAGGATTTGAACTGTTACACGCATAATTTATAGAAATGAAATCGTAATAATCTAATTTATCAGTGTAGTAGGTATCGTATGGTGAAACATAAGAATATCATGTCATCCATAATTTATACGCGTACGAAGTCGCGGGCAGAAGCTAGTAAAAAATATATTCCTTTATTTAGATATATGTTAGGTATATCCAACTAATCATGCACGCGAAAATGTGTGACTTGTGTGAGGACTTTCAAATTAACGGCATTAGTTAATCTTCCAAGTTCCAACCAATAGGTTCTGTGTACATTTTATGCAGGATCCCACTATTGTATACGACTATGTAACATTATCGCCCGGCTAGCTGCACTTGCCTTGCCTTCAAAGCCGCGCGTGCAAACGATCGTGTGTGCCAGGGCGAACTTATACTTCCGATGGCGCTACAACGCTATGTGGCTCTTGACCTCCAAGTTGGCATGATCCTTGCTGACTTTCTTACGAGTAAGTATAAGTGCTTTGGTCCCCCTGTTCATGAACCAGGCGTAAGTCTCAATAGGCCGCATAATAGTGCGACAAATGGTGAGTCAAATACACAGTACAAATTGCTGGTATTGAGTAGGTAAGCTTGAGCCTAGTAATTTAAACACTTGTGTCCAGCTGCTATTTTTACAAGCTTTATATTAACTTGACCTGTTCGTTGTAAGTAAGTAGGTATGTAAGTTGTGCGTCAAAATTTGCTACTCAATTTTGGAGACCGATTAAGCGGAAATTTTGGGTCAAGGTATAGTTTGGATGACAATTCAATACTATGGTACCATCGAGCTGATCTGATGATGAAGACAGAAGGTGGCCATGGAAATCCAGTACTTAACCGACGTAACCCTCTTGAGTTTGGGCTCGTTAGAATCGTCTCAATGATTAGGTAGTTGACGACGGTATACAGAAAAGTACAGTCGGCAATAAAAGCTTGTAACAAAAATGAAATTTTTGACAGAAACTTATGGCTCTAATTTCTTTGTCGATCGGATTTCTTCTTTATTGGCCTTTGCACTGGACAAAAATCTGACTATAACCAATCTACAACTGTGCTATCATCGGCATACCCAAAAGTTCCGGGCATAAACATGTCGTTGATATGCAATAGAAATAAGGTTGCAGACTGATTAGATCCCTGAGGAACACCAGCATCTAAAGCCCATTGATCCTTCTAAGACCATACGGATCGATCGCCCGTTCAAGAAATCAGCTATCCAGTTGGAAAGGCCAACTATCCCAGGATAAGCTAGAAGCTTTTACACTAGGATAGTATTAAATCGAAGATCCTCTACCTATTTGTATCTCTGCCACTCGAGTGCGATAGAGACAGTGATGCCCGAACTTTGAATTTCGATGTTCAATGGTTATAGCTCTCGCAGAAAAGACTTACTAGGGCGATCAGTCCTAGCTTCTGGTGTCAACGCGGCGAATGACAAGATTCTCAATGTAAAAGAGAGAGACATAGGTTCGGTCCTTCCTTCAGATAGTGCAGTAAGTAGGCTGTTACTGTACCTACTAACTTGTATTTCATCGAAATGGTGTTTCCGCCGTTGCGTCCCGTGTCGGTTAACACTATCACGCATCTATCACGTAAAATGCTTGAATTCATCCGTTCTCGCACTCCCCTGGATCTGCAACATAGTAGCCAAGCAACGGACGATACGGCACTTGGGGATATCTGGAAACAGACAGACAATAACATGCAGAAAATACCCCTAAAGCTGTATAGCTTTGTAGCTTGAGGGTATCCTCACAACAAGCACGTCTGTGTGTGCTTGAATCCAGAAAAAACCGGACAAGTGCGAGTTCAACTCGCGTGGTGAGGGTTCCGTAAAAGTTGAGAATTTTCCCGTTACTTTGAATACTCAATCTTCTTATAAGTTTTCCTTTAATCTTTAGACAAGGAACTATTTTCCATATTTTTTTCAGGATTTTAAGCCTAGTAGTTTCGGAGACAAGGGGGGGGATGCTCAATTTTCGTCTTTTTTCCTAAATTATTTCAAATCTGTTTTTGCTAAAATTATTTTAAAAATCTGAGATGCTTACAACAACCCCTTTTATTTGATGTCACACAATACAGTTTGCGAAACTTTTTTTTAGATTTCCCAGTTTACCCCCCAAAAGTGGCCCCCTTGTCCAGAATTCATTAATTTACTTTACGCGTCCATCTTTGGGTCACCAATTTACATATGTATACCAAATTTCAACTCAATCGGTCCAGTAGTTTCGGAGCAAATCGGCTGTGACAGACGGACAGACAGACTCACGAATGATCCTATAAGGGTTCCGTTTTTTTCCTTTTGAGGTGCGGAACCCTAAAAACGTCGAACATATAGGTATTAGTAAGTACCTTCGAAGGTACGTACCTAGGTACCAGTGAAGGAGCACCCATACAAGCCGATTCCCACCGGCTTGACTAAAATTTATGTTTAGGCAAACCTATAAGTAATACTTATTTAATAACTTTTTTGTTCCGGGTTGAGGTTGTAAATCGAAAATTTTTACGCGCCGCCAATGGTAGTAAGTAAGTTATATTTGAAAAACCTAGATATACATGAGGTAGGCATACGACCGACGGGATTAAGGACGGATTGGGCAACGGAATTCCTGTCCTGTAAATCTCACTGTTAGTAAAATTGCTCTAAGATTAAAATCAGGCGCAGATTTTGAACGAACGAGAGACAAATATAACAATGCAAAAACAATGTAACAAATCAATCTTGTTTTTTTTTCTTGACGAAAACGATTTTAACGCCAAAAATGTCTTACGTATGCCTCTTTATTTTCAATACAATATTTTTCTCGAATGCAAAAACACTAGAATTCGAAACTGCCAACGACATTTCAATTGAAAGTTTTAAATTGAACCGAACCAACGACGGCAACGGCAACGACTGGCCGAACTGCATGTTCGGTTCGGTAGCTTATAAATGTCAATTAATTTAATTAAACAAATTGCAAGTGTAACAATGTCGTTAAATCCAAGGAAGTACTTAATTAAAGAAATGATTAATAAACCGACACCCTTTGACGTGTGGTTACAAGGAACTATCGAACAAAATGTCGGAAACGATATTTTAATAATATCTGATACTTTTGGCAGGGCTAAAATAACCAAATGTGAAACGGCCGATGGCGTCATCGACAAAGGGTCGTTACAAAAAGGTTAGTACATACACACATACTAACTTATCGCATACGCATGAAATTTAAGTGGTTTTTAATGTACGTATAACCTCAAAATTCTGTTGCATTGCTTTTAGTATAAATTGCCACAGGTTTATTGACAAATCATTATTGTAGCGCTTATTCAAAAGTGTGTAGCTACTGTGTTCATGCCAAGACAAATTCGTCATTGTCTCTAAAGGTATTATGCGAATGTCGAATGTGTCTTTTGCATGGACCTAATACTCAGGACAAGCTGTGGTAAAAATAATACCACGTCCGAGCGAGATGGTAGCATACAAATCTCGATAAGTGTGACAGAAAGAGAAATATCATTCGCTGTCCTCGTCATAGTTCCACTTTTTTATTTGCTATCTGTAGGTTGTGTATGGTAAGCCATCAGCCATTTTAAGACCCAGTTCTTAATTTAGCTGCTTATGAGCCTTTCCGTCCCTAATCGTGGCAACACGTATAGCTTGTCCTGAGTATTATAGGTCCATGGTCTTTTGCTACCTGCACGGCTATAACAAGACGGCGCGCGAGCTCTGTCAATTTTTCTCGCACTATCCCTCTCTCTCTCTTATTAGAAAACTTAGAAAGAGAGGTATAGTGCGAGAAAAATCGAGAGAGCTCGCGCGCCGTCTTGTGATAGCCGTGCTGTTCATAAACACATTTAGTGTTATCAATCATCATCACTGTCATCACTCATCTTATGACTGGCTACCAACTGAACACCTATATAAACAAAGCTTTGCTTCAAACGTAGTGATCATATGCTTTGCAAAATAAATGTATTTTTGCTTCACCTTCCTTTTAGCTAACTTACAGCACGGCTATCACAAGACGGCGCGCGAGCTCTCTCGATTTTTCTCGCACTATACCTCTCTTTCTAAGTTTTCTAATAAGAGAGAGACGGATAGTGCGTGAAAAATCGAGAGAGCTCGCGCGAGGTCTTGTGATAGCCGTGCTGGCTTACTTTTACGTGCATAATAATCAACATTGATTCATTCCGATTTACATTTGTTTTCCAGGCAAGTATTGCTGTATTCTAGGCACAGCGGTGTCAACTAAGGGACTGCCTGAAGTACAAGCGAGTAAATTTGTAGACCTCAGCACACAGCCACAAATGAAAGAGGCATGGGAACATGAAGTTAGAGAAGCAAACTTGCTCTTAGACGGAAAAATAAAACCCTCTGTGTAATATAAAAACTTTTTTTATTATAACTCCGATAAAATCCATCACCATTCCATAACAGTGAAATATATACTTGATTACATTGCTTAACCCGTAGCAACATAAATATAAACAATGTAACATATTTTTAGTGATTTCTCACAACCGTATTCAGTAAAAACCAAACATAAAAACGATTGGAATGCGTTGTGAACTTTCACATATTATAATGTAACTTGTGTTCCTTAGTTTCGACAGTCCTTTCAAAAAACCTTAATTGGCGCATCTGTGTATCATATGCAAAGGTGTATCTCTCTCTCTCTGTCGCACTTGCGTATTCGAGCAACTGAGAGGGAGATACACGAACGAAGTTCGGTTTAGTTTCGCGGTAGACCCTCAGAGGGCCTATCGCGAAACTAGGCCTGTCGCTCGAACTAGCAAGTGCGACAGAGACGGAGATACACGAACGAAAACGAATTTCGTTTCGCGGTAGACCCTCTGTATGGCACTCCGCTGCGTGATGCGAGCTTTAAGAGCGAGATAGAGAGATAAAAAATATTGATTTTGCTCTTGGTCTTCTTTTAGCATGCAGGACCGTCTGGACGCAGCTTAAGGTTTTAGAATAGTACATTACTTACCTAGGGCGGTAAAACAAAGAATGTCTCAGATCGCAGGTATTGACACCCGAGACGAAGGCAATAAATATGTGATCTGAGGCTTTTTTAGGCGGTAATCCGTCCGTGGTGAGTACAACATTTTACGTCTCCCTGGCCGGGAGGAGGGATTTTCCGCAAGCGGATCTTGCGGTAACTGCTACTTTATGGCCAGGTATGACGTAAAATAAAATGCATTCCACTTTTGACTCATAAAGGAAATTAGGAAATCCTGCACTTTTACTTACAACACTTGTTTTGCTGTACAATACTGAAGTTGTGTACTTGGCGGGCTGCGGTTGAGTAATACGAAGCAGGCACTTCTGGTGAAGTTCATAACATTTTAAAGTAGCACAATATACCTATATTCCACCATGATAATGCGCCGAATACATAACATTTTCTTACTTTCCAAAAGACATCAGTCTTACAATTTGGCATCAGATTTCAAGAGGGGCCCTAATTTTTGAGCAAGCATGATGTTGCCACTGATCTTTAGCTTTCCCTTCATAAAAGCTGTCTGCGGGTTGAGGGTCCCGGCGGCTATGGCGACCAGGTCGTCGTCGGCCACGGTCATCGTGACTTCGGGTTTGCCTTTAGGTGCACCTTCGAAAACTGCTGGTGTTTTGAGGTCCAGAGCTGTAAATAATACAATTTCATGATCGAATTAACATCGTAAGCGTAATAGTCCAGGCAATGAACTGACAACTTGTATGGAAAAAATGACAGATTTGGAAATAATTTATAATAGATAATTTTTTTAGTGTAACGGTTATATTATCAATTAAATAGTTACCTAGATGCAAAATCCAACAAAAAATCAGACATCAAAAAAATTATAATTTAATTAGCTCCCGAAAAGTCGGAGTAAATATTAATAAATGTTTTAATCTTTATTTTAGTTCATTTACATTTGCTTTAAAATATTAAATATAAATCAAACAAAAAAAACAATGAATGCTTAATTTAAATCTATATAACTACTTCCGGATGGAAAGTTTGTTGGATTCTTGAATAAAGCATCTTAGAATAACGTTTTAAAATAAAATAAACAAAAAAAACGCTATTATAAATTAATGTTTTTCGAAACCGTATTTTGCCTGGAGTATAAATCGAAAATTCTCAAGATATCTATATAGAGAATGGACATGCTAATGTTGTAATGGGTAGATCTTACACGCCAAATAATGCCCAGTGTAACTAACTAATTTAGGACAGCAAATATAGTTCATTTTATTTGTCTTTTGTATGTTTTTAAGTTTGTAGGTATGTTAGTTAAATAGTAGTTTTTTTCTTTTTAATTATCTTTTGTGTGCATCTGTCGTTGCTGCCTACCGTGCCTTCACTGAATGGACCCTGCAGAAAACCAGCGCTGGCTGTCAAGCTGGCAACTTGCTGAGCTGGGGCCATTTCGTGACATAACCTATGTTATTTTAATAGATTTCTTCTTTTATTTTCTCTATTGTCACGAATAAATGTTTGGGTTTAATGGACAGATCTAGAAGCGATTTCATACTGGCTATATTGCGAGATTATCACTGTTCAGTGCGTCCCTTTCAAGATTAGGCAGAGGTCATGAGAATTATCAAGCGAGAGAAAACGATTTGCAGTAGATATGCTGAATCTATTGAAGTCCAGAGCGTCTTCCGGCCTGCATAATCAAGCAAGAATGTACAGTAAGGGAAATGTATTAACGTACCTTTTTATGCCTTATTATCATAGAACGAAGAGCGAAAAAGGTACGTGTTTCAATTTCCTTGACTATACACTCGTATCGAGAGCCGGTAAATATACGAATATTTTTAAGTTCGATTTATATTCGAGAACTAAGGGTAGTATTCCACTTGTTCAAGATCTTTGTCCAATGTGTATTTGCGTCTCACTTAGCACTTAAGCAAATGTGAGACGCAAATACACATTGGAAAAAGATCTTGGACAAGTGGAATACCACCCTAAACTCTAAGATCATGGGTTAATTCAAGACCAACATGGGTTGCCACTAAAATAAAATATGTTTACGGTGGTATATTTCCACTTTAAGACCTCACTAAGAACATTTATTTATTGATAGTTTTAAACCTAGGATAAACAAGTTAATCAAACTTACTTACACAAATACAAGATGATGATGATGAATAAAAAATAATAGAAAAACCGGCCAAGTGCGTGTCGGACCACGCAAAACGAAGGGTTCCGTGCCTATTAAAAAGGTCGTATCGTCATAGAAATCTTACGGCACTTAAGTCCTTTTCTTTCAGGAAGGCAGTTTTTCAGCAATATCTCGGAAACCTTTCATCCGATCTTGTTCAAAACAATTTTCGGTGAATGATCTTAATAAGCGCTGTGTCCATGAATTTTTTCATATTTTTAAAATACACCGTTCAAAAATTAGAGGGGGGGGGACAGAATTTTAGTGACTTTCGGGGCGATTATCTCTGACTGTATTCACTTAATCAAAAAAATTCCCGAGAAACCTTATATTTATTTTGAAAGGCCTATCGATTCATGTGCCACACGTGGGCTCACGATGAAAAAAAATTTTTTGACTTTTAGTTTTATGTATGGAGTACACCCCTAAAAAATTTTTTTTTAGAAATTTCAATTACAAAACTTTGTAGCGGCTAACAAAATACACCTATCCTCAAAATTTTATTGAAATACACCTTATAGTTTTCGAGTAAAATGGCTGTGACATACGGACAGACGGACAGACGGACAGACGGACAGACGGACAGACGGACATGACGAAACTTTAAGGGTTCCGTTTTTGCCATTTTGGCTACGGAACCCTAAAAACGATGTCTATCTTAACCTTTCCACACTTCTGAATAGAGAATATGCATACATTTTTTAATGGTGTCAATCAACTAATTTTTTCATAACATTAAATACCTCTGTAGAACCTTCTAGCGTTAAAGCACCAAGAATGGCAGAAATTAGAATCAACGTTAAAAGTAGAACTGTCCACTGTGCGATAAAAACGCTCATGATGCAGTCGCCAGCTATGGGGCTAGTACAAAAATGTATGCAGATAAAGATTTTTTGTAATTTTCGTCGAGAATAAACGCGTTATGGTATATTGTTGTTCTACATTTTTCTTTTTAATTAAGTGTAAGAATCCGAATATGGCTTTATAATTTTGTTTAGGTGATAAAAATCGCCATTTAACACACACAAACGCCATTTAATGACACACTATATCTGAAAAGATTTATAATATTTTTATCAAATAATTTTTGTTTTGCGATATTTTAATGTTTTTGAACGATATTAGGTAGAAAAATACATTGACTTTTTGAAAATGCATATTCCATATAAATATAACTTTTTTGATATTCAAAATGATGACATATCTTCAAATATTTACAAAGATTTGATTTTCAATGCAAAAATGTTGGCTAAATCTGAAATGTTCGGTTGACAATGACATAATAGTCACTTATGTCATTGTCAACACACTTATGACAGTGACATGTCTGCCGTAGTTTTTTAGGTCTTGAATTCGATTTTAGAGTTTAATATTATGGAACTTACTCCACTGCTTGACAGTTTTGCCGTTATCGACGATGTTGTACAGGAACACGCCCCCAATGGACTTGGCTTTAGCGGCGTTCTTCTTGACCTCCTCGATGATCTTGGCGAAGAGGGCGTCGCTCTTCAGCGCGGCGCCCGGGGGCGGCGCGGCGGGCGCGGCGCCGGCCGGGGCGAGAGCGCTAGATTCGACCTTCTTCAGGTCCACGTAGGCGCCTGGAATTAAGAACAGGGGTGTAACCTAAAATTTTTTTACGATGCCATTCGAACCAGTTTTTGGAGAGGAACAAATGTTTGTACGGGAGCAACTACAATTAAAGAACATAAATACCCAAACAATTGAGTCAAAGACGGACCTCGCTGGAGGCAGCCTAAACGCTTCATACTAATTGAGATAAAAGTATGACGTCATAGTATGCTATTTGTACTATAAAAAAAAAATAGTTGTATAGAAATTGGGCCAAAGTTGTCGCACAATTTTGTTTCTATAAAAGCGTAAGGATTCTATTGGTAGCTTTAAATTTGCTCTTGGACAATAAAAAAATCCATTTTTTTCTAAGCTTTCAAGTTCTATAATTCATATCGTTTTACGATTTTTAATATATTTTTTTAATATATACTTTATTACAATAATTTGATAGTTTACTATCCATTTAGCAATCTCCGAATTCCGATCAAAGTGAAAAAATATTACAGAGACACCGAGATAACGACAGTTCGACATGTTTGGTATGAAAGTAGTTCAGAGAACCCGCAACAGCGGATTTACGAGGACCGCTTGAATATGCCCATGGAAACGCTCGCTGGAACCAGTCAATATGTAACTGATAAGTTCGGTTATAAAGAGAGCGGTTAAATTTAAAGGAGGAAGGAAAAGTGCTCCAAACCAATTCTAGCTAAAGTGAGCTCGGTATAGTGGACAGCAAGTGAAATCGTGTCGGGATTCATTATGGACAAGTGTGGGTTAAATCTCTCAAATTGCACAATGAATGCATCGTTAAAATAGCATGAAAGTTAAAAAAGCAAACATCGTGAAAAAACTTGCATATATCTGCGAAGAAATGCAAATGTGTATGTGAAAGCGTCCATCAGGCCGACATCTTGGAACATCCCACTGTAGGCTGAGAATCGGCTATCCATAGAAATAGACATTTTAAAATTTTAGAATTCTTTTTTGTCCGAAAATGGCTTCTTCTAGTCATTATCGTACCACAACATGATTTTGGGATAATTTGGCCTGCTAAATAAAGACTTAATTTTTTTTCTAAATGTGAATTTTTTCTGAGTTTTTGACATACAGTAATTGAAATATATTTATTTCACTTACCACCATAGCAATTAGGTGACATATCACTCGAGTTTGAGTGACGGCGGCCTGTCAAATGCGACAGGGTTCTACGGTGATAAGTTAACACATTTCCCTTACTGTACTCAAAAAGAATAAAATATATGATTTTCTTTTTTATTTATTATTATTCCGTCATTAGAATTATTTTTTCTTTAATAATACAGCATCTAAAGGAAGACCATGAAGTCTTAATTTTAATTAATACTGCCAAAGGAGGAGGGTAATGTTTTTTATTTAATGCAGTTCCAATTATTTTTTAAATAAAATTAAGTCTTCTTTTAGTAAAATTTCCTATCTTCAATATTTAAGGTACCTACTTTCCATCCGTGTGGCAAAATTTTGGGACACCCTGTACATAACTCAATGAGTCTAGTGAAGTATAGAGAATGTCACCTGCAATGACGACGTTGCCGGTCTCCTTGACCTTGGTCTGGAAGTGCACGCGGGCGCCCTCGAGCCACATCTCGGTGGCGAGCGTCTGCCCCGGCACCACGGGCTTCACGAAGCGCGCCTTCAGGGCAGCAACGTTGGACGGGTTGTTACCGGCGTACCTGCCAATTATGAATATTAAATTTACATAGCAGTATTCATACGAAAATATTCGCCGCTCTAGCAAATAAAGGAATGAAAGCGAAACACTCGAAAAAGGAATGTAGTGGCACTGTCACCGCACACGGCGAACACGAGAGCTATAGACCCATCATTCATATGAGAATTCTATGTGTCGACAACGAGAGAGATTTGCCAGACAAGTTCCTCACTCTGAACACAGCACAACCTTGGGAAGTCTGGTGATTTTACTCACCACATAGAGTAGGGTCCAATGAGATGTTCGTTTGCAATAATTGCGCACCGCGAAATGTTTTGTGATTTGTCTACGTGAGACTCTAGACTTTAACTTTACAAAAAGCCATGTCGCCGCGCGTGCGCTCGGACCTTTGTCATTCCCCCCCCCTCACCCCTTCCGCTGCTCAAGTCTCAAAACAAAACTATTTCTTGCATGTGTTGGCAATTTTTTTTTTACAAATATGAGTGAGATGTTATTCTTATTACGTTGGACCGTACCTCCTGAATTTGTACTTACTTAGCTAGAACGTGTCTCGCAGAAATGCCGAGCGATGCCAGTCCGTGCAGGATGGGCTTGGGGTGTCCCATCGTAGCCGCCATGTTGGGGTCGATGTGGAGGGGGTTGAAGTCGCCAGAGAGCCTGCAAAACATTACGAATGAAAAATCAGGTAAATATATTGCTGTAAATAAAATAACCAATAGTATTGTATTTTCTCGAAAAAGGATTAAAAATGTAGTCATATGGACAAAAAAGCAACGCAAGAGGTTAACCACAAAGTTATAAGTGTCCAAAGTTTTAAGAAGGGGTATGTTCTGTCTGTTTTCCGCAAAACGCACGTTCATATGAAACGATCGTCATTTACTATTTATTTATTTGTAAATACAATTTATGAACATAACAGCTTACGCCATGGCGTTGGTAAACTTAAAGTAACTTAGTGAGTACATGCATATCGTACAATGAATAAAGATAAATGATAAAGGTAATAGTAACAATTAAAAATAGTGTTCAAAAAACTGTAAAAGAGTCGGGCGAAGTTTGCTCCATTTACAGGCAAACAGGTCGCAATTCGGTGCATAAGAAATAAATTGATTTAGTAGCGCCTGGGCATGGACAACCGGTGAGTGCTCGTGTGCCGCCGTGCGAGTCTCCTCCTCTGCCAGGAGTGACGAAGTGGTAACATGTTCTTGCGACCAAGTCAGAACAATCTGACTCACCTCTCAAAGTCTGATTTACTATGACGCTCGATGGTAAAGTCTCAATCTAGGAGCATTTTCTTTCTCTAACAAGCAATATTAAGATTTTAACTTATACGTTTAGTAAGAGCAATATTAAAACGGTTGTAGCTTCGTAATTTTTTGAGATACTTGAATGGGATTTTCGTCACTAGGCATATTTTTTTGCCTTCTTTCTTTTGAAGTTATATTCTATTTAGAGTCTACACTATGGATGTTTCGAATGTCAGATTTATCACATTCGCGAATTCGAAGCTTTAGGATGCGAATGTCAAGGAAAAGGAAACAATACTGAACTCGACAAAAACTCCAAGAACACAAGTCAAACTAATCAAGTAATCACAAACAACCAGTGGGGTACAAATGCTTCATTTTGGTAAAAATGAATCGCGTGATATCTACCGGTCGGCATGTGCGACTCGGCGGCGACGGGTGGCCCGCGTAGCGAACACAACGCAACATATTCGCATTCGCAAAACATTCGCATCGTTTGATGCGGATGCGAATGTTTAAAATGATGCGAACCATTCGCATATGCGAATGCAAATATTCGTAACATCCCTAGTCTACATCCCTATTGAACTTTTTATGATGATATTCTTCAATGTGAATAATATTAGCAACAGATATTCTGGGCAAGGACAATATTCGACCTGCCCCCAAAGCCGCCCTGGCCGAGCACGAACACGTGCTGCTGCGTGCGGTACACTAGCTCCTTGTCTCGGTACACTTGGCCCGAGAACAATATCCGACCTGTAGAGAGCAGCCTGGTCCTCGGCCGTCCGTTGCTCGACGACGGCGTCGGGCGCGCGGCGCGGCGCCGGCACGACGTCGGTGGCGCGCGTGCTGGCGCGCGGGCCGCCGAAGCCGCCCTGGCCGAGCACGAACACGTGCTGCTGCGTGCGGTACACTAGCTCCTTGTCTCGGTACACTTGGCCCGAGAACAATATCCGACCTGTAGAGAGCAGCCTGGTCCTCGGCCGTCCGTTGCTCGACGACGGCGTCGGGCGCGCGGCGCGGCGCCGGCACGACGTCGGTGGCGCGCGTGCTGGCGCGCGGGCCGCCGAAGCCGCCCTGGCCGAGCACGAACACGTGCTGCTGCGTGCGGTACACTAGCTCCTTGTCTCGGTACACTTGGCCTGAGAACAATATCCGACCTGTAGAGAGCAGCCTGGTCCTCGGCCGTCCGTTGCTCGACGACGGCGTCGGGCGCGCGGCGCGGCGCCGGCACGACGTCGGTGGCGCGCGTGCTGGCGCGCGGGCCGCCGAAGCCGCCCTGGCCGAGCACGAACACGTGCTGCTGCGTGCGGTACACTAGCTCCTTGTCTCGGTACACTTGGCCTGAGAACAATATCCGACCTGTAGAGAGCAGCCTGGTCCTCGGCCGTCCGTTGCTCGACGACGGCGTCGGGCGCGCGGCGCGGCGCCGGCACGACGTCGGTGGCGCGCGTGCTGGCGCGCGGGCCGCCGAAGCCGCCCTGGCCGAGCACGAACACGTGCTGCTGCGTGCGGTACACTAGCTCCTTGTCTCGGTACACTTGGCCTGAGAACAATATCCGACCTGTAGAGAGCAGCCTGGTCCTCGGCCGTCCGTTGCTCGACGACGGCGTCGGGCGCGCGGCGCGGCGCCGGCACGACGTCGGTGGCGCGCGTGCTGGCGCGCGGGCCGCCGAAGCCGCCCTGGCCGAGCACGAACACGTGCTGCTGCGTGCGGTACACTAGCTCCTTGTCTCGGTACACTTGGCCTGAGAACAATATCCGACCTGTAGAGAGCAGCCTGGTCCTCGGCCGTCCGTTGCTCGACGACGGCGTCGGGCGCGCGGCGCGGCGCCGGCACGACGTCGGTGGCGCGCGTGCTGGCGCGCGGGCCGCCGAAGCCGCCCTGGCCGAGCACGAACACGTGCTGCTGCGTGCGGTACACTAGCTCCTTGTCTCGGTACACTTGGCCTGAGAACAATATCCGACCTGTAGAGAGCAGCCTGGTCCTCGGCCGTCCGTTGCTCGACGACGGCGTCGGGCGCGCGGCGCGGCGCCGGCACGACGTCGGTGGCGCGCGTGCTGGCGCGCGGGCCGCCGAAGCCGCCCTGGCCGAGCACGAACACGTGCTGCTGCGTGCGGTACACTAGCTCCTTGTCTCGGTACACTTGGCCTGAGAACAATATCCGACCTGTAGAGAGCAGCCTGGTCCTCGGCCGTCCGTTGCTCGACGACGGCGTCGGGCGCGCGGCGCGGCGCCGGCACGACGTCGGTGGCGCGCGTGCTGGCGCGCGGGCCGCCGAAGCCGCCCTGGCCGAGCACGAACACGTGCTGCTGCGTGCGGTACACTAGCTCCTTGTCTCGGTACACTTGGCCTGAGAACAATATCCGACCTGTAGAGAGCAGCCTGGTCCTCGGCCGTCCGTTGCTCGACGACGGCGTCGGGCGCGCGGCGCGGCGCCGGCACGACGTCGGTGGCGCGCGTGCTGGCGCGCGGGCCGCCGAAGCCGCCCTGGCCGAGCACGAACACGTGCTGCTGCGTGCGGTACACTAGCTCCTTGTCTCGGTACACTTGGCCTGAGAACAATATCCGACCTGTAGAGAGCAGCCTGGTCCTCGGCCGTCCGTTGCTCGACGACGGCGTCGGGCGCGCGGCGCGGCGCCGGCACGACGTCGGTGGCGCGCGTGCTGGCGCGCGGGCCGCCGAAGCCGCCCTGGCCGAGCACGAACACGTGCTGCTGCGTGCGGTACACTAGCTCCTTGTCTCGGTACACTTCGCCTGAGAACAATTTCGGACAACATTTCCAGTATTGTCTAATAGGATCGCTTAATTAGTCCGTAAGCCCACGCCCAGTATACCTACGTCACGTGACATCATGATAAAAAATATTGCAAACTCGAGTCATCAAAAGCCCTCCGCCTTCGGAGTCGGGCTTCTGATAGAATTTTGTTCGCAATATTTCACTTACGCCCCTTGTTAAACAATATACTATTCATATCATTTCATTTAAACATCAATATGTGTTAGAAGATGTTACTCACTGTTGACAAGAGCCACAGCACTGGAGCCCTTATCCAGTACGTCGACCACGTAAGCGCGGGTGGTGAAGTTGCCCTCTGTGCTGGGGAAGTCGCCCACGAACTCAATGTACTGCTCTCCGTGAAGTACCTGTGTAACATATTTAATGTATTTGAAAACGGCTCCGGAGCGCTCATAACCTAGCGGTAGCTGTCTGTATCATCGCGCCCATTGAGCGTTATAAACTTAAGCCGCTTTCAGAATATATTTTTTTATTGCAAGATATACTATACTCGGATTCATAACTAGGCGAACTAACTTGACAGCTAAAATGTTGCCAGACATAGAAAAAAATATAGTGATAGATTTATGTCGATCCGATACAACCTTGTATGTACCTACACTACCTACTAGAAATCTGATTCAATTTGTATTTTATCGAAGTAATCGTCGTCAACTTACACATACTTGCCAACTTGGTTGGAACTGTCAACAAAACAAAATGGCGGACAGCGTCCTTAGCGATGTCCTAAAATGATGTGCGATGTATTTTTAATTCCAACCTATTTTTTCTTATTATTATTTTGTTAATAATGCTGCTTAACTAAACCTCTGGTTTGAACTAGATCTTTTAAAAATCGATATTAAGAGCACTAGCGAAACTGTGGCAACATTCATGTCCAATGAACTGTCAAGTTAAGCCTAATTATGAATCCGAGTTTAGCAGTGACTGCTTACGAACTTAGCGCTTCCGTGCTTTGGAAGGCACGTTATGCCACTGAGCTCGGTAGTTGTCTATGATAGCAGCAAGCCGAGTTAGAGACGGCTGAGAGCTTCGAACAGCTAAATACTTCCCACAAAGGTATTTTGGGTTGGAAAGTCAGATAGCACGTGCTACAGCAAAAACTAGTACCTACGCCAATTCTTGGGATTACATAGCAAGCGGACCCTGGACTACTTAAGCCACATAAGGATGCAATTGGGATGCTATGCTAGGATGAGCAGGATATTTGAAAATGTAATGTTTGACGCGAGATATGTTAAGTTGCAATGCACATATTTTTTATTACTTTTAGATCATTTTAAATTTAATTTATGCAAATGAATAATAACGTTGACAAGGAACGTATATTTGACGAAGTCATGACACCTAAAACTTGCCGCTTACGTTTTTTGAACACAATATTTAACATTTTTAACTACATTTACTATAATGCAAAATCATGTAGTAGTTTTGGGCAATGTGCAATATTTATTATTATTTTTGGATTATTGCTTTGTTTTCTTACGACCATACATACCATCAAAAATGTTTTGTGGTATGTAACGAATATTTGAACCTGCATATTAGATTTTTAATTTACTTTTTGGGCACCTCGTATGTTTTAACGACTATCATTAATTCATTAGCCATACAAAGGGAATGCCTAAAAACGCTAGCTTGAGGCTTACCTCAAGCTAGCATTTTTAGGCTTTCCCTTTCTATGGCTAATGCCGTTAAAACATACAATGTGTCAGGCAATAGTTTCACTACAAAGGATGCCATGCTACAATGAAGTCTTCACAAGCCTCGTAGAGGAACTTTAGGTCGGTGGGATAAGCATTCATATGGACATCCGATCACCGTAGCACGAATTAGTTGCACTCGCACTTGTGGGGCCACAGGAACCTCGGAAACTTATTCGGTGGGGTTACCGACGTGTTCAGTAAACCCGACTTACGTTGGAGAAGTCAGCGAACTTGCCCGGCGGCATGGCCTGCGCGACGATGGGGGACTCCATGCACATCCCCGCGAGGATGAAGAACGTCGGCAGCGCTACGAAATCTTCATGACCCTCGTACAGGAACTTCAGGTCTGTGGGGTTGGCTACTGATGCACCCACTGAAACAAAACAACGAAGTCTAGGCTAAATTGTTGAAAATATATCTTAAAGCCTAAAGTCATAATGTAGCATACATTAAGGTATCATATTGTGGATTGCTACACCAACTTGACAAGACCGCGTTTACGGGAATTACGGCAAGTGAATGGGAAAATGAAATCAGGTCTGGTCAATTCAACCAATTGCATCTGCAGAGATTATCTGTAGAAAATAATGACCTGGTTACCAAGCCTGACAGACAAAAGTAACAAAAGCGCCACACGTTGGGCCGCCAGATATGTATTGCTGCTGATATTTCAACTACGGTTGAATGCACTGAATTGTTTCCTGAAACGCCGGGTAAGGATAAACTTTATTTATTTATATTTGGAGAACCAACAGCTACAGAAACACAATTATATTATAGATAGAATACAAAAAGCCAATTACAGGTTCCATCAGATTAAGTAAACATTTGTATTTTTTTATAAAATGGATAGATGATAGTTCTGTGTAGGTAAAACTTGTGTCATATTTTTGCGTTGCTAAGGACAAATAAATAAATGTGGCATATGATTTTGTATTTCTTTTCAGCTACAAGTACTACGGGGTCCGTGTCTATGCCTGCCTGTCCTTGTCTATATGTTGGTTTCAGGATGTTTGTGCTATTATCTCTTGGATGCTGTGTGTGCCCGCATCGCGCTTGCCTTCTCGCCTGAGTGTTGGCTGTGTGTGGCCTGCTGGGCTTGGTGGCCAGTGGAGCGAAGGGTCAGGCGGCACGATTACATCATCGCGACTGCACTGAGGGTTTGCTGTGACCTACGCTGTTGGATGTACTTGATGACGGGTGGCACTCGGGCTCCCGTGTCATCGCTTCTGTTAAATAAGGTGAACGCGTTCCTTAGACAATACACACACTTCTAGCCCTTAAGGCTGCCTACAAGTAGATATAATTTTAAATTTCTTGTGCAATTCGAATAAAGTTGTCGAGGTGGGTCTCGGTCAGGTCACAATCTTAGTTAGGTTGCAATTGTTTGAAGATGCCGTGCCCTAGTATAATTTTAGATTACCTCAAGACATAATAATGCTAGGTATAGTACTAAATGTAAGTTTTTTATTTGCTAAAATACAGAACCAATTGAACATTTCTTGGTTTCTCTTGCTCTCTCTCTCACTTTTAAATGCCTTCGTGATTGTTTGGCGGGTCACTGGCAAAATCACGTGGCAGCCTATCTCTTGTTTGATAAGCTTTTGACAACAATGTAACCAGTCGTGACGGCATTTGAAATACATTACCCGCTAGGGCATTCGTTCCCACTAGACACCCTGAGATTTAAAATAAAAGAGTAATCAGCTCTGTTGCACAATTGTGTGTAAAATTATCTGACCTTTAGAGATGTAAAGCAAAGTATCTTTGGGCTCAATCTTTTGAGTAAGCCGCAATGTACAGCAAATTTCGGTAGCAATTACTGTTTCTATCTTTCTTCCTCTCATCGTCCGTTTAGAACGTCATTAGGAGTGTCAAAAGAAATGGGTTGCATATCCAGTTTCCGTTTTTCAAGGTAGTGAAACGAATAGAAGTGCAAACAAAGTCCTGGAAAAACTGAGTAGCAAGGAACAAATTAAGGAAGCCAAAATATTTAGTTAGTTGTATTTTATTCAAACTAATGTTAGTAAGTATTCAGATTCGGGTGACTCTGTGAAATGTCTGCATTTGGCATAAGGTCACAGAGCGCACACTCAATTTGCATTGCTAATTAGTTATAAACACTGTTGAATAAGGAATTAGAGACATAAGTTTGATCATGATTTTCGAAAGTATTGAAAGTTTTGTTGTGTTTTTTGGGGATATATCACTAGGATACATAATTGTTTTCACACTGAGTGAATACCGTGAAATCATTTTTTAAAGGATTTTAAGCACCTACGCCCCCCCAAAGAACGTTTAGCTTACTTTTTTTTCAATATAGAGCCTTAGGTTTTATTACCAATAACGTAAGACGCAACCTACATACATATTTTATGCGTAATATAAGTCTTGCAAGTTGGTACTTCGATACTGTAAATTTACAGGCTAGATTGTATTCTCTATATAATATTTGAAAAGAAAGAGATGCCAAGAAGTCGTGTCATACTAGAAAGTAAAAGGCAGAAGACAAAAAAGGCAGCCGATTGCACCATCGACAAGAATGCTACTTTTAAATGAAAGAAGATGATAATCGGACTAACCTCCTAACGCGTAGAGAGCCAAATCCTTCGCGTTGTAACTGTATGTGGTCCAGTACGACTCGCGGTCACCGTCCATTTTGCTGCGGTCTTCGAAGTCCTGCAGAAACCCCAACATTATAAAATGGTGCTTTAAAAGACTTAACTTATTCTATAATCCGCCTGCGTCTGTTCTTCGTTTGACAAGTAATCTCAAATGTTTACTGAAGTGTTTCAAAATATAAACCACCATAAAATTCTTCCCATGCCAAAACTTTTACCTCCAAATCAACTGTTTTGACATTTTGAACAAGTTACTCACTTAACTGATACTTGATACTTAACTGATATTTGAACACGCTTCCATTATAGTTTTCATTATTTTTAAACAAAAGTCGAACCTATTGGAAATCAATGGCAGGCAAACAAAAGCACGATGGCTTTGTTTCTATGACTAGTGTTCGGACTGAAAAGTGCACCTCAAATATTTCCTACTGTTCTTTGGATAAAACCCTACACGTACTGTACACATTTTCATTAATTTTGACTGCATATCCGTGGAGCCCAATTTCCCACAGTTAGGCAAGACAATTAGGCGTTTTATCCCACAACTCTCACAGTAAGTGGAAAATACTACAGTTTATCCAGATGTTTCGACCCATTGTATTTAAAACTATAAAACATTAGGTATACGCTTACATTACTAACAAAATAACACAGCAATATAATTTTATTACCAGTGATCGTGCTATCCATGTTATACTTTCGTCGAAAAATTGGTACCGGTCGCCGATCACTGTTTATTACACAGACAATAAAGATAAAACGTTATTTATACTCCAGGCATACTTACTTGTAACTTCTCAACCAAGTTGAGTGTAACTTCAGAAATCTTGGAGATGTTCTTGGCACCAGTCATGTCAACCACCTTCTCCCAATTCTGTTTGACAGATTCTATAGTTACTGGGTCCGTGGGCTTCTTTCTAGAATAAATAATAATATAATCAGCAAAAAAGTCTAGAATCCTTATTTAAACTTAAAAAAGCGTTTTTAAAAACGCTTTAAAACTACATTTCTTGACGATCCTTTGATTGCCATTTATATATATGTGTATGTATATTTATAATAGATATGAATTTATTGTATATTGTTAATTATATAGATTGTTTACGTATATATATATATTTATTTATTTATATATCGTATTAATTGATGCATGTATCTGTACCACTCTTTCCAATTATTATTATTAATGAAGTACCTGTTAACCCTTTGACTATTTGACAACTCTATCAATAAATTCAATTTTGAAGCGTAAATCGGTCAGAATACAATCGGTTTTGTTTTATCTATGATGGCAAATATATTGCCGTTAACCATTTAAGGGTTAGCTGCTGAGTTCTGTATGTCCTGCTACCCAAAGGTTGTCTGGAAGAGATCGCTCTTTAGCGATAAGACCGTCTGGTGTTGCTTAGTATTAATGTTTTATGTCGTATTCTCTTTGTGGTGCACGATAAAGTATATTATTATTATTAAACTTAACAAATTAAGGTACAGTCACCAGGAGCCGTAGCATGGTTGGCCTTATCACGCGACAAGTGACAAAATAAGAGCGTCGTCTCGTTCTATCGAACGGTGTCAGCCAGTGACGCACGCTCTATCCTATCACCTATCGCGTGACAAGGCCAACCATGCATTCAACCTGCATTCATATTTGTCACAGTAAATTATACATGAAATTATTTGAGTTGGCCGAATGGCATTAAAGTAGTCCGTTCAAAAAGCAACTCTACCATCCAAGGTAGAAGATTCTAATCTCAATGACAGTTTTCTAAAAATTGAGCCACATTAAATAATCTCAACCATAAATATCCGTAGCAACTCTACTTCTAGGGCCGTTAGGAAGAGTCAAATATACGTAACTTTAGAACAATATACGAGCGCTGGTTAACTAACTTTGTCATCCGGATAAAAATCGCTACAATTAAGTAGTTGACGCAGTATAGTGCAGCATTGAACTTCATGTGTCCTCAAAGTGCAGGAGATGTTTTAGGAAACCCTGGAGCCGAGACTTGCGATGTGAATGTTTCAATATTGAATGGCATTATATTCTTAAACTGATACAAGTTGATGCAGGATAAATGAGCTCAATGTTTTTAGGGTTCCGTACCCAACGGGTAAAAACAGGACCCTATTACTAAGACTTTGCTCTCCGTCCGTCCGTCCGTCTGTCTGTCACCAGGAACCGTGATAGCTAGAGAGTTGAAATTTTCACAGATTATGTATTTCTGTTGCCGCTATAACAACAAATACTAAAAAACCGGCCAAGTGCGAGTCGGACTGGGGCTCCCATACAACAGACATGATTTTTTTGCCGTTTTTATAGATAATGCTACGGAACCCTTCGTGCGCAAGTTCGACTCGCACTTGTCCGGTTTATTTTAGTATTACTCCATACCTGAGGGTGGCCCCTTCAGCTCTGACTAGATGTGTTTTAGTGGCGAACCCCAGAGTGGAGTCGATGATCTGGCCAGTTTCGTTGAAAGACTCGTGCACCATGTACGCCTGGACATAAGATTAAGTCATTTAGTCAAGATCAACATGAGAACTAACATAAAACATACACACGACCTTGTGATTTTTCAGACAGAAATATTCAGCTTCTGTCAAAAATTTCATTTGTGGTACAAGCCTTTATTGCCGACTGTACTTTTCTGTAGTTACAGAATAGGGGGGGGCAGGAACTCGCTGCGCGTGTGCGGCGTTGCCAGCAGCGGCGCGCCGCTCAGCGCATTATATAAGTGCTTTTATAGCCATTTAATAAAATATCTTCTAGTCTATACTAATGTTATAGAGAGGAATACTATGTGAGCTTGTAGTTTTCTAAGTTTGTATGTTTTAGGCAGCGACTTGAATATGTCATGCTCGCTTAAGAGGCTTTACGGTGGCGTCGTTGATCGGGTTGCCGCCTTCCCTAACATATGGTCGAGGGAGGCGATGGCCGAGATACGCGTCACACATGAAATCGGTGCTGTTTGAGGAGTCCGGTCTGTTCATGCTTAAATACTAAATGTCAACTCATTCATTGATGAACAATAGGTATTATGCACATAATTTAATTATGCTAAATGGTAGCCCAACTAACATTTGGGTAATAGCTAAGGGTATTATTATAACCTTAACCTTTATAAGTGAGTTATAACGTTCTCAGTTATAACTAATACTCTTATAAAGGAGTTAAGAAAAATAATTAAGTCCTAAAGCATTATAAGAGTGTTACTCAAAGCAATTACACTTAAGATGTTAAAGCTTTAACCTGTTTTTAACACTTAAACACTTACAAGAGTCCTAGCTACAGGCAGAGACTTTATAACAGAATTAAGTCTCTTGTAAGTATTGAAACTTTTTCTAACGCTTAAGGTGTTAGGCAGATACACTTTAAAGACACTGTAAGAGTGTTGTAACTCAATAAGCGTTATAGTTGAGTTAACTAACGCCTAAAGCTTTAAGGTAATTCGCCATTGTTTTGGTGGACTCTAACCTACAAATTGATTAGGTTATTCAATATTTGACATCAAGATACTTCATTATTTATGTTACTCTTGCCATTATATGGATGCCACTTAATTTATCATGCCACTGGCCAAGAAACAAGAATAGAAAATGATAAAAACTTTAGATGTATATTTTAATTTTCATAAGTTTTATTAGAAATCTTTAATAAATCCTGGGCGCGTTAAAATTGAGATGGGAAACATGGTATACACTTACCGTAAAATCACAAAGGCAGATTGTTTTCACTTCATGTCACACAAACTTCCAATTTAATTCACTTTCAATTAATACGACTCCATAGCTGTCAAATATTAATACCTATACTAACTATCTGCGCCATTTTGTCGGAAGACTATATTTGCCTCATAATTTTATGGGTAAAGAAAAGAGTAAGATGCTCACTTTATACTGCGTAAGAGCTAGACTCCTATAAGACTCTCAGCTAACACCTTAACCTGTAATTCGTGGGCCTCTTTCGTAGTTATAAGGGTGTTAGAGCACGCTATAAGACCTTTTTTACAGGCATTCTTAACACCTTAACACTTGGCTGGAACCGATATAAGAATGATATAAGGGTTATTTTAACGCTAGTGTGCTAGTTGGGAGGTACATATAAATTATACCAGCTATGTCCTGCGTCAAGTGTTGTCAGTACAAAGATCTTATGACTAAACATGTTCATAATACCAGATAAAAGCAATATTACTAATGTACTTATTTTTTTGTGTTGATGCTTAGAGACTGTATACCAGGGATCGGAACCGGTTTTTTTTCTAAAATCCCCGAAGTACCTAGTCTAATATTTTGAATTATTTTACGCTCTTAATGTAGGACTCTATCGTGTATTTAGGTAACATTTTCGTATTATTAGACTGCCTGATCAAAAATGATATTATAATACAAAGAACGAAATAATACAGGTATTTTGTATGGTGGAAATACCGGTATCCGATCCCTGCTATATACATCTCTAAGATCATTAGAATTATTATTCTACATCTCTGGGATATTAAATGATCTCATATAAACTTCTTGTTAATTCTGATAGAGACCTAGTATCTAATGTAATGTTGTAAGATTATTTTTGTAATATTTTATTTTTTATTTTATTGTAAATTATTGTTTGACATGTATAAGTGCCCTAGTGGCCTATTTGAAGAATAAATGTTTGATTTGAATCTCCGGAACTTCTGATCCGATTTCAAAAATTCTTTCATTTGCCTGACATAGCCGCTCGGGTAGCTATATACTCTAAAAATGTATTACAAATCGAAATACCTCTAAGAAAAGCTACAATTTAAAATCAAAATTGGTCACCTATGTAGATTTCTTTCTAAACATTACTTACCACAACAGGAGCAATGAGGTCCGGTTTCATAGCCTCAAACATGCTGGGAGGCAAGATGTCCTCCGTGAGGCGCGACGCGGCCGTTGGCACGATCGTGTTCACCTTGATGTTGTACTTGTCTCCCTCGATGGCCAGGGTGTTCGCCAAGCCGACCAGACCTAGCTTGGCGGCACTAAAATTAAGGGGATTAATATGAATACTACTAAGGTGGATTGCAAAAAAATTGTACATAGTTAAGGGCCTTAATCTAATCTATGCTTTAACTTTTTTCCATTGTGTAACGAAAGTTACCCATATAAAATGTATGGGCAATTACAGTTACACAATGGAAAAAGAATTTTCGCAAAACCCGTCTGCTTTTTGACAAATATTATAGCCTATGTCACTCCCACGATTAAGAGGAATCCAACGACACCTCATACATCAAAATCCATCAAGCCGTTTAGGCTACAAGAGGCCACAAAGAAACAGACATACATACATACATACATACTTATACACTCGAACAACATAACCCTCCTCTTTTGGCAGTCGGGTAAATAGTTAAAGCGTAGATTAGATTAAGGCTCTTAACTACGTACAATATTTTTACAATCCACCTACTAGCGTTTTTCCCGGTTGTGCCTTAAACGAGCCCAGGGTCCGATCTAGCGTAGGCACTAGTTTAACAAAAGCGACCGCCATCAGACCTTCCAACACAGAGGGAAAACTAAAAGTATAGAAGCAATTATTATTCCAAAGAAAATTTCCCGAAAGTTCTCTTCCATCACAACTGTTTCTGATAAAAAAACAAACAAACTGTATTCATAGTCTGCCAGATTTGATTTATTGGAGAAAAGATTGTCTGTGAAAAAATGCTGATCCTTGGTGTACCAAGGATAAATACCACCATCCACCATACCACCCCCATTACCAGTACCATTTTTTAAGTGATAGAGTTTTGGATGAGTAAATTATCGATTTTGAATGAGAATTTTGTTTTTATGTGACTATCAGACTTTTTACAAGCTTAATATTAACTTGTCCTGTTTGTATGTAACTGATTAATAAATAAGTATGTAAGTCGTCCGTCAAAATTTGCAATCCATTTTTAAGTCACTTGCCGTTATCCGATTGAGCTAAAATGTTGGGTAGTAATATAGTTTGGATGACAATTTAATATTATGGTACCATCGAGCTGGTCTGATGATGGAGACTGAAGGTGGCCATGGGAATTCAGTATTTAACTGACGTAACCCCGTCGTGTTTAGGCTCGTTAGAATCGTCTCAATGAGTAGTTGATGATGAGTATACAGAAAAATACGGTCGGCAATAAAAGCTTGTACCAAAAATGATTTTTTTGCCAGAAACTTATTTTCTATTAGTCAGGATTAATCAGAATGAGAATTAGCAACACTACAACTGAGAAGCAGGATAAGATTTAAAGTGCACTCATATCTTTTACAAATTTTTAGTCCTCATAATAGGAAATTACCTGTAATTAGCCTGGCCAAAGTTGCCAAGAAGCCCTGCATTGCTGGAAGTCATGATGACGCGCCCGAACTTCTGCTTCTTGAAGATTTCCCATGCTGCCTGTGTGGTCTTAAAGGCACCTTTCATATGGACAGCTACCACAAGCTCCCAATCCTGGTAAGTACAAGTAACACAACACTCAAAATCATTAAGAGTCCGCAGGACGCTCGACTCTCCATACAAATAAAGAAAAAAAAACTAGAGACAGATTTTTTAGGGTTCCGTACCTCAAAAGGAAAAAAACTGAACCCTTGTAGGATCACTCGTGCGTCTGTCTGTCAGTCTGTCAGAGCCGATTTGCTCCGAAACTACTGGACCGATTGAGTTGAAATTTGGTAAACATATGTAAATTGGTGACCCAAAGATGGACGCGTAAAGTAAATTAATGAATTCTGAACAAGGGGGCCACTTTTGGGGGGTAAACTGGAAAATTAAGAAAAAAAAACGCAAACTGTATTGTGTGACATATCAAATGAAAGGGGTTGTTGTAAGCATCTCAGATTTTTTTTTTTATAATTTTAGCACAAACAGATTTGAGATAATTTAGGAAAAAAACGAAAATTGACCATCGCGTGGTGAGGGTTCCGTATATAATCTAAATTTCATAAGTGTTTTTGAATATTCAAACTTCTTATAGGTTTTCCTGTAATCTTTAGGCAAGCAACTATTTTCCATGTATTTTTTCAGAATTGTAATCCTAGTAGTTTCGGAGAAAGGGGTCTTTAGACTATATACGGTCTATAGATTATATACGGAACCCTCACCACGCGAGTTGAACTCGCACTTGTCCGGTTTTTTTAGTATTAGTTGTTATAGTGGCAACATAAATACATCATCTGTGAAAATTTTAACTATCTAACTATCACGGCGCTCTCTGGGGGAGGCCTATGTCCAGCAGTGGACGTCTTTCGGCTGATATGATGATGATGATGATGATGAACTATCACGGTTTAAGAGATACAGCCTCGTGACAGACGGACAGACAGACGGACGGACAGCGAAGTCTTAGTAATAGGGTCCCTATGGGTACGGAACATAGTGAACTACTTTTCTCTCTATTTTTTCTATCATAATTTCTAGCAACAGAAACTAGTTTCCAACCTAGATATGGCAGATTCTATTGTGTATACAAAGTTTCGTGTTATTACGGCATGCCGTGCTAAAATGAGAGCGAAACTGCGTTTGTATGGGGTGCCGACTTGTGGCGAGCGTGCTGGGGACACTTAAGAATTGGAAGAAGACTTTTGTAATCCAGCCAATTATCATCCATAATTTTATGTACACAACAATACTTGATAACAAGTAATCGCGCGTTTGTTATCTTATCAGGTATTACTGTAATATTTTTGTTTTTATCTCACACTTATTATCATAAGATATGTTTGCAACGCAATGCGACCAAACAATAGTAGCGAACTACAGCATATAACTCGTAAAAAAAACGTAAATAGTAAGAGCTTAGGGCTTAGCCTTTTTCTTGCAAAATCAACTATTTGTAATTGTACAAAAGTCGAGTCTTATGAGTCTTGTTAATGTCTACATTTTTATTTTTGCTAAATATTTATGAATAGAATATTTTGTGTCCGAATTAAAGGCTATAATAATAATAAAATGTTTATGAAATATGAAGCTGGTAGGTGGTTCAGGCATGCGGCTGTCAAGCGGATTCGAATTCCAGCTCGTACCAATGAGTTTTTCGGAACTTATGTACGGAATATCATTTGATATTTAGTGTTAGCTTTTTGGTGAAGCAAAACCATTGTGAGGAAACCTGCATACACCTGCGAAGAAATTCAAAGGTGTATGTGAAGTTCCCAAACCGCACTGGGCCAGCGTGGGGACTACTGTCCGTTGTCTTCCATTCATCAGAGGAGGACTGTGCCCAGCAGTGGAATGTACATAGGCGGTTTATTTTTTAATTGGTATCATTTTATAATTTATTTATGTTTTAACTTACCTGGTCAGATATTTTGCTGAAACTCCTATCTCTGAGAATGCCAGCGTTGTTGATAATTATGTCAATGCGACCAAAATTATCTATTGCCGTTTTTATGATCTTCTCTCCCTCGACAACCGAGTTGTAATCAGCAACTGCCACTCCACCTACAAAGTAACATAATTTGTTATTATCTTTATGACTTTCCCGCTCACGAACAAGGTGTAATGCGTGTGTATTATTATCTTTATGTCTCTCCTTTACTGGACAATGGTGTCTCGGATCCTTGGGAGGCGTGCATGGAGCCGAAGCACCAAAGAAATACCACATAGTCAAGTCGGAGAGGCCTTTTCGACCATTTAATAAAATGAAAGGGGTGCAACAGAAACAGAATCAAAAAACAAAGATAATCAAATGTTTATTCTGTAAGGGCTCTTTTACTATTGCTGGTTGACGGAATCCAAATGAACGTCTGGAACATCCGGATGCCTGCGTAATAAAACTGTGTCATATTTTATCTCCAGTCAAATACAGCGACGTTAAAAATGGCCTAATGGCAACAACGGTGCAGAGAGCTAAGGGAAGCGGGGTGGGCTGGGCACTGGGCTTTAAACATATAACCTACTCGCCACTTAGGTGACCACATATAGTCATTTACCCTCTAACGGCAGCTCTTGCGACTCCACTCTGGATGGCCAGTTAAGGCAAGCCAGGTATGTTGGGTTGCCACTCCCAAACAGCTTGCCACAAGATGCCTTTAATATCTTTATTATTTACTAGCGGCCCGTGCGGTTTCTCCCGCGTATTGCAAAGAACGCAGGCAAAACCGCACGATAAAATATAGCCTATAACAACATACATGCAGGTAAAAGAATAGGGGTGTAGACTCATGTTAAAATGGATAACTTAGTGTTGCTACATGTAATAAAGTATAAATTAAAAAATATTATTAAAAATAAAATCATAAAGTGATATGGAACAAGAGTAAATTTTAAGCTACCAATAGAATCCTTACGCTTTTATAGAAACCAAATTGTATGACAACTAATGGACCTAAACGCAGTACCTATTCCGCGACCGAAACAGCAATTAATTGATTTTCCAAACAACAATTACCTAGTACAAATAGCGGATTGTGACGTCATACCTACTTTTATGCCAATTACTATGAAGCGTTTTGGGCTGCCGCCAGCGAGGTAAATCTTTGTATCAATTTTTTGGGCATTTATGTTTTTAATTGTAGTTGCTCCCATAGTTAGTTAGTTTTACAGGGCATTTTCCGCAAGTCGACATCTAATGTGCCTATTTTGCGTGTTTGTGCGTAGTTGCTTTTGTTCCTCTCCAAAAACTGTTACTGTCTAGAAAAACCAATTTCAACGCGTTTTGAAATTCATTCCCTAAAGGGGTAAAAAGGGGGTTCTAATTTTGTATGGAGAACAAGAGTTTTAAAGTAAGAGATTTATCATTTCGGTTTTAGACTGTTTGTTTAAAAACAAGAAAACAGATTTCACGTTTTTAGGGTTCCGTAGCCAAAATGGCAAAAACGGAACCCTTATAGTTTCGTCATGTCCGTCTGTCCGTCTGTCCGTCTGTCCGTATGTCACAGGCATTTTACTCGAAAACTATAAGGTGTATTTGAACAAAATTTTGAGGATAGGTGTATTTTGTTAGCCGCTACATAGTTTTGTAATTAAAATGACAAAAAAAAAAAATTTTTAGGGGTGCACTCCATAGTACTCCATACATAAAACAAAAAGTCAAAATTTTTTTTTTCATTGTGACCCCCCGTGTGGCACATCAATCGATAGGCCTTTCAAAATAAATATAAGGTTTCTTTACATTTTTTTTGATTAAGTGAATAGGGTCGGAGATAATCGCCCCGAAAGTCACTAAAATTCTGTCCCCCCCCCCTCTAATTTTTGAACGGTGTATTTTAAAAATATGGAAAAATTCATGGACATAGGGTTTATTAATTTCATTCACCGAAAATTGTTTTGAACAAGATCGGTTCAGAGGTTTTCGAGATATTGCTGAAAAACTGCCTTCCTCAAAGAAAAGGACGTAAGTGCCGTAAAGTTTCTGTGACGATACGACCTTTTTAATAGGCACGGAACCCTTCGTTTTGCGTGGTCCGACACGCACTTGGCCGGTTTTTTGAAATTGAAAGGGGGCTCAAAGTTTATATGGAGAGCAAGATATTTTTAAAGTGAGAGATATGTAACTCCTACCATAGATTGTTTGATAAAATCAAGAAAACCAATTACAGTGTTTTATGAAATTCATCCTTTAAGGGAGTTTAAAGGGGTTTTAAAGTTTGTATAGAGAGCAAAGAATTTTGAAATTTAAAGATTTAGAACTTCGGTTTTAGACTGTTTTGAAGACTAGAAAACTCAATTTTACTAAGACGATAACAAGTTCTACTCGGACGAAGTCGCGGGCAACAGCTAGTTTTTAATATGATTGCGCTCCAAAGGCAAGACTTATTCTTTATGAAGCTTTAACATGTAAATTTCTTTAAGATAAAACCACTATTCGATGTAATTATTAATGCTGTAATATTAATTACAGAAAATTTATACTATATTGAATATTCATAAGTAAAACTTAAACACTGCTATAGTCGATAACATTTTTAAAATAGGTAAGTACTATCTACATTTATGCCACAAAAAAAAAGTTAAATAACCGAAAATAAATATGCTGTTACTATAAAAATAAATAACAGATCAAAAAAGACCTACCATTGAATCACCATGCACAGAACTAACTTATGCAAGCTTAAAAATGTTTGGCCTCAATAGGTTGACTGTGTAACAAACCAGTCTGACCCTGTTTCTTGGAGAGTTGACCCCTCCAAACAACATGCGATTTTGTAAAATTAAAATGTTGATTATTCTGTCATCTTTACTAAGCCCAGCAGTTCAAGTTCTCTTGGATTTAGAGAAAGTAGGGGAATATTAAGATAGCATTTCCAAAGATCTTGAATTGTTGGTAAATATTGCCATTCACATTAAAGAACTTCTTGGTAACAATTATTATTTTTATGGTTTAAGACGCTGTAGGTGGATTTATTCTGACCATCCTTGTAAGGCCTACCAGCCTAATTTTAGGACAAACAATTTCAGGCCTAACAGCCCAACTCATTAGCTTTTTGTAATAAAATTTGAACTCTATTGTGGGACTGGAAATTTCCAAATAGTTAGTAATTTATGACCTATTTTCAGGTCCTAAAAATAGCTTCAGCCTTACAAGGTTATGTCTATACCAATATTAAAAGGAGCATTCACCAATGCATAGCAATGCAAGCAATGTTTTTAGCATGTCATTGGTAGCTTTATAAGTTTGTATGTTGAGAATAAATTCTGGAATGAATCATTTAATTTCAAAATGTATCTCACAAGTATATAGAATAGACCTTCAGAAACCACATAAGACAATATTTTATCTTGTAGCTCTGCAGGGTTCTCTGTAATAAGCGGGTGGAACAGCGCGAACAGCTAGTTATAGATAAATTAATTCATATATAACTTTCTTCAAGTTCAAAGGCCAATAAAGAAGAAATCCGATCGACAAAGAAATTAGAGCAATAAGTTTCTGTCAAAAATTTCGTTTTTGTTACAAGTTTTTATTGCCGACTGTACTTTTCTGTATACCGTCATCAACTACACATTGAGACTATTCTAACGAGCCCAAACTCAACAGGGTTACTTCGGTTAAGTACTGAGTTCCTGTGGCCACCATCTGTCTCCGTCATCATGTATACACGACCTTAATGTTAAGGCAATAAAGTCGTGGATACATTTTTTTGTAACTTTGGTTGTATCTTTCTCTTTGTAGTCGACTGTACCATAATATTAAATTGTCATCCAAACTATACCTTTACCCAAAATATCAGCTCATTCAGTTGAAGATATCTGCTTCAAAATTGAGTTGCAAGTTACATACATTGCAACACCCCAACAAACATAGTTACATACATTGCAAGTTAATAATAAGCTTGTAAAAGATTACAAAATCAGTAAATCATTGCAGAACTTTATAGTCTATTGGGGCCTCATTTATCGATAGATATGTCAATCCTAAATTAGATTGAAAAGATAATGCTTAAGATATTAAAGTTAACATTGAAACAATTCATAGGTTCTTTATACTTCAAATACAGATGCTTAAAACATATTTTACAAGTAATTTAAAGCACCTATAGATGATGAGATTGATGAGTAGGTGTAGTATAAGTATAAAGGAAAGTAGTAAAGACCCGCATAAACATGATAAAAAGACAATGGTAACCTTTGCCCTTGATCTGTTTGACGACATCGTCGGCGAAGTTAGCCGATTTGCCGGCGCCGTCCCTCGCGCCTCCCAGGTCGTTGACCACAACCTTGGCCCCACGAGAAGCCAGCAGCAGTGCGTACTCTTTCCCAAGACCGTTCCCAGCGCCGGTCACCACCGCTACACGACCGTCGAAACGCAGCTGCTCCATTCTTCACGGGTTACGAAAGCGAAATGAAACAATAAATGTCGCTGGAGTTGATTACACTGTATTCCTATTATCTGGAGTCAAAGTCCATCAGAAACTTATTTTTGCACGAGCTACACTATGTGTATGTTGTTTGATCTTTCGTATTTTCAATTCAAAGTTCACTGTTTAGGAACACCACTGATCTCGGTGGGTATACTGGGTATCGATAGGATTAAGCAATCGAAAAGATATATATTATTTCTAATAATCATCAATTTTGAGACTGTAAAAACTGGTAAAACAATAAATACGAAAACCCTGTCATTTATGACATTTGATGCGCCATCTATTGTTGATCTATTATCGCTAGTTGACACGTCACGTACCCCATTTGAATGACGTATGCGTGCGTGTGTGTGTACATGAAATCATCATGAAATACTAATTCTGCAAGGCCATGATAATGCACGGCCAAAATAATGTACAGCCCAATAATTCGCGTCCATAGTATATGGATTATCGGGCAGTACAGTATTTGGCTAAGCATTATCACTGAGCAAACTTGGTCTGTGGCAATAATTGGAAGCCCATTTTGTACGAGCTGATAATACACGGCCCAATAATCCGCGTCCATTAATCTGAGTCCCTTCGGCTCTCGGCTGGCGGTTTCTGTGGCTTCGGATTATCAGGCTGTACATTATCTGTGCGGACTGCGGTCGATGCCAATTTCCGGTCTGAGGGACACAAGTGAACTCTAGCCTAACCCATCTAAGACAGAGTTCGCTTTGGACAGGCAGGTAGGTATGTATGTTTGACATGTGTTTGATAGTTTGGAGCAAACTTGGTCCGGGCTGACAATGCAAGGGACGCGGATTATGGGGCCGTTCATTATTTGGCCGTGCATTATTCCTATCAAATGAACGTGAACGTCAAAAGTCAAAGCCAACCGTGAACCAACCGTTACGTTAATTTAAAAAGCGCAGAATTCATGTTTGTGATAGATTATAAATAAACACGTCCTTAGTGTTTTATTTTAGGTTTATTTTAAACATAATTGTAAATGTCTATGTTACATTCAACTGTTGAGGCCTCGTGGCAGTGTGAAACAAACGCAGAATTCATCAACGACCCTCTAGCTGGTAAATATAACATAATGATATGAAATAATTGATACTATTATTAAAGAAAATGACCTGAGATTTCGGATTTTATTTTACAGTGATATATCACGAGAGCCAGTGGACGTTAAGTAGAGTTTCACCATTAAACAACTTGGAATACAACAGAGTGAAACTCAAGCAATATGCGTCTAAAATTCGGCAAGCTGTGGTCATTAGCGTGTCTGCTAAATCTTCTCTTAACTATGCGGTGCAGTTTGACCAGCAGTCGCTATTGAAGTACTGCGAAGATGACGCTGATGCTTTAAAAGTAACTATTTTGCCTTTACTGTGTGTTACAAGTGTTTATAAAAAAATGCAGGTTTGCCGTCTCTAGGCTCCACACCCTGTCCTGTTTTACCAATAAAATCTTGGTATAGTTGTTCAGCCTGCAAGTTTCCTCAAATGGATATGATAATATAGTGAAAAGTATTGTGGTGTGGTGCTAGTAAATTAATCCATATCCATACTAATATTATAAATGGGAAAGTGTATGTGTGTGTTTGTTTGTTTGTTTGTCCGTCTTTCACTGCAAAACGGGGCGACGAATTGACGTGATTTTTTAAGTGAAGATAGTTAAAGGGATGGAGAGTGACATAGGCACACCTAAAATGGAGGGTGGAAGTTTGTATGGAGCATTCCGCAATTTTCAAGGTAGAAAGCTAAAAATTCGTATGGTATTGGTATTTGTGACTAACAAAAAAATAGTGCTCATTTTTTTTTGGAAATCTGCACCCACCCCCTTAAAAGAGGTAGAGTCGATATGTAGTCAATATGTAGAGTCGACACATATCTATGTACACTGTGGACATCTATCTAAATATGTAGAGTCGATATGTAGTTGATATATACAGTTGATATGTAGAGTCGATATGTAGAGTCAATATGTAGATTCAATATGTAGAGTCAATCTAAATATATAAAAGAAGAAACTGGCTGACTGACTGACTGACATCACCGCACAGCCCAAACCGCTGGATCTAGAGATTCCAAATTTGGCACGTAGGTTCCTTATAAGGTCTAAGAGTGCACTAAGAAAGGATTTTTCAAAATTCTCCCCCTAAGCGGGTGATATGTGGATCCAAAGTTTGTATGGGGAAACAAAATAAGTAAGACTATTTCATTCGAAACTTCACAGGAGTATTCCTAGCAATAATTGAGTAAATACGTGTTTCAGGTTTTTTGGGAATTCAACCCCTAAAAGGGGGAAATGTGACAATGTCTGAAAATCAACATGGGTATTGTTTCTATGGTTTATCGGGTTGCCGGTCGATGATTCCGAAAACAAAAACAACGATTTTAAAATACCATCTCCCCTGCTGGGGTGTGATGGGGTTGTGTCTAAATATCAATATGGGTGTTGTTTTTATGGTCTTTTGGGACGTTCATTACGAAAATGGCATCGATTTTGAAATTTAACATTGTGAACATGAACATTCTTGAAAGTATTTGTGCCAAATTGCAATTAAATTTGAACATACCGGTCAAACTGAGATGCACCTTTTTTGTAGACAATTAAAATTACTTTTAGTACGCGGGCGAAGCCGCGGGCAAAAGCTAGTAGTAAATAAAAAAACCGCCGCTGTAACAACAAATACTAAAAAACCAGCCAAGTGCGAGTCGGACTCGCGCACGAAGGGTTCCGTACCATTATCTATAAAAACGGTAAAAAAATCATGTCTGTTGTATGGGAGCCCCAGTCCGACTCGCACTTGGCTGGTTTTTTAGTATTTGTTGTTACAGCGGCAACAGAAATACATTATCTGTGAAAATTTCAACTCTCTAGCTATCACGGTTCTTGAGATACAGCCTGTGACCTGTGACAGACGGACGGACAGCGAAGTCTTAGTAATAGGTTTTTACCCGTTGGGAACGGAACCCTAACTAGGTTTTATGAACTTGTGAAAGGGCATGAAAGAACTTTGTTTCAAATTATTGAAGTAACCTAACTTTTACCATAAATGTAAAAATAAATTTCCAGATAAATGTTGCCACATTGACAAGCACCGGTAAGACAAAGATAGCATACACAGGGATATTGATGTCCTGGGGTGTTAGCAGCAGCCCCGAGGGAGCCACCCACCTGCCCTACTTGCTGGAACGGGGAGAGCGGAAAATTGCTGATGTTGTCAAAATTGGCTTACAGAAAATATTTGACTGCAATATCAAACCATTGAATTTTACACAGGTAAATTTATTTTTATAAATTTATCTAAAACCAAACAGTCTCATCATCATAGAGATGGAAAATGCTGTTACATTAAAATTGCGTTTTTGATGGAATACCTGAACAAATGCCATAAATTCTGATTATGCATTGAAGCCTATTGGCGACACCAGACGTCCGAATGTGGCGCACTGCAGGTCGGCCACCCTGTGGGGATACATGCCAGAAGTTGTAAAACTCTATCCCTGTCTTGCTCTATCCTATCTTATAACTTCGTACTGCTTATGCTGTCCGCGCGCTTGGACTTCTGGTGTCAGCTGATTGTTCCCAAATTATTGATTAGTGTGGTATGTAGAGCAATGCCACAGTGATATAGTCTGGTATATTGTTCGGTGCTGCGATATTGCTTATTTGATTGAATATCTAAGGAGGAATAATTTTGTCTTACATTTTACAGGCTTTGTTAGTTTATTTCTGTTAAGTTGTTGGGGATAGTGTCCTTAGATCAATTTTGCGTTACAGGAAGACTGCATCAAAATTGGTTCAGATGTTTATATGTACAGTGAAGGACACCAATATGTATTCACTCAAAGTTTCATATATGTATACTGCACCCTTATTGTTGCAGAAATAAGGTCTGTGTACATATTTTTGAGACTGTGGTGTTTGTGGTTTGACATTGGTGCCCTTGACTGTACACAAAAGCAGCTGTGTGAATTAGATATTTTAAATACTTATTTTAACCTTATTTGTTTCAGTATCAGCTACTGATGTTTGGCTTCAGATTCATTGAGTGTGCATCTGCACGAGGCTCAGACCCTTTCCTGTTGTCCTACACCACTCCTCAAGCAACAGATGTTAAGAATAAACTTGATCTACGATTTGAAGTTGGGGACATACATACCATGTGGAATGCGTCAGTATATTCTTTATTACTAGAGATGCGCCCTGCCGAATGTTCGGTTCAACTTTTGCTGAACCGAATATTCGGCCTAGTTATTTGGTAGAACGTAATGCCTTCATCAGCTGTTCCAACAGACTGATTCAGTGGTAAAACTCTTTTGGATTTTTACAGTAAAATATTTACGATAAACTTACTTAGTTAAATATATAGATAGGGTAAATCGTTAGTAGCTGGCGACTGTTCAATAACTGGCTACCTCATACTAAAAATGAACTCTATTCACCTATAATATAATTAATTTTTGTAGGTTTCAATTACGGGTCACGTCATACTTAATTGAATTCTGTTGGAACTGAGTTCATTTTTAGTATGAGGAGGCCAGCTATTGAAGGGTGGCAAGCTACTGGCGATTTACCCTACCAAATAACAATAAGAATCCGTTTTAGAATTACAATTACACAAGGCAATGCTTGACCCTACTAAAATTAGGTATCTGAAGGACTGATATGGTTTATTGCCCTAACCGGGATTCGAACTGGGAGATCCGGCTTCGTAGGCAGAGTCACTACCAACTAGGTCGCAAAAAAATATAAAATAATACTCATATCATAAACTTATTTTTCCAAAGGTTTGCCTTTCTTTCTGGCCTTAGTCAATTTATTGGAAGAAACTTCTTTTTTAGTCTTTTCACTAGATACACTTGTTGACTACGAGTATTCTCTTGAAACTTGTTAACAAAACATAATAAAAATATAATTTATGTCAGTAACAAGTTACAAAGAGACGATTACACTATTATTACAAAGAGCAAATTTACAAATACACCACAAATACCCAACTCTAACATTAAGCGCCCCTTGCCGTTCCCGGTGCAAAAGTGCCCATAATACTAGCAGCATTTCCACGTTGGATAGCCATGGACAGTCTTTGCACCAGAAACGACTCGGAGCGGGGATCCTCCCCCTTTTGTCTGAGCCGACTTAACAAAATAAATCTTCCTTTGGTAACTTATTTTGGCACAGGAAATTCAACTCTGTTCCTTGAACAATTGGATTTAAATTTAACTGTCAACTACTGGTGTTAATCACGAATAATTCCTATTTTCAGGTTAAAGGATGAAGTTTTGGTGTATCAGATACTACAGAAGCAAATCATGCACTCTATACAGTGTGACATATCTTACTTGGATATCTTCAAAATCGCGCTGCTCAAAGCGGAAGTTAAAAGCAATGGGATTGTGAAAATGAAAACGCCTGAAGTGGTGAACTCAGTTTTTAATGTTTTGAATGAGATCATTTGCAATGAATCTCCGCTAGACAGTTGATGTGTTTTCTGTGGAATTTTGTTAAATCTGTAATTGTAAGACCACATTAATCTTGTTAATTAATGTCAAAAACTACCACAGAAGTTTTGTATCCTCAAGTAGGTCCATCCAACAAACTATTTACTTCCTAATAGAGTTGGTGTGTTTATGTTTTTGAAATTGGATTAATGTATCTTTAATTCTTTATCCCTGATTGTATCTATAATGCATTTATTACTCTTAGACATTGTGTTTTGTTACTTGGAGTTTATTTAAACTTCCTTTTTATGACTTTGTAATTTTCACTTTATTGTGATTATTTGATGGTTTACTATCCATATAGTGACAATATGTTATACATTTTGACACGAGGAAACTACCCAATTCTTCCAGTATGTGAACTAAAGTTTGTTCATTTCATGGAACTATGTTCATTTATTCAACAGAGTAAAATGACGTTTCATGTGTTGTCAGTTTTTTACATCTCTTAAATAGTGATGTGCTACAACCGATAATTACCGAAAAGTTTTAGGGGGAGGTAGGTTCTACGTACGTTTAGACAAGTCCTCATAAAGTTTAGGCATTATTTATATATTCTTGTAAAGAACTTGTTTCAGCACGGACGTCTATCACAGGCCGGCGCGCGGTGAAATATAGACTATCCGTCTCTTTCTTATTAGAACTGTAACAAACAGACGGATAGTAAAAAGCCACAGTTGCCGAGCGGTAAGGCACAGACTTTCAATCTGGAGGTCGCGGGTTCGAACCCCGGCTCTGGGTGTAAAAAAAACTCATGTACGAAATATCATTTGATTTTTAACATTCGCTTTAGGTGAAGGAAAACATCGAGAGGAAAACACACAACCCAATACCTAAGGTCCAGTTTCGCCTCTGGGATGGAAGGTCAGATGGGTGATTCTCACGTAGCGTTTTTAAGGGGGCGTTACAGTGCTCACTAGTGCCACTGGTAAATAATTGTGATTATTTAAATTTAACGATAGATATTTAAAAAACCGGCCAAGTGCGAGTCGGACTCGCGCACGAAGGGTTCCGTACCATTGTCTATAAAAACGGCAAAAAAATCATGTCTGTTGTATGGGAGCCCCAGTCCGACTCGCACTTGGCCGGTTTTTTAGTATTTGTTGTTATAGTGGCAACAGAAATACATAATCTGTGAAAATTTCAACTCTCTAGCTATCACGGTTCTTAAGATACAGCCTGGTGACAGACAGACGGGACGGACAGCGAAGTCTTAGTAATAGGGTCCCGTTTTTACCCGTTGGGTACGGAACCCTAAAAAGGAGGCCACTACTCCCTGTATGTCGTATTTAAGTACCTTGTGAATATAACTAATTTTTTATAACTACTTTTTAATATAACTTTCTTCTGTGACATTATACAGTGTAATTGAGACTCTTGCCTTTTCATTTAAAGACTAAACTATAGTGCTTAGCTCCTATACATCAAACTAGTTTTTATGCTGCTGGATTCGTCGATATATGAACTCAAAAGAAAAACGGCCGTTCTAACTTTGGACGCATAGATTGACGAATCCAGCGACGTAAAAACTAGTTTGTTGTATTCACATGGTACTTAAATACAAAATACAGGGAGTAGTGGCCTCCTTTTTTAAATATCTATCGTTAAATTTAAATAATCACAATTATTTACAAGTGGCGCTAGTGTGCACTGTAACGCCCTCTTAAACGCTCCGCGGTTTACCATAATTGGGTTGTGTCCTAAAAATTTTTTACGATGCCATTCGAACCAGTTTTTGGAGAGGAACAAATGTTTGTATGGGAGCAACTACAATTAAAAAACATAAATACCCAAAAAATTGAGTTAAAGACGGACCTCACTGGCGGCAGCCGAAAACGTTTCATACTGATTAACATATTGGTACTAATCGTTGTATTGAAAATCAAGTAAATTGGTGTTTCAGTCGTGAAATACTGCGTGTAGGACCATAGTTGTTATACAATTTTGTTTCTATAAAAGCATAAGGATTCTATTGGTAGCTTTAAATTTACTTTTGGAGAATAAAAAAAATGTATATTTATTCTAAACTTTCAAGGTCTATATCTTTTTATAATTTTAATTATATTTCTTTATTTATACTTAATTACATTTATTTCATGCTTTACTCTCAATTTAGCAACACTGCGTTATCGATTTTAACATGTGGAAACTACCCAATTCATAATTTTTATTTCGTTCAACCTTAGGTGGTATATACATTTTAGTCGAGTCCTCCTAGTACGTATTATCTACCTGTGTCAGGGGGCCTCGCTCTTCCAGATAACAGTTTTACAATACTAGTGTTGCCGAAAAAACAATGATTAAGATGATTATAAAGTTATAAACTATTGTATTTATAAAGTATCTATGCTGTTTATGTCTCTCTCTCTCTCTGTGTGTGTGTAATATTTTGATTATTAATGAAAATTAAAGAACTGTAACAAACAGACGGATAGTAAAAAGCCACAGTTGCCGAGCGGTAAGGCACAGACTTTCAATCTGGAGGTCGCGGGTTCGAACCCCGGCTCTGGGTGTAAAAAAAACTCATGTACGAAATATCATTTGATTTTTAACATTCGCTTTAGGTGAAGGAAAACATCGAGAGGAAAACACACAACCCAATACCTAAGGTCCAGTTTCGCCTCTGGGATGGAAGGTCAGATGGGTGATTCTCACGTAGCGTTTTTAAGGGGGCGTTACAGTGCTCACTAGTGCCACTGGTAAATAATTGTGATTATTTAAATTTAACGATAGATATTTAAAAAACCGGCCAAGTGCGAGTCGGACTCGCGCACGAAGGGTTCCGTACCATTGTCTATAAAAACGGCAAAAAAATCATGTCTGTTGTATGGGAGCCCCAGTCCGACTCGCACTTGGCCGGTTTTTTAGTATTTGTTGTTATAGTGGCAACAGAAATACATAATCTGTGAAAATTTCAACTCTCTAGCTATCACGGTTCTTAAGATACAGCCTGGTGACAGACAGACGGGACGGACAGCGAAGTCTTAGTAATAGGGTCCCGTTTTTACCCGTTGGGTACGGAACCCTAAAAAGGAGGCCACTACTCCCTGTATGTCGTATTTAAGTACCTTGTGAATATAACTAATTTTTTATAACTACTTTTTAATATAACTTTCTTCTGTGACATTATACAGTGTAATTGAGACTCTTGCCTTTTCATTTAAAGACTAAACTATAGTGCTTAGCTCCTATACATCAAACTAGTTTTTATGCTGCTGGATTCGTCGATATATGAACTCAAAAGAAAAACGGCCGTTCTAACTTTGGACGCATAGATTGACGAATCCAGCGACGTAAAAACTAGTTTGTTGTATTCACATGGTACTTAAATACAAAATACAGGGAGTAGTGGCCTCCTTTTTTAAATATCTATCGTTAAATTTAAATAATCACAATTATTTACAAGTGGCGCTAGTGTGCACTGTAACGCCCTCTTAAACGCTCCGCGGTTTACCATAATTGGGTTGTGTCCTAAAAATTTTTTACGATGCCATTCGAACCAGTTTTTGGAGAGGAACAAATGTTTGTATGGGAGCAACTACAATTAAAAAACATAAATACCCAAAAAATTGAGTTAAAGACGGACCTCACTGGCGGCAGCCGAAAACGTTTCATACTGATTAACATATTGGTACTAATCGTTGTATTGAAAATCAAGTAAATTGGTGTTTCAGTCGTGAAATACTGCGTGTAGGACCATAGTTGTTATACAATTTTGTTTCTATAAAAGCATAAGGATTCTATTGGTAGCTTTAAATTTACTTTTGGAGAATAAAAAAAATGTATATTTATTCTAAACTTTCAAGGTCTATATCTTTTTATAATTTTAATTATATTTCTTTATTTATACTTAATTACATTTATTTCATGCTTTACTCTCAATTTAGCAACACTGCGTTATCGATTTTAACATGTGGAAACTACCCAATTCATAATTTTTATTTCGTTCAACCTTAGGTGGTATATACATTTTAGTCGAGTCCTCCTAGTACGTATTATCTACCTGTGTCAGGGGGCCTCGCTCTTCCAGATAACAGTTTTACAATACTAGTGTTGCCGAAAAAACAATGATTAAGATGATTATAAAGTTATAAACTATTGTATTTATAAAGTATCTATGCTGTTTATGTCTCTCTCTCTCTCTGTGTGTGTGTAATATTTTGATTATTAATGAAAATTAAAACCACTGAAAATGATGTTGCTATGTATCGAGGATAGATTTTGATTTTGTAAGATTAAACTCAGCTACTGAGCACCACAGTTTATATGGGGGTTGGTAAGGACAGCGTTTGAAACGCCCGTACATTTTTTTTAGAATCACCCAGGTTGGTAGTCGCATCGTAAAACTAGTGCCTACGCCAAATCTTGGGATTAGGTGCCAAAGCGGACCCCGAGCTCGTTTGGGCACTACCGGGAAAAACGCTAGGAGGATGATGAGAAAGAGACGGATAGTCTATGTCGCCGCGACATCGACACTGCTCGCGGGCCGTCCTTTGATAGCCGTGCTGATATGAATTGCTGCCCACTTCCACAATGAACTTATTCGTGACATACAAGTACAAATTATACACAGACGATAAAGTAAACAAAAAGAAAGTTTCTACGAAACCCTATTGCGTTGCATTTTTTTACAAGCCTTATATTAACTTGACCTGTTCGTATGTAAGTATATACATAAGTATGTTGTAAGTTGTCTGTCAAAATTTGCAATCCATTTTTCAGCCATTTGCCGTTATCCGATTGAGCTGAAATTTTTGGGTATTAGCATAGTTTGGATGACAATTTAATATTATGGTACCATTGAGCTGGTCTGATGATGGAGACAGGTGGCCATGGGAATTCAGTATTTAACCGACGTAACCCCGTTGAATTTGGGCTCGTTAGAATCGTCTCAATGAGAAGTTGATGATGGTATACATAAACGTGCAGTTGGAAATAAAAGCTTGTACCAACGTTATTTTTTTCTGTTGTGGATGAAATTCAGTCGTGTTCGACTCATCGGAATTTGGTTATAGAATACCGCCCGTTTTGGTAGGCCTAAAATGCCCATACCAAAAGCATCGAATACAAAAAAATACAAAATATATGGCATTTGTAAATGGTTTTATTACCGATGATTGAGAATTAAACCACAAACCGTAATTATAGCACCACACTGTTTGTAATAAGCTGGTACCAGTGACAATTAAAATCGTGTTCATTTTATTTTTGGCTTTATTTTACGTCAAGTACATTTGTAATAATATGTATTATAAGTAAGCATAGGAGCAAAGCGAGCTATGGAGTCGACATTAGCGATAAAAACTTCGATGCTTAGTTATAAGCATCTTTCCAAGACGCTAGTTACTTTTGTCTCCTGGCTTACGGGACAAAATAACAAGTAATCATTATTTTATCCTTAGCGCTATCGGCACGACTAATTGTAACCACTGTAACTTAATCTTTTCGACGCATATATCGGCACCGCAGGTTCAACGCCAACGACTGATATATGCGTCAAGGAGCCCAGTGCGATAGCAACCTTCTTGCATTGACATAAGGTTTAACTCCGCACTAAATGTCTTGTTGAATTGGCGTGTGGTTGACAACTTTTCTCTTTGACAGAGCGTCGAAAAGGTTAAAACGTTGGCGTTTAAAGCCGGGTATTCACTAGCGAGCTGTAACCAGTGTACGTGGTTCGTGAATGTTTCCTAACGAGGCGATGAATGGCACTGGCAGTTACGTACAGCTATCAACATTCATATCTGCCAAAGCAAAACGCGCATAAATGTGAAACGACTCTAACCTTAGAATTTTAACGGACCAAAGGGAAATATTGTACAAATTTTAGTTATTTAGATCATTAAGTGCTTTTCAAACATAACAATACTAATGTATCAGCGTTTCAAAATGGTTTTCCTTGAAATCGCATGACGGTTAACGCACGAGTATTCTAATATTTATGGAATAGGGTATTATTCTAGGGCCGTTATAGCCGTGAGTTATGAGCATTTTTTTATCACTTACTGTCACTTACCCCGGGCGATAACTTGTGAGAAGGTGTATCATGAAGCACCGTTGACGTCAGCTGCGGCTTCGTCGGTGGGTTGGCCAGCAGCAGCCTCCCAAAACACGTAAAAAAAACCACCCCTGTACAGTCAGCTGACGATTTTTTTCGTCATAATATTGGATTCACTATCAATTGATGATAAAATTAATCGGGGGGAAATGGCAATTTTTTTTACGTGTTTGGGAGGCTGCTGCTGGTCAACCCACCGACGCAGCCGGAGCTGACGTCCCCGGGGCTTCATGATTAGGGATGTCACGAATGTCAGATTTATCACATTCGTGAATGCGAATATTTAGGATGCGAATGTGCGAATGTCAAGGAAAAGGAAAAAAAACTGAACTTCACAAAAACACAAGGCTAACTAATCAAGTAATCACAAACAACCAGCGGGGTACAAATCTACGAATGCTTCATTTTGGTCTAAATTAATCACGTATCTACCGGTCTGCGCGCATTGCGCATGTGCGGCATGTGCGACTCGACGGTGACGTGTGGCCGGCGTAGCGAACTCAACGCAACATGCACACATTCGCATTGTTGATGCGAATGCGAATATCGATGCGAATGGTTAAAATGATGCGAATGCGAATATTCGTAACATCCCTATTCATGATACAACATTCTGAACCTCCTCACAAGTCGCACGGGGGTTGATTGATTGGTCACGAAAATCGGTTGCTAGATTTTGTCAGCATTGTTATTGCAGTTATTGATTCTGGGTGACATTTATAAAGTTAGTTCGCTAGTGAGTACCCCGGCTTAAAAACATTGCTACCTATCTGTTTTATGATGATCAATAAAGGTTAATAGCCGGGTACACTCGTTCATTGCGGGCGTACGTCGGAGGTTTGCCTCGGCCGAGGCACGTCTACACTGAGCGACTAACGATCTTTCTAAAACCGATTTAATTAACGTATACTGGTCAGTATGGTAAATGTGATAGAAAAACTAACAGTTTTAATATTAAACAATTAAAACCAATAACATTGTTTTTTTACATTTACTCTCATGAATTACACCTTACAAATGTTTTGCATATCGTAACCTTACAAAATATTACATCATTACAATGTGCTAAACTTAAAATAACCTATTATGTAATCATGTCTTTCTTGCCTTGCAAGCAGTCCTCTCGTTTGATTACAATTGTACCACTCATGATTCGTTATGTATGATGTTAAAATTTTGTCTTATTAAACGGTATTTTTATATCAAATATCTTCTTGATCAATGAAAAAGAGTGTATCAAATTTGGCAATAATTAAAAGCAAGGCATTATTTCAGATTATGTAAAATTTAGTCACACCAGATTCTAAATCAATATACAATATACACATAGCTAACACAAGATTATTTATCTATTGTACAAAAATGCTTAATTACACATCAAAACACACGAATATATATTTCATTCAATCCCCAGTAAATAAATAGTTAAACCTGCCCAAAACTTATGTTTTAAATATACAGAATTAACTATGATTTACATATAAAATTAAATTGAATATTTTTGTTTAGTAAATAAAATACTATGTTTATCACAACAAATCAGATGAAATTTGAATCAAGAAACAACATGAGAAAGGTGAGTTAAAGGGTACGTTTTTGGTAAATAAATGCTATTGTGTGAAACTTTACAATAAAATATACGAAATTTATACAATTAAAATACATAAAAGCTTCATTATCTTTTGAAGTCTAACATTGCACATATAATATGGTCACAACTTGTAACGTTCATTATATTGTGGTTTATTTCTAATCGATTCGTAGGTTGCCAAAATATGGGTGCTAGGGGTATGCAATACTGAGGTAAGTATGAGAAAAACAAACTAAACGATTTTTACGTTTAGTCAACGAGCAAATATCTGACTCGTACTGTAAGTCTTACAATTACTAAGTATTAAGTCTTGTCGCAACTATCTGGTCAGCATAGTGAATAAATGTTTTATTAGTTAAAAATAAGTAAGAGCTCATTAATTGGCCACTACCTAACCAGTTAGCAGAGACTAGCTAATTTGAGACTTTAATCGTACAGTACTAAATTACTTCTATAAATCGAGTCAACCCTTTGTATCGCCAAGTAGTTAAAACTATTTCGAAACCCGTAACACTAGAAATGGTTATAGTCCAATAGTCTCGCAAAATTTACAAAGACGATATTTATTTAGTTAAAAGTTAGCACCCCCGATATTTTCAACGTAAACCTTTCCGAATGTCAAGTTATTTTCATTCCTTTAACACCTGTTTATGTACTATTAAGTATAGAAATGCCGAAGCGGCATGCTACAATTTTAAAGTGAGTGTCCAGATGCAAGCATATTGCAGCATTGAAATAAATCTAATACATGATCCGTTCTGCAGTAAATTTCGTACCAATGTTCGTTGCACACAGCTGCGCCTTTCCTGAAAACAACATAATTCAATTGTTATCTAAGTATACCACTTAGAGATGCGCCGAATATTCGGTTATTATTCGGTATTCGGCCGCATTATTCGGGGCGATTATCTCCGACCCTATTCACTTAATCAAAAAAAATGCTAAGAAACCTTACATTTATTTTGAAAGGCCTATCGATTGATGTGCCACACGGGGGGTTACAATGAAAAAAAAATTTTGACTATTAGTTTTATGTATGGAGTGCACCCCTAAAAAAAATTTTTTTTCATTTTAATTACAAAACTATGTAGCGGCTAACGAAATACACCTATCCTCAAAATTTTATTCAAATACACCTTATAGTTTTCGAGTAAAATGCCTGTGACATACGGACAGACGGACATGACGAAACTATAAGGGTTCCGTTTTATTTTGTATTACAGATCTGTTCACTCACGAAGTCGCGCCCCTCCACAGATCTCTCTCCACAACTAATTATCATTGTACAGTGCAATGTGCTGTGGAGGGCCGCGACTTTATGAGTGAACAGTACTGTACTCAGTATCGCTGCTAATGAAATTTATAAATTTCTAATTAAAGGAAAATCGTAAATTAAATAATTATGAATTAATTAATAATAACAATTATTCCTTGTAATTAGAAATTTAAGAAAAAGTTGATTGAACCCATTTACGACGAGGGCGGTAAGTTGAATCAAGACCGTAACGAGGGGTTCAAAGTGTTTACGCCCAAGTGTGTGTGTGTGTGTGTGTGTGTGTGTGTGTGTGTGTGTGTGTGTGTGTGTGTGTGTGTGTGTGTGTGTGTGTGTTTGTTTGTGTGTGTGCGTCTGTCTGTCTCTGTGTGCGCGTGCGTTTGTGTGTATGTGTGTGTGTGTGTGCTGAGTGCGTGCGTGCGTACGTGCGTGCTTGTAAGGGTTTTCACGCTTTCTTTGAGGAACATTTTAACTTAATAGGGAATGATTGTTTTTGTACTGATTCTTTTCTGAATAGCAGATGTGAAAAAAAATAGTAGACGAACCTCCTTCTCCCGCCAGCTCGCCTCAGTGTGTGCAGGCGCGCACCTAACAGCAGCCGCCGCGCAGACAGCTAGTAACCACTATAGTAGACGAACCTCCTTCTCCCGCCAGCTCGCCTCAGTGTGTGCAGGCGCGCACCTAACAGCAGCCGCCGCGCAGACAGCTAGTAACCACTATAGTAGACGAACCTCCTTCTCCCGCCAGCTCGCCTCAGTGTGTGCAGGCGCGCACCTAACAGCAGCCGCCGCGCAGACAGCTAGTAACCACTATAGTAGACGAACCTCCTTCTCCCGCCAGCTCGCCTCAGTGTGTGCAGGCGCGCACCTAACAGCAGCCGCCGCGCAGACAGCTAGTAACCACTATAGTAGACGAACCTCGTTCTCCCGCCAGCTCGCCTCAGTGTGTGCAGGCGCGCACCTAACAGCAGCCGCCGCGCAGACAGCTAGTAACCACTATAGTAGACGAACCTCCTTCTCCCGCCAGCTCGCCTCAGTGTGTGCAGGCGCGCACCTAACAGCAGCCGCCGCGCAGACAGCTAGTAACCACTATAGTAGACGAACCTCCTTCTCCCGCCAGCTCGCCTCAGTGTGTGCAGGCGCGCACCTAACAGCAGCCGCCGCGCAGACAGCTAGTAACCACTATAGTAGACGAACCTCCTTCTCCCGCCAGCTCGCCTCAGTGTGTGCAGGCGCGCACCTAACAGCAGCCGCCGCGCAGACAGCTAGTAACCACTATAGTAGACGAACCTCCTTCTCCCGCCAGCTCGCCTCAGTGTGTGCAGGCGCGCACCTAACAGCAGCCGCCGCGCAGACAGCTAGTAACCACTATAGTAGACGAACCTCCTTCTCCCGCCAGCTCGCCTCAGTGTGTGCAGGCGCGCACCTAACAGCAGCCGCCGCGCAGACAGCTAGTAACCACTATAGTAGACGAACCTCCTTCTCCCGCCAGCTCGCCTCAGTGTGTGCAGGCGCGCACCTAACAGCAGCCGCCGCGCAGACAGCTAGTAACCACTATAGTAGACGAACCTCCTTCTCCCGCCAGCTCGCCTCAGTGTGTGCAGGCGCGCACCTAACAGCAGCCGCCGCGCAGACAGCTAGTAACCACTATAGTAGACGAACCTCCTTCTCCCGCCAGCTCGCCTCAGTGTGTGCAGGCGCGCACCTAACAGCAGCCGCCGCGCAGACAGCTAGTAACCACTATAGTAGACGAACCTCCTTCTCCCGCCAGCTCGCCTCAGTGTGTGCAGGCGCGCACCTAACAGCAGCCGCCGCGCAGACAGCTAGTAACCACTATAGTAGACGAACCTCCTTCTCCCGCCAGCTCGCCTCAGTGTGTGCAGGCGCGCACCTAACAGCAGCCGCCGCGCAGACAGCTAGTAACCACTATAGCAGACGAACCTCCTTCTCCCGCCAGCTCGCCTCAGTGTGTGCAGGCGCGCACCTAACAGCAGCCGCCGCGCAGACAGCTAGTAACCACTATAGTAGACGAACCTCCTTCTCCCGCCAGCTCGCCTCAGTGTGTGCAGGCGCGCACCTAACAGCAGCCGCCGCGCAGACAGCTAGTAACCACTATAGTAGACGAACCTCGTTCTCCCGCCAGCTCGCCTCAGTGTGTGCAGGCGCGCACCTAACAGCAGCCGCCGCGCAGACAGCTAGTAACCACTATAGTAGACGAACCTCCTTCTCCCGCCAGCTCGCCTCAGTGTGTGCAGGCGCGCACCTAACAGCAGCCGCCGCGCAGACAGCTAGTAACCACTATAGTAGACGAACCTCCTTCTCCCGCCAGCTCGCCTCAGTGTGTGCAGGCGCGCACCTAACAGCAGCCGCCGCGCAGACAGCTAGTAACCACTATAGTAGACGAACCTCCTTCTCCCGCCAGCTCGCCTCAGTGTGTGCAGGCGCGCACCTAACAGCAGCCGCCGCGCAGACAGCTAGTAACCACTATAGTAGACGAACCTCCTTCTCCCGCCAGCTCGCCTCAGTGTGTGCAGGCGCGCACCTAACAGCAGCCGCCGCGCAGACAGCTAGTAACCACTATAGTAGACGAACCTCCTTCTCCCGCCAGCTCGCCTCAGTGTGTGCAGGCGCGCACCTAACAGCAGCCGCCGCGCAGACAGCTAGTAACCACTATAGTAGACGAACCTCGTTCTCCCGCCAGCTCGCCTCAGTGTGTGCAGGCGCGCACCTAACAGCAGCCGCCGCGCAGACAGCTAGTAACCACTATAGTAGACGAACCTCCTTCTCCCGCCAGCTCGCCTCAGTGTGTGCAGGCGCGCACCTAACAGCAGCCGCCGCGCAGACAGCTAGTAACCACTATAGTAGACGAACCTCCTTCTCCCGCCAGCTCGCCTCAGTGTGTGCAGGCGCGCACCTAACAGCAGCCGCCGCGCAGACAGCTAGTAACCACTATAGTAGACGAACCTCCTTCTCCCGCCAGCTCGCCTCAGTGTGTGCAGGCGCGCACCTAACAGCAGCCGCCGCGCAGACAGCTAGTAACCACTATAGTAGACGAACCTCCTTCTCCCGCCAGCTCGCCTCAGTGTGTGCAGGCGCGCACCTAACAGCAGCCGCCGCGCAGACAGCTAGTAACCACTATAGTAGACGAACCTCCTTCTCCCGCCAGCTCGCCTCAGTGTGTGCAGGCGCGCACCTAACAGCAGCCGCCGCGCAGACAGCTAGTAACCACTATAGTAGACGAACCTCCTTCTCCCGCCAGCTCGCCTCAGTGTGTGCAGGCGCGCACCTAACAGCAGCCGCCGCGCAGACAGCTAGTAACCACTATAGTAGACGAACCTCCTTCTCCCGCCAGCTCGCCTCAGTGTGTGCAGGCGCGCACCTAACAGCAGCCGCCGCGCAGACAGCTAGTAACCACTATAGTAGACGAACCTCCTTCTCCCGCCAGCTCGCCTCAGTGTGTGCAGGCGCGCACCTAACAGCAGCCGCCGCGCAGACAGCTAGTAACCACTATAGTAGACGAACCTCCTTCTCCCGCCAGCTCGCCTCAGTGTGTGCAGGCGCGCACCTAACAGCAGCCGCCGCGCAGACAGCTAGTAACCACTATAGTAGACGAACCTCCTTCTCCCGCCAGCTCGCCTCAGTGTGTGCAGGCGCGCACCTAACAGCAGCCGCCGCGCAGACAGCTAGTAACCACTATAGTAGACGAACCTCCTTCTCCCGCCAGCTCGCCTCAGTGTGTGCAGGCGCGCACCTAACAGCAGCCGCCGCGCAGACAGCTAGTAACCACTATAGTAGACGAACCTCGTTCTCCCGCCAGCTCGCCTCAGTGTGTGCAGGCGCGCACCTAACAGCAGCCGCCGCGCAGACAGCTAGTAACCACTATAGTAGACGAACCTCCTTCTCCCGCCAGCTCGCCTCAGTGTGTGCAGGCGCGCACCTAACAGCAGCCGCCGCGCAGACAGCTAGTAACCACTATAGTAGACGAACCTCCTTCTCCCGCCAGCTCGCCTCAGTGTGTGCAGGCGCGCACCTAACAGCAGCCGCCGCGCAGACAGCTAGTAACCACTATAGTAGACGAACCTCCTTCTCCCGCCAGCTCGCCTCAGTGTGTGCAGGCGCGCACCTAACAGCAGCCGCCGCGCAGACAGCTAGTAACCACTATAGTAGACGAACCTCCTTCTCCCGCCAGCTCGCCTCAGTGTGTGCAGGCGCGCACCTAACAGCAGCCGCCGCGCAGACAGCTAGTAACCACTATAGTAGACGAACCTCCTTCTCCCGCCAGCTCGCCTCAGTGTGTGCAGGCGCGCACCTAACAGCAGCCGCCGCGCAGACAGCTAGTAACCACTATAGTAGACGAACCTCCTTCTCCCGCCAGCTCGCCTCAGTGTGTGCAGGCGCGCACCTAACAGCAGCCGCCGCGCAGACAGCTAGTAACCACTATAGTAGACGAACCTCCTTCTCCCGCCAGCTCGCCTCAGTGTGTGCAGGCGCGCACCTAACAGCAGCCGCCGCGCAGACAGCTAGTAACCACTATAGTAGACGAACCTCCTTCTCCCGCCAGCTCGCCTCAGTGTGTGCAGGCGCGCACCTAACAGCAGCCGCCGCGCAGACAGCTAGTAACCACTATAGTAGACGAACCTCCTTCTCCCGCCAGCTCGCCTCAGTGTGTGCAGGCGCGCACCTAACAGCAGCCGCCGCGCAGACAGCTAGTAACCACTATAGTAGACGAACCTCCTTCTCCCGCCAGCTCGCCTCAGTGTGTGCAGGCGCGCACCTAACAGCAGCCGCCGCGCAGACAGCTAGTAACCACTATAGTAGACGAACCTCCTTCTCCCGCCAGCTCGCCTCAGTGTGTGCAGGCGCGCACCTAACAGCAGCCGCCGCGCAGACAGCTAGTAACCACTATAGTAGACGAACCTCCTTCTCCCGCCAGCTCGCCTCAGTGTGTGCAGGCGCGCACCTAACAGCAGCCGCCGCGCAGACAGCTAGTAACCACTATAGTAGACGAACCTCCTTCTCCCGCCAGCTCGCCTCAGTGTGTGCAGGCGCGCACCTAACAGCAGCCGCCGCGCAGACAGCTAGTAACCACTATAGTAGACGAACCTCCTTCTCCCGCCAGCTCGCCTCAGTGTGTGCAGGCGCGCACCTAACAGCAGCCGCCGCGCAGACAGCTAGTAACCACTATAGTAGACGAACCTCCTTCTCCCGCCAGCTCGCCTCAGTGTGTGCAGGCGCGCACCTAACAGCAGCCGCCGCGCAGACAGCTAGTAACCACTATAGTAGACGAACCTCCTTCTCCCGCCAGCTCGCCTCAGTGTGTGCAGGCGCGCACCTAACAGCAGCCGCCGCGCAGACAGCTAGTAACCACTATAGTAGACGAACCTCCTTCTCCCGCCAGCTCGCCTCAGTGTGTGCAGGCGCGCACCTAACAGCAGCCGCCGCGCAGACAGCTAGTAACCACTATAGTAGACGAACCTCCTTCTCCCGCCAGCTCGCCTCAGTGTGTGCAGGCGCGCACCTAACAGCAGCCGCCGCGCAGACAGCTAGTAACCACTATAGTAGACGAACCTCCTTCTCCCGCCAGCTCGCCTCAGTGTGTGCAGGCGCGCACCTAACAGCAGCCGCCGCGCAGACAGCTAGTAACCACTATAGTAGACGAACCTCCTTCTCCCGCCAGCTCGCCTCAGTGTGTGCAGGCGCGCACCTAACAGCAGCCGCCGCGCAGACAGCTAGTAACCACTATAGTAGACGAACCTCCTTCTCCCGCCAGCTCGCCTCAGTGTGTGCAGGCGCGCACCTAACAGCAGCCGCCGCCCGCCGCGCCGCCCGCGCCCGCGCCGCCCGCGCCGCCCGCCGCGCCGCCGCCGGAGTGCTGCGGCCCGATCTTAATGCCGTTCGCCTGCAGCATACATTACACTTTACTTAACTCCTGAGGCCCCATGCAATATAGGTATAGTCAACAGCAAAAGTAGGTTATCATTTTTTCACCTTATCGCAATGGAATAAGGTACAAAAGTGATAACTTACTTTTGCTCTTGACTGTACTACGTAAAAAACTATTTCATCACACTTGCTCTTAAAGGGCTTCATAACGCGCAGGCATACAGAGCTGCAATAGCCTTTATAACGCCTACAGGTGTAATGGTTTTTTTTCTTAAATTGTATCTGTCACTCTTACGTCAGTTATAAAGCAAGGAGGTTTTAACTCAAACACGATGTTTGAAAACGTATTTATAAATAAATTTAAACGTAAACACGAATAAAATATGAGAATAATTTTAAGATTTTTAATTTAAGTTTTTAAACTTAAATAGTAGCATTTTAGTGTCCGTGTAAAATAATTTTAACTGTGATTTTAAATCGTGGCTGTATGCAGAAGGGTCTTTGCTCTAAGCGCCTCACGTCAAATTCAACAAAATGGACGACTGACACTTTGTAGTTTTTATTACAATTAGTAACAATTTACTTAAAAATGTATTGGTTTCCTCGCAAATGTGATGAAAAACATTGTATGTACGTACGGTAAGATTGTTACAAACTCGAGTCATCAAAGCTCGTTCGTAATTCAATCTTACCGTACTTGTAACACAGTGTACTATTAAATATCAATCATATACGAGTATATGTTACTGTAAAAGCCCGAAGTCCGGTTAATCCTTTGATTTACCGGAAAAACCTGAGATTTACCAACACGGGTTGGTAAAAGTCCGAAACGCTTTGTAATCTCATAATCATCGTTCGTTTCGGACTTTTACCCCTGTTCACTTGGTAAATCTTAGGTTTACCACAGTGATGCGGTAAAAGTCGAAAATAAAGACGCGTCGTCTCGTACGCAAAAGGGCAAGAGACTTTTGCAGGTACTTAAATAATAACAAATACTTAAATACATCCAAGTCCAAGACTCGGAAACAAATGTTCATGCTCATCACACAAATATTTGCCCTTACCGAGATAGTATGTAGGGGGTTGACGGCGTGGCGAATTGGGTAAGAGGGGGCGGAGAATGCGTTTAGTCTGGTTTCGACCGTGAGATTTGACAGTTGTCAAGTGACAAAAATGTTCCGCGAAAAAATGCGTTAAGTTAGTGAGTTTTTTTATATATAAAGGATGATATTTCTTTAACTAAGTTCTATTGATCGACTGACTTTATGTAAACTCATTGTAATTTCATGATTTTGAATAATTCATTTCGTTACTACAAATGACAGATTATCACGGAACAGAAACCTAAGGAGTCAGTATTAGATTTTTTATGGAGTCGCAGTTAGTTATGTAAATTATGGTTTTCAATTTAAGATCCCCAAGAAATCCTTAACGACGTGCAAAGCAGACCGTAGCGATAGCACGAGATAGGATAGGAGACGTCGAGGAGTGGTGACGATTTTGTCTGTGTTTATTTTTGAAGCTTATATAAGACTTATAAAAATAAAATGGTTGGGATAAGTAACCGTATAATTTCATATCAGATGGCGCTGCGAACACCTATTCATGGAATGACAGATTTTTCTAATATATTGTCAAATAGTTTTAGTTGTCGTCTATCTTCAATACGTGATTTTAATTCCAAATATCAAAAGTACGAGACCAAAAATGTTTAACTAAAGCACTAAAAATTTTGGTCTTTCTGTTTAAATAAATATAGGTACAATATTATTCAAATAATTTTATAATGCGACTCCATTCATTTGCTATTTAGTTTTGACTTTAGCAGTCAAGTCACATGATATAATCTCAATAAACTAAAAAGTTTTTAATCTGTTTGATTTTAATTTGCTAAAATGACGCATAAATACTAAAAACCAAGTTCTTTTTTGTATGAAACATAATAAAATAACATCTGCATAAAATGTAATTATTAGAATCAAATGAAAAACATAAAGACCAATCATATAAACATTTGACTCGAATCGATCCATCGCCCTTCAGCATAGTAAGCTAACGGTCTAACCACAGGGCCACAGAGAACGCTCGAGGCGCCTCAAAATTAGTAATCATATTACTGCAGTGCACTCGGACAACATTTCGCCTACGCCATTTTTGCGAGAAAAATGTCATAACGTTGTTTACGTAATTTTACGTAAGTGAAATTAAGTTTTTGCGTCTAAAATCCTCATTAAACTGTATATACGAGTATTATGAAGGTAATTTATCGTATAGAGCCTTAAGCAATAAGTTTGGAACATTTCGTAACGTAGAATTATTTCTGGGCAGAGTAAAACGTGCACATAATTTGATAGTGTTTTAAAGTTAGTATATATACTTAATTATGATATACATAAACATACCTATAAGTCCCTTCAAAACTTAAGTATATGTCGGTCCGAAACATGCGCCTTCCATATCCCCTCGTGTTTTCTTTTCACTAAAAAACTTGCCCAAAAGCACCTCGATTTCACTTTTTTGCCTATACCAACGCCTTAATGCAGGTTATAAGTAAACGCTATTAGCAACTACTGAAATATAGCTAGAGTTGTCATTTTGGTGCACATTTCTTGACGATTTTGTTCGGCATTGTGAGTCTATTTACTTTATTATACGTCAATGTGTACGGAACATAAAGTTTAAAGTAGAGGTAAATAGGGGAAGCTGGAGTAGGTTACAGAGATCGGAAGATAATCTACGAGCTATACAGAAACCAGGAGACCGTCATAGAAATCGGAGAAGAAAAAGGAAAGGCGAAGATTAAACAAGGAGTAAGGCAGGGATGTCCACTCTCACCCCTCATTTTTAATGTATTTATAGAACGTGCCATACAGAAAGTAATAGATTCCGATTTTGGAGGTGTAAAATTGAATGGGAGGAATATTAAATTCATAAGGTTTGCAGACGATATCGCGGCGTTCGCTGCAGACAATAACCAATTACAGCTGCTAATAACAAAAATGGACACTATTTTTAATCAATTCGGACTTAAAATCAATAGTAGTAAAACCAAAACCCTAGTCATCTCTAAACATACAGCAGTACACCGACCTATAACATTACAGGATAAGCCAATAGAACAGGTCAAGCAATTTAAATATTTAGGAAGTGTTATTACTAGTGACTCCAGATGCACCAAAGACATTATACAACGAATTTCAATAGCTAAAACAGCCTTCAACAACAAAAAACACCTACTTAAGACACATAGTATATCTAAGAAAACCAAGAAACGTTTAATCAAAGCATATATCTGGAGTATTGCATTGTACGGGAGTGAGACGTGGACGCTGACGCAAAAGGACAGAGAAAGACTTGAAGCCTTCGAAATGTGGTGCTGGCGGAGGATGGAAAGAATAAGCTGGACAGAAAGGAAGACAAACGAAGAGGTTTTGACGATGGTAGGAGAGAGCCGATGCTTGTTAAAAATAATAAAGAATAGAAGAGGCAAAATGATCGGACATCTAATACGGCACGACAGCTTCTTTTTAAACATCTTGGAGGGCAAGATCGAAGGAAGGAGAGGTAGAGGAAGGCCCAGACATACTTACACCAGCCAAATAAAAGAGAAAGTGGCTGTCGAGTCGTATGTAGACGTGAAGAGGCTGGCAGAGGACAAAAATCAGTGGCGGTTACTCCACCGACAAGAGCCTAGCTCTTAAATTGATGATGAAATAACGGGCGGTCTTATCGCTAAGGAGCGATTTCTTCCAGGCAGGTCCTTTGGCTAGTGGAGATAATGCAACATACTCATTAGTTTGAGTAGATTAAACTTATAATTATAGTTAATTTTGAATTCGTAGGGCATCAAGAAACTGCATGTGTGAAAGAGCCGTAGCAGAAATTGCCTAAGGTTCGGTGTAGATATAAATCTCGGGTAAGACAACAATAAGGAATTAAACAGAGGGTTTAGGAATTGGTTTAAGACAACGCTGAAAGTTCCTCCAGAGGGTCCTCAAAGGCCTTATTAATAAAAATAATAAGTAATTATAAGAAATGAGACAAGTAATTGCAATACCCTTACAGGGGTCATGTTGTACCATAAACTGTGATAATTAAGACCTGATGTATGTAACATTATATTCTATTATATTCTATTCCAAAAAAACTAATTCTGAAAAAAAAAGTTAATGTACACTTTTTTTGAAAATCGCTCACAAACGGGCTACTGACTGACCTCATTATTGATATCGAAGACTCCCTCCTGTATTTTCTCGTAGATCTCTTTGGCTGTGTTGATGAAAGCCTCCTCCACGTTGGCGGCCGTCTTCGCGGATGTCTCCATGAACACTAGACCGTGCTCGCGAGCAAACGCCTCGCCTTCTTCCTTCTTCACTTCGCGCCTTGACTCCAGATCACTGGTTTAAAAAAAAGTTTAGGCTGACAGCAACATGGACTCAAAGAAAGTTTGCTTCTAATTTTTTCTACAAAATCTTATGCGTTTTTAAAACTAATTTTCTTCTTTCTTCGAAAAGTTGTATCTCAAAGGTCAGAAAAAAAGATTGAATAGTTGATAATTTTAATTTATTAATTGTTGTTGCTATGGGAAACGAAATGCGATAGGGAAATGTTAAGTCACATCTTGCACTCGGTCTTGCTTGTGAAAGGTTTTTAGGGTATCGTACCCAAAGGGTAAAAACGGGAGCCTATTAATAAGACTTCACTGTCCATCCGTCTGTCTGTCACCAGGCTGTATCTCATGAACCGTGATAGTTAAGACAGTTGAAATTTTCACAGACAAATACTAAAAAACAGAATAAAATAAATATTTAAGGGGACTCCCATACAACAAACGTGATTTTTTTACTCGTTTATATAGATAATGATACGGAACCATTCGTACGCAAGTCCGACTCGCATTTGCCCGGTTTTTTTACTTCTGAGCTTATCAGTCGCTATGGAGATTGCATTTTAATTGTTTGGCTGACATTCATACACATATTTTGACATCAAAAACGTACAACGTACAATTCGTGAGCGTATAGACACATTGACTTATTAATAGACTCTGAACAGTATTTCACTTAGGAGAGCAAGTAATTGTAATGAATGGGAGTGTAGTCTCGGAAACCACTTATACAATATTTTTTTTAGGTTTTAGATTATTCAATCTCATAAAGAATTGTACAATTCACTTACATGAGCATAAACATTTTATTAAAAACAAAAAATTGTTATGAGCGCATAAAGACACTAAAGTATTAAATAAAAGAGGGTACTTGTAAAAATAAATCATCGAGTGCCGCTCGCACTGCATGCAGCGAACGACAATAACAGCAAAAACAAGTAAATGCACGGAGTAAAAGTAATGCACGGAATCGTTACAATACGCTGAGCGTAGTTCGGATTGACTTAAGTAGTTATCATTGTTTACGAATTTATATCATTTGTTTAAGTATTATAATTGTTTAATATGTATTTACTATATAAATATATTAAACTGTGATATTGCTCTTTTGTGATATTTAATTAAATTATTTCACCTGTATACAATGGACTTTCTGAATGGACTTAGTGTTTTTTTAAACCGCATTCTTAAAAAAAAAGTTAATCGGCTACTATTCAGATTTTATACTGACCTCAAAATTCTAGACACGGTCGTTTATATTTCAATAGTGATTTTGTGTTCTATTCATAAAAAAAACTAATTATATTGTTATACAATTAATTCGTTATCATGGACCTCATTCGTTTCGAACCAAGGGCATTAAAACTTTGATAACGTAGTAAAATTAATGTTTGACACTCTCTTAGCGAGTAACTTTATCAGGATTTGGCGTATATTTTGTGAAATTAGATTTCATAAGGAATCATAAACATAGGTGATATGTAACAGTAGCTATTATTACTGATCTATATATCATTAACAGTTTGAGTATTCAAAGTAACGGGAAAATTCTTAATATTTTACGGACACATTTCCTACATTTACAAGTTTCCTACGAAACAAGAGGTCCTGGGTTCGAATCGTTAGTGTCTCACCTCTTTTTTCCAATTAACATAATGCCCATGTTAGAGTTGTAGTGTTGACGCGCGTCCTCCAGCTACGTGGTGAGGTCGCAGTAGTGAGTGCAGTTAGTGTCTCACCTCTTGTTTCCAATTAACATAATGACCATGTTAGAGTTGTAGTGTTGGTACGCGTCCTCCAGCTATGTGGTGAGGTGGCAGTAGTGAGTGCAGTTAGTGTCTCACCTCTTGTTTCCAATTAACATAATGACCATGTTAGAGTCGTAGTGTTGGCGCGCGTCCTCCAGCTACGTGGTGAGGTGGCAGTAGTGAGTGCAGTTAGTGTCTCACCTCTTGTTTCCAATTAACATAATGACCATGTTAGAGTCGTAGTGTTGGTGCGCGTCCTCCAGCTACGTGGTGAGGTGGCAGTAGTGAGTGCAGTTAGTGTCTCACCTCTTGTTTCCAATTAACATAATGACCATGTTAGAGTTGTAGTGTTGGTGCGAGTCCTCCAGCTACGTGGTGAGGTGGCAGTAGTGAGTGCAGTTAGTGTCTCACCTCTTGTTTCCAATTAACATAATGACCATGTTAGAGTTGTAGTGTTGGTGCGCGTCCTCCAGCTACGTGGTGAGGTGGCAGTAGTGAGTGCAGTTAGTGTCTCACCTCTTGTTTCCAACTAACATAATGACTATGTTAGAGTCGTAGTGTTGGCGCGCGTCCTCCAGCTATGTGGCGAGGTGGCAGTAGTGAGTGCAGTTAGTGTCTCACGTCTTGTTTCCAATTAACATAATGACCATGTTAGAGTTGTAGTGTTGGTGCGCGTCCTCCAGCTACGTGGTGAGGTGGCAGTAGTGAGTGCAGTTAGTGTCTCACCTCTTGTTTCCAATTAACATAATGACCATGTTAGAGTCGTAGTGTTGGCGCGCGTCCTCCAGCTACGTGGTGAGGTGGCAGTAGTGAGTGCAGTTAGTGTCTCACCTCTTGTTTCCAATTAACATAATGACCATGTTAGAGTTGTAGTGTTGGTGCGAGTCCTCCAGCTACGTGGTGAGGTGGCAGTAGTGAGTGCAGTTAGTGTCTCACCTCTTGTTTCCAATTAACATAATGACCATGTTAGAGTTGTAGTGTTGGTGCGCGTCCTCCAGCTACGTGGTGAGGTGGCAGTAGTGAGTGCAGTTAGTGTCTCACCTCTTGTTTCCAACTAACATAATGACTATGTTAGAGTCGTAGTGTTGGCGCGCGTCCTCCAGCTATGTGGCGAGGTGGCAGTAGTGAGTGCAGTTAGTGTCTCACGTCTTGTTTCCAATTAACATAATGACCATGTTAGAGTCGTAGTGTTGGCGCGCGTCCTCCAGCTACGTGGTGAGGTCGCAGTAGTGAGTGCAGTTAGTGTCTCACCTCTTGTTTCCAATTAACATAATGACCATGTTAGAGTTGGAGTGTTGGCGCGCGTCCTCCAGCCAAGTGGTGAGGTGGTTGAAGGTGTCCCGCCGCGTGATATCGTACACAAGCAGCGCTCCGGCCGCGCCCCGGTAGTATGAGCGGGTGATTGACCTGCAATTTGATTTATGGGTGAATTAACTATTTATATACGCAGCAGCGTGTCAAGTCAAGCTCAAGCCTAGTACTAGCGACGCCACAGTTGTGTTATTTTTCACTCACTCACTACTTCAATAGTTGCCATGGTTAAAACTGATTTTTAAACGTAATGGGTTTGAATCTATCGATGGTGCGGTTTTCTTGTCTTTTTCAATCCCTTTTTATGGGTCATCTTAGAGCATGCATTACAAGTATGATAGATGTGCATGTTGTAACAATTTTTCCAAGATACTCTGTCATATTATATCCTGGGTAGTGGGACTGAATAACAAGATATAGTTAATAGTTAACTATATCTTGTTATTCAGATTATCTATTTGGATTGAAAACAAGGTTAATAGACGAACAGAGCAACCTCATTTTCAAACAAAAGAACAATGTACTTCTCACACAATAAACCAACACTAATCAAGTATGCTACTGACATTATCTGCATTGAAAATAAACTAGGTGAACACAATTGTTTATATTTTGCTAACTGTAGCTTCCTAATCTAAGTCATTGCTCTACCAATATCGCCATATATCATTACACACAAAGAATGCTTATCTTTGTTATGTTTTCATAATCAAAATCACAGCCTTTTAGCCATAACAAAGCAGAAGCCAGCAACTTCTTAGTTCCTTGTGATTGCAGTAAAAAAAAACCTAGAAACCAGCTACTTCTTAGTTCCTTTTGTTTTGAGAAAATGAACTTACAAGGACAAATAACTGACATGCCATATTTTTGCAGACAAATCGATCTAATCCCATACTAAGCAAAGCTTGTATACATATATACTATGTATACACGAGACTAGACGACAATATACATACTTATACAGATAGAAAAATACTTAAATACAGTGTAGTTTATAAGATAACTAACCTATGATAAGTATGTAGACCGCCTGTTGTCTACCTCTACCTACATGTTATTGTATTGTTTCTCTCTGTAACTGCTTTGTTTGTGTGAGGTGTGCAATAAAGAGTATTTGTATTGTTTATTTATTTTATTTTATTAAATACTATGACTCGCGAACACATATTCGTGTACACCACACAAATAAATCCAAGGACCTCTAGCATCCTAGGCAGGGTCACTACCAACTATGCTAAAATGATAATCTAAACTATAGTTGGTATTTTTATCTTACTGAAGTGAAAACAGTTTTAATTAATAGTATGGCACAGCCTACGTAGGAAACAATAAATTACAAGTCAAGTCAACATTCATTGTACAGTTTCTTTTAGATTAGTTATTCTAAAAGTTCAAGTATTTTTGAAACACTCACCGGAAGGCTTCCTGCCCAGCCGTGTCCCAGATCTGCAGTTTGATCTGCTTGCCATCAATGGTGATCATGCGGGCTCCGAACTCCACCCCGATGGTGAGGTCGTGCACCGGCTGGAACCTCTTGTCCGTGAACTGTAGCAGCAGGCATGATTTGCCCACTCCTGTACAGTTTTCAACAATCTTAGTATCATAATACCTTTAGGTAGTAAGGTCTATAGTTTTCCCTCTGGATTGGAAGGTCAGATCTACGTCAAATCTTAGGATTAGGTTCCAAAACGAACCAAGAGCTTGTTTAGGGCACTACCGGGAAAAAAAACGCTAGGAGGATGATGAATACATTTAGGGTGGGTTCATATAGGTACTTGACATAAAATGAAAATATATGAAAATAGCTACTACACATTTCTAGTGGATATTCACCGTTAGCCTTGCAGTCCCCACACACTACTTATAGTACTTATATAAGTACAAATTCAAATTGAGCTTCAAACTTTATTATTATTTAATTTAATTAATGAAGGGGAAATAAGCATTAATGAAGAGTCCAAAATCAATTACATAAAAAAATATTGAACTGATTATTCATATGAATAATTTATGTAAATTGAATTATAATGTATAATAAATGACGATCCTTGTTGGGAGATAGAATAATAATATTTATTTATACATTTCAATTGTATTGGTGATCATGGTAGAAATTCTTGTAAATTAGTCATATCTTGTAATCTAAAAATTTATATTGTAATTTTTATGGTGAAATAAATGAATCTGAATCTATCTAACAAAGTTAGTTCAGTCACTAACTAATAAATGGAAAGGTATGTTTACAAAAACCTCCAAATACTTTTACGAACATAGCTAAAAAAGATATAAAGTAATTTAAACACAATACAACTAATTAAAGCACAATAAGGTACTTTTTTAAATTAGATTACTGTAAGAATAAGTTTCTGTCAAAAATTCCATTTTTGGTACAAGCTTTTATTGCCGACTGTACTTTTTATACCATCACCAACTACTCATTGACACTATTCTAACGAGTCTAAACACAACAGGGTTACATAGGTTAAACACTTAATTCCCATGGCCACCTTCTGTCTCCATCATCAGATCAGCTCGATGGTACCACAATATTAAATTGCCATCCAAACTATACTACTACCCAAAATTTCAGCTCAATTGGATAATGGCAAGTGTGTGAAAAATGGATTGCAAATTTTGATGGTCAACTTACTTAGTTACATACGAACAGGTCAAGTTAATATAAAGTTTGTAAAATTTGTAATATACCTTACTGTAATCAAATAGTTTAGTTGTGATATTTCCCTTTGGATCCTTTAAAAATCAATACTCTTACTTGTAATAAGTAAACATTAGATATCAAGGTTCAGTTTGTTTTACAATGTGTGCTTAATACAAGATGGAAGAGATTATACACTTAAGTGTTAGGACTATCTGTTGTTGACTCCCAATGTTATGTTTTGTATTGTTTTCTGTTGTCTAGTACCCACAGTACACAGGCTTTGCCTAGTTTGGGACTAGATCAATTGGTGTGAATTGTCCCACAATATTTATTTATTTATTTTTAATTTGCATTAATATCTGTAAATGGCTGTTGCAATATGTGACTATTATTCAAAAGAATGTGAACATGTTTCTTTGTTAACTCATAAATGTTTGGCTGTAAATTGTAAACAGCAGAAAATGCAACTATGGTAATATCCGTTACAATAATTAAAAATGTTTCCCAGATAATTAATATTACGGAAATTATGTGAAAGTTGTGACGTTTTCGCAAACAACATGTGTTGAAACATAAGTGTTATTCATCATCATCTCATGATAATGACATTAATGACTAATAGTTTTTAGTCTTTACTACATGATATCTACCTAATTCAAAACATAAACATTAGACATGGCGTGAAACACGTACCAAACCTTTCTGGACGCTTATTTACATTACATAATTAATGTGTCATTTCTAAAACTAAACACTCAATAGAACAACAAACAAAGAAAGTCCTTGAACAAAAACGTATACCCCGGTTCGCTGATCTACTTATAACATGTTCGCGTCGTGATAATCACTAACAGCAAATTTAAGATACGAACTGAATATTAAGTAAGTGTACTAAAACGAGCGTGGGCGGAAAACAAGAGGTAATATAAGATAACAATCATCCAAGCACCCCCATCACCAAAAACAATATACTACTCAACTAATACCAACTGCGTTATTGCTGGTGTCGAAACTTCTGATGAACGTATTTACATACTAATTATCAAGGCACGAAAACAAAAAAATAGACTAGATAAAATATCAGGAAATAAAATCAATACCTGTGTCGCCAATGATGATGTATTTGAACAAGTAGGCGTAAGCCATTTCGAACTTTTATCCTTCAGATCTAAGTAAAATACACACGATAACAAAGACAGGCTATGGTTTACAGCGCAATTGTTATTAATTGAGACGCAATTTTAAGATATTTCACAGCTGGTCGAAGTAACTTGTCATTGTTGAAAAACTGAAATCTGACTGACTGACTGAACGATATGGGGAATGGAAGAGTGAATGTAACTTGAGGCGTTTTTCAGCATAAGCAAAAGACTACTAGGTTTCCAGTGATATAAAGACCCAAATACACATAATCGAATAAAACTGACTTTTAACTGTTTTGATTTTTCAGTCGATTCAATGCTCGTGCAAAGTGCAAAACAACACTATTTTGAAGGCGAGTGGCGAGTCTGTTGAATTAAATGTCAATTTGGGTTTTTGTTATTATCAGAAATTTATTAGGTACTTCTCACGCTTTCATAGTGTAACTTCGATTGTTTATCATCATAAATAAGTAATATTTTGTGTGTTGTATCATATTAATTATTACGCGTTTCATCTCTACTTAACTCACCCTTGGTAACCTTAAAGTTAATTAATGTTTACAATGCCGACGAATTTCGTGATATCGTAGCCATGGATTCTATCGAAGACGGAGGATGTGTGAGAAAATCATATAAACTAAATAGTGACGATGATAAAAGTAGGAATTGTAAGGGAACGTCGAAACAGCGGGGTTTGAACGAGAATAGTGAGAATGTGCGTCCTGCGTCGGAGACAGGTGACCCAAACTGCGTTCCATCAAATGATGCGCAGGCAAGGCGTTCGAACTGCCCCAGTAGCGGCGAGCCGGGTTCGTCAGGAAGGTTCACCGGCAGCGAGGAGAGTTGCAATAGGAATGTAACTAGCAGCCAGTCTGCAGGTGTCAGAGTGACTAATAGTCACCTTGAGGTTGCGAGCAACAGCAAGGCCGACAGCGGCGCGCGAGACAACGGTCTTGCGAGTGCCCAGGAACCCCAGACTTGCCAGAGACACAAAGTATGTCTGGAGAAAGCTGGAAACACCTACAATTTAAACTTCCCTTCAACTAGTGCAAACAGGGTCTGTGAGAATTTCTTTGACAATGCTGGACTGAGAGAAAGCAGGAAGAGGCCATCAAGTTTGAAGTTAAACAGACCTAACTTAGAAGACGACAGCTCAAGTGACACTGGTAATGATGACTACTCATTAGGTTCGGAAGATGGTTGTATCTACACCTACAGAGGTGGGGAGCATTTAGCTGATCTGCCTAGTTCCTTCTTCAGCTTGGACATGGGTCTTCCCTTAGACAGGCACCTGCCAATACCTCCACTTTACCAACAGCAACAAGCTGGTGCAAATGCTAGAGAACACGGTTCTAGAGCATCTAGCCCTGACATGGACTTTCTTGAAATGGACTTTGACCCTGGACCATCATGTGAAGTTGATACAGGTGATGAATCCACACCAGATGCTGATTTAGATGTGGCTGTGAATATGCCAGAGGAGAATGAGCCTGTGTTGAGAGAACCAACACCGGAGTTTGTTCCGTTAAGGAATCCTGAACCTAGTAGACCTGTTAGTTCAACATCACATTGCCCGGAGCCATCTAACCACTACAGCATGCCATCAACTAGCCGGGGTATACCGACTGCTCACCATAGTGCGAGAGAAGACCCAGGAAACAATTACACCTTCGGACCGTACATTACTCATGTTAATTTTAAAGGAGAAGAGCTCAAGGTTCGTCGGACGATGGCTCGGGGCCTGTGTATTCTGCCAGTTAGCCTGCATCTCACTAATGGGGACTTAATCACACCAAGGGAAATATTGCCTCGTGAGTATATTTTGGACATTTATTTTTCATTGTTGACAATAATAAAACTTCAACCCACAAATAGTTGGATCTGCTAAAACCATCAGTCCTGGCCAGGCAAAAGGATGCAGGATCACATCCTGCGTGAATATTTATTAATTTATATTTGATCCATTTATATATTAGTTATATAAAAACCGGCCAAGTGCGAGTCGGACTCGCGCACGAAGGGTTCCGTACCATTATCTATAAAAATGGCAAAAAAAATCATGTCTGTTGTATGGGAGCCCCAGTCCGACTCGCACTTGGCCGGTTTTTTAGTATTTGTTGTTATAGCGGCAACAGAAATACATAATCTGTGAAAATTTCAACTCTCTAGCTATCACGGTTCTTTAGATACAGCCTGGTGACAGACATACGGACAGACGGACGGACGGACGGACAGCGAAGTCTTAGTAATAGGGTCCCGTTTTTACCCGTTGAGTACAGAACCCTAAAAATAGAGGAATATTCCACATTAGGAAATTGTAACAGTCAAACATCATTATTTTCATAATAACTTATGCTTATTCTTAATCAATTTGTTTATTGTCAAATGTTGTATCAACAAGACACTGGTGCAACAAAGCGCTCTTGCTACCTGAGCCTGAGAGATGCAAGTATGTACATATAAATAAAGTGTAATATAATAATGAAATGAAATGAATGAAAAATATTTATTCCGGAAACATACTAGTCCATATAAAGTAGATACATCATTATTCTTATTAATTAAATTAAAACATATTATATATTAATAAATATTTAATAAAAAATTTGGGAACAATATTGCACAAATAAATACTTTGTATGATTTTAAATAATAATAGATTCTACTTAAAGTTAGTTATAACAGTGGCTTTAATTAAAAAGTAGGTCACCAGTGAACTGATAAGACATTTTCTTTGTTTATTATTAGTCCATAAATTGTTAGAACATACAATGCGTAATTCCTGCTGTGACTGAGACTTTGTTAGCTAATTGATTGGGAATTGTATTGTTGTAATATATAAATAATGTGGAACTAATGACTTACAAATTAACCATTTATGACAAAACTAATATTATTTTCAATTAAACCAATAATTCTGCGGTCAAGCAGTTACTTGAATTGGAAATGTTTAGTAAAACTAACTTGGCTTGTTTTTGTAATTCCAACAAAAGATAGACTCCAAAATGCAGTGTTTCCAATGGGAAGGGGAGATTAGCACCAATAAGCGATGAAACTTTTAAATCCCAAATTCTTCGGACTTGAGAAAAACATGTAAAGGTGCGTACGAATTAGAGCAGCCTCAGCCTGAGGCATGCTCGCCCCGCGCGGCGAGCTGCTCGCGCGCAAAATAGTTCCACATAAACATGCGCGGGTGAGGCAGCGTGCTCGCGCGAGCCGACATTCAAAATGGCGTCGACACGATGACAGCTGATTGATGTCGGGCCCCACAACACCTTTTGCTTTTCATGTATTTGTATCAATAATTGTCCTAAATTTACTAACAAACGATTACAAACGCACGGCTCAGCCACTTGCTCAAATTCGTACGCGCCTAGCGCACAAACAAGTTCGATCTTGTCGCTCTGTCCACGGCACGCTCAGATACACGTCCAAGTTACGCGAGGCACACATACTGAGGCGCCTTTGAGCACGGTCAAAAGACCGCCATTGGCCGGCTCGCCGCGCGCTGCTCGCGGGATGCTCGCGCGCAGCGCGTGAGCGCGTACGAATTTGAGCAAAATAGGCGAGCCGTGCGTGCTGAGGCACCCGAGGCTGCTCTAATTCGTACGCACCTTAGGTAAAACATAATAATATATTCTTTTGATAGCTGTGTCTACACTGAGCGCGCACGCTCGCGTGAGATGTGCTCGGCCGAGGCATGCCTCGCATGTCGTGCCTCAGCGAGTCACTCCTCGCCCAAACGTGCGCGCTCAGTGTAGACATGCCTCGGAGAGCCACGCCGCGCCCGAGGAATGCGGCTGAGCATCCGCATGCCTCGGCCGAGTACGCGTCGCCCTAGCGTGCGCGCTCAGTGTAGACATGCCACCGGCCGCATGCCTCGGGGGAGGCGTGCGGCCGAGCATGCGTCCGGTGTGGACACGGCTATTGACACCCAAAGCTAGTAGCTGGAGTTATCTGCATTATAAATTCTATTGCCTTCCTTTAAGTCTCCAATAATGGTACTCCAGTATTTATGTCCATCCTTTCCTTCATTGACATAAACCAACTCTCGACATAATCAACCAACCATTTAAATTTACAGATGACGAAAAATCTGAAGAAGAAGAGGCTGGCCCTCTAGCATATCAGATCAACCAGGGCGAAGGCCCAGTTGACCCCGTCAATGTCTCCACTGCTCTGTTCCACATGACCATGGCCAAGAAACTGATGCTGGAGAAGAATCGGTCGGATGAAGAAACTGAAGGGGCCATGACGGTAATAACCTCATTAGTCAATCACACACCTAGCAATTTTTTACGTTGACATTCAAACCAGTTTTTGGAGAGGAATAAATGTTTGTATGGGAGCAACTACTCCTATAATTAAACATAAATACCCAAAACTTTGTGACAAAGATCGACCTCGCTGGCGGCTGCCCAAAACGCTTCATACTAATGGACATAAAAGTACGACGTCACAATCTGATATTTGTACTAATTGTTTTATGGAAAATCAATAAATTGCTGTTTCGGTCGTGCAATATTGCGTTTAGATCCATAGTTGTTATACAATTTTGTTTCTATAAAAGCGTAAGGATTCTATTGGTAGTTTTAAATTTACTTTTGGACAATAGAAAAATGCATATTTTTTCTAAACTTTCAGGGTACATATATTTTTATGATTTTAATTATATTTTTAATTTATACTTTATTACAATAATTTGATGGCTTACTATCCATTTAGCAACACAGCGGAATCAATTTTAACATGAGTCACCCCTATTCTCACAACTTGCTATAGTTGGAGTAAGACAGCAACATACCTTTCATCCTAACTATACGGCAAGTCCGTTATATTCAGAAACACTAACATTTACCGGAAGTTTCAAACAACCGGCCCTAAGTTGATAATTTAAACAAATGGCTGTGAGTCATTCATGAAATTTTGTGCACAATGGGACTCTGCAATGTGATATTTCCTGTAGGTAAAATTGTAATACAATTAGTAGGTACCCAACTCAATCGGGTCAAAACACATCAAATTAGCACAATGGTACTCGTATGTTTCGAGATTTATCCTTGTTAGGCCCAACATATAAAATCTTTGCTAAGTTAATTTATTTTTCCATATAAAATCGGATTTGTTCGAATATTCAACGAAACAAAAGAAAAACTATTTTATTTGTAATGCACATTGCGCCTTACGAGGTTATGCGATGATCACTTTGGTCTAGTCGGTAGGGGCCTGCAGTCCTGCGTTCGAATCCCATTACGAGGGCATTTTTGGTTTACCTCCGAATATTTGTTAATTTTTATAAACTTTATATAAACTTGACCTGTTCGTAACGTAAGTTCGTATGTAACTTGTCCGTCAAAATTTGCAACTAAATTTTGAAGCAGATATCTTTAACCGATTGAGCTGAAATTTTAGGTAAAGATGTAGTTTGGATGACAATTCAATATTATGGTACCAACGAGCTGATCTGATGATGGAGACAGAAGGTGGTCATGGGAATTCAGTACTTAACCGACGTAACCCCGTTGAGTTTGGGCTCGTTAGAATCGTCTCAATGAGTAGTTGATGACGGTATACAGAAACGTACAGTCGGCAATAAAAGCTTGTACCAAAAATTAATTTTTTGACCGAAACTTATTATCACACTAATGTCATTATGGACGAGCTGCTTAAATCATCTTTTATAGATGTTACAGGCCAATTATGATGTTAAATGTCGTTTATTTATTTTTATAAGTATGTATTTCATCGTCTTGTATCCATAGTATAGGCTGTCCCAAAAGTCGAGGAAGATTTTAATTATAAAGAAAACAGTTTTTTATTTATTACGTGCAATAATCATGAAGAACACAGTATAGGGTTGTATATAGAGTAGTCCGTGGGGTAAATGGCCTCTTTTGTAGAAAATTTCGTTTGAAAAGTCGCGATATAGAACTATTTTAATATGTATGTTGCGCTTTATCTTGCTTGTCACGCGCCATTATGATAATGAAAACCGTGCAGATGTGACGTGACATAAATGAAACAAAAATTAATTTATTCAAAGTCACAGTTAAAGTCAAAGTCAAAGAATAGAATCCGTAACAGGCTTCGTCAGCAATACGTACTAAACTAACAAAAAGGACCGTCCCGGATCGTTGGTGGCCCGAAAGTTCCCATGACGCTGGCGGCGTTGACGCGCTGGATGGACAAAGAAAATTAGTTGAGCCAGGAACGATCCGGAACGAGGATCGCAGCCCCTATCCCTAAGCCGCCGTCCCAAATCCCGTATGAAGTCTTTGGCCTCCGTACCCCAAGGTCCCGCAGTCTCCACCGCCACTGGCACAAAGTCATACATTGGCTCCAAGGCAAAGTACTTGGCATGTTTCACCCGAGCTGCCGACTCGGCGGCCACGCCGCGGATCTGATGGTGTGGCTCAAATGGGACGGGGCAAACGTGCTAACACATGTAGCGTCCCATAAGAGGCACCGCCCTTTCTGCCATGGAACCAATGTTAGACATAAATTAAAGACCTATTAATTGTGAAAGATCCCTTGAAGCATACTTTAAATTAAACGTTAGATTTAGTGCCAACTGTTCACATCACCCCAAGCGGGCGGAGTTATGATATACGCGAAGATCTAACGTGGCCGTAGCATTTGTGCTGTAGTAGATGAAGACATAATTGTTTTTAGGGTTCCGGACCAAAAAGGTAATAACGGAACCCTTATGGTGCGACTCGGTCCGTCTGTCTGTCTGTCTGTCTGTCACAAAGTTAAATATCTCAAGAACTCCTAATGCTATTACTATATCGTGTCTTGTTTACAGTCTGGAGAGGGCCCGTCTAGCCTGGGCGTGGCGGAGCCGCCGTGCAGCATGGTGTGGTCGGAGCGCGAGGCGTGTGAGCGCCAAGTCACGCAGATTGGCGCCTCCGCGTGCGGCGCTACTGCGGTCATTAATGTCTTTGTGAGTGTTTCTGTTCAGTCTAACAGGGCCCGTCTAGCAGGAGGCGTAACATAAAGGCAGTTGAAGGACCGACTTGGAGATGGACTGCAAACGATAGGAACAAATGGAAGATTTTAGGGGAGGCCTATGCCGAGAGGCAAATCGACCACACCACCGATATCAGTATATAATTTTAAGTTAAACTCAACTCTGTAAAGGTCGAGAATAATAGGCTATTTTATTTTATTTATATATAGCGGCACCTTATTACCTTATACTGAATGTTTGTCATTTCGGTTTCAGATTGCGTTAGGCGTTCCTGTTAACATTGAAAAAATCAACACAGCTGTTGGTACAAGGCAGAGGGCAAACAATGCTCCAATACCCAGGTAAATGGGATAATCAACTATTTTATGTTGCTCGTTGCCATGGTTACGTCTCCTGGGTCACTCTATAAAACCATGATTGAATGGGATTTAAATCCACTAAACACGTGTTTTTGTTATATTGGTTAACCCATTCCATGGTGAAGCATCTCTTTAGCATGATAGGAGTCCAATTCATATTTCAGTATTTTTTCTTAGAAACTGTGTCACTGTTGTCTCGTGGCTTACCGGGACAGAATAATGACAACAAAAAGTTGATTGACCCAAATATTAATCTGAACTAAAAAAAACTTAATGATGTCCGCATTGCACTGAAATTTCACATGTAACGTCATTTTATTTTTCATTATTGTTAATCTTTCATCTCCAAAAGTCGCTGACCCGTCTATGTCAATTTTACGCCAGTCGAGTTCATAAATATATTAACATAAATATAACCTTATGCCCTTGAAAATAAAGTCATATTCACATATTTCTGATCACTTTGTTTGTGTATATATTTTAGAATTCGACTGTACATATAGGTTGGCCAAGCATTTGTGTCTATGCATGCAGCGTAGCTTAGAGTCTAATCCCATATTTTTCTAATGGTAGAACTGTTGCCTTAAAGAGCAGGAAGACTGTTTTCAATTTAGGTCAATGACGTTTGGTAGCTAAACTGTGGTCTATTGCTAGGCTTTTTAAAATGTTTTCAATTCAAGTTATGAGTGTTATTTATGACACAAGTATTGACAATGCCAACAATCTTATTGAAGGTTACGGTATTTCCGTTTGAGTGTAATATAGTAACAAAGCTATTTCTAACTTTTATCCAATGAGGTTGAATGGGCAAACCCAGTTTTTAGCTTAGAATTTATCGATTTGGAGTGATGTTTGAGTGTTGTTTTTAGTTGATAAGGCGCACTTTGGTCTCGGCGAACGTGCCATGTGTTATGGAACCCCGAGGCCTGAGCCGTACAGACGGTAAGAGACCGGACGATCTTACACTGGTTCCATTGGCAAAGGGTCGTAGCTTGCTTTGGGACGCTACTTGTGTGAGTACTTTCGCTGCTACTCACCTCGCCCAGGCGGTAAGAAAGGCGGGTGAAGTACCTGAAAATGCGGCTAAATATAAGCACGATAAATACGCCAATCTTGAACCAGTATATATATGATTTTGTCCCGGTTGCTCGGCCTTGGTGTACCGAGGCCAAGAAGTTCGTCAAAGACATTGGGTGGCGCTTGAGGGAAAGGGGCTGTGACCCTCGTTCTGGTACTTACCTGGTCCAACGAATATCACTGGCCATTCAACGTGGTAATGCTGCCGGTGTTATTGGCACGTTTGGTCCAGGTGAATATCGGAGTGGGGTGTGTACTGAAGTGTTAAAAACAGTTGACGAAACCTATGGTGGATTTATGATTGGTAAATGATTGACGAAGCATGTTGCGGATTTTTGCTTTTTGGGAGTATTTTACATGTCACACTTTAATGAATAATCAGTTTGAAACTATATTTCTAAATCTATGTTATTCGGCCGCAATACTCCTGTACAAGGCAGTAACGAAGAGAAAATGTCAAGTTACATTCCACAGAAAATAGCCTAAATAGATGAGCGTGTTTAACTATTAAGGACCCTTGATCTTTTTACAGGTATCTGCTGTCTCGCTCCGTGGCCGGTTGTACTGCGGCAGACCTGGTGAACGGTATCCAGAAGGCTTCTGAAGGTCTGGTAGCCGCGCGATTCTTCCCCATGTACCCTGAACGAGCGGTTTCCTTGTCACATTGGCTGGCTGATTGGATATCAATAGGTCAGTACTGCAAAGTCTGAAAATATTTCCCCCACTTTTCCTTGACTGAAAGTGGACACCCTGCACGATCCCATACCCTATACAATAAGTGCTTGACGAGAGCGTTGGTGCATATAGTGACATACATCATAATTAACAACTTAGAAAAGTAAAAAAAACTCCCGACATTTTAATTTCAAGTTAAATATCTCAAAACTGGCTGTACTGATTTTGTCGCATATCGACCGCATCAAAATAAGTCTTTTCGTTTCGGAGCTACGATGCCACAGACAAACATAAAGACACACAGACGCTCAGATACACAGACACGCCAAACTTATAACACCACTAATTTTGCGCCGGGGGTTAAAAATAGTTTGGGTCAAATCTTGCAAGTTGAAATTTTATACAATTATGTTGTATGATGGAGACGGGAGGTGGCCACAAGAACTCATCAATTACACAAGATTACCCCGTCGTATTTAGGCTCATTGGAACTCACTCAACGAGTAGATGATGACTATGCAAAAAATTACGGCCAGCAACAAAAGCTTGTACCTTTTTTTTGACAGTAACTTATTCTTAATCAATTCCTCAAAAATATTGATGAACTGCGTTCATAAACTACCTACCTTGTTTGCAGCTATCATGGGCTATACTTTTGTTAATTTTATTTTAAGACTCAGCAAAAATCCATTTACTTCACAGGCGCCGTTCCAATCCTAACAATGAACCTCCAAGTAGGCTGCGAGGGCGAACTCCCCGACGCGTGGCACCATCAAATGGTGTTCGGTGTTTCCCCACGAGGCATATACCTGAGTAACCCAGCGGAGTGTGTCCGAGAATGCGCGCTTTGGCCGAAGCTGACGTCGCCGTCTGTCCTGCTGGTGCGGACGAGAGACGTGCTGGCCCGGTTCACGCCGGACACCGATCTTACCCCGCTGATGGCAGTGCCGGATAGGAGGTTCAACACGTTTAACGTGTTAGGTGAGTTGGACTTACTAGTTAGAGGACTGCTATTTAAGCACTGTTAAATGATCCGTATTTTACAAACTTGTCAATTGTCATTTCACAATGACAATTCACCGTATATTTCTGGACTGATATGTAAAGATAGCTGTTGGGTAACTTCGTAACTTATCAATTCAGAAATGTGCGGCTAATTATCATTGTCAGGATCAGGCAAGTTGGTTGCAACTTACCCCAGTGGCGCACTTGCCCCTACTGACCTTATACTAAATGATCGTTCAACTTCATTCGACGTCAAGGGGGCATCATCATCATCATCATCATATCAGCCGAAAGACGTCCACTGCTGGACATAGGCCTCCCCCAGAGAGTTCCAAATTGACCGGTCCTGCGCCACCCGCATCCAGCGGACTCCCGCGACCTTTACCAGGTCATCAGTCCACCTTGTGGGGGGCCTACCCACGCCGCGCCTTCCGGTACGTGGTCGCCACTCGAGAACCTTTCCGCCCCAGCGGCCATCGGTTCTACGTGCAATGTGCTCCGCCCACTGCCACTTAAGTTTCGCAATTCGGAGGGTTATATCAAGGGGGCGAATTTATAAAATTCATTGTAATTGGTATGTTGTATTTATAATAAGGGCATATTGCCAGGCAGCGTGACGGTAGGTGGACGAAAACGTTAACGGATTGGTGGCCACTTACAGGAAAAAGAAGCGTCGGTCGTCCACCAGCTCGATGGGTCGACGACGTAAAAAAGACCGCGGGTCATTTCTGGATGAGACTAGCACGGGATCGGGATAAGTGGCGTACTCGAAGAGAGGCTTATGCTCAGCAGTGGGCGATTACAGGCTGACAATGATGATGATTTATAATAAAGTATTGTTAAGTTTTGAATCGAATAACACTTATGAAACAATCTCTGACTCGCTAATTTCTTTGCATATTTTAAATTAACTGTCGCGAGTTATTATAAAAATATTCTCGATAAAAAAAAAAAACGAACACTAGTAAGGTTGCGACAGTGTTTTATTTTGCCGTGAATACCCCGGGCTCCGGTAACGACCCGTCCGTTCCCCAGGTCAAGTAGTGAACGTGATCCGCGAGTGGCGCGCGTCGGGCTGGGCGGGGCGCGGCGCGCGCACGCGCCACGTGCGGCTGCCGGCCGCCTACCAGGCCGGCGTCACCGTGGCCGCGCTCACCGGCTCGGCGGCGCACAGGCGGCTCGCCACCGCCGCGCAACTGCCTATCCTGGCGCCGCACGTCGAAAAGTTCGGTGTGGGATAGTTGTCTGGGGGAATTGAATCAGGTATTATGGCGCGAGCGAGTGTGACTGGACCGTGTTGGCGGTAGAATATCGAATCGATACAGTTTGGCTGACGGAACGGGTATAAGTAATATGAGAAAAAAAATCACATGTCAAATGATAACAGTCATACCTAAGATTGAATTGTGCTTGACGCATGTTGCAATGTTTCTCTATACTACTGATGTGCCGACGGAAAATTTCCTGAATTGCGAAGTTTTTATGCAATTTAACATAGGATATTTTCGGAAATTTCCCTCATTTTTGTATGGGAATTGAAACTTTCCATTTCCAAAATGGAAATTTTCTTTATTTCTTGTGGAACTTTCTAGAAATTTCCGAGAACTTTTCCAACTAAAAATCACACTACAAAAGGAAACTATCCTCAATTTGCACATCCATACTCTATACCTTTAAATACTACCAGCGGATGAGACGTTACAGGCGTTAGGTGTGATTTGATTTGCAAAAATATTTTGCCTGCGAATTTTTTTTAAATAATTTATGTTACGTTGATAGTAGTGTAGATTTGTTTTGGAGGAAAATCAGGTTGTATCTTTCTAACAAGCATGCATATGTGATGATATCGTAGGTAACTATTGTCAATAAAATAGTACATCACAAATTTGTCGCGACAAGTGACAGATTTTCATAATTGACAACAACTTTGGAAGTAGTCGCGATGGTCAAATTGTCACAACTATCAATATGGTACGAAACTTTCTTGTTAACCTGTTTTGGCGTGTCACTTCATTCATGAATACAAAAATACTCAGTTTTATTCCAATTTGGCTTCGACAAGTACAGCGGTCTGTGTAGATATTGGCAGTAAAAGAATAATGTCCCTTAGATTGGGTGTCCTTAAGTGTCAACCTAGGTAATAGGGTTGCCAATAGGGTTAAGCTTAGGGCGTGTAGTAACTTACTAAGTACTCTAGGGGCTATAATTATCAAATAGGGGTTAAAAGGACTATACGAATCCCTCTCCATACAAAAAAGGGCAAATTCCTCCAATTAAATTAATCATTTTGCAAAGAATTATATTCAGTTTAATTATTGAATTACGAGCAATTACACACGGCATCGGCAGCAATGCAGTCAGTCGCGATACAGTATCAATGCCGATGCCTATCAATAGCAGGCATTATCGCAAGATCAGCACAGTGAGTATTATCGCGAGATCTTTAAAGCAATATTATCGCGATATTCAAAAATGTATGGAAAAGTTGCTTAAATATCGTCAATATGTTGTGATAAGTATTATGATATGCGTGTATCGCGTGATAATATTCACTGTGTAATCGGTCCCCCTTGCGCTTAGTTTCGATGACAAAATTTTAATTTTTATCTTCAAGTAGGGTTGTAAAACAATTACGCAGGACTGTCGGTAGGCCCAAAGCATATTGTGAACAAACAATAGCTACACGTGCCACACTTCGGTCAGTTTTATTAAGTCTCTTTGTTATCTTTTCCTTTCGTATGTAGCAACAAAACAAGTTGTAAAATCCTACGTCGAGTACATTTTCGTCATTTTAACTAAAACAAACTATACCCTCATTCAATTCGTGCTGTCTTCCCTGATTGCAAATTAATGAGAAATAAATAAGACGAATGCACAGATTAATAATCAATAAGGGTGATCAACCCACCAGAGCTGTGCGAGGTAGCCGAGCGCTATGCGGAGAAAAAACACCAATAGGAAGAGATGCACGAGCGAGGCCAGCAATGATATTAATAGATTTTTCACACCTTTAATTTTAGAGGGATTAAAATGCTACTTTTCAATTCAAGCTACTATTTTTAATTTACTATTCTTAATAAAATAATCGATTGTAATTTCATCGTAATCGATTAAAAACGATCATATTTCAAGTTTTAACTTTAACAACATTATATGAAAATTTATGAATTTTTCGTAATGTTTCAAAAAATTGTCACAATAAATTATACGTTTTACTGAAATCAAAACTATCGACGACTGTTATATTTTCCTCATAGTCGGTGTAAAAATTATAGGTATGTGTCACTCAGGAGCAAAATAATTTTCGTCATGGGCGTTAACGCTTGAATCCTTCGTTACGCTCATGATTCTAACTTAGAATAGCGATTCTAGCGAGGGCGCCACGCTCAGGATTATATCGTAGAATCCTTCGCTTCACTCTGGATTCAATGTACAGCCCTCGCCGTAAATACATCATTTTGCTCCCTTGAGACAGAAATAACTATTTCCCTCGCACACCGCTCCGCTGCCTCGCACACCACTCACCACTTTTTTGCCGATATTTCATAACCCGATTTTATTCAGCCAGTTATAAAACCTCTAAAATGACTATGTGATGCTGATTTTTGAGCTTATTGCAAAAGTAAAACTGATGGACCAAATAATTACGTTTTTTACCACAGCCAAAGCAATTGAAACTTTCTATATTATCGCAACATAGAACAATAATGTTATGATGCGACTAATTATTTTATGTATAATTGAAATTCTTTTTTTGACATGTAAATTGGCTTTATAAAATAAATGACTATGACTAATGCACAAAGTTCCTTGGTCGTATATTTTGTCCACATCACACCCCATCACATGGGAAAAATACCTAGATACCAGTCTCGCAACTGCACGGTTAGCACAAGACGGTGCACGAGCTGTATCGCGGCGAGATAGACTCTCCATCTCTTTCTAATCAGAACACTTAGAAAGAGACGGATAGTCTAGCTCGCGGGCTAGCTTGTGATAACCGTGCTGTAGAACCGGGAGAACAATATAACTGATTCAATCTTCTTGTCATTGTAATTTAAGCCTTATGAAAACTTATATGGAGTTTCTTCAAAATTCAAATTGGTTTCATACCTGACTCCACTTGTGCCACCTTGAGCTTCGATTTGAGCTCGATATTACATTTTATAAATCCAATGTAAGGCACTGGTCCCACCACCGGCGAAGAGCGACGAGCTATCGGCGATTTTCTCGCGCAAGAAACGAACAAAAGATAATCACTCCCATGTAAATAGAAGAGCGAGATATAGTTCATATAGTTGATCGCGGTGTGAACAGCGAGCGATGAACTATAAATATATATCTCTCTCTTTTATTTACACGGAAGCGATTATCTTTTGTTCGTTTCTTGGGCTAGAAAAAAGTCGATAGTTCATATCTCACTCGCCGGCGGTGGGACCAGTGCCTAAGTATTGTATGTGTGTGTAAGTATTGTTGTTTAATATGTGCCTATATTTTCGTGATATATGTGTAACTTATGAGAACATGTATTCGTCAATTTTAGTCTCATAGAAATGTACCTACAAATTGTACAACATATTTGTAATACCAAAAGTCTATTGTTACTATAGAAATTCTCATAAGTTCTGCCTGTATCTTTTCTCTTTACCTACATGAATACAGTTATAATATACCCTTAATACTTTATATTACCCACACTTTACTTTAGTGATAAATATTACTTACTTTAAGTATTGTTTCATTTTATCTTTCTAGGTTTATTTTTAAAGTTTCGCTCAAAGGTTTGTTTTCATTGTGTAAATTAATTAGGAATTAGCGTTACTATGTATCGTCAATAGAGGTTATATATTGGCTAAATTTTATTAGCCATGAACACGATTGTAAATATAAGGATGTGATAGATTACTGTAAAAGGGACCTTAAATATGTCAGTTGCACAGCGTCGTATTTTATTGACTAAACAGTGCTACTATTTTCTCAATGTCCCTCTTCTGTCTTTGTTTTTGACGAACTTGCGGATTCTTTTTCTAGACTGAATTCACTTATTTTTGTGCCTAAGTAAACAATGAGATTGTCTTTCATTGGTAAGTGGTAAACAAAACGATTATCTTTTGTTGATAAATGTAACCGCTAATTGATATTGTAAAATAAACGTATTAATAGTAGTTTATGTGACTGTACATAATGAGAGGCCTTAAATCACGAGTGTGGTTTTATGAAACGAGCGTGAGCGAGTTTCATAATACGATCACACGAGTGTTTAAGGCCTAATTATGTACAGTTACATACACTACTTTATCTACACATATATCATAAATCCTCAATTATGTGTTCGGGAACCATTAGAATAACCGCCATTGCACCGCCATGGCCGACTAGATTTCAAACCATGACCAACTAGATTTCCATCGAACGGTATCGAAGGCTCTGACTACTGGGCCACGCTTCAAAATTTGAAAATCATTACTTTATATCAATATAGATATCTTAATGAAAATACGTACCTACAAAATAACCTACGGCCAGATACAAGTTAATTATTTTTATAAATCTTATTGATATAATGCTAGTCATTACTGCCAGTTTCTGAACGCATTTTAGTGGGTTTATAGTATGTATGTAGATAAACACCAACATTTTTTCAACCAAAATGCGGCTTTATGTCTAAGAAAAGACATTAAAAAAATACTACTTAGCAATGTTGACTATTTTGTATTTAAAACAATAGACTAGGTACTTTAACAATAACGTTGCTATTCGAGTAAAGTGTTGTTTGTGGCACGTGGCTATTGTGGCTTTCTTGGACCGATAGGTTTTAAGTTAGATAAGATCCGGTCTAGACTAAGAGTCCGCACTATACTGTCAGAAGCAAAAGCGAATGTGATAGCGATATACAGCCGAGGAATAAGAAAATAGAAGCTGTCTCATGCGTTAGGTCCCTTTTCGTTGGTTGCCACGAATATGTGTTAGGGCAAATCGGTGCTTACTAGTCAAAATTATATTAGCACATGTTATCTTATTTCAGATCAGTTAAACTTCTGTAACCGAACTATTATGCACAGTTTACTTATCCAACGCCACATAATTACGTATTCAGTGTGTTTATTTATTATCTTTATGATATGTCTGTGGTTGTTGGGATATTTGGGGCTTGTTGCATGAAGATAACATAAAGGTTCATTACATTGGGTTGAGAGGCGAACGTGACAGTCATACGACATTAGAAAAGCGCGGATATGCTTGCCTGACGACCTATGGCCCGTTTCACGAACAAGTTACAATTTCGCAACTCTTAAACAGGCAACAGGCGCTCAATAAGGGCTCGTCCAGAAATCATGCCATCATATTTGACAGGTGTTGACTGTTAAGGTGGTTTGGGCATGTAGAGAGGATGGATGAAAGAAGATTAACGAAGAGCGTGTATATAAAAGGAGTGGAAGGGCAAGTTGGAAGGGGAAGACCTAGGCGAACTTTCTTTGATCAAATTGGAGAAATGTTATAAAAAGGCCAGGTCAAAAGTACCCTAAACTGACGAGCATGTATGAAAAATGTTATGAAGGTGAGTGAAGCGAAAGTGGTTTGTCGGGATCGTAGCAAATGGAGATCCGTGACCTCTGCCTACCCCTCTGGGAAAGAGGCGTGATTATATGTATGTATGTTGACTGTTTCGACTTGTTAAATAGTGACTTTAACTACGTGAAATGGGTCACTAGGGTAAATAAGCCAAAACTATCGTCGCTGCATAAGGAAATTCGCATTAAAATACTTGGAAATGTCCAATATTCTTTAGAATGAACATAAAATTATTTTATAACAAAATAATGACGTTGAAGCATTACATAGCGATTTTAAATTCAGCAACGATAGTTGAAGCGGCTATAGTTTATGATTTGGTCCAAAGGAGTCCACTAGAGCTCAAAATTCAAACTTGTACAAACAGTTCTGTAAAACTAATGCAATCTGTTTATAGAAATACTCAAAAAGAAATGTCGCCTGAGATTGCAGCCGATTCTATATGTTGGCTACATGTCACATATAAGCAGAGCCCGGATTTTTCACGGCAAAACAAAATACTATCGTAATCTAGCCAGTGATAGAAACGAAATTTTATCGATATCGAGTATTGTTAGGTATATAAAAATAACAGGCTGATATATTTTACATTATTGACAATTTACGGTGTGCAAAACAACCTTTTTATATTTTTTATAAAAAAAACTAGAAGTGTATTTTTCTTCCGAAAACGCCATAAGGTATTTGAGCCAACTAAAAAGTCGCGATAATGACTATACCACCTCATAGAAAATAATAGATAATACAGTCAATAATATACACTTATTACTCCATAAGACTTTAAATTTCATTTCATTACGTATAAAACATAAATTGCGTATAGATACTATTTATTTCTTATAACGCTTTGAAACAGACGTGTTTGATATACGTATTTTTTTTATTAAATATTTGTTTTATTTGGTGACGTTTTTTCTTCTACTACACAATTATCGATATCGACAAAATAATGTTTCTACAACTGGCTAGATTACGATAGTGTTTTGTTTTGCCGTGAAAAATCTGGGCTCTGCATATTAAGTGTTTTATACGAGATATAACTACCTACATATTTGGTTTTCTAAATATTTCCTTCTGTTCCCTGTAAAATACAATAGTTCACACTATTCTTAAAATACCACATTCTTAAAAAGACGAGACAGGAACACGTTGCGATTTATCAGATCCCGCAGTACTGATAAGGATCCAAAATAACTCAGTTGCTGTTGCCGATCGCGATAAATGACAGTATGGTAGTTATATTGGGGATCTGGTGAAGCAAGATTTCTAAGGTTGTTTGAAAACGTAGTATTTGATGAACAAGTGAATAAATAGTACGTTACTGACGAGGCCGGGAAAACAGGGATTGCTGGCCAGGAAGTTAAGGCCGAGCCAATCCCTTTTCACGCCGAGGTATTTCTGCACAGTGCTTTTCTCAAACATGCAATGAAATAAATAAAAAACCTTTAGAATTGATATTGAAACAAAAGATCGTTTTACAGGTCCTCCATTTCTGTATGAAATTCCATTACGGATATCGCGTCTCGCCGCGCCCATAACGTGATACTTCGAAGCCTATTATAAAGAACACAACGTCATCGTCAATATTTCATAGAATGTTTGAGTTAATTCTCGATGTAATGTCGCATGGGTACGCACACAGCGAGTGTTAATTTGTAATTTCATGCAAGCCTGTGGCCCGTTTCACAAAGCTACAAGTTTAAAAGGCAACGCAGTGACCCGCCGCAATGGCCCGTCGTTATTAGCCGGGTCCGCACTGGACGCATGCCTCGACCGAGCATGCCTCGCCCAAGCGTGCGCGCTCAGTGTAGACGTGCCTCGACGAACTGTCCGCATGCTCGGCCGCACGCCTCGCCCGAGGCATGCGTGCAGTGTGGACCCGGTTATTGGTCAAGCCCTCAGTGTAGCCAATTTTGACTTATACAATTTTAACTAGTACCTAGCTTCGTGAAATGGCGCTCTTTCCTGTCTAGAGCCACATGGCTTCTTATAGACGGCGTAGAATAATGTTTGTTAAGTTGAGTCATTGTATTTACTCATAAGCATGCGACAACATAACGGATGTAAAAGCAATGTTATGTATAACATTATATTTTTGGAATATACTACAATAGAAAACGGTTGTTTTATTTACATACATCATCATCATTCATTTATCCCATTTAGAGCGGTTATACACGGTGACGTTTCGCAGCAATACAAACGCGCGTTTCACGAACGTACCAATGTCGTCAGTCCGACCCAAGTTGGGCCTAGCTGAGTTTCTTGCTGAACTCTTCTCAGCCAGGCTATCAGGACAAAACTCCTAGTAGTTCGACAACATTAAACTTACACCCCAGATTCGGTTGAAACCGTTCAACTCACTGGAGTGCAAACTCAGTATTCCAGTGTATAAATTCCGCGTCGTGCCGGAGGTTTCTCCTGGATTTTCCCCAGGGTACTCTCCAACCACGCATCGACCGCTGTATTGGGTTCGGCCTACAGTTACAGCTTACAAAGTTGTCAACCACACGCCAAATCAACAAGACATTTAGTGCTGAGTTAAAACTTACGTCAATGCAAGAAGATTGCTATCGCGCTGGACTCCCTGACGCATATATCAGTCGTTGGCGTTGAACCTGCGGTGCGGATATATGCGTCGCGTCGAAAATATTAATTGTTGAGCCATTTAGGTGTCAACTAATTTTGGTTTATTAATAGTTAAACTATGATTGTCCAGTATCAAGGGAGCTCTAAGTGGGTCAACAATTAAAGTCCGTGACTGTACTACCAACTATGTTGGTGGCCGACATGTACTTGCAGCGGCGCACAAGCCTCTAAAGAAGGAAAAAGATAGGGATATTATTATTCTAGCCAGAAAAAATACTTTTCGTTATGAAATATTATATTCAGTAAATACCTTCCATAACTTACAACATGTAAAACAACATCTATTTGAATAATAAAAATACATACGATACATTTACTTTTTCTGCACATATTTTTCAAATCTAGTTTCACTAGTAACCACCAAACACAACGTCATCAAAACAAAATTAAAATAATTATTTCATTCGTTTAAAACGACTAACTCAATTGCTCAAAGGTTAACTAACTGGAAGAGATCCCTCACAGGGATAAGTTTGCCTTTGTACCTGTATAACCTGTTCTGTTTGTATATTTTACTCATACAACACTCGCGCTTTGCACACACATTGAAATGACTATGCCCGAACCCGTGACGAAACGTCAGAAATAAAGGTAAATAAACAATAATTGTAATATTTTCCTTTTGTCGTGTATACAGTCGCCATCAGATATATCGGAGCGGCGAAAGCGCTCACAAATATCTGAACACGTCTCTATTGTCGAGGCATTAGAGACGTGTTCAGATATTTGTGAGCGCTTTCGCCGCTCTGATATATCTGATGGCGACTGTACATTAAAGGAGATACAATCATATCAAACTCACTTATTTATCAAACACTTGTGCAACATTTATAAAGCGAATCTTATAGTTTAAATTATTCTGACTAAACTTCGAGGTACATTATAAGTAGGAAGTATCAGTCTTTATTGTTTAAATATAATAAAATAGGTGCTTTTGCAATATAAAACACACCACCACCTTTTGAATTTCCAACACCATACACCACTCATTCCAAAAACACTTTCATGAATTACGTTTCATACTCTTACTTAGTATATCATTTGTGTTCGGTGCAATAATAAAAAAAACCGGCCAAGTGCGTGTCGGACCACGCACAACGAATGGTTCCGAGCCTATTGAAAAGGTCGTATCGTCACAGAAATCTTACGGCACTTACGTACTTTTCTATAGCGAAGGCAGTTTTTCAGCAATATCTCTAAAAACTTTGAATCAATCTTGTTCAAAATAATTTTAGGTGAAAGTATTTCATGAGCACTATACTCACGAGCAAAGAAATGGAATCACTTTACAAGGGCCGTACATAGCAAAGTGATTCCATGTTTTTGCTCGCGAGTGTGTCCATGATATTCTTTTTGAATACACCGTTTGAAAATTAGAGGGGGGACGGGGACGGACGACGACACAATTTGAGTGACTTTCGGGGCGATTGCTTATCTCCGACTATATAAGTCACTTAATCAACAAAAAAATGCTGAGAAACCTTATATTTATTTTGAAAGGCGATTGATGTGCCACATGTGAACTTACAATGTTTTTTTTTGACTTGCAGTTACATGTATACTGCCCCACTAAAAAACATTTTTTTAATCATTTCATTACAGAACTATGTAGCGGCTACCGAAATACACCTATCGTCCAAATTTTATTCAAATACACTTTAAAGTTTTCAAGTAAAATGCCTGTGACATACGGACAGGCATGACGTTCCGTTTTTGCCATTTTGGGTACGACAAAAAATCGACAATCCGTTTCAATGCAGGACAAAACAAATAAAAAATAGGGATTTTAATATCTAAGAAATTATACAATTAACAAGTAAAATAAAGCAGGTGTAAATCAAGTGTCCAGGAGCCGTAGCATGGTTGGCCTTGTCACGCGATAGGTGATAGGATAGAGCGTGCGTCACTGGCTGACACCGTTCGCTAGTACGAGACGACGCTCTTATCTTGTCACTTGTCGTGTGATAACGCCAACCATGCTACGGCTCCTGTAACCATTCGATCCAAGATTTGAGCCACCGGTCTTCGATAGGAAAACAATAAGTTGGATTTAGCCTGGGCGAGCAGCTCAACTTGCTCTTTATGCATGGGTCAAAATTCAAAATGGGCGCAGATTATTGGATTGAACCCGATTTAGATTTCGGTACTTACACTTACTAGCAAATCCAGAGGGGTTGAAGGGTCGAGCCCCCTCCAAACATGAGTCCTAACTAAAATTTAATTTAATATGAGTCCTATCTAAAATATCTTGGAGCGAGCTGTTTACACACACTTGAAAGATAAATCTAATATCTAATTTAAAATAGCAACCTCAATTCTTAATGTAATATAGCTTGTGTTGAAGAGCAATATTTTACTATGTAACATAATAATAATGTGTATGACTTAGATGAGAGGTAAATTTCAACAGTGTCATAAATTGTTGTAATTATAATTACTATCGAAGTACAGGGTGGACCATAACTCTTTTTACATTTCAAACTAAAATAAAATGAAAACTAATTATATCAGATGAAAACCGTTTATTAATTATGAAAACACATGAATAGGGATTTTTTTTAAATTACGTCATCCATATGTGATCCTTCATTATTTTGGCATTGCCGTAACCTGGAGCGAAAATTTTCAGTGACGGCCTGACAAGTGTTCCGAGAAATGTGGACCAAAAGTCCGTTAACTTTTGAATCGGTAGCTGCGTCGGGGAGCGTTTTCATAATTAATAAACGGTTTTCATCTGATATAATTAGTTTTCATTTTATTTTAGTTTGAAATGTAAAGAGTTATGGTCCACCCTGTATATAAATATCATCATAGTTTGAGACATTTGTACCACTCAGTAATTTGCTCAATTATCGACCTTGCGATGAAGGTTCAAATTGTAACCAAATTTTAGTAAGTTATCGTTAAATTCGAAAAATAATACAATAAAATATCACGTTATTCAATATAAACAATAGATCACTTTCACAATCAAGATCAATTTAAATATATGAACAATTTCTCTTTAATAGCATTAAAATAATATGTTTTAGCAATTCAATTAAATTGTGTAATTAGACCTTGGTCAATAACATTTGCAATCGAATGCAAAGAAAGATAATAATATTGAGCAATTAATTTATCTAGTAAATACCTATTGTATATAGAGAGTAGGTGACTCTAGCCAAACTGTATCTATGCAGACGAATTCGTAACACAAAAAAAATGTTATCATTTTCATAATGCATGTAATTATAAAACGGCGTTCATAATGCACTTTTCGTCCAGAAGAAGGAAATAATAGCACGATTGGACGTGGAGCAATATGAACAATTGTTGTTATTACAATCTGTTACTTGGCAATGTATTCCGAAAAACGTTTGTATGTAAAGCGACATGAAAAGTTTCCTAACACTTTGACAATAAGGTGCAAGAGTTTATGAGCACCTTACTGGTTACGATATATGTATATATTTAGACGTCAATCAATGGGTCCTCTTATAAGTCATATCCAAAAGCTTAATAAAGAGTGTCGGCGACAGATCTTCGGGCAATGCTCGAGCTCGCTTTACCAGGGTCTCGTACATTGTGGCTTCCGTCTCGGCGTATAGTTGCGGCAACTGCAGTTGGCTGAAACACGAAATAGTTAATTGGTGACTCATAAGCAGAGCCCAGAATTTTTACGGCGAAACAAAAGACTGTCGCAATCTTACTAGTGTTAGAAACATACTCGATAAAAACAAACATACTCAGTGTCAGTAGTCAGTAAAAAGGTTAACAAAACAAACATACTTGTACAACACTTTTATCCTTTCAATATGTGCCGGCTGCTGGCTCCCATAGCAAGTGGCGAACACGGTTTTCTGCGTGGCGCTGCATTTCTGTAGCGCCATCACCGCCATCCAGGAGCACTTGCCTTCTTGAATGTCTGTGCCCTTCTTACCGCTCACTGATTCGTCTACGTAGCAGTCTATGTAGTCGTCCTGGGGAGTGGAACTTTATGTTTAGTAGCGTTTAAAATAATGAATAGTTGGCGGACAATTGGCTACTTTCCTAAAAAATGATATTTAGTCCGTCAGTTAGATTATCAAAACATATTGGACACTTATACGTGACGTCACATTATGCTAAAAAGTGTATCATAATGTGACGTCACGCGGTACTTTAACGCAGGGATCGGAACCGGTTTTTTCAAAAGTCCCCGAAGTAGTCTAATATTTTGAATTATTTTAGGCTCTTAATGTAGAACTCTATCATGTATTTAAGTAACATTTTCGTATTATTAGACAGCCTCATCAAAAATGATATTATAAACCAAAGAACGAATGTATGGTGAAAATACCGGTATCCGATACCTGCTTAACGGGCTAAATCTTCATATTTTTTTTGTTTAATTAACTAACAAAAAATACGTGTCCAATATTTTTTTATAATCGTTACTTACTGACTAAATAGAAATTTTTTTTTTGTTACTTAGGAAAGTACACAATTACGAAGTTTCGAAAGGTAAAGGAACAAATTAAATTTAAACTATCACATATTATTGCTCCAGGTTTAATGAGTTACCTCGTAATGGCTCAGGTATTTTAGGACAAATGTAATTAGTGTTCTAAAAATAGGAAATAAATAAAATAACTTTACTATAGGTAAGTGTGGGTGCCGCTGTCATATTAACCTATACTATACCTGTAGCCATTTTAGAAGTCCATGTTGTATTAATTTTTGCTTGACTACGGCTGAGCTGAGAGGAAGGATATGATTTTAGCAGTCAATGTTTGTATTTATATTTACGTGTGTTACCCCGTTGCGTTTAAGATAATGAACAGATTTTGATGAATGAGTATCCTCATGTTATAATTCTTAGAACCAGTTATAATGAACCAACATTTGTTACAGTTTTCTAATGGTTTATGTATCATTAACAACAATTCCGTGTGTTGGTATGTATATCGAGATAACTCAAAACAAAATCGCTAAACATTAATGTAAACCATAAATATAAAAGTAGTTAATTCACTGGTTTCAGTTATTTACTAGAAAACCGTGTTCATTCACTGGTGATTTCCCATTTTTCTACCTAAAAGGTCATATATAACTTAAAATTAGGGAAAACTATTGCGAAAACAAAGTAATTTCAGCAAACTAGAATACTGAGCTAAAGCTGAAGAATGCTAAGCTATAAAAACAATCATAGGCGATATTAAGTATAGATATCTTACATAAAACAATTTTTGAAGTCAAAAAAAATATAAGTGTTTATTCACTAGATAACTTACCCTACATTTCAGAACGCGCTACTGGTGCACTGATATTCAATTGAAACGGTATTGGTTGTTGCGCTCTGGCTCGCGCTAAAGGAGTTGAAAGTGTGAGAGAGAGCGTAGTAATATAGATTCCAATCTAATGTCAATGCATCAGTAGCGAGTCCCGGATGGAGATCCTAAACAATGGTAAGGTTTTTCTTTTGTTATGTAACTAAAAACATTTGACTTTGATTACAATCTTGAAAGAGCTCAAGTATGCAACGTTAGATATTAAAAATACATTATACTTTGCTTTGCCTGCGCACAATAGAAGAATTATTGAAATTATTATTATACATTAAGATTTTTGAATGAATAAATGCGTCTACTAATAATAGAAATGATTCACAATGCTAAGAACTTTCCTCAGATAACCCAGCCGTGTTTTCGAACGAGCGAAGCTTGGGACGAAAATCGTTCGTATGTCCGGTGTCTGTCACGCTGTCCTGCTGTTCTCCTCTACATGTCGCATTTATCAACCAATAAAAAAAACTATATAATTATATAGTTTTTTTTGTCGAGTCACTTTTGCAAAAAAAAAAGACTGGGTCGCGAGTTGTACAGCTCACAGAGCCACTAGTCCTATATCTGCCACCTTACTAGCTGTCAAGTACGCGAAGTGGTCATTCACGAGTCTGCTCCAAAATACTAGCATCCAATTTTTTTGTCATAATGCTGTTGGAATCAGTTTTTAGAGAGGACCAACATAACGATAGACAAAACAAGGAGTCAAAGTCAGACATTGCTATTATCCAAAACGGGCCATACCAATTCACAGCTTTTTAATGTGACGTCGCAGCGTTCAAAGCCCCTTGCTAACAGTTGTATAAAAAAGTAAATTCCGTTTTGTTTTAAACATTGGAATACTATTGGAGCATAAAAATAAATCTTTTTCGAAATTTTTAAGTCTCTTCTTCTACAAATATTATAATTTACGTCTGCAAGTATGCTAATTCACAATTGGATGCCATAATTTGATGGTTTATGTTACTATCCCTATAACGACATTATGTTATACATTATTGTTTATTTATACAGAATAAACTACACAACTGCATATTTTTAACTGTGGTGACGAGAATCAAGATGTGAATCGCTTCACAATACGTATGCAAGATCATGGCGCATGCAAATTCTGGCATTCATATTCTAAGCAAACTTCCGCATGCGATCATGGTAAGGATATACCGATGAGATTATCCATAACGGGACAATCACGGTACAATGGAAGGTATCGACTTGCGTATAAATATTGCCATATCTAGATTATCTAGAAGGTATATCTAGTACGTCCGAAACCGTAGGAGTGAATCCTGTAAAAAACGCAAGCAAAAAAACTACCTCATAGTCAGAGCACAGTCTTTTTTTGCTTGCCTTCGTTTGACACAATTTACGATTACAGTTTTGGTTAGAGTATACCAATATTGCTAGTTACGCGTTAAAATAAATAAACGCACAATATTGCTAATAAAAAGAGTACAGACTCAAAGAGTAATTTAATATGTCCGTTTTACACTATTCTCGTAATTCCCGAATTCCTCCTTTAGAATTCTAAACTAGATTTGAATTTGTACAAGTGAATGTGAATTTGTATAAGTACGCGGGGACTTTCGAGGCTATGGTGAAAAGCTGATAATACTTTTTTTGTAATAGAGACCAATGACTGTCTTGGGAAAGTGTTTTTGACTAAGCCGAGCGCTCGAGTAAGTGCTGGTTTACTAGTACGAGTCCCCGCGTACTTATACAAATTCACATTCACTTGTACAAATTCAAATCTAGTTTAGAATTCTAAAGGAGGAATTCGGGAATTACGAGAATAGTGTAAAACGGAACTGGCGACTTGATGAGTTTAGCTCTCGACCCAAACTTATATCACGCCACTGTATTCGTTACATTACATAGGAGCGTGTCAATGAGTCACATAAAGCAATGAGCGACCCAACTGTTTAACAAAATACGCACCTGAATCTGGAAGAATTTCCCAATTTCAATGCAGATCTCCTCAGCCATTTTATGCTTCGCAGGGTCTGTGATGTTAGCCATCAGCAAGCCTAAACACACGGGCAGCTTGAAGGTGTAAAACGCAGTCTTGTACTTGACGATAGCGTTGTACTGCTCTATCGTGAATCGACTGTAGTCGTTTTTGTGCCGCTTCGCCATCGTCAAATCTAGATGCTGTCCGATTGAGGTTTGGAAGAGACTCTGAAATTGAGATAAATAGGTTATTATATTTATTTGGTAGTAATAAGGGGTCTCTTCTGCGTCTTTATCAATCAAAGTCAAAATGATTTATTCTTCAATTTAGGCATATTACATGCACCTATGAATGTCGATAAACTACCACCGGTTCGGAAAGAAAACCTCTGCCTCGAGAAGAACCGGCGTAAAAAACTCGGCGAGGTGTCATTTTTTCAAAACAGTATACAATATATCATTTCAGTATCAGAGTATTATAAAATTTTAAAATTACATTGCTACAGTAGAAAGCCTATTTATTTTGCGATAGATTTCTAGTGCAGGATTTTATCGCTGCCAAATATCCCTCCATATCCATGATGTAATCGTTTATCTTATAATATGCTTTTGAAATAAGTGTCCGTTTTACGACAGATTTGAATTTAGAGTCAGTAAGTTCGGTAATGTGTTTTGGAATTTTATTGTAGCATTTTATACAATTTTCCAAGAACGACTTTTTCGCTTTTACTAGCCTGTAAAAAGTTGTTTTGAGCTTCCCTGCGCTTCTGGTAACCTTGGGCCTATCAGTGTTTGTTGGGTAGTTGTATAAATTCTTCCTAACATACATTATTATTTCAAATACGTATAGCGACGGCAATATGTGTTTATACCAAGTTCAAAACTTTATTTAAACCTAGGGTCATACACCGTACTTTGACCTAGGACGCTCCAGGGGTTATTAGGTAGGAGCATATTTATAACACAAACCGCCGTCAGTATGTGAGTTTGGTGCAAATACAAATGGTTCTTAGTTGGAGATATCGCTCGATCTATATTCTATCAGGCTAACATCCTACAATAGGACGCTGGACAAGAAATAAGAGTCCCTTGAACATCGCAGTTCACAACACAATGAAATGACCTACTACTCACCTCATTGAACAATTCCAGTATGTTAGAATACACCTTCTCGTTCCCGAATTGCGTTTTGATGACGTGGAACATGGAGGAGTATATGAGGATAGCATCATTAATGGCGCCCGTGCCCACGTCAGGGAGCTGGTACCAGCACGGCACGCCGCGGCGCGTGGACGAACTGTCCATTATGTCGTCTAGTATTAGGAGGTATGTTTGTAACTGTGGAAGAATAATTCATTACTGCAGAGGCCCCGAAATCGTACGCGATTTTCATTTAATGTAATACATTGCGGGGCTGCGGGCTAGCGAAATACGACGAATTCAATCAAACCCTGCAATGTAAAAAAACTATGAGATATATTACTTACCATCTCCACACACCAGCCCAGCATTTTAGCTGAATGTATTCTTTCATCATTTATATTCTCTGGTTTCTCAAACAGTTCGTAAGCCAGCAGTGTTGTCATTCCTCTTTTATTTTTACCTCCTCCCAAATTGTATTCTAGTGTCTATAAATAAACAATGTTTGAAAATATCACATAAGCCATGATCCAGTGGTTTTTCAATATCTTAGCTGTAATCATTTTTGGGTAAATATATAATGGGGTAGGTAATTCGATTTTAATTTATTTTAGTTAATGTTAATCATAATCTTGTATTTACTTTTAGTATAACTAATAAATGCACATTCGATATTTGAGATACAACAAACTATTAAATGAAAAAAAAAACATATATATATACCTATGAGTATTTGGCATTTTATCCTATTTTAACATTTAAGGTACAGTAAGGGAAATGTATTCACATACCTTTTTGGCCTTATTGTCATAGTAATAAGAGCGAAAAAGGTACGTGAATACATTTCCCCTACTGTACCTATTATGTGCAATTGTGCACTTAGAACCAGTAAGATCAAGTGAAGCCCTCAATTTGCACCCACTCAGTGTGTGCCTACTAGATGATGGAGCTCAATAGCATGCGATTTTGATACAATAAAACGTCGTCGTTTAATGATTATTGGCTATACAAGGATCATACAGAGATTTAGGGTCTCGTCTGTGGACATTGCCAAAGTTAAGAGTTATAAAGCGTATTTTTTGGATGGACCCTTAATCCACATAAAAAGAGCCTCATCTTATATTATTTCATACAATCAAAACATTTTCTATATGCACGGAAGCTCTTAACTATTGATCACAGGAGATACTTTTGTTTTACTCAACCTGTATGATCTAGTAGCGTAATTTCAAGCAAATATAAAGATCAACTTGTTTACCCTTTTCACCCAATTTCCCACTTCGGGCACATCTGAAAACTGTGGGTTAGTGGTTATAGTGTCCATTATACTTGGGAGGACATCTTCGAAGGATTGTTTCGTCTTTTGATTTATGAATTCAGATGCATTAGTTGACGACGACATTCGGCATACATTTAATGGTTTCACATGCCTGGAAATAAAATTTATTTAATTAAAAGATTAATCATAATAATTATATAACAAAATAAATAAGCCGCTGTGAAATATCCATATTATTAAAAGATAGGGAACTTTATGCCTCATTGTTGCATACTCGCTATTTATTTTTTACTTATCGACAGCATTCAATTTAAGAGGGAAGAGGTATATCTTATCCCACTAAAAACATTACAAAGTGATTGTTAAAACTCCCTAGTTTATGTAGCTTTCAGCGTTAAAAATATATCAGATCGCAAGTAGCGCCAAGCTTCCTACTCCACACGGCTTAACTCTACAAGCCACGCTCTACAAATTCCACATCTTGGCTAAAAAGTATAGCTTGTTTGGGTACATGCCGGTCGCCGCATAGACTCTCGCGCGTGCATACGGTATTAATTTATGAATATCCAAACATTACATTAGTAGGATTAATTAGCGATGGGTCTATATTTTTTAGCGAATTTAATTTGTAGAGCGTGGCTAGTAGAGTTAAGCCGTGTTAAGTATGAAGCTTGGCGCTACTTGCGACCTGATACATTTTTAACGCTGAAAGCTATATGAGCTACGGTGTCTTGGCTATCACTTTATGTAATGTTTTTAGTGGGATCTCATTCCTTTTTGTAAGGTAATTTCTAAAGAAGTCTAAGAAGTCTAGGGGAAACCCATACAAACTTCCAATTCCTAATTTAAAGGGGGGGCAGAGCCATTTACACAATGTTCGATCTCACATTTCCTTGAACCTTGTTTTTTTGTTGTTTGTGTACTAATACTAGCTTACATACCAAATTTCAGCTTTCTAGGACTTTACGAAATACCCTAAAAATTTTGATGATCATCAGTGAATGAGTCAGTGACGAAATTGCAATTGAAACTTTATATGTTTAATAAGTCCACTATTAACATCATATCCCGAGAATTTTGTTTAGCTGGTATAATCCAAACCCAAGTTATGAGGGTTCAAAAAAACGACGAAGCACTTCGAGAAAAGGTAATGGCGAGCTTCGCTTGGCTCGTATTGGCGAGGGCACTATCGTGCCTCCAGATACTTAAACATAGAGAAGATAATATGATTTTAATAAATTATAGTTAACTTAATACTATGTTCCTTGAAATTAGATAATACTTTACTTGCAGAATATGTGGATATACATATTCCAACACACAACACAAAATGGCGTATTGAATTTGATAATATGTATTTAACTCATACATTTTTTACAGGAAATAATAAGATGGTAACATGTTTATTTTAAGAATGACAAAAAACAATGATTTGGGAATTCCTATTGACCAATATCTTGAGTAGTATCTAAAGTTACACATTAAGATATGGCCGAGGGGTAAATGATAAAAGTTACATGAATAAAATAAATTGTATGTTTTGTGTGCTCCACAAAACAAACTTTTACAGAAATTTAAATGGAAGAAGATAATTAGAAGGAAGTATATCCATTACAATGAGGACCCTCAATGCCATACAAAAGCCTCACAATATGTTAATCATATTTTATCTTGAATTTGCATCGACTTTTGTCTGATCACTACTTCCTGTCGGGTGTGATCATGAAAAGAGATCTTATTATTATTTTTTTTTTTTATTTATTTATTAGGACCTTCAACAATAAGCATACCATTACATAATATTACACTTATATGCGCAAATTAAAACTAAGTACCTTATTAATTACAGAAGGACACAGCATGCATCAATTAACAGTGAAATTCAACTAAAAAACAGATTACAATATGTTATTATAAGTTTCAAAGAGAGAGGTCAAGTTTAGAATTAATTAACATTAAGTGTAATATTATCAAAATAATCATTATTTATATTCTTACTTGACTACCGCCATGCACTATCTGTGAGGGGAGATAACATTAAATATTCTTACACATTTTGTAAGTAAATTAAGTCCATTCTTTGTCATAAAAATATGTAAAGTCACTGTCAACAACAAATTTATACTTTGCACCTTATGTCATTATAATAAGGCAAAAATATATACATATCTTGGACAGTGATCTTACCACTAATTAAGTGATACAAGTAGTATGTCTATAATTTAATTACGTGTTAATAATAAACAATAAACTGTACATTTACGTCAAGTGCTAAGCTATGGCAGGCACATACTCATCCACTAATACAAACAATGTTTTGTATGCACAAGTGAGGGTACCATCATATGGATTAATGAGATGAAAAATTACTTTGTAAGTTTAAATAATTACCACCAAACTATGTTGTTCATAGTTTTTTTAGTTAATTGTGTGTAATAAAGAAGAAGGCCTATACTCAGCAGTGGGTAGATATGGGCTGGTTAGATTAGACCAAATTGTAAGTTTTACATTATTGTCTTAGGTCATAAATCTTTTCATAAATTACCATACAAAAGGCTTATTAACCCTTCGTCTGTGTTGGATAAGGATCAGTGCAAAGCATTTGAACCTATTGTTTTACATATCAATCACAATTTGATTGCACAATTTATCCACAGACAAGGGGTTAATAAAGTTTTAATACCTTCAAATGATGACATTCTTAAATTAAATTAAATTAAATAAATTAAAAAAGCCTTTATACTTAATGTTTGTATGATTTAAAAAAATCACAGAAAAATGCAACTAAGCATCATTACCATTTGCTTGCTCTTATCCCATTTTCTTACTTGGAGTTGGTGCAATAAAATGCATAAATGTGAGTGAAAAAAAATACTATATTTTAGTTTGAAGATTTTTGGGCAATCAAAGGTTGATAAAGTTAGGCCTGTGGGCACAGCATATTGTAACAAGTGCGCCATTTGTGAAGAATTTTAAACAAATCTATCCCTAAAACTCTTTTTTAGGGTTCCGTAGCCAAAATGGCAAAAACGGAACCCTTGTAGTTTCGTCATGTCCGTCTGTCCGTCTGTCCGTCTGTCCGTATGTCACAGGCATTTTACTCGAAAACTATAAGGTGTATTTGAATAAAATTTTGAGGATAGGTGTATTTTGTTAGCCGCTACATAGTTTTGTAATTAAAATGACAAAAATAATTTTTTTTAGGGGTGCACTCCATACATAAAACTAAAAGTAAATTTTTTTTTTCATTGTGACCCCCCGTGTGTCACATCAATCGATAGGCCTTTCAAAATAAATATAAGGTTTCTTAGCATTTTTTTTGATTAAGTGAATAGGGTCGGAGATAATCGCCCCGAAAGTCACTAAAATTCTGTCCCCCCCCCTCTAATTTTTGAACGGTGTATTTTAAAAATATGAAAAAAATCATGGACATAGGCCTTATTAATTTCATTCACCGAAAATTGTTTTGAACAAGATCGGTTCAGAGGTTTTCGAGATATTGCTGAAAAACTGCCTTCCTCGAAGAAAAGGACGTAAGTGCCGTAAAATTTCTGTGACGATACGACCTTTTTAATAGGCACGGAACCCTTCGTTTTGCGTGGTCCGACACGCACTTGGCCGGTTTTTTTTACTCTCTATCCTTGTGTACATATTAACTTTACCTAAAAAAATGGGATTAATAGTAGTCGTCCTGCACCTGGGTATATATTCTTATTTAATTATAATAATTCTTACCTAGACACATGACTGTGATTCCTGAAGAGTGTACTGCTCCTGGCGATGAATCTAATTAAGCTCGAGGTACTCATCTTCCAATAAAAATTTGGCACTGGCTAACAGCACTAACTTTCTCCTGGTTAATGACCGAATTCCTGCAATCATTAAGGATGTTATAACAGAAGTGAGTCAGAAAATCAATGAAGGTAAGTGGTATGATTATAAAATACCGTATTACAGATGGCACCTAGTAACACGACCCCCTGTATAAATAACTGCGAAATTATTAACGTTATTCACGTAGGAGATATATTACAACAACGACTGCTTAGTTCTGGGTGCTACTGTTTAACTGTTATCAATCAATCAATGTGAATACTGTACTGTCAATGTCACCAGTTGTCAGTTGTCATCTCGTAAACTTCTGCAAAATTTCAAGGAGTTTAAAAAGTACCTCGAACAGTATTAAGATTGTTTCGCTTACCGACTTACATAAAGCCTGAGGGCCTTATGTAAGTTTTCCCGCTCTGTTGCACTTACGAACGAACTCGCAAGTCTGACAGAGAGGGAAAACTTCGAATGCCTTTCGCGGTAGGCCCTCTGTCTCACAATGGCGCGGCCACAGGGCCTACCGCGAAAGGCATTCGAAGTTTTCCCTCTCTGTCATACTTACGAATTCGTACATAAGTGCGACAGAGAGGGAAAACTTCGAAAGCCGTTCGCGGTAGTCCCTCAGAGGGCCTACCCCGAAACGATATTCGTTTTCGTTCGTGTATCTCCGTCTCTGTCGCACTTGCTAGTTCGAGCGACAAACGGGCCTCTCACAGACTGGCGCGGCCTGGCCGCGGCGGTCAATAGTAAACTTGTCATTAGCTGTCAAATTTACTATGGACCGCCACCGCAGGCCGCGCCTGTGTGATGTAAGCCTTAAGTTTGTTGGGTACCGTCTAGCAGACCCTTTACGAAACGTTCGCGTCGCGTCAAAATTTGAAACCAATAGAATAGATTTTGTAGTTGATCGAGTTTCCTTGCTTCTAAGATTCCAATTTTTTTTAATTTAACTATTTGTGAAATATTGATTGAGATCAAAGACTACAATATACTGATTGACACAATTGAAACAAAATTTTCGCAACCAAGCATTTTTGACACTCCTTACCAATAGATTTCAAGAAACTGCTATGCAATTGCAATTTCATCATCATCACCGCTCATTCTTATGGAAAGTCAGTAAGTGCTTATAGATTTTATTGTCAACTTAATAGCTGTAACTGTATACTAGTGGGTACCTGAAAGGCTGATGCAGAAAGAAACGTTCACAAGGCAACTGCGCATGCGGGCTGATTGAATAGTTTTGCACTGTTTTGCATTTGCAGTTGCACTTTGCAGCTTTAACAAACGACTGGTAAACATTATTTAAGCTAGGCTTGTAGGTATAAGTACACGGTGGAAAGTTGAGATGGGGCAGTAAGGGCAGCTATTAGATCCATTGCTGCTACGCGAAAATGCTCTTAGGAGACCTTTACTAACTTTTTAAATTAGTGATGCCAATCGACATTTTGATCAAAGGTACGGTCAGCAAGAAAATCGACAGATTTGAGTATTTTTTTTAGTTCCAATTGGTCCCATTTCTATCAAGGTTACGTAAAGGTCTACTAAGAGCATTTTCGCCTTACTGCCCCATCTCAACTTTGCACCCTCTATACAATTGTCAGCAAGACTACTTTATTGTGCAAACAAACTTATATTGTATTTTCATTTCTTTCTAGTCATTTGTAAGGATATGATACTGGCATGTAAACAGTCTATCTTCCTCATCATAATTCGGTATAGTGGGGAGATACTTAAGGGAATAAGTGGACTTGCTTGAAATTGAAGGAAATTAAGGTTCTTTCATATGAAGGCATAGGCTCAAAATACACTTTGGAAAGTAGCGCATCCGGTGAGAAGAAGCAACCAAAAAATCACTAGTTTCTCACTTTTCAAAAGTCATTTGAGGACATCACCCCGACTGGCTGACTTAACCTTGTAGACTTCGCTAAGCATGTGGGAACCTACTTGTAAAGCTGACGATCCTGGGTTTCAATCCCAGGAAGGATGAATTCTAAGGATCATGATTGATCATAGATAGATAGTAGGTCTAGAATTTTTGGGTAATAGTTTTGTTTATTCATAAAATGAAATGTGATAATCTTCTCTGCGTCAATCTTAATAAACAGATGAAATCAAACAGTGTGATCCAATTTCCATTTTATAATATCAAAATTTGTATACATATTTACATCCATATTGTTAACAGTCGCACATACATTCAGCTCTAACAATATAACTATTACATCTAGTTTTCCTTACATGTGGAAGTAAAACTAGTTATCCTTACATGTGGAAGGGAGAATGTGAAATATTATATTTTTAGAGTTGTTTGATATCCTTAGTAATAAAGTTATCAGTATTAGATTAATATACATTCTAACTTGTTAAAAACTAATCATTATAAAATTTTCATCACACATTCATTACATAACTTTCATCACAATACTATAATACCTTTTTTCTAACTCATAAAAATGCAGCTATATACTCGTACCTAAAGTTAATTACATTTCGTCAATTTATAATTAACATAGACGTTAGATTAAAAAGTCCAGCTTTTTTTATTAGATTTGTCGTCTGAAAATATTGTCCAGAATTTGAAAGAATAGGTTGTGGGGTAGGCCTCTGGTGACCTGTTGTATTTGTGTTCTAAGGAGATCGTAGGTTGTGTCTTCATACACCGAGTATGTGTGTGGCAGTTGGAGAGACTCATACAGATCTTTGATTTTCTCCACACTCTCCGGGTTGGAGTTTCCATAGTGGTCTTCAAGGACTTGTCTCTGGGCCGGAGAGGCTCTCTGCAGGGCCACTACAGCAAGCCACGTGCACTTGCCGTCTTGTATGTCGGTGCCGTTTTTGCCCGTGACGGATGAGTCGCCGAAACAGTTGAGGAAATCATCCTGGAAATTATACATAGATTATTTTGTCAGATTTATAATAAACTCTGGGGTATGCTCTACCAACTTCTAGTAGGTATTCTAAAATTATATAGCAGGTATAACTTCTACCGGGAAAAACGCTACGTGTATGAGAGGATGATGATTCGCTAACACAACCAACCTGAATCTGGAAGAACTGTCCCATCTCCAGCAGTATAGTCTTCGCCTGTCTATGTGTCTCCGGGTCATCGATCCCGGCCATCAGCAGCGCCAGTCCCACCGGCATTTGGAACGTGTGATAAGCCACTTTGTACTTGGCGATCGTCAGGTATTTCTCCATGGTGAAGTTCGCCAAGTCCGGCTTGTCCGCTTTCATCATTGATTTAACTAAGTACTGGCCGGTGGAGCATTTGAGGAGCATCTGGAAAAAGAGGATTTACTTAGATAATTTCATTGAAGACCTGGGGTTTCTCACTATGTTACTAAGTAACTCAATGCCGTCAATTAGGAATGTTTATATGTAGGCAGTCAGAAGGAGGTTAATTTGTTTGACTAGCTTCTGTCCGTACGTCGTACGTATGAGGATAGATTAAAGCCTAGGTCAGATATTCGTTATTCTGTTCTATATACAACATATAGATTATTATTCATAGTCATATTCCATTTTGAAGATTTTGCGTGAGAGTAGGTAAAGCAAACTACAACCGATATATTTTGTCGATGGAGACGAAGGTATAGTTAGATGTTGTTTAAACATCCTCCTCACAAACATCATAATTTCGCTTTTATATTATGTAATACTAGTAAGAAGTAGGATTAATAGATAGTATGAGCAACCTTGAATCAATAACACGAGGTCGTGATAGTTATTGACGCTTATCAATACGACAAATACCTATACATTTTGCTAGCTCTGTTGTCAGGTGGAAAAAAACAATCGACTACCGCTTAGCTCAGCGTCACGTCATCCACAACAACGATATCAGTAGGTTAGCAACGTTATCACACATCATCGTAGAGAAAACTGCTTTATCAATAGGCATGATAACAAAGTTTTTATCACGATGCCATTCGTACCAGTTTTTGGAGAGGAGCAAATGTTTGTATGGGAGCAACTACAATTAAAGAACATAAATACCCAAAAAATTGTGACAAAGATTTACCTCGCTGGCGGTATCCCAAACGCTTCATACTGATTGACTCAAAAGTATGACGTCATATCTACTTTTCTATTTGAACTAATCATTGTAGAGAAAATTAAGTAAATTGCTGTTTTGGTCGCGAAATACTGCGTTTAGTTAGGTCCATAGTTGTCATACAATTTTGTTTCTATAAAAGCGTAAGGATTCTATTGGTAGCTTTAAATATACACTTGGACGACAAAAAAAAATCAAGTTTTTTCTATACTTTCAAGGTTCATATCTTTTTATGATATTAATTTTATTTTTTAAATTTATACTTTATTACAATAATTTGTCAATTTTAACATGAGTCATCATGCCTATTATCAGCTATTGATTAGGAAGTATGAATTAGTTATCAGAACCTATATTAAAACAGATGGGCACAACGTGCTTATAAAAAAAAAACCTGCATGTAACCAAATAATATTAAGGAAATAAAACACACGATGTATCTAAACGATTTGTTGACACTGGCTATCTCTAATCTCTACCGGTAGTTAAAGGCCCGGCCGATAGCCAAGAGTAAGTAAGGAAAACAACAATTATCCGGCTAGTATTGGTACCGTCATTCATTTGAAATGTTTGGTCTGGTCATGGTCCCACCAAGCTACAAGACTAAGACAGTTCGCAGTCGATTCGTCGGGGAGACCCATGTATTTATGTTTATTCTATTACTCTCGTAATAAAGTCGATCATGGATAGGTAGTTGTTTTGTTAGGTACAGACCTCGCAATTATAAAGGAGTAAGTACGTTTTGTAAAGTAATGGTGGAGGCTCTGGTCTTACCTCGTTGAACATCTCGATGACGTTCTTGTAGTAAGGCTTGGCGCTGAAGTGCCTTTTGAGGGTAGAGTACATGGCGGACTGAACCAAGATGGCGTCGTTGATCCCGTTCAGGCCGACCTCGGGCCGGCTGTGCCAGCTCGGGGCGCCCCGTCGCATCTCTCGGCCTTCGATGAGGTCGATCATCAGCAGTTGGTGGGCGTGGAACTGAAACGAAATAGTTTAGGTTCATTGATTGTTGAACAATAACATGAGATAAGAGCGAAGGGTTTTTAGGGTGGGTTGCATCAAATCGTCTGTAATATTAAACAGTTGTTATCCAATTAATATTTCACCTTTACGTGTTGCACTAGCAGCAAAACATGCGAGACTATGTTATTACTAGCTTGTGCCCGCGGCTTCGCCCGCGTACTAAAAGTAATTTCAACCGTTTACCTACAAAAAAGTTGCGTCTCAGTTTGACCCGTATGTTCCAATTGAATTGCAATTTGGCACAAATACTTTCAAGAATTTTCATGTTCACAATGTTAAATTTGCGATGCCATTTTCGTAATTTACGTCCCAAAAAACCAAATGAGTGAATTTTTAAAAATCATCTTAGTGCACCCGAACATATAAGGAACCCATGTGCCAACTTTGGAATCTCTATATCCAACGGTTTGGGCTGTGCGGTGATATGTCAGTCAGTTTCTTCTTGTATATAATCATCGATTCTATATATATACTCTACATATCGACTCTACATACCAACTCTACATACCGACTCTACATATCGACTCTACATATCGACTCTACATATCGACTCTAGATACTGACTCTACATATCGACTATACATATCGACTCTAGATACTGACTCTACATATCGACTCTACATATCGACTCTACATATCGACTCTACATATCGACTCTACATATCGACTACATATCGACTCTACATATTGACTCTACATATTGACTCTACATATCGACTCTACATATCGACTACATATCGACTCTACATATCGACTCTACATATTGACTCTACATATTGACTCTACATATCGAATCTACATATCGATTCTACATATCGACATATCGACTCTACATATCGACTCTACATATCGACTCTACATATCTGGACCCCCATATAAAATTTCACCCCCTCTTTTAAGGGGTTGGGTGCAGATTTCCAAAAAAAATGATGCACGATTTTTTTGTTAGTCACAAATAGTCCGCATACCAATTTTTAGCTTTCTACCTTGAAAATTGCGGAATGCTCCATACAAACTTCCACCCCCCATTTTAGGGAAGTGGGGGGTTAGAAAGAGACAAAAAGTAGCCTATGTCACTCTCCATCCCTTCAGCTATCTCCACTTAAAAAATCACGTCAATTGGTCGCCCCGTTTTGCCGTGAAAGACGGACAAACAAACAAACAAATAAACAAACAAACACATACACTTTCCCATTTATAATATTAGTATGGATTGAAATAGGTACCTTTTTTGTACCATGTATTAAAAACCTAAGTAGCCTCAAAAAGTTCCCCTCTTGGTCGTAATATCCAACCCGATTGAAGAGACGGTAAACGATTCAAATTGATTGCCAGTTCTCAGAAAATTTGGTAGAATGCCAATTATAACAAGAAGCTTGATTCGGATCAATATATTGCTGTTTTGTTTATAAAAGTCGATGAAAGATACGTTAACGTGGACGCGTAGTTACGTTTATATGTCAGAATTGTTTTGCACCAACTAATTTCAATTATGTAGGTACACGAAAGGTCTCATTTAAAGCGTTGTAAACACAGTTCGTTTCGTATACAATTAACCAGTTAAACTAATTGAAGCTCTATTTATAGGACGTAGAGAGTATTTTTGCTTTGCTATGCAAACGCAGCACGATATATACCTGCATATCCATTGAAGCAAATTACGAAACCATGCTCAATAAGTCGACACAGGTGCATAGTTTACATAGGTATGTTATAGTTAGGCTATGCGTTAGGTACCTAGGTAATACAGATCTAGTGCATAATGGGGAACTTGTATGGGACTTAAATTTCGGATAAATTGCACTCAATCGATGAGGATATAATGTAGAAATATCATACAAAAGAAAAGAAAAAGAAAAAAAAAACGATTATATTAGTTTCTCACAGTAAAATGACAAAAAAATTTTTTTTTTGATAAAATAACAAACAGACTGAATATTGAGTTAGAAATTATATTTTGTATGACAAGTATAGACTTTAACGCAAATTTTGTGGAGATAATTTCAAATTTATGATTTAGGTACTCCATAGTAAACGCGCCAAGAATATAAGTTGTGACGTCATAGCATAAGCCCGTTTAATATAAAGCGTTTTCGGTGGGTGCCGGCGCTGCAGATTTCAAATGCATATAACATCAGAAAAAGAAAGCATAAGAAAGTTTTAATGTTACAGTTCATATTCCTCTGGATTATACTTTTGATTTTCGTAATAAAATAAAAAGATGCAAGTTTCCTATTTTTATTTGGAAACGTTCGTGTTTGTCATGCTAATTCAGTCAACCTCAGTACTTTTTGTACTGCGACCGACTGAAACAGCAAGACACGTTCGTACGTTTCCATGAACATATACGATGGAAAACAATTAGGCACTACATCTGTGCATTGTTTGAGTTTCTCTCCTAACGAAAATCAGTAGTGGTGTGATTGTATTTAGTTAGATGATACTGATAGTAATGTAATCAAATTGATCCTAAGTTACCCCCGGGCTCCAAGCCCGCAGGGAGCCGCCAAAATAAGAACGGGTCGCGTGAATAGGTATGTATGTCAGCCGTATATATGGCATATTTATGTATAAATATCTTCCTCACGGTGGTGGTACCTAAGGGCCGTTACAGGCAGCATTGCAGCTACTTTTTGGCTGCAAAAGTGCAGTTTGAAAGCAGTTGACATAAATGCGTCAAAACTGCACTGCATTCAAACTGCAATTTAGCAGCTGCTGTAATGCATTCCGTCTGTAACGACCCTAACCGCGACGCGACCTACCTACCGGCGATATCTTTGTTAGGTATTTACATAACTGTTATTAAATTTGGGTGCTTAGACGTGAACAAAAACCGCTGGTTGTTATCGGGGTGCACGGCAGCCCCCCGCCAAGTTGAGCAAAATAAAACAAAAGCACGGCCGTACCGACATCCTTTCTTCGAAACCATTCGGGGCGTTTTCGACCCCCCTGTAACTTTGTTTTGTATAAAGCTAGAAGCCTGAGTTTTCAGTGACCAAGAGGGCATTATATAACTATCTAGATATATAGATATACAGCCAAATTACATTCATTTTGAAAATGTAATTTAAGAACTGTTGTATGCTAAAGTTTCTTAGTTTCCTCAAAGGACACACTCCCTCACTCACTGACTCATGGTTATCATAATTCTAAGGTATTTCTAGCTATAGCAAAAGTTTCAAATTTTGAACACTACCAGTGTTCAAGCTATAAAGTAATCCAAAAGTCATAACTACCTAAATTTTAGTCCAGTTTTCTAGATATACAAACTGCTTAAGTAAACAAAGTCAATATATTTATTAAATAAATAAAGATGTCTAATATTGATTCGCTCACTTTAAAATAAAATGTTGTTAGTTAACTAATTAGGTCACACTTTAATGACAAAGTGGTTTGATAGTTCCCTAGATTTTTGTTAACTGACTTGGTCTTACGTTACACAACTTTTTACGGTGGAATAACTGCGTTGCAAAACTTGAATTTTTGTACATGATAATGTTTTTGATGGGATTTATTATATCTTTTTTACAGAATGTCGCCGGTTCGGTCCAGCAGATCGCAAAAAAACCGGTTTCTAATCCACGAACAACCACATATCACATACTTACGCCTTTGTTGAGTTGTTAAACTAGGTAGGTATATATATTAAACCCGGATTAATAAACTATTCAGTATACAAGCATCCTGTGTAATAGTCACTTACTTCCAAGTATTAACTAGTTAGCTATTAACGACTCGATTGTTATACTAATTACGCATTTATGGCTACGATCACGAGTTACTAACTCATCTGACGTTTAAACAAGTAGTAAGTTGGTAAGTAGTTCGTTCAGACGACACCCTAAATGTAGATATATCTGCTTGATATTTTATTTTACATACTAAGTAGGTATATATGTATATTATACCAACGTATCAAACAATCTCTGCTCATATTGATAGCCAGTCTGACTGGTTTTCAAACGTTCGAAACAAAACACGACTAACGTTCAGTGCAAAATGAGCTCAGAATTTTAAACAGTCAACAAAAATTATAAGTACGCATATAGGTAGGTATGTTTGTGTTTTGTTTAGGCAGCAAACAAGGATACATCGGTAAAATATGTATATTAACAATTACATATTAATTTGAAAACGATAGCATTAATTTAATTTTAACGGCATATTTTTAGGTAGGCAGAATACTTGTGTAAATTCTTTGAAGAAACACTAGTCAGCCTAGTACCTACTTGTGTCACTGCTCCAAATACCAAAAAAATCTAAAAATACAACCGCCCATTGCATAAAATCAATGGATGGTTGGTGTAAACAAAAAATCTTGAGAAGGTACCTACTTAGATACAAAAGAGTTGTCATGATGTAAAATGTAAATGAGCACGCTATGTAGAAGTACCTAATGGAATTTTATTCTGAATTTGACCTGCCCAGTTCAAATACGAATGTTGTTTGTCATTCCGTTATCGGCATCCATGGCAAGACGATAACGCTTGAACCAAAGGCCCAGTCTACTAGTTATTTAACAAAACGCACCAAACAGATGTCATTGTTTGTATATTCAATTTGGTCCGTAAATTTGGTTTATTTTATGAAGACATTGAACGCACCTTCATACATAGAAAAAATAACATCTGAATCGTCAACAAGTTACCTAAAATTCATCGACATCCAGGAAAATACCCTGAAGCCTGAGGCTTATATTTTTATAAAACTAAATAAGTAACTACCAACTTAATAGTGAGTAATTTCTAAGGGGTTATAAGACATAAATATATATAAGAACATTCAGAACTAGCTTTTGCCCGAGGCTTCGTCCGCGTGAAACTCGCCTATATAGTAACTCCATACAAAATTCCGCCTCCCATTTCAATTATTTCTGAAATAAAAAATATCTCCATCCATACCAAATTTCATCCCAATCGGTTCAGCGATATAAGCGTGAAAAGGTAACAAGCAGAGTTACTTCCGCATTTATCCATAGGTACCTACTAATATTGTAAATGCGAAAGTGTGTCTGTCTGTCGGTCTGTTACCTCTTCACGCTAAAACCGGTGAGCCGATTGAGATGCAATTTGGTATGGAGATAGTTTGATCCCGGGGAAGGTCATAGGATAAGGTCAGAGGCTACAGGCTAGTAATATTATAAAGTACTGCGTAAACGTGTACTAACTATACCTACTAAGTAAACGGTTCAGTGGTTTAAGCGTGAAGAGGTAACAGACAGACGGACAGACAGACATAAATAGAGACACACTTTCGCATTTATAATATTAGTATGAATATAGTATAGGATCACGAAGTCTGGAAACGGAAGGGGAAAACTTTGCCCAGCAGTGGGACACAACGGGCTCTTAATAATAATAATAGTATTTATAGTACGGAATTATAGATATAAGTAACTCCACAGTTCCACACGCCCACCCAACCGCATTCAGTCTAAAAGAACCGAACATCCCAGTCAATCCTGATCTAAAAATAGGCCCGTCACTTCTCTAAGTGGTCTAATAAATAAGAGAGAGACGGATAGTGCGAGAGAGCTCGAGAATATATCGCGGCCGTCTTGTGCTAACCGTGCAGCAAGCGCCGTACAAGCTAGTCGCACTAAATACTTCGCGACTTTGCGCTAAATACGCTAACCATGGTTTTTCATCTCGTAACAATTTAGTTCTAATGTTCTAATTGGGAATTTTTGGCCATCCTTTAAAAACTTTTGAAACGCTGCTCTATACATTACACTTAGATTGGATATTGTATTATTGCAATGCTTCTCATGCGATCTTGGGTCTAAGCAGAATTACTTAGGTATCTTAGAACCGGTTATCTGTTGGCGACCATGTTTACTTTGCATGAGTGGCATGAGGTTTCCAGATAGATTCCCGATTGAATCAATGAAAAACATTATTCTTTGGATTCTAGATGTGTTTGCAAAGGCTCTCAGCCTAAGTATATCAGTCGTGTGGTTCTAAACCATATTTTATTAAAAGTAATACGTATAAACTTACCATTTCTGTGCACCATCCCATAACGTTGGCCAAGTGCACGTTGTCCCGGGTGAGGTTCTCAGGTTTTTCTAACAGTTTATACGCCATCACTGTGGCGAGCCCTCGATTCTTCTTCCCATTTGGCACGTTGTATTGCAAAAGCTGTAACAAAAGCATTATTCAAGACACATTTTTTAGGAACACAAAGGAAATAATGAGCACATCGCAATCTATTATAAGGTAGTGTTTGACCAAGTGCTGGCAGTTTTATTGGATTCGTCATCAATGTTGTGAATATTAAATTGAGGCTCAACTTAAATGGCGCCTGGTGATATCATTATTTGTTTACACTGTTATACATTTTAGCGAGCATTTAGCCAAATCAAGTGTGCGGCCACGTTTTTTGTTATCAAGATATTTGATGCATCAGTGACATGGTAAATATTGTGATACTGATAATATATTTATCTAAAACGTGATTATCTTTATGGTAAATGCTGCCATTATAAGTTATTTTATATTCGGCATTCTGAATAATGTAAAATCAGGACTGATCGAAAGCATACATAAGAAATCATACGTTTATACGCGAGGTACCTATACCTACCATAAGCTACGAGTACTCTGCAATTTCAAACTGCTTTCTCCGGCTTTCAATATCAACACATACGACGAAGTACACGGCACTGTTATGCACTGATTTACCATGCCTTTCAACGTTCGTATTGTTGTGGCTTCAATAAATTACAAATAGGGATTATTTGTTATTGAGTAGGAATGATAAAACAATATACGGATTAAACAACAACGGTAAACAATAGCCGGTATTATTGCTAGGAAGCGATCAACGCACAAACATTTTGGAACAAGGAAATGACAAAAAATTATTAAAAAACAACTAAAGCAATAACCGAGTAAATATTCCAAAAATGACCATCTTAAAAATAATCCAACATAAATACATAGATAGATATCAAGTAAACATACATACTCCTACATATAAAAAAATTGCACTTGATTATGAACCTATTAAGTTCTGTAAATAAAACTCCCTACATATAAATTTTACTACAATCTATCTACAGCTCAATAGCTTGAGTTTACCAACATTGTAAAGTATGTGATTCATACGATTATAATGCATATTATTGAGTAATTTCTTCGTAATGTAATTAAGATCAATTATGAAAACTTCACCGATAATAACGATAACACATTCTTTTGCATTGCACTGTCGCACTATCAAATGAACCGGCCTATGCCAATCCTACTTCCGATATCCAATGCATTGATGTAACTATTATGGGAAGTCTTATTATGTAGTGCAAATTAAAATTGTTGGCATATTGCCTAAAGTCTCATTTCTCCGAGCTGTTGATGTTGGTGAACTCAAGCCGCTACTGTGCCGCTACCCACTGACTAGCACAAAACGTACCTTAGCCAGCCATTTGCTGGCTTCTGGCACGTCAAGATGCTTCCCAGTCTCCGTGAGGTCCCTCACGATGTCCGGGAAGCAAGCCATGAACTCCCTGGACTGGTCCTTGGGGACTGCCAGTCCACGGGCGGCCAGGGGCATTTGCTGGGGAGTCAGGGTCGACAGGAATCTAGAGACCAAAAACGTTCGCTCACACACATGGGGCAGTGCACGATAGTTCTGGCTGTAGACACTGTGACTCCTTACACTTTTTAGAACGGTGCTTTTCAACATTATTCATGGCATAACCCCGAGGGCTTTTAGCTGAGGCTCTCCGTTGTTTTGGAAATCGTATTTTTATACGTTACCAATATCGACAGTAAATCACAAATTGTATGTCGAAAAACACTGCTACTGAAAACTCTATTCATTAATTTGTTCCAACAAGTCGAATTCAAATAAGACTGTTGATATAGGTAGTATGTTACACAATTATTTCTACGAGTTTCTTTCAGGCTTTGACTTCTAAAGTCTAAATAGTACCTACCTACAGTTACAGTGGAAGAGGACGTTTTCAAACATGCAATGAAATGTCATCATTACGTGCGTTACAGGCTTCACTCAAAGTATCACGTTTCGGGCGGAACAACTTGACAGAACTGTAAAGGAATTTCATACAACATTGAAGGCCTAGGCCGGGAATTACCAAAAAAGGAATGGATTTCGGGCCAATATTCCCACACACATGTGCGAGAAAGAGATTTCATGACAGTTAAAATTTCACCTTTTCGTAACTATTTTTTTTTTGCCTTGCATGATGCATTGTAAAATCTTGTATGATACCTACACGTGCGGATAGGTAATTCCCAACTCGTGTCGATCAAAAACAATACCTGACGGTTGTGTTTTTGGTCATCGTCACTCGTTGGGAATTACCTACTTTCCGCACTTGTATCATAATATCATAAATAACTATTTCCACAGGCCAGGTGATAGGTATTCAGTCTGATGTCAATGTCATAACACTGTCAAGAAAAATCTTTTGTGACTTTTGTCCCTTGTTCTGTACCCAAAGCCAGAGATAATAATGTGCTTTGTAACTGACTAATCTGGGTTAACACACAAACAGATACCTATATAAGTTATGGCATTTTAACCATCGTAACGGTGTAGTGCGATCACGCAGAAACGAACATTCGATGCATGATGTATACCTACTATACCGAACGTGATGCGAGATAAAGATTGAGTAAAAAAAACAGACTGCACCTGCATGGTACAACATTCATAAAAAAACGAAGGGTAGGTTTTTATTGTTTGGCAAAGAATAGATGTACAAAATTAACTGCAGTATAATTCTTAGATAGGTAGGATTTTTGTTATCTACTTAAAGTTATACTCTTTCATTACGTTTTTTCGCACACATTCAATAACTAAGTACATTTGTACTTTAGTTGGGATAGAAAACGCTCTAATATTATTCAGAATGTTGTACCTACGAGTATACTAGTTAGGAATCCATCCAGGTATCTACCCCCAAAACAATGTCACCTCGCAAAGCACAATATTTAAATTCCTATAATGATGCTGCGATCATGGTTTTGTCATGAACACGAAAGTCGAAATACTAAAACTAAAAGTATAAATAATGGGTCTAAAGAGGGGGTCGTCGCCACTGGTACCTACTAAATCAATTCGAAATGCATCGCTAGTCATGGAGTGAACGCATGATCGTCATATCAGCGGATAGGAACTAACAAATGCTAACTGAAGTAGGTACTTCATAATTATTTCATAATAATCATAACTATCACAACGTTATAAAGTCAGGCCTGAAAGAAACTCCATAGGTTTCGTAACTTGCAAAAAGTTAGTCCTAATTTAACTTCGCGCACGGTAAACTGAGTTCACTGACCTGTGGTATTTCTGCAGTTTGAGCAGCTTCTTCGGCAGGCCGGTTTCGTCGTTGCTCTGAGACTTGTTGGTAGGCTGGTCCAGTTTAGGCACCATGGCGTCCGAGTTCGTCACGCTGGTAGTCTTGCTTATCTGCCGACGGACTTCATTCTTGTAAATCTTCACGATCTTCTCCAGACTTTTCGCCGTTGAAAACATCTTGTTTTTTTTTCCTTTTGTGTTTGTATTAAAATCTCCAAACACTTAGTATGCGCATAAATTCAATAGTTTGGCTTGTTCAATTCTCATAGATTTAACTTCAGTGTAACTGTTATCGCCTTGCGCACGGGCGTCTGATCAACATGGGCATGTATGACCGACTGAGTCTTTGTTGTGTTTCGGTTTCGCCTCCTTGCCTTGCCTTGCCGGTTTCACTCTACACTCAATCATAATACAGTGTAGTGATGCCCCATATGTTTACATCTGATTCATCGATACAACATCCTCATTGTTTTATATAGCTTAAACAATAAACACTACAAAACAAATGCCGTCGGTTAATACTATTGTGTTTTGACCGCAATTGTATTTTGTTTTGTATAATCAATGACAAAATTGGTTCTAGTACCTATTGTAACTTAAATCAATTATTACACATTTCAGTAGCTCTTTAGGAATAGGATGAAGGATATACGTAAACTAGCAGAATAATGGCAATATAACAATAACCAGAAATATGATATTATTATGACTCTCAATCATATAATCTCATTCTCAGCATTACTCGTTTTTGATATTCGTTATAGTCTGCTCTAGCCCCTGTTCTGTCTTATTACCCGACTGCCAAAGGAGGAGGGTAATGTTTTTCGAGTGTATGTAAGTATGTATGTCTGTTTCTTTGTGGCCTCCTGTAGCCTAAACGGCTTGATGGATTTTAATGTATGAGGTGTCGTTGGATTCCTCTTAATCGTGGGAGTGACATAGGCTATTATATTTGTCAAAAAGCAGTCGAGTTTTTCGAAAATTCTTTTCACTTGCGAGCGAACGAAATTCTCCGTTTCAGCTTGGGTAATTTTTTTTTATTAACTATACTTACACTTAATATTTTTCTTTATTAACCATACTTACACTTAAATAATCGAATTAAAGCATATTTGTTACCATTATAGTGCTAAAAGTAGTTTTTTTTCGCTTTTACTCAACATTTATAGCACTTTTACAGCACGCTTTCCTTGTTATTCAGCGCTCATTTAACCTTTACAGGATTTTAGTTCCAATTCGCGTCGAGTAAACCTTAGGTACAGCACTTTTACTCGAGTATTCTTAGCGCTTGTATAGCATTAAATAGCAAAGCGGAAACGTGCTCGGTACTTTTATAGCACGTACATTTGCTGGTTGGTATAATATTATTATTATTATTTTAGTTTTCATTTAGAATTGGATTTTGATTGACTATTATTTATTAGATAAGTATGACACACTAACGATCTTTATTTGAATCCATGCTATTTTAATTTTATGAAATTACATGTAAATTTTCATAATGAAGTAAATTAATCTAATCTAATCTAATCTAATCATGGTGACAAATACTTAGAGATATTTTTGCGTACTATGTATTTCTTCAACAGTATATTATAGTACAAAGAATCAAAATATAGTACAATACTACCTATTTAATATATTACGGTTGGCAACCCTAACCGAATATGATCAGGTTATCACTTACCTATAAGGGGTCATTCATTTATTACGTAAGACAAATTTAACCACTTTCTGACTCCCTCCCCCCTAGCGTAAGTAAAACTATGTGACTTTGATGAACATTTTCCTTGTAACGTAAGACATGTTCGGACCCCCTCGCCGCCCAAATCGTCTTACGTAATAAATAAATAAACCTTTACAAAGCAACTTGCCTTTGTTTCAACTTTATGCGTTGCGCGCATTCCATAACCATCGTTTATCGACACCCAATAAACTATCGACAACGCACTAAGCGAACCATCGAGCCCCGCCCATGCCTAGAAGGCTGCGTGCGCAGCAAAACAAACACGTTGCCCCCACCTCGGGGCTTGCCACGCGGGCGACGTCACGTAGGCATACCGGCACCCGGCAACAACGCCGGGCGCCGTCCCCGGTCCATACCAGTGTTGCACGCAGCTATTAACGTGACCCAAAAAGTTACGCTCTGTCTCTGTCTGTGTGAGAAAAGACACGTATGTAGTATTTTATAACCCATCAATTTTGTTTGTAGTCTAATATAAGGTACACATACATACATAGATGACCATATTGTCCATATTAAAAAAAAATCCTTATAATGTGCAATAAGGTTCACAAAATGACTACACAAGCGTACACCAGCCACACCTACATGGAACATCGATTCTTAGGCATGCTGTGTGCAGTGTCTATCGGCTATCCTTTCTTGTCCATGTTCAACTAAGCGCTTCATCGTTTTTTTGAACCCTCATAACTTGTGTTTGGATTATACCAGATAAATTAAATTCTCGGGATATGATGTCAATAGTAGACTTCTTAAACATATAAAGTTTCAATTGCATAGCTCACTTTAGATTTTATTGATATCTAAAAAAACGCCGATTTCGTCACTTCACTCACGTTGATCATCAAAACCCTTAGGGTACTTCCTGAAGTCCTAGAAAGCTGAAATTTGGTATATAAGCCAGTATTAGTACACAGGATGTAAGCCAGTAGGTATTAGATTAAAACTAGGGGATGACATTTTGTATGAGACTTCCGCAAATTTTGATGCTAGAGGTCTGAAAATAGATATATGGACTCCTTGTTATAAATAATAAAATACATATTTCAGGATTTATAGTAAATCACCCCCCCCACTCTTTAAATTAGGGGATGGAAGTTTGTATGGGTTTTCCCATACACTTCTTAAGAAATTACCTTATAAAAAGCTTGTTAAAAAGGAATAAGATCCCACTAAAAACATTACATGTAAAGTGATTGCCAAGACACAGTAGCTAATATAGCTTTCAGCGTTAAAAATATATCAGATCGCATGTAGCGCCAAGCTTCCTACTCCACACACACGGCTTAACTCTACTAGCCACGCTCTACAAATTCTATATCTTGGCTAAAAAATATAGACCCGTCGCTTATTAATATCATCATAAATTCATACTGTATGCGCGAGAGTTTGTGCGGCGACCGGGTTGTGCCCAACAAAGCTATACTTATCACAACAAAACAGTAGTGTAGTTTTTCTTCACAGTTGAAGCGTTATCATAATGAATTTATGAGCTTGGCAATCTGTTTTACAACATGCAATATTTGGTGGAGTATCATTTCGTTTTGTCGAATGCTTTGCCTTAAAAAAAACATGCTACATTTTTTGCACTTCACTTAATAGTTTGACTTGTTTCTCGCAATTCCATCCGCATTCGCTCGTAATATACTTACTAATAAATAGGTATATATGAGATGAATTAGATTTTCACGATTCTCATACCTTATTTTTACTAAACCAATATATAGAGCCTAGCAGAGAATGTGGACGCCGGGTTCCTTTAATATAATAATAATAATAGCAATAGGATTATGATAGCAAAGACAGCCAAGCCGCTTACTACAACGTTATAACACGTTATAATCTGAGGGCCTAACATGACTATACAAGTATTCATGATTCTAACCTGCCGTGGACAACCCTGACACCAAATGTGTGCAAGCGCACCGTCTGTATCTGGGTCGTTCTTCTTTTTTACCGACAATGATCCGAGGTTTTTCTGTTTTTTTGGTTTTTGAACTATCGAAAATTGTGGTTTTGAAGTGCGATTTAAAAAAAAATGCATAGGTTTCTTCATTAGAACTAATTAAAGTTTCCTTTCTGGCCAATATAAATATTTATTTACGGTTGGTTTCTAAAAAAAATCATGTGACAAAGTGGACTCTTTCAGTGGGGACAACATTTTGGTTTACTACTCTGTCACGGCATTCTACGAAAAAAAAAACATTAAAAAAAATGCTAGTTAGAGAAAGTGAAATATTAAACATCACTAATTAATAAAATAATATGGACGTTCATTCGAAGATTATAAAACCGTAAACATCATTACTCAAATGAGATGCCGTAATAAGTCGAGGGACAGGCTATTGTCGGTCGAAAAGAAGAACGACCCATCTCTTCATTGCCTCTATCTTCATTTGACATGACATCGACACTTAGGAAAATGACAACATTGTCACCTACCTAATAAATAATGATGTACTTAGTTGTTACTTCGTTGTATTGTCCATTTATTTGTTGGTATTGCTAGATCACATAATCTTCAACATTAACAACACCTTCAGTGTTGTCGAATTAAGCTCTTGTCGATTGAATAATCGCCAGTCAAGAGTCTGCCAGCTTTTCCACTTCCTCACAAAACGCAGCGGCAAACGTTTCTTTCACCGTGTCCCTCTGCTCTGCCTCTCTGTCCATTTTTTTTAAAAGGACTTATCTGTACCTTGCAGCTGGCTTATCATCTTGTCTCTCTTATATCATATTAGGTAGGTACTTTGGATGACAGATGAGCCAATTTTCTGAAAAATTTCTTAATAAAGAGGGATTTTGAAATCCGATAAACTATCAATATATATGGATGCAGCCAATACTTGCTTATTAAAGTTTATTAATTAAAGTATCTACTACGAGTTGGTGTCTATACTGTCTATGTACTAAGGTGATCTACTCGTTACGCCTTGATCTAGTTACCAGGGTGCAAATGTTATTTATGAATGCATGTTTCCTTAAACGACTAGAACACATCTAGATCTAGATTACCTATTCGCTCATCGGAACCTGATGATTAAGATGATAAGAGTATTACCTAAGTAAGTAATATAAGTGAATGAAGCAAGAACGTTTGTCAAGATCATATTAGCAAGTGGAAAACCGTGATGATCTCTGCTTAAGTGCTTACCCCTTCGGGAGACAGGCGTGATTATATGTACTGCACAGCACCTCGATGTCCACGATCGACATTATTGTTTGTATTCAAAAACTATACGAGTATTAATATAAGTGAATGAAGCAAGAACGTTTGTCAAGATCATATTAGCAAGTGGAAAACCGTGATGATCTCTGCTTAAGTGCTTACCCCTTCGGGAGACAGGCGTGATTATATGTACTGCACAGCACCTCGATGTCCACGATCGACATTATTGTTTGTATTCAAAAACTATACGAGTATTAATATAAGTGAATGAAGCAAGAACGTTTGTCAAGATCATATTAGCAAGTGGAAAACCGTGATGATCTCTGCTTAAGTGCTTACCCCTTCGGGAGACAGGCGTGATTATATGTACTGCACAGCACCTCGATGTCCACGATCGACATTATTGTTTGTATTCAAAAACTATACGAGTATTAATATAAGTGAATGAAGCAAGAACGTTTGTCAAGATCATATTAGCAAGTGGAAAACCGTGATGATCTCTGCTTAAGTGCTTACCCCTTCGGGAGACAGGCGTGATTATATGTACTGCACAGCACCTCGATGTCCACGATCGACATTATTGTTTGTATTCAAAAACTATACGAGTATTTCTTCGTTGTACCGAACGATCGTTTCAAGTGGGCCATGGTAATGTGTATTTTTTGCTCCATGATTGATTTCTCCGCAACCAGACGAAAGCATTAGTTGCACGAAATTGCTTAATAAGCGTTGTTCAACGCCAATCTGTTACAAAATGTCGTTTACGACAACTCTAAAAAAACTGGCCAAGTGCAAGTGCAAGGGGCACGCGCAATGTAGGGTTCCGTAGTTGCCTGTCTGTCTTTGTACATCGACACGCGCGCGCGAACTTAACCTTTTGAGACGGCTGTGGACGCGGACGAAAACTAGTACCACTGAAGCCACGGACGGCCGCAGCCGCGCGCGCGCTTTGCGCTTTTTCGTTAATTTTATATAATAAAAAGCTTTACAAGTAACTTGAACCATTTTTTTAATAGTTCATGATACGTACATTAATTTTGACATGACAATATTTATCAGAATTTTCATTTTATTCATATTTTGTGTGGCTCTTGTTTTTGTTCTGGCCTCATGTTGGGCACCGTTTTGTTTTTCACCCTCGCTGTCAAAAGGTTAACGTTGCGGTTGCGCCACCCGAATTTGTTCAAAAGTTAGCTTTTCCAATTACAGTTTTAAGTCGGTCGACTATTATTACTCATTAACTAGTTATGTCTATTTATCCGTGATAGTTTTCCTTTTAAATTCATTACATGTTCTACATGCCACGAATTTTTTCACATACCCCGTAGTAACCATAGTAACGACACACACTTGACTCCAACAAAAACGCAATATCACGGAAACGGACCTCAGAATAGAAAAATGGTTTTCGAGAACCCTTAATATTTTTGAACAAGCTATCCAACGATACCCCACACCATGGAATTACCAAGAATGAAACCCACTTTACGTGTATCCTAAAAAAATGTTTTACAAAGTTTTATTCTACCATTTTGTCGGCCTGCTTGATTTATATATACCCATGCCGAATTACAGCTGCAGGGTCACTGAGCTAAGCCGCAGATGAACAGACATACAAGACAGACGGACAGACTGACATGGTGAAACTATAAGGGCTCCTTGTTGACTACGGAACCCTAAAAAGAACCTATAAAATGAAATTTATTTGATCGTAAGTAGGTATAGGTACAGATGTAGTGCATAATTATTTTCCATCGTATTTTCACGGAAACGTACGAACGTGGCTTGCTATTTCAGTCGGTCACAGTACAAAAAGCACTGAGGTTGACTGAAGCAACATGCAAATACGAACGTTTCCGAGAAAATACGATGGAAAACAGTTATGCACTACACCTATATTTAGTTCAGAGTTATTTAAGTTTGTTCTACATAAATTAGGTAGGTAATTTTACTTGATATTGTTGGATGCCAATATTATTCCAGTTTCTATGCATGATGTGATGATGCGTCCTACTCCTCGATATCATCATATTCATCATCATCATCCTCTTAGCCTTATCCCGTTTATTTATTCGGCTTTCTACATCCCAGATGTGCTTTAAAGACATAACAATCTTCATTAAAATAATTTCAATAGATTCAATCTATATAATTCAAGGTTATAAAGGACTACTGCAGCTTGAAAGCGAATATTTTGTATGGATCTTAAATACTGGCATGCCTGCTAAGTTGAAACACATCTAATAGGTGTAATTATCTTTTGCTGATTGCTTTACTGCCTTTATCATAGTCAATTATGAGTCATTTAACATTGTTCATATTTTAGATTTCTCAGACAATTTGAGTAACAAGTATAAAGTTAAGTGGTTCATTAAACGACTATCAGCGCGGCAGTTAACTTCAAATAAATGTTTTAAATAAGAACAAAATTTTAATGTTCATGCCAGCTCTGTTATCAATACTTACATCATTAATTTTATATTAATTCGATCGAATTGTAAACGGCAATGGATTCAAATGCAGTTCGAAACGTACGTTACACATTTTATTTTGTGGCTATCGATTCTTACTGACTGTAACGACATATATAGGTATTGCTAGTCAAGTTACCTAGTCATGAATCGGTAAAAAATGTACGTAATCCACGATAACAGCCATTTGTATAAATAGATTTCACTTCACAACAAAGCATGTGGTTCCGCTTTAAACTTAATTGAAAGAAACACGCCTTTAAACCGTGCAAAAATAGAACCATTCCACTTCCACAAGGTTAAGATCAAGGAGCTAGTATAAAACACGAACACGAAGCGTGGGAAAATATTGTAGACGAATACATTGCTCCTTAGAAAACAACAAATATGCGTGATTGTGATAAGAATGTAGCAATGGAAAACGAGAACGATTGTTTTGTTTCTATGGTATCATTTCTTATCTCGTCGTGCTGTAATAGTCAGTAAGCAATTATACGTATTTAATTGTTTGCCATTATGTTCTCTGCATGTGACATCTTGATCATAAAACATCTCATGTGTTGCCTAACCAATGTTTATTTATTTATTTAATTTTACAGGTTGTTAAATAGTGAACAGTGTAGGTATCAACATGCACCCATTTTGGGTATTGCAATATACTTAATCTAATTAAGTTATGATTCTTATGGGCATACATTACATTTGTGCCCTTACGTACCTGTTGATGGTAGGTCGTGGAGTTTAATTTCACATGGCTTGGTAATGTAAAAGGTGTAAGGTTATCATCTAAAACTTATTGGGAGTCGTCAAAACAAAAGGGATACATCTTCTGTGACTGTGATGACTACTTACGACAAATATAAATGTATCTTTTTATATCATAAGTTTGAAGAATAACATAACAATGTATTACTTGCTGATAAAGCCAAACCATAATCGAAAAATTTAATTCCTATCCACCGCAAACCACTGGCTTAGAAAATGGATCGAACACCCACGGAAATAGTTTATATTGTATTGAATGTAAGAGATAGAGCTACTTTGATCAAATACTGCCCACGTATACAGGAGACAGAAGCATGGAGATAGCTGATTAAAGAGCTAAGCTGCTGGGAAGCTAAGTATGAGATCTCCTGTAGTACTGTGCGCGGTAACTGTATCGTAGAAAGTGTTGGTTACGTTCTTACTCGTACGTTGAGGTAGAGCCGTTATTGTTATAATGAAAAGAAGGACATTCAGTTAATGATTCAATCTAAGCAATGCTAACATTCTAACATGATAACTATATTTTCCAATCAGTCAATAATTTCTTCTAGGTTTTCGTCTCTGGTATAGGTAAGGTACTAAACGCCTCCACACGAAAAAAATTAGCTTTTGTGTTGTGGTTTTGACCTCGATTGTTTCTGTCCGCTTCTATTTCACGAACTTGATTATCACCTGACAATCACAATTCACCGTACATTTTTGGGTAGATAACGTAAACGTAACGATAGTGGATACTCGACAGTGACCGTCTTTACTTGTAGACCCTAAATAATTTGTAAAACTTAAAATGCTTCTGTTAAATAAATGTGTGTTGTCCCTTTATTAAATATCAAAGTGACAGACAAAGATAAAATATTTTTAACGGAATTTTAGCTGAAATAGGTTTGTTGATCGTTTATGAATAAGGACATTAGGAATGTAAGTCATATTCATTTCATCATTAATTATCGGGTGACATTAGGCATGATGACTCATGTTAAAATTGATAACATAGTGTTGCTAAATGGATAGTAAACCATCAAATTATTGTAATAAAGTATAGATTAAAAAATATAATGAATATGATAAAAAGATATGAACCTTGAAAATTAGGAAAAAAATTGAATTGTCCAAGTGTAAATTTAAAGCTACGAGTACCAATAGAATCCTTACGCTTTTATAGAAACAAAATTTTATGACAACTATACAGCAATTTACTTGATTTCCCCTACAATGATAATCATTTACATCATTCATTGAATGATTAGTTCAAATACCAAAGTGTGACGTCATACTTTTGAGTCAATCAGTACGAAGCGTTTCGGGTGCGGCCAGCTAGGTCCGTCTTTAACTCAACTTTTTGGGTATTTATGTTCTTTTATTGTACAAACATTTGTTCCTCTCGAAAAACTGGTTCGAATGGCATCGGGAAAAAAATTAAGTCATAATGCCTATTCTGAAGATAGTAAAAGAAAGTAGGCATCCCTCTCTGGTCAGGGACAAGTTAAGATGGGGCGGTGTATAGAAAAAGGGTAATTATGGGTAAGAAAGAACTAAATTATCTGGATGTATCAAGGTAAGCCCAGCGAGCTATGGAGAGGGCTATGCTCGGAGTTTCTCTTTAGGGATCGTATTCGGAACTGAAGTAATTCGTCAGAGAACTATAGTTAACGACATAGCTCAGCGAATTAGCAAGTTGAAGTGGCAGTGCGCAGGTTACATATGCCGCAGATCCGATGGTCGTTGTGGGGACTTGGGGCAGACTGGTCCTTGAGTGGAGACCGCGCGTGTCGGCAAACGTAGTGTAGGGCGCTCTGCCTAGCTAGGTGGCAGTAATTAAGGCAACGGGCAGTAATTTGTAGGAGAAAAGCTGAAAACCGAGCTCAGTGGCGTGCCATGGAAGAGGCCTATGTCCAGCAGTTGACTGACACAGTATGATGATGATGATGATCAAGGTAAGATAGTAAAATCTTATGGAAATAAGTAAGTAAGTAAGTACTTATTTATCGTTTAGATTATCTTGTGTATGTTTTGATGGCGCCAGTCCTTAGGTAATTACTAATTTAATTACTCAGTTAGTTTCCTGTAATCAACTTGTGTCGCAGTAGGAAAAATTACAACAAGTACGGTCGGCCTCACAAGGGGCTTAACACTTTGTACCGTGTCGCATTAAATGTCATGTTAAACTGCCATATGAAGTTGTCAAACGAGTGAAAACGACAAGGCACTTAGATGTTCAGCTACGGATGAGGCCGACTGTTCCTAGGTAAGGTACACGATGCTTACATTGCTTGTGCCTCAGCCACACTATGGCTCCTCGTGCTGCTCATCGGCTCCTCGCGCTGCCGCGACGTTGCCCACTCTGACCACATACCGCTGTCCTCGCGCGATTAATCGCAACGCTCCGCAAGTGTCGATAGGCGTGACGGGTGAGGTGAGGCGCATTAGCGCGTTCGGAATAACAGCCCAGAAGTTCCCACAGAAGCGCGTAACGTATCATCCTGTAAAATTTGGTCAATAGGGATTTTATTTCCGACAGAAATATTATCAGATCGTATTTACTATTATGATAGTAATTCAAATACAGCGTGTGTCTTTCATAAGAACATTTATTTTAAGGAACTTTCAGTGCTGTGAACTGTTTTATCGAAAAAATATAACAATTACCTTTTCTAATGGAGAGTTATTAATTTTTTAAATTTTTTCGATTAGCAATGTACTGCTAACATTCACTTGACGTTTCAGAAAGGCAGAGCTAGTTACTGTCAGTTGTTAGCTTTGTTACCAATACATTGCGGGCCGAATTAATTTGTATGAATAAAATAACCGTTTTTAGGGTTCCGTAGCCAAAATGGCAAAAACGGAACCCTTATAGTTTCGTCATGTCCGTCTGTCCGTCTGTCCGTCTGTCCGTATGTCACAGGCATTTTACTCGAAAACTATAAGGTGTATTTCAATAAAATTTTGAGCATAGGTGTATTTTGTTAGTCGCTACAAAGTTTTGCAATTAAAATTACTAAAAAAAATTTTTTTAGGGGTGGCTACTTCATACATAAAACTAAAAGTCAATTTTTTTTTATCGTGAACCCACGTGTGGCTCATGAATCGATAGGCCTTTCAAAATAAATATAAGGTTTATCGGGATTTTTTTTGATTAAGTGAATACAGTCAGAGATAATCGCCCCGGAAGTCACTAAAATTCTGTCCCCCCCCCTCTAATTTTTGAACGGTGTATTTTAAAAATATGAAAAAATTCATGGACACAGCGCTTATTAAGTTCATTCACCGAAAATTGTGTTGAACAAGATCGGATGAAAGGTTTGCGAGATATTGCTGAAAAACTGCCTTCCTCAAAGAAAAGGACGTACGTGCCGTAAGATTTCTATGACGATACGACCTTTTTAATAGGCACGGAACCCTTCGTTTTGCGTGATCCGACACGCACTTGGCCGGTTATTTTTAAACTAGAGATACCAATTTACGTTCATTAGAGCTTATACTTTCAGCCCTTAAAATAAATGTTCTTATGAAAGTAACACGCTGTATATGTCTTAAAATTGCAAATATTATGTAAACGATGTATGGTTATGATAGAGTTTAAACCAATCATAAAATGAACGCCCTCTCCACTAATCGCTAATCGACAGTATTTGTGAGAAAGAATATTTATACCTAACACACTTGCAGTAGATATTTTCTCTCACATAATATGTGTCAGACATGTTCCATTGTTCCAATCTATGAATTTTTATCCAATGTATAAAATCCACATATTCGATTGGAAAATGTCGATAAGTGGAACAGCGTTCATTTTAAGATTGGTTTTACTCTAAATATACAACGTGTTTCATAATAATTCCCCATGAAAAAGAAATGACATGTATATAATATAAAAACCGAATAAAAGTGCCAACCCTAATAACCTGCCACGTCTATCAAACTGAATTGTCATAGATTATTTTAACAGAAGATAATGACTGTTTATCATTTGTACCTAGTTGAATAATAATAAAAAAACCGGCCAAGTGCGTGTCGGACCACGCAAAACGAAGAGTTCCGTGCCTATTAAAAAGGTCGTATCGTCACAGGAATTTTACGGCACTTACGTCCTTTTCTTTGAGGAAGGCAGTTTTTCAGCAATATCTCGAAAACCTCTGAACCGATCTTGTTCAAAACAATTTTCGGTGAATGAAGTTAATAAGCTATGTCCATGAATTTTTCCATATTTTTAAAATACACCGTTCAAAAATTAGAGGGGTGGGGGGACAGAATTTTAGTGACTTTCGGGGCGATTATCTCCGACCCTATTCACTTAATCAAAAAAAAATGCTAAGAAACCTTATATTTATTTTGAAAGGCCTATCGATTGATGTGCCACACGGGGGGTCACAATGAAAAAAAAATTTTTGACTTAGTTTTATGTATGGAGTGCACCCCTAAAAATTTTTTTTTTGTCATTTTAATTACAAAACTATGTAGCGGCTAACAAAATACACCTATCCTCAAAATTTTATTCAAATACACCTTATAGTTTTCGAGTAAAATGCCAGTCATACGGACAGACGGACAGACGGACATGAAGAAACTATAAGGGTTCCGTTTTTGCCATTTTGTCTACAGAACCCTAAAAACTAATCCTATTTTTATTATTACTGTAAATAATCAAGAAATCTTTTATGGTTGTTGGCATTAACCTCTCATAGGAAATTAAGTAAGAATGTAAATTACTTTTTAGGGTTCCGTACCCAACGGGTAAAAACGGGACCCTATTACTAAGACTTCGCTGTCCGTCCGTCCGTCCGTCCGTCCGTGCGTCCGTCCGTCCATCCGTCTGTCTGTCACCAGGCTGTATCTCAAGAACCGTGATAGCTAGAGAGTTGAAATTTTCACAGATTATGTATTTCTGTTGCCGCTATAACAACAAATACTAAAAAACCGGCCAAGTGCGAGTCGGACTGGGGCTCCCATACAACAGACATGATTTTTTTTCCGTTTTTATAGATAATGGTACGGAACCCTTCGTGCGCGAGTCCGACTCGCACTTGGCCGGTTTTTAGTTTTATGTTTTCAGGGTTGCGTTACAATGATGATGTTTTATCCAAATCCTGTTTTTTTGGGGCATACTATACGGCTTTCAAATATTGCCAATAGACTCTTTACAAGGAACCTTTTAACCCCCTTTCGGCTTTACGGGTATTTTTGTAACAATCTGTATAATCAATATGAAATATGTACCAGAGGACGTGGTCACTTGATAAAAAAGTTAGCTATCTGTGTTTCCATTTAAACCTACATAGGTAGCTAGGAGATCACTCTTTGCACAATTGGCGTTTCATGCCTTAAGGTCGCGGAAAAGAAATCACTAGATGACTTTTTTGCAGTAATCTCCTATTAACTCGCAGGATCGATATTGCAAGCGTTCAAGTGTTGAGCAAGTTTGAGCACGTCCTTGCTCAACATGGTGACTAGCTTGCTTCCGCGTATCCTAGCAGGCCTGACTTGCCGCCGCTTCGGCTAAACTCTGTTCTCATCTCACACACCTAGTACGTGCAATTGACTCGAACTTGACAGTTACACTTATCGTACCGCAGGCAGCCAGCATTGGACCACGATGACACGCAAACGAGACGACTTTAACTTGACAATAGAACACGTGCTATGCAGTAGAACGAAATTGCATAGTTGAGTTTTTTAGCTGTCAAACATCGCCTTTGTTTGTTTAACAGAGGACCTTCTGTACACTATTATTTATTCTATGACTCTGTCTGGATAGGCAGGCGCTGGTCGAAATATATCCTCACTGCACTCTGGATCCACAAAGTACCCTAGCATTAAAACGCGATATTGCTCCAGGCACTAGGAAACAACATGAGGTCGAAGCTCTCTAGGTACTTACTCCCGATAACATTGCCCATTACAGACAATTATCCTGTATTAAATTAGTCAAATGAATAAAAGAGATGATTGATAAGTGCTCAGACATGACAGGAGATCCGCCCTCATTATATCAGTTTTAACACAAATTGAACAAATTCTCTGAACCGAGAGGTCGACCTGCAATCTTCATTTCGAATCTGCGTGAGATGAACGCTGTATCGCTGTAACCGCTGTCAAGGTCAATTTGAAACAAAGTAATGATAATTGTATCATTTGTAATGATTTAATGATGTTTATCGTCAGGTTTCGCGGAGCGGCGCGCGCGCCGTCCGCCATGTTGGCCGCCATTGTTGTTGGTTTCCGGAAAAGCGCACGGTTTGGGGTCACTGAGTGTACATCAACTTGGTTGCGTCTTATTAGAAGCTCGCTGAAATGTGGAAAGGTAACTACTTAATTAAGTATTTATCCACAATAAAATTATAAAAATGGTAATCGTGTGTCTTGACCATATAAGCTCTAGGTATGTAGCTATAACATTTATTGCACAATTTGTGCAACATGGTCTATCTAACATACGTATATTACCAATCATGGTAAGATTGTCAAGTCAGTGGAGTTGTTCAGTACAATATATAATATTAATATTAAAAAGGTGAGTAAGCTTGTTACGTGGATTTATGGGCTCTGAATTATTTTCAATCACATTTTCCCAAACATAACGGTATTGTCGAAAAAGAATACCTACAGTTATAGTTCAATACCTATTAGTTTTAATGAGCACAGTGAATTCTGTCCAACAATGACAAAGGTATTTTAATATGATCCCAGCCTATACTGTTATTTGATGGGAAAAGGTGATAACTACATATGGAGCTCATAGAGAGTGCGGACATTATTCCTTCTGGTAGGGTATGGTGCACAGCTCGGTCGGTCAGCGCGGGGTCGCCATGGAAAATTAGCGATGCGTGGCGATGGTGTGATTCGCCCACATCAATGCTCTCCTATTGTCGTCCCCCACTAAATGTGATTTAACTGAATTATGGTGTAGAAATGTCCACAATTTGTTTTTGACTGTCCTGTGGAGCGGCCGCGCGGCTCCCGTTGTGTGTGTGTTGGACTGTGAACTGAACTAATCTGTGCTACGCGTTACGTAGAGGCTCGCTACAGGAAAGCTCACAAGTAAGTGCTTCGTCGTAGCGGTCGAAGAAAAGTCTGAAGCTACGAGTGTGTCTTGCGCAACTATTGGAGACGAGTGTTTTATATTGTTACATCTATTTTATCCGGATAGTGATTATTGAATGTATGTACCTACCACCAGCAAACATATTTTCATCACTGGTTATCTGAATATTCGTGATGAACTTGAGTGTAGCTTCATTCTTGAGATGGATTTTAGATGTTTTAGTACAATTTTGGTTGTGTTAAATATTTGAGTTGCTGTGATTTTTGTTATAAAAAAAAAACTAAATAATGCAACGGATGAACATAATTACCCGTTAAAGACCTGGATTTTTAAATAGTTTGCCAAGGAAGTTGTCTGACGACCATTCTGTGAACCATCTTCGAAGTGTTCTTCGGCTCCCAATAGCCTCTATACCTCATTCCATATAACATTAGAATTTAAACGGACATATTCGTCTACGTGTCTTCGTTTATCTAGGATATCAAAGGGAAAAATTGTACTAGTTTTATTCATTTCGATTAATAATTCCTTTTCAAACACTACAACACTATTTTATTTGCTCTTTAAAATAGTTTTACTTGAAATCGCATGACGTTTAACGCACGATTTTCGTAATCTTAAATGTAACAGGGTATAGTTGTGTTCACATATCAGGACCTCTGTAGCTTTCTTAAATAGTTGAAAAAGCGAGCGAATCGGTGATTCAATGGATAGGCAACGATAATTAATCGGTCATAGCTTCCTGATATGGAGAGATAAGAGAGGAAAAGCATCGGTCTGCCAGTACCTTTAGATTTTCTAAAGGTACTGGTAGACTGATGCTTTTTTTCAGTTGTTAAGCTGAGTCATGTTGAACGAGGCCGGTTTGACCGTCACTGCTTGGGCGGCTTCAGATTTTAACGATTCTAAGTATTGACGATCATTCATTTTGATAAGGCGTTATGGTCCATACACCTTAATTCCTGTCGGCTTACCTTAAACGACTTTTGGGCGCCATATACAGCTTAGGAAGGGCTTAGGGTTTTGTTAAGCTTAAGGGCGTGAACTGGAAAACATTGCGTTCTTTGTAACGTCGTTCAGTTCTGACCAGATTTGGAAATAAGAAGTACTGATGATTTTATATGTAATTTAACAGAAACATGATAGCATACAATTTTCTTGATAGGTATCAATCCCCAAACTGGGACTTTTATTTCTTTCTTACCCTATTCATCAAATACTCCAGGCAAAATACTGTTTCGAAAAACATTAATTTATAATAGCGTTTTTTTTGTTTATTTCATTCTAAAACGTTATTCTAAGATGCTTTATTCAAGAATCCAACAAACTTTCCACCCGGAAGTAATTATATAGATTTGAATTAAACATTCATTGTCTTTTATATTTTATTTATATTGAATATTTTAAAGCAAATGTAAATTAACCTAAATAAAGATAAAAAAATATATTAATATTTATCCGGACTTTTTAGGAGCTAATTAAATATTTATTTCTAGGTAACTATTTAATTGATAATATATCCGTTACATTAAAACAATTCGCTATTATAAATTATTTCCAAATCTGTCATTTTTTCCATACAAGTTGTCAGTTCGTTGCCTGGACTAAAAAAACACATTATTTAACGACACAATCAAGCTACAGTGATAGTATTTTACCTCAACTATATAAAATCTCACTTAAGGAGATATAAATAAAACTTCACAAAATTAGATATTTATCGAAATTTGTCGCACAAATGCCAATACCGAGAATGTTGCATCTCGTTTTGTCGTAAGGGGCATACAGGAGCGTGTCTCTTACAAGGGGACTTAGTGGTTTACTCAAATCGAGGCATCCTCTTAGGGGTGAGTGTCCACCAGACCTGTGCGAGTTTCGAGGCGGTGAGCGAGGAAAAAATACACCAATAGGAAGCTATGCGTGAGCGAGGCTAGCAATGCTATTGGTGGTTTTTTTTCCTAGCTCACCGCCTCCCAACCTCGCACATCTCATGGATACTCATCATAATAGGCTTGTGTCCTAATGTTTTTTACGATGCCATTCGAAACAGTTTTTGAGGAGGAACAAATGTTTGTATAGGCGCAACTACAATTAAAGAACATAACAGGTAAATTTGGGTATTTACCCAAAAAATTGAGTTAAAGACGGACCTCGCTGGCGGCATCGGCAGCCGAAACGTTTCATACTAATTGACATGAGTATGACTTCACAGTTTGATATTTGTACTAATTGTGTGGAAAATCAAGTAAATTTGCTGTTTCGGTCGTGAAATACTGCGGTTCATAGTTGTCATATACAATTTAGTTTCTATAAAAGCGTAAGGATTCTATTGGTAGCTTTAAATTTACTTTTGGACAATAAAAAAAATCCAAACTTTCAAGATGTCTTTTTATGATTTTAATTATACTTCGTAATTTATGCTTTATTACAATTATTTAATGGTTTACTATTCATTTAGCAACACTAGGTTATCAATTTTAACATGAGGAAACTAACCAATTTCGCTAACTCTCGTCGGTTCCGGTGCGTATGCACGTGGCACGCACGCGCCGCGGTTGCATAACGCAGTCACAGCGCACTGCGCAGGCGCGGGAGCCGCCCACCCGACCATGGATGGATATGGGACAGGCTTTTGGTGTAAACTATTTAGGCGGTCTTCACATTGCCGTGATATCCGACTGCGCTGTGCGGTGCGACGGTTTTCTCGTTGTTGGTGCGGTGCGGTCCGTGCGGAACTAAATATATACGAAACAGCCCTGAGGTAGGCACATAACGAGAGAACCGTCGCTCCGTTAAAACGCAGCGGGATGAGGCGGCAATGTGAATACCGCCCTACTTGAACACCATGGATGGATATAGGACAGGCTTTTGGTGTAAAGTTACTTTATCTACGCACATATCATTAGTGCTCTAAAATGCGTTCAGAAACCGTCGGTAATGACCAGCATTATTACAACCAATTTTACTATGACAACTTTCTTGTCTGTGGTAGTAGGTAAAATATGTACTGTAATGTTATTATAGTACAGATTAGAGGTGTGCGCCGATGGCAAAATCATCGGCGGCGGCGTCCGGTGGGATTTTGATCGGCGGCGGCGGCGTGATCGGCGTGAAATCGGCGTGGTACTTTTTTTTCGGTTTATGGTTAAATAACTATGAAGCGTAACTTCCTATGGTGAAATAAATTAGTTTTAAGATTTTCTGAAATTTAATTGCACCAAAAATTTTTAAAAGATGTATCAATTAGGAATCTTGATTTTTCTTCTTCTTTCTCCAAACCCGAGTTGTATTACGCCTTGGATATTGACGCCCGTGGCATCGCCGAATACATCAATCTATCATATGGGTGCTCTGTCTCTACTCCTCTTTCCTTCAACGCAGCCAACCATTATCATTTTCTCCAAGCTGGACTGGTCTTGGCCGGCCACGTGGCCAAATAATGTCATCATTCTATGGAAGCATGTAGTTGAAAGCTGGATGTTGATACAAAGTTCTTTGAGTATCGACATATAAGTGCGCCGTTGTATACATGAGATGACCAACATTCTACGCCAGCACCACATTTCAAATATATCTTTTTTTGCTCTCAAACCTGGCTTCCAAGTCCACGTTTCAGAGGCATGAAGAAAAATGGAGAAGAGAAGGGCGCACCCTATAATAAAATCTGACTTTGGTGTTGAGGTAGATGTTCCTGTTCCGTCATATATTTTCCAAGCGCTTTACTGCTATTTAGGCAATTTTTGACCTCTTTTATACAGTCTCCGTCGTTGGAGATCTGTGAGCCTAAGTATACAAAGTTTTCTAATAAGTCCAGGTCATGTAGTTCCGGTGCCCTCTGCATCCCAGCTCTTACTATGAACATTAGCTTCGTTTTTTCCTGGTTAAGTGGAGGCCGTAGTGTGCACTGATCAATTCGACTTTCTTTACACACGCTAGCTAGTTCAGTCTCATAGGAAACTATGTATTGCAAATTGTTATTCACCAGCTTGGATGCCGCCCTGTCAGCTCTCAAGCATTCTGCGTAGTCCGCGCATTATGTGTTTGTCGACCAAGACGAATAGTTGCCGGGACAGTATGCAACCCTGCCTCAATTGGTCTGAAAGGGTTTGGACTCCACGTCTTCCAGCCGGATACGAGATTTGCCGTCCAAGTATAGGTTTTTCACCAAAAAGGACTGTAATGTTTGTTCAGGTATAAAACACACCTATTTCCCCAAGCACTTCAAACATTTTTCGCTACTCTATGCAGTCGCACGTTTTGGCGTAATCGATGAAGCATAAGGCCATGGGTATGTTAAATTCTTTGCTCTTCTGGATTAACTACCTGATATTTAAGATCTGCTCTCTTGTGCCTCTACCCTTAACAAAGCCCGTTTGCTCTATTGCGATTTGTCCACTTCTGTAGTACTCCAGACGTTTGTCTAGAATATACTATAGAACTTTACCAGCAAGGGATATAAGTGAGATAATTAGTTCGATAGTTGTCACATTTACGGGTAGAGCCTTTTTTATGTAATGGGACAACCATGGAATCTACCTTTTGTGGTATACCCAGACCCGACCGACGTATTAGGCAACAGATTCTTCATGGAATGAGTTAAACAACTTTTAGCTACCTACTCGAATATGCCCCAGTCGATTATGATTATAGATTGCTAGCTGAAATAATGTCTCGTGCTCAAGCATTAGAGGAACGAATGCACATTTACCCATTGGCTGAAGTCGCAAACCTTTTAACTCGTATCTGATCCAATTTTACAGGAGGCACAAAAAACCTATTTAATTAACGTCAAGGTTCTATCACAGTAAAATTAATGAAATAAGTAAGGATTTGCAGCAGTAGTACTTATATATATCATTGCAAGATGCCCATTTGTTTATTTTTTATGTTTTTTTTTAAATACATTACTTGTTCTTATTTTCTATTTTTTTCATGACGTTGACGTCCCAAAGGACAGTCATGTTGTATTGTATAACTGTGCCAAAGCATAATTTGATAAATGGAATTAAGAGGTTTGTGACTTTAGCCGACGATATCTGACAGGGCGTGTATGTTCGCAAGAATGTTATAATCATGCGTGTATACATATATTGCAGAATTGCCGATTTTTATTTTATTGCGATGTGAATTAAAGCAAACTCTTTAATGTAGAAAATTACAGAGATGACATGTGCCGTAGTTACTCCTTATTTGGCATAGGAATTAAAATTACTTGAATAAATTGCATAGAATAATTAACACTTTTCCGAAAAAAACGTAATTACGCCACGCCGATTTCACGCCGGTCAAATCTATCGGCGGCGGCGGCGTGGAAAAATCGTCGGCGGCGGCGGCGCGGCGGCGCGGCGCACACGTCTAGTACAGATTATCGGTATCGTTATGAGTTTAAATTTGGAACAGCTGTCAAAACTCAAGTGGGTATCTATTCTAGTGTCTCTAGATATTTAAACAGTTATCGATACAAAACGTCAATTCAGTATGTTTTATTAGGGGAGTAACTACTCCAAATGATCGTTTTTGAAACGCTAAGGCTCTTAAATTACAAGTGGTATGTTCAGAATAACAGGAATCTCAATTAAGACTCGTGGAATTGCGGCCTGGGGCCGATCTGACCAATCATATGTCATATGGGTGGATCAACTATTTTCTGTCACTAGTTGCCATGGTTACGTCTCCTGAGTCACTTTTTAAACCTGCGATTTATGGGTTTTAAAACAAGTTCGACCCCTTTTTGACCCATCTTCTGGGCACGTTAGAAGTCCGTATTGTAATATTTTTTCTAAGAAACTGTAATTTTGTCTCCTGGCTAACGGGACAGAATAACAACAACAAATAGTTGGTTGACCCATTTACAAACGTAAACCACGTTCTTTAGCATATGACATATTTATATGACGCGTATAATATAATAGGGTTATTAACTTATTAGGGTTAAACCAGTTCTTATGACATGTGATAACTAACTGATAAGGTCAAGATGCATGTGAGAATGATAATTTGGCCAAACGTTACTACCTACGTTAAGAATGAGTCGGAAACGATGAGTAACTTTATAGCAATGACTTTTTTTTTTAATTTATTGATTAACACAAAAAGAAAATACATATTACAATTCATTACAATGCCCATCTTGGCAAAACTGTTAATTAGGTTTGTTTGCCGATGGGGAGTTCTTGACTACTGATCTGTAATATTAGCTAATTTAAAGGTAGTTATACGAGTACTCCTATAGTAATACTAATAAGAAACTACACTCAGATGTGGTGGATAGTTTCTATCATATATACATTATGTTACTTATCAATTTCAAATATAATTTCGGATAATACATAAATAATACTGTTTTATTTAGGAGCTTTTGTCCGCGACTTTGTCCGCGCGGAACTCGTTTAAATCGTAGCTCCATACTTAAACATTTCGCCCCCCTTTTCACCCCTTAAGTGATGAATTTTGGGATAAAAACTATCCTTTGTCCTTCCCCGGAATTCAGAGTTTCTCTGCATCATATTTCATCTCAATCTTTTCAGCGGTTTAAACGTGAAAAGATAGCCGACAGACAGAGTTACTTTCGCATTTATATATAATATTACCTAGTATGGATTCTTTGAAACGAAAAGGGCTTCCTTACGAGTTACATGATTTTATAGATAAGCTGCTCCTAACGCCTTTTTTTTACAAACATATACTCCGCCGCCAATTTGGTGTTTCAGGTCCACCTCCCCATAATAGATGCAATAGATGCATGTAGGCTTTTTTCAGTATTATTTTGCATATTTTCTTATCACACGGCCGTAAGGTACCACCTTTTCTACTAAACCGTAGAACCAAACTAACGGACTTGTAATTTACATATAATAAAAATAAAATTGCGTCAACAAATGTTACATCTTATAGTATTCAAAACATCGATAAAAAATTGTCTTTTTGATCGATATCGATATAATATAGACATCGATAAAAAATCGTTTCTCTGTGGCCCACCTCACCATGCATGTAGTCTTTTTCAGTATTATTTTGCATATTTTCTTATGTGGCATTACGGCTTACGTCATGCCATAAAAAACATATTCGTGTTACTTATTGTTCGAATTAGTTGATACATTTATTGAAATTACGCCTGAATACGAAATTAGCTCATATAAGTTCTCATATAAGAATCGATTCGTTTTTTTATGCTTTATTTTTGGAATGCGTTTCGTGAAAGTATATCGTAGACCGGATCTAAATTATTAAAAGGTAAAAGACAAAGTAATTCCGCCATTTTGACGTTACTGACAGCTTACAGCGGCGATATTATATTAGAAGAAGAAATAAAAAAAATTAAGAGGTCATATATTTCGGAAAATTAATTAATTGTCGCAGTCGGATAAAAACTATCCTAAGCGGAAGCCAGGATAATAAATAATGTACCTATAAAAATGTTTCATGTTTTTCCGTTCATGGGAAGCCGAGATCAAAGTAACGTCTGGAATGATACTGGCTGATTCTTTTATTAAATTCAGAGATTTATTATAAGTGGAGACTACTACATAACTAATACAGTAGGTATGTATGTAAATATCATAAGATAAGAGGAAAGCAAACACTATGTTCAAATATACGCTTATTTGTGACATTATAGTGAACTTCAACCTTACTTAGGTACTAGCATATATCTTATTTATGTTGTTATTAATATGTACGGCTAACATAACTTACCAAGTCGCCTCGCGCGCTAGACTCGCTCTAACGCAATTGTGTGTACGGGCGGTTTTCGCTACATATAGAATTTACGCCCCATAGTCTCCAGGCAATGAACTGACAACTTGTATGGAAAAATGTCAAATTTGAAAATAATTTATAATAGCTAATTTTTTTAATGTAACGGATATATTATCAATTAAATAGTTACCTAGAGGCAAAATCCAACAAAAAATCAGACATCAAAAAAATCAATATTTAATTAGCTCCTAAAAAGTCCGGATAAATATTAATAATGTTTTTTGTCTTTATTTAGGTTCATTTACATTTGCTTTAAAATATTCAATATAAATAAAATAAAAAAGACAATGAATGTTTAATATAAATCTATATAATTACTTCCGGGTGGAAAGTTTGTTGGATTCTTGAATAAAGCATCTCAGAATAACGTTTTAGAATGAAATAAACAAAAAAAAAACGCTATTATAAATTAATGTTTTTCGAAAACGTATTGGCCAGGCCAAGTTAGAGCTCAGTTCGGGTTGCACAGGGCGGTCACAACACTTCGGGAGCTCTAATACCGCGAGCCATCAGGTTGCCTCTTGGATACTGCAACTACGCGTCATTGCTTTCACTAATAAGCGTAAACGATGTCATCTACAGATGTCATTCATGGAGGAGTAGCTAAGTCGCTGGGTAAAGATTGCAAATACTAGCCTCTAGCAAGTATTGTTATCTTATCATCACGTGCGGATTCATTTTTTTTTTTTTTTAATTTATTGATGAAAAGGGGCTTGTCGCCAAGCGAACATACCGCCCCATAAGGGCAACAAAATATCTACAGAAAAGAGAAACTTATGTTCTAGATTTTAAAGCTACTTCCGTTAAATTATACAGAATCTCGGCTTCATCTGATATAGGAAGAGACAAAATACTGTTAACGTATCCAGTATCTAACAGTTTCCTGTCGAACCAAGCGGCCCTCACAGCCTCGCTCCGGACACACTCCAGGAGTACATGTATAACATCTTCAACGGTTCCACACTCATTACAATTTGGGGAGGGGACTTTTCTCATCAAAAACGCAAACTTATTTGATGGAATGTGGCCGGAACGTAACCTGAGCGCAGTTTTTAATCGATTTCTGTTATAAGGGGCCAGGTCAATCCATGGATAGTAAGATACCTGTGGCTGGATAGTTCTAAACCAAATACCTCTCTCTCTAGAACGTAAATCAAAATACTCTTGCCATTCTACTAAACATTGTTTTTTTACAATTTTGACGAAATCCGAGTGCAACGGTAAAACAGTCAATGGAACCCCGTCCGCGACAGCCTGACGGGCAAGGGCATCTACATCTTCATTATGTTTTATCTGGACATGGCCGGGAATCCATTGAAGTTTAATTTGTTTGTCAGAAGCTTGAAGTTTGAAGATTAACTCCAAAATGCGATATGCTACCGGTGAACCTCTCACATGTGAGGTAGATCGAGCTAGGTGTTGTAAAGCACTTTTGGAGTCAGTCAGAATAACAATATTATCAACATTCAAGGAGTTAATGTAAGATAAAGCTTCTTCTATGGCAATTAATTCTATATGCATAATAGATACATCAGAGTCAATCTTAAACTTAGAATAATAATTAACATATGGATCTAAGAACGCTGCACCTCCCTGTAAATTGTCCTTCGAACCATCAGTAAAGATTTTGTACCAAAAACTGTATTCCTGTTGAATAAAATTGGAACAGATAAATTTAAGATCACCACAGGGATAAAAACGTTTGGCGTGATCAATAGACGGAATCGAATCGAAAATAACGTTCTGCAAATTGATATTACTAACCCAAATTTCTAATGAAAACATTTCAAGCTGAGGACTTCTATGAATTGGAAAGGAGTTAAAAGCGTTATGAATAGAAGTAAGTAAAGGCATCTTTTTATTATTCCAAAACCGTGAATTGTTTGTCAAAGCCAGTTCATGCAATATATCAATGGTATAATTATTTAAGAAAGATTTACATTTCAACCAGAACTTGCCAGCCAAATACTTCCTACGAAAACTGAGAGGGGGGAGAGATAACTCACTCTCCATTACGTGAATCGGCGTAGATCGAATGTAACCACCTATGACACGCAAAGCCTGGTTTTGAAATCTATCTAGTTTCAATAAATTTGTTTTAGAGCTGTTATCATACAGAAAACTAGCATAATCGATTCTACTACGAATGACAGAGATGTACAATCGTCGAAGATGTTTTTGATGGACACCCCATCCTGGACCCGCTAGCACTTTTAAAAGATTTACAAATTTAGTCACCTTAAGAACTGTTTCGTTAATATGTTTACCCCATTTTAAAGAACTATCCAGCCACAATCCCAAATACTTAACTTGATTAACCATAGGCATCGATACGTTACAAATACTCAAATCTAACAAGCCTCTGAAACTGCCTTTTTTAAACACACAAAACTTGCTTTTAGTTGGGGAAATAACTAATCCTAAATTATACAACAAATAACTCAAAGAGTCACAAGCAAGTTCGAGTTCTAATACGGCAGCCGTTGTATTGTCTTTCGATACATATAAAACAAAATCGTCGGCATATTGAGAAATCTCTACATTATGTATATCTTTACAAATATCGATAGTAGCGACATTAAAAAGGAGAGGCGACAAAGGATCCCCCTGAGCTAATCCTCGACACGTTGTTCTCGTACCACTGCCGCCCGTGAATGAAATATTGAGCTTTCTATGCTTTAAGTAAGACCAAAGATATGTACAAAGTGTAGAGCCGACTCCTAGTCGATCTAATATATGTAACAAGCAAGTTATATCCACATTATTGTAGGCATTATCGATATCAATGAAACATGCTACAGTAACTAAATTTTTAGAGAAACCTATTTGGATTTGACTTACTAAACGAACGAGGTTATCATAACAAGATTTCGATTTTCGAAAACCCACCATCTTGTCTGAGAACAAAAAATTTTTTTCGAGATACCACTCTAATCTCTTGTTTAGAATCGAATGAAAAATTTTACAAATACACGACATAAGGGCTATGGGACGAAGAGCAGACGAAGAGTTAGGATCTCTACCCGGTTTTGGTATTGGAATTATTTTGACGTCACGCCATTGAGTCGGAACAAAGGCAGAAAGCAAACAAATATTATACATCTTAACTAATAGATGTTTACCTGATAACGGAAGATGTTTAATCATGGAAAAAGAAATAGCGTCACAACCTGGAGCAGTATCACTTTTTTTAATCGAGTTTAATAATTCTTGTAAAGTAATTTCAGTTTCTATTTTAACATTTAATGAATGAAAGGAAGGTTGAGGTGGACAAGCGAAATCAGGGGTTAAACTATTCAGAAGCTCTTCAGCCCTGTCCTTGTCAACACAACGATTAGTCGAATTCGAACGATGCCCTTTTACCCACCTCATCTTACGCCACATATCAGACGACGAAGTAGTATCATCTATTGACGAGCAAAAGTCTTGCCAAGATTTACTTCGAGCCTGTCGTATAGCTCGTTGAGCATTTGCTGTCTTCTCCTGTAAAATATCCAAATTAATTGGTGATGGACATCGTCTTAAATTCGCTAAAGCAAGTCGACGTTCAGCTACAGCTTTAGACAATTCAGCCGACCAATATGGTTTAGGACTAAATTTATCACACACATGTTGAGGAACTTTAGTATAAGGAATAAACATATTGGCAGCTAACTGTAAGGTAAGTTCAAACGAGTCATAGAATTCTTGAGGGTCTGGAGGAATAATAAAGTCGGTGAAACGGTCTTCAATAAATGATGCGTAAGACGGCCAATCACCTTTTTTAAAGTTTCGATTACTTATGAATTGACGCTGAATGTCTATTGTTATAGATAACTTAATAATACGATGGTCACTACCGAGAGTTTCGTTAGTAACTTTCCAAGAGAAAAGGGTAGCTAAGTCGGACGAGACAAATGAAATATCGGGAGCAGACTGTTGCAGCGTGCCATTCACAAAACGGACTCTAGTAGGTTCCCCATTGTTTAAATAAATTATATTATTATCTAACATACTATCAAAGATTAGGGCCCCTCTACGATCGGTTTTATATGACCAATTAGTATGGTGTGCATTAAAATCACCTAAAATTAACGATTTCGATCCAACAAGAGAAAATACATAATCCCAATCATTTTGAGTCGTATAAACTGTAGAAGGACAATATATGGAAATTATGTTCTCAATATGCCGACAATTCAGAACTTTAACATGTAATAATTCAATACCTACATTAGGACAAGTTGTAGGACACACAACTGCCTTAATAGAACTGTGCACTAATATACAAACTCCACCATAAGCGTCCGCCCTATCCAATCGAAAGCAATTATAACTATACATTCGAAAGTAACTCTCAGGATCAAACCAAGTTTCACATAGAACTGCAAAATGAATCTTTTCTTGTGACAACAAGGCCTCCAGAGATACGCTTTTAGGCCTTAAGCTCTGACAATTCCATTGAATAATATTAACATCTATATTAGTATTACTATTACTATCCATTAATGAAATGATTTAACAACGAATCTATAGAAAAGCTGCTAACTACTTTAGACACTAACCACTCCGCACAAATAGATACTGCTTGCTGAATTTTAACCTCTAAACACACCTCACTCAACACGATATTTTTAAGTCTAATCAATAGACGAACAAAGCCCAAGTCCTTCGATCTAGCTTCCCGCGTTTCCTTAACGGCGTCACTATTATCACCCGTATGGATCTCTTTATCAACAGCTTCAGAATGCGCTGCCTCGTCGTACCAGTCAAAGTCAGAAAACGACTGGGCTGATGACCGCGGTCGAGGTACTTCATCACGCGATTTACGTGTTTTAGATTTGGCTGGAGTTTTCTGTTCATTGTTGTTTTTCGAGCTCGAGGTAAATAAATGAGACCACAAGGGATTACTTTTAGTGGATAGATTATTGATGGTAGGCTCTGCAGGATTGGAACTTTCGACGGGCTTTGAAATAGGCGTCTTGCTTGCACTATTAAATACTGGGGCCGGCGATACATCTCTAGCAGGCACTGGCACTGGAGAAGGCGGAACGTACAGTGTGAGAGCTCGCCTATACGTACAGTTGAACTCAGCCATCAATTCTCTAATTTTCCTCTCTTTTTTATATACTGGGCATATTTTTTGTAAGGCTAAATGATTTTCAGTACAGTTGACACACCGGAATGACAAAGTCTCACAGTTCTCATGATTTTTAGTGCATTTCGGGCAAACTATTTTCTTGGATGGACATACCAAACGAGTATGGCCAAATTTCCAGCAGCGAGAGCACTGGGTCACCGGAAAGATAAAGCGTTCTACTTTTACCCTCATATAATCGATGTACACGTAGGACGGTAAGAATGAACCTTCAAATCCAAGACGAACGCATTCGCTCTTCACCCAACCCGAAGTAGATTCATCCTCATCGCTAGCTCTCTTATTCAACCTTTTTGCCGACACCAATTTCACCTCACCATCGCACTGCAGATTATCTAATATATATTTATCCGTAAGGTGTAACTCAATGTTATTAATAACACCGTAAGACATACCAACTTCCGATGTCTTTTGACACTGCCAGTTCAAGTCGCAAAATGCCTTACATTGAACAAAGAAATCCGCGTTCAGCTCACTGTCGAATGTAATAAGTATTTTATGTTGCTGACTGTACTTTACTCGACTTACCCCTTTCACATTATTATCCTTGAAAAGGCGGGCTAGTTCAAATTGTTTAGGCAAAGGCTTCGAGCACATTACAGATACCATAGAACTCACTCCAACATCAGTTTGTTGACCATATCTACGTACTTTGCGATGCCGGTTTACTGGTTGCCAATCATTTTCCGGAGAATTCTCACCACCTTTTCGTTTATTAGATAAGTCGTTTACCTCCATATCCACTGCGATGTGATTAGATGCATCGCTACGGGTAGATCTACGATCAAAATCTTCTACATCAGGGAAATGGTTGTCCGCTACGCTGTTGCCGCCGCCGTCGCTAGTATGGGACATTATCTACGTTCGGATCCCGGCCGAGACAGTCGGGACCGCTTCATACGAATATAAAAACACTGCGGCAATATATACTGATTAATTTGAACCAAAAACAAGGAAGAAAAGACTGCAAAAACAATTAAAAATGAATTAAATACCACAGCAGTTTTCAAACACGTCTTGCCGCCATTCGCCTTTAGAAAATCGTGCGGATTCATGTGGCGAAGATAACGGCAAGGTCAGCTAATGTTTGAAAATTATCGGTGCTCCACCGTTGGATTTTGATAGTAAATCTTTTTGGTTATAATTTTTAGCTAGAGGGGCGCTGGGGTGCTTGCCTAGAGCGTTCCCGACTTTTAATCCGCCTCCTCGCTCAAATCGGTAGACGGCCGAACTACCCAGCTAGGCGATATAGCACGATACGTCTTAAAAAAAAACTGAATTCAGGATCTTGAACGTGAAAGGAAATCGAAGGATCTCACTCCAACCTCTAACGGTGTCCCCCGTTAGTGACTAAAGGCAAAAGGTACCTACCAATTTGGCATAATGTCCAGTTCATGAACTCTTCTGCCACTTGTGTGCCAGTTCATGGAGGTGGGGTCAATTCGCCGGTCAGCGGCCATCTAATTTAGTGTTCAGGTTTGCAGCCACTTAGATGAGTTGGTGCACTGAAAGGATATTTTTTATTAATTTTTAGTACCTATTAAATAACTGCTTTAAAAAATATATACAGCTCTTAGTTTCTTTTGAGTCTGTTGCAATGACTTTAATTAAATAAACCTTGTCCTTCAGGTGGTCGCTAAATGAAGCTGGTCGCGTAACCGGCATAATGACTCTACCTATTTCGATAATTGGGAGTGCCTTTGGGATGTCGCAAGGGCCAAGTCGGGATGCTTTTCCCACGGCCGATCCTAGCCCCTCCTACATTTCTACAATAGTCCGAACTGTTTTCACACCGTACCGATGCGCGTGAGTGGACATGAAAGGTGATGGGACAGTTACTCTGGACGTCTGACATCCGCATTGCTCTCTTTAATTGTTGAATGATGGGAGTGACCTATATATTGTAGGTTTTGGCTTTGTAGAGCCTGTCCCATTATAAGGTAAAAACGTGTGCCCTTTTGCCTCTTTCACACGACTCTATTTATAAACCATCATCAACTGTAAACTACAACAAATACAATTATTGATTAAGTCTGAAATTGTATTTGAAAACTGTATAACTGCAATTGTTTAGGTATTTAACAATAGTACATTGTGCCACAAGTACGCTAAGAGATGTTTCACGCACGAGAGTCTATTAGAAGCCCGACGCCGAAGGCGGAGGGCTTTGATGACATGAGTTTGTAAAATTGTTATCGTATGTGCCACACAATGTTTTTCATCACATTTGCGAGGAAGCAAATGTATTTGAACCAAAATTAATACTAATTGCATTAAAAATATGTCAATCGTCAATTTTGTTAAATTTGACGCTAGGCGCGTGAGGCAAGGCAAAGATCCTTCGGCATGCAGCCCAAATTTTGGGTACAAGTATAGTTTGGATGACAATTCAATAATTATGGTACCATCAAGCTGATTTGATGATGGAGACATAGGGTGGCCATGGGAATTCAGTACTTAACCGACGTAACCTCGTTGAGTTTGGGCTCGTTAGAATCGTCTCAATGAGTAGTTGATGACGGTATACAGAAAAGTATATAATAACGCTTATTTTAATTATTGTTTTACACGGGTCTAACGCGATTTTTATTTACCTTTATCTCTGACGTTTCCCGTGTAACACAATAATTGTGTCGGCTAACTTCAAACTCAGATAAATCCATTCGACCCTCTCTGCAAATATCTACCCTATTACCTTTTCATAATACCAAAATCGCATGATCTGACAGATGAAGCGACTCAATTTAAATATGTGTACAAAGCGCGAGAGATTAAAATACAAGCTTGTATCAAAAATGATTTTTTTGACAGAAACTTATTTTTAAATTTATTTATAAACACTTTTAAACATCGTATTTTAGTTAAAACCTCCTTGCTTTATAACTGACGCATGAGTGACATACAAATAAAGAAAAAAACAACTACGCCCGTGACCTTAATAAAGGCTATTGTAATAGCTCTGTATGCCTGCGCGTTATGAAACCCTTTACGAGCAAGTGTGATGAAAAGAAAATCAAGTTTGTTCTTTTTAAAACTTGCTATTCTGAACAGGGTCCTATTATATAATAATAATAGCCATTTATTTGTTGTAAAAATTCTTAATAAATACATATTTAAATAATTTAGTTACCTAAGATATTTATTACATTCGAAGGAGTAAAAAAAATGATTACACAATGAAAAGTTTACACTTAGAATCTAACTTAGATATCAAAAATAGCTTCAGGCTCGGCATAGTTTAATGAATAAAGAAATTTAAAAATAAGTGTTTTAGCTTCATTTATAGTGCATCCTGTTACAAATTATTTCAGTAAGGTGTTATAGATTGCTACCCTAACTAATGTAATCGCTAAAACGTTTACCAAAGCTGGAAAGAACTCTAGGAACTGGTAACTTAAAGGCGCGTTTTTTAAGTAGTATAATATTTATAAGACAACTAAAATAATATACCGACTAATCACGTGGCGCCTTTACTGAACTATAATGAATTTGACCAATAGGACGTCGCGTTGATTCCAATACAAAAGACATCAACGAGCCGGCGCACCTCTGACTTGCACTTCGTTTCAGCAGGGCTTAGATATTTTTCATTAGATAACAAGTCTGTTTAATTATTTTTGTTGATTCGTATGAGATCGAGTTATACACTCTACTGTTCACTTCGACTGCGAGAAAATAGTAAAACAAAGATTATCCATCCACAATCAATAACGAATTTCACTGCGAAGAGATTGTTCAATTTAGCGTGTGGCGTTTTCTTTTTTAATGATTTGGAATTAGGGACTATAAAACACCTGATGTTTGATTGGTCGATTTTAATATGTAGCTGTATTCTGGTTGGTTGATAGCAAAGAGAAATGTTTTTTGAAAGAATAGTGATTGGTGGATTTAAATGATTTGGAATTAGGGACTAAAAAACACCTGATGTTTGATTGGTCGATTTTAATATGTAGCTGTAGGTATTGTGGTTGGTTGATAGCAAAGATGAATGTTTTTTGAAAGAGTTGTGATTGGTGGATTTAATATGGTGAAGTGTTTTGATTGGTCAAATTAAATGTGTTAAAAATCATAAATATGTATATATATTTTCCCTAGGGGCTAGATGTACTACTTTAGCCCCGCTTATTAAGCCTAACATGACACACTTTTCGAGCATGAGATGTGAAAAATACTATTTGCAATGTGTAGGTTTTATTGCAGATAGTATCTATTTAGATGGTAACCTAAAAATAAATTTTAGGCAAGCCGCCGGTGGAAATCGGCTTGTATGGGCGCTCCGGCACTGTAGACTATCTAGATTCCTAACTAAACGTACCTTAGCCATCGGAGCAATAACTTTTCGCATTGCAAATTTAACCTAGGTACCCTCGAACATAGGCCAGACAGTGATTTGACGCTACAGATAACTGTATAAAATTTGGACGCGACGTCATTTTGTGGAAATGCTGCGCGAGGACATCGCTCGTGCACAATAACCCGGATGCCCACATCCGGTTTCCATCACTACATTTTGGTGAGCGCCAAAATTTTCATAGTTTTGGGCCTGATCTCTTTGTCATTCAAATTTCTATATTTTTTCCAGGGCAGGCTTCAAGGCAAATTGTTTGCGAAGTATGCTTAGTACCTACCTACTTAGATACCAGCATACAGCTATAACCTCTTTTTAGGGTTCCATAGCCAAAATGGCAAAAACGGAACCCTTATAGTTTCGTCATGTCCGTCTGTTCGTCTGTCCGTCTGGCTGTCTGTCCTTCTGTCCGTATGTCACAGGCATTTTACTCAAAAACTATAAGGTGTATTTGAATAAAATTTTGAGGATAGGTGTAGTTTGTTAGCCGCTACATAATTTTGTAATTAAATGATTTAAAAAAAAATGGGGTGCACTCACATAAAACTTAAGCCCACGTGTGGCACATCAATCGATAGGCCTTTTCAAAATAAATATAAGGTTTCTCAGCAATTTTTTTAATTAAGTGAATAGAGTCGGAGATAATCGCCCCGAAAGTCACTAAAATTGTGTTCCCCCCCCCCCACCCCTCTCATTTTTGAACGGTGTATTTTAAAAATATGAAAAAAATCATGGACATAGGGCTTATTAAATTCTATCACCAAAAATTATTTTTGAACAAGATCGGTTCAAAGGTTTTCGAGATATTGCTGAAAAACTGCCTTTCTTAAAGAAAAGGACGTAAGTGCCGTGACGCCGTGATTTCTGTGACGATACGACTTTTTAATAGGCACGGAACCCTACGTTGTGCGTGGTCCGACACGCACTTGGCCGGTTTTTTTCTTAACCAGTTAATTCAATATTGAACTGCCATGCTTAGGTAGCTATGCACTTTAAAATTGCGCGAGGAATTATCTAGGTATGGTCCAGGATATCAATATGGTGTTGTAATACCCAATTCATCCCTCTTCTTCGTCTTTTGACACTGCTCAATTTAAAAAAGAACCTTTTTTATTCCAAATCGAAGCTGTCCTTTTACGAGTAACTTCTGGTTGAACGGTTAACGGAAGTAGGTATACAATTATGTACTGAGTTTTATTTAAGTTTCAAAACAAATGAGCGTATTTTACTATCAAATCAATCACTATGACCGTTGTAATGTAACATGCACAACATGCATGTCGGGAAAGATAAACAGCGTGTGATGTCACAAAGCGCATGCGTAATGCAATACTATCATGCATGCATACATTGACTGACCGCCTTTTATTGACCAAGTGACCACTGAGCAAACATGCCTCAGAGTAAATGTGGAATTAGGTACTTACACCGAAAAATATTAAAGAGTCGACTCCAGTTGTACGGAATTTTGAGGCGTTTTACTTAAATCTAGGTATGAGTTTTTACCTGAAATAGGTACCAAACAGTCGGCTAAAGTTAGTGCACGATATGCGTGAAAAATACCCAATTACGCATTGAAACTTAAAAAATAAACTATGTATTTGCAATTTTCCAGGCCAATTTCACGCGTCTGCGCAAAGTAACGGTATCGATGACCATGTTGGATCCATTACAAATAATGTACAGCGATCAATAGCAGTACAGTTATTGTGCCCTTAGTATAGAGGCATTTTCTATTTTATCAACTAAATGGGTGCTTTTGTACTTCAGTAGCACGCACGTGAACGCCCGGTGTAACAAGGAGAGTTTGAATAAAATTATCTTTTCATCACACTTGCTTCAAAACGCGCAGGCATACAGTGCTATTGCTATGATAGGCTATTCATGACTGGAAAATATTTTTAACAGTGATTTTAAATCGTGGCTGCATGCTGAAGGGCCTTTGCCTCCCGCGCCTCATTCAACAAAATGGACGATTGACATTTTGTAATTTTTATTGCGATTAGTATTGATTTTGTTTCAAATACAATTATTTCCTCGCAAATGTGATGAAAAACGTTGTGTGCGACACGGATGGTAAGTTTTTTTTGCAAACGCGAGCCATGAAAGACCTTCGCCTTCGGCGTCAGGCTTCTAATGGACTCTCGTTAGTGGAAAAACGGCTTACCAGCATCGTGGCACAATGTCCTATTACTATATTTATACGTAATCTTAGTAAGTAAAGGTACAGTCGACGCCAAAAATACGTTTACACTTTTGCACCTTACTCCATTGCAATAAGGCGAATAGTGTAAACGTATTTATGGCGTCGACCGTACATATTATTTGACCGTACCTAACGCTAATTAAAAAATAACAATTGTGGCAGTCAATAGTAAACTTGACTTTTACTGTCAAATTTGCTGGTTTCAAGCCTAAGCTTCTCACAGACTGGCGCGGCCTGCGTAGGCGGTCAATAGTAATTTTTGTCTCATTCAGGCTTTACGCCCTTGGCCACGACTTTGGTCTTAAAGCGACAGGGGCAGCGGCAGCGGTTTTTCTAATTAACTAAATAAAAACTAATAAAAAAAGTAAGCTTATATGTGTCTTAAATAAATAAATAAAATAAATTCATTGCGCGTGATCTTAACTAACCCAGTGCGTTGCGCGTCACGACCGCGCAATGAACAGATAAAACGCTGCCGCAGGTCGCTTAAGACCAAAGTCGTGGCCAAGGCGTTAAGGTTTAGTACGACTGTCATTCATGAGTATATTTTTACCCGACTGCCGAAAGAAAGGAGAGTTATGTTTTTGATGGCTATTTTTCATTTATGTATATTATCAGGTACAACTATTTCAAACTGTTATATTTATGTTATGAGTTATTATAACATGTTATGAGCGGTTACTCACGGAGAGTTTTTGCAGCGATACAAATGATTGCAGGAGACTATATCTATGAGTAGAGTTTGCGATACAGTCGCGCTTTTGTATCGCTATCGCTGCAAAAACTCGCCGTGAGTAACCGTTCAAAATACATACCAGCAGAAGACCAGTAACTGGCCGTTAAACAGTAAGACAAGGATAGGTAATATATTTCGCCGTTCGTACGACTATAGTCGTATTAGTCCGACTGAAGCCTGATATGTATTTTAGCCAGTATGTATACTAAGAGCCCACTGTAATATTTATGCTCAACCTTGCTCTCGATTGTTCATCGCATTCACCCGGCGCAGCGGACCGGGGAACGTTTTGCAAAAGCCATATTCACGTCAATAAAACTATGATTAGCCCCATGACTCATGAACTGATTTGACCGTAATTGCCGACATGAAGGATTCGTGTTCATCATGATATTATGTTATGTGTGCAGATGGGTTGATATCTATACGTATTCGTTATCATAGAAGTAATATCTAGGTACCTATTTGTTATCACTTATCAGACATGTAGGTAATAGTAGGTGTGTAAGTATGAAAATAACACACAACATAAGTTTTCATTTATTTATTTATTTATACACGGTGTGTGCACGGGTCGCGAGGGATCCTGTATAAGTTGGACCTCCGCTAACGCAGTTCTTACGTATCTTGGGGTTGCCATGCATGCAGTACATGATACATGCATGCTATGCAGTGAGATTAGACGTGACTGATTGCTAACCACATAGTTTTGCTTCACGGAGAGGTACCTAATCGAAAATACAAATTAAAAAAAACCGGACAAGTGCAAGTTCAACTCGCGTGGTGAGGGTTCCGTATATAATCTAAATTTCATAAGTGTTTTTGAATACTCAAACTTCTTATAGGTTTTCCTGTAATCTTTAGGCAAGGAACTATTTCCCATATTTTTTTCAGAATTTTAATCCTGGTAGTTTCGGAGATAAGGGGTGGGGGGAGGGGGGGATCAATTATCGTCTTTAAAAGCTTTTATTTAACTTGCAATGTATGTATGTTTGTTCGGGTGGAATCTTGCAGGTTCAATTTGACCAACTTCCCGAAGTCCAATCAAGTTGAAATTTTGTACAATTATGTAAGTCGGATGACAATGCAATACTATGGTACCATAAACCTGGTCTGATGATGGAGACGGAAGGTGGACGTAGGAACTCCTTAATTATACAGGATAAACCCGTCGTGTTTGAGCTCGTTACAATCCTCTCAATGAGCAGTTGATGAGTGTGCAAAAAAAAGTACAGTCGGCAAGAAATCCAATATGGCGGAACACCCAAGATGGCGGGTTATTTATTTTTAATGCACTCCTACAATATGGGTATCAAATGAAAGGGCTTGCTGAGAATAACTCGAAAAATAAAGTGACGTCACTCTTAATCCAATATGGCGGACAATATACAGAGAAACCTGTCCAGCGATGACTAAAAAGTAAAAAATAAATTAAAAGTGAAAAAAAACAAGCTTTTATTTAAATGCGCTAAAAATAATAAACTAAACTTTTCCTTTAAAACTTTTACTATAAACTTATAACGTCATAACACATTTTCGATGATATAAAAGCTTGTCGCGAGAATTAGGTACATGTATATACTCAGGTAAATCTCGCGACAAGTTTTTATATCATCTAAAATGTGTTATGACGTTATAAGTGTATAGTAAAAGGTTTAAAGGAAAAGTTTATTTTATTCTTTTTAGCGCATTTAAATATAAGCTTGTTTTTAAAAGTTTTTTTACTTTTAATTTATTTTTTCCTAAATTACTTCAAATCTGTTTTTGCTAAAATTATAAAAAAAATATCTGACATACTTACAATAACCCCTTTCATTTGATATGTCACACAATACAGTTTGCGAATTTTTTTTTAAATTTTCCAGTTTACCCCCCAAAAGTGGCCCCCTTGTTCAGAATTGATTAGTTTACTTTACGCCTCCATCTTTGGGTCACCAATTTACATATGTGTACCAAATTTCAACTCAATCGGTCCAGTAGTTTCGGAGCAAATCGGCTGTGACAGACGGACAGACAGACAACCGAGTGATCCTATAAGGGTTCCGTTTTTTTCCTTTTGAGGTATCGGAACCCTAAAAAGAATTCAAATCGCTTGTTGTCATGACAAGATTAATGATAATGTGTGACACTTTGAAAGTTCTTGGTCGGGGGTTGTGTTTAATGCCGGGTCGTAACAATGAGTTAGGTAAATAACTCAGAGCTTATGTACGGAATATTGTTTGGTTTTTACAATAAGTTTTCGATGAACGAAAACATCGTGAGACATAAAATAGCTTTCTTACGAGTAAGTAGGTATTGATTAAAATATGGTCATTCAAAAGCGTCTCACTCTTATCATCCCATAGGTACAGTAAGGGAAATCTATTCACGTACCACCGTAGAACCCTGTCGCAATTGACAGGCCCCCGTCACCCAAACTCGAGTGATATGTCACCTTATTGCGATAGGGTTCTACGGTGGTACGTGAATACATTTCCCTTACTGTATATCCGTGTTAATTTAACTAATCAATGAAGAATGCCGGTGAAGGAAAATTTTATGAGGAAATCTGCAATATGTTTATTTATTTATCTAAGGAGATCTTGTATGTGAAGTTCCCAACCCGCACTAAATAAACACGTGGACTCATTCTCTATCGTTCATGTGATGAGGTGTATCCAGCGATGGGGCATAACTGTATAGTCTATAACTTGATTTTGCAATAGTCGCCTTTCTTTGGTAAAAGTACCTATAAAAGGAATTGTTTCAATGTTTATAGGAGGCCATATGAGCGGTCGGTGACGCGAGTCAGTCAGCAGCAGGAAGATGAAGCCGCGAGGGGCGAGCGTCATGCACGCCTTCACCGCGCTCACCATGCTCACCATGGCTAACGGTACAATCGATCAACGTAACTGTCAATCAATCAATAAAACAACCAACCAATCAATGATTATGTACAAAGTCCGTTGTATGTCTGTCCGCGATAAGGAGCTTCTGGACCGCTTTAGATGCGGTTTTCACGATACAACGCACACAAAAATCTTTTTACAATTAGCATCCTAATAGTTTCCCAAACAAAGTCATCTGGTGGCTCTCAAATGAGGGCACGGCCAAGAAATACCAAGTGGCACTACCTACCTCCGTTTCTCGAATGTTTTCGTTGCATATTAGTCTAGTCTAGAGCCTGCCAATGTCTTTTAAGGTTCTTGCTCGACATAGTGACGTTTAACTTACAAAACGGGGAATAGATTATTCGCAGTCATTTATATCTGAAAAAAGAAACCATAATGGAAGATGCAATTTAGTTAGCTAAATAAGTCTCACATGGACTCAACATTATTTGCATAAGGGACACACCCTCTGAATTTGACGTCAATATTTTCACACCTCAGTAATTGGTAGATCATGTTATCGTACAAAATATTTACCTACTCGTACTTAGGTACATAAAAGTTGATTGATTTATCAGATCGAAAACATAATAATTTAGATTACATTGGTAATTTAGTTCACAATAATATGTAGGTGCAAATTAGTGATAAAATTATTACGTTTCAGCTCAAACAACTTGTAACCAAGGAATGGGTCGAGTAATGTATGAACGTTTACCTAACCAACAACTTCACGGATTTGACGATGATGTCGTAAGTATTAAAACCTTTTGGCTTCAATAACTTTCTAATCCAATAAAAACTCAAATAATAATAATAAAGAATATGATACAATATTGTAATTTTTTCTGTACCCAGGTCCGCGAAACCGCCCCACCTTTTCGTGTTCTCGAAAAATGCCAAGATCTGTGTTTACGCGATCGGTCAGGAAATAGTTTGGTCAGAACGTGCAATTCTATAGATTTCCAACCTGGAGCTCGTATAGCGGCTTTCAGTCCAGAACCGGAGTATGAAGAGTCTACGTGCTACTTGACCAGGGAGCAAGCTGCTCCGGAAGGCATCGGCACTCTCATGATCGTACCCAACAGTGTTCACTTCAACGAAATTTGCTTAACCTGTAAGTACTTTACGTCTTACCTCCGCCAAATTTAAACCTATGTGAATATTTTTTCTAACATATATTATTTTACGTTACGTCTCAATTACCTAAAACAAAACATTAGGGGCATATGTAAACAAAACAAAAACAAAAAATGTGGCGCAGGACCGGTCATTGTGGCACTCTTTGGGGGAGGCCTATGTCCAGCAGTGGCCGTCTTTCGGCTGATATGATGATGATAGGAAAACTCTCCGTTAGCTAATCTATGTTACTTTTTTTTTACATAGATTTAAAATAGGCAGAGGAAATAGGGGACTACCGCGGCTCGAACTTCAAGTTTTTGTATTAACCGAGCGGTAGTCCATATTCCTTAAATGCGTATGAGAGATGGAAAAGCAACAAACAACAGACTTACCAATGGTTCCTCTTTTCAGCAAACCGTCCTGAAAGAGAATGCCCGTCTCGTCGCTACGTATTCGAGAGGCACGCGAGAAAACGCCTTAAACTTCCATCATCAGACCTCAAGGAGATCATGGTCGCCAACCGAACGGAGTGCGAAGATAAATGCTTAGGCGAATTCAGTTTCGTATGCCGGTCTGCTACTTACGACTCCGCATTGAGGACTTGTTCTCTTAGCAGATTCACTAGAAGGACCCATCCAGAGCTTTTGGAAGATGACCATAATGCGGATTACCTGGAAAATACTTGTCTTAACGGTGAGTACATTTAATTACTTAGATTGTAGGTTTTTTCATTCTACGGGGATAAATGCTAATCAAACTTTTATTTCAGCTGAAAGGAGATGTGATGGCCTCGCTGTGTTCATCAAAGAAGAAAACAAACGTCTCGGAGGACCTTTTGAGGCTGATGTTTTCTCCAACATGACTCTAGACGAATGTCAATCCATGTGTGTCCGCGCTGAAAAGTGAGTGTCATGTTTAGACTTGATAAACAAAGATATATATATGTATAATGTGCTCTACTTATACCAAACTTTAATTACTTATTCCAGATATTTTTGTCGGTCGATTGAGCACGACGCAATGACGCGTCAATGCGTGCTTTCCGAAGAAGATTCCGTCTCTCAAAAGGATGACGTGACTGTTAGCGGGTCGCCAACCCATCACTTTTATGATCTTGTTTGTCTAGACAATCGTGAGTTTCTTTTGTTTTCCTTTAATAACAATTTACAGCTTACAATAATACTTTTGTGTTGGATGCAAATATATCCCAAAACTAATAAACTGACTCTAAGGCTAACAATGCGTTTGAGCGGTAAGGTGACTGTAATAAATACTAATAATGCATGGAGTCAAAATAAGGTTTTTCTCACAATTATGATCAGTTTCTCATCGGGTGACAGCTCGGGGCACGGAGTATCCGGACAACAGCGTGACGTCACACCTGTTCTCCCCGGGCCGGCGGCCGGACACCGCCTTCCAGCGCTACCGGAACAGCCGGATCACAGGAGAGTTCCATTCGGAAATCACCGGCCGGTCACTTAGCGAATGCCTTGATGAATGCCTCAGACAAACCAGCTTCCAATGCAGGTAAATTAATCAATGAACTATCAAAACTCGGTCATGTATAGATCTAAAGAAAAACAGTCCCTGATACAATGAAAACGCTATACGTAGGCACAACTACTACTTATTCATTTCAAAACGTACCGATGTCAAAACAAATTCGCTTTATGCGTCCCGATAACACGTTTCAGTTCATTGTCCGATATTGGATGACACACAAAGCTATTTTTACTTTATGCTTGTAGATCGGCCGTGTACAGCGATCGCGCCAGGACATGCCGACTCAGCCGGTACAACCAAAAAGATGGCATGAGATTACTATACGATCCCGATTTTGATTACTACGAGAATCTAATGCGTAAGTACTTATAGCCACAGTTGTGCTCGTAACGGAAGAGATCAATAAGCACTTGACAGTTTCAATTGGGAGTCCAATAAAACCGAGAGCAGTTACGCGCGTACGTGTACTATTCTCAAAGGTCTAAGTGGCCAATTGCCAGGCATCCAGGCACGCGGCCTGCGACATTGAACCCAGCGTTCTAGAAATAGAATACGACCCTATATGAGTTTAAATGACTTGGTATGGTAATAGCGTATAACTTGTTGTTCTTCGGTTACAACTTAGATTGCAAAATAGCTATTGTGTAAACGTGATATACGTTTTAAAAACTATATATCAGATAAGTAATATCGATGTTTTCATGACCTCTTTTAAATTGGCGGCGAGTTATGTGTTCATCGATGTTGTTGTTCTAAATTGTAATTTGTGTGGGGAAACAGACCAGCTAGTGAGTGGGGAGGCTGATGCGAGCGGCGGGTCGCAGGCGCCGTGGGGTCGGCCGGGAACTACAGGTTCGGTGCATGGTAGACCATTGACGCAGATTTCAGTATACGCATGTCATCATTTAGATCATAGATACTCGTAGAATTGTTGCTTTGTGTCTATAAGGTTTTATTCCACTGTTTTGATCGTTTTCTTATCTAAAGAATCGACCACACGTCATATTTATACAGCAAATTGTATAGCGAAATCCTGACCATAAGATAGGTACCGCGGCGTCAAGCAGAGATGTGGTCGGTCCTTTATTAATTTTGAAATCAAAAGCTCTGGAAACCTCAAAAGGTAGAAACAGACATATCTGTAGCATGTAGTTGTAGTTAAATTTGTATTTTGATTCGCCTCATTTTAGATGTACATTATTCTTTAGTTAGCAGTTGCCTAGTCGTTAGTGGATTGCTGAGTATTTAGGTATATATATTTTTTGTTTATGTTCATTGCAAAGGGTATTTTAGATTTATGTATGTTGTGTATAGCTTAATAAGTATTATTTATCCTGCATCCTAGCGATTCCGTTAAAATTAATGAGCATGTTTTTCTGCGGTTTGGTTGAATATTGTTTTGTCTGAAAGTATCTCTGGTAGAATAATGTCAGATGTCGCTAATGATGATTATGTGACATTGTTTGCCCAAGGGATATTTAAAAACGGACTGGGTGGATGTTTGATAAGCTCTGCAGATAAAGCCATTGTTTTGTATGTTTAGTTTGCAGAATGTTATTTTATATATAAAATGATGTGTGCATGTTTTTTAACGTAGATTTGGGCACAGTACCTAATTAAATAACTTTGCTAATTTCATATTGGTTATTCAAGGAGGTAACGGCGATCGCGACCGTGATCGTGACCGCGACCGCGACCGCGACCGCGACCGGTATCCCGACGACAGCTACTCGGACGACGAGCGGTACAGCGGCCGACCCGACCGCTACCCGTCCGACGACCGCTACCCATCCGACGACCGCTACCCGGATCGATACGTCCCGGGCGACCGCTACCCATCCGACCGATACCCCGACGACAGATACCCTGATGACAGATACCCGCCCGGAGTAGGGCCATACAGTCCTGCTGATAGATACCCTCTTGACAGATATCCTAGTTCTGATCGCTATCCAGCGGTCGACCGGTATCCCACCGATAGGTACCGCCCTGGATATCCAGGCGGTGTTGATCGGTATCCTCCACGCGACAGATACCCGACCAGCGACTCTCTACCGTACCCTCCTGGATCAAACAGATACCCCTTCCTTGACTACCCAACTACCAACGACATAGGCCGATACCCCACTACCAACGACATAGGCCGATACCCTCCCCAAGAACGATACCCCGTTAGCAGATACCCCATAGACGTATACCCGGACAGATACCCCGTTGATCGGTATCCAGTTGACAGATACCCGATCCGAGGTAGCGGTAGATACCCGGCCAGACCCGGGTGGTCTAGCCGACCTGACAGGTTCGATCAGGACAGATACCCAAGCACTAGCGACTGGGGACGGTACCCGTACGGAAGCCGGTACCCTGTTGGGGTGAACCGGGATCCGATACCACTTGGCGGGGACCGTTACCCTGATCTGTATGACAAGTATCCGCCGACCGGATCGTCATATCCTGGTAAGCACACATTCCTTAACAAATTAATAAATAATTTTATTCATAAATTAACCTACTTTGGGGCATTTCCATTTCACAATTTACCGTTAAAGAATTACGAGGTCGTCAGAAAACTGGCAGTCAATGTCAAAATCATCCTTTTCGTCACAAAACTGACAAACCTGCAACAACCCAGACATGACTTAAATATAACTTAAGTTTGGCTTAACCGTAAATCTTAAAATAGACATGCCCATTTATCGAGTACCCGTACCTAGGTACCCTCCGAGAGTTTGGCAATAAGTCTCTTGTTCGTGCCTTGGAAAATACGGAATCTTAAAAATAATACAGAATAATTCTGTATTACTAGAAAAAACGATTTTGATCGTTGTTGTTAATGATTTTATAGGAGGGCGCGGCGGTTATTACGGTGGTTCTGATTATCCAGGGGCAGATCGCTACCCCGACAGTGCTGTTCGTCCCGGAGCTGACAGGTAAATACTACGATACACCTATTAATAGCATCTCATCTTACTCTTAAATTACAATATTTAAAGTTTATACATGCACTATTTCGTGACACTGTGTTTTCACATTTACCGATAATGGCCTTATTCAATCAGAAGTAATATAATAACATTTATTCATTCCCAACACATTATTACAGGTATCCTGTAGAACCGAGGCCAATTTACCCCGTGAGGCGACCCGTGGATAGACCAGGAGGTTACCGCGACACGTATCCACCTGGCGTGAACAGACCGATAGGTAGTTTCATATTAGATTTTTTAATCCCAAGCTGAATCCAATGGCCCCCACAACATGGCTATCGAGGTAGAGGCAGACCGAAAAGGAGATGGCCATGGCGGGACGATCTTGATACGTTTTGTACGGATTGGCGAAGACTAGAACTGAGCCGAGATGTATGTAGGAAAAGAGAGGAAGCCATTGCCTAGCAGACACAATATAGACCGTTAAAAAAAATCAAGTTCTGTGTCACTGTCAGTATCTCGCAGTAATATTTGACGCTGTGTATTTCGTTATTCTAATTCGATTATTCTAATTAAGAACATTGTTCAATAATATATTGTGTTAATTTTAAGGTGGCCCTGTTTACGGAGACTATGAGCCGGACGGGCCAATTGGCCCTATCGGCGCACCAGTCAGGCCTGTAGGAATCCCTATCGGCAACCCGCTAGGCGGCGCTCCCGTGGGCCCCGTCGGCGGGGCGCCAGTGGGCCACAGGCCGTGGCAAGGCTCGCGGTGCGAGGAGGACAGTTTCCGACAAGTGGGCCGGCAGAGGATGCACCGGAGATTCGTGCGGCGGCTCACGACTGCACAATCGTTAGCGCACTGTCAGAGGGAATGCATCGAGGCTAGAGACTTCGTCTGCAGGGCGTTTAACTACAGGTGAGTAGTAGAACGTTGTATATCTTCAAATGTTTTTGTTGTTTCGGCGTTGCACTGAAATAATAGTTAATTGATGCGGCACTTTGTTGTCATTTAATTTTTTATGATTGATAGGTAGCTAGGTATGCCTACAAGGAGCTCGGGAGGAAACCAAATAATTTTAACAGCCTGTTCCTGAGAATCTGGGTTAAGGTGGATACGGCCCCCCTTTTTTTCATACATTACCCACATTGCTTGACCAAGACCAGTAATGTATAAAAAGAAGAACAGATTTTTTACTACTTGAACCCCAATTTTTTTCCTCTTGAGTTTTTTTGTAAAGAAAATGCCTGAAAGTCTACCCTAGGCACACGCTCGCGTGCACAAATACAAAACCGATTTCAATTTAACCAGATCCAGGTAGTCTATACTTCTTGAGGCTTCCTTCAAGACCCACTGCAATTCGTCATTTTGTACAGTCAGCAGCAAAAATAGCTACGCAATATAACTCCCTCAACAACACACAGTCTTATTCTCTTGACGTAAGAGTCTTGTGTAGGACATTTTGATCCGCTTGAGGCTTGAACATTTGATCCGTGAACCTACTTGTGCTACTGACTTAACATGGCCACATAGCACAATTAGCAAACCCTTGATGTCATGTAACTTCCTAGGGATGTGCCCTACGGGAGCGAGCCCCGCGACAACTGCGAGCTCAGCGACCGGGACATGAGGGAGCTAGACTCCGCGAATCCTGCGCATTGGGACAACGCGGGCGATTACGATTTCTACGAGAGGGCGCTTGGACGCATCGCTGACGACTGTTTGGATGGTAAGTTGACGAGAATTAAAAATATTTTTTTTCGAATGTAAAAATACGGCCGGGCCTAGTTAGAATAACATTACACAATATTTTTATGGCGCAATATAATTGAACTACCCCTTGCGATCAAACGATCAATATTATATAAATATAAAATTGTGCAATAACTTTGATGCGTCTGCCGCCAAAGTCTGCCGCTGCTAAACATAGACTAAAAAATATTGTGCAATACTGTTCCTAGACGGTACAATTAAAAAGATGGTGCAATAAAAATTAAACTTGCTCAAACTTTTGTTCAATCATTGCACAATCTTCAATACTAACCCTAAACGGTCAAACACATTGCACAATTCGTAATTTTGTGCAATATAATTGATCGTTAAGGGCCGGCGGCCGTAGATACCTAAGCCGATACATTACTGCAAGAATCTCAGATCAGAACGCAGGTTTTTGACGCCCGAGCTTCGGGCAAGGTCTATAGACATGCAACTTGACTCCCTCGTCCACTGCGATGTTTTGCCAATCAACACAATACCCTATTTGTTTGCCGGAACTGACAGATAACATCCTGGGATACAATAGAATCCTGGGCGTAGCGAGGGATTCTAACGTAGGATCCTGAGCGTAGTGAGGGATTCAAGTGTTAACGCCCAAGACGAAAATAATTTTGCTCCTGAGTGACACATGTAACTTTTCACACCGATTATGAGGAAAATTGAAATAAAATGCTCTAAAAATAATGAAAATTTTAAGTGACAATTTTTTTTAATATCACAAAAAAAAAAAAACATATAACGTTGTTAAAGTTAAAACTTGAAATGTTCGTTTTTAATCGATTGCGATGAAATTACAATCAATTATTTTATTAAGATCTGTGTTCAATTGGCACATTGCGTATGTGCTAGGTACCTACGCCAATGAATAAATTAAAAAAAACCGGCCAAGTGCGTGTCGGACCACGCAAAACGAAGGGTTCCGTGCCTATTAAAAAGGTCGTATCGTCATAGAACTCCTACGGCACTTACGTCCTTTTCTTTGAGGAAGGCAGTTTTTCAGCAATATCTCGGAAACCTTTCATCCGATCTTGTTCAAAACAATTTTCGGTGAATGAAATTAATAAGCCCTATGTCCATGAATTTTTCCATATTTTTAAAATACACCGTTCAAAAATTAGAGGGGGGGGGACAGAATTTTAGTGACTTTCGGGGCGATTATCTCCGACCCTATTCACTTAATCAAAAAAAATGCTAAGAAACCTTATATTTATTTTGAAAGGCCTATCGATTCATGTGCCACACGTGGGCTCACGATGAAAAAATTTTTTTTGACTTTTAGTTTTATGTATGGAGTACACCCCTAAAAAAATTTTTTTTAGTAATTTTAATTACAAAACTTTGTAGCGGCCAACAAAATACACCTATCCTCAAAATTTTATTCAAATACACCTTATAGTTTTCGAGTAAAATGCCTGTGACATACGGACAGACGGACAGACGGACAGACGGACAGACGGACAGACGGACAGACGGACAGACGGACAGACGGACATGACGAAACTATAAGGGTTCCGTTTTTGCCATTTTGGCTACGGAACCCTAAAAAGTAGCTTGAACAGAAAAGTGGCATTTTGCTCCCTCTCGTCGGGGACCAAAACTTACTTTTCTGAATGAGAGGTGTGAAAAGGTTTTTTTTTTCATTATACCTGTACGTTTCTCCTTGTATCGATGATTCAATAATAATAATATAATAAATAATAAATATTACGAGACAATCTTACACAAATCAACCTAGGCCCACGGTAAGCTCAATAAGGCTTGTATTGTAATAATGTTTCCAAGGAAGTTTAATATATTTCTTTTATGTTTCAAGTATCACAAGTGTGCAACGAAGATGGCATGGAATTCACCCTCCGCCTGCCCGAGGGCTTCTTCGGCCGAATGTACACGTATGGGTTCTACGACCGCTGTTTCTTCAGAGGAAACGGAGGAGTCTCCAACGTCTTAAGGATCACTGGAGCCCATGGGTATCCGGAATGTGGCACTCAGCGTGTGAGTATTTGTTATTAAGTCTTTTGGAACGCGTAAACTAATAAATTTATACATTCCGTGCTACAGTTGCCTGGTTTATATGACCTAAAAATAAGTTCTTATACCCACCACCATTTTTGAAATATGAGCTACTTATGAATTGGATACTGATGTCTTTAAGTTTCTGTCAAAAAAAAACATTTTTGGTTACACGCTTTTGTTGCCAACTCTCTCCATCATCAGATTAGCTCGAGAGTACCATAACCATTCGGATATTAGGAATGGTTGAAAAATGATTTGCAAGATTTGAAAAATCTGTTACTTACATACGAATATTGTAAGTAGGGGAGCGTAATTGGTAATGGGGGATTTTGGGATGCCTCTATATATGATTGCGCGTCTATTCGTCATAAATAAATGGGATCGCGTCTCGTCAAAATTGTCAGATTAGTGAAAGGGAGCATCTTGCGGGTATACTTAACGTCCCCTGTAAATATCTGACGCGCTCGATTTTTTTTTCCTTGTTCATACTTACTTGTATTCTACCGCTTGGCCACCCCCACTATCCAAACCATCAGATTAACATACCTTCGTTATCAGAGACAAGTGGGGCATATACTCTATCAAAATCTGACGCGCTCGAGTGACTGTTTTTTTTTGTACTTGTAGACGCCGTGGCGTAACTATACTTAGGGTGGCAGAGTGGGCAAAATGCCACGGGCCCCCAGGCCAAGAGAGGCCGTGAGCACCGAGGAACCTATCTAACATTGTAGAAGGGGCCCCGTCAGATTATTTCGCCACGGGCCTCGTATGATATAGTTACGCCACTGTGTAGACGCCTCCCCCAGCATAAAAGGCATACATGATATAATTTTTCTTTAGTTCTATCACTAATCTTCAAAATCTATAACGTCCCAACGACCCTCGTATAAGTCCAAATTTTCCCGATTTGGGCTCCCCTACTATTGCAGGTTAAATAAAAGCTTGTAACCAGGGATCGGATACCGGTATTTTCTCCATACAAATTAAACCGGTATTATTTCGTTCTTTGGTTATAATATCATTTTTTATCGGGCAGTCTAATAATATGAATATGTTATCTAAACACACGATAGAGTCCTACATTAAGAGCCTAAAATAATACAAAATATTAGACTACTTCGGGGATTTTTGGAAAAACCGGTTCCGATCCTTGCTTGTAACAACATTCACCTTCTTGTAGTACGGTGACACCATGACCAACATCGTGGTAGTGCAGTTCAGTGACAACGTGCAGACATCCCGAGACAAGCGTTTCAACCTGACCTGTCTGTTCCGCGGCCCGGCGGAGGCTGTTGTGACGTCCAACTACATCGGGGCCGGGTGAGACTGCGTTGATAGTGCTGGTGTTTGTTTGATGACATGATATGACATTTAGGTGACAGTTTAGATCAGGGTTAGGTAGGTGGTAGTTTAGGTCTTGGTGTGGCTACGGATTGGTTCGGACCTGAATCATGATCACGGCCTATTGATCTGTGGGATCTAAAGTGTTCTTTCGATTTTAAAAAGCCACAATACGATTGGTCAGCGATATAATACCTAGCTGTAAATTATTTAAATCAGCCCTGATTTGATGAGCCCAAAATTTAATTTACATCTAAATAGTATCTACCAGTGATGGCGCGTGAACATTTTTGATGGACAACCCGGAACACAAAAAGTTAAGAGTATAATAACTATAGGTGTGTCTAAAAATAAATTTTAGGCAAGCCGGTGGGAATCGGCTATATGTCTAATCGGAATATTTTGCTGAACGACAGTAATATATGCAGTTTCAATTTGAATAACTGCCAATTTCATATAATTTCAATGAATACCATCATTCGACCATACACAGTCATTAAGGACAGGGTCACAAGCGACCATGTCATGTCGTCAAATAGACACGGTAAGGTATTGTTGGATTAACTGCTAACAGCGTGACTGAAAGTTAGCGCTTTTAGTTAGCTCGCAGGAATTTATACGTTCGCTTTATGAACATTAACTGCAACTAGGGACGAGTGAATAATAAATACTGATTAACTCCATACAAAGTAGTAAGTTGTAACTTGAGGTATTCCGTAAGGAGGGCGATCATTGAATAGCTCTGCTTAAGACAGATCTCATCGCCATATAATATATTAGATATTTCTGATCCTTTGGGAACGTACATATATTTATGAACTCGATTGGACAACGCAAACTCTTCTGTTGGTAAAATGCAGCGTAGTATGTAGATTACAATTGGCAGTCTGCTTTAAGTATGGACATTGAAATTGTCAGTCTTTGTTATGAAAACTCGTCTCCGCTGTTCGATTTCGAGTCGAGTTGCCGTGTTGAGTGTTTTGTCTTCAATAATGGTGTATTGGCTTCTGGGGTTTTATTATACATAATTTTATGAACGATTTATATTTTATTTATTTATTGGAAAATCAACAGCTCACAAAACAGGTTAACATCAGATATAAAAACAGGAGGTCAATTATAGGATATTATTATTGTATGACTATGATTTGATTTTGTGTTTGCTTTTCGGGTGTTTTGAGAAGCGCTGAGTTTTTTTGGGTCTTGAAGTTTATTTTTGCTTCATTTAGAATAGGCGGTTTTGATTTTGAGTGCTGTTATTAGACTAACAGCTACTAACAAATGACTTTGAACGGATTCTCATCTACTGATATTTAACTGAATATATATATTTTTCAACAATTTGACCCACATTTTGATGAGAACATGCTTTGACTATAATATTAGCACGTGTATTTCCAGATGCGACTACGATGGGGTGGATACTCGTATTATCTTTTCAGTTCACTCAAAAAACCGAGACGATTCGTTATCGAAACACCCTACGTAGATACCTACAAAACAAAAGATAATCAATCCTTTAGAATTCATTCAAAGTCAGCGTGTAAACATTTTAAAAAATAAACTTCATGTCTAACCGCAGCTTTGGGTATGATCTCATCGACAGGTCCGGCAGCCCCATACCCATAGAGTACCTGCCCGAAGAGAGCTCCCTCAACTCGAAGGTGCGCCTCATGATCCTGTACCAGGGGCGGCCGACCACGACCATCGCGGTCGGGGACCCGCTGACCTTCCGGCTGGAGGCGCAAGATGGATACAACTACGCGACGGATATCTTCGCGACGAACGTTATAGCGAGGGACCCGTATTCTGGGCGGTCGGTGCAGCTGATAGATAGAGTGGGGTAAGTTTACTTTTGAAATTTGAATGTTCGAATGTTTGAGCAGTACAAGTTATAAAATCTCATTAGGTATATTTACTGCAATTTACGAATTAAACGTTACTTAAACTATATGACGCCTACTGACACTTTGCCAAAAACTTATAGGCAGTTTGAGGCAGTTTTTTTCTTTTTTACCATGGAGCGAAAGAATTCCCTCCGGACTACATAGTTGGCCCCCAAATCTCGTTATAGCTAACCCAGTTTTCAGGACGATATTTGAAATATGACAATCGAATGTCAGCCTACTGGTACTACTAAAGATCATCATCACAGTCAAAGGCAAAGTGATTTATTCTTCAATTCAGGCATAGGTATTACATGCACCTATGAATGTCGATAAACTACCACCGTTTCGGAAAGAAAACCTCTGACTCGAGAAGAACCGTCATAAAAAACTCGGGAGGTATCATTTTTTCAAAACAGTATACAATATATAATTTCAGTATCAGAGTATTATAAAATTACATTGCTACCGTAGAAAGCCTATTTATTTTGCGATAGATATCTAGTGCAGGACGGTATCACTGCCAAATATCCATGATGTAATCGTTTATCTTATAATATGCTTTTGAAATAAGTGTCTGTTTTACGACAGATTTGAGTTTAGAGTCAGTAAGTTCGGTAATGTGTTTTGGAATTTTATTGTAAAATTTTATACATACTCCAACGAACGAAAAAACCGTAGGAGTCTAACTAGCGCCGAAAAGTGGCCCCACAAAAAGGATGCACATTGTCATTATGCGGACGTATGTGGACGTAGCGGCGAGTGGGGGCGGGGTGTCAGAAGGATGCCAAGCAGCCGTTTAGTTCGAACATGCGCACACATACCGGGTTTTGGGCACGTGTTTGGGTAGACATTTATAGGGAGTTCGCCTATGGTTTTTTTCGTTCGCTGTCATCCTAGCGTTATTCCCGGTTGTGTACTGGTACTAATAAATTAAGATATGTAGATAGATACCTACAGCCAGTATGTGGTCTAAATATGTAAACGCCTCTGCGGGTAAAAGAGTTTAATCTTTTCGACGCCAACGACGCATATATCCGCACCGCAGGTTCAACGCCAACTACTGATATATGCGTTAAATAGCCCAGCGCGATAGCAACCTTCTTCCATTGACATAAGGTTTAACTCCGCACTAAATGTGTCAACTTTTCTCTTTGACAGAGCGTTGAAAAGGTTAACCGATGATTTTCCTTTTACGATTGTTCGTTGTAAATTACCTAGTCGGATTTGGCATTTATTTTTATACTAGTGGGCAGAACTCCCGTAACTGATTATGCAATCAATATACACATGTATTTTATAAACGGGCGCCATCATAATAACCAGTCCCTGTGTTTACTAATGTTGGTTGTCCTTGATATTTACCTACTGCAAAACAATACCTACTCGTCTATAAATAACTTTTATCTGTTACTCACTGCACGTCGTTTTATTTACATAATGATTTAAAATACACACAAAGCCGTCATATAAACACGTTTGTTTACATGCTTAACATTGATATGAGTTATGGTAGGTACATTTACTTAAATTAGTGGAAAAATATTTGTCGAGTTGGTTCCTAACTTCCTACCAACGTAGTGTTTAGATATCAGGACCGACTACCTATCTTAGCTGCATTTATATATTCCATGACGCGCGTTCTAGGCAAAAGGGACATACTCGTAGAGCCATTGCGCCGGCTATAGAGTCTGGCCAGGGAAAGATGAGCCTAGAAAGCAGCGGCAAATTAAAAAAAAACAGCGTGTTGCAACACTGTGTATAACGCGATAAAATAATAATGATACTTGAACAATTATTATTTTACTTTAATTCACACAAGGCAACTGATCAAGCAGAAAGAAGTAAAATTATATGAAATAAAACTCTTTAACTTCATTCTACAATACAATACAATACAATACAAATACTCTTTATTGCACACCTCACACAAAAAAGCAGTTACAGAGAGAAACAATACTATATATATATAATGATACATAAACAGTCAGCCAAAAAATACAATCAGGGTTAGGGGAGAGACAAATAATGTTCTTTAAGAAGGGATTACACTTGATATTTAAGACGATAATAATTTCAATTTTGACGAGACATGAAATTTTTATGATATTTTTTAATGTGAATAAAATTAGCAATAAAGCCACCCTTTAATTATCTTAAAAAACAAAAAGAGTTCAATTTATTATGGAACAGTTACTTTCTTAGTTACCATATCAAGTATCAAGATTAGGGCATCATACTAATTTAAGGTGTTCGACACATTTAACAATGATATTACTGTTGCCATATAAAAAAGAGTTCATCTTTCCCTGGCCAGACTTTAGTGACCACCGAATTAAGTGTGCTGTTTTACGACCTCTTACGAGTCGGAGAGCTGTAAAGATATTGACGACCACGACCACTCTCTCACACCCAACCAAACAACAAAATTTCTACAGAAAAATACATAGATATTCTACGATTTGTTACGCTAATGTAATAATACTTATGCCCTTGCTATATCCTAAGGTTATAATGATCCCGTAATTAAGCAACCACGCACAACGGATGCGGTCTCATTTCGCGATTAAATTACACAATTCCCATTATGATAGGCACGAAATACGATGCGCGTGACACGTTTGTTGCACCTGTCGTGTCGTGTCAACAAATAAGGAAAGGTTTTCTCACTTTCAATTTTGATGAACGAAATTACGTGTATGTACTACATGACTAAAATGAATAATCAACAGAAAGTCATATTTTGAATGCATGGGCATCAAAACTTTCATCAGAAAAAAGTCTTCGGATAGGGAGCAGTTAGCTGGGTGTTTATCCACCTGGTTTGTCAGGGGCGGCAGCGCAAAAACGGTTGAACGGATTGAGATGAAATTTGGCATGGAGATAGTTTATTAACCTGGATTAAAACATAGGACACTTTTTATCCCCATAATCATCCTGAGAAGGGATACAATTGATTGGGGATGGCAGTTGCCACGGGAGTTCACGCGTACGAAGTCGCGGGGAAATGCTAGTGGTATAAATGCGACAGAGAGCGCAATACCCAGCACAGTGCCCGTTCCCATACTTTTAGGCTCCGCGCGCAGCGAGAGTTCGATGATACTATAAAATTATATTATTGCGTTTAAAAGCAAATTACAGTAGGTACTACAAAATGAAACCCTTCCACACTAAGCTCACGGTTCATTTCTCAGCTGCCCCGTGGACCCGGACGTGTTTCCCGAACTGGACAAGGGGCGCAGCGGAGACTCGCTGGAGGCGCGCTTCAACGCCTTCAAGATACCGGAGTCCAACTTCTTGGTGTTCGAGGCTACTGTGAGGACGTGCAGGGAGGGTTGTCAGCCGGTGAGTGCTGTAGGGATGTCATGGTAGAGCTTTGAAATTGCTTTATTTGTTGAATAACAAGAGTTATATGAGTATATATGAGTTGCATGCATGACCCACAGGCCAAAGCCTCGAGGGCGACTGCTTGACGTCTTAAACTTCTTCTATCTTATAAATGTATATTACAATGCCCTTGCTCTGAAAGTGCGCTTTTATATGGTTTAACATAAATACTCGTAAGGGAACTCTTCTATGCCGGGCCGCGCGGCAATGGAAGAGTTCCCCTGTTTATGTTGAACCTTATAAAGGCACTGAGGTTGTACATACAGCACAGATGCAGTACAGATGCGGTACCATCGCCAACACAGTTAACTGACCATCTGTGCACTTTATGTGCATTGTAATAAGGTTCATTATAAATACAGGATGGTCAGTTAACTGTATTGGCGATAGTACACGAAAGCCGAAGTTCGTATCCTACTAATCCTACTAATATTATAAATGCGAAAGTTTGGATGTTTAGATGTTTGGATGTTTGTTACTCAATCACGCTTAAACGGCTGAACCGATTTGGTTGAAATTTTGCACGAAGATAGTTTATAGCCTGGTTTAAAATATAGGATAGTTTTTATCCCGGGTCCATGCAGACGAAGTCGCGGGCGGAAGCTAGTAGTACAATATACAAGAGCAATATAGGAGATATTCGAACTTCTGAATATTTTGGATGACGCGATATTTCAGTAGCTTGAAAAGTATTTCTTTCCTCCTAAGCGCAATGAAAAACACGATGATGGTAAGAATATTGTAAACTCGGACCAAAAAAGCCCTTCGGTTTCAGCGTTTGCAATATTTCTCTTACCGACCTACAATCTACTAACAACTGATGTTTTTAACGTGTAGGTATCCATGCCTTTTTACAAGCTTTATATTAACTTGACCTGTTGTTTTGTTGTGTGTCGGTGTTTTTGTGTGTTTAGTGTGGGGACAAATCTTGGAACTGAGTTTTGAATCAGTTAACCTCAACCGATTGCGCTGAAATTTTGGGTAGGTTTGGATGAAAATTCAATATTACCATTACTTAACCAACCAATTTTCAATATAACCAATAGTACCATCGAACTAATCTGATGATGGAGACGGAAAGTGGCAATGGGAATTCAGTACTTAACCGACGTAACCCCGTTGAGTTTGGGCTCGTTAGAATCGTCTCAATGTGGTATACAGAAAAGTACAGTTAACAATAAAAACTTGTAACTACCAAAAATGAAATATTTGACAGAAACTTATTCTGGGTTAGTTACATGAGAATTGGACTTTCGGTCAAACTTATAAGTCTAAACTTAGACTAGATACTCTACTTGAAATCGACAGGCGTTTCGAAGTTAGTTTTTTGTATTATCATCAACATATCAGCCGAAAGACATCCACTGCTGGACATAGGCCTCTCCCAAAAAGTGACAAAGTGACCGGCCCTGCGCCACCCGCATCCAGAGGAATCACGCTGCCTTTACCAGGTCATCAGCTCACCTGTAGTTTTTTGTATACCTAACTATGCCCATTGAATACACTAATGCCTTCTTTTTTTGCCGTCACTATTTCCCGAGTGCATATAAATGGTAAACAAGTCGACTTGCGTCATTGCCTGTTAAGTGTTGTTATTAAGATAACATAATTACTTATTCATATTATTATTTAAGCTGTTATCAAGCCTCATCCAGTTCTAGGGGTATCAGCTCATAGTAAAGGTTATCGTTATGATCCTAACACGGCTGTTGCGAAACAGACGCTATTTATATGCATTTTGTGAGGGCACTGTACTCGTACTAAATATGTCAGCGTGTTCGAACCTATTCGTGTATAGTTCTAGATAAAAAGTTTCTATCAAAAATTTCATTTTTGGTAAGCTTGTATTGCCAACTGTACTAATTTTCTGTATACCTTCATCAAATACTCGTTGAGACGATTCTAACGAGCACAAACTCAACGGGGTTACGCCTGTTAAGTCCTGAATTCCTTCTGTCTCCGTCATCAGATCAGCTCGATGGTATACCATAATATTGAATCGTAATCCAAACTATACTTAACCCAAAATTTCAGCTCAATCTATAAAGATATCTGCTTCAAAATTGAGTTGCAAGATTCCACCCGAACAAACGTAAAAATAAACGTAATAAATTACATTGCAAGTTAAATAAAAGCTTGTAATCCGCGCGGCACGGAACTATAACATGAGCGACTACCATGAAACGCTTCGTTCGTACGTTCGTGTATCTCTATCTCTATCGCACTTGCATATTCCAGCGACAGAGAGGGAGATACTTATTGCGATTTTCGTGCTAGCGCCGCTGCGCAATAGTCGATTTTCGGGGGTAATCTGAGGTGAGGAAAGGCGCGAGGAGGTATCCAGCAATGGGGTGACCCGGCGCATAGGCTATCTGAGCATGCGCACTAGTGAACCTGCTCGCGTGACGCCATGTGGGTTCTACTATGTGCCGGCGACTATGTATTACTTGTGCGATGTTTTTTTATGAAATCGAGCAAAGTTTCTAGTTTTAACTAGACGTGGTTTAGGTACAGTTACAGACATTCATATTTGCTACTACTCCAGGCAAAATACGGTTTCGAAAAACATTAATTTATAATAGCGTTTTTTTTGTTTATTTCATTCTAAAACGTTATTCTAAGATGCTTTATTCAAGAATCCAACAAACTTTCCACCCGGAAGTAATTATATAGATTTAAATTAAACATTCATTGTCTTTTTTATTTTATTTGTATTGAATATTTTAAAGCAAATATAAACGAACCTAAATAAAGATAAAAAAATATTAATATTTATCCGGACTTTTTAGGGGCTAATTAAATATTTATTTTTTTGATGTCTGATTTTTAGTTGGATTTTGCCTCTAGGTAACTATTTAATTGATAATATATCCGTTACATTAAAAAAATAGCTATTATAAATAATTTCCAAATTTGTCATTTTTTCCATACAAGTTGTCAGTTCATTGCCTGGACTATACGACAAGCAATAATTAGCATGATGAGATGAGCATAAATAAATGACATGTCCGGGCACAATAAAGACACAAGCTTTATATGCCGGCGGCACGACTTTCAGTCCATCACTATCGTCTAAAAATGCATATTGCATGTGCATAAAAATATATAATAACAATAAGTTGCCAGAGGCGTTTAGAGGCCAGAATTTAAGTGTTTAAGGAATCTTAAAAAAATGGCTTACTGATAAATGTTATTAATGATTTTTAACTCCTTTTTGTGTATTACACTATTATTATTATTTTCTTAATTAAAATCTGGTTCTCGAGTGGCGACCACGTACCGGAAGGCGCGGCGTGGGTAGGCCCCCCACAAGGTGGACCTGGTAAAGGTCGCGGGAGTCCACTGGATGCGGGTGGCGCAGGACCGGTCAATTTGGCACTCTTTAGGGGAGGCCTTTGTCCAGCAGTGGACGTCTTTCGGCTGATATGATGACGATTATGAATTAAAATCTGACATTAATATTTAAAAAAAGTAGTTTCTTACCTCTACTAGGTACGCCTGTAAAGGTAGGGTTTGGTGAGACTATCAGACCTGGCATACAACTGCAATTGTAACACAATCTCCACATGCATTTAAATAAATAATTCATTCATTCATTCAAATAGATATAGGTACTTGATAAATCCAAACTATGGAAGAATCCTGGGACATTTAAATGTATATTGCTATAAATTATACGTAAGTAGCTACCTCTATTAGCGAGTAGTACGGGAGCGAAAATCGTCTTCGATATGGTGACATTCCCGTGTAGCGGGTCTGTAGGGCCCGAGCATCCTATAAATAATATATTCGTAGGTACTGCATGCAATACGTAATTAAAATTAAATTACATATAAAGCCACGATGAGACCTTAGTGATAAGATAACAGAGGAGTGTCATCGCTTTATTGAATGAAAGTGGCGTGATAGAGTCGACCTATTTAACCTCGACATTTCCAGTCCATCTCTGCTTTTATCTAAGCATAATAAGCCAATTAGCCTATGTAACGTGCACCTAATAAAATTGTATCGACCAGGGTGGATCATTGACCCACAAACATTTATTTTCTGGCATCTGTGCATCAACATTACACCTATTATTCAGAATTTCATCCTCCTAGGCAATTTTCAGCAATAAGGTATCATATAGCGTCGTTACGTTTGGTGAAAAAAAAAACAGTTTCTGCCTACGCCGTAGTCGCTTTCCGCTACATACGAGGGAAACCACGCGATCGGCTACGAGCGTAGCGATTCTTGGCAGTGAATGCGTTAACACATTCAGTGCCGGAAACCCGACTAGCGGCCGCCTACGCCGTAGTCGCTTTCCGCTACATACGAGGAAAACCACGCGATCGGCTACGAGCGTAGCGATTCTTGGCAGTGAATGCGTTAACACATTCAGTGCCGGAAACCCGACTAGCGGCCGCCTACGCCGTAGTCGCTTTCCGCTACATACGAGGAAAACTACGCGATCGGCTACGAGCGTAGCGCGTAGCGATTCTTGGCAGCGAATGTGTTAAGGGTTGCATGTACCAAACCTTGTAGGTACAGTTAGGATGGGTTGCACCAAACCGTCTGTAATCGTAAGCGGTGTTCGTTAAAATCTCAATGTATGGTAAGTTTGACAAGTTTCTATGGAAAGACAGCTGCCTGCCATATTTAACGCTGATAGGTCTGTAATTGTAAGTCGGTGCAACCCGCCCTTACTATTCCAGATATGTATGCTATTCGTATTGTTGCACCATTATAGAAGATATTCACACTTGTCCCCACTGCGCAGTCGACAAATGAGATAATCTGATCCAGGATATATAGAATAGCTGAGATCTATAGGGGACTATAGATCTCAGCTATTCTATATAATCCTGCGGATCTCCAGACCAATCCCAAACACGCTCAACGCCTGTGCGTAGCCTAAGTAATTAATGACCAAATAGGCTTGTCCTAAAAAAAATTACGATGACATTCGAACCAGTTTTTGGAGAGGAAAAATTAAAGAACATAAATATCAAAAAAATATTTATAGACGGACTTCGCTGGCGCCAGCCGGAACGTTTCAAACGCTTCAATTGACATTGAAATATGACGTCATAGTTTGATATTTGTACTAATCGTTGTATGGAAAATCAAGTAAATTGCTGTTTCGGTCGCGAAATACTGCGTTTAGGTCCATATTTGTCATATTGGACAATAAAAAAATGCAAAAATGCATATTTTTTCTAAACTTTCAAGGTCCATATCTATTTATGATTGTAATTATATTTCTTAACTTATACTTTATTACAATTATTTGATGGTTTGGGGACTACTCATTTAGCAATACTACCTTATCAATTTTAACATGAGGAAACTACCTAATTGTTTCCAGGCATATTGCCCCGGCCACACCGGCCGCTCCGAGCCGTCGTTTGGCCGGCGGCGACGAGACGTGAACGGGACTCTCACGATCAGCAACGACACCGCCGAAGCCACTGATGACCCCGCCAAGGACTCTGATAAAGAGGAAACTAACGGAGACGCTGTGTACAAGGTCTCGTTCGAGAACGCGAGCGTGGACAAGTATCTGAAGGAGGAAGTAGAGACGCCTAGTCATGTTAGAAAGATGATCGAGGTAAGAGTGCTTTCAGATAAATTACTTACTTACAGATGTAGTGCATAATTGTTTTCCATCGCATTTTGTCAGAAACGTTGCATTTGTCATGCTACTTCACGCAACCTCAGTACTTTTTGTACTGTGACCGACTAAAATAGCAAGACACGTTCGTACGTTTCCGTGAAAATACGATGGAAATTAATTATGCACCACATTTGTACTTACTATTAAAGTACGAATAATTAACTTCGTTGACTCAACGACCCAAAATGAATCTTGGCATCCGACACGAGAATGTGCCATTTTTCAGATAAATTGATCACCGTATTTGGTATACTACGAGTATATTCAATTCAATTTCATTTATTTTGGACCCATGTCAAAGTCAAAGTGATTTATTCTTCAATTTAGGCATACTACGTGCACCTATGAATGTCGATAAACTACCACCGGTTCGGAAAGAAAACCTCTGCCTCGAGAAGAACCGACGTAAAAAACTCGGCGAGGTATCATTTTTTCAACCCCCCCTCATGGGCCACCATTTTATGTTTTAGCGGTTAGCGGGCATAAAGGAGCTTCAAATAAACTCCTAATTGTTTCTTTGATAATTCAATTAAAAGAAAACATGCTGGTTGTTACAAGATCGGATTGCAAGTGAAGTTAGTATATGTTTGGACAGCCGTGGATGAATTTAGCGCCTGAAGAATTGGTATTAGCAACGTTGTGACGGCTCGTAGCTTTGCTGTGCCGAAACAAGGAGGTTCTTTCTCAGTTCGTCTCCATGTGTTTTTTTATATGATCAGGTATTCGACAACCGCAACGAGCTTCTAGAAGAAAACGGACCAGACTCGGCGCCCGTCGTCTCCTCCGTGGGTGTGTGCGTGTCGGCGCACCACTACCGCGCGCTGCTCGCGGCCCTCTGTGTGCTGCTGTCCTTATTGCTGGCCATGCTGCTTGCGGCACTGTATATTTACAGGTATAGTTGCTGGTTCTTGGAGTACCTTGCAGAGCTGATAAGAGCTGTGTATTCATACACAGCTATTGTATTCATACAGAACTGACAAAGGCTGTGTATTCATGCTATTGTACCCGAAGCCTTAAAGCTACTGACAAAAAGGTTACCACCACATTTAACTGTTTTGGTGCCAAAAACACCTAAAGGCGTTGCCTTTTGTCGTGCTCACTGCGCCAAGAAATACAGGTACGTCAAAGTCTCCTTCATGCTTTCAACTACATTCTTACAGAAAATTTGGCGTCGGTATAACTGTCGTACGTGGGGTACGAAAGCATCCAAAAGATTTAATGTTAATAGAATTAACAACTCTATCGTCCCTGACTTACTTTTGTGGCCAGCGAGTGGTGGCCAATTCATTTTTTTCGAATTCTATATCATTCTTTATGTTGCAACAATTTTACCTATGAAATAAGCTGTCAGTTATAAGTACAGTCGCAAACTTTAATTTGTGACCCACTTAAGGTTGACAATTCAGTCAGTGTATAGGAATACAAAGAATATTTTTGCGAAAAGGGACCTAAATTAAAGAACGCGACTCCTATTAAGCCGACTTACATTACCAGCATGCGTTTTTTTTTCAAGTAGGCCGCCTTTTTCTTATGACAAGACTACAAGCCTCGCTTGTCAAACTGTGACGCTGATGATTATTTATTACTTTATTAGCTACTAATATACACCTAAGTATTTTGAAAGAAATTTAGTGGTGTATGTAAAGTTCCCAACCCGCACTTTTTCAAGAAAATTCAACATTACCTGTTGATAATATTATTTTGACGACCGGTTAGCCTAGTGGGTAGTTACGCTGCCTACAAAGCTGAAGGTCCTGGGTTCAAATCCCGGTAAGGGCAAATATTTGTGTGATGAGCATGAATATTTGTTTCCGAGTCTTGGATGTTTTTTTTATGTATTTAAGTATTTATATGTGTTATATATATCGTCGTCTAGTACAGTCAGCATCAAAAGTAGCTACGCAAACGAAGACGTCAAAAGTCTTTATTACAAGGGAATAAGAGCTTTTACCGTCTTCGATTGTGTCGTTACTTTTGATGCTGACTGTACCTATAACACGACCCTTATTGAGCTTACTATAGATCTAGTTCGATTTGTGTAAGAATGTCCCCTAATATTTATTTATTTAGTATTTATTGCCATATGACCAGATGGGTTTCAGAATAGTTGAGAAAATTAAAAGCTTATAGCGTAACCATATTCTTCAAGTAGTGAACGGGGCGTTAGGCCTCTAAATCTACGACCCGCCATCCTCCATTCAACTAATCTAATTATAGTTTGGAGACTGATTGCAGATCTAAACTAGAAAAAAAAAGTATATTATGTTTATAACACATTATTTATCATTCGGTGTCCCGTCCGTATTCCAGACGCTACTGGCGCGTGGTGCGCAAGAACCTGCAGGCGGGCGGCGCGGCGCCCGCGCTGCGCGCCGTGGCGCCCGCGCCGCGCCCCGCGCGCCCCTCGCTCTTCTCCGCCTCGCACCTGCACAAGCCTTTCTCACTGAGGTACATTTTTTACAAGTAGCTGATTTTTTTTTGGTGATAGGAATAACCTGTAATAAACGAGGAAACTGTTTATATTTTTCAAAAATAATTGTCGCAGCTGAACAATCTGAAACTTTTTTCTGGTGCTAAGGAAGGTTATTCCTATCACCAAAAAAAGAATAAGGCATTTCTAAAATGGTGGCTGATTTTTTTTTGAATAACCTTCCTTTGCACCAGAAAAAAGTTTCAGATTTTTCAGCTGCGTCAATTATTTTTGAAAAATATAAACAGTTCCTCACTTCGTTTTGGATCAAGGACGGTCAATAGACACTTGACAATGACGAGGCTCCGGTTAATGTACGGCCCAATAATTCGCGTCCACTATACGTTTGTCTCTTTAACCCTCAAAGAGGTACCATATACTGATTACCTATTGTAAAACCTTTTTGTGACTAATTTTTTTTTTACCCATGCATAAAGAGACAGAGAAAGATACGTGGATGAGTATTATTGGGCCGTAGGTATATTATACGAACCCAACCACTTATAGTAATAAAAAGATTTGAGATGCTCGCTCTTTTAATGCGGCATCAATAACTTGTACCATCGCCAACAGTTAACTAACCATCCGTGCACTTTATGTGCATTGTAATAAGGATCACGAATGGTCAGTTGGCGTTGGTGTTGGCGTTTGTACCTAGCTACTGAGCGATGAACCGAGAGCACTCCCTCGCCGCTGTCTACTCGCATGACAGTGGCCTCTACTGTCATTCGCAGAAGTTGCAACGCTGCCACTCGCAAAAAAAACGGTCAAATGCGTGTCGAGTCACACGCAGGGTTCCGTAGTTGCCCGTCTGTCACAGAATGCGGACTTAAAAGGGGCTTTTGGGGTTTTTATTATAGCTTACCCTCGTAAATAATCGTAAATATTAGATACTACATAAACTAATCGAACCGCAGATCGCAAACTTTTAGCAGCAACAGGTTATTTACGTAAAATAATTACGAAAATCTCCGAACAGCATCAAGCTGCACATCACAACTAGCCGCGCGCGCAAGAAGCACCGTGCCGTAAGTCCGCCTAAGTTTTAGCATTGCCACGGGTAGGGGGCATGTCGCAGGGCAGGTATTTTGCGCGCTAAAACGAGGACCCTATAACATAGAGGAAGAATAGAATAGAGGGACTCATACACACATGAATAACAAGTATGTAAGCATAGACAATACTACAAGTGGGAACGAGATACAATGTCAAATGCCCTGTCCCTCCGCGCGTATAGGCTTTTTTGTTTGTCACCACCCGTCAAAATATTATACTGACGCACAACTGACGTCACTGATATAACACGACTATACATTATAAACGACATTAGACGACAAGAATGTGTAATCTTCTGATACTTGTCAATTTAGTAAGGTTAATTTACAACCGTCCCTTACGGGCATACGCTACGCTAGGAAGCTATCTAATAAATCCTCTATCTACGCCTTATAATAATATGTACAAACGCCTACACAATAATAAAAGCAAAAAATAATAATCTCGTGTTTCTGCAGTGGTCTGGGCAGGACGTTCGCTGAAGTAGGCGAAGAATCCGGCTCCGCTGGCCGCCTGGCGAACGCCTTCGACGACGGAAGCGAGCCCATCTACACCGACCCCTCTCTCTTCGAGCGCTCTCGCTCCCTCAGATCTCTCCACTCCCTGGATCTGAAGCCCGAACGACGAGGACACTAAACCTTTTTTCTTGCGACCGGCCAGTAACAGTTATTAAAAAGCTAGATAGTATCTATGGCCTGTTTCGTGATGTGAAATCTCATTAATATGTATTTTTTATTAATTTACTTAGTAAAATGACCTTTGTAAGATCAAAGTAACAATTCTTAACTGCCATGAATGTGCTCAGATGTCTGTCCAAGAAATATTTATAATTGTAACGTCCAGTAATGTACTTTAATTGTAAAACGGTTGTTTTAAGTCAATACTAATAAATATTTACAGAGATTTACGTTGTTTCATTGTACTATACTAAGGTCAATACCTTAATTCTCTTAATCTTATTCTTCATAATAGGTACCTAACACAACCAGAATAAAATTTATCAAAATAGGTACCTACATATTCTGTTTGATTGAAGGTGAAATAGTTTGAGATGTACATGAATACTTAACACAATAATCTGTTGAAATATCTACGCTAAGATCTGAGTTGCTGCTTGAAATTTTAAAAATATTTACCTCCTGCTATGTGTCCGGAATGGCGCACTTCCTGGCTAGGGGGAAAAGTGAAATTTTGTACTCACCGCGGGCGGTAGGTAGGTACTTATCGCGCTTGGTTCCGAAGCCGAATTGGCTCGGGTGTCAAATACCTGCGATCTGTAACATTCTTTGTTTTACCGCTCGAGTTGAGTAATGTACCTTCTATTTCATATAATCTATTAGGACTTATTTCATTAGTGTAATAAAATCAGTCGATTGAGAAAAATAAGTATGTACCTAGAAGTTCGATATAGGTATCATAGTCGATTTATCTTGCAAGATATTTGCATTTGCACCTTTTCTATTGTAACAATGGAGAAATTGTATGGCATAGACCGGGAGATACTACCACAATTTTTCCGTTCATTTGTACCAAGTATGGCGACCCTTCTTCTTCTCCCGTTCTATCACCTCTACTGCTAATGTAAATAAATAATATATTAATGATAAAAACTACAAATGTCTTAAAAAGTCATTTGATTTTTTAAATGTTTATTGGTAAGCCTTATTCCTACATTAAAATATTACATATGATAAGGCGCAGGAGTGGGCACACTCATAAGAGGAGAGTCAAGGTACTCCATCTCAGTAGTGGGCGGCCCCACCGGCTCGGTTTGAACAGTCATCTTCTTCTGTAGTGTTTCATACAACTTATGTACAGATTCATTGTGTTGCGTACCAGGTTGTAACGCTTTCATGAGCGTCTGGGTCCTCGTCTCTGGCAGCTTAGGATGTATGTACCAAAGCAGCTTCAATAGATGCCTTGAGACATTGTCTTTTGAAAGACCGGCAAAGAAAAATTCATCAAACAGAACAGTACTGAAATCCTCTCCTTGGAATTCATCGGGTAGCTGAATTAATAATGCAACTAGAGCATGTAAGAATGGGTCTTCATATGCTCTGCCGTCTTTACAGCTGCCGAGGATACTGAGAATCCTGAGCAATGCTCCACGGTCCCTTAATTTGGCAGCATGAAGGGTGTAGTACATGGCTAGGACCCCGCATACTGAACTCTCACGCATGTAAGCCTCACAAGCGTCCGGAGGGGGCCCAGAGTGCTCAATCGTTGTTATAGCAGACTCTCTCTCATCTGGAGGCAATTTATTATGAGTGGCTCGCACTTGATCATCTACCATCAGTGACATCAATGCCGGCAAATATTTTGTCACCACTTGACTATCTAGCTTTGGTTCTTTGAACTCTTGGGAGTCTATCATGACCCAGGCACTGAGGCCTAATGCCAACATCCTCAGCAGGAGTATTAGTATTGTGTTGTCTCTCGGAAGCCCTTCAGTGTTAATCAGATGTTGCAGGATTTTAATAGCTGAAGTGGCCAAGAAATTAATAGCATAAGGATCACATAGCGTCATCGATAGGTCACCCAATACCTGCTCCTGACCTTTCTTTATGCTATCCAGAAATCCTTGCAGTTCTCTCGATCTTTTAATATCTACATTACGCTCTCTGATGCAGGCATCTAAGCACCATGTGAATTTGTGACACGGGTCAACAGAAATGATGTCTTGGATCTCCAAATCGTGGAGTGCCATCAAAAGTTCAGCTCTCAATGTACAGTAGTGTACATTTCTTGTCCTTAGGAACAGAGTTCGGAGAAACTGCAGTACCATGTCATACAATTTGACACTGGTCCCAATCATGTGGGCTAGTTTCTGCACAACAGCACCTTGCCTTCTGACTTTTGGTGAAGGCGAAAAGAACAAATTGTTAAGGTTTTCATGGTCAAATAATACATTCTCTTTTTCTCTGATATACTGACTCAACAACGGGGATACTTCATCACCGAATAAGGATTGGTTGTCTTGCCAAATTTGCCGCTTTACTTCGGTATCAGTGTCATTATACAGTTCTCTGTCTCTTACCAAAACTCTCAAGAATTTGTCATCAATATGAGGTGTATTTTTGAGAATACTCATTATAACTGGCCTCAGAGCCTTCACTCGCACAACTGAGAAGCTTTTGTTGAGCAGCTCCTTGAGTTTTTTGTCATGCTCTTTGTTTTCTTTAGTGCCAAGTTCATTGATGTGTGATATAAGTTTGTCCCTTAACTCTTCTAGTACTGATGTATGAAAGTCTAGTCTTCGGACGCCGTGGAGATCTAGCAGGGGCAACATAGGTCTCAACGAAGGTAGCAGGATACCGTTTTCAAGTTGAAATTCTTCTATGGCTTTCAACGGGTCAGTGCAACTCGTGAGTGCGTCTCGTAGATAGGCTTGTCCCGGAACACCGACATCTTCCAAGCCTGTGCCAGGCAATTTACTTGATGATGCCATAATTGCAGTTAAAAATAAATATTCACACGAAATTATAGAAATTAATAATAAACAAACAGAAGTAACGCTACAAAAAATAGCGGAGCATCATTCCTTCCTACGCTATTGACATTGCTGTCACTGTCAGTGCCAATTCAAGTCAATGATGCTGTCATGCAATGCGTGCAATGCATATGTCATAAAGAAAAAACGTCACTGCTGCCATATAGAAATGTGATGCTTATTCGAACAAAAGAAAAAACCGGTGGAATTATCAATAAAATGAAATTCGGTTTTAATTAACCCATCAAAAACATAAATGTGAAAGGCTGCCAAGTTCGATACTATGGGAATGCTTCGCCTATAAAAGAAGTGAGATCTGAATAAGTACCAAGTTCCATAAAAATACCTCAAATCATAAATAGTTATAGGAATGCACACTTGATTTCCAGCAGTTTTTAAGGTACATTTTGAATAAGTATCACGTTACATAGAAATACCTAAAATTATAATAGTCAGAGAAACGCACACCGGTTTTTTTAGCAGTTTCCTGATAACATTTATTATTTTCAGTACTTTTTAATGATGTTACTTGGCAAGTTTTCACACACCACACACCTTTTCAATGCAATGAATCGACACCTTTGGACTGCAATGTGTCAAGTATATAATTTTCTATTAAAACTTGCCAAGTTACATCATTAAAAAGTACTGAAAATAATAAATGTTATCAGGAAACTGCTAAAAAAACCGGTGTTCGGTTCTCTGACTGTTATAATTTTAGGTATTTCTATGTAACGTGATACTTATTCAAAATGTACCTTAAAAACTGCTGGAAATCAAGTGTGCATTCCTATAACTATTTATGATTTGAGGTATTTTTATGGAACTTGGTACTTATTCAGATCTCACTTCTTTTATAGGCGAAGCATTCCCATAGTATCGAACTTGGCAGCCTTTCACATTTATGTTTTTGATGGGATTTCATTTATTTTTGTTAGAATATATGTTAACCATGTTCTTGAATTTGCGATTTTATTAGTTGTAAAATTAGAAATTATTTAGACTATGCGAGAAAAAATTGTCTTTTCATTTTTGTTTGACTGATTTAGTGCACCTAGTGTACCTAGTGACCTGCTTTGCACTTCGTAAATCGTAGGTTCGGTTCCCGCAACAGATACACACAGAGTGGTGAACAATTTTATTGTTCTTGTCTTTAAGACAAACATGTATTGTCTTAAATTGGTATGTATCTAAATTTAAATAAGTCTTATCTCATTTCCACTCCATACCTACTTATAGTAGAACAAAATTACACATTTCTTGTTTTCGAAACTGACTTACACTTGGCCGTTTTCAGATTTTTACTTTATTTCGACCTAAAGACAAACCTTCGAGCCAAATTTCAGGTCGGTACGACCATTGGAAGATAGACCCATTTAGTTCATTATGACTTCATAGTAGAACAAAGTTACACCTTCGCTATTTTTAAAACTGACTCACACTTGGCCGTTTTCAGATTTTTCCCTTTACTTTGACCTTAAGACCTATCTCTATGCCAAATTTCAAGTCAGTACGACCATTAGAAGTGGTCTAGGTTTTTGATGAGTCAGTGAGTGAGTGTATAGTAAAAATAGCGATTTTCTGACGTCAATATCTCAAGAACTGCTATAGGTAGAATAATGAAATTTTGTATTCTAGACAATTTAGGGAATGTCAACAGACACTCGAAATTTCATATGCGTTGATAAAATATGTTTTGAGTTATAGGGTGGTCGAAATTGGCCCGAAATGGTTTGGTTCGTGTAATGGCCGGTGTGTCGCTTTTTTTTGCTCGAACTTGGCGGACACACTGCCGTGTGTCTAGATTCCGAGTTTTTAAGCTCTGCTCGAATAGATGCGTAGTTAGCTTTTGACATTGACGTTTGGTTTGGCATTTTGGCACTGTAATTAACCTGTATTTACCGTGTCAAAATAAAGCGAATATTTCATTGATTTTGTGACTTGGACAAAAATGTATCATATTTTGTAAAATTTATAAAAGTTAATGAAAGTTGGTTGTTTGTGCTGCAGCGTAAAATTCTAACCTAATAAGCAAACCCAACAACAATGTCTTCAACTTCTGCGATGGCATCTGCAGATCTATCCAAGCAGAAGATGTAATGTGTTTTATTTTATTTTTCTATGGGTTTTGACTGTATTGTTTAATATTTTAAACTAATAATCATTATCCATCTCTCCAGCTTGTTTTGTGGCGATGTAAACGGGAACTTCCTCACTTTATTTTCCCGCGCTGAGAACATAGTGAAGAAATCCGGCCAATTCGATGTTTTATTATGCGTTGGAAATTTTTTTGGCGAAGACAATTCTCAGTTAGATGCTTATAAAATGGGCTACAGGAAAGGTAATTGACGAATATAAGACATGCATAACTTTATTAAATAATATCTACAATGAAAAGTTTACTGAAATGTGATTGTTTTCAGTTCCAGTGACTACTTATGTTTTTGGGCCAAGCAATAGTGAACATTGTCAATACTACTGTGAAGAAGGATCAGAGATTGTCCCTAATGTTGTTTACATGGGTAAGATATTCATAAATAACTAAATCTTTAATCCATTTCATTACAAGTTTATCAACAAAACTTAACAAGCTTGTATTATGAAAGTTACAAACTCCATGAACAATTATAATTTATAATAACTTATATTATAAAAACAAAACATTAACTTAAACTAAAACAAACACAACACATAAACATTCACTTTACAATTTATTTCCCAGGTAAAAAAGGCATCTTTACTACAAGCCAAGATATTAAAATAGCTTACTTAAGTGGTTTGTCTCGCAGAGAACTTGGCAAAGACATGCCTATGTGCACATTTGAGCCCAGTGACTGCAGTGCCGTCAGAGATGCATGTTTCAGAGGCCAGAGCGAGTACAGAGGGGTGGATGTACTGATTACTACCCTGTGGCCAGCTGGGATACAACAAGATGAAAATCAAAAGGTAACAAGGCATTACTTATTTTACTGTTGATATGTTTTCAATTGTGGTCCTGGGGATACATTTTTCATCTGGCTTACTTAAAACTATTTTTGTAATACTTCTTTGTATACATTTGGTCATGATGCATATGGTGCATCTTTGCACTGATTTAACTACATAGTATAAAACATTTTATTTTCAGATAGATGTTGAGCAAGATCGGTTGTCAGATTTGATAGCATGGGTAGCGATGCTTATAAAACCAAGGTATCATTTGGCACCTTCACCAGATAAATACTTTGAGAGGCAGCCCTACAGGTAAAATTTATCATCTTTATTTTTGTTCTCCACAATAATTGCCTCCAGCTGAGTATGTGCCCCTTGCACAGATCCCCAGTATTCTGGATGTAGCATTAATGCTAGTAATATAAATGCAGGAGGCATGATCGCGAATGCTTTATGTCAGATGTAAACGGGTGAATTGCCGGTGGTTTGAAATGCTCTGTTCTAAAATCATTATCTCCTCACGATTATTGCGGTAAAAGTGTGACAAAACGCCAGAATTTTGATCAAATAAGACTGAACATGTGTGTCATGTCATGTGATATGTTTTTAACAAATGCTAATTCTGACAATAATAATAAAAAAAGACGTTAAAACGCGGAATATTCACCCAAACATGATCATGTTACCAGTTCTGGAATGCACATTTGCTGTGTTGTAATTTGCAGTACAGTCAACATAAAAAAATCTTTTACAATGCATTTGCTTGAGAAGAGTATTTTCCTAGCATCCAAATCGTTTTTTAATTTCAGTATTTTTAATATTTAACTCTGTTGTCTTGCAGTTTTTACTACCTACCTACTTGAGAAAAGTTTTACTAATTTTCCAATTACACCTTTTCTTTCATATAAAAGGTACATAAATACTAATAATTTATAAAACGTTTAATTAATCATTTAAAAATTTGAATTTTATCAATAAATAAATAAATTTTAAATCTTCACTGCTTATGTTTCTGGTCCTGGGTTACAGTCCCGGTAAGGGCAAATGTTTGTGTGATGAGCATGAATATTTGTTTCTGAGTCTTGGATGTTTTCTATGTATTTAAGTATTTTCATCACACTTGTTCGTAAATGGTGTTATTCCATGCCTGTATACAGTAGGACAATGGCCTAAATTGTTCCCACGGGTGTTATGGCGAGTTTGTATTCCCTAGGGAGTAAGTGTAAAAACATTGAGTAACACGGGCGTAAGAATATTGCAAACTCGAGTCATCAAATTCTGATAGACTCTTGTTGGCAATATTCCACTTACGCCCCTCATTAAACAATATACTATTGTATCTATTAAATATGTATATACCCGTAAAACAACCTTATCGAGCTTACTATAGGACTAGTTCGATTTGTGTAAGATTGTCGCCTAATATTTATTTATTTATTTATGTTTGGCTGAACACATACTTTGCTTATGTCTTTTGCGATACGACATGGCGGCTATTAGCACATGCTCAGTAATCGATACATTATGTTGAGCGCGCATGTATTTAAAACAAATAAATCCGCCATTGTTGTTTACTTTGAAGTTGTTCTGTGTAAATTTGTTCAAAATGTCGAGTGAAAGTGACTAATCTATAATTATTGAGTATCGTAAATTATTTTTCTAAGAGAATTAGCTTGATAGCAAAAGATGTGAAGATATTGTCAAATGCAGCTCCAGATAATAATTACCTGACAAGTCTGACAACCTAGGTAAATACAATTTTAACCTATCGATTTTAAACTGACATTTAAAAATTTATTTTGTTACCTCGCACAAGGCATGGTAAAACTTTGTAAGATACACGCGCGTAAAGATGATTTCCGACTCGTGTCGTATTATACATTCGCTCGCTTCACTCACTCATTTATAAAAACAACACTCGTTGGAAATCACCTACTTTCCGCACTTGTAGCATAAATAACTATTTATCTTTTGTACCCACAGAAACTTGAGTGTCCACCAAGACTACAGAGAAAGCGCAACTCGGTTCCTTTCTCTGGCGCCCGTCGGAAACAAGAATAAGGAGAAATGGATCTATGCGTGCTCCCTGCAGCCGATCAGCAAGATGCGCATGACGGACTTGCTGCAAGCCACGACCGACGAGACGGCGTGCCCGTTCGACCCGGAGCTCTTGAGGCAGCATCAGCCAGGAAAAGTTGTAAAGGTAACTGAGCGTTTCTTAAAATGGGAAAGTTATGCAGAACTGGATTGTACAGGGTGGACCATAACTCTTTTTACATTTCAAACTAAAATAAAATGAAAACTAATTATATCAGATGAAAACCGTTTATTAATTATGAAAACACATGAATAGGGATTTTATTTTTTAAAAATTACGTCATCCATATGTGATCCTTCATTATTTTGGCATTGCCGTAACCTGGAGCGAAAATTTTCAGTGACGGCCTGACAAGTGTTCCGAGAAATGTGGACCAAAAGTCCGTTAACTTTTGAATCGGTAGCTGCGTCGGGGAGCGGTGGCGGGGTAAGGCGGCGGGGTTACGAAATGCAAGAGCGGCCAATGGGAATTTAGTGCCATGGCGTCCTTCACCTTCCCGCCACCGCTCCCCGACGCAGCTACCGATTCAACAGTTAACGGACTTTTGGTCCACATTTCTCGGAACACTTGTCAGGCCGTCACTGAAAATTTTCGCTGGAAACATATGGATGACGTAATTTTTAAAAAATAAAATCCTTATTCATGTGTTTTCATAATTAATAAACGGTTTTCATCTGATATAATTAGTTTTCATTTTATTTTAGTTTGAAATGTAAAAAGAGTTATGGTCCACCCTGTAGTTTTAATTCTGATGAAAGATTTTATGTTTATAATATAAGATAACGTAGCAACCAAAAGTCGATTAATTCAAGAGAGTCAAAGTGATATTCATAAATAGGTAATTGTTTTCCTTTTTTTATGTATCTAAAGAACCATTTGTCTTGTAGTTTTCGGGCAACGGCCAGTTCTTTTACGACATGGAATCAAGAGATGACGACTACGGCGGCAAGAGAAAAAGAAAGGGCGACCATCAAGAAAGAAAAAGGAAGGAATTCGATCAAGGTTTGTTCTGAAATATTTGCTGTGGTTTTTGAAAAAATTAACAATGATTTTAACTAAAGAAATAAAAGCGCTTCTGATCGTTGAAGTCACTGGATGGGTGACGCCGTTGAGTAACCAACTTTGCGTTTCTGTGCTTTTTGAGGCATCCTTAGTTAATCTGTTTCTGTCTCAGAAAGGAGTTGTTAAGCTGAGTTAGAGGCCTTCGGGCGGCTTGAGAACTTCTAATAGTCAAGTTACCCACTGCCATTCTTGACAAAGCTCTAATGAGGGCTAATATTATCTCCTCAAATGTTGGAAGATCAGATGGGCGTTGTTTTCTCATTAGACAACCTGGAAATTACTCTGCCTAAGTTTCTATCAAAAAAATTTTTTTTTTGGTATAAGCTTTTATTGCCGACTGTACTTTTCTGTATACCGTCATCAACGGGATTACTTTGGTTAAGTACTGAATTCCCATGGCCACCTTCTGTCTCCATCATCAGATCAGGTCAATGGTACCATAATATTGAATTGTCATCCAAACTATACCTTTACCCAAAATTGCAGCTCAATCAGTTGAAGATGTCTGGTTCAAAATTGAGTTGCAAGATTCCACCCTAACAAACATAGTTACATACATTGCATGTTAATTAAAAGCTTGTAAAAAATACTAGTTATTGTTAACAGACGCCTGCTGGTTCTGCCTCGCGTCGCCCACTGTGGAGAAGCATCTTGTCATATGCGTCGGCAACCATTGCTATCTCGCACTGCCGAAGGGCCCTCTGACTCCGGACCACGTCTTGATATTGCCTGTCACTCACCACCAGTCGCTTATCAAGGTTTGTCGAAATTATTTAAGCCCACACAATGTGCCAACACTGCAGGCCCCCTTCCTAAATCGAATAAAAACAATTCCTAATGCCAATGACGAAAAATTTACGAATATACTAAGTAACAGAAATATCATAAAAATAGACTGTTTTTGACGCTGGGAGCGGGCAATCTGCAAGTTCCTACGAAAATAATGCGACCAATTAAATTTGTGTTGTAAATGAGTTGCAAATTGTATTTTTGTCCACCATCAGCTAAATCGAAAACTTTTATTTTGCATCACCCTGTATGTCGAGTTATAATTTCAAATATATCAAAAAAATGATAAACATGATGATAATGATAAACGTATTGCAACACTAAGCTTCAATAGTGGTGTAGCCTATAACTTCAATAGAAAGAAGGCAAAAAAATATGCCTAATGACGAAAATCCCATCAAAATATCTCAAAAAATTACGAAGTTACAACCCTTTTAATATTGCTTGTTAGAGAGAGAGAAAACGCTCATAGATTGTGACGTCACGACACTCGAGCGTCATAATAAATGACAATCGTTTCATATGAACGTGCGTTTTGCGGAAAAGGGACAGAACATATCCCCTCTTAAAATTTTGGACACTTATTACTTTGTGATTATTGAACCTCTTTCGTTGCTTTTTTCTTCATTTGACTACATTTTAGTCCTTTTTCGAGAAAATACAACATTATTGGTTATTTTATTTAGTGTCGACACCCCTATTTCCTATTATTATTATTTATTATTATTCATTTATTTCAGGCATTACCCATATCACAACACAAAACATAAAACATCAATACAACATAATCAATACCCAATAACATCATCATAATTTATAAATTCACATTAATTAACTAAATCAAAATATAAATGTCAAATAATAATAATAAAGCATATTCATTTACATAATAGAATAAAATAAAATAATAACTTGAAAATTAATTAATTAATTGGTGTATATTATTTCTGGACTCCATGTGGATGGAGTTCCAGTGCCTCCATAGTGGGCTGTTGATATTCTCAGCAATGGATCTAAGGAGGCTGTCGGGACTGTCGCGAATGCGGCGCATCAGGGAGGCCACGCGGTTGCGTATTATCGCACAGAAACCGTCCACGCGCTCCTCGCAGAACATACCTGACGCGCTATAATATCGTGGCAGTCCCAAAAGCATCCTAAACCCATTTATCGTATGACAGGCGCCCGAGGAAGTGGTGGCGGAGATGAAGAAATTCAAAGACGCGTTGCGGAACATGTACGCGGCTGGCGGCAAGGCGGTCGTGTTCTTCGAAAGGAATTACCGCACCTCGCACATGCAGATACAGTGCGTGCCCGTGCCCCGCGCCAGCGAGCCGCAGCTGCTGGAAGTCTTCCAGGTAACAAATGCAGGGAAATCTACTTTTCTCAAGAATGGCCCGCAAAGTGTACATAAGTCGCTACATATTGGAAGGTAAAGTGTATAGTTTCAGGTCAGATCAAAATTAAAAAATAAAAAACATTGCAGGCCGCCTGGAATGTTACATATAAATTCCTTTATTTGTCGAGTACCAAACTTTTTAAAAAGTCGAAACCGGCATATAAAAGACGGCACAGGTCGTATTCAGCCAATTCAACTCGTATTTTTCTGTTGCAAACGCGACGTTTTTCTATGTGTCCTAAATAGTTTGCGTTTTTCGGTGGAAAAATACACTTGCGATTCGTTTTAAAAAGAAAAACGGCGGGAAATCAGTAATATTTTCAAGTTGTGCAACGATATTTAAAGTTTATTATTCCCCCATTTTTGAGAAAAGCACTATATTAGCCTCAGCCGGAATGGCAATTGCAGGCTTCGTATTATAATTAAACTGACTCGCAAGCTCGTCCGTTTAAACAAACACTCAGCCTGCAATTGCCTCCTTCCCGGCCACGGCAATAATGTACTATTATTTCATGTTAGTTATGACTGATAATAGGCTTGTGACCTCATGTTAAAATTGATAACGTTGTATTGCTAAATTGATAGTAAACCATTATTGTAATAAAGCACAAAATATAATTATAATAATAAATAAAAAAATATGAACATAGAAAGTTCAGAAAAATATGCATTTTTTATTATTGTCCAAGAGTAAATTTAAAGCTACCAATAGAATCCTTACGCTTTTATATGATATAGAAACTGAGACATTGTAATGCATATTGTGCGTTACGAGGCCACGTTAAGGTTTAATTTCCCGTGACAGGACGAAGCGGGCATTAACAGCATTGTGATAGAGGTGATGCCCGCGTACGCGGAGATCAGCCAGGTGACGATGCCCGGCGTGCCCTACTTCCACGCGGAGCTGCCCAGCGGCGAGCAGGTCTTCGCCAAGGCCAAGCAGAACTTCCCACTGCAGTTCGGAAGGTAGGTTACATATACGTACACCAGTCTATTGCAGTCCACTGCTGGACGTAGGCCTCCCCCATCAGTCCCTACCGGCTACCCTCCTCAAGTCCCCGGTCCATTTGGCCGAGGGCGGCCAACACTACGTTTGCCAAGCCGGTGGCCTCCATTGGAGAACCCGCTTACTCCACCGATCGGTTCTGCGACAGATGTGACCAGCCCACTGCCACTTCAGTTTGCTACACTGATGAAGTCAGTCACTTTGGTCTTCTGCCGGATAATCTCGTTCCGGACTTTGTTCCTCAGCGAGATCCCGAGCGTAGACCTTTCCATAGCTCTCTGAGTGGGAGTCGGCGGGCTAGCTTCACCGTCAGGTTCCAGAAGGTCTCAGCTCCGTACGGCATGACTGGTAGGACGCATTGATCGAACACCTTGGTCTTTAGACATTGTGACAAAGATGACTCGAAGACGTGACGCAAGGTGATTGGTTATGTATACAAGTTTTAACAGGATAGGAGGCCAGGTTCGCGATACAACTGCTACGATCCGGGAAATATGAGGGAGTCCCCCTCGCGGGCTCCTGTCTAAGATTTAGTCTCGCAAGATAAGAGTCATACATTGCAACAACAGATTTTAACAGGTTGATGGGTACCACGGTCAAACTGCTATTTAACCAACATTTTTGTTAGCCTTCTGCAGTTTTAACCCATTCGAGGCCACGCATCGCCTCGTGTGCTACGCCGTAGCGCGTAGTAGCGTTTTGCGCTCTGTAGCGGTAATCGCTCGTAGAGGCATGGCTTATATGTGAGTTTTTTTTTGTAATGGTGGCCAAGAGTCATGCTGTGGAACAAATAGGGTATAACATGTTACCAATTCGTTGTAAAACTGCTATTGTGCGGTTGTGAATGTGACGAAGCTGGGCTTTGCGGGGCTCCTATTCCTAGGTTGGTTTCACTTGGGCCCTTTATACGCTACTCAATCAATCTATTTAGAAGCAAGCTGCGACATAGATTGACATACATACGGACTTGTCATGCTCATATAGGCATTCGATTATTAAGAGTCCTCGAGTCGCAGTGTGTTACAATTAAATCTTATTAAACTACATTGAATGTATTATTTCCCTTCTTCCAGAGACGTGCTCTCAAGTCCCGAGATACTAAACTGCGAGGACAAAGCGGACTGGCGGCAGTGCCTGCTCGATCGAGACCAGGAGGACTCTTACGTGGCCGAGTTTCGGAAGAAGTTCCGGCCTTATGACTTCACAGCCGACGACAGCGACAGCGATTGATGGTGGGTCGAGACTATACTTGATAGATCCCATGATATTACATCCGGTTGTGTAGTGACATTATTCCTTATTTCAATTATTCTGAAACTTATATTTATTATTGTACATTTGTTCTAGTGATTCAATATTTCTCACATAATAGTAAACAATAGAAATCCTCAATTCCTCACGGTCGGTAAACATGCAAGATAAGTTTTAGATCTAATAATCACTTGGATGGTTTCGTTTTTGCGCCATTTTATTATTTAAAGACACTGTGGCACATTTACATCGCTAAGAATAATAATATTCACTGTAATGAAGTAAATAGTTTTTGATTTGGGCTTGTACCATTGTCATCGTTTTTTGTAAATTTTTGGCCCCCCTAACCTTATCCTAGCGTCTTAATTGAATGGAATCTATTATATTGAGTCAAAAGAATTATATTGAGAATTATCTCGTGTGTATATATAAAGTGGCAAATAAAACACTATTTGAATAAGTAAGCTAAGTTTTTATTTACGTTAATATTTGATCCCACTCTAAAAATATGAATTACTATATTTTCACAAGTTTATGTCTAGGTCGTACTAGTCTGAGCCGTTATGATTTTGAAAGGAATGTGCATTTAAATAAATCGCTTTTTAACACTAATATGATGACGTCACTTCACTTTTCTTGCGAACACTTCCCCGATTCTCATAACGGTTTATAAATACACATATCTTTAGATATCAAACGTGTATTGAAAACGGCAGGTACATTTCCAACTTCATATTTTAAGAGTAATCGAATCAGTAAGTAAAAAAATTTAAACGGTGGCCATTTTTTACTCATTTGACCACAGATCCGGTTTCCGAGATTATTAGGATCTAGCAGATGTCGACATAAAAAATCAGAGACCTAGAGGCAGCACTTAGCCGCGCAACCTGAGGAAGAGTAGTTGGGCGACAACCATTAAAATTTCTACCTATAGGGTACTATTCCACTAATAAAGTAGTGGCCAAAATCCGGTAACTCCTCAAATGTGGAAGGCAGGCATTTAGTAGGTAATTTCGGTATTTTCTATTATAACTAGTGTATTTATACCCGGTAATCACAAATTTGGTGAAGTGGAACTGATGATGAAGACCACAGATGACTTATGGAACTCGTACTTAAAACTGTAAACATACGTTACAGATTCTGATATGATTCCGTTGAAATAGCAACTAATGAAGTCCTAAATGTCAAGTGTGCCAAATCGACGGAACTCCTCAAATATTATCGGCCCACATACAGTGATGTGATTTTCGTCTGTAATAATCGACGTATTTACTCTCGGAAGCAGTCCATGTGGTAAAGTGGAAAGGAAATGTGGAAATGTTCATTTGACTTGGCGGAGTGCTAAATTGAAGTCGGTTAAAACTTTGTTTTTCAAGTAAATTATCGGATTAACTTCTCGGTGCCCAGCGTCATCATATGATGTCACACGTAGTACTGAAGTATATAGACCTACTGGTGTCATCAATTGATATGGCATTAGTACTGAAGTCTATACCTGTCAAGGCTTCGATGGGTTAAGGCGGTTGCATAAAGAAAATATTTAAGTGTAGGTGTTTTAGTAATTAACTACGAAAGGAGAAAAAATATTCGATTGCGAAAACAGAAAATAAATTCTTGTTTGACAATTATGAAACAGTGAAAAATAATTCTTCTTTCGCAGCCAATTGTGAAACCGCAATTGCGAAAACGGACTACACGGTAAGCCCTAGGTATCGTAAATGATATGCGTTTTCAAGTAAATGAATTTTTATTTTCGTTCACATCATACTGTCTAATAACCCATTTGTTTGCTTTATAAAAACATATCTGTAACAACATGATTAACTAACCCTTACATATGTACGTGTATCAAAGTATAGTAAACATAACTCTCAAAAATGATATGGTACATTTGACTAGATTTCAAATTACTTGAGGTCTAATGTTTAAACTATTTAAAAGTCTTTAAAGAAAATGACATACATGTTTTAGATCTAAATAGTTCGCTTTTGATCTCTCATGTGGTAATAATCAGTCCAACGGGCACTGTTTGTTCTGCGGTTCAACTGTGAAGGTAAAACACTAATTTTTTGCGTTCTTTTTAGTATACACCTCAAACACACTATACAAGAGGAGCGCCGAAGCATGTGCACCGCTCTCCTTAGAAATATAATGCTCGTTGCAGATGGCACTACGGTAGAGAGATCTCTGTACCGTTCATTTGGTACGGCACTTAGACCTCTGTTTAACTTACGAGCGCCTTTTGTAGGACCTTATCAATTATCATATAGGTACATAGTTACTAGTTTAATACGAAATGGATCGTACGAAGATCTCTCTAAGATGGCGCCATCTACAATAAGCTATTAAGTTCGAAGGAACGCGATCCTGTACAGGCTTTTGCAGTCCACTCGTTTAGTTCGTCCATGGTACAAACTGGTATTGAACTCTGCAACGCCTGAAAAATGGTAAATTACGAATTCCTACAGTGGAATCGCAGAGTATAAATATTTAATTAATTCAACAGTCGTCGCTAACGCATGAAGGATAGACTCGAGTTGCACACGTCTACGCCATAACAATCGGAACTATAGTTTAAAATTGTTAAACCTCATGGTGACTCTTACATTCTACTTTATCCCGACTGACTAGCATAAGTTTGTGTTTAGTATATATAAAATAGATCTCAATTAAATATAGGGCAGTCTTCGTTGGAATTACGAAAGAGTCAACGCAAACGATTGTAAAACAGTAAAAATTCACACAATTTACTTAAAAATCTTGTTGAATACAAATTGTCGTGTTCAGTGTCCAACACTCGTAACTAATACTACTGATACAGTTCGAATGTACATTAAAGTTAACTTTCTGCCGTATTCACCAAAAAACTATAGGTAAGTGTATTGTCTCGTGTTACCGTTTACTGAGGATAGTTTATTCACTATGTTAACTAAGTTAAGGTATGTAGTTAGGGTATGCGCTTTACAGTGTGATTATGTCCAATTTACATGACCTGCGGTTTTGGGTAAAATACAGAAATGGGCTTAATACGAGAAGTGAGGTTGGATCTGGATAGGTAATTATAATTAATATCTTAGGGATTTTCACGTAAGTTGAGTATGAAGTTATAATATTCGTTAACAGTTTGTGCGAGTCACAGCTGCCGAATGTCCATAAAGCTACGACATATAATTGAGCTACACGTTAAGGTATGCAAGACATATTATCTTACAGTTATAGACGATGAGAAAAACTTGCCAATAGAAACGAACGTTTCTCATAAACTTTACAACAATAAACAATTATAATGAAAATACCTATGGGATATAATTTTACAATTACATCCATAACTAGTTTTAAGACTTTGGTCAATAAGGCATTAAGTTTAAATATATACTTTTATTTTAATTATTGTTCTTCTTATGTTTACATTCGATAATAAGTACACAGTAATTACAATAATATTTACAGAGCGACCGAGCCGGAGGACCTCTCAAGTCCGAAAATAAAAACGATTTTACTGTCCTCAGTCAGTATCTCGTCATGAACCGAGTGAAAAGAATAGACAGAAGCCTATAGTTTCTTTTTCGAACTATGGAGCGCATTTCCATAATCAGAAGCCGAGAGCGGCATTCCGAGTACAAAATTGATTAGTGTAAGTGGCACTACGAGTAGTAATTTACTATACCTACCTATCTATCTACAGTCGTATGTACACCACTAGGAGTAGGTACGGAAGTATAGAAATTTGGCAACTGTTCAGCAAATCGTTATCAACAACATCCTTCGTATTTCCTAATAACAACAACATTAGGCGTTTCGTTCGTGAGGAGGAATGTTGGAAGTGAAGTAACGGTGGGGTTTATTGGTAGATGTTTCCGAAGCGTTCTGCGCCCCGGCTGTACCGTCGGAAGGACTGCTCAGATCTTCCCTGCATTCCACTGTAAAGACAACATTTATGAGACTTGGCTTTTACCAGGATATACGCGTAATGGGGAATGGATGAAAATATCACAAGTGCCTGATTCTTTTTTTGGTAAAACGTACGCGAGGAAACTGTTTATATTATTCAAAAATAATTAACGCAGCTGAAAAATCTGAAACTTTTTTCTGGTGCTAAAGAAGGTTATTATCACCAAAAAAATAATCAGGCAATTCTAAAATTTTCATCCATTCCCAATTGTAGGCTTTTCAGTCACTTTACACATCGTGACATGCAAGGTGCTCAAAAATATCTGAACTCGCTTTAAAGTCTTGATAAGTAAGAAGGTAATCAGACTCCAGTCAAAAAGTGTACTGTGTCTCGTATTGATACGGGACTTGTAACTCTTTTCACTAGATCCACAGAATAGGTAATACATGGTATACAACAGTGCCTAGCATAAAAAGACAACAAGTGCTGCCCACAGAAAAAAACTTAGGCTCGGAGGACATGCATAAAATGGCTAGCCCGAATTCCGAGCTGGTGGGGGGCAGGATGGAATATTCCTCACGCATGTAATCCAAGCTTTACTTTGCAAATACTATTTGTTTTAAGCAAATAGTTTTTTTTTTAAATATATTGCTGACTTAAATAACATTTCAGAACCAATAAACATTAAAGCCAAAAAACGCCTGCATTTTGAGACCTCCTACATTGGTGGGTACCTACCTAGTATGATCGCATTTACGTCCGATATAAAGCATATGTCCGTCTCGCGCTTATATTTTCTAGATAAGGACGAATGCCTTACGTTCTACATACACATGATCATTCAAGCTAAGCTGAGTTAAGCAAATTGAATGCCTGTTCACTTAAGAGGGCGTTAACGTGGTCACTAGCGTCACTGGTAAATAATTGTGATTATTTAAATTTAACGATAGATATTTAAAAAAGGAGGCCACCACACACTGTATTTTGTATTTAGTAGGTACCTTGTGTGTGACTACATTAAACTGGTTTTAGAACCGACGAAAAAAACGGAGGAGGTTCTCAAGTCGACTCGTATATTTTTTTTTATGTATATATAATTCCAAAGTATGTTAATATTAAGAATGCTTATTACTTCGATTGTGTGAAGACGATCTTACTGTTAATTATAAGGTTTTGGTTATAAATCTGACTGGGATAAGTGAAGTTTATTTCAATTTTTATTTGCAAATATGATTATGAAAACGGCTAGTTATTATTTATACCACAGGGCTGCTGAATTAAGACTCGATGAAATATAAATTAATAAGTTAATATTTATAATTGCCTACCTATCATCAATATAGAAATATTTTCAGAGATTCATATTTGAAGAACTAATTCTGCTACAATGTCCTAATTAAGTTTTTATTTCCAATATATTTTTTAACGCACAGACACCGAGTTCATTAAGTGTTCCAAAAATGCAGTAATAACCATATTACTACGCATAACTTTTTACAGAGTAGTTCGATTTTGATAATTATTTTTATGTTGCTGGATTCGTCGATCTATGAACTCAAAAGAAAAACGGCCGTTTTAACTATGGACGCATACTCGCATAGATTGACGAATCCAGCAACATAAAAACTAGTTTGATGTATTCACAAATATCTATCGTTAAATTTAAATAATCACAATTGGGTAAATCCTCATGTTAAAATTGATGACGTAGTGTTGCTAAGTGGATAGTAAACCATCAAATAATTGTAATAAAGTAGTTGTTCCCATACAAACATTTGTTCCTCTCCAAAAACTGGTTCGAACGGCATCGTATAAATGTAGGACACAAGCCTATTATTTACCAGTGGCGCTAGTGAGCACGTTAACGCCCTCTTAAGATGATTATAACTTGTAGATCGTTCAATCCACGAAGAGGCACCTTACCTCATCTCTTTCCGTCATAGTGTTTTGTGCATAGCGGATCATAGGTAGGAGTTGGTCGGCCCTCAGTGGATTGAATACAACATATACATGGTTAGTACGACTCCGGTTAAGCATTGTCTTTTTAGTGTAAGCTTGTATGTAAGTATATAAGTAAACGACAAGGAAGGAGTGCGGACGACAGGAATGTCTCTTACGTCAGTATGTCATCCGCACTCCTTTAACTAGCACGAGACCGCGCGAGCTGTCTCGTGGCGAGGTAGACTATCCGTCTTTTCTAATTAAATAGAACAATGGGGAATGGATGAAAATTTTGGAAATGCCTGATTATTTTTTTGGTCACCAAAAAAACCAGAAAAAACTTGCAGACTTTTCAGCTGAGTCATTTTTTTTTGAAAAATATAAACAGTTTCCTCACTTACGTTTTGGGTTTAGGACGGCGAATAAGACACTTTCCTTGATCCGTCTCATATTACAAAAAATATTTTAAATATCTGACCCTGGCAATGACAAAGATAGCTGCTGCAGCTGTCAATATCATTGCCAGTGTCAGTTTACCACGGATATTTCAGTTATTTTTTTGTAATATGAGACAGATCAAGGAAAGTTTCTTATTCGCCGTCCTAAACCCAAAACGTAAGTGAAGAAACTGTTTATACTTTTCTGCTGAAACATCTAAAACTTTTTTCTGGTGCTAAGGAAGGTTATTCCTGTCACCAAAAAAATAATCAGGCATTTCTAAAATTTTCATCCATTCCCAATTAGAAGGAGAAAGTATCTTGCCGCGAGACAGCTCGCGCGAGGTCTTGTGCTAGGGGTGCTGCTCTTTCGCGTCCTAAGTGCGAGTAGGAATTAATGATGGCGATATCGTGCTATATACCAGGACAATTATCAACTGACAATTAGCATAATAAAACCAGTTGAGTATGACGCAGAGCTTATAGGGCGACCCGAGTGCGAGCCAGCGGTCCGATAAAGTTATACGAGTATTGCAGACAGTCAGTTGATAATGCCCCTGGGGTTCCATTCCAGAAACTTCATTATTCTTACAGATTTTTTTTAACCATAAGGCTTGATGCGTGGCAGTGAGCTTGCGCGGCAATACAAATGCCGTTAAAATGTTATGCGTTTCTGGAATACTAGCCCAGGTTAAGCGCGCGGTTGTTTTGTGCGATAATACTCAGCTATTCTAATATTATAATGTGGTAAAGTTTGTAAATCGTAGATTGTTACAAATCTTATAAAGGGGTATCTACAGTTTGCGACATTATTAGTCATGTATCGGATAATCTTTAAAACTGGGTACTCGTCTGATTTCAAAAAAATCGTCCGATTCCACTATCCATTGTTTAAATTGGTGAATGATCCTAAAGTTTAGAATGGCCATAGACTTTATTCGACCCCGCTGCGCCTGTAGGTAGGGTAGGTATAAGACGCTGGTGGAACCGTGAACTGCTGACCAGCGACCGTATACCGGTATACTTTTCATTCAAAAGTTTCGGTAACTCGCTTATTAGTTATTTCATATTTTTATATTCTAAACGACTCATCTAATGTTTCAGCGTCATTAACTAATTTAGGAATACCGTATAAATATCGCGAATCCTTTATTTATTACGGGTACGTAAGGAATTCACTGACCAAAGACAATATTATTGACATGTATTATTTTTATTTTGTCTGTTTTTTTTCCTGACTTAATAATAATCTAGGATGCCCTAGAGATAAATTATTTTTATTGTTATTTCTGTTTTATAGTCCTTGCACACATGACATTTATTTGTATTCACGTATTTGACATAAAATTGTTATGTATTGACATTATACTAGGAGACCGTATTTTTAATTTTATAGTTGTTGACATTTTTATTATTATTTGACATTATTATTAAGATAATATTGTTATGAAATTGCTAACTATTTCTATTGAATGTACTTGACGAGCTTTCTGTGAATTCATTTTATTTATATACAAAGACAATTTGTAAAATTAAATGTCAATTTTCAAGGAGCAATAAATGAATCTATCTAATCTATCTATCTATCTATCGTAATAGTGAGCGTTTACCGTCGAGTTTATCGCATAAAACAACCTTGCGCTGCAGTAACTCTAGAGCGGTCAGGTCAGGTCAGGCCACGCCACAACATCGCTTACGTTATTACACGTTAATCTGAAACGCCTCGCGCGGCACCTTGTCCCGCTTGCGGCGGGGCTCGCACTCGGTGTCGTCTGAGAACCGCGACGGCGGGTGGATGTGTTCGTTGAACGAGGGGTAGTTGGATATGCTGAAATGTTTTACGATTTAGTTCTATGGCGGGCGGTTTGCAGTGTTACAAAGAACTAGGACTAAGCCATATTTTTATAAAAGTCTCACCGGTAATTGAACAGTTGTCAAATGGCCCGGCGTTATTGGTCGAACGCCTCGGTCTTGCCAGTTTAGACTTATAAAATTGTGAGTTATAGCTTCGTGAAATGGTCCTCTGATGGTAAGCCACGACAGAGCCTAAGGAGCTGGCCAAATTCGTGGAGGGTGTGTTAATAGTTATTTTCATCACACTTGCTCGTCAATGGCGTTATTACTTGCGAGCGTACAGAGCAGTTATAGCCGTTTTACCTCCCACGGGCAGTTAAGTTTAGTTTTAAAATAATAGAACCCTCTGATTGGCTTAAGCAAATCTGGTTGCTCTGTGATTGGTTGAAAAAAAAATCTAGTTGGTCAAGCCGGCCCCGCCCCGCAAGAATACTGCTCTGTGATTGGTTGAAATATTGAACTCCACTATCTGATCTGGAAGTGAAGTTGTCAATTTTTGATTGGTGCGGCTGTATGAAACTTAGATTTTTCTGTCTTTTGTAGATATTTATTTCCTCGCAAATGTGATGAAAAACATTGTGTATTGCAAACTCGAGTCATAAAAGCCCTCCGCCTTCGGCGTCGGGCTTCTGATAGACTCTCGTTAGCAATATTCCACTTACGCCCCTCGTTAAACAATGTACTATTGTTGTACAAGGGTGCAAAGTTGAATTTTAACCGCGAGTATAGAATTGAAACACGAGCTAGCGAATGGATTCTATTGTTGAACTACGAGCTAGCGAATGGATTCTATGGTTGAACTACGAGTGAAGCCAGTATTTCGAAAATAGAATCCTGAGCGAAGCGAGTGGTTCAAAAATAGAATCCTGAGCGTAGCTAGTGTTGCAACACAAGAGACGTAAAAAACCTGCTCCCGTGTGTAACACGAATTTTGTTACCTCACTAAAGCGAGGAAAATACTACATAAGAAAAACAAGTGAAATACACTATGGTGGCCACCACCACCACCACCCTTTTTAATGAAAAAAAAGGGCTTTATTCCGAGCTAGTGAGGTGAAAGACTTCATTTTCAAGAACACGTCTTATTGCGTTCGGCTCTGCGGTAGGCACAACTGTTTATATTGCTAGTCCCCTGGAGGTACTTAGTCTCGTTGTGGATAGTGGGTTTCAAGTTTTGCGCTTGTGAGGGAAACGCTTTCCTCTCGCCACCGACTCGATGTTGTTATGTATGTAATTTGAAAGTGGCCTTGTCTTTGTTGGCCATTGGAGCTCCTCACGTGGCGGTCGCCGATCGTGCCTGCCTTGCCTTTCAACGAGAAAAATCATTTTGCGTCTCGCGAGCCAGAGATTCCGAACCACTGATAGGTACCTAGTGCTGGTCACCTGAAGATTGTCTCAACATTGTTCTTACAACTTGCCGAACGCGCCTGCCTTGAAGAACGTCTCCCCTTTGCAAACGCCACCGTGGTACCATTGTTACAGTGCTAGCTAGTCACCTGAATGTGGTCTCGTCGTTGTGGCTGCTGTAGCCGCTGGAGCTCCGCACGTGGCGCTTGCCGAGCGCGCCGGCCTTGCCCTTGCGCGACGGGAACGCTTTCCTCACCACGCCGCCCACAGAGTTCTCCGACGAGGAAGATGATTCCTCGCGCTCAACGCTTGGGTCTGGATAAAAGTGTTATAGTTTTACTTTATGTTGCTTAAGAAGTTACGAAGGTCCATCGACTAATTCAGTTTGTTTTATTACTGAACCAATATTTTTTGCAACTTTTTCTTAGTTGTGTAGTGTGTAATATTATTTTCAATACATACTCGTCAGATCGTCATTTGTACAGTCACCGGCATTAATATCTGTTCAAAAAAGCGCGCATAAACATCTGTATTTCTAGGATCGTTAGGACGTGTCAGATAGTTTTGTCCGATTTTCTATATTAAGAACAAACAGATGAACATGGCGAAACTATAAAGGTTCCTTGTTGACTACGGAACCCTAAAAATGCGTTGACAAATTGACATTTTAAAATGCTATGCAAATGTTTAATCTATCAAATGCGATTCGGGATAATCGCTATGATCATCCCGTTTGTTTTATTAACCGACTTCAAAAAAGGAGATGGTTCTCAATTCGTCGGAATATTTTTATGTATGTTCACCGACTACTCGAAGACGCCTGGACCGATTTGGTAAATTCTTTTTTTTAAGGGTATCCTTCACAGGTGGTCCCATGGTCATTAGGTCGGGATCTGATGATGGTATCCTGGAGAAATCGAGGGAAGTCTTCAAATTTTATAGGCAAACTTGAACCAATTTGGGTAATGATTTGAAGCCGGTTAAAACTTTGTGTTTAATGTTAATTATACTACACATTACTAGCTTCCGCCCGCGACTTTGTCTGCGTGGATCCGGGATAAAAACTATCCTATATTTGAACCCAAGCTATAAACTATCTTCGTGCAAAATTTCATCCAAATAGGTTGAGCCGTTTAAGCGTGATTGAGTAACAAACATCCCCAAACATCTAAACATCCAAACTTTCGCATTTATAATATTAGTAGGATAATTATAAGGTCAGTATTTAGTAAGAATTTGGAATGCATAAGCCAATCAGTGTACATGAGTTGGGATGCGCGGGGCGCAGGCGCGCGGGCTCGCTGTCCGAGTGCGGGGCGCTCGCGTCGTCGCTCGCGTCGTCTTCGTACTCTGTAATGGGCAGGTGGAGCGTTAGTATCTTCTTCACCTCCGAGTCCGTGGAGCCCAGGTTGTCCGACTCTGGAATGTAAGGAGAACTGTCGGTTGGGGACGTGGGGGTGGAGCGACGGGAAAGATATGACTGGAGACCCGAAATTATAGTTTGGCTAACACTTGTATAATAGGCAGATTAATAAGGAACACAATCCTCAATCTTAAAGCAAACATTTTACGAAATATGATTCGAGTATGGTACCTTAGTATCTTAAGTGTTGGATTGGTATTCGGTAAATTCCTACTCGTATGTACATAAATGCTTTAGGTTGGTATTGCTTATTTGTTTTAAATGTGTAACTAAACGGCATTGGTATAAAATAATAAGATGTTTGCCATGTTTGTATACTTCATCTTTTCAGGTGAGAGAGACAAAAAACTATTGTATAGTATTTTTAATTTGTTTATTTTAACTAGCTATTAGTGTTGCTGTACCTAGTCTCTAAAATACTAAAAAGTAGCACAGTAAAAAGTCTGAATAATGTTTCCGCAAAATATAAGAATATAATTGTGGCTTTTTTTATCATGATCTGCAGCATTAAGTAACTTAAAATGGTGTCTATAAGTCATATCTTTCCCAAGCAATAGTGGATAGGCACAGGTAAAAAATTGAGCAACACAACAATGGAAGATGCTCATGATTTGCCACCAAGGATCAAAATAGAATTAATAAAACTTCACGTGGCCAGTGAATGGAAAAAGTTATTATTTGAGATGTAACAATGGTAGTGTCAGATCGGGTTAATGATGTGATGATTAAAGTCGCTTGCATGCAGTCGCAAAACACAAAAATACATTAAAAACAAGTTACCTATCGTTCAATCTTTTCACAATATAAATTATTTGACACATGCTGCAACTTGATAAATACAGGCAAAATGTAATGATCTTTTATAATTATAACGCAGCAATAATCAAGGGTTGAAACGGAAAGAAATCTTTGAACACATTCGTGTGGTAATGGTAATTAAATACTTATGTATATGATATTTTTATGTTATTCGTGTTCAAACAAATCTTTACAACCCCAAGTAATTCAAGCAGTAATCTCTGAACCGTATGTTAGATCGTAAAATAAATAGGTAACTAGTAGAATAATATCACGAAGCTGGGGTAGGTACAACAGCATGACAACTACCTACGATACATGTTATAAAAAATAAACTCCGATAGGTATGTTACAATACATACTTTGTGCATGCTTACCTTTATAATTACAACACCAGTTACGCTCCCACCGGGTTGCATAAAAGGCCATCATTTGTCAAATTGAAATCTCAATACTTAAACTAAAACGGGTCCAAATTAAACTCCAATAGAAGGTGCGGTCTACTTGAAACAAAATCAATAGTCTAACTACTTATAGGTAAGCTCTGTTTAAACTGTCTGTGGGGTTGAATTGTGGTGGAAATAGAGTACCTTGGCTCTCGGAGTGGGGGTCGCGGAGGCGGTTTCCTTTTCTTCTTACTTTCGTGTATTCTGGTTCCTTGCCCTATGGGAAATCTGTATTAGTGTATTCATTCTTTATGCACTATTTGAGGTCCGTCATGGTAACAATCATCATCATCATCATTATCATATCAGCCGAAACTCGTCCACTGCTGGACATAGGCCTCCCCCAAAGAGTGCCACAATGACCGGTCCTGCGCCACCCGCATCCAGCGGACTCCAGCGACCTTTACCAGGTCATCAGTCCACCTTGTGGGTTTGATAACAACTGACAACACATATTAAACGTTGATGCAATACTAGCTGGACGCATTCCCATTGTGGCTGCTCTCGCGTTGTGATACGGGCCGCTTTACCTATACTTTCCCATGTCTTTGGTGTGTTTGAACGAGACATGAACGTATCTCACCTTATACTTGTCGTTCTGCTTGAGGTCGTGGTAGACGAAAGACGCACGGGCCATTTGTATACGTTCCTCAGCTTGGTGGTCGAACGTGGCATGCACGTGAGGATCAGTGCCTCCCCTTATACTTGTCGTTCCATTCTGCTTACTGCTACTAAGTGCTACGGGTACTGTATACGTTACCTAGTCAGCTCGGTGTGCTTGAACGTGGCATGCACGTGTTGTTTTGACCGGTCTTCGTAACAGCCACAAGGCTTTTGCTCGCCATCTGGGCTGCCTGTGGGTGGGCATACACAAGAGGATTACTGTCTTACCTTATACTTGTCGTTCTGCTTGAGGTCGTGGTAGACGAAAGACCCGCGGACTGAGTGGTACGGGCCGCTGTATACGTTCCCGCTGTAACTGCTCTCGCTGTACGTTGGCTTGGTGAGTTGAAACGTTGCATATGGACAGATGTCTTCGATGTATTCTGTAGTAAGATGAGGCTTCAGTGATCATTTTATTACGACTAAGCAGGAACTATTATATAAGCTTTTCAAATGAAGTGATAATGGAATTTTCAAAGCGAGGGGTCTTCAAATTTTTCAACGACGGAAAATCAGTATTTTAATACGCGTATACAATATTATGAATAATGTATGAAGGTACAGTTCATCGAATTTACCTACTGTTCAGGGTGCCCAAAAAAAAAACCGTGGGCACAAAGTTTTTTGGAGGCCGGAAGAGATAGCAAATGAGCTAACCTACCTGCCGTTTTAATTTGGCAAACGATGGACCAAACACCCTGTATAACCACTCATACGGTGTGTAACCACTCGGTTACACACTGTGACTTTGAGCAGCTCGAGTTGTCTCTCACACCCATTACTGGGTGTGGAGGATGCCATATCAGGGCTTTGCCCTCTGGTGGCTGCAGTCTTCTCAGCCCGTGATGACGGGCCGGTCTTCGGGGGCCTTGGATAAGGCTGTGGCGGGTTCCAGTCCCGGCTTGGTGTTCCGTTGGCCTATCAGCGGCTTTGGGGTCACGTTGGCCGGTCTTGGCTTGGAGGTTTCCCTGGGCGTGACAGGGGGCATCACTTTGGCGCTAGCTCTCTGGGAAGAGCCCGCGAGCGTCGGTCCGGGGGTCGCGCGTGGAGAGGCGCGATCCCTTGCAGGGACGGACAGCTAGAGTTGTCGGCACGCTCGAACATGACGCGAAGGTGACTTTGAAGGATTTGCTGAATTATGAGTATTATTATACACCTAGTACGTAAATAGGATGGAATGTGTACCGTTGGAGGCGTGTTTGTAGTGGTGCGGCGGCGCGGGGTGCTGCGCGCGCGCGGCCAGGTACTGCTGGTCGCGGTTCACTTTGTTCTGCAGCTGCGCCACGGACGGAGACTCGCCCGCCGCGCTCTCCGTCGCCGCCGTCTCCGTGCCACCGGCTTCTGTGCGGAGTAATAGGCATGATGACTAAAATTTTTTCCCGATGCCATTTGAACCAGTTTTTGGAGAGGAACAAATGTTTGTATGGGAGCAACTACCATAAAAGAACATATTTAAAATACCCAAAAAATTGAGTTAAAGACGGACCTCGCTGGCCGCACCCGAAACGCTTCATACTGATTGACTCAAAGGTATGACGTCACACTTTAGTATTTTGAACTAATCATTGTAGGGGAAATCAAGTAAATTGCTGTTTCGGTCGTGAAATACTGCGTTTAGGTCCATAGTTGTCATACAATTTTGTTTCTATAAAAGCGTAAGGATTCTATTGGTAGCTTTAAATTAACACCTGGACAATAAAAAAATGCATTTTTTTTTCTAAACTTTCAAGGTTCATATCTTTTTATGATATTAATTATATTTTGTAATTTATACTTTATTACCATAATTTGATGGTTTACTATCCATTTAGCAACACTATGTTATCAATTTTAACATGAGTCATCATGCCTATTGTAATAAAGCATAAATTACGATATAGAATTAAATTCATAAAAAGATATGGACCTTGAAAGTTTAGAAAAAATATGCATTTTTTACTGTCCAAAAGTAAATTTAAAGATAGGTACCAAAAGAATCCTTACGCTTTTATAGAAACAAAATTTTATTACAACTAGGGACCTAAACACAGTATTTCGCGACCGAAACAGTAATTTACTTGATTTTCCATACAACCATTAAGTAGTACAAATATCAAACTGTGACGTCATACTTCAATGTCATTTAGTATGAAAGGTTTCGGCTTCCGCCAGCGAGGTCCATCTTTAAGTCATTTTTTTGGGTATTTATGTTCTTCGATTGTAGTTGCTCCCATACAAACATTTGTTCCTCTCCAAAAACTGGTCCGAATGGCATCGTAAAAAAAATTAAGACACAAGCCCACTGCGAGTTTATCCCTTTACAACCGAGAAATCGTGATTTGCCAAGTTAAAAATGAACTTTAATAACAATTGTCAAAAAATTGACAAATCCTGCACGATCGTATCAAGTCGGTTGTAAAGGGTTATGAAATGGAACAGAGCTTAAATCATGTGCGGTTAAGGAGTAAGTACGCAGGTTCAGTAGGTACTTTAAATGGATAGGTTAAAAATTACACTAAAATACAACACAACGTGAAGATTATTTACTAAGACCTACCTACATTTACATGAGCTTACTTACCAAAACCTTTTTTAAAAGTCTAATGTCTTGCGGTAAGAACGTCAGATGCAATCGCATGACTTGTGGCGAGTGCCATCACCAAACATGTCGAGCGAAGTCACGCGAATTTGTCTGATGTCGAGAGTTTTGCGGGATGTGTGTTCCTGAATGTGAGATTTTAGTCTAATGTACTTACTGTTACGCCGCACTAGCAGTACGATAGCGACGAGCGCCCCGAGCACGAGCAGCGAGAGCGCGGCGGGCAGGATGACGCGCGCCCCGCCCAGCGAGCGCGCGCCCGCCGCCGGCACCGGCGGTGACAGTTCCCCGTCTAGAACTAAAGCATACACATTCCTAAACTATATCTGACTTTCGGAAAGCTGACCATTCAAGGAGACGTTCTAATCCGAGATTTTTAACCTGTGTGCTTCAGACCGGATCGATGCAACAGAAACTGAACTAAGTTTGGAAAGTTGTTGCTGGCTACCAATAAATATAGCTTGGCACTTAGCTGGGTTGACGCAAATGCCAAAACTGTTAGACTATTCAGCAATGCGATTCAGGTCTGCGTTAATTAGGGAAATGGCACCGTTTATAATATAAGTCACAAACGATTGCCAAATCCAGATTAAAAAATAGTAGATTGTTAACCAAGGGCTGAAAGGCACCCATTTCTGACGAGATAGTTTGGTGCTTGAACGTAGTGAGAGCGCCAATGGTTCGAGTCAGAAATGGGTGACTTTCACCCGAGTTAAACACTCTACTTTTCATATCGAATACGAGGAAAGTAAAAAAAAACACAGAAGGAAAATTTTACAATATGTTTTGTATTTATTATTAGTATTAGTTGAAGAGTGGCTGTATGCGTTTCAGCCTTAGCTCACATGCACAACTTTAAGTTAAAAAAGGTATGTGGGTGTATTCTATTTGTCACCACCTCATAGAGCCTAGTGAATATTTTAGCTAAAATAAAAGTAATGAATATAAAACATAAACTTATTTTATATTTAATAAAATAAATTCCATGAACTAGTAAGAATAATAGTACATTACTGTAGAGGCCGGGCAATAGCAATTCGTGGATGAGTTGATTTATACGACAATAGGCTGCCCTGATAATTGTACTTGCAGTAATCGACATTTTTGGGATTTTCACTTTTTTGCAGAAATGACATCCCAAGAGCCTAATCTATACATAAAAAAATTAATTTCAGTTTTTTTTAAAATTAGAAACATGTTTTTTTTCTAACCAGAAACGCAGTACTTGCACAAAAATATTACTTTTGCTAACAAGATCTGCAGCATTCAGCATGTGCTAGAAGTTTGTGCAGTACTTGCTATGTTTACTGCAGATTCATTAGGAATACACTTTTTTTGCAACGAATACTAACTAAAGCCAAACGCAGTATTCAACATTACTGCATTTCAGTGTAGCGAGAATAATAAAGAGCTCCTCTTGCGATGCTAAAACTAAACGCAGTATTCTACAGTGCTGCGTTTACGAGTAACGAGAGTAACAAAAAGCTTCGCATGCGTCGAAGCCGCACGGTACAGTGCCGCGATTCGTGCTAGCAAGTCAGAGCGTCGAAGTCATTCGCGGACGAGACAAAGTCAATTTTATAGACTGATTATAATTACTAATTAAAATTAAGTCTCTCTTGGTTGTGATAATAAGTCTAATATAGAGTTTTTGGGTTCGATATTATAATTAAGAATTGTAGACCAATAGATTTAGGAAGTTGGCTACATTAACTTAGGTATTTTTAAGTTCAGTTATTTCGATAATAAAAACAGTTTTCTAATACTTACCTAAAATCGGTTTTATTTCATCTCTCCGTCACTTAACATATTTGCCAGAAGAAGCCTTAACAACACTTTTAACTAGTACTAAGCATAAAAATAGGGCATGATTGCGAACTAGAAACGCAGTATTGAACACGTGTTAGGTGATTTTGCAGTAATAAACACAAATACTGCATTTATCCTTAGTAATACTGTAATGCCCACAAGCCCAGATAGTTGATGAAAATGCAGTACTGCGCATTTTATCCAAATAAGGCAGTAAAGTAAAGGAAAAAATATGTCAATAGAAAGCTTGATTTTTTTAAGTATTATTCAGTATACTTCAAAAGTTATACCACATAGATTTGTTGTATAGATATCACAAAATATGTTTACCGCGTTTATCTCGAAACCGCCATTTTGCAAGTACTGCATTTGCGATTACCAGCACGGCTATCACAAGACGGCGCGCGAGCTCTCTCGATTTTTCTCGCACTATCCGTCTCTCTCTTATTAGAAAACTTAGAAAGAGAGGTATAGAGCGAGAAAAATCGAGAGAGCTCGCGCGCCGTCTTGTGATAGCCGTGCTGGGCAGAGAGACGAATCCACGAATTGCCATTCCCGCCGAGTATAGTGCTTTTCTCCATAAATGCGAGGAAATTAAATACTATTTTCAATCATTTTAAAACAGCGAGTAGTATGTAACCTATCGCGCTTGTCAGTAACGAGGAACTTCACGTACTATTTTTGATACAGTAAGGCGCACATTTCCGAGCATATTGGAGAAAAATTATTTCCCTTTGTCAGTGGCGGGGTAAGTATTGATATTTATTAGAATTAGTTCCCGCATAACGTTTATAAGGCGAGGACAAATTGGAATACACTAATTTTCTGCACTAGAGCAGAAACGTATCACTTTCTACGCACTTTTTAGAACAACAACGACCCACTTTCAGAGCATGAGATATGAAAATAAATAAAAGGCATCTCCTCTCAATTTGAAATAACTGCCATAACTTACTGCCGCTAAGGGAATGGGTGGTGAAGTTATACAACGCCACAGCATGCCCCGCGTTGTTGTGCGCTGTAATTCGCAGCTGGTACTGCGTGGCCGGCGTCAGGCCCGCCACGCTGAACACCCGCTCGGTAGCTTGTACACTGTTTGATACCAGTCTCCACTGAAAAGATATTTAGATAAATTAGAATTGTTATGAAGTTGTACGTACAACCTTTTTAAAATCATACTCTGTATTTACTTATTTTCTAGCAAATACAAATGTGGATCGTCGACACCCGTTCAGAATTACTTGGACATAAGTGAATATCTTGGTAAAAACCTAGATAGCATTTAAACATAAGATATGATGTATTCTATTGCTAGGAGGGAGACCTGAAATTTCAAGGCTGGTTCATAAATGTGAATAATTGCACGCTAAGTGGGATTGGAATTTGACCATGTTTTTGGTTTGGCATTTTTACAAAGGATACTTTAGTGCCAGATCAATTTATCATATATCATTCAATTATTAGTAAATAATTTTGCCAAACCGGCGCCCAACCGTGGGGCCAATAATTTGGCACTCTAGTAGTTAGCAAAATGGCTACTAGAAGTTTACTTCGACATAGGTAGTAATGATGTTTCTCACCTGTGATTGGCTGACTTCTCGATATTCAATGACAAAATAGAGAATGCCGCACCCACCATCGCCCCAGGAGTCCAACCACACTGTCACAGTGGTCGTGTTGAGAGTTATCATTTGAGAGTGCTTCGGTTTAACTGGTACTGCAAAAAAAAGTAAAGAATCGATTTCCTTTGATGCCGAGTTAATAATGAACAAAAACAACCCATTCGTAACTTGGGTACTGGTATACTTTTGACCTAGATTCAAGTTTCAAGTATTTATAGTATTTCCAAACACTCGCTGCAAGACAACAATACACCTCTGTTGCGCTTTCTGTTGCACCTACCTGTCATGATCGGCGCGGCAGATGCGTGTGCGCCACCTCTGCCGCGCCGATACATGGTTCCCACTTATTGTTACCTCGCGCGTAGCGAGTGTTTGATAAGTTCGTACAAGAGAGAGACCGTAGCAAACTGTCATGTTCGGTGTCAGAAACTGTACCGATAACCTAAAATTAATTACTTATTGATTAATATGTGTACTGTGGTCGCTTTCTCTGGGCCTAATAAGAAGGCTGTTGGAAAGGAATGTTGGAAGTTTTTCTGCGTGATCGCATCAAAAATGAGGCTATCCGCAGCAGAGTCCAAGGTAACCGATATAGCCCTCCGAATCGCTAAACTACAGTGGCAGTGGGGCACATTGCAAGTAGAACCGATTGCCGTTGGGGCAGAAGATGCAGCGTTGGTAGACCCCCAACAAGGTGGAATGCTGACCTGGTAAAGGTCGAGGGAGTCCGCTGGATGCGGGTGACGCAGGACCGGTCACTTTGGCACTCTTTGGGGGAGGCCTATGTCCAGCATTGGAAGTCTTTTGGCTGATATGATGATGTTGATGACGTGTATACAAGATAATCCTAACCTGTTCCTTTAGTAAACGCGTGCACGATATCGCAAGGCAGCCCCGTGCCGATGCGGTTAAAAGCGGTGATGTAGAGCTGGTAGCGCGTCCCGCACCACAGGTTCGGGAGCACGTGTTCCGACGTGCCGGCTTCCACTTGCAGCTCCTCCCAGTCGCCGTGCTCGCGTTTGTAGTTGATGACGTAACCTGTAATTATCAGTTAGGGTAGTTATGGTCTTAAAGACTATTTATGTTTGAACATGGATCCATTTTCCGGCAGTAAAGCGGCCTTTAGACCTGTCTAAATTAATTAGCTAACTGGGGGAAGGGAGTTAAACCATCTCACTCGTTAAAGCTAAAAGATAGGTCTTAATGCCGCTTACGTTGTGGATTCCGTAGATCTACGTTCCGGCATAACAAAGGTTAAGTCCATGTTCTGTTCATGGCAGCAATTTTTAAAAGGCGAAGAAAAAAATGGTAAATCTAGTTTTCATGAAGTTAATTTAAGTAAGTAAATTTAAACATTCGCTTGTGTGAATGGTGCTAGGACATAGATCTACTAATCTAATGAGTAGGTACCTATTTGCGAATTCAGTTGTTTAGAAAACATTGAACAATTCAAATTCTTATAATCGTATCGAAGCCCAAGATTTGCTTAGTGACTACATAGTCAATCCTATTTGCAAAGTATTTAAAAGCTAGCGTAATCTTTAAATAGGCTAGCATATAAATATTAATATTGCGTTATTAATATTATATATGCGAATATATCCAGTTAAATGCGAAACTAACACAGAGATTCTAGAAAGGCTCATCAACGGGAAAGTGGCATCTCTTTGCAAGCGTCTTGAGTCTAAGACGGTTTTCATAGTGCCAGACTCCAGTTACAAATAATTCCAGTTACCCAATATAGGGCTCCCTCCGTCGCCCTGGTCGCTCCACTGCAGATGCAGCGAGTCCGCGTACGAGTCCACGACCGCCAGCACCGGCGGCTGGGGCGGCACCTTCACCTCCACGCTGTACGTCACCTCGTCGCGCCCGTGCGGGTTCTCCACCGCGCAGCTGTAGTTGCCGCTGTCTGCGTATTGGCTCATGCTGGGGAGGAAACAGTTCACAGGCCATTAGATACCCTACCCTACGTGCTTTTTATCAATAAATGTACTTATTTTTTAGTAGAAATTAGTAAATTATAATTGCGGACTAAGCTGCATTCTACGAAAGAAAAAACCTTTTCGTTTATAGGTGTAGATAACGTTCTATTAAAGAGAGATCTCACCCTCGTAACAATCTAACATCTCATCATCTCATCTCATAACAACTTCATTCGGAAGATCGCAGATCAGGAGATTGGCAGTCTTTATTTTCCACTATCGGCCTGAAAATCAGACGGCAGTCGCTTCCGCAAAAACTAGTACCGCAGTCCGGCCCCCCGGCCACGACATTGCATTTCTAATTCATAGCACCTGATCCCAACTTAGGTACCAGAGCGCGTCGCGCATCTCGACCGCGCAATGAACAAATAAAACGCTTGCCGCGCCGCAATTCGCGCAATGTCGCGGCCGGGCCGTGAGTCTCTTAGAATTACGTACCTATGCCTAGCAAATCCCGAGCTAATTTCGGATTTCAAACAGGATATAAGTAAGATCAAAAGAAGAATGAACAAAGGCATTTAGAGCAAAAAAGAATCGTACAATTATATAAACTAAGGTAGGAAAATCCAGTCATTACCTGATAATGAGAGTGCCGTCTGCTGTTACGTTTTTCCTCAACGTCGATTCAAGAGAGTTCCCGTTCATGCTCCAAATCGTAGAAGGATTAGGGGAGCCCACTTTATTGCACGACAGCGATATGTTCTCTTTCCACGGTGTCACTATGCTGCGACTAAATGATGTTATCCTTGCTGGGACTGAAACAGATACAAAGATAACTCTAAAAATCTGACGCAAAGAGAGAGGTTGTACAGAAACTTTAAAGGTTGTTGGAGACCCTGGATTATACGTTTACGATTGCTTACTTACTTACTTCCGATGGCGCAAAAACCCTTTGTAGGTCTTAACCTCCTACACAATCTTCCTCCATTCGCTGCAATAGTACTTGGAGACCTTCTTCCACCTGGTATACCTTCTCATCTTCCTCAGATCTTCCACGCAGTCGCTTGGAGCGGACTTCTTAGGCGTATCCTTCGGTCTTTTCTGCTGCGGCGTTGACCTGACCTTGATATAATTACGATTACATGAACTCACCAGAGTCAGATGGAAGAACAGTGGCAACTCTAGTGGCCTCTCCTTCGCCGAGCCTGGTAGAAGCTGACACCCAGAACTGATGCGTTGCTCGCGGTGGCGATCGTGACGTTTCGTGCGATAGCGTACTCGGAGATAGCATACGCTTGTGAGTGCCCTCCTGTAATTTATACTCGTTTAATACTTGTTTGTTTGCGTGGCTTCTATTGATAGTTAGTTAAATGCAATACAGGAATTCCTGTGTCGTTCTGAATGTCCCATCAGTCTTAACAAGGCACTGTAGAACCAGGTACCCCTTAATTTTTCAAAAAAAGTTTTTACCTCTCTTCCATCTTCTATGACGCTCATATACAAGGTGTACCCAACCAACACGCCGTTGGGGGAAGCTGGCGGTAGCCATGAGACTAGGATCTTGTTTCGCGACGACACCACCGCTTTGATGTCCGCTGGAGCCGAGGGTACTGTAACATATTGATCAATGTACTGACCAGAAGTAGCAATAACTAAGATACTTGTAAATACCTACCTATATCGACCAGGGATCCATGCATCGCACGGTATTGTAGGTAATTAGGCATTCAGTTAAGATAGAAAAGACTTACTCTGGCTCAGGCCAATAAACTCTACGTACTGGATTTTATTTCCACTTTAATTGTAATTAAGTTTTAGTTGTGTATTAATGTCGCATTAAAGAATCTTTTGAGATGACACAATACTGTCTGTAATCCTGATTAATAACTAAACTCTTTCACGGACACAATAGAATTATGCCCAGAGGTGTGAATAGTCCCAGAACGAGTTCCCAATACTTAGCTGAATATAAATAATAATACTTACCATCTTCTTCAGTGTGACAATAGACAGGCGCGGCCCTCACTCCATCCCCAGCCGCGGTAAAGGCACACACTGTGACCGAGTAGTTTGTATACCGACGCAACCCTGACAGAGTGGTATGAAGGCCCGATATTTGCTTTGTTACAGCATCCTCGCTTCCTGTAATGGAAGGATATAGTCGAATGCATAATGATTACTCGCAATTGTAAGAGTGTGGTTTTATTTCATATCAGTCGTGCAGTCCGACTAACACAGCCCTGAAAATGTGGTGTACTTAGTCTCTACTAAGTATATCACATTTTCAGGGCTGTGTTGTAGTGTGTGTAGATGTTGAACCGAACTAGAGCTTTACATATCCCAAGCGAGTAAAAGTGGTGATCCCGACTGTAGTCTGTCAATGTATACTTACCATACCAATCGGTAACAGGTGCATACGTGACCCGGTAGCCCTGTAGCACGCCGTTGCGGCCGCGGGTCGGTGGGGGCTCCCAGGCGACGCGCACCGACTGAGAGCTCAGCGCTGTGCACTGTAGCGAACCCGGCGGTAGGCTGGGCACTGAAATACAATTAAGGGTTACCAACAAGAGCCAGCATAAGGAAGATAAAGTTAAAGCTTTCAAGGCCCACAGGAATAATTAGATTTATGGAGATGGTGGAGAATGACCCTTTGCCAAATAAAGGTAATGTAACTGATACTGTTGCTCTAAGACCTCTGACGCATTCTGAGCTTAGGGTGTAAAACTATTTCTTACCATCAGTATGTGTGTTTTATGAGATATCAGATGGTACCTACAGCGCCATGTTTTGTTACATCCGGCTGAGAACTTGTGGTCTCCGCTCGGATGGTTCCAGCGCTCTCAACGGCGCGACAGGTACTTTTTCAGAGTGTAATGCTATTTACTTGTAATATGCTATAGTTGTCGCAGTGATGGGCGGTTACGTGGGCTTCGCACTGTTATGTTTCAGGAGGCCTAAAAGCTTGGTCCTCGCCTGGTCTAACCCGGCTTCCTCGACAGTGCGTTATATTTAGGATGCGTGTTCTAGCCTACTATATCAGAGCTCAGAATGTAAAAAAGCTCATTACCATCTTACAAAGTGGTCGCAGTTGTAGGCGGTGATACGGGCCCGGCGCCTTTACTGTTGTACACACAACAACTTACGCAGCATGTTTCTGCAGCCCTGAGAGGGTTGTCCTCGCCTGCGCTGTCCCGGATCCCGCGACAGTGTGTTATAATTAGGATGTGTTCCCTAGCCTACTTCAGCAGGGCTCCGAGTGTAAAGCTACTCCTTACCATCTTCCATAGTAGTCGCAGTGGTAGGCGGTGACGCGGGCCCAGCACCTCTACTGTTGTACGCCTGAACAACGACGGCGTACGCGGCATGTTTCTGCAGCCCCGAGAGCGTGGTCCTTGCCCGGGCTGTTCCCGCGCCCTCCACTGTACGGACGGTGTAGGACGCGCCGCCCGGTCCACTCGCGCTTAGCACTGTGCTGTTGCTGTTTAGCTAGAAACAAACACATACATTCCTGTAGATTTTCATCGTCCTAGTCCTAATCCAGATTCATTCGATCGGTAGCGGCTATGTATACCCCTGATGCTGATAGAGATAAATCTTAATCTGCTATGAGACTTTGTTAAGTTAGTTAGTTAGTTAGTTAGTAGTTAGACTTGACTGTTGGAAGTTTTCAAGCCATCTTATAAGCACGTGCCACTTGAATGCGGTTGTAAAAATCGTCATAGATTACACTAAGTACCTATTTTTTTTTTTATAACAGAGTGGATTTTTACGGAACGGTACTCAATACTTAAACTTTGGACGGTCTGTACAAAATGCAATTCGCCCGTCAGGATTTTACTTCACGTAGCATTATATTTCATTCCTTTAAGTACATTTCCGACCGCCGCGCCGCGCGGAGTGTATTCACATTAAGCCTGCATAATTGTATAATTTTATTACGTTATTAATAAACCATAATTTCGGTGGATAACAGCAGTGTTATCATTATCGACTATCATATCAAGACTGTCCCGTACAAACTTACTTCCTGAAATCCCACGTAGTACCCCAGAATATTCCCATTCCATAGATCTCTTTGTGGAGGCTCCCAGCTTACAACAAGCTCAGTCGAGCTCTTGGCTTCCACCCGCACGTCCAATGGTGGACCACTTGGCACTGAAAATAAAACGCAGTTCACAGAAAATATTTCCATACAAACAGTTTTATCTAAATTCTAATAAATTTATAGTAATCGCTTTTTCTTCTGTCTACTTAACCTAAGTCACATCAAGGGAAAAATGCCGAAAAGAACAAATATGGGGGAATTTTGGAGGAAAACGGGGAATTTTTAAACTTTATTTTTATTGGTCCCTGTATTTGTTATAGGGGCCATAGTCTACAACACGGATGAAACGAGATTGCAAGTTGCAGAAATAAGAATGATGACATGATGTCTGGCTTCACAAGCCTAGCTTGTTCTCGGCGATGATTCCGATGATTGTGGTCGGAGGTTGCAGGTACTGGTCTTTCGATGACTTCACGTTGCCAGGTACTACTACTTTCACTTATTGACGAGTCGTCGACCATTTTTCTAGTGAAGTATATTACCTTCCTCAGTAGTGGTAACTTGCACTAGCTGGCTAGGCTCGCTCTGCCCCAGCCTATTCTCAGCAATGATGCGGAGGTGATATGAAGTCGCAGGTTGCAGGTTTTGGACGTTTGCTGATGTCACGCTGCCAGGAATGATCACTTTTTGTGGAGTTGTCGGCCACGGTTCTAAATAAAAAATTCAACTCAATTTTATTCCGTCATCTACACAAGCAAAAGTCTTCAAGAGTTTTTTTATCCAAATCAGCTCATGAAGAAATATACTGTTCCTATTCGATTATAAATAGGTAAGTAGGCTAGGTACTTTGGCTTTAGGTCGTATGAAAGACTACACAATTATTATAAAATAATTAGGTCCGGTAACGCATAAAAACGAATCATTTGAAGAAAGTTTCAGAGCAAATCAACTCAGAGAGATTAATAGGTATCGAAATTACCAAGCGAAGAAAATTAAAATTACTCTGCAGGAAGACATAAAAAATAGGTTAATTAAAACACCATAGATAAATCGTTGCGCACGTGTTTTACCTGGAGCCTCCTTGTACTGCACTATGTAGTTAATTATGGGACTGTTTCCTGCGTAGGGTTGGGTCCAAGTTATTTGAATCGAGCGCGACTGCTGGTCTATTATCCTTATATTCTTTGGCATTTCGGGCACCTGCAAAAAAAAGAGAAAGGATTTTTTTGTTGACTACTGCTAAGGAATCAAAACACCTAAAAAGTCAGTCTGTAATAAATATGTACCAATTTATACTATTTATTTGGAATTGCGTACTAGTTTGTGTTTTGTCTGTAGCGATCTATAATCGTCTATGTGTAGTACCATAATGTCCATAATAAATAAAATAAAAAAGCCTTTTATTTCTTGCATTACCAGTACAAATAGATTACAATTTACACATTTAATCACACAAAATTTATTTTTGTTTTTTTGACATTTAACCATGCACGTAAATTTTTACATTAAAAAAAATTATAACATAATATAATTTAAACAGTTTGTAAATCAAAGCGTGACTTTTGATAAAGTTAAATTATGTTCGAATCATTAAATTTATTTCACGCAAGAACCCCTGCTGAGAGGGTTTACCCTTTAGGCCTCCTCCCTTCTTTTCCAAAAGTTTCTATTCTTGGCTTTTAAAAGCCATCTCTTTCCGATTTGTCGGGTGATGTCGTCTTCCCATCGCGCCACAGGTCTTCCTCTTTTCCTGCTGCCGGCTGAGCCGGGCCACGATGTTAGTCTGTGAGTCGTGTGACATATCCTGCCCATCGCCATTTCAACTTTAGGGAGTATCCAAGAGCGTCTATTACGTTTGTTTATTTCCTTAAGTGGGCGTGAGGTATTTTTTGCATTTTTTTGACGTTAAGAATGCTCCGTTCCATACTACGTTAGCAGGCTCTTATTTTATTTTTTACACGGTATGTGTATTTCCATGTTTGGCAAGCGTAAGTAATTGAGGGAAAGAAGAAGCTTTTGCTTAATTCTGATGGGCATCGCGCTTTTCAGTACTTCCTTTAGACTCCAAAACTTTCTCCAAGCGAAGCGCCTGCAGTTCTTCTTTCGGCTTCCATTTCATTATTTTGTTTTTGGAAATAAATCTGTTTACCTAGTTTATACACAAAAGAAGTTACATATTGTAGAGGCATATCGTGAGGTATATCGGGTGTGGGTCCGAATTGGTCATTACTGTTGTTTTGTTTAGATTGATTTCCAGTCCTACCTAACGAGGCCGCGTTACTAGCTTTTTGCAGTAAATGAACCATATTTTCCAACTCCTTAGCATTTTCCGAAAATAAATTCGTCGCGTCGGCAAATCGTAAATGGCTAATGTATTTGCCATTTATATTTAGTCCCTTTTTTTCCAGTCAAGTCTGCTAATCTCATTTTCCAATACCGCCACAAAAATACCATAAATATATAATATTATTTAACTTATCATGACCATATTTTAACATAAAAATCTCAATTTACCAAAGATTTTTGAGACAACACTGTAATGAACCTAAATGATCTTTATAACTATGTTGGTACTTCGTACTAGGTAATTCGTCAAGTACATACAAATCAGCTTCTTTTATTACCTCTTGTATCACAAGATGTATGAGCATCTCATCCTGTCCATAAGCATTGGAAGCCCTACAAGTGAGCGCTCCTGTGTCCTGTCGGTATGTCTGCAGAATGCTGAGCTCGGAAACTAGGCCATCGTCCAGAACTTGCTCGCGGATTGTGTATCTGTAAAATAACCTCCAATTAAAACTTCGGTGAAACAATAAGGCAAAACTAGTTGTACGGTTTGCTGGTTGTTCCAAAACGCAGAATTCTGAAAGTTTGTAACTTGCACTCGGAAGCTTTGTTTGGAGTGATTCCGGTTCTTTGTCCTTTTAGCGTGCAACTTTTTTTATTAAGTTACCTACCACTAATTTATGTGGACAGCGATGAGGATACAGTTAATTTTATTTGACAGCGGATCGATGTGTGTCTAAGACGATCGTGGCATTATGTGAGGGATTGATATATCTTGGTGGTATATAGCTTGTACTCTTGGTAACACTAGATCGACTTACATACCACTGATGTTGTTGAAAATAAAATAAAAATAGTGAGATTGTCAGACTGAAGAGAATGTAAGATGCGCACTATTCACGGTCCTTATCATTGATACCGTTGCGTACCTACACTATTGAATATAAGATGCGCACTATTCACGGTCCTTATCATTGATACCATTGCGTACGTACACTATTGAATATAAGATGCGTACTATTCACGGTCCTTATCATTGATACCGTTGCGTACGTACACTATTGAATATAAGATGCGCACTATTCACGGTCCTTATCATTGATACCATTGCGTACGTACACTATTGAATATAAGATGCGCACTATTCACGGTCCTTATCATTGATACCGTTGCGTACCTACACTATTGAACATAAGATGCGCACTATTCACGGTCCTTATCATTGATACCGTTGCGTACCTACAGTATTGAATATAAGATGCGCACTATTCACGGTCCTTATCATTGATACCATTGCGTACGTACACTATTGAATATAAGATGCGCACTATTCACGGTCCTTATCATTGATACCGTTGCGTACCTACACTATTGAATATAAGATGCGCACTATTCACGGTCCTTATCATTGATACCGTTGCGTACCTACACTATTGAATGTAGGTGTGCAACAAATCACCTCTAGATTCGTAGCCTGTACGTATTACGGCAGAAGGTAAGTGACGTCGTTTCACCAGAGCGCATGTAGGTACTTTTCATTCTATTTAGCACACTATTGGAGGCGGACTACCCACCGCTGATGAAATGGTCCGCGATGTTGTGATGGTGAAGGGCTCCTTTAGCTGGCCATATGGCCACGTTCTGGACGCTAGCGGGCAGTGGGGCGGCAAGCGGGCGTTCATACATTTGATCAGGTTCAATCAATAACGTCCGCTCTTCGCTCCCAGCCCACAGGCGTCCAGAACGCGGCTCGCGTATTTTCGACGCACTACCTCACTCGCTGTCCCTGGCATCTTACTCATCATCGAAAATCGGCCCTCGTCCAATTAATTTCGCAAACTGTTAGATGGACTACCCACCGCTGATCCAAGTGGTGCGCGATGGTGTGATGATGCGGGCTTCTCCAGCTGACCTCGAGTGGCGCGTCGCCCGACGCCGCGCACTGCAGGTGAGCCGCCTCGCCCGCTGTTACCTGCACCGTCTTACTCTTCATCGGAAAACGGGCTGGAGCTGCAATACAATACAATACAATACAAATACTCTTTATTGCACACCGTAATTTAAATCACGTATTTATTTATGGCAAATATCTATCTGGCGCTAAAAACTACCAACGAAATATTAAAACTTTCAAATACAGTTCTTTACTGTTATGTTCTGTTATAACTTTGCACCGCAACAGGGTGGACATCCGGGACAGACAGTCGCACGAGACGCTCCACTAGTTCAGGACAGTCCGACTCACCACGCATGGCATGCTGTGATCGTTAAATGATTATTACGTCTGACCTCCAGGGAGTTGTACCCGAGAGAACCCAGAAGAAATTTAGTTGGGTATATTTAGTATCCGTATATTTTGCCGTATATAATGGAATGGCACATCACTATCACCTCCATATCATCATTGTGTGTCACCTCCCTATTCCCAGTACTTTCTTACCAGGTAAGAAAGTGAGAATAGGAAGGTGACACACAGGTCCTGTCTCTTGGTATTGTGTTCCTTGCACATTAGTTATTGTAAATCTGTTTTGTGCAAATCTTTACTTATGGTTCTCATTGTCGCCGGCATAACCCGATCCAACAAATTCAAATGCTAAAGAAGGATTAAGCATTCATCATCATCCTCCTGCGGTTTTCTCGGTAGTGCTCAGACGAGCCAAGGTTCGCTTAGCCATTTAATCCCAAGATTTGGCGTAGGCACTATAGTTTTAAAGTAGGATTTAGAATTGATAAGTATATGAAATTCCCGGGATTGTTAAATCAGCATGACCTTTAGCAGCAAACCCTGTAACTATTATGGACGCTTTTGAAAAGGCTGGAATATGTCCCTTTAACCCTGACGTATTTACAGACGAAGATTATGCACCATCTTTCGGGACAGATCGGGCATTGTTAAAAGCTGCTTCGTCTCAAGCTGTGTCAAATGGGGAACCCCTCCAGCCTACTAGCAGTTTAATTGCGGCTCAAATTGATGACCAGCCAGGACCATCCAACATTCAAATATTCATCATCATAATTTTTAGCCCTTAATCGCCCACTGCTGAGCATGGGCCTCTCTTCGCGTACGCCATATATTAACCTCAGAATAATGTGCAGCCGGAACCTACAACCACTTCAACATCAGGGCAAAATGGGGAAAAACCTCAGCATTCGACAACAGATGTGATGCCACTAAGACTGCCGATTAGACCATTAATAGTGGATAAGAACTTCAATTAACACCAGCAAAGACAAATGCTTCAGCTGTGTTTAGCTCTGAAATCGTAAAACCTTTACCAAAGGCACCACCAAGATTGCAGACGGCTACAAAATGACGTATAAGAAAGACTACTGTTTTAGCTGACACGCCAGTAATAAATGCATTAGCTGAAGAACAGTCAAAGAAGAAGGCAAAGGAGATTGAAGACATTGCAAAAAAAAGGGAAAGGGAAAAACAACAATAATAAAGGAAAAGGTATAGGGCCCAATGGTTAGCTGGTAGATAATGCCATGTGGCATTAAAGTCACCATTTGTACATTTTTTTTGTATTTTGTGCAATAAAGTTTAAATAAATATAGGCAAGGGGAAAAGAAGGGGAAAAGCTCAAGAAAAAGCTAAACGAAGAGTAAGTACTTATTACAAGAAAGCGTGAGTGATAGTGACAAGGATCTGGAATGGTACTGCATACTTTGTTGTGATTCAGAATATTCAAATTCTCTTCCAAGAGAACAGTGGATAGAATGTTGCATGTGTAAAAATTGGGCAGATGTTAAATGTAGGTATAAATAAAGGCGATACTGTTTCTTATGTTATGTGTGTCCCGATTTTAAGCCAGGTGAAGAAATGAGTGATAAATAAGAATGAAGGTTGCCAAAGTTAATAGGAGTATAATATACTCTAAATTTATTATAACGTCAAAAGAAAGAAGCCAAAAAATATCTCAAAAAATTACGAACCTACAACCGTTTTAATATTGCTTGTTACAGAGAGAAAACGCTCGTAGATTGTGGACCATTCGAACCAGTTTTTGGAGAGGAACTAATGTTTGTATGGGAGCAACTACGATAAAGGAACTTAATACCAAAAAAATTAGAGACCAAAATACGGCGTTTAGGTCCATAGTTGTCATGCAGTTTTGTTTCTAAGCGTAAGGATTCTATTGGTAGCTTTCTCTTATTACTTATTACTTTTTCGAGGTCCATATCTTTTTATGATTTTAATTATATTTTGTAATTTATACTTTATTAAGTACATTAATTTGATGGCTTACTATCCATTTAACAACACTAGGTTATCAATTTTAACATGACGCGACTAGCCTATTAGGTACTTTTGAATTACCAACATCTTAATACCCCAGTTATAATAATTAGAAAGATTATTAATGCTCTTCGAATCCTGAGTAAAACTTCCAACTCCTGTTGTCCAAATTGCTTTAATCCAGTCGATTAAATTAAGAAGTTGTAAGTTCTCTCCGTCTGTATTGGTCGACAGGATTTCCGAAGTCAAGTTTTATTAAAACAACTTTTCTGAAAGGAGGTAAACCATAGCAACGTAACTCAAAGGCAAAGGTTAGACTTGCTTTAAGTTCATTAGCTTAAAGCAAGTCTAACCTTTGCCTTTGTTTGTTGTGGATTCAAAAGCGGCAGATAAATATGTATTAAATACCTATATATTCGATTAGGAACTGAAGGACATTTCATTTATTTCATCTCCATATTATAAAGAAAATGAATAACTGCTAAGTTTTTTTTATAATAATTATTGACATTTATTTATGTCACCATATTCTTCTTCCTTTGTACCCCCTGGGGAAGAAATTTTTCGTTTAGGCGCAAAGGTTAGACATTGTCTACCGGCGGCCTAAAAAGGCGGGAAAGATTTACGGCACAATGTTTGCGGCGTTCAGTGATAGTTATTTATGGTCGAAAACATGTTACAGGATCAACTGGTTTTTTTAACGATTTACCGCACATATTTCTCGAATTTACACCTAAATACTGCACAAGTAGCTAACACGAGTGTGATAAAACCGAAGCTAGGGCAAGAATTAGAATCGAGCATAATAATCAATTGGATTTTTTGAATAGGTACGTGAAGGTTTTGCTGCATTATGAGTATGTATAGGTTACTACGAGTAGGTATACCTAGGTACGAGTTACGATTATTTCGGATTTTTCGTAATGTTGTACCAAAACGTAAATATTTTTATCAATAATATGTAGGTAAACGGTTTTTGAGACTACTAACGTTTAGTTAGGTTGTAGGTAAGGTATAATTATTTATAAACTTAAAAAATCCATGTTTCTGTGAAAATTCTAAAAGAGCTGCTGGAAATAGGTAGTACATGTTTATATCAAAAATATGCAAAATATATTAGTTGATGTTAACATACAGTGATTAAATAGTAGGTAGCAATGGCTATGATTACGTGGGTAGGTACAAGTACGTACCTACCTATTAAAAAACTTCAAATGTAAGTATGTAATTAATTCATCTTTTAAAATATATTTAAGTTTGGTTAAAATTCTCGTTGTATTTTAGTTCCAACCGTAACAAACGGGAACAAAGAATTGTAAAGCCAGCTTTTCCCTCGAGGACTGGGAATATACATTTTTGCAAGGTTGGTTTTTAAATCCTTGCTACCTACTCCTTTAGGTACGTTTCTGTTGAAATTTGTTAGTATGTTGTCTTTATCTGTAACATCGCTATATAATGTATTTTTGTACATTATATAGCGATGTTACAGGATAGTGTGCTTCTTTATTTCCAAGCACAAAGCGAAATGTTACTAGGTATGTTCACAACGTCAATAAAACCGATCATAAAAAGATAAACGAAGGCTTCTGCGCGTCATCCAGTTAAAAGGTATGTCGAAGTTTATCTCCGCAAGTAAAGCTCGTGTCAAACCGAAATAAACTAGCGGGAAATACAATTACGGTTGGAAGCGAGGAACTGTTTACAAACCGGGCGTGGACGTGACTGCCCGGGCGCGCTGCCGATCGAACTTCGAGAATTTCTTTTACGAATGTTTACACTGCCAAGTAGTTACAATCTACATACATTGAGGTTGGGATAAAAAAACAAAAGAGATCGCCACAATAATATAAAACAATGATATTCCCTTCCAAAATAAAAGTAAACTCTCATATTTCGTATTCTAAAGATATTCTTAGATATTCTGAATGGAAACCTTTATTCACAGTTACTGAGTGAAAGCAACCGCAGCAGAAAACTACTTAGCAGTTACCGCTGCACCGCGACCGATACTGAGCACAATTGAAATTGTATTACTTGCCGATATTTGCCATTCAACAAAGCCAATAACGGTGAACACAAACACGTACACGGTGAACTTATTCTACTGGAAACCGACTGTCTCGTTTTCCAATAAAGAGGAGACGTATTGCGACCGTACGGTCATTGAGTTTTCTGCTCAGACGCGCGCGAGGCAGCCGCGTCTTCCCACCTAGTAGCGTCCAACAATTGCTGTAGATGTAGAAAATATAAAACGTCTTATTGGTCCCTTTATGACAACACAGGAAGAGTTTATGAATAAGGAATTTCGGTTTTTTTTCCTAAACCGATCACAAAATATGTTTAGCATTCATAAAAGCGATGCGAAAACGCCGACAGCTTTGAAGTGACCCGGGTATAATTTTAAAGTAGCGGTGCGGTGGCACTCAGCGCTCATCAGACGTGGCGGAGTGGCGAGAAAATGGACTTCCTCCGATATTACATAAGTACTTACAATAGAATGCTGCCAGTTCAGCAATTTGAGCGAGTTATCGGGCGCGGCGGAATTCTATAGAATTAAATAAAGTTCGCCCGGGGTGGAGCGGTTAGATATAAAATTATAGGAAAAGTTGCCGACCTTCCGTGATTCGAATGATAATTGAAAGACCGTCAGGCTACTAAAGAAATAAACGTGACACAACTTCTAAACAACTTCAACACAATATTTCTATTTTTAAATAGAACCTATGCCAGTGCAATTTTTGTAAAAATATGAGAACACAAATAATGCAACTGAGTGCAAAAGTAACAATAAGCAAAAGCCTTTGAGAAAAATGCGTTCAATAAAACACTTGAAATGCTTCCATATCCGTTGTCACAAGCCATGTGCAACTACCCACACTACCAAACATAATTATATAGGTACCTAGTTCTTTTGTTTTCAACAGGAAGGATATTCTCCGAGGCATGCTGCAGAGCAATAATGACGCGAAAGAATTTTCATTTGAGTACGGTCGCTTGTCCCGACCAAACTCATCCCAACGATGGCTGCCATCAAGACATTCCACAACTTTTCGCAGACGCTTCGACAAAAAGATGCCGCTTTCACCGCTATGCGTACAGATGGTGAAAAGTCATTTTCCCTTCCCCTCAAGTTTAACTCTTGTTTCATTACTTAAAACAGTCGCGAATTTTCGGGGTTTTTACAGTAACCAGGCTTTTTTAGTCCGCGCAGTGCAGACGTTAAACCATGGCTTCCACAGGCCACGGGAAATTTACGTATAAGTATAGAGGGTTTTAGGTATAGCAGAGTTTTAGAGTAATTGATTGACACACCACACTATAAAGTATGTTTGAGTATGTTAAACTTTGCAGCAAATGTTTTGCAGGAAAACTAAATCTTGTGAAGATTAGATGACTCGTCAACATTAAGTACCTACTTAGGTACCATACTCACAAGCATTCGTCGCTTTCTGGAAGAAATGACCTAATTATAATGTTCTATACTAATGTCGACAGGTATGATATGATAAATCTTGTTTCATAACGAGCGATTAGGCTATCAAATAAAGTTACCACTCACCATTAACTTTGAGGAAGATGAGCTTGCTCAGACCTGCGCCAATGTCATTCCTCGCCTCGCATAGGTAGTGGCCCTCACTGTCCTTGGCAACTCGCTCGAAAACCAGCGAGCCATTGTCCAACACCCTCGAGCTGCCCTCAAACATGAAGTCTTTATACTCGCCAGGAGTATTTCCTAAAGAAAGAAAGTTAAAGCGTATTAAAAAGTGGGGCGCCGTGCAGGAGAGATCTTGACCTCCGCTCCGGGTCATTCTTAGCGCAAAAGCTGTCTATCGCGATTTTACGTGGCAACGCGGTAGGATACGGGATCGAGTTTTTGATTAAGGAATATTTCATTTCACAAAATGTATTTCCTGTAATTCGTGAGAAACGGGGTGGCGTTTCTTCCAGTTGGCGTCGTAAGATTATGGCAACATAGCCGAGGGCGAGTTGTAGGCGATAGGCTGGCAACCTGCAGTTAGGTATTAGAAATGCCACTGAAAAATTAATTGATTGCACTGTGCCTATCCTTTTCGGGAATACAGGCGTGAGTCTATGTATGTATGCAGATGCACTGCAGTAAACTTTATTTTTTGGATATTTAGCGTTTGAATAAGTGCCTCGTCTATGAAATCTCACAAAAATAAGTGAAAATTAAATATTTTTATATGATGCTATAAAAATATTTAATCTTTACTTATTTTTGTGAGAATTCATAAACCACTTTTGCTTATGAGCAATGACGAAATTCAGGAAATTTCGATAAAGTTGCCTCCCTCCTTTGTATAAACTGTTCTGGGAATTTTCATTTCATTACTTGCGTTCTGAGGCCGGGGCCGCACTGGTGGGGCGTTTGGCGACGCGACTGCGATTTCAGTACACCTTGGGCGATTTGATGTATGAAGATGGCCGTCGCGTCGCCAATCGCTCTACCAGTGCGGTCTCGGCCTGACGTCCAACGCCGGGCATGATGCTCAGCCGTTAACAATCAATAATTCCTAAAGAATACTCACTATATTTTACAAAGCTTACCAACAGCCTTCTTCCACGTAATTATTGGTTTCGGATAACCTTCAGCCTGGCATTGAAGAGTGACGTCCTGGCCCGCGGCGACTGCCACGTCATTGGGCTCCAGTCTCCAACGCGGAGGCACTGTGTATTAAAATAAAAATGTTGAATCGCTCATAATATTGAATTCCCTCTAAGAAAAAAAAGTGAAAGTCTACCGCGTGGACTGAAAGAAAGATAATTATTTAAGAACTAAAACTATAAGTATTATAACGAATACCTGGTTATATATTCCTTACCATTAACAGTGAGGGGAACTGTAAAACGCTCAGAACCAGCCACATTTGACGCTATACAGGTATAGTTTCCACTATGTAGTGAAGTAATGTGCTCGATGACTAGTGATGCGCTGTACTCGTCCATTCGTCGTGTTATGATCCCACTTGGAGCATATGGTGATGACGTCACGGGCTGCCCGTTCTTCTCCCAACGAAATGCAATAGGCAAATCGCCCTCCAGAATTTGGCAAGAAATTGCTGCTCTCATGCCTTCCCTCAGCAAATTCGTCAGAGGCTGAATAGGCAAGATCTTCGGTTGAACTGTGAAAAGAAGGAATGCGTTTGACTTCTAGTACAGAGAATCTAACATTACAAAACGAAATATCGTGCGAATTTTCCACGTCGGCAGCTTTAATCAAATTTTAATTAGTGAATCTAAATGGCGGTTTCGGTGGGCGGCGGGTCGTACAATTATTGACCACGTGATAACGTCATAAGTGCTTGCGGTTTCCACTTCTAAAGCGATGGCATTCAGCGCATAAATATTTCTTGTTGACGCCGTCGGCCGAAATGCGATATATTCGGTTGTCGCGCCGGAACGCCGGCACTTTAAATGCACCAGGGGTAACGTTTGCCGAGCTTAGCATCCACGGGAATTGGGCGTGAAAATATAATTAGGAATTCGAAAGTTTCACCTTTTTTGCTAAAATTTCCCCCTACCATAATTTGCTGCGTTGCGCTCCAATCCCCAAGGACCGGTTTATCAAAAGTTTTGCTATTTGTGCGGGCGAGTTTGGTAGTTTGTTTTTATCCCACCTAATGATATATTATTCATTGTTGCTAGTTAGTTACTAATGTGTACAGTACAAAGTACGACGGCAAGAGGCCAGACGGTATGACCTTAATGCCTTGGAAACTGGGACGGCCCCTTATTTGGGACGCCACATGCGTTGACACCCTGGCACCGTCCCACCTTGGCACTACATCTTTGACAGCAGGCGGGGCAGCTGCAGCGGCAAATACATCGGCCTCACGGACCGACATGTTTTTGCGGCTTTTGCTGTCGAAACACTCGGACCGTGGAGCCCAGGCGCTCACCAATTATTTGGCCAATTGTGAAGAAAATTGTTCCAAGTATCCGGAGACCACAGGGCTGGCTCGTTCCTTGCCCAACGGATCGGCATAGCTATCCAAAGGGGGAACGCAGCCAGTCTTATGGGAACCCTTCCGCAGGGATCCGACCTTGGGGACCTTTTTTGAGTTAATTTTTATTATCTATATTTTAGGTTAATTTAGTTTATTTAAGTTTTTTCTTCTTCAATCATAATATTGTTTTAATCATATAAAAAAAAAATATAAAAGTAGGGTTTGGTTTGATAAATCTCACGTTCAATGTAATATTTTAATTTAATTTACGAGGCAAAACTTATAAAAAGGAAAATGTATTGCGGTTCTTTTAAACTAAAAGTGATATATTGCCTCCCTTCTTCTTTCCCTTTCTTCGGTTTCTCGAAAACTTTATATCCGATCTAAATGCAAATCAAAATTAGAACTTCGGCAGCCTAAAAAATGAAGGTGTTTACCTATTGTTAATTAACGTAATCCTCTGTTTACGGCCATATTGCTTGCTCAATCTGGTGTGTCCGGACGACGGGAATATATCATTCACATTTTTTTTATTGCCCTATTAACCGGGACAAGCTGCGAATTTAATGCCCGTAGATGCCGCGGGAATGGTAAACGCGCTAACTTTAATGAATTACGGATGAGTAACTCCGCCCCTCTTGAATTTGTGATTTTATAGCGCTCTAAAGCTTACTACAGAAAATGAGAAAGTTTATACCCAAATTCCTGCTTACGTTTGACATAAAGTGTACAAAGGGGATAAACTAGCGTAATTAATCCAGATACAGATGGGAGATGTAAATTAATTTAGAATACAACGCTGAATGCCGCGTGACACGCGTCGAGTGCGTGTGAGCCGTCAATGGCTGCTCTGCTGATGTGCTGGCATAGGAGTACTTCTAGCATTTAGAAAATTCTTGAACCGCAAAGGCAAATGTTTTCATCTGGTGTTCGGAAATGTTGCCGTGGTAGAAGCATTCAAATATAAAATTCAACAGACCATATAACTTCTAGATCTCAAATGAGTGCTGCATGCATACTTGTTTTGAATTATGTCGCCTGTTTCCACCTCGTTCTACGGTTTCGCAGTTTACTGTACAAAATATCTGCCAATATCTGATCTCATCGCATTCCACGAGACGTGGCAATACGTACCGGTTGCCTGTATCTGTGTGAGCACTATTTGTGACGAGCATTCTTGATCGAAGGGATGTAGGTATGTTGTGAGTAACATTTACACTAAAACTTCCAATCTGTTTCACACTTAACCCACTGAACTCTATCAGTGCCAGGAACGCACCCTGCGCTTTCATCTACAAACAGATGTTCGCGTGTTATCGGCTACGTGTAGCTATAGGCACTGAATGTGGGAACCGCCTTGAATGATATTTGGTACAGATACTTACAGACGCCCTTGCCAGACAAAGAATGAATCACTTTGGTAACGGCTACCCGCAACCAAAGGAATTAAAGGTGCTCCCACTAAGCTACATCATCCGTTTTGTGGAAATGATGGAGCGAGCTTGGGAGTAGCTACAAAGGGGAGGGCAAATGCACAAAAGATCCCACTGGGTCGAAGTGTATCCGAAACCTCAACTAGATATGATAAGATAAGATACAGATAGACTGAGTCACGGAAAAGAACAAAATATACTTCCTGTTCTAGAAATCATCCCGCGTAAGTAGTGGAAGTTTCTACTAGTAAGCAGTGTGGTAAACGAGATTTATTTAGGGAAAAAGCCAGTTTGTTAAAACGTTGAGTTAATATACCTACACTTAGACACCGCTTTAGATACGTTGTTTACCCTGTATTTCTCTTTTTGTAGTTTTTGGGACAACTGACCTAGAATCTGCACTTCAACCTCTCTGCGAGCCGCGTGACGCTGCCTGTTCGCCGCCTGACACGTGTATGTTCCCGCGTCCTCTCCTCGCTGCGTCTGCTCCACGATCAACGTGCCGTTAGGGAACGCTCGCTGCCGACGGTTCAGCGGCAGCGTTTGACCATCTAATAGGAAAAATAATAAAATAAATTATATAAATTTAATTAATAAAATAATACCTATATATGTTCATCTTCAAAAATTTTTATATATATATATATTTTAAAGAGAAACTTTACTAGATAGTAAAGTTTCACTTTAAAATAAACTATTCGAAACACCTTTTGTACAGTTACAACCTATACTTACACCACAACAACCTAGACTTTGTATTACTTTTCTCACTTTAATTATTTAATTGTATACTTTTGTTTGATTGTTGTATTTGTTAATGTGTTTCGATTCTATTCTATTCTATAATCTATCGATCTGTTAGAAATATCTACTGTATTTCTTTGTTTGTTATAACGATTTAAATACAATATGTGAAAACCTTTGTGGGGTGTGAGATATCAAAGCAACACATAAAAAACAGAGCGTAGCTTTAGAACACATTTAAATAAAAATTCTAAGTCGTGATAATTTAACTCCACATTTTATCACGCCGGACTTTGGCTAAAATAAAATTCTAATTGTAAATAGTCTGGCCCGAGCTAGCGGAACTCGGCCGAGAGCCGGGCAGCCAAACGACATCCAACAAATTTCAGCCAGTTACCAGCCGAAAGTTTGGCCGGTCCGCTGTAGCCTAGCTCCACATTAAAACTACTGCCACACATACTCATAGTCACACTACTAATAATTCTAAAAATATAGTTTATAACTTGGATCTAATACGGTACCTAGTTTCCTCATGTTAAAATTTATATAATAACGTAGTGTTGCTAAATGGATAGTAAACCATCAAATAATTGTAATAAAGTATAAACATTACGAAATATAATTAAAATGAAAATACACCTGAAAATACCTTGAAAGTTTAGAAAACAAAGGTATGCATTTTTTGACCAAAAGTAAATTGAAAACTACCAATAGAATCCTTACGTTTTTATAGAAACAAAATATGACAACTATATATCTAATTTTCATTTTGCGACTGAAACAGCAAATTTACGTGATTTTCTTGAATTTACAAATATCAAACTGTGATCTCATACATCAAAGTCAATTAGTATGAAACGTTTCGGCTGCCGCCAGCGAGGTCCGTATTTAACTCAATTTTTTGGATATTTATGTTCTTAAATTGTAGTTGCTCCCATACAAACAATGGTTCCTCTCCAAAAACTGGTTCGAATGGCATCGTAAAAAAAAATGGACACAAGCCTATAGCAGCGGCTCTGTTTTGGCTTTCTAGTTTGAGTGTAGTTGTATCTCGCACGCTTTAGCCATTATTCATATTATTCATTATTTTCAAGGGGTTAGTTACTTTTATTCATAAACAATGTAAGTAACTTAGATAAAATAAAGGTAAGAACAAATAATTATAAATTGATTATAAAATAAATTAACCTAACTAACCTATTTTCAATAAACTATTAGTATTTAGAAAGAATCCTATCTCATTATAATATATTTAGGTAATCTAAATTATGCCTTGGTCAAATTTCCTACATTGAGTTTACTCTAATGTCACTATAACAGTAGGAAAACTATAGAAAAGCTATAACTAACAAGGTATTAAAGTGATGTCTTATATTAAAGCAGCTTTAAAATAAGTCACGGCGAAATTAAATCTATTGAGAATTTCGCTTTCAATTTACGTTCTAGCCTCCTTTATCATTCAGCAAACCGTCTTCGCTATACGCTGTGTGAATAATGCTCGAACTAGACATCTTGCCAGTGCTATCTGTGAAAGGAAACTTTAGTTTCTCATAATATATTTTCTCCTTTAATCTGGATCCTTGCGTGGCTCGAATATAAAGGTAATCTTTTGCTTCGCATGGGTGCCCAACCTTTTATATCAATACAGGTATCAAAAACCTTCGGTTAGCTTAATGAGAGTGTTATATGAAAAAGATAAGGCCCAGTTGTTGACAAGGGTCGCTACGAAAAAGGAAAATTACTAAGGAGTGACCGGAGAGCCTTAATTTAATCTTGCACAGTAATTCTGTTAAACGCGAGGGAATTTTTACGGTCTTATAAATTTCAGTCGGAGTTTACTTCATTATGTTCTAAGGTCGCTTGGGCGGAAGAGCGCCCATCAATCGGAAGTCCTCAATTTGTAATTTTATTTAAAAATGCGGCACAGCCTCCCTCCGTCACTATTGAACAACCTTTTCATTGGACACCTTAATCGAGTCACAGTCAATGGAGTTATCCCTTTTGTACTGTAGGTAACTTGAATATAAATTTTCCACGCTGTTTAACTTTTCAATAAGTTGGCTGTGTGTGGTCTAGTGTTTCGGTAAGTTAGACCAATGGAAGTTTTTATACCAACGCCACAAAACTAGCGCAATGATTACAGACAGCTTCATCTGATCCTAATTAGTAGCATCAGAAATTAATTTGCCGAACATTTAATTATTTCCTGTAAATCCCCCAGGTACTTCGTTAATCATTGAACAACTCTTGACCTGCTTTTCATAACCTAGTTTGGAAGTTAATTGAAGCCTCGCAAAATGAGCTTGCAGGTTCAATTTCAGAACGAAACTAACCAACAAAACATTCACACTTTGCCAATCACGTCCTAAGAACGTCTATAACGTTATTCGATGACGTAACGTACAAGGGAGCTCGAGTTTCCTCTAGTTTCCTTAACGACCTGTTGCTACAAAGCCTTCCAGAAGAAGAAACGAAGTAAGAACCTATGGAGCTTAATCTTAGCGAGTCTTTCATGTAAGCCTCGGCACGAAGTCGCGGCCTCCCGCGGGAGCTTAATTCGTTACTTTCGCTTGCCCATTTTCTTAAACATATTGCTAAGTAGGTATCTTGCGGGTCGGTAAAGATTTAAGAGAGGATAATGCGGTCAAGTGGCACTAGGGCTCCAAAGGTCAGCTACGAGTGGAATAGAAAAAAATGCTTGATTAATTCTACCAGTCAGACCGTTGCTTTCTGCGAGTAAGGTATTTGACTAAAAACCTACTACAGTATTAATAAAGTGAAATAATTAGGTACCTATTGAACTAATTGAGGATTCTTCATTACTTCGCTTGTCAAATAAATCTCAGTGTAGCCGCCCACGGAGCCGGCTAAACGTAATACCTTTTTTAAAGAAAAAATTGTGTCGTTCAATCAGTGTCAACTGTCAGTCAAATCAGTACAGATTCATTACTGCGGGCCTACATTTAAATTAGTGCATATGACTGGAGCAGCATGCATGGAAGCGGGACAGTACGAATGCGGTATTGCATGCGTCCGCGCTATACAATGCTACTGCGCGAACATAAGTAACCACTTACCTACAACTACGTAAAGGCATCGGGGCGAAATTAGTAAGCTCTCGGTAATGTAGAAAATGCCGCATACCGATTCCGTTCCGCCAATTGAGGAAGAGGCCTTAGGGTCGTTCTTCTTTTCGACCGACAATAGCCTGTCCTTCGTCTTATTACGGCATCTCATTTGAGTAATGATGTTTACGGTTTTATAATGTTCAAATGAACGTCCATATTATTTTATTAATTAGTGATATTCAATATTTCACTTTCTCTAACTAGTATTTTTTTAAATGTTTTTTTTTTTCGTAGAATGCCGTGACAGAGTGGTAAAATAAAATGTTGTCCCCACTGAAAGAGTCCACTTTGTCACATGTTTTTTTTTAGAAACCAACCGTAAATAAATATTTATATTGGCCAGAAAGGAAACTTTAATTAGTTCTAATGAAGAAACCTATGCATTTTTTTTTAAATCGCACTTCAAAACCACAATTTTCGATAGTTCAAAAACCAAAAAAACAGAAAAACCTCGGTACATTGTCGGTAAAAAAGAAGAACGACCCCTTACCCTATACTCGCGAACATTGCCCGTCGATTAAAAGTCGGAAGCAGAAATTACATTTAATGCAGCGGTTTCGAATGGCAGACCACATTTAAAATGCGCTAATGATCCAAGAATAGAAATAAAAAGCAAAGCAAAATATCTTTACGGTAATACTTCCCTAAATTAAACGGCATTTTGTATGAATAAAATATAAGGTTTGTGAACACTGGCTTGTCACTCCGCTCATGCAATATGAAGGAGGTTGGAATTATTTTATACGCAAAATCGTTTCGTAGAATATGGTACGGTACTGCTTTATTAAAGCGACTCTGAGAAGCAATACAAGCGATCGCATTAAATGAAACACGACTTGGCAATAAAATTACTCTGAGATTTATAGATTATTGAGTTCGAAGAAAAAAGAATCAATAAAAATGTCTGTTAACACTTTCTGTTTATAAAAAAAAAACAGACAACTCAATAAAACATAAGTGCTATGCTGATGGAAGGGATCTTGGGGAGTCGGGATAAAGTCTCTATCAGTGATCCCTATAGCTAAGACTCATGGCTTGTAACATAGTATTAGGTATGGCAGGATGGCATCAAATTAGGAATTCAAATCTTATACTGTTGAAACTCTCCAAGTAGTCATTTCCCACAATAAAATAATGGGTAAATACCTACATACGAGTAGAGTGAGAGTTACACGTACACCATTTGGTTTTAACCGTCCAGTTTTGTCGTGAATGGTTATTTGATCAGTGGGATATTTATCCTCTGGGGCAAAGTTTGACGGTATAGTTCTGTGACTTCGTTTGAATTCACTTTATTTGTGAAGGAGTCACGAAGAATGTGTAAGTGGCGTCCAAAATATTTTGAATCCATAAATCTGCGACCCCCATTAGTAGAAACATGAATACGTATCAATTTTATGAGTAACATTACATACCAGTAGGTACTGGTATGTAATGTTACTCATAAAATTGAAGCTCCGGTATTTTTCCAACAAAATTTTATTATACTAAACTACTAAAATATGTCAATTTTATACATTTTTGTGAATCATCAAGAAGTTCCAAATACTAGTGTACCAGTTTTAAAGTAATTTTACATAGTTTTGACACTAAGTATGGTTATATATGTCCTATGTCGACTCTACTCTATCACTGTCTATCGTTTAGTTTTATATATCAATAAGCTTCTGATATTGTTTTTTTAATATGGTTTTTATAATACGGTTAAATAACGCGATTCCAAGGAATGGATTATTTGCGTGACTTGGAAGAAGGTATTAATAAATGCACGAAGGGAAACTAATCTAAAAAAAATCGTACTTGAAATAATATAAACAATTCTTCAGTTTGTATGTTATAAATAAGCACTCACGAAGATATTCATTCATTAGTGATTTTGGCAGATTAGAAGAGTTTCGTTATTTTCAAGTTAGAATTTTAACGATCGAATTTGACCATTTTTTTATTTTTGCTATGATATCTTAGAGATATATTAATCATCAAATTGTAACTTCAACCTGATAAAGAAGACATATTTCGCAGTGTTAAGATAGTTTTCTAAGAAATTGCATGACGGATAACGCAACGTTTTTCTAATTAAAAAAGTGCCTTCTTATCTTGTAGTGCCTGCTTATGTTAAAGTAACGCCAATTATGCGTGGCTACATTAAGACTTAAGCACCAAATGCAATCATCATCAATACGATAATATGTTAGCAAAAGCTAAGCACCGTGTTGATTGTGGGCTCGGCTCCTAATAGCCTTTGGAATAGTTAATAGACAAACCATATATGGACTTCCATTTCATACCCCATGCTGTGTTATTCATCATAATTTGTGAAGGGATATTACAATTCACTAAGGCGATTATAATAATATCTTTAAATATAGTAACTATATGCATGCAAAACATATAAAAAAGTATCGATGCAACGTGTAAAATAACCATGAGAACAATTATTTTGTAAATGTATTTCAGGTAACTTGAATCGATTACTCTTTTTTGCTAATAAAAATATAATATGATACCAATTCAATTGCCTATTTGATATTCAGTGCGTCGCACTCACATGACTGTACACTTAAACAAAAGAGAGCGCATGCTCCACTATTCAATCAAACACTTATTCAGGAATTCGGCTCAAGATTACAAATATTTTTTGTACCTAAAATTATAATACTACATTCTCTAAGCAATCACCGAGCAGCGTCAACAGAATGAACGAGATTGATTTCGTGTTTACTCGTAAATCGACTTAATCTATATGTCAGCAGCCTGTCCCGCCTAGGCACTAAAATTGGCAGGCTGTGTGCGGGTTACTGTTGTGCCATTGACTTGTTCCCATTCCCAGGAAGGCCATAGACAACATTTCTAGGAACTTAACTAGTTAATTTTGTTGTCCGGAATGATAAAATATAAATAGGTAAATGCGATATATCGTCACTATTTTGAAAAAAACTCGTATCTGTTAATTGTCAAGTTTTTAGGAGGAACAGAAAACGTCCTGTAAATTATTGTGATTGATCAAATCATTCGTTCAACAAATATTTTTATAACTTACGCAAGAACACTTTTTATTAAAATTTACTGTTATTCGTAAGATAGAAGATTTTTGTACTAGTTTTGACTGAAAGTTCTTGAGATACGATGATATGGTTTTAATTATTATGGTACCAAATGTAGGTATATTTATCTTTTTATTATAATTTAATGTATTAGTTAACTAAGTAAATATCTTATTACTTTAAGAGTAACAATAGACGAAATTAAATTAAGTAATAACGTGTGTTCGTAAAATAAACGTAACTTCTTATTAACCTAAAAACAATGGAAATAAGTGTATTTTTTAACTACTTACTACAAAAATAAGGACGTTAATGAGTTGTTGACGACAAATTATTCAGGCCAATTTGTCTTATCGGCTACACGAGTAAGACAAATCGGCTCGAATTATTTTTGACGACCAGTTTGCCTAGTGGGTAGTGACGCTGCCTACGAAGCTGAAGGTTCGAATCCCGGTAAGGGCATATATTTGTGTGATGAGCATGAATATTTGTTTCTGAGTCTTGGATGTTTTCTATGTATGTAAGTATTTATAACTATAACACAAGCCTTATTGAGCTTACTATAGGCCTAGTTCGATTTGTGTAAGAATGTCTCCTAATATTTATTTATTTATTTTACTATAGTACAAAGCATGAAGTCTTTTGGCAAAATTGGCTTTAGATATTGCAAATCATTGTACTTTCGTTTTTTAATAGGGACAAGTCCAGAATATAACTGAGGAATCGCTTGATGCTCTGAACTATTTTTGAATTTTGAGGTAGATAGTCAGTACAATAATTAGAATTACAGAAGTTATGTAACGCACTACATGTCTACTCTAGGCTATACAACCATCACTGTAGATAAGTAATAGATCATTTACCAGCTAATCAATAATGCAAGATGAAAACATATTTGCAATCATTTCATACGAGATGTGTTTTTATTATTAGCTTAATGCGTAAATAAACGAAACAATTCAATCAGATAAGAGTTTTTTTCAAAGAATGTCATGTGTTAAGATACGATATTTTTTAAACTCACGATTAACCATACCATTGATTTATCGACGTTGGAGTTTGTGCAGCACACGAGATGTATTTTTATTAGTTTAATGCGTAAATAAACAAAAAACAGAAAAAAATCAGATACATGTTTCTTCAAATTAGTGAAGATATTTTTTAATTTTACTAAAATCGAAAAAAAAGCTTGCTTAGTGGTATTTTACGTTGAATTTTCCTTACATAAAAACATTGGTATTTTAAATATCATATTGCGGAGCGTACAGGCGCGCGTAAATTATAATTCAATTTAAAATACAATTTGCAATTTTATTACTACCAATTTTGCAATGCTTTTGGCAACGGCACATCACTAGTGAAGGTACTTGTGTGCTTCTCGAGCTGTAAGGCGTGTATCGCTGAACCAATTACGCCGCATTTGTATTCTCTGAAAGCAGGTTTTAACCCGGATATTTTTATTTCCGGTTGTGACACATTTTCAGTTTACATTAAAGCATTTGGCGATGGAAATGCTACTCGAATAGACTTTAAAACATAAGGTAGGTAATCGGTAGTTGAACGAAAATCTCTTCTGTGAGCCTAATTTCCATACGGCTAGATTTCTCAAATATGAAACATAGAACGTCAATAAATTTTGATTGTGATAGATTCAAATTGAACTAGTTGTTAGAGACTATAAGTATGCATATGAATACAAGTGAAGTTCCAATAGACAAAGCCGTCATTGAATATACTGGATACTGAAGAATTGTGATAGTTAAAGTGATCACGAAGTTATCCAACGAACTTTCTAACGTCAATAAGATTGGTAGATTATCTTCAATCAGGACTTTAGAAGAATAATCTTAAAGATAGAAAAGCTGTCAATTTTCTCTTGATTTAGATTAATGTGGACAGCGGATAGTGCTAACTGATTTTGTTAAATAAACCAAGGACCTTAATGCGCTGTGTAAGGATTTTGCAAAGACAACTGGGATTCTTGCCAAAACCTAGTAAATAGCGACCGGAAATTTGCCAATCGGTTTGGAATAGTCTCAACAATCTCAACATAGCTCAACACGTCGTCCATAGAGAAGAAGCTTAAGCGGTCCCGTTATTCTAGTGCCTATTATTTGAACTTCTTTATCGTTCTTTTAATATATTGAAAGACTTACACAACGTTTGCCAATATAGCCGTGCGGTATACAAAGATAAGGAGACCATAGACCTGTGATGATAGTTTTTATCGCGTCATATAAATACCCACGTTAAGCCTGCAGTTAGCAAAGTATAGGTAATGAACATTTTTAGGGTTCCGTACCGAAAAGGTAAAAAAGGAACCCTTAAGGTGCGACCTTGTCCGTTTGCCTGTCTGTCTGTCACGACGTTAAATATCTCAGGAACTACTTATTTAACCTGTACATCACGTATCTACGGACAAAGTTCACTATGTTAGGGAAAACTATACTACGGGCTACGGCGTAGCTAGTGGCGTAGCGGCTTGTCACTTATCTTAGTTGTGTATGTGTTTGTCTTCGAAGATTATCGAAAAACGCTTCTGTTTATGATTTCATAATTAATAGTTATTTGTCATGTAAGGCTGCAAAGTTGTTGTTTGGCGCAAGTGTTTGTATTGAAATCCGAGCTAGCGAAGGATTGTAAGATTGAAACATGAGCGAAGCAAACGGTTCAAAAGTACAATCCTGAGCAGAGCGAGGCTTTCAAGGCACGGGATGTCAAACAACTTTGCTACCAAGCGAAACACACAACTTTTCATCTCACCACCGCGAGGAAAATTGTAATGAAAGTCTTTTGGACCTTATAGGTAGGTACTCATTTTCAATAAGATTTGTTTACATCCCATTAAAATCAAAGCATTTTATAATTATTAAATGTAACATAAACATTTTTGCATCGTCAAATAGTCTCCACGCCAACATTAATAAGTCAAAGTATTGGTAAACTATGACTCAAATACGCATCAGTTTCTTTAAATGACCGTACGCCAAAAGACCCATTTTTCAAAGCATATGTATGTCAAAACACTCGGTTGTCATAGCATCCGTATGCCAAAAGGTCCTTCTCTCATGACACCCATATGCCCAAAAGTCCAGTTTCTTATCGAATCAGTATGTCAAAACACCGGTTCACATAGCATCCGTATGTCAAAAGATCCGTGTCTCATGGCACCCGTTTAATAGTGACGGGAACGGAGGTTTTGCGGACGGGTGTTTTGGGAAACGGATACCAAGCCAAACGTATTTTTTGAGGTAAACACATTCCAGGAAACGGATCATTAAGGACACGGTAGTGACGGGAACGGAAGTTTTGGGAACGGGTGTTTTGGAAAACGGATAGCAAGTTCCGAAAGGGCGATAGAGCACCACGTTCGAAATTCAAAACACTTTTCACGCTAGCGGATATAATGGAATTTTGGGCGCAGATTTTGAGCGATAAAGCAAGCCTTTGCGAGCTAGTGGTGAGGTGAAAAAATATACTATTAGATGCGAGGCCAAGTACGTAACAATATCAGACCCGCAGCTCGTGTTATGTTCCGGGATCAGGACCTATGACATTATTTTGGGATTATAGCGCCCGTAGTCCAAATTGTCCTATTCGAGTACCAACGGAATGTGACAATAAACGCCACGAGCACCTTTTGCCCTATACTGTGTCAGGAAACCTGATCCGATTCCTGAAAAGTGTAACTACTAGGTATGAAACTATTAATTCTATATGGTTATGATTGTCACTTCACATCAATGACAAGATGAGGCCTTTATCTTACGATGCTTGAATGTCTTCTCGTTGATATTTGTACCATATTATGCTTCCTTAATATTATTTAATATTCCCCGTGTAGCACTACTTGTTGGTTCTTCCCGTTGGTGGACAAGGTTGTCAAAATTAAAGTTTTTTTTATACTATAGTCTGCAAAACAAAGGTGTGACGTTTTGTTTTGTGTTTGGTACTTTTGTGGTACTTTTGTGTTATCCATAACACAAAACGTGTGTTACACGCAATAAAAAACTAAGAGATCGGGTCGAAGTGTGTTGTGGGCAATAAGCTAGCAACCTGCCACTGCAATATCACATTTTCTCAGTCTTTAAGCCCACAATTGCTGGATGTGACACTGAAAATTAAATTTAATGTGCTCTGTGTACCCCTTTAGGAACACGGGCGTTGATATACGATTACATGATATTCAATAATCTTACCTCTCTCCCAAGTAACTGACTCGATAGGGTACCCAGCCACAGGGCATTTGATGACCAAGTCGCTGCCAGCCACCGCGGTGACCTTCGGCATCTCCCGGATGAACGGCAAGCCGTACACGTTAACCCGCGCTGCGTGGACAGCCTTGCCCGCCGTGTTAGTGGCCACACACGCGTATTCGCCGCCATCTTGTTCCGTCACTCGGCTCACGTTGAGGTGGCTTACGACGTCGTCTTGGAGCGTTACATGCTGGCCGACCACAAATCTGGACAAAATGGTTACGTGTAAATAACTGGGGGTCTAATTACTTAATGTATTCGATTTTTTAAATATGCGTACTGCCCGTTTGATGGTAAGCGGTCACCGTAGCCTATATACGCTTGCAACTCCAGCAGGGGTGTCAAAATCAAATCACTTTTAATTTTGTGCTCGCTTAAGGCGAGTTAAACACAGGCCGATTAAAAAAAGAAAAAAAAGAAAAGAAGACATTTATTCGATTCGATTAGTGATATTTGCGATTAGATTTTAATAAGTAGAATCGCAAATTCCTCCAGATCCGGCGTCGTCTCATGCCAGGTTTGGCCGCAAGCAGCCAGCGGGTCAGTGAGGGGCAGTTTATACATTTGATTGAGTTCAATCTATGAACGCCCGCTCGCCCCACTGCCCGCTGGCTTCCAGACCATGGCCTTAGAGCCTGGCCACATCACCATGCTGCTGCGTTGTGCAAATTCACGGTGCAGAGCCTTATTGAACATATTATACATTTTTATCACTAAACGAGGCTTAATACTTATGTATGTATATATTTACCTCTTTGGGTAACTCGAAGTTTCGCATAGTTTGCAAGCTCCTAGGTCAAGAGCAGACTCGTTAAGAGTGTTCGGAGTGGCAAATAAATTAATAGATTTATGCGTGATAAGTCCTGTTCCGTAACAATAATGCATGATACTTAGTACAATTAGTTCAATACAATATTTCCAGTTATCCTCCATAAAATCCTAAATTACTAGAAAAGCAGAACTAAGCTAAACTACGCGTAAGTATTAAAAATAACAAATACGAAACGGCTTTTCCCGATCCAAATTATAGAACCTCTAATGGAAGGGGATGCAATAAATCTATTTATAGTCGGTTGTTTCCGCTATATCGACACATCATTTGTCTAAATCGGTTATGGGGCGAAATATCTTCCCTTTTCGGCTTCCCCACAGTAAACAACTCTATTATAAAGAAGAGTGATAAATTATCAATTTATCACTCATGTCAAATTTTCTTCTTCCTAAGTGGCCGAGCTTTGGTTTTAAGGGTAAAAAGATAAAAAGGCCGTAGTAATATTATCAGAATAGTACGAAGTAAAATTTTAAATTGAATGTTTTTTTTATGTAGGTTGTTACTTAAACTTTATTTTTGATCACGTCTGTATTATGTTTGATAATAAATAAATAAATATTAGAGGACACTCTTACCCAAATTGACCTAGTCTCATAGTAAGCTCAATAAGGTACCTTAACGATTTTTATTTATTTAATCTTAATATAATTAAATATACCTTATTGTACAAGATTTACACGTTCTATTAATAGATCCCTTTGGGCCCATGTCTACAGATTCCCAATTCTACAGATTCTCATGTCTACTGATTCCCAATTCTACAGATTCTCATGTCTATAGATTCCAAATTCTACAGATTTACATGTCTACAGATTCCCAATTCTACAGATTCTCATGTCTACAGATACGATGTCACCACCAATAACCAACCAGTAATTATTAATCTAGAGGAATAGGTTTTATCTCTTCGGTAAAAAGGTACAAGCTCCGATTTTTATAAATATTCTAATTCTAATCACATGATCACACTTGTATGTGTCTATATTTCGCGATAGTTAGACTAGAATTGGGAGTCTGTAGAATCAGAAATATGTAGAACTAGAAATCTGTAGAACTGGAAATCTGTAGAATTGGGAATCCGTAGAATTAGGAATCTGTATAATTGGGAATCTGTAGAATTGGAAATCTGTAGAATTGGGAATCTGTAGAATTGGGAATCCGTAGAATTGGGAATCTGTAGAATTGGAAATCTGTAGAATTGGAAATCTGTAATAGAAATCTGTAGAATTGGGAACAAACCCTAGAGGGCAGCGGGGCGACGAGCTCGCGTTCATATATTGATGAACTCAACCAAATGTATGAACTGCCGCTCGTCGCCCTGTCCGCTGTGCTGCCCAGTCCGCGGCCTAAAAGATGTACCAACTAGTCTACTGGGCTAAGTAGTCTGCCATATCCATAAACGGGCTATCTCTGGTGTCTGTGCCTTTTGAATATAACTTATAATTGCATTGTAGAATATTTAAAAAAATATAGCTACCTTGAATTAGTGGGTATAGGAAATCCGTCAAGCAACCACGTGAATTGAGGCGGGGGGTGGCCCATCGCCACACATTTGAGCGACACGCTCGGCCCGGGCTGCAGTGTTTGCTCCGAAAACCAGTACACTAGCTCTGGCTTCGATTCTGAAACAAAATATTCCGTAAAAAACTTCAGAACCATTCAGCAACAAGGATTTGATGGGTGTTTGTAAACATCATGTTGTATGTGCGTTACGCTCTTTTGCTTTACACACGTTTCACATAAAAGGACATTGCCGAATCCTGTATCAACGTTTCATTTGTGCCCCAACCAAACAGGCATCATAAAACTTGATTTTATTTGCTACCCAATCTGCCTTTATTATAGCTACATATGAACAGGGAAATTTGAGATCAAGTAAAGAAGTTATTTACTACAATAACGACTTCCAGCGCCGCCATTGCAAATAACGTCTCATGAACGATTCTTAGGCCTCTCACAGACTGGCACGGCCTGGCCGCGGCGGTCAATAGTAAACTTGTCATTAGCTGTTAGCTGTCAAATTTACTATTGACTGCCACCGCAGGCCGCGTCAGTGTGTTGCACGCTTTAATCTTCAAGGAAATTATAGACAATCATAATATTCACAACCTTTTCCTACCCACCTGCCTCACCATTAACCAAATATGTATAACGATTCCGAGAGGCATAACAGCTATCACCGCCGCTACCAATATCAAAAAAAAAATCCCATACATATTGTAATATAAACATGTCCCATATACTCGTAGTAGCAGCAATAAAGCAAAGGTCGTATTTACATATATGGAATGCTAACTTGTGACTACTTACAGCTTAATTTGAATAGATACACATGCAACGGCAAACCTTACTTAAAATGTTAGTATTTGTAAACCATTGACCATGTACGTTATTATTTTATTTCTGATGACATCAGTGCACCGGCAACATTTTTATATAATGTATTTGATATTGATTTCTAAACAATTTGTTAAAAAGAAACCCCTTCTAAGTGGAAACTTCGTCGACATCCCAGTCCCCCTTGACGTGAACCTCGTGAAGGCCGAGAAGGACAGTCAGCAAGTACCTTCACTTGGCTCACGAGGTAACCGTCTTGTGGCTTGTTGATTCGTCGAATCAACAAGCCGTGTGATCACTGATATCGTTTCAGCGAACGGTCTATTAGCGAGAGCCTCAACCAACACCTTAAGATGCTGTTGCTAGATGGTTGGTTCAAGGGTCTGATACAGAAGGCGGTACTCCTGGACTTGGATAGTCAGCAAGTTCCTCTCTCTGTCGCCCTGACCACCGGTAGCTTATTCCCCGGCGGCATCCTCGGTTAGGTTTTTATAATGTTTTTTATGTGTACTTGGAATAGAGTGTAAACAATTGACTGTTGAACAGAGAATTAACGTAAGCAATTGACTGTTTAAACAAAAAGATAACCTCAAAATAACGTAATTAATTTAAAATATCTACGTATTTCCTGTATAATTAAAAAAAGACTAGGCGTAATAGTGTAGTTTATTTTCCTCAAAATACACGGTTTTGATGTAACACAAAGAGTTTTTTATTGATATAAACGTACTACGGATGCGCGGCAAGATCCTCCTTTCAAGACATTATTTAAGCACTTTCGAAAATTGATTGCTTGTGTTTACTTGTTTTAAATAATTATATTAAATCCAACCTTACAAAAGATCAAGAGAGGCAAGTAGAGAGCCCCTAAACAAGTCCCAAAATCTTCATCATATTCCTTTACAATTAAAGCAGTACCACTTGATATAATTCCGCTCATTATTTTCTGGCCCTAGTCCTGGCACAGTGCCGGATAGATTCCGTTTTAATTTTCATGTCGATTAAGCGGCATGAGGCCGGCATTATGGGACAGGCCGGGCCACAAATCCGGCCGGGGCGCTCGGCGGCACGACCGTCCTTCGCTCAGATTAGTATTTTCTCGACGAATTTGCGAAACAAAGGATTTATTTTCCTTGGCATAACAAACCCGAATCTCTTTATAGATAAAAATAATATAAGATTATTATTTGAAGTGGCGACAATGTTGTAGTGTGGTTGTGGATTCCCAGAGACTAAGTAAATATTTCTAGTGTATCTAATGTTCAGTCATCATCATCATATCAGCCGAAAGATGTCCACTGCTGGACATAGGCCTCCCCCAGAGAGTGCCAAATTGACCGGTCCTGCGCCACCCGCATCCAGCGGACTCCCGCGACCTTTACCAGGTCATCCACCTTCTACGGCCTACCCACGCCGCGCCTTCCGGTACGTGGTCGCCACTCGAGAACCTTTCCGCCCCAACGGCCATCGGTTCTACGTGCAATGTGTTGTTAATGTTACGTGCTAATGTTCAGTGATGTGCTGCAAATGAATCGAGATATTCAGATATAGAAAATATATAGTAATAAAAAGCAGTGGCTTACGGTATGATGTGAGTAAACTCAATTTAAAATGTGTATTGCTTGCGTAATAAAGTTTCTGCCATTGTCAACTTTGTTGTTATTAAAGCACCGTCACTGACGCATGGCCATATTACTTTCTTTTGTATTGTTGCCGATCATATGAAGATTAACTAATCATGTATAATAAGGCCAATAAATAACAAATAAAGAACGATTAAAAAACATAATACATAAAAATACACAAATACCAAGGTATGTTTAATAAAAATACAGCAAAGCTACTTGAACGTGCACGGATATAAAATGAAAACCACTTTGCACAGACGTTCTCTTCAGAAGAAATAAATTCCTCAGTACAAAATAGATTCAATGTTTCTTTTCAACGCGGCCAGAGCTCACTTTTATTGTGCAACATCTTTTGAACAGTATAATTGCCGTCCACTGGTCTTTTTACGTTCCTCCATCACGTTTAAGCGTTTTAAGTCACGATCGTAATTTAAATAGGATTGCCCGTTTTAGGAACGTCCTTTTTGCCTTCCATTTTAAAGGAGACAATAGGACTGGATTAAATTTATGACATAGTTTTCCCGGGAGCCCCACGAGTCCGGGATTTGAAGTAAAACGCAATAACACAGCGTCCCTTCATTACCGGGTACACGAGACTATTTTATAAAATTCTCACGACACGCATTTCCAAGTGATTAAGTGTAACGATATTGTAAGGGTTAGCACGTAGTGGTTTTTGTCAGTTGGTGAAATTGTTGTTGTTGACGGTTTGGAGTATGTTAATGTTGACATAACATAACTTTTGGGATAACTTGTTAATGAGGTAGTTGTGAAGAACGTATTGTATGTGTTAAATTGTAATAACCTTACAGACGGATGAAAATATTAGAAGTACCTGATTTTTTTTTGGTGATAGGAATAATCTTCCTTAGCACCAGAAAAAAGTTTCAGATTTTTCAGCAGCGTCTATTATTTTTGAAAAATATGAACAGTTTCCTCATTTACGTTTTCGGTCAAGGACGGTCAATAGACACTTTCCTTGATCTGTCTCATATTACAAAAAAAAAATATCTTAAATATCTGTGGTAAACTGACACTGGTAATGACAAATATAGCGCAACTGTCAGTATCATTGCCAGTGTCAGTTTGCCACAGATATTTAAGATATTTTTTTGTAATATGAGACAGATCAAGGAAAGTACCGTCCTTGACTCAAAACGTAAGTGAGGAAATTGTTTATATTTTTAAAAAAATAATTGACGCAGCTGAAAAATCTGAAACTATTTTCCGGTGCTAAGGAAAGTTATTCTTATCACCAAATAATAATCAAGCACTTCTAAAATTTGTATCCATTCCCAATTGCGGGTACCTATCTATGTATACGGGATAAAGCAATACGTGAAGGTCTGAACTGCTCCTTGCTATGGCTATAGACACCTCTGAATTTGGCAGCCCGTTTTTTTTTTATATGTAGGTATCAACTTCGAATGCCTTTCTCTATTTAGTATCTTAAAATAAAAGATGTACTGAGCTTTCCAATGGATTTAATTTAATACTTTCAATTGTCTTTCTTTCTAGTTTTAAATAATTGCGACGTAGGTAAGTCAGGCTTACACTTTCAGTAGAAGGGACCCGCCTAGCGGGCGCTCTCTACGTAAGAGCCTCCCGCTACTTAGCAGGAAAACCACGTGATCGGCTACGAGCGTAGCGCTACGAAATCTCTGGCATTGAATAAGTTAAGACCTTATAGTAACCCCCAGTTCATAATAAACACGGCAATTCGAATGTCAGTCTAAGCCGAAGCTCAACTAATAGTGTGCCGTCTGGTCGGATTTCCGGGTGGCAGGAACAAATGAGGCTTGTTAACAGAAGGTCAACGGCTTGCATAATTTATCGAGAGAGCCGTCTCGCGCACCCGCCCGCCACTTTATCTGGGCCATTCGGCAAATCGTGCATTTTCTGTCGTGAAAATTGTTTATTTGCCACCGATCATAAGTGGGCTATTTATTCACACCCGTGTTTACTTACATACAATACAAATACTCTTTATTGCACACCTCAATAGTAATACAGAACAGCAGTACAGAAAACAGCGAATATAAGAGCAGAGGCACACAACAGGCGGTCTTATCGCTAAAGAGCAACATACATACATAACAGTACAATGTAAAATAAGCTTGCAAGTTAAGTGTCATCTTTGAATTGTTTTCCGTGTTGTTTACGTAAAAAATCTACTTACTTATTGCATTTGTGAGAGGTTCTACAGACATTCTATCATGTATATATTGTATATCACCTATAAAAAAGTATGCTAAACACAATTCGTTTGTATTATACTTTCGACAGAACTATCCCAAACTCCCATCCGCCCATCTATCTGAAGTTTTCTTTTACGTCGTGAAATTTGTTCGCCTGGCGTTTACGAGTATGGTGGGTATAATTTTACGAGTACCGATTATTTTCTCACAGTAATACAATTAAAATATTATTATAACAAATGAGGCTAGTCAAGAGAAGGTCAACGGCGTGCATAATTTATTGAGAGAGCCGTCCCGCGCAGCCGTTCGTCGCTTTATCTGGGCCATTCGGCAAATTGTCCAGTTTTCTCTTACGAGTATGAAGTGAAAAATAACTATATTACTTGCTAAAGCGTAATCAATTAATAATCTTAGCATGTGGAAAAGTCAAGAGGTATTCAAGTGAGAATTCTGTTCGATTATACCTTCTAGTTATACAGTTAAATTCATGTATTAATGCCACTACGGGAGACATGTTTGAGATCTCCTTGTAATTCTTCGATTCTTTTGCGGAGTAAGAGAGGCGTTATATCTACTGCGCGCACAGGAGAAAAGATGCAATACTATTCAGGAATGTATTTCTTGGACAAATATCGATAAATATCTAATCTAAATTAGAAATATTATTGCTTCTGTAAATTTTTAGACGAGGTGAAATAATGTCATCTTAACTTGATTGTATTTTAAACCATTCATGGCCAATGACTCACATTTGAGCAATGCCTCTATGCGCTACAGAGCGGAAAAACTCTGCTATGCGCTACGGCGTAGCACGAGTAGCGTTATGTGGCGAATGGGTTAAGATCTGCTACGGCCTACGACGTAGCACATGTTTATAGTATTGCTTAGGCTCAAAAATGAGTGGACGACAACTAGTAATGCAAAAATTAAAGTTCAGATGACTGCAAAAGCAATGGCATGTTTATACAAAATGTCTATTTATTTTATTGTAACCATTGTGTTAAATATGTTTGATATCTGAAGCTCTTAAAATAAATATGTGATTTAAAATAACCTCAGCTTCATGAGTTAAAATTACGAAAGGAATACATAAACATTACTATGAAAGCCACGTATTGCAATGGCGAACCTACTCCGACTCCACATTTGCAGGCGAACTCGGCGCACTTCTGAAGTAGGTACCTACTTATTTCAGACAAAATAATTTACTCACGCGAAAGTTAAAACTCACTCGAATTACGTAGTTATTTGAACTATATTTTAGAATATCAATATTAGCATGTATTTTGGTAATTATTTATTTAAGGTTTATTCACGGTGCTACGTTCAATTTTAGGGTGGGCCTTAATGTTCGTAAAAGTCTACTACGGGATCGGGTTGAGGTGTGTTGTGGGTGATAGGCTAGCAAGCTGTCACTGCAATACATTTTTCTCCGTTTTAGTTAATTTGTCCGAAGCGATGTTTTCGACTGACTCACTCCACCTCAAAAAAAAAATACAGTTGATTTGTCCTAACGCGCGGTCGATACGTTACGCGATTACCCTGTATTAATACTATAATATGTTAAATGTGAAAAATCAAATGAGTAATCTCATCGTTATAATTTTAGAGTTACTTACTTGCTCGCCGCAATGAAGGCGCAAAACTGAGTGAAAATTAATATTAATATTAATTAGCACCCTTTCCTACAGCAGGTGTTACGAACGTAAACGAGTTTATAGGCTTATGGCTAGCACGGTATATTCTGGACGGCCTCCTTTTGGCGTAATTGGCATTGATACAGTCATAATATATTCAAATTGGAATAAGTAATTACTAATTACTTTGTTAAACCAGGCCTATCCCACTGTCATTTTGGCGCGAAATGACGCTATGGTAACCTTGTATGGAGTTCTAGCTAGGGCTGTACAACGTATTGCATAAAATGACGTTTCATATATACGTTCCGTTGAACGTAGAACCTACTTTATTTCATTTATCGCGCATCATTCATAAATTTTACAACATTTTGCTTGCATGACGAAATAAGCCATCCCATTGCAAAATATGAACTGTTTTGTAAAAACTTAATCTGTATTCATTTTTTTACTTTATCCTGACTTCCCGGCTATCGTATTTTTTTATTATCATATCATATTAGTATTTCCAAAATGGATGATTATTTTGATAACAAACATAGAAACAATTATAATTTTGGATATTCAGTTATGTGGTCCGTCGGGGTTAGTATCACCGAAGTTTTTTTGTGAGATTTTCACTCCCCAAACAACATTTATTTGCCAATCATTTGCCAACTGAAAATTTACCATAAACATCTTTCGCAAACACATATTTAGACATTAATTTAGTTAGTGTCGGAATATTTGACCAATTCTTGTTTTGACGTTTAATCAAATTCCAAAACAACACCCGAAAGAAAATATAGCAAAAACAAACATATTCAGCCATAGATTGTTCCACCAATTTTCTTTTTTTCACCTTAATTCAATTCTAAACAATCCGACTCCAAAGCATACCAAACTCAGAATAAATCTGGCAAATAATTAGCATGCTTATGTTATGCACGTAGTCGTAGTCGGTACAAACTCTCCTCCTTTTTGGGACCTTTCTATAACGCCCGTCGTCATCGTTCTATCTACATATGTCATCCTCTTCGATGAACCCTAGCCCCAGTACAACTTGACAGCCCATCGTTTCTGAATACCACTCCCCCGCCCTCCACCCGGGCTCTCATCAGAAACTCTCTTCGTCAGCCCTTCGTTTCACTAACGCACTCGACCTACCTTCGCTCGCCATCTCCCCCCACTCGCTTTGCTTTGGTCTCATACGGCCGCTCAGCTCAACTCAGAAGTCCTTCGCGAGCTCCTGGTGCCACGGGCTTTTATATACACTCTAGGCGTAGGATCTGTCCTACGAGACCATGTGGGTTCTCGTTCGGTTCATTCTGATTCGGTTTTCGGTAGATTTTTTTCATGGTTTTCAATACTTAATGAATTTGCAGTTTACTATCTTATGGTATATGGCCTTTAGGCACTTGTCCCACCGCTGGCGAGTAAGCGATGAGCTATCGGCGATTTTCTCGCCCAAGAAACGAACAAAAGATAATCGCTCCCGTGTAAATAAAAGAGAGACATATATTTATAGTTCATCGCTGGCTGTTCACACCGCGATGAACTATATCTCTCTCTTTTATTTACACGGGAGCGATTATCTTTTGTTCGTTTCTTGGGCGAGAAAATCGCCGATAGCTCATCGCTCATCGCCGGCGGTGGGACAAGTGGCTTATAGCAACTGAAATTTGGACCAAAAATATTGACTAAATGAAGACCTTTGGTAAAAACTTATTTGCGCAAACATTTTTCGACTAAGTAATAATTTAATTTTATTAAAAAAATGAATACCTATTGTGTTGCCTAAATACCGCATTAGGCAAAATAACCATTCGACACTTCCTACGTATACTGAGGCAACTGACATTTTTACGATTTTCGTTTTTTTGCATATTTAAGATCAAAATACTTATATCTACATACTATAAAAAAATCGTGACGAAATTACTGTTAGTTTTCGAAATAAAGTGACGTATACTGACCCAACTAACACCGTTTTTTTAATTTAGAACATCGTATACTGAGCTAAGTCACTTGTACCACTATACGCGGTACACCTATCGGGAAAGGGCGGCGTGCGATTCCCGGTTCAACCATGTAATTATTTAAAGATTTATGAATGCAGTTTAAATTGTTTTTAAAATTAAAATAATGTCTTTTTTCAGTAAAATGTTCCATCTACAATATTCAAGGTACCTACCTACTTTCCCTCCATGTGGCATAGCCGTGGGACACCCTGTATATATATTTACCTTAAATAAGTAGGTACTGTTTAAGAAGTTATGTTTAAAGTTGTTTTTTTTAGAAGAGTGTTAATATTTTATTTTTATTTTGTATTGGTAAGAACTGATCTCTGTTGTTATATTTATAACGTGCCCCTTAGACTTACTCTTTTTAATTTTTATTGTTAAAGTTAAAAGAAAGTGATTGATTTTGTGGATGTAGACTTTGGGAATTAAGACTGTGAGATAATTAATCTACAATAAATATTAAAACAGTAATAATGTTGATAATGTAGCAAAGACAAAAAGCATCATTCCCTAAATACGGGCTGTGATTAATTCATCTTAATATCCTTTATAATAAACGTAATTTTAGAGTAAGTTTGTTTTAGTTTTGGTCTTACAAACGTAATTTGCTTAAATATCCTTAATACAAACTTCTAAACTTACTATAATGGACAAAACATACAAAATAACCTTAACAGTATACTGGTAAATAATGCATTCATTCAGGCGTATACTGGTACAAGTGACAAATCAGACGAAAACTAACCGATAAAATCCATCCAAGCACGAGCTTTGAGTTGTTTAGATATCTAATAAATGGTACATCACACATAACAGACATAATAACAATATAATTAGCCATATTCATCTAATCATAGTTTACTACGTATACTGGATCAAGTGGTAGTTGGCTCAGTTTATCAAAAACTAGAACTCGTAAATTTCACGTATACTGGACTAACTACCGTTTTTTCAAAAACTACTATTAATTTCGAAAATGTAATTATGTAGATCTAAGAAAAATATATTCAGTATAGATACATATTCGAAAATTTCATGAAATTATTTCAACGTATGAGTTAGTTATGGAACTTTATACCTTTGAACGGCCCTCCTGTAAAATCGTGATTTTGCACTTGGCTCAGTATACGTAGGAGGTATCGCATTGTCCTAATGAAAGTTGCAGTAATAATATTCTGACAAGTGATCATTTGACTGAATTACGATTTGGCATATAAGTACATGGAAAAAATTAAGTTGGAAAAAAATCGGTTGACAAAGTTTGGTTGGGAAATGAAATATGGCCAAAAATATTTCGGTAAAATAACAGGCTCCTTGTCCGTCGATAACCCTATCCCAATCTTTGATGGCCTATTGCTAAAAAATGACAGCTAACGTCATCACTTAAGTAGTGGACCTTCTGTACCTTTAGGTACTATTAATTATTCAGTGGTTAAACAAAGACGTTTCCTAAGGTTTTTTATTATTAAAAATGACTTGTTTAATTTTACGTAAGTAGTACAACGCTCACTTAAGCGTCACTGCGTTGCTTTACTGCCTAAAATATTACTCTTAGGAACTTCCATTTACTATAAAATGTCGCATATTCCCTGTGCACTCATAAAGCAAAAGAATAGATTATTTCCCCCTTATGATACCCCCCACGTCTAGTTCTTTCGCTTTGTATAGAATTTTAAAATTAACCCGCTGAGCTAGCTGCAGCGGGCACAAAGCAGCTCTTGTCTTATGGAGAAACGACGTAACTACATATGGGGTCCATATAATGTTGACTGTGTTTTGGAGAACGGCGGTGTCGCGACACACCATCATCCACTCTAGTCTCAAGGCGGATAATAAATATGGAGACCGTACCTATTTGATACCATGTTTCGAGAGAATGAGATAAGTCTAAGCAGTTTCCCTAGACAACTAAGTCGATTTGCAGTCAAATAATATCTCGTTCGTAGTTTGAGTATTAACTACAAAAAAAAACTATTCAATCAGATTGCCTGTAGGTTTTATATCCATTCGACTTAAGTCCGACAGATCGTACGTTATACACTTCCCTCCTTTAAAGGATTTCTTAAATGCAATCTCTCTATGTACGCCCAAGTAAATGCATTGCGAAGACAAGCCAGTTGTTGTAGGACAAATTGAATCGGATACGTTTTCTGTCGAAGAAAATTGCTTGAATCGAGGTAAGGAACACTGGCTGAATAGAAAATAAATGCTAGAAAGAACTAAAATGGTGTACATTACGAATAGCTATGGGTAAGGGAGTGCAGCTATGAATATGTGGCGACACGACTTGCACGCCGCAGCACTGCTTAAATGGAACCCCTGAAGAGCGGTGACACCAAATAGCGGGGACCGAATTAGTAATGAAACAAAGCGATTTATACATACACACGGCAAAAGGAGAAAGAACCTTATGCGCTTCAGGATAAGATCTTAATTGGAAGTTTCACAGGCGAGTATTTAGTGCGTCGGCTGGATGCGCCTGCGGCAAGCGTGCCTGCGTCACTGGAGCTCTTTGTTTGAGCTGAAGAGCTGACTCTAATAGCTTGAAGCGAATCCGCGCTTAAAAATGGACTTTTAAATATTTTATGAAGAATCTGGGCGGATAGCGGTCGGGGAAAGTCGAAAAATAGCAGGCGCACGTGACGTGTACTGCAAAGAAAAACTAGAAACATCGTTTTTCGTAAACCATACCTACCTTTATAAAAAACAGCACAGAAAAATTCGACTTCGCTTTACAACGCCTTTTTGTATTAAAGTGAAAGGTTATATTCTCACCTTTTTCCTCGTTGCTATTGGCACCCACGCTTTGCAGGTGGCAACTGGTTTTCATCGCTCTCTAAAGTATGATCCGACATGAATTTAATAATATAGGAAAGATCTCTCGAAAAGAAATGAAACATAACAAGGGCTAACAGGGATAGAAAGAGAAAGCAGAAATCGGATACCTATTCATTAAAAGGTTATACCCGCATCTTCGTTATGTAAAGGTAAGACTTACTAACCGGCTACTCTATATGCGATTTCCTTTACCTACCAGTTAATATTACATTGTTCAACGAGGGGCGTAAGTGGAATATTGCTAACGAGAGTCTATCAGAAGCCCGACGCCGAAGGCGGAGGGCTTTTGATGACTCGAGTTTGCAATATTCTTACGCCCGTGTTATACACAATGTTTTTCATCACATTTGCGAGGAAATAAATAACAACAAAAGACAGAAAAATGTAAGTTTCATACAGCAGCACCAATAAAAAATTGACAACTTCACTTCCAGATCAGTGCTAGTAGAGCGCGCAGTTCAATATTTCAACCAATCACAGAGCAGTATTCTTGCGGGGCGGGGCGTCGTGACCAACTAGATTTTTTTATTCAACCAATCACACAGCAACCAGATTTGCTTAAACCAATCAGAGGGTTCTATTATTTTAAAACTAAACTTAACAGCCCGTGGGAGGTATAACGGCTATAACTGCTCTGCACGCTCGCAAGTAATAACGCCATTGACGAGCAAGTGTGATGAAAACACTTTTTCATATCTCATGCTCTGAAAGTGGGTCGTTGTTGTTCTAAAAAGTGCGCAGAAAGCAGAGATGGGCGTAATCAATTACTTTTGGAATTAATTACACCATTACATTCCAGTAATCGTGATTACTCAGTAATCGATTACTTGGATAATCAAAATTACTGTAATACTAGTACTATGATTACATTTGTAATCCATTCCTTTGGAATCGGTATTGTAAACCACTACTGTAATCTTGATTCCCCAGTAATCAAGTACTTAAGTAATCTGAATTACTTTACTCTAATTCCAGATAGATTACCTACTTCATTGGCAGACCTTATTTTATAATTGTGTCAAATCAATTTTTTTTTTGGTTTACATGACATGAAAATGAATTTCAGAGTTTTTTCAAATTCATCCCTAAGAATGTTAAAGTTTGTGTAGAGAACAAGTCATTTTTAGGGTTCCGTACCCAACGGGTAAAAACGGGACCCTATTACTAAGACTTCGCTGTCCGTCCGTCCGTCCGTCCGTCCGTCTGTCTGTCACCAGGCTGTATCCCAAGAACCGTGATAGCTAGAGAGTTGAAATTTTCACAGATTATGTATTTCTGTTGCCGCTATAACAACAAATACTAAAAAACCGGCCAAGTGCGAGTCGGACTGGGGCTCCCATACAACAGACATGATTTTTTTGCCGTTTTTATAGATAATGGTACGGAACCCTTTCGTGCGCGAGTCCGACTCGCACTTGGCCGGTTTTTTATTAAAGTATGAGAATTGTAACTTCGGTTTTAGACTGTTTGTTTAAAAACTAGAAAATGAATTTCATTGTTTTTTTTATTTATCCCCCAAGGGGGTTAAAAGAGGGTTCAAAACTTGTATGGAGAGCAATCATTTTTCTAAGAAGATGAAAACATCTACGCGGATGATGTCGCGGGCAACAGCTAGTACTATCAATAAATAAAAAACATATTGTAAAATTTTCCGTCTGTGTTTTTTTTTTTTACTTTCCTCGTATTTGATAGAGTGTTTAACTCCGGTGAAAGTCACCCATTTCTGACTCGAACCATTGGCGCTCCCACTTCGTTCGAGCACCAACATATCTCGTCAGATATGGGTGCCTTTCAGCGCTTGATTAACAATCTACTCAGAATGACATAGCAGCATATCACTCACATACGCCCTGTCAAATTGTGCTTAATTTGTACGGATTAGACTGACAATCAATATTCATTTTCGAGCTGACTACCTGCTAAAGAGTTAAAATGAATAATCTAAAATCACGTAGGAAGCTTGGAAACGAGGAAGTAATAAAGCTAAGTCAATAGTATCAGATCCCGCACACGATCAAATATTTTTTCATCACACTTGCTCGTCAATGGCGTTATTACTTGCGAGCGTGCAGAGCAGTTATAGCCGTTTTACCTCCCACGGGCTGTTAAGTTTAGTTTTAAAATAATAGAACCCTCTGATTGGCTTAAGCAAATCTGGTTGCTGTGTGATTGGTTGAATAAAAAAATCTAGTTGGTCACGACGCCTCGCCCCGCAAGAATACTGCTCTGTGATTGGTTGAAATATTGAACTGCGCGCTCTACTAGCACTGATCTGGAAGTGAAGTTGTCAATTTTTGATTGGTGCTGCTGTATGAAACTTACATTTTTCTGTCTTTTGTTGTTATTTATTTCCTCGCAAATGTGATGAAAAACATTGTGTATAACACGGGCGTAAGAATATTGCAAACTCGAGTCATCAAAAGCCCTCCGCCTTCGGCGTCGGGCTTCTGATAGACTCTCGTTGGCAATATTCCACTTACGCCCCTCGTTAAACAATGTACTATAAAACGTATAGCGGTATCTGAAACCAATTTCCATCATACATAAAATCGCTTCTTCACTGTTTTATTAGAGGATGAAGATTGATGTTCAATAATGACTCCTAGACCTCAAACTTTGCTGGCTCGTGTACAGTGAGACGGAGCCTAGTTTTTTGTTTGTTGTATGACAGTTATAATTTGTTTGTATTTTTCCAAAGATAAGTTTATAAATATCTTTACGACAAAAACACACTGGGTCGTAGGTCACTGCCAAAACTTCGACCGGTATTGTTTATGTAGGTAGTTGGATCAACTTGTGACACGAGCCTTAAGTGGAAAACTTTATGAGTATCTTTTGTTTAGGCATTTTCAGACGTAGTAATCCGGCCAAAATACGTATTTGGGTTGTACCCAATTTAGATGAATTTTATCAGGCTTATTATGTGTAGGCAGCGCGCTAGTGCTATCACTCACCACATTTAGTTATGGTACCAAAATATGTTTGCCGTTTCTGGAGTTTCAAATGTATGTATAAACAATTCAACAACAACAACTTCTTAGTAAAATTTGTAAAATGTGAGTTTCATTTGAACCTGCCAGGCGAAAAGTAAAACCACTTTAGTATCACTCTTAGGCTTATGATGGTTCTTGCTTTGTTTGACATGTTGTGAGTCGACTTTATTTACGTCGGTAAACGTCATCTCCAATACTAATACGAGTATGCCATCTCAGCGGGCGTAGCATGGTTGCCATGTTATCACTTATCGTTGTGTATGTTGGCCTCTGTCACAGAACCCATGTATCTCCAGCTTTATTTATTTAATACATAATTAGGTATTTTTAAGCTATTTAGAAGGAATAGTTCACTGTAATATTGATTCCATTCTTCGATTAAGTCTGGTGTCAACACGGCGTCCCAATACAATCGGGCTTTAAATAGCTTTTGGATAAATATTTTAGCTATTATTATTACTGGTCCTGTCAACCCCAGAGGATCAAAAATGGAGGAAATAACCCTTAACACCTTTCTCTTAGTGATTGGTTGCGAAATTTGGTTTACTTTTATGGTATAGGTACATAAGCGTGTCAGAGTCATTGCGCCATCCTAGGCCGAAGACCTTGTGTGTACACCATAAAAGAAAACCAAATTTCGCAACCAATCATTAAGAGAAAGGTGTTAAGGGTATATCCTCCATTTTTGATCCTCTGGGGTTGCTCTGCCCTGGGGTCTATATGTCACTCTCGCACTCGCATACTTGTCAGGACGTGAAGGACGTCTTATCCACAGCGATAAATGATAAAATGGCAACCATCCTACGCCCGCAGGGCAACGTATAATATTTAAGAGCCAATTTAACTCATCAACTAACTTCAAAAAATGAGGTTCTTAATTCGATTGTATTTTTATTTATTAATTGATAAGACATTCCAAGCTTTCCAATTTCAAGAAAATATTGAATTCCTCTTCTTTACACATCAGTAAATATTGACTTTCAAAATAAATAAAATACCTCGTGTGCCAGTGAAGTTCCAGTCAACGTCGTGCGATTGCGCGCTGCGAGCGTAGGGGGCCCGCCGCGAGCGGTTGGCGGTGGCCCGCGGTCGCTCGGACACTGCAAATACCAGCCTTTACAAAAATAGAACACACTCAAGAATACGATGGACATACAATAAAGCCAAATAAAAAAGTCATAAGCGACAGTTTTCAACAAAACCATCACGTAACGTGATTTATTGAAATAACCTGATTTTTTCGCGTATTTGCGGTCCTTTGAACAGATTATAAATTGTCTTATGTGACATTTTGTACTGCGTAAGATAAAGCCAGCTTCCGCGCAAACAGAGACTGTAAGCAGTTCTTACGGTCTTTTGTGAATAGGAGTTCTAAAAATTAACTTCTATTTTGTATTTTTGCCGTGAGTTTACTTAGCAGAGATACGTTTTAAAGCGGTGCTCAAGGCTTTATATTCACGGTGGTTAGGTATGTGTGCTTCCAAAGGTTTCTAGAGGTAAATATTATTTTTCTATTTCAAAGATCAAGAGTTATTATATAGGACGCTTCTGCTTATTAGACCAACTCAATAGGATTGGGGACTCTGATTTTATTATTACTCCAAAAGAAAGAAGGCAAAAAATTTGCCTCATGATGAAAATCCTATTCAAATATCTCAAAAAATTACGAAGACACAACCGTTTTAATATTGCTTGATAGAGAGAGAAACGCTTGACATCCGTGACGTCACGGTAAATTCATGGTACATGATAGTCGTTTCATGTGAAGGTGCGTTTTCTCTTAAAACTTTGGATATTTATAACTTTGTGATTATTTATTGTCTTCTGTTTCTTTTTTCTCCATTTTTAATCTTTTTGAAAAAAAAAACTACTTTTTTTTGGTGTCACCATCCATATTTCTGGTTGTCTAAGTTCTTATCAAAATAATATTCAAGGATGATAACAGTGAAAATTTGCTAGGTAGGTATATAATGAAAATGTTAATAAAATTAAAAAGATAGGTACCTACTTACTTACTTAACTGATTTGCCTATTCAGAATTTCTAATACGGCTTCTAATGCTCTAATCGTTATGCTCGACGCTAGCTTCGTTTTATAAAGGTTACCTACATTTATAAATTTTTGATGAGATCCTACGTACCTATATATTGTACGCGGATTATGCTACATCCATAAAGCAAATTTGCACACCGTGGAATGAATATTGAATAAATCAAAGTATTGAATAAATAAATGCACTGCTAAAAATTGTGACATTAATATTGTTCCTACGGTAGGTACTGTTCAAAATGTATTAATTAATTTTAAACACACCTATACTAGTCATGTAGGTAGGTATTTTGTTACAAAATAAAAGGAAATGTTTAGGTAACATAAATCTTACCATCAATTAAATACTCTGCGATACCGTACGCCTGGTCTCTGCTGTTGCCGGCGAAGCATTGGTACACACCCTGGTCTTCTTTCTGCGTGCTCTTGATATGTATTCTCAGACCGTCGTCCGATATCCGAATCCTCTCATTAGGTTTGACAGTTCTTGCGTTGTGCATCCAGTACAGCTTCTCGATCGGATGCCCGGAGACTTTGCATTCGAAAATGATATCCGAGTTTATTTTTGTTCGCAAAGCTTCTGGCTTTATTCGGACGGAGATAGGTTCTGCAATATGAGAAATGATTGTGCACTTACTATGCACATTTGCGCGGGAATAAAACGTGGGATGGTAGTTTTCAAATTGAATTTTTATGTTTGGTTTACCTTGAAGGCTGGTGTATATCATAGCGCAAAGTAGATTATACGTAAAATTGCCGTTAACGTTTTGGCTAAAAAGTAATAAAAAGGCATCTTTGACCCAAATTGCAAAAGTTTCGAACTGTGGGTTACTTTTTAATAAATATTTTCAAAGCAGAATGGCTTTAAAGGGCCCTTGGTATTTCGAAGTTATGATATAATACTGTTTAGCTAGGTATAAACGATTAAACGATATGTACGTATACCATCATTGCATTTAATATGGGATAGTATAGAAATCAGGACATATTGGTCATAGCACTTGTTTCGGCATGGCTAGCACAACTGCGCGTCTCACTTAGCTGTAGTGGAAGACCAACCATGCGCTTACATTGCTCGTAAAAGTGGTGGAACAACAAGATATTAAGGAGCTGTCCTGTCACCGTGAGCGAGTAGTGCACCGAATGGCCACCAGTGGTGTTGTTGAGCCAGTGCACGAGCCGGCCGGCGTCCTCGCGGCGCACGCCGCGCACTCTGAGCAGCCCGCCGTGCAGTCGCGCACGCGCTCACAGCGGCGTCAGCTGGCACCAGTTTATACAGTACCTGTGACCATGAGCGAGAAGTGCACCGACTCGCCACCAGCGGTGTTGTTGAGCCAGCAAACGAGCCGGCCGGCGTCCTCGCGGCGCACGGCGCGCACTCTCAGCAACCCGCCGTGCAGCCGCGCACGCGCCCACAGTGGCGTCTGCTCAATCGGCGTAAGCTGCTCGTGGTGCTCGCGAAACCACCTTGTAAAACAATAGTTATTTAATTATTCTGATATAAAGCTTTTGATAATGGACCACAGAGAGAAGTGTTAAGATGAGGACCCAGAGAATTTATTTGATGCGAGTTTACAATTTCGCGCGCACTTTTTAACACTGATTTGTCAATTCAACAGTTGACTTGAAAGGTGATTTTATTATTAGTAGGTACCGATATTTTATTGTATCGAGTGTCTAGTAAATAAGCCAAAACGTGTCAAACCACGTCTCAAACAAATTCGTATGCAATGAATTAAGACTGATAGAACCCTATGCAATTTTAAGATACATACGTATTTATTACCAAAAAGCGTTTATTATTCCTAATAGAGCCCTAAGGGTCCGAGCTATATCTCAAATATGAATTAAAGTTATATGGTATTAAGTAAAGTAGGCAATACATTAGGTCACGCAAAGTACTTTTTATATTAAAATTTATTAGAATCTGTTTAATTTCAGTACGTACCTAGTTTATCATAGACCGGTATTTTTAAAATGTCCGCGATATATCTTCTCAAAAATGTCTGTCAACAAATGACTATAGTCCATCGTTGATAAATGCCCAACTTCGAAGTGCGACTCAGTTTAAAGTAGGTACTTCCCATCCAGGCGCTTAATCTGCGACCGGGCTGCCTCGGCAGCGCAACTTTACCTGCTTCGAATCGTTAAACATATTTTGCTCGAAGGAAAATATAAAGTGTACTTGTTAGCGAATTGATAGCCGGAGGTAAATTAAACACGGTTTAATGTAAACAACTGAAAGTTAGTCATGTTGCTTTAACAATACCTAATAAGTTTACTGTGCATATGTGTATAGGATGCTTTAATACACGGGTTGGTTAGATTGTATACCTATCGCAGAATACGCCTACTTAATTGGCCCCCTTTTTTCGGAAAAACACGAATGTCTCATATTTTCTCTATGATAGGATGATATTGTTATTTGCTGACCGAATCCTTCGTAGTAATACCTACCTACCAGTATCCAATAGTAATACTAATCTTTAAATCAACATCTAATCCACAGTTTTATCGATTTTGGTCGCGGGTTAAGTTACCTGGTCTTTTAGCCAACATTGCCCATTCGATTATTGACGTACCTAACTACAGCTCCTATGATGTTGAGATAAGACACAGTCCAAGATTTTGGGCAAACATGGCGTTCCATTTGAATATCTTTGTCTTTTTACGTATAGTTTTGACACAATATAGATGAGCAATATCATCCGGGCATTTTAAATATTTTCACCTCACTAGCTCGGAAAGACCTTTTTTATTCTTTAAAAACAGATAGCAAAACTGCATTTTATCCACATGTGTGCAAAGAATATTTGAAATCCGAACGTGTTATTAGTTACTTTTTTAAACATAATCCATACTAATATTATAAATGGGAAAGTGTATGTGTGTGTGTTTGTTAGTTTGTTTGTTTGTTCGTTTGTTTGTATGTTTGTTTGTTCGTTTGTGTGTCCGTCTTTCACGGCAAAACGGGGCGACGAATTGACGTGATTTTTTAAGTAGAGATAGTTGAAGGGATGAAGAGTGACATAGGCTACTTTTTATCTCTTTCTAACCTCCTACTTCCCTAAAATGGGGGGTGGAAGTTTGTATGGAGCATTCCGCAATTTTCAAGGTAGAAAGCTAAAGATTGGTATGCGGACTATTTATGACTAACAAAAAAAATCGTGCATTATTTTTTTTGGAAATCTGTACCTAACACCTTAAAAGAGGGGGTGAAGTTTTATATGGGGGTCCAGATATGTAGAGTCAATATGTAGAATCGATATGTAGAGTCCATATGTAGAGTCGATATGTAGAGTCGATATGTAGAGTCGATATGTAGAGTCGATGTGTAGAGTCGATATGTAGAGTGGATATGTAGAGTCGATATGTAGAGTCTATATAGTCGATATGTAGAGTCGATATGTAGAGTCGATATGTAGGGTCGATATGTAGAGTCCATTTGTAGAGTCGATATGTAGAGTCGATATGTAGAGTCAATATGTAGAGTCGATATGTAGAGTCGATATGTAGAGTCCATTTGTAGAGTCGATATGTAGAGTCAATATGTAGAGTCGACATGTATAGTCGATATGTAGAGTCGATATGTAGAGTCGAAAATAAAGGCTGATTATACATATTTCAGTTGTTTTTCTTATGTAGTAATGTCCTCGGTTTAGTGAGGTGAAAAGATTTGTGTTACACACGGGTGCAAGTTATTTTGACGTCTCGTGTGTTGCAACACTCGCTTTGCTCAGGATTCTATTTTTGAACCACTCGCTACGCTCAGGATTCTATTTTCGAACCACTCGCTTCGCTCGTGGTTCAACCATAGAATCCATTCGCTAGCTCGTGGTTCAACCCTAGAATCCATTCGCTGGCTCGTGTTTCAATTCCACACTCGCGGTTAAAATATAGCTTTGCACCCTTGTATAACAAATAACTATTTCCATACAAGTCGCTTCAAGCAGTGTAAAACTGTTAGCGTTGTCACTTTTCGGTCAATTTGTTAGAAAACCTAGTTTTCATGGTTCAAATTGTATTTCAGTTTAGGGTAATTCCAAAGTGGGCCGGGATGGCCATAAGGGGGAGATGGCCCATCGAATTATTTCATGGAACCATTGACTTAATGTCGCGTGTTTTTGTTTTAGTTCGCTTCGCGTCATGCTTGGAAGCACGGATTTATTGTTAATTGCCGTAATTTAACATCATAACCAATTAGGCGAAAAAAAAGCAAAAAGTGAGTATAATCCTCTTTGATTGTTTAGACTAGTGTCAATATTTTTTGGAGGGTTCATGTTTTACCTGGTTATGATGTTAGTTTCTTAAAATAATAGTGTTTTTTTTTTGTATTTGGTGCAAAGTATATGAGTGTCTTATTGTTCTAAGACCAAATTTAGGCAAGTCGTGTCTTGACTTATTTTTATTTTAGGTGTGGTCATCTCCCCCGGAACAAAAGGAGAGATGACCACAGGCTAGTTTTAGTCGGTGTGCCATATGATGCTGGGCAAGCTTTGAAATAACTACCTATGTCTTATAATTAGTGGCTGGATGTGGGAAGCCCAGAGTGGCTACCGTGAAACGGTAACTTCGTTCGTTCAATCTCTGTCTATCGCACTTGCAGAGCGACAGAAAGGGAGGTACGAACGAACGTACCAGCACTAAGGGGCAACATAGAGGAGGCGGTCTGCGTTTAGCAGTGGATGAACTACGGTCGATGATGACCACAGGTGTCTAGAAATACGCTATAGTCAGGAATCCCTAGAACCGAACGTGCCTTATGCTTGTCTCCGCCAATAGTGATCCAATCAAGCCGATCACACTAGGCGTTAACCAAGCTATTCACTTGATTGAATTTAGCCCAAGACGTCAGTGTGTAGGTGGTTTTACGTAAAGCTACTTCTAGGAACAATTAAAAGAACATACAAAATACACAAAACACGGATAAACGAATTAATTAAAAACATCAATGTAAAATTCAGCCCTATTTTAGCTTCACGCTGCCTTCAGATTGGCTAAACATGTATGTGCTTGCCTGTACAGTCGAGTTCTCCAATATCTATACAGCCGACCTTTCAAAAATATCTAAACATGCACCTTATGTCAGTAACAATAAAGACTGTGTATAGATATTTTTGAAAGGTTGTCTGTATAGATATTGGAGAACTCGACTGTACATCCTGGCACTCCAGAAAGGAGACAGACTGGCTAAACATACAGTATGTGCTTGCCTGTTACACTTAACACACATAAGTTTATAAACTGTAGATTCTGCAGAATTTCCTCGAAAGGGGAACTCGTGTCAATTTACAATGAAGTGAGCAAATATAGAAAGTTTACCAAACCGGTCCCGAATAACATTATGCTAATCATGTCTGTTTCCACAACCATGGAAGGCACGAAATTAGACTGGCAAACAAAAAACAGCCATGTGCGAGGCACGCACATTGAAGGGTACTCAGGAGGGTGATTTTTGGGTCATAACTCAATTTCTTTGACCTATCTTGTTCAAAGCAATTTTTGCTAAAAGTTGATAATAAATATCAAATTAAAGGAAAAATTTAATGATCCGAGCCGGATTCGAACCGGTGACCACAGGCATACATGGCCATATAGATTTAGTGGCCGAGACAGATTGTTCCGATAGTTCAGTTGGTTAGTAGCGACGGGCTAACGTTTGTAATTTTCGTTAGCAGCGATACTGCGTAATACAAAAGTTGGTAATGTCACATAATTTTTGATACTTAACGAGCTACCTCCCAAAATGACTTTGTCAGTATGTAGAGGGCTAGAGGCATATAAAAGACAATAGCCAAGGTTATAAATTAGGTACAGTCGAGTTCATAAATATACATGTACATTACCATAGGTTAAAAAAATATCTATGCAACCTTACGCCCTTAACAATAAAGTCGTGTTCAGATATATATTTTGGCCACTTTGTTCGTGCACATATTTTCAAACTCGACTGTACATTAATACAAACCAGATAAACGGTTGGACATGACGAAACAATAAGGGTCTCATTTCAGCTATTTTGGCTACAGAACCCGGAATATTCTGACAAACATACTCGAGTATATGTAAGTACAATAATACTCTCAACATATATCCAAACTTATATGGAGTTCGTGGGAAAGAAAGGACTGCAAGCGGGCACGCTTTCGTCCGCCGAGTTAGGTACCAAGTCTTTTAGAAATAGTTTTGAAAGGAGCTGAAATGAGCGAGACATTTGCATTCTAAAAGATTTCCTCCCGGCAATGGTGGGTATAAAAGTATATGGTGTAGGTATTCTGATAAACCCATAATGATAAAACGACTACTTACTTCGCTCGAAGTACATATATAAATGTTAAAAGTACAATGTGTAAATAAAATGACCAAAAACCTAAAAATAAGTAAATTCCCTCAGGATTGACGATCACAGCCATTTCACCAGCTATCACCAGGCTATCAGTATGTGTCTTTTATGCAAGTCCTTTTGCATCATGCCCCGTGAATAATTTGAAGACCAAGTAGTTGACAGGCGCAGAAATAATGAGTGCAGCGATACAAATTTACTTATTAGAATATATATTTGACCAACAAAACGCAGGCACATTTTGTGCTAGTAAAAGTAACATTAATAAAAAAAAATAGAACCACTCTCGCTCGCTAACTCTAACCGCCGTCATTCGCCCCATCCTACTAATCCTACTAATATTATAAATGCGAAAGTTTAGATGTTTGGATGTTTAGATGTTTCTTACTCAATCACGCTTAAACTGTAGGACAACCGATTTGGATGAAAATTTGCACGAAGATAGTTTATAGTCTGAATTAAAAGATAGGATAGTTTTTTTTTATCCCGGGTTCATGCAGACGAAGTCGCGGGTGGAAGCTAGTAGTAGAATAAAAAAAAGTAAGTCACTCCCGTGACAGCTCGTGATATCAGCGTATCTTGCCTACGTCATCAGCATCTTAAAAATGACGGACTGTCAGTGTGTTTAAAAATCAAATTATTTATTCTGCAAGTGCACTTTTACAAGTGAATAAGTATATGTTGAATCCAAATTATACATCATTCATAAGAAACTAAACTACATTATCAATGTTTTACATGTAAAAAAAAACAAAAATTGACAATTCCTAATTCTTAGAGATGTGTAAGGTCTCTGAGGGTCAACATTTAAATAATGAATTTATATAATCAAATGAGAACAGAGTGAAGTCTCTCCAATTCCACTGAACACTAAAATAAAACTGATAAAGTTACGTGTCGTCCTTGCAAAACATGAACTGACCGGACTCCACAAACAACACCCGTTCACGAATATGACGCGTACCTACTCGTATCTCAGCCATCACCTCCCTCGGCTATATGTTAGGGAAGGTTGCGACCCGAGGGGTGGTCACGTAACGTTTTGAACGTGCGTTAGGACAGTCTAACTGTCATTTCTCCATAAACAATTTGACATTTAGCTCTACCTAACGTACGTACAATGCGTTACTTGATCGACCTTCCGATCAACGACGCCACGACATGCGAGCATGACAATTTCAAGCTGTTTGTTGCCACTGTGTGAAAGTAAACTACCCAAGTAAATTGCATTACTTCACTTACGTGCTGTCAATCAATATTTATGTTAGACTACTAATTGTATACAGTTGTCTTTACACCCCATATAAATAGTAAAACTAGATACCTAATAAAAAAGAAAAACATGCATTCACAAAACTCCCTGTTTGTAAGACAGATGGCAGGCAATGGCATTTGAGTGCCAACTTTGCACAATGACAACATTTGTGTGACGTAGACAAGATACATCGTCGGGAATGACTTATTTTATTCTACCTTGATTCGCCCATTCGAGTGGTACGCGTTCACGCCACGCCACATATGCAATAATTTCCGATTTACCTCTGAGAAACCCAATTTTAATAGCTCGTTTTTTAACCTGAAAGTTATTAAACAATTACAAGGAAAAAGGAAGATTTATTACTTGATATTCACCTACATTTGTAAATACGCAATAAAAGTAGAACAATATCAATTTCAATCAAGTTTATAAAAACAGAATAACTAGTACCTATCACCGATTTTAATTAAGAACAACGTCGCAAAACACCCTTATTTGTTTATTTCGTTTGCGAAGTCGGCTCTCCCGAGAGACGTTCCAATGCTTTGAATTTGCTCAGCAAATTTAAACGCTAAGTAACTAAGTTTTAATTTAGCTGCTTTTATGATGGCAATGAAATCGAAGTCTTAACGAACGGCTCTACTGTCTGAGTGATTGAAATAGGTTATTTGAGTCCTCTTATGAGGAGAGAAACCTAATAGTAAAAAGCAAATTTAATATACTTTTTGACCCCCGACGCAAGCGAAGGGTGTTTTGGAATACTATTAGAAGAATTGAACTGTAATTTAGCGCAATTTAAATCGTCAGGTGCCTCGAAGGAAGCAGAAGGACACCTCATCAGCCGGGTATACTCATTTGCCAGGTAACCTTGGAATCGGGTGAGTCTGTTCAGTACAAGCTTGGTCTTAAGGTCCTACACCTGACGAAGGAGCGTCCCAGTAGCTCCTGGCAACGGTGAGTGTCCTTTTAATAACTTCAAGGCTTCATATCTTGTTTTTTTTTATTTATTCTCATTCTCGAAAAGTCCATTATTTAACATTTTTGGTCATAAGTTAAACATGTCTATCTGTGGCATCTAGCTCCCAGACGGATAACCGATTTTAATATGTTTTATTAAAATCAACTTCAGCTTTTATCCGTAGATATGTGATTGAATTAGGTACTGAGGTATCTACGTTGATAGTTTGTGATATTTAGCGTTCAATGGTAAAAGAGAAAGTTGTGATACTAATAATGTTTGAAGTTTGGATGTTTGTTATTCTATCTCGGTAAAGCTACTAAGGTGATTTGATGAAACTTTCCACTAATACATCTTAGATTTATAAATATGTAGTCTCATATACATTTATGTGTGAGTTACATAATGGTAGGTATAACGTAATTAATTATGGTAAACATTTTTGAAAAGCTCGCCTACTTAGTCGCTGGCTGATGCTAGTTAAATTATGGTTATACTAATTTATACTTACGCTTACATATATCAAAGGCAATAACTTAGTTTAAATATAGCCAAAGTTTGGATTCGAGTTTCCCACTATGCCGTCAGAAGACAAATATTTCCAAGGAGACTGTGGCCGTCGGCAGTGTGCGGCTATTTGCCCAAATATGGGCAAGTTGCCGGGCAAACTTAGCCTTGTCAACAACACTGATGCCAAAGGTAACATATAATGATATCATATTAATTTATATTACAAAATACTAGCTGCCCGCGCGGTTCCGCCCGTTTAGTATACGAACCAAAGCGAAGCTGTAAGATAAAATATAGCATATTGCTTTTGGCCGCAACTTGGTCGGCGTGGAACTTGTTTAAGTATATCGTATCTTCGTACAAACTTACATCCACCGTTTGACCTGCTTAGGGGCTGATTTCCGGCATAAAACTTTCCTATGTCCTTTCCCGGGACTAAAACAATCTCCGTACCAAATTTCATCTCAATCGAACCACGTAATATATTTAGACAGACAAAAGGGTTATGGCTGATTATCCCGAAGGTCCATTATATAGGTATGTAGATATTTTTTTTATGGGATGATTAGTTCCAGAGATTAGCCCCTTTACAAAATTACAAAGCTGCACCATCATAAAGTACACATTCACAAATTACCTCTTTATAATATTAGTATAGATTCTTTAACGGATTATGGCCATCGCAGTGCAACGTTAAATGTAGACAGGTGATAATGACGATGACGATAATGATGTTGAGCAAAAAAATTAGTGAAAAAACTCAATAAACTTAACTAAGCCGAGTATATAAGTATAAATCTTATCTCGAAAACAGAAACCAATACGTTGAGATTGAACATGCCGACGAATTGTCGCACGAAATTCGCACTACAAGGTCAGAGTGTCAACCTGTAACGGCCTCAATTCCGCAGGGAACCGTGATTGGTTGTGCCCTATTTATAATTTATATTAATGATATGCCAAAAATGTTCAAAGAACCCTGCATCATGTTCGCTGACGATTGTTCACTACTGTTTTCATGTAGGGATAACTTAAGTCTTCTGGAAAAACTTAATGACACAATGTCTAAAGTAGTAAGTTGGATGAACGACCACAACCTAGAGATTAATTTTACAAAAACGAAAGTAATGCAATTTAGACCTCGTCAAAAATGTGAATTAGATTTATCTGCTTGTTCTTACAACAATATCAAACTCGAATGCGTCCCCACATTTCCATTACTTGGAATATCTATAGACTCGAATATTAACTGGAAATGCCACGTACAAAAAATTAAAGCGAAAATGAGTCAATTCATCTACGCCTTACGGGAATTAAAAAAGTCAACCGACATCCAAACAGCTATAGTAGCATATTACGCCTATGCACATGCTTGGCTTAGCTATGGGGTAACATTATGGGGAAATAGCACAAATGTACAAGAATTATTTATATCACAAAAGAAATGTATCAGAATAATAACACATATTAAACAAACCGATAGTTGCAAAACCCATTTCCAAAATCTACGAATTTTAACTCTGCCCTCTATGTATGTTTTCGAATCATGCAAATTCGTGAGGAATCACCCTGAATTTTACTCCACGGTTGGAGATGAGCCTCGTCGCTATGAATCGCGATTTAAAAATAACCTAGTCCAAACAACCTCCAAACTAAAATTACATAGTAACGGACCCTACGCGATGTCGATACGCATCTATAATAAATTACCGCCACAAATAAAAAATGAACAAAATATTAAAGTATTTACTAGGACCCTTAAGAAATATTTGATACAAAAGGCATATTACTCTGTTGGTGACTATTTTAATCAATAAAAATTATAGGCATGTCCGTTTCTCTCACCTTTAGTGAATGAATATGAAATTGTATTAGGAAATAATGTGGATATACAAATTTTATCTTGTTAAATAATGATTTTCTAAAGAATATATTTGAATGTGACATGGAATACTAATTTTCACTTTTTGGATTTATTTTACTTAGACTAAAATTTTATTATTTTATACATTTTTAATTTTTGAACAATTATTTCTACAAATTATTTTTACAAATTATTTTTACAAATTATTTTTACAAATTATTTTTTACAAATTATTTTAATGGATATTTTAGAAAATGATTATTATTTTATTTTTTATACTTAAGCTTTTTAGGTTTTTAACTAGTCAAATTTATTTAAACATATTTTATATTTTAAATATTGGTTTATTGTAAAAAATCATTGTAACGTTTGCTATGCCCTAACGGGGTCCTGTACATTGCCTAGCTTTAAGTTGCATGTGTCAAGTGTACAAGGTTGCAAATAAATAAATTGAAATTGAAATTGAACTGTGAGTAAACTAAAGTGTAAACATTTAAGTAAATCCTACTATCATTTACTCATAAGAAATGAGAATACCTACAGTTAGTGAAATGCAGATGAAGCAAACATCTCTGTGGTTACAAGGCGCTCGCTCGCTCTGTTAACATATCACTCCTTTCGCCGGAGTTAAGAGCGTTTTGGTTTCAAATTCAAGTCGAATTTTTGCTTAACACGTCGCACCTTGCTTGCACTTTCCTATTTAGTTACTTTATTTTTGAAGTACATATGTAAAACTTTTGATTTGATTTGATTCAAATTTATCACTAAGTCCGCAACCAGTATCATCGTCATTTTTAGCCTGTAATCGCAACAGTATACTGCATAAAATGTAGTTACTCGTGTCTGAAATAAAAATTGTGAACATTTAATACTTATCTTTTACTTCGATCAATTTTACCAAAGCGCTTAACTACCAACCTTTTCCTACCTAAGCCTAAGGCTTCCCAGAACGTGACGGGAAACATAATAAAAGGGAATAACTCAATCAACTGATATACAATCCAAATATTTTCTCATTATGGAACTCACTTAGCGACTGTTTCCTGTTAAGTCATTAAATCGTAAAACAACCAAGAAATAATTCGTCTCATGGAACGGAACACTCGTTAAAATTAGGTGTTGAATGATTTCATTATGAAAATCTATTTATATTACTCGGGATTTGGTGGCAAGAGGCACGTAGGTACACGTAAATACATTTACGAGGGTATAATGCAATTTGGCGGGTTTGCGAGGCAAATTGCTCCTTGGCAGTTAAAACGAATCACGTAGCTCCGGATTATAAAATTGCGGTGAAATCTCAGCGTGGGATCAAAACGGATTCGCGACGAAATAAAGCATCACCACGTACTCTATCATGCACGATCCTAAAGGGTAAATTTAAATTGAAATCTTTAACGCCACAGATTTAATTGTCTGGGTTATAGCAAGTGAAGTTTCATAATTATAACGCTCGACGATATTTAGACACTTGGAAACAAATATCAAAGTTCTACGCAACATTACCTTGGTCGAAGTTTCGATTTACTAAGGAAGTACAAGTAAATTATTATGTGACCTAAAACTGATCGCCAATTTTACCAACATAAATGATTAAAGCGATCCTGCGTAGGTTGATCTCGTTACTGAGGCGTAACATTTAACCTTTGCCAAAATGAAAAGCGCCCCGCTAAGTGCATATGAGTAAACGTATTCCACTCGAGTTCCGGCAGAAACAATTTTATTTCCAAAACCTTTTAAACGAATGACTTGTCGATAGCATTACACGTTACGTAAAAGACGAACACATACTTGGTGCCGTCTGGTTCAAATGGTTTTACGCCGTTCGCGATGCAGTGGTGAAGGGGTAAAATGTCCCACGTTTCAGCTATTTGTATGTTTACTGCACGCGAGGCTTTTAGTTGGAGAATGCATCAGTATAAGAATTGCCATACTTATATATATATATATATATATTACTGTTATTGTTGGTTTGGTAACCTAGATTTAAGTCACAAAGCTGGAGAAAGCATTGCATGAATGTAAACCAGTAGTTTTATCGCCTGAACCTTTACCTGAACAGGCATCTAAAGCTTTGTAACCTGCGGGAAGTATATCAAACCGATTTTTATGACTCTTTTAGTGGTGTGTCGTAAATAAAAGGTTTGTGGTAGCGTGTCACACATACTGATTTAGGATGGTGTTACAGGATCTTTTAGCCCCAAACGGTGTAAGGCATGGGGCGTACTATAAACAAAACCCGGATCCGTAACTGAACACTTAAATGCTTTTAAAATGCGTTAATTGTGATTCCTAAGCTTTGCATAATTCACTGTCTTTGAGCGTAGATTTAAAACACATTACATCGAAGCTAAGTGCTGCCCAATCGATTTGGACGCCGAAGACTGTATGCGAAGGTTTCGCATCGGAACTTCAGGATTATTTATGGTTCCAGTGAGAAAAATTCCAGTTTCGAGGTTTTATTTATACGCGTTTTGCGACCTGAGGATAAGGAAGAAACAAAAAAGCAAATTATTCAGTAAACGTTAAAGATATGCAAACATTTTTTGTCTTGTTATAATGGCCATAGGCTGCAAAAGCATAAACATATTTTGGCGTACTGTACCACATCTAAATGATAATGAGGTACGTATTGGGCGGAAAATCGAGGAATAGATTTGCGTGCGAATATGGTTGTACAGTCGAGTTCCTCAGACGGAGGGTTATGTTCAGTGATCGGAGTTATGTGAGCTAAACTACCTATTCTTCGCAAGAGGACATAATATAGAGTGGTTATACTCGGTATTCAAGAAAAAAATATTTTTCCCGGTGGTATTTGATATTTTTCCGGGTACCTACTAGTCGTAATGTTAAACATACATGTTGAGTGACTTCCTAACTGACGTGAGATGCGCCAAAGCAGGGCGGTACGAATGGAGTAGGTATTGTAAGCGCAACGGCTCGTTTCCACGCATGACACACATGCCATTACTACTGCACAAATGTTATACTGACAATATACCAACAAGTCAGAGAATCTGTGAGACATTAGTAAACTCACGTCTAAGTACAAAATACCGCATACCGACCCCACCCTACCAAGTCAGGAAGTTGCCTGATACTGGTTTTAATGTCACACTGCGCGCACTTACGATAGACTCATCAGCGCTAAGCTATCGGCGTTACCTACACTAAATTCTAAAAAGCCCTTAGAGCAATCATCAAGGCAGCCTATCGGCGCCGATGCCCAGCATGGCACTGAAACCAGCCTAATGCTACCAAAAGGCGAATTCATGATGAAGTTTACCTGTAAGATGGCACTGGCCAGGCGTGCGCCACGCACGGTAGCCGCACGTCTTGACCGACTTGAACGCGACGGTTGCGCGGCTCGGGCTCAATGCGCGGCCTGACGCCACCTTTCGGCTCCGTCACTATTACGTGACCTGCCAAATTATACATCATGACATCATTGTAAACTAAGCAAAAACATCTAGGTACTCATACCAACTTAATTAATAAAGTTACAAGTTAACATTATAGGGGCGAATATTCAGCGTTTTTAAGGCGCTTTTTTTCGTCATTGTCGTCGCCAGTAAATACTATTAAAAGAGACGAATACCAGAGTCCAGTTTTGATGAAGACGTAAGATTATACCGGTACTGAGTCTTTTTTGGTTAAAGTTTCCGTGGTATGTTTTACCTCTGCTGATATAACCTTCAGCTGACAATGACGTTAGAACCGAGCAGTTCAAACGCTAGGAGATTCGCCCATAGACATGAAAATGCATCAAAATTAAATCTGGTTAACACATTTATATATAAGCTTATGTAGGTTAAGTATCATAGCTTTTAGGTATACATCATTAATGACATTATTTTAGATTTAAAAACTCTACCGATGGTAACCCGATTTATTGCCACCAAAAATACTACTAATACTAATACAAGAATTGATACAGGATTTAAAATCCGATTGATCTCAAAGATTCGAGCGTTGGCAGCGATGAGCGTATACACATAAAAATCACACGAAGGAGGTAGACGTCAAACTGTATTTTGTGAACTTGCTGGTACCTACATAATTAAATTAAAAATACGTAGATTCATTTTTTGGTTTAGAAAGTTAGTTGATGTTCGCTTTCGCAAAAAAGGCAAACCTTGCAGAACCCGTCTACAACCGGAATAGCGTTAAGATTTTGGCGGCCTTTGTTGAGTTTTTACGACTTCTTTTTGGTCACTTACCGAAGTACTGGCTAGTGAAGGTGTCCCCAGTTATCCGGTCCCGGACGCGGCACCGGAACGCGTCCCGGCTACCCGCGCGCACCGCGCTTATGTACAGGGACCCGTCGTCCAGACGCTGGTACCGGGGATCTGGAAACAAACCACGATGTAAATCACAAAGTCGTTGTATTGTTAACCCTTTCTGAGGTGGATCAGGGACATACTTTAAACGAAGGGCGAATTATATTGACATCAACTTTTTATACGATAAGTACCTACGTCCCTAATCCAGTCATTAAACGAACGTGCGAATTATACTAAAATTATTTTTTAATACGATAATAGCTATATTCCAAGCGAGCTGAGCGAACGAGTACGCGAAACACGAAACTACGTATAATATTCAAAATGTTACCTACTTACTAATTTAATAAATACTACGAGATTTGAAGGTTGAGATGCCAGTAATAATTTATTTGCTGTAAATAACATCTTAGCTACGGAAGGTTCTAACATCCCATGAGAGCTGTCAGTTTAAGGTTCGTAGCGAATGTCAGATATTGGCGTTGCTGGGTTCGGATTATTATTAATTTATAGGAGGGCCTTTTTTAGATTCAACTTGGTTTTAATTTATCTTAGTTAATGTTAATTATAATCTTGTATTCACTTTTAATAAATATATAATTTATAGGAACTTTGCAGGAAATTAGTACTAAAACTATTATCAGTAGGTACCTACTGTTGCTGTGTTTTAGTTCAATTCAAATTACCGTACCTAATGGAAGGAACGCAAGTAGGTAACTTTCTATTCTATATATAGTATAGAGACTAGTGAACTAGAAAGACACCCAACGTAAGGCTATATTTATAGTTTAGATATGCTATAAACCAGGCCACGGTAACTACCTGTGTTTTGCTCCCCGCTGAGATCTCGCTTACCTTACCTTACTGAAAACAATTTACCATCAAAATAAAATGTCCATTTATAGCACAAGGTATACACACGTAAGAAACAAAAGAAAAGGAAGTTTTGAACGGCTTTACAAATGCGGTCAAAGAAGCCCCATCGGGCAGAGGATTGCCGAAAACTTTATAAAACAGTTTCCTTAACCTTTACAGCAAAATTTGAAAATTAGATAGGCGTACCTTCATAGTAATCAAGTGCAAAGAATAAAGGTAGCCCTCAAGGAAAGTTATCACCACCACGGGACTCACAATGGACCTAATCAAGGAAAAGTAGGAGCTGCAGTAAATAAAGTATCTGAGAGGCAATCCTTGAGCGAAAAGGCAAAGAATGTGAGCCAGTAGGACCGTAAACAAATGAGACCTGTCAGATGCCCCGGCGGAAGTCTGGTATTGACTCTTATTGGACAGTGAAACGTATTACATTAGGATAAAGCTGGAAATGGATTATTTTCATTGAGCAGACAAACAATTGAATAAAGTACCGCTGCTGTCTAACTGTCCAAGCAGTGCTTGATTCTGAAAACCTCACTCGGAACTACCAAGCAACGAACGGAAAACTAAATTGATTGTACTTATAATATACTCGTTGGTAATTGATTATATTTTTCATAATTTGAATGTGACTGCTAATTTCAAAGATAAAATTGCAGTCATCTTTAAAAAATGTAAAAATCTCTGATACCAGTCGCTGGTGAGATTTTGTGTAGGTACAAGATATTTTTAAAATAGGTACATGATACAATATCAGGCTTGGATACAAAGCAATTTATCAAGACACGAAATTTCTTCATACGTTATAAAGCCCTTGATTGTATTTTTATGCGTCAAGATAGGTTTCTTTCCTTCAGGTACAATAAAACTTGTCTTTCTTGTCAATTGCTCCTGAAAGCCTGCCCTGGCACACGTAAAATATGACATAAAATAATTTAATCTGCTGCGAAAAACAATTGCGCATAAACAACTTTCATACAACAAGAAAAGTATACTTAGAAGGTATAGCAGTCGTTACATAAAATAAGGTAAAGTAAGACTAAATATGACAGTTTTGTGTCAACAAGTCTTGCGATTCTACAGTGATCCGATATCCAATTTATAAATACCATATTCGTTCTGACAGGCTCAGCGCGTGCTAGAGCGAGCGAGCGCGGGAAACAAACGTCATACCATGCTAATATTATTTAAAGTGTGCAATCAATCAGGGAATGGATACCGGTATTTTCACCATACAAAATACCGGTTTTATTTCGTTCTATTTTGTTCTTTGGTTTATAATATCATTTTTGATCAGGCTGTCTAATAATACGAAAATGTTACCTAAATACATGATAGAGTCCTACATTAAGAGCCTAAAATAATTCAAAATATTAGACTACTTCGGGGACTTTTGAAAAAACCGGTTCCGATCCCTGCAATCAATATGTAAAGTCAGGTAGACCTCTCAACTTAATGATAATGCTAGTAAAATTAATTATGGATAGAAGATAGAAGTACCTATGTCACACAAACAATAAGCTAATTATAAGCAGTAGGTAGATAAGTGTAATTACTTAAGATTCCTTAACTCATAAAATCTTTAATATTTAAGATTAGTAATTAAGTTCAAAATAATGTAACCTAAGTATTTAAGAACCAAAATAAATAATTTAAAAAAAAATATATCGTTCGTTAACCAAACAATGAGAATCCTAAACTCTATTAGGGATACATTTGAAAGCATAATCATAGGACACATTTCTAATCTCCTACGGACACGTTAATACATGTCATTAGTGCACCCACCGACCGCAGATTGCACGCCAAAAGCCAAATGGCCTCCATTTACTTTCTTACTTTAAGGTGCTATCCAAGCTCCCTGTAAGTATATACACATGTCAGCTACATGCATGTGTAAACCTACCTTAATATTCATATTCAATTTGTATCCGAATGCTCGCAAAGGCCGCTTACGCCAGTTAACACCTCAGCCTACCAGCGCAGCGTCGAGTTTCATTTTAGAGCCGCGTATTTTTCTTCCGAAAATAAGATATTTATGTGATGAAAATGTAATTGCGTGTGTCGTCATCCACTTGACAAGTATTTTGATGAGAAAAATTCAGCGAGAGTTTTCTTTAGATAATTTTTGGCTACATTTACGAAACATGCTTTCCTTCCATTTGCTCGCTTAATTGAAGGGAAAACTTATTTGAGTAAGAGACGTAGTTGTTAACTTTGAGTATATATTATGCTCACCTTACTAAAAGCTTGCAGCAACTTTTCATTTAATTTTAGAAACTAAGTTCATTTTAGGGTCAGCATGCGAATACAGTGTAGCACGTGAAAGCCACCTAATGTGAAAACAAATTTATAACAAAGCCACACATACAAAAACCATGGAGAATAATTGAACTTATGAGATCTTGTGCTATAATTCAGTTACTGTTCCATTTATATGAGATAGTCTATCCTCCAAGTACTATAGTAGATTGTATGACAAGGGGCTAAAATAAGCCATATTACCACGAGATGGATATTTTCCTGAGCGAAGCGAGGGAAAATAATTCGAGGGGTAATATGGCTTTTAGACCCGAGTTATACACTCTACTTTTCACTTCGACTGCGAGAAAATAGTAAAACAAAGATTATCCATCCACAATCAATAACAAATTTCACTGAGAAGAGATTGTTCAATTTAGCGTGAGGCGTTTTCTTTTTAATGTGTTGGAATTAGGGACTAAAAAACACCTGATGTTTGATTGGTCGATTTTAATATGTAGCTGTATTCTGGTTGGTTGATAGCAAAGAGAAATGTTTTTGAAAGAGTTGTGATTGGTGGATTTAAATGATTTGGAATTAGGGACTAAAAAACACCTGATGTTTGATTGGTCGATTTTAATATGTAGCTGTAGGTATTCTGGTTGGTTGATAGCAAAGATAAATATTTTTTGAAAGAGTTGTGATTGGTGGATTTAATATGGTGAAGTGCTTTGATTGGTCAAATTAAATGTGTTAATAATCATAAATATGTATACATATTTTCCCTAGGGGCTAAATGTACTACTTTAGCCCCGCTTATTAAGCCTAATATGACACACTTTTCGAGCATGAGATGTGAAAAACATATTCTACTCGACATATATTCCAGGTCAATAACTTCTGCATTGCTTTTTTTTCATTCTCTAATTTCTTTTGAAACAAATGAACTCGACGAGAGTTCTTTGAAAGCAGCAAATGAATTAGAAACAACAAAGTAAAACGTGTCGGTGAATGTTTTTTGTTCACGTTGTTTTTTCGGCTAATGTGAAATTAGATACGGTGTAGTATTAATTAGGTAGTTCTACAGATTTAAATACATTTTCCAGTTACACCATTTAGCTTGATATGAAATAATTAAAATACTTACTAGAAATAATGAAGTTTCTAAGAAAATATAAACTATTCTTGGAATATTAATAAAACGCCTTAGGGAAATTGAACCTCTTATACCTATTATGTTGAAACGCGATAAATGTTTAAACTGCTATCATTTAACACTTTTTCCGGTGTTTCAATTTAGTTGATGAAGTTTTTAATAACTCCCCGAGGGCCTCGCGTTTACACGAGAATACAAATGTCTCGTATTCTTATTCAGGCAATCAAAACAAGCTGTTTTATAATTTGAAGGTTACTCGTTTTGTAGAGGAAATGATAGCTGGAGCGAGGAGTGAAAACAAAGCAGCTGACTTCCAGAAAATATATTGACATTTGACACATAACAACTAAAAACAAAACATCACCGATAATAGACAAGACAATAAAGAGTTATAAAAAGTATGTATTAAAACCTCAACACGTTTATTTCAAAGTAAAGTCGGCAACATGCAAACACAAATTGTCATGATTACACTTACACGAGATAAACGTGACCGCATTTAGTATGTGTTAAAACGCGAATAGTATAAATGTTAGTTTTCACTAGTTATCTGTAAGTACTTGACTTAACTTTATATATCTTTAAGTTCTAAGTTCATTTGTTCGTTGCGTCCATGTTATTATAAGATTCCAAGTTACATATTACAGTGCGTCATGGGCCCTGCTAGGGCGAAGCAACAGCTTATTTTAGACTTAACCTAAACTAATATTAAAATAACATTTGGCTATCCATACTAATATTATAAATGGGAAAGTATATGTGTTTGTTTGTTTGTTTGTCCGTCTTTCACGGCAAAACGGGGCGACGAATTGACATGATTTTTTAAGTGGAGATAGTTGTAGGGATGGAGAGTGACATAGGCTACTTTTTGTCTCATTCTAACCCCCCACTTCCCTAAAATGGGGGGTGGAAGTTTGTATGGAGCATTCCGCAATTTTCAAGGTAGAAAGCTAAAAATTGGTATGTGGAATATTTGTGACTAACAAAAAAATCGTGCATCATTTTTTTTTGGAAATATGTACCCAACCCCTTAAAAGAGGGGTGAAATTTTATATGGGACTTTTCGCAGTTTTCAAGGTAGGAAGCTAAAAATCGGTACACAGACTGTGTTACCAACGAAAAATACCTGTCTTTTTTGTTAATTTTCCCCCAGCCCCTAACTATGTAGTGTCAGTGTAGAGTTGATATGTAGAGTCGATATGTAGTCAGTATCTAGAGTCGATATGTAGAGTCGATATGTAGTCAGTATCTAGAGTCGATATGTAGAGTCGATATATCGAGTCGATATGTAGAGTCGGTATATAGAGTTGGTATGTAGAGTCGGTATGTAGTCGATATGTAGAGTCGATATGTAGAGTTGATATGTAGAGTCTATATAAAGAGTCAGTATCTAGAGTCGATATGTAGAGTCGATATGTAGTCAATATGTAGAGTCGGTATGTAGAATTGTTATCTACAGTCGATATGTAGAGTCGATATGTAATGTCGATATGTAGAGTCGATATGTAGAGTCGATATGTAGAGTCGATATGTCGAGTCGGTATGTAGAGTCGGTATGTAGAGTCAATATGTAGAGTTGATATGTAGAGTCGATATGTAGAGTCAATATGTAGAGTATATATGTAGAGTCGATAATTATATAAAAGAAGAAACTGACTGACTGACATATCACCGCACAGCCCAAACCGTTGGATCTAGAGATTCCAAATTTGGCACATGGGTTCCTTATAAGAGCGGGTGCACTAAGAAATTATTTTTAAAAATTCATCCCCTAAGCGGATGAAATGGTTTGTATGAGGAAACAAAATAATTAAGACTATTTCATTCGAAACTTCACAGGAGTATTCCTAGCGATAAATGAGTGAACACGTGTTTCTGATTTTTTGAGAATTCAACTCTTAAAAGAGGGAAATGTGGTGACAATGTCTGAAAATCAACATGGGCATTGTTTCTATGGTTTATCGGGTCGCTGGTCGCTGATTACGAAAACAACAACGATTTTATAATCCAACGTGGTGGACGTGAAATACCATCATGTCTAAATATGGGTGTCGTTTATTACGAAAATGGCATCGATTTTGAAATTTAACATTGTGAACATGAAAATTTTGTAGGTAAACGGCTAAAATTACTTTTAGTACGCGGGCGAAGCCGCGGACACAAGCTAGTACTTTATATTAAAACTATAGGTAAATAACATTAATACCATTATTGCGCGTTATGTGTACATTTTGGTCTTAATTCGATGAGTCTCAATCTTCTATAAATTCCTTAACAGTGTAAAAGCATTTAGATATTTAAAAAATCTTTAGCTTTTTGATAAATGCGTAAAACTTTTCTTCTTTAGATATTTTGTGTATATCTTAACTGACATTGTATAGGGTTCCTTATATATATGTAGTTGGTTATCTGCAGAGACCGGAATTTTCGTGGCGTTTTTGAGCTGTCATAGGGACTTCTCATGCATCGACTTCGTAATATCTTAATGAAATCTTAACATTTTTAGTAATATTTTTCATGTATTAGTGAATCTTTAGATTGCCAGGTGCCAAAATAGCCCGCTCCCTTAGGATGCAACCGGGGAAAACGTTAAGAAGATGATGAAAATGCCACGACAATCCCGGTCTCTGTGATCATATATTATTGCGTTTTATAGCGACAGTACTTCAGGGTCAAATAGCGGCTTATCGGGCTATACCTTCCATTACAAATAATTGAGGAATCATTCAACATCTTCTTAACGTTTTTCCCAGTTACATCCTAAGGGAGCCCAGGTCCACTTTGGCACCTATCAATCTAAATAATCACTAATACATGAAAAATATTACTAAAAATGTTAAGATTGCATTACGTTAATATCGATATTACGAAGTCGTTGAATGAGAAGTCCCTATGACAGATCAAAAACGCGACGAAAATTCTGATCTCTGGTTATCTGTTATCATCTGATTTACTTTATGGCTTCTTATACTATATCAACTCTTGTCAGCAGTCAATTTGAAGTGGCGTGATGCAACCATCTTTTTGTGGCTAAAAGCACACCCTCCACAGCACATGGTTAAACAATTGCGTGTGGGTGTGGCGCCTGCGTAGCTACAAAACTCTCACAGTAAATATGAGCCATGCAAAATGACTCTTTAGAGGATTGTACTCCTAGCCAGCCAGGTATATAGTGGCCTTCACAAGCTAACCTTTGCAAAAATTACTCACTCAGGTAGGTACTGAATGACGCGTCATAGAGTCAAAAAGTCGTGCTAACGCGACCCACGTAATAGGCTTGCGACTTAAGATTTTTTACGATGCCATTCGAATCAGTTTTTGCAGAGAAACAAATGTTTATAAGGGAGTTCTTGGGTATTTATATATATACCCAAGAAATTGAGTCAAAGACGGGCCTCACTGGCGGCGGCCAAAACGCTTCAAACCGATTGACATAAAAGTATGACGTCACACTTTGCTATATGAACTAATCGTCGTATGGAAAATCAAGTAAATTGCTGTTTCGGTCGCAAAATACTGCCTTTAGGTCCATAGCTGTTGGGATTCTATTGGTAGCTTTAATTTTTCTCTTGGACAATACAAAAAGAAGCGAGTTGTGTCGGAGATACAACCGTTACCTAATTAAGTTTAAGTGGATACATTCTTTGTTGGCTATGGAACCCATGTACCCATAAAATATATATTTGAATTAATTCACTAAAATCTGTATAAGTACAGATAAATCGGTATATATGGCAACATTGACTGACGTAGCTCATTTGACTCTAGATACTTTGAAAATGGCGGTCATTTCAGCATTATTTTCATGTCCGCCACATAAACTAAATAACATTTTCTGATTAACAACTAATGGCAAACAAAGAAGGATTAAAACATGTAACAAACAATTATTTGAAATGAGATTAGGCTTCTCTACAAAAAGTTATTCTGGAAGTCACGTGATACATTTTGAACTGTACCCCATATACAAGAACGCGAGCAAAGAAGTATCCACTTCAAAAATGCATATTTTTTCTAAACTTTCAAGGTCCATTATTATGATTTTAATTATATTGTGTGATTTATACTTTATTACAATAATTTGATGGTTTACTATCCATTTAGTAACACTACGTTATCAATTATAACATGAGGTCGCAAGCCTATTGGTGATTTTCCTAGCACAGCTTCTACTCCACCGCCGCTAGTACGTTACATTAAGTTTGCGTCTCTGATATTAGCTACTAGTAGCGTCGCAGAACTGTCAGAGGGGACCGACGAGTGCAGGTACGTGAAGCGACTTGAGGCTGACCTCAGAGACGCAAACTTAGGTGGCGCGTATTGTACAAGTTTAGCAACTCACCTAGATACTGGAAGACACTGACGCCGTCCTCTCCGAGCCAGTCCGTTGTGCTGACGCGGTCAGTGCAGTGCGCGGGTACAATACACCGGAGCACGGCGGCGTTCCCTGCCATCACGTACTCGTCTGGCACCCGGACCTCCCACGGCGTGCTTAGCACTGGGAACAAACGTTTTCATTAAATTTACTGGAATTATACACAAACACATAACTGCATCTTAAAACGTTCTCCCATCATCTTAGTTTCTAGTGTATAGCATACGTCAGCGTTCACAAGAAGGCTTTCAGCCTATCTTAGTGGTATCCAATGCTTTTGGCTACCTTTTGGATGTCGTATTTCCTTCACATCCCAGGTTTGCCAATTGGTTGGATACGTTTATATTAACGGTGACCGGGAAGATTCCGAACATGGGTAGAAAGCGTGGGTTTCATGTAGTTAATGGGGCGTTAACGTGCTCACTAGCGCCACTGGTAAATAATTGTGATTATTTAAATTTAACGATAGATATTTAAAAAAGGAGGCCACTACACACTTGTGAATACATCAAACTAGTTTTTATGTTGCTGGATTTGTCAATCTATGCGTCCAACGTTAAAACGGCCGTTTTTCTTTTGAGTTCATAGATCGACGAATCCAGCAACATAAAAACTTCATAGTTTAATATATTCACAAGGTACTTAAATACAAAATACAGTGTGCAGTGGTCTCCTTTTTTAAATACCTATCGTTAAATTTAAATACATATATTATGCTGTTATGTACCAGTGGCGCTAGTGAGCACGTTAACACCTTCTTAATTAATTCCTGTAAACGGAGTATCAGACAGGTTTTACCCACACATTTCACAAGAAAATAAAAACAGCTATTCAGTATTTTTCAAACGATGTCGTCTCAACTGTAATATTGATGAGTTTGATAAGAGACAACGCTGAACGATGGCTTGAGAGCTCTTACGCCTCTTACACGATAATGTAACGCTTTCTGTCATCTTATCTTACCAGCAAGGTAGCTAATGGTTAAAAATGTAGACATTTAATGTAAAAATATCTTATTTCTGAACTCTGTATTTTAAAAAGAGACTTGTAATAAAACATTTATTTTCTAAAGTAGTAGGAACAGTCACGAGCGTTAATTTGGGACCCACCTAAGGTGGAATATCGTATAGCAAACTGAAGACATTTAAAGATAATATTTTAAAGGAGTGTCAATGTTTGCCATGCTGACAACTTACGTTACTATACGTGACTAGGGGAAACCGCTCAGTGACGTCAACCGGGCGGAACGAGTCAAAGGATCGATTTTTTCCGACTAATTGTCACCCGTGTTAGAGGCCCTGTCTTCTCTCCAGCCATATTTGTTATTTGAAAATAGTATTTTGTGAAAATGACAGTTTTCAATAAATTTTCTTGTCTGACACTGACACACAATGACACATGTTCGTAATTAGAAAACTGTAATGATAGCTTTTGGCAAAGACGTTATCAATTCAAGGGCCCATTCAATAAGACATTTGATTGTGTCATCTTGACACTTCACAATTATTATTGAACTGAAGTTTTCGACCTTATTGCATTGTAAATGTTCTAACAACATTTGAAGGAAATGGGTCCCAAATTAACGCTCGTGACTGTATATACAAGATGATAATTAACATTAAATAAATTAAATTAAAACTAAGTTAAATCTAAAAACCCGGACAAATCCGAATTCAACTCGCGTGGTGAGGGTTCCGTAAAATTGCTATGCTCTAAGCATCAGGTGCTCCATACAAAATAAATAAAAATATTGAGAATTTTCCCGTTACTTTGAATACTCAAACTTATAGGTTTTCCTGTAATCTTCAGGCAAGGAACTATTTTCCATATTTTTTCAGAATTTTAAGCCTAGTAATTTCGAGGATAAAGGGTGGGTAATGGTCAACTTTCGTATTTTTTCCTAAATAACTAATAACTTGCTAAAATTATAAAAAAAATTAAGGTCATGTCCCAATGTTTGACACATTTATTAGCTAAGTATTCAGACTGAAACGGTCAAGTATTGAGTTAGAGTCAAGCACTAGGACGTTTACCTTACCTGTCTTATCTATACTTTTACGACAGTATAAGCAAAGGAAGATTGAAGGTCTTTCGTATCTTACGTTTCCATAAGACCTCAGTAGGCTTACGTTCAAGTCATAAATAAATAATGTATATCTAGTTGGGACGAGAAAAATATGTTACCGGTGAAACTATCAGTAAGTCTCTTTAAGCCACCCCTGAGTCAAAAATCCTTGATCAGGGTGTCAGCTGGGAGGTTCTGTTCTGTCAGTGCAATATTAATCCGGGGGCTTTAGATCAAGTTTCTCGAGGGTAATCAATGTAATCATGCGAACGGATCGAGGAACAATTCTTATATTATGTGATGTGATGTGACTAGATAATTTACCAATCATTTATATACAGTAGGTACGTAGCATAGAGAGATGCACATAATTTATCCCGTTACAGATCGAAAAATATGTCACACGCGTCTTGTACACTAAATAAATAGTAGATTGTGTCTCACGGGAGCAAAATGATATATTTACGGCGAGGGCGGTATATTGTATGAAGCGAAAGATTCTACGATAGAATCCTGAGCATAGCGAGGGATTCTAAAATATAATCTTGAGCGTGGCGAGGAATTCAAGTGTTTACGCCAGAGACGGAAATAATTTTTCTAACGAGTGAAACATGCTGCTTTTCACACCTTCTATGAAGAAAATTTAAATCCCACATTTGAGGGCAACAATGACTCTTTTCTGAATACCTGGATCAGTGAAAAAAGTAACAATTTTGATCCCCCATTTGAGCAAAAATTACTCTTTTCTGAATAGCAGGTGTGAAAAGTATCTTCTGTCCACTTCATTTAATAAAATCAAGGCACAAGCTAGTGTTTTGTGTCTGGCGTGTTATTGACGTGCCATTAGATTTTCTTACCCGTTTTTTAAAGGGTTGACAAATTTGTCTAAAATAATAATTATAAATAGTAATATTTGTGGACAGTTTTACACAAATCGACCTAGTCTCAAATTAAGCAAAGCTTGTACTATGGGTACTTATATAGATAAATAAATACTTAAATATTATAAAACATTCATGACTCAGGACATATTCGTGCTCATCACACAACTAAATGCCCTTACCGGGATTCGAACCCAGGACCTCTAGACCTCTCCTCTATTCAAATATCTTAGCATAGTTGTTATTTGCACTGACACATTCTAAATATTGTTGAAAGAAAGGTACGTGAACGACATGTTGTCTGGAGGAGCTAATAAGTGTATTCTCCAGAGCTTCCAGATTTGAGGGTTTCATGATGATGATGAAAGTATGTAAAGGTACCTGCGTGCACGTGAATGGTCCTCGACAGCACGGCAAAGTCGGCGCCGAGCCGCAGCCGACACCGGTAGGAGGCGGCGTGCACGTCCCGCCGGTACCGCGAGGCAGGGAACGGCGGGAACTGAAGCGATCCGTTGGCGAGAACGTGTCTCAGCCCCGCAAGCGGCGTGATCGGCGTGTTGTCCAGGAGCCAGTCCAGCTGGAACAATATAGGAATGAAACATACGTTTACTAGCTAGTGTTGGGGTCAGAGAAATAATAAAATGGTTGTCTGTAAAGTCGGTTTACGGAAGATAATTTTACGTGATGTGATAACGTCATAAGAAAACATTGATGAAATCTTGCATAGGTAACAGGTTTATACTAATTTATCCTTAGGAATACTCCTGTGAAGTTTCAAATAAAATAGTCGTTCTAATCTTGTTTCCCCATACAAATTTTGGACCCCCATTTCACCCCCTTAGAGGATGAATTTTGAAAAATCCTTTCTTAGCGCACCCCTAGACCCTATAAGGAAAAAAAAAAACCAAATTTGGAATCTCTAAAACCAGCGGTTTGGGCTGTGCGTTGACGGAACGGGACAATGAGTCACACTTTTTCGTGCGTGCAGCCGGCGTTCATCGATTTATAAGATGTTATTACGTCAAAAATATTGGTCAGAGTGTGTAGGTTTAGCTGCGTGGGTTACACCTTAATTTGCTGTACTGTAAGTTATTGGCTAAACGGAGTTATTGCTTGGAGTCGAATGTGAACTTTATAGTATGAGTGAATTTATTGAATTCTTAATTTAATATTGACATGTTCAATTATTTAATATTGGGTTTATAATGTCAATATTATTTAGATCTTAGTTAGAACAAAGTAGGTACCATAACTTAGAATATTATGCCTACTAAAGGAATTATAAAAATATTATAACCAACAAACGATCCTGATGTAAGATAGTAGTTCTTAAAAATCTAAGAAATAAATATCAACAGTATAAAAATCTGAACATAATACTAAACTTCCTAGGCACTAATAAAAAATACCATCAAACCTTGATTAAGTTATGAAAAAGTTGGTGGTTATGTGACAAGTTGAAAGTTGCTCGAAATAAAAGGGGACAAAGGAAAATACCCACTTAGAAAAGTTAATAAACAGACACGGTATCGTCTATGGCAAAACCACGGAAACAAACTTGGCAATGAAAGTGAAAATTATCTGCAGATTAAATATTGTTTTCTAACAAGGCAAAATTATCATTCAGAACATAATGTTGCATTGAAAATTGCTGATGACGATATCAAAATCATTTAATGCATAATAAATTATAAATATAAAACAATAGTTTAGTATACAAATACACCAAGATTTCAATAACACCATTCATTGTTCTTTACTTGACTGATTTTCGACGGTTGTTAGAAGATGGTTTGGCCAATAACAGGAGCCCGGGGTCCTCTTTGACATCGAATCACAAGATTTGGCATAGGCACTAGTTTTACGAAAGCGACTGCCATTTGATCTTCCAACCCAGAGGGAAAACTAGACCTTATTGGGATTACACCGGTTTCCTCACGATGTTTTACTTCACCGAAAAGTTATTGGTACGAGCCGGGATTCGAACCCACGACCGCCGCTTGACAGCCACATAGTTTGGCCAATAATTGCTCAAGCAAAAATATTTCACTTTTTCCACACTTACACAAAGGCGCTGTAAAACTGATACGAATAATAAATCTAAAGTTTTCCTCAAAACTCCCTAACTCTACTAGTACTACGCAGGAGCGTAACAATTTCGACATACCTAACGCACAACTTTTTTGGCGTAAAAATGGCAACTTGTTGAGATGTTGCGGTTTGTGCGACAGCTAATATGGCTACAACGCGATATTTATCGTGCTCCTGGGGATTTTCGGTACGCCGCTCCGCTCCCCGATGCGTCTTTTACGTGCAATGGCCGACATGGCCGTGTTACTAACTTTTATTTATACGTAAACACTCGCTTTCGTACTCTGCGGAGTACGATATGTTTAAAATTAGATTACAATATATAAAAATGTAATGATGATTGTACTGTTATAAAAATAATTTATCTAATGGAAAATAAAAGAGAATGGCATCAGAAGGCTTCTTAAATCGTATGGAATAATGCGGTACAAGATGAAACGACTACAGGGTGTACCAAAAATTTCGTTGCCTCTAAAGGCCATATTACACAAGCAATGTAATATATGCACATAAACTTTAGTGGTAAAACAACTTCAATGTAAATAAAAACAAAAGAAAAATAAAATAAAAATTAAACACATGCATTTTTGGAATTGCAATATGCCACCTTGCTCGGTTCACTCCCCATTTTTGTTACATTCCGTATAATGTTTTTTTTTGTAAATGTTAAAAGTAGGATGCAAAGGATGAAGGGAACACGTATAATATATAGGCAACAGAGTAAAGTACACACTTGCTAAATACAACAACATTAATAAGAGTTATTGCAATTAATCATGATAACATCCCATATTCGCACGACCATTCATTGGCTTCAGATAATTAAAAGTCATAAGTTTGTGAACAGCCATTAATTTGTCTGTTGAATACGTTAACTGGCACTCAATTTAATTATTAATAATAATAGTGGTCCCGAGAGTCGGTAAAGGCCTCCATCTCCGACGTGTCTTCGTCGGTCGGAGTGGAACACCAAGGGGGCCCGCAGGACTCTCAGCTTTGGCTTGCCTTCATTGGCCGCCCAGAGAGGATCCGTCAGAGCTATATGCTCCAGGGGTGGAAGTATTAAAGGGCATAACGCCGCGAGTAACTTCGGAGAAAGCGCCGCTCACAACGGTGTTGCTCCTGGCCGTCTTTACGACGGAATTTTCAGGCGCCCATCTTACGAGTATGTGCGGCTAGTCACCGCCTGCCTCGATAACTTTGCGGATAACATTGTTACGGCACCTTTCGCAATAGCCCAATTTTATTGTCCACCCAAATTCTCATCAGCTCCAACGCCTGCTGGGACCGGTTCACGGGTATCTACCGATGTACCCGTGAATTTTTTCTAGCAGGTATACTACATGACGTTAAACTTCGTCCCCAAAGGGCCTCTACGTGTTGGATCTATAGCCCCACGCACGCCTTCCAAATTACTCTGAAATCGTTTATTTCGAACCATAAGACCATATTAATTATTCGATATAAATATTTAATCAGACAAACAATTCAAATAACTGATGTTTTTTTTCACGGTGCTTCGCGCGCAGCCGGTTGCATTGTAGTTAGTCTGCTACGTATCTAAAATTATTACATGCAGAGAACACGAGTGGTGGGTTTTGGCAGCGAAATTGTTACAAAACATTATGGAATAGTTGAAATAAAAATGTGCTTGTCTAATTTGTCCTTGGATTGGTGTACATTGAAATAAGAGACCATTGGTCAAATACTCCTCTATAATATATAATATATTTCCTTTGAGTGTATTAACTACCTACGTGCCGGTATAAGCTTATTTTTCGTATTATTCTAATAATGTTTGTTAGCAAACACTTCGTCCCGGTGCCTTTCGTTCTGCCTCGCGTGTAATGCAATAAATCTCACAGAAGGTTAGCCTAATATATTACGGCAGAAATCTCAAATAACATTAGTTAACCCATTCCCGGCCCGTGACGACACATATGCGTCCCTACGCCGTAGTCGCTTTCCGCTACATACGTGTAGCGATTCTGGGCACTGAATGTGTTAAATTAATGTGACGCAAAGGGTTCATTTTCAGACAGCCGCAAAATGCTACGATAAACTTCGCGCCAAGATTCTACAAGCCAAGGTTACGGTTATTATTTCCTTAACCCATTCAGGGCTAATCACGACACTTATGCGTACGAGCGCTACCTGCGATTTTCGCTAAATTAACACTTTAACTGCCAGAAACCCGCCTAGTGGCAATTTTTCGCTACTTAGCAGAAAAACCACGGGATCGGCTACGAGCGTAGCGCGTAGCAAATGCTGCTGCTACGGCGTAGCGCTACAAGCGTAGCTTAGCGATGAATGAGTTAACACGTTCAGTGCCGGAAACCCGACTATCGGGTACATACGCCGTAGACGCTTTCCGCTACATACGCGGAAAACCTCGGGATCGGCTACGATCGTAGCGCGTAGCGATTATTGGCAGTGAATGTGTTAAGCTAAAGTGTTATACCTAATTAAAAATATTGGACAAGTATTTTTTTGTTTATAAAAAAAAACGCGAATATACATCCCGTTAAATTTCCGCGTGCCGTTACATTATGATAAAAAGTGTACTATAATGTGACGTCACGCGGAACCTTAACGGGCTATATCTTCATAATTTTTTGTTTAATTGACAAACAAAAAAATACTTGTCCAACATGTTTTGATAATCTAACTGACATACTAAATATATTTTTTTAGGAAAGTAGCCAATTCACTGAGCTAGCATTTTTCTATCTCAGCAAACTTGTAGTATGCTTGAGTGGTTAAAGTTTTATCTCAGCAAGCCAAAATGAAGAAAAAACACAGGTGGAGTACCTATGAAACAGAGAAACAAAAGCAATCGGGGTAACAAGCGATGTAGTACCAATAACGTTATTTTAGTAAGATACCAATGTCTCTTCTCACCTCTATTCCAAATTTAGCCAAATAATAAGTATATATAGAAAACTCCCGTGAGAATCAAACATATTAAAATGCGCAACGCGTGTGCTCATGACTAAGAACCGCGAATCGGTTCGAAACATGTCGACCGATATTCGAAAACGTGAGTGACCCGTTTTAATTATATTTTAATAAGTATATAGTTAGCTGATTGTAATCGATCAGTTTGCAGTTAGTGGATCGGTCCTTTGAAGTCCTTTCCATCCCAGGGTATGCATAGTTCCCTATAGTCAGTTAGTTTGGGCTAGTCTTGCTACTTAATTGTTTGTTGCCTGGATCCATTGCATTCTGCAAACGCATCCTCACTATTCCCATAACGCTTTTGAATAGTTTGCATTATTCATTTAACCCGAGATATAGCAAAATTTGTCCACTCCCGCTAACTGAAACATGTTTAAACCAAATTAAAAATGATGTTTCCATAACGGACATTAAAACCTCGTCTAAGACAACGTGCCTTATTTAAAAAAAATCCTACTGTGCCTTGGCTGCTTAGGCTTGGGGCACACCGTTGAATATTTTAAAAGGCTCAACGTTTCACAGAGCCTGACACATAAATCCCCCGACTTAATGTTTAAACCAGCCCTATTTTTTTGAACAGTAGGTTAACAATACCCTTTTCAAAAATAATTATTGATGTTATCCACGTTCCAGTTCCAACCTCGGGCCCTTATTAAGCCTGCATCATACTGGCGCGGCCTGCGGTGGCGGTCAAAAGTAAACTTGACATCAGCTGTCAAATTTACTATTGACCTCCACCGCAGGCCGCGCCATTCTGTGAGAGACATTATGAGTTAATTTTAATGGCTATTGATGCGTGAAATGTAATTAACTGATCAAGCAGTATTTATTCCATGTCACCTGACGTAATCTATAATGTAATTATTACAACAATAGGTCTTTGTTTCGTAAATAATTACACTGTCCTAATTTCATTGGGCGTCGATATTTAACTTTTAGTCGGCGTTTAAATGTTTGGAAGTGGGTTAACATTTTTGTCTACAACTATTGAATTGTTGTAAAACATTAATGTCACTAAATACTAAACAAGAGATTAGGGCTCAGCATAGCTTACCCAAACAATAAAAAAGACACATTTGATCGTTTTTGAACCTGGTTAGAGCGAGCCGCTCTTGATGAGTTCGTTTAGTTAAAAGCTGGTACAACGATACAAGTCAAAGACTGCGTGCAATCGCTGTTCAGAGCATACTGAAATTTCAATACCTTTTCGTCTCTTTGAAGTTCCATTAGACAGCGCTGTCAGCTGTCATTTAGCTTGTCTCCTGCCGTATTCATCCCTTTTATGTGCACGCACTTCCCCTTTCCCGATTCGTCTAGTTTCTCGTGGTCCCTTGCCAACACGCCTAGTATTTATTTTTCTCACGCTGCGATATGCCTACGTTTCTAATTCCTGTGAGAGGCAAAATATCTGTTTTCGTCTAAGACAAATCCCTCGTTCCGTGTGAATGCGTTAAGTCTGCGCATGAACAAAGCTGGATTTTAAAGGTTTCTCGAAAAAACGGTATTTGTTATTGAGCCTTTGATCCTGTGAAATAATGAAAATAATGCTATGGAACGCGGAGGTTCTGGGTTAAAAAATAATGTTTGATTGAGGAAAATATAATTGTTGAATTGGAAGTCTACAAAGGATTTCATTTTCATCTAACACGCAGATATGAATGGTGGAAACAGATATTCAATGAACGTAATGAGTTAGTTAGCTAAAACCCTAAAATTTAAATTATAGATAATTATAGTCACTTAAAATTTTAAGTAGGATATATACGTAGGGTCAATAGATAGATTTATACGGATGGGTAATAGATGTGTCGTGACATTTACAGTTCAACATGATTAATACCGTTAACTTCATTCATATATTTTAACTATTCGATCATTTATATGTTGTAATCAATAATCATCTAATTTTGGAGGTCGTTAATTGCTACCCGCGCATTTAAAGTTACCTAGACTACATGTACCTTCTCTGGAATTTTGATTGGTCTAGTCATATTAAAAGCGAAATAATCCATCATCCTATTGAGTACAGAGTATTTATGTCTCTTACGATCTACGTCACAGCCTGATGGCTTACATTTTAAAAATATTACTTTCTTTCCCAGTTGTGTAACATGAACATAATGAAAATATCTCTCTTGAGCCAAAAAAACCTTTTAACTGTTTCTTCAAGGGCAACGAGGGTTGTAAGAATCTACAATGAACCTAAATTGGCTTGACGTTGGTATTGGTCTCTATGGACTGCTAACCACCTTACCATCTTGTATCAAACGGTTTTAGAAGAAGAAAATAAGTTTATTCATGACGTTTTAAAACATAGGAGAAGAAACAGTAGTGAAAATTTTAAATCGTCATTGAAATGGCCTCCACTCAGCTTTATGTCAAGGTACCTTGTGAGTGTTTTAATGCTTCGATTATAGTAAAATACTTTAAATCACAGAGGTAGCTCTTGTAGAATGCCTTCGGCACAATGCCTCAGTCAACTGCGAGTTGAAAGGCACTGACTGATGCAGTTACTATGAATAATTGCTTCCTCTCTCAGGCACATCGTGTACCTTTGCTGAGCTGTATATTCATAATAACTGACCTAAATGGACAAGTCACTATGGAAGGTATCGCAACAATCACGCAATAGAAGACATTATTTACTATGTTTAACACTTAAATGATATCCGGATCGTGAATATAACGTCTATCACGTGAAGGGGAGTTATTTTCATATGATATAAATTATACCTAAAGGTTTTCTGGAAGTGCGCGACCACAGCAAATTGCACGTTAGCGAAAAGACCGCCTTTTGTCGCCTCTAACTACATTTTTTTGTTAGGTTTCTGATTCTAACTGCTTCTATGTGATGAGAAGAGCAATAAATATTATTTGTATTGTTCTGTACCGTGACGGTTAGTCAAATATGATTATCCATTATCCTACTAATATTATAAATGTGAATGAATGGATATTGTTCACACATAAACGACTGAACGAATTAAGATGAACTTTGGATATAAATTGTCTATAGGCCGGATTAAAACAGGATACTGTTTATCCTGAAAATTATCACTCCCTTTGAGTGATTACTTTCAGGATTCGGGGGTAGAAGTTGGTATGGGAGTACAAGTGAAACAAAGAGTTTAAAATAAAAATACTTTATCATTAATATAATTATTCTCTAAAAGTATTTTTTTGCGTGTGGATATTTATGTATAGCTACCTCATTTACGTAAATTACGCTCAAAAGAAATATGACGCCTCGAAGAAATACGAGATTCGATTCAGACCAAAACACAATTCATCATCGGCATTGTATTTCAAAAGAACAAGAGTGGGAATAAAGGGATCATCCCTCTGAAACTTACAAGTTTTATATTTTTCTTTGTACTTTCAGCTTTGATGGAAGTTCCGCTTTGTTTGGGGCGATGATTCGAGGTCCTCTGATGTAAACCGAGTGCTTGGACCGACGAACGTGGTCGGAAAGGTTTCTGTTGAAGTCAAATAAGGAAAATAAATGTCTTTAGATCTTGCGATCAAGTAAACGCTTTGAATCTCTAACAAATTGCCGGTGGTTTAATAATAGTAATAACTAAACCCTAGCTGAACCTATGTTTTGTAGAAATATTTAACTAATGAAAGTCTTAAACTTAATGCACGTTTTCTTAAACAGTAACAACTCATCATAGTTCAGGAGGGTCAGAAAACAAACCGCACAGAAGAAGGTCTTAATAATGCATGGATAAATACTGTTTAAAAAAAATACAACCGACTTGAGAACCTCCTCCTTTTTTTGAAGTCAGTTAATAAACGTGGAGGGTATGTTAGAATTCGATAATTGTAAGTGACAAAGTTTTAGAATGTTTTGTTCCAGGTTTAAAATACGGAGGGTTTCCCGTTTAGTTCTGACGTATCGTTTACAAATACAGGTTTAACATCGTGAATTGTAAAAGATTCTAAGTCAATTTTGAAATAATTTTTGACTGAGGGGTACATCAGGCGGTTTTAATGTTAAGGAGACGACCTCCTAACTACTCGTATGTATATATACATACGAGTATATATATATATATATAACACTGACCGTAAGTGCTAGTATAGGATAGACTATCAGCAGCACGGGAGGTTATCGATCTGATTCTCTTTAATAACCCTCCTTTCCTTCAGGTCGGGTAAAAACAATATCCGTTTACTACTCAAATATTATTAGGCCTTAGGTTCATCATAGGCTTTTTATGTCTGTAGTGTAATAAAGTTAAACAGTTTACGAGGAAAACCGAGGGCCACTAGATAGCCTCTCAGCATCTGAGGCAGTTATTGATCCATACATCTTGTGAGGTAGAGTTGCCTCAAGTTCTATTTGTAGAGGGTCAGGACGACCAATATTGGGATGCAAATATCCGACATATTTCAATCTTGCGAGTGGAAGTGCGCAAGAAACGGTGGTCGGCTTTTGTTTACGTTCTCGCGTTGAATATGCATTCCATTTCTCCAAGTTACATTTATCACTTTTGTTATGTGTGTTACTTGTAAAATACAAAAGATATGATAATACTTTATGTTTAACAAAAGAAGCTCCGTTTTTCACGTTTTAAGTTCCGGCCACACTAGTGCTCAAAAAACCGTGACGATACGGATACGGCCTATCTATAGTATGAAGTTCCGTGTCAAGAACGTCATGTGTCACTGCGACTCCGTACCGTAACCCTATTTTGAGCAGCGGTGTGGTCGAACCTTCATGCCATCGAAATGGTGAAAAACTATTCTTTCCGTTTATTTTTGTTAATAGCCAAAGAAATAAAAATCTAAGGGATGGATACGTAACTTTTGGAATGTAATCATTATATAATATTACATTTAATCACGTCTATATACGCCCTACTGCTGGGCATAGGCCTCCTCTCATGGATGAACAAACGTACGTTAGGAAAATTCAAATGTCATTTTCCCATACAAAAAGTGACATTCAGATCTACCTGACACGCGTAAGTGTATGTAACGTATTATTTAAGTAAACCACGTGACGTTGACATTAAGCATGCATCATTAAGGATATTGAAATTATTTTTTCATCACACTTCCTCGTATAGGGCTTCATAACAAGTAGCCATTCAGAGCCCACGGGCGTAATGGTTTTTTTCCCTAAATTGTAACCATCACTCATGAGTCTGTTATAAAGCAAGAAGGTTTTAACTTGAATACGATTATTAAAACGTTTTTATAAATACATTTAAACGTAAAATTACATTTATTCAACAAAATGGTTACCTAACTAAGTATTATATTGAAAATCTGCAACATGCTTCGTCAATCATCTACAAATTATAAATCCACCACAGGTTTCGTCAACTATTATTAACACTACCATCCGTTTACACCCCACTCCGGTACTCACCCGGACCAAACGTGCCACAAATACTGGCAGCAGTACCTACCACGTTGAATAGCCAAAGATATTCGTTGGACCAAGTAAGAACCAGAACGAGGGTCGCAGCCTCTTTCTCTCAAGCACCGCCCAATGTCTTTGGCGAAAGTCTTGGCCTCGGTACATCAAGGCCCAGCCGTCTCGACAGCAACCGGGACAAATACACTGGTTCAAGATTGGCGTATTTATCGTGCTTACGTTTAGCCGCATTTTCAGCTACTGTACCCGCCTTTCTAACCGCGTGGGCGAGGTGAGTAGCAGCGAAAGTAGGTACTCACACACGTAGCGTCCCAAAACAAGCTACGACGCTTTGCCCATGGATCCAGTGTAAGACCGTCCGGTCTCTTACCCTCTGTACGGCTCAGGCCTTGGGGTTCCATAACACATGGCACGTTCGCCGAGACCAAAGCGCGCCTTATCAACTCATTGATAGCCCAGTGCCTGGGTATCCTGCCGGCACATCGCACGCAGCGTAGGCCGTGGTGTCCATCTAACTCGACATCCATCTCATCACCTCATCATCTTTAGACGACCGGTTAGCCTAGTTGGTAGTGACACTGCCTACGAAGCTGATGGTCCTGGGTTCGAATCCCGGTAAGGGCAAATATTTGTGTGATGAGCATGAATATTTGTTTCTGAGTCTTGGATGTTTTCTATGTATTTAAGTATTTATATCTATTATATATATCGTCGTCTAGTACCTATAACACAAGCCTTATTGAGCTTACTATAGGCCTAGTTCGATTTGTGTAAGAATGTCCCCTAATATTTATTTATTTATTTATTATATTTATTTATCACCCCACACCAACACCGGTGTGGCACGCAAACCCTATTTTAGTAGGTACCAATTTCGTTTAAAATGTATTTACACGCCTTTGCTTGGAAATGTGGCAAAAGATGGTCCTCCGCTACGCGTCGGCCCTCAAATTAACTCGTCCATCTATTGCTTACTTTCTGGCCTCTACAACAATGTACCATTGTTTCCTAGCAAATGTGATGTAAAACATTGTGTGCGTTACCATACTTGTGGCACAATGGCACATTGTACTATAATTTAACCGTTTTCTAGACATACGAGTAATATACGTACAATGTCCAATACGAGACACAATTTTAGATGCTCTTCTTGCATTAATACCGACCAGACTAAAAGGGCGTAAAATCCAAAACGCAACTTATCAGGATAGCAAAAAAACAAAAATTAAACATTTCGGTTTTTAGATGCCAGTTCCTTTTTGGACCTAATTTTTCAATTTTAAGTATGCCTCGTATTATTAATATAAGATAAATTAATAAACGAAACAAAAATGTCCTCGAAGACCCAGAATTTACAAAAAAAATGGCATATACGACTTTACAATTTGCTGTTTCTGTGAAATGCTTAAGGCATTGAAGACACCCAAAGCAGTTTTTAGGGTTCCGTAGCCAAAATGGCAAAAACGGAACCCTTATAGTTTCGTCATGTCCGTCTGTCCGTCTGTCCGTCTGTCCGTCTGTCCGTCTGTCCGTCTGTCCGTCTGTCCGTCTGTCCGTATGTCACAGGCATTTTACTCGAAAACTATAAGGTGTATTTGAATAAAATTTTGAGGAAAGGTGTATTTTGTTAGCCGCTGCATAGTTTTGTAATTAAAATGACAAAAAAAATTTTTTTTAGGGGTGCACTCTATACATAAAACTAAAAGTCCAAAAATTTTTTTTTCGTTGTGACCCCCCGTGTGGCACATCAATCGATAGGCCTTTCAAAATAAATATAAGGTTTCTTAGCATTTTTTTTTGATTAAGTGAATAGAGCCGGAGATAATCGCCCCGAAAGTCACTAAAATTCTGTCCCCCCCCTCTAATTTTTGAACGGTGTATTTTAAAAATATGGAAAAATTCATGGACATGGGGCTTATTAATTTCATTCACCGAAAATTATTTTGAACAAGATCGGTTCAGCGGTTTTCGAGATATTGCTGAAAAACTGCCTTCCTCAAAGAAAAGGCCGTAAGTGCCGTAAAATATCTGTGATGATACGACCTTTTTAATAGGCACGGAACCCTTCGTTTTGCCTGGTCCGACACGCACTTGGCCGGTTTTTTCTTGTGAAATAGCGGCGTATAATGGGGTTCAACTCAGAGGTAATTCGATATTAATTTTAAAGTTTGACGTCTTTTCAATTGATAATTTTTATCAATTACATGCGCTTGCCATGATAATAAATAGACAATAAAATGGGGCTAATTAAGACCTGCGAGGCTATTTGGAAAAAAATATTTATAAGTTTTGAGTCCATATATTTTTTGTCATGGCAATGGTAGAAACGTAGATCTTCGTCTGGAAACCGTAAGTCTTATGTGAAGTTGGTTAGTGGTCGCAGTGTCGCTGAGGACTTAGCACGAGTGCTTAAAAAAAATCTTGATTGTGTCGCTGGAAAATCAGTGCAATTGAACACCGTCCTACTTCTATTCAAATCTTGGCTGGCTGTGGGGTAAGCTTTTTTTTAGTATACATACCTAAAAGTACATATTGTCGGGAGTTTTTTAAGCTATATCACATAATTTTAGCTGTTTATTTTGAATTAGATTTTAACGGTTTTTGGAGACGGCTTTTGGGGTTATTTGGTTACTAGTACCAAATATCCCCCTTACTGTAAAGGTAGGTTGACCATCTTTTTTTTCAACAGGATAATGGTGCGAATTTCAACCCTACATTACACGTCATATACTCAAGAAGCATTGGCTAATGCTATGGCTGACGTGGCAGCTGGCCATGTCTTTGGCAGACGCTGGCGAGAAACATAATTTACCCAAGAGTCGCTATCGCGGAAATGTAGGGGGTTTAATAATACACAAGATAAAGCAGGAGACCCAGCTCTATTCACGCCTGCTGAGGAGAAAGCCTTCATTCAGTACGTGAAGGTGATTGGGGCTTTCCGTTTGATACTTTGGACTTAAGAATTTTTGCCTTAGAAGTTGACTTAGAAGTTATAATTTTTTAAATATATAATATGTAGTTGATTTACTGTTGTCATGGACGTTTATTTTATGTTTATATTAAAGAGCACATTTTGGGTTAATATAAATGTAACTACGGTTCCTTAAATGTGTGTTACAGGTAAAAAAAGATTTTAATAAAACTTGACTTTGTTAGTACAACTTTGTGATTTTTTTTGTCCCGATTTTTTTGTTGAAAATATGGTTACACCGCTTTTAATACCTTCGGCGGTCGTTCCTAAAGCGTCCCAAATAGCACTTGTTATGTTTTAAATAACACAAGCTTCAAAATTCAGCTAAAACCAGTTCGAAACCCGTCGATTCCCAAAAAGCCACAAACACGAGGTTATTTGGAATACCTCTTTAAAAAAATAATACTCATCCTGTGTTAACAATTAAGACACGTGCAGTACATAGAATGACGGAGCATTATGCGTTTTATCTATTAAAAATATTATACGTTTGATAAACACATAAAACATGGATTTATTGATGTTTTAGTCAAAAAATTGTGCCAAATAGCCCCATTTTACGGCAGATTAAAAAAATTAAAAATTATTATTTGCATGGTAAAAATAACTAAAAGAAACAAAAAAAATTATTAAATAAAAACAACTTCAAATACGTTTATTAATTATGGGTCTCATCGTGATATGTGTCGTTGCCAGTATTCCTGTTAATGAACCAGGAATATTCCCACGAGCAATATTCCCGGAAAGATTCTGATGTTGCCGGCAACACATCCTGCTGGTCAATCACATAACGCATTGTACGCGCGTCAGGTAGATTTAAATATCACTTTTTGTATAGGAAAATGACACTTTAAGTAATCCTAACGCGCGTTTGAAAGGTTACGTGACCCTCAGACTAACTTATACAAATAAACCTTGCCCATTCAATTCGCACAAGAGTTAGGTACGGTTTACAAAATACTACCTTTTGTAATAATTGTATTATTTAAATTTTTGGGTAGTATGCTACCCAAAAATTTAAAAAATACAATTAGAAACCAATTACCTACGACCAAAGTTTTACTGAAATCGTGTTGAAAGATGAATAAAACTCGGGTTTTTTGCGAATTCATTTACTTCAACTACATAGATCGATAGAAAAAAAAACGAGTAAGGTGGCATCGATAAGTAATTTTAGCCAAAATGGCTTTTACGCCTTTTGAGTCTGCAGGTATCGAATTTGCAGAAAATTTAACTCAAGATTATTGTTATTTGCCTAGAAAAGGGTTAAGAATTTAGGTTTCCAAGTATTTTATTTGGTTCCTTGTTATGTGCTGCTTAATTTCACAGCAGTAAAATAAGTAGGTACTTAAATAAATAAACTTAACCAACCCATCGAATAAATTGAACAATGAAAGCCCAATAACCCCCGTTTGGAAATTGAATACCTACATCCTTTATTGAAAACTTTTGTAATTAAACATTGGCTCCGCCATTTTTGACTTTATCTGGAAGTTCAAATTTATTGTAACAAAGGAGGTTGATGGATAAAGTATCGAGTTTGTAAACAAACCGCTCCTAGAATTTGTAGTCGATAGTACAAATTACAATTAAGGAGTTGACAACTCCGCGTCTTCATTACCGGGTGTAATTAATTATATTTATCCCGAATCCGCAATGACTTACGACTGAAAGGGCAGTAAGTTCCATATTATCTTGGGATTAGTAAAGTTTGTAGAAATAATAAACGGTATGAAAAATGCGACTAAATTACGACTTACTTACACATTTATATTCTCTCCAAACCGTTACGTTTGATATCGAGACGCGCTCAGTTTTTATACAACTTAACCTATTAAAGTCATCTTATACAGCCTGTATGTTTAATATTACCTCAAATTGTAACCAGAGGTAGGTGTTAGAGCTATGAACCGATATTGCAAGAAATTTCTCTTAACTACCAACTTTTTTTGTCCATATAAAATAATTCAGCACGCAATGGATCACTAATTTGTCTTACTGACGCAACGTCACAACTGTCACAAGTGACCCGCTTCTTCCATGAGTCAAATGTGTGTACGCAATACATTGCTGCTCGATAATTTTTCAAAAATTAATTACGCTTCGGTAGTTAAGATTAAATTAAAATTTTCTTTCAATATCGGTTCACAGCCCTAACACCTACCTCTGGTTACAATTTGAGGTAATATTAAAAATACACGCTGTATAAAGTAACAGTTTCGTGGGTAAAGCACACACACATATATGATAAATCGAGAATGTCTTCTCGTCCCATCACACATGCATGTGCATATATATATACATACACACACACAATCATGACAATTCGAGAAGACATTATGTTCGCCGATTTCTCTGTCAATTGTGGACCGATTTTAAAAACTATTTTTTTTCCGAAAATGTATACCTACTCCTAAGATGGTCCCATTGTCACCAAGTCAGGATCTAATGATGGGATCCCAGGGAAATCGAGGGCAACCCTAAAATTTTATTTACAAGCACGTATTACGTGTTTCATGTATTTTCTAAAGCTATTCAGGTATTGGCGTCTGGTAGTCATCACTTCATGTTAGTGGGCTGATGATAGAAGGTACATACATATCTTCAACGGTTAGGAGCTGGAGAGTATTTTTTGAAATTTTATAGGGACGTATAGACCTTTAATCACATTCTTTAAAGTTATTCAGGTGAGCATATATCAGGATCGGAAGTTGGGTAACCCTCAAATTTTATAGGCACGCGTGTAGTGATTTCGGTATTTTCTATTATAACTCGTGTAGGTATTTACCCTCGGAAATCGCAATTTTGGAGAAGTGGAACTGGTGATGAAGACCACAGATGACTTATGGAACTGCTGAAAGATGTAAAGTACGTCAAAGATTCTGACATGATTTCGTTGAAGAAGCAACTAATGACGTGTCATTTCTGAGATCCTTGAGGAATCAACGGAACTCCTCAAATATGACTAGCTCACATATAGCGACTTGGATTTTTGTATAATAATCAACGCAGTTGCTCTCGGAAAGCAGTTTATGTGATAAATTGGAAAGGAAATGTGGAAATTTTCACGTATCTATGTGGCTTGGCGAAGTACTGAATTGAAATGGGTTTAAACTTTGTTTTTAAAGTAAATTATTACTAAGTATTTTGAACTTCTTTCGCCATAACATGTTCTTATCTCTTACACTCCTACTAATATTTATTGTTAATTAATACTTTGTACTCTTCATTACATATATGTATAATGTTTACCTATTCATCTTCTTCTTCCTTCTGGACCTGGTCCCGTTTACTTGGAGTCGGCGGCCTTCTTTGTCCGCATTTTCCGTTTAGCACGATTTTGTGCTATGTCCGTATCTAAATGAGCTTCTTTTAGATCTTCTTTGATCATCGTTAACCAGATGGCGGGTGGTCTACGTTTCGATGCAGGTAAAGCTATGACAAGTTTCACCATATGGTCCTCCTATAAAAGGAATAATGTAGCAAATCTTTTGTTTCATTGAATCTTAGAAAACAATCTCTCCTAGGTATTTTCTGTAGGCCGCCACTGTTACGAGGCCCGGTAACCAACGTGGTTAGCATCAATTAACTTAATTACGAATAAGTTTTCAAAGCATGACAATAAACGATAGCAAACATTCAAAACATCGAGTATTCCAAGAAATTGCAATTTCTCATCGCCTTTCCAACAATTTCAAAAGTACTTAATAAACATAAAGTTTCTGCGTAAACTTCTGTATCGAACAAAAATGTCCAATCAAATTGCATTGCAAGGGCACGCAACCAATAGTGGGTAAGTAATATTAAATTTCTTAAAAGCGCCATCGTGAACCATTTCGTTTTAGGGTTAAAAGAGCGTAAAGGTATTCAAGTAATAATGTTTATAGGTTGTTCTGGGGTAGATCTGGAGAGTAGCACTTCATTAGACGACGCCGCATCTGCGACCCGCATTCCTGCGATTGTTTGCTCCTCGACTCAGACTAGCTCGCTTTTGCACCACTCCCCATTCCATTAATAAAAGATAATCCGATTGTATACCTCTTTCCATATTTGCTACGGATTTTAATAAGCTCGGTGCTTTCTTGGCATTGCGACAGTTGTTACTTGTACAGATTTTTCTTGGTTGGAATGTACTATTAATATTCTGCCTTGTCGGATTAACTGAAATATTATTTTAGTTACACCATTTTCATAGTTCGATTTCAAAATGATAAAATAATATTATGTCCAATATTGCGGGAGAATTTGGTTAGCCTGCTCCAGGTAACTACGACACTCTGTAAATCATCCGTTCTGTAAAGCTACTAGTTATTCGTAGTTTTATACGTAACAACGAGTACATATGAAAAGTTACTTTACTCAAAATTCTACTGTTATAATTCTACTGAATAATTAACGCAATCCAAATCAGGTAAATTGTTGTCATAATAATTAGAAAGAGTTGATTTTAAGGTTTAAGTTTTAAGATCAACTATTCTCATAAAGTATTAGTATAATTCACTTAAATGAGACAAACACATTAAATAAAAACAGAAATGTGTTATGCACAAAAACACTAAATTATTAAGTAAATAAAACCGTGCAAGTGTGTATCGGACCATGTACAACGAAGGGTTCCGTGCCTATTAAAAAAGTCGTATCGTCACAGAAATCTTACGGCTCTTACGTTCTTTTCTATAGGGACAGGCAGTTTTTCAACAATATTCGAAAACCTTTGAACCGAACTTGGTCAAAATAATTCATTTAAAGAATTTAATAAGCCCATGATTTTTTCCATATTTTTTAAATACACCTTTCAAAAATTTTAGGCTCACTTTGATAACTTTTAAATTGTATTTTTAATTGATCAAAAAATCGTACCTTATGGTTTTTGGGCATTTACTGAAGGTACCATAATTATATTTGGTTAAACGTAATAAACTTCAACCTTTAGACAAATGGTTTGGCGTATCAACCCGGTTCAATGTATCGTAATATATGCTAGCAATATATTGCCAAAATGTATTATTTATATCCAGGTATTTGTGTAATCTGATGTATCTCTAGGCGACATCCCAACGTGGAATCTGGCAAGTTAGTACACAAAATGATAAATGGATTCCAGGAACGGCGTTGCTGATAAACTTCACATAAACTATGTTATATATCGACTGCGGTATCGTTTGAAGTTTCACGTTCTACTTTAGTTGCCTTAGGCTCGGCACTCCATTTTGTTGATGTATGTAAAGCTTAACTGTATGACATCACTCGTAACGAAACATTGTGGCTTTGATAGTACCGTGTTACGAGTATATGTGATGTAGGTAGCATTTGGTAGCATTGATAGGTATACGAAATAAATGTTTATAATACTTAGCTTTAAACAGTCTAAGAGTTATGATATATTTGACGAAGAAACATTATTAAATTGTACTGTAATGTAATTTCATACTGTTATTTGGGACTTACAGGTATCAATTCGTCTTTCATTCAATTCATCAATTCGTCAAATTGGTGCCCTTGACTGTACATAGATGTACCACGGCTCCCTTATTGTCTTAGAAGTTCTCACAAGAATGTTGTTATTGCAGAGTTCTCGGGGTTTTTTCCAACTTCACCGAATCGCATTACATCGCTCAGCTGCGGAACGCAGTTCGTCTCAAAACACTTTCATAAGTATGTTTATCACTTTTAGGGGTGAAATTGGATGAATTTTTATTTGACACGGTTTTTTAAGTAAATATGACTTTGTTTTACTGTTTAGATTATTATAAATCAGACCGAGTAAGTAAAAGTAATGCATTCTCATATTTGAGGATAGGTTTTATTTAAGTTAGAAAGAAAAAAAAACAAAGAAAGATATATTTATTCACTAAAAATTAGCAATTGGCATATGTTTTGCTGTCACAGTGCTGGATTAGGATTTAAATTTATGCCGTTGTGTTTGATAAGTTAACTATTATTTATAAGTACGCAGGTTAGCAATATATGAAAAGAAATCACTACCCATGGGTACCATACATGACATGACTCACTTGAAGTACGTCCAATCGACTATATTGTGGATTTAATCGCAATATTCAATATTCCAACCACGTGCCAAATACTGCGCATCTCCCACCCGAAGTCATCAAACACGATATTCATTAACCGACGTCAAATAATATTTCTCACAAAGCACTTTGCAGAATGGCTCGTCAACACAATTATATCACCCAGAACAGTAAATATCGAAGACGCCGTCACTTATGTGCCGTTACCAAATAATAAGAATAAATAACTTCATCGCCCTAATAACTCAGTAATATCAGTATTGAATGCTCGACCGACGGTCAGTCGGTCGTGCTGTCACTGAGTGGTTGATTACAAATAATGTAATCGTAACATCATAGTAGAAATCGTATTCCAAGACCGACGGTCAGTCGTATCGTATCGCAATAGTAGTAGAAATCTCTAATCTATTATCCCAGGATAATTCTTAATAGCGCGATTCAGGAATCCACGTCCGCAGTGCAGCGCCATCTGTTGGGCAATTCGAAGACCAAACCACATACATTAACGCAGATTTGATGCACGGTTAAATACGCGTTGTTTGTATCCACATACGCCTAGATGGCCATCAGGCTGAAGGCACCCATGCTTTCTACAACGTTGGACCGATTGTAAGCGTATACCATTTGGTTGACCCCAAAATCTTGCCTAGGGCACGAGTCTCGGACAAACAGGCAGAAAAGCGGTCTTAACGTGCATATCCTTATTTCCCTGTAGGTCGGCGCGACCGTAAACTTTCAGTACAACTCCGCTGAATGGAAAAACTTTATTTATATTTGAGTTGGGCGAGCGGGTTTCTGAATACAAAATCAGATTGGCGAGGGCGGGGCGCAACAATTCATGTCACCTCTACGCCTTCACTATATCTATAATATTCAAATATTATCGATTTATTGACGTATGCTTTGGGCCGATATGTGTTATCGGTATCGGACTTGATTTAAAGGTAAAACTTCTGTGCTTAACATTTTGGAGACCCGAAATTTGAACGACGAAAACGTGCAATAAACTAAGTGCCAAACCAGAATGTACGCGACGTTTTTCAAAGGTATACATCCTGATTGGAATAAAAAATCGTCGAAGTAACATGTAATAAAAAACGCTGAACGTGTAGAAATATGTCTAGCAATGTATTGCAAAATATTTTTATCCTGATATTTATAAATCTAAAATTTTTAGCTTAGTAAAACTTGTCATCGCTTACCAAGTGCTTTCAATTGTAGGACCGTGTATTGTTACATAAAGTGGCAGATTTGGTTCGCGACATCCCGCTCCACTGATATTGAGAGGGATCGAGGACGTCAGAATCCTTCTTACTTTCTCTAGTTCCTATCTTGTTAAACTATGCTGTTGGAAAAGCAACTTAGCTTTAGGCGAAACAAAGTTCATATTAAAGAACAATGGGACATAAAAGAGTGGAGGTCGAGAAAGCGAGACGTCGATTTTATTTATTCCCAACGAAAGAAGTACGGGACGAGACAAATCGTTAAAATATTCGGCTTAGCTTCCACTGTCTCAATTTGTTATCGTGTCTTATTTCATTAGTCACTCGTTTCTGCGATAAATCTCATCTTAATATAGTCCTTCGGACGGGAGTTATCCTATTAAGTATGTATTCTATTTGTTTGCAAACATACAGTTTAAAGCTGTTTTTAACACGCTTTTATTAGGTCGACCTGTATGTAACTAACTATATATGAAATGAAATCTAAGGTAACTAATTAAACCATCTTCCAAGGATCGTAGCGTCATGAAAATTGGCAGCTGTATGTAGTTCTGATGACAATACAATAATATGGTACTGTCGAACTGATCTGATGATGGAGCCGGAAGATATGAACTGGAACTTCATGATGGAACATCGTATCATGCTGTGTTTGGACTTGTTAGAAAGGTCTTGTAATGCACTTTGACCACGATTAGGTTTCAAGGTCTGCGCGCGCTGGAACCGGAAAGACTTTCTGCAAGTTAGTATTAGTATTTGTTTACAAGAAAGTCTTTCCTGTTCCAGCGCCCCACGCTTTTACAATCAAATATTATAATTAAAAGCACATAGTTTACACTTCAGCCCAGAAATAGAAACAACTTGAACGATCCATCATTTATTTTTCGATTTTACGTGCATTTATAAAAGCGTGTTATTCTAGTGTTTTTTTTTTGTCAAATCATAATCAATTATATGAACTATACAATAAAAAATTATCACAAATCTTCAGTATATCTGCTAGCAGTCATCTTATGAATATAGTACAACTGCTTTTTTTTTAAGATTCAATATTCGTGCAGTATATTTGAAAAAGGTTTGTTTTCGTTTACAATAATAATAACAATCTTTTCAAATTAAAACAATTCTTTACTTAGGTACATATTTTGAATCTAGATTGACCATTAAATCTAATTAATAAAATAAAAAAATAAATAAAATAAAATTTGTTTATTTCGGACAAGATCCATATGATTATTAGTTAATTAATTACATAAGACTTAAGCTATGTTAGTAAGGTATATATATTAAGACACGTTTGTTTACAAAATAAAAATAAACACCAGTATTCTATTATCTTAATCTTATTTTTGACATTTAGATTTACTTGAACACAACCACATTTTTCGTAACTAAGAACTGTCTTATTGTTTCTTGTCTATGCTATCAAGTTGATGCACCGTCTTCAAAATTAAAAAAAATTGCAACACTGTCAAATGTTAATATACCTTTTGTGAATATACCAAGAAATATACTATAAACAGTTAAAATGAGTGAAACTGGGAGTGACGAGAAAAAGCTGTCATAGATAAAGTAATGTATGCAATGCTCATAATTGGTTCTTAAAATTCTCGGGTCTTTTATTACAAAACTCGACTACGTCTCGTTTTATAACTTCGACCCTTAAATTTTAAGAACCCTTATTATAGAACTGTTGCATAAACTACTATAGCTGGATACGCTGGCGCGTGTGTAGATTGCTTCGCATTTGGTTTGCCTATTGGGGGATTTTTATTTATTTTCAGGTATACACAATTGTTCTTCGTCTAGTCTTACGCCATACGTGGTCAGACCTCAGAGAGCTGATAATAAATTTTATAATTTCAGTGCAAATAAATTGTTCAATTTATGTCACCAATGCTAAACCCAATTCCAGCGCAGTTGTGGTCTATCTTTAATCCAATTGCGGGCGCGGGTCGATATTGGGAACTAACAGGGTTTATCAACGTAAACTTTCGTCCAACAGTCAGATTTTTGTATGCTGACTACCGTTGGACTGTTATTGTCAGAAATAGATAAGCGCTTATTCTATTCTATGTTTTAGGTTCTATGATTCACTGCATGTATTTTTTATTTTTAGGGTTTCGTACCTCAAAAGGAAAAAAAACGGAACCCTTATAGGATCACTCGTGCGTATGTCTGTCCGTCTGTCACAGCCAATTTGCTCCAAAAGTACTGGACCGATTGAGTTGAAATTTGGTAAACATATGTAGATTGGTAACCCACAGATGGACGCGTAAAGTAAATTAATGAATTCTGAACAAGGGGGCCACTTTTGAGGGGTAAACTGGAAAATGAAAAAAAAAGTTTCGCAAAGTGTGACGTGACAGATGTAATGAAAGGGGTTGTTGTAAGCATCTCAGACATATATTTTTAATAATTTTAGCAAAAACAGATTTGAAGTATTTTAAGAAAAAATACGAAAATTGACCCCTCCCCCCCCCCCACCCCCTCTTTTCTCCGAAACTACTAGGATGAAAATTCTGAAAAAATACATGGAAAATAGTTCCTCCCAGGGAAATTGAGGGCGACCCTCAAATTTTATAGGCGCGCGTGTAGTGATTTCGGTATTTTCTATTATAACTCGTGTAAATAAAGTGTAAAAAAAATAAAATATAGAAAGTAGACCTGATGATGAAGACCATAGATGACATATGGAACTCCTCAAGGATTGTGTCCTAAGATTTTTATACGATGCCATTTTAACCAGTTTTTGGAGAGGAACAAATGTTTGTATGGGAGCAACTACAATTAAAGAACATAAATACCCAAAAAAATGAGTTAAAGACGGACCTCGCTGGTGACAGCCGAAACGTTTCATACTAATTGACATTGAAGTATGACGTCACAGTTTGATATTCGTACTAATATTTGTATGGAAAATCAAGTAAATTGTAGTTTCGGTTGTGAAATACTGCGTTTAGGTCCATAGTTGTCGTGCAATTTTGTTTCTATAAAAGCGTAAGGATTCTATTTTATTTAAATTTAGTTTTGAACAATAAAAAAATGGATTTCCTTTGGAGACGTGGAGTGGTTCCCTTCACCGGAAAGGTGGTAAGAAGCCAAATGTACCTGGTAATCTCCCCTGGTTGAGCACGTGAGCGTGGCGCCTGTGTTGTTGGTGAACTCGACATGTCGCGGCGGCTCCTGCAGCGGCGGCAGGCGGCGGGGCTCTGGCGACGCACGCACTGCTGCAACAATATAAGTGGTCAGTTTAGTACGATTGTGCACCTTAGAGTTTTGGTGAACAAGGTGTGAAATCGTTCGGTACCCAAAAAACGGTTACATTTTATAGCGATACAAATGCGCGTATTACGAACGCGCGACTGCATCGCGACTCTAGGAATATTAAGTCATCGAAACTGTATCGCATTTGTATCGCTCCAAAAAGTCGCCGTGTGTAACCGCTCTAAATTGATATCTGTTAAAATTTCTGCATTTGACAAAATCTAAATACTGCCCTTCATATTCTATTCTTTTTAACAAGTCACTATACGCCAGGGAGGGTCACAAACTCCGAATATACATCAAATTAAACTTGAAACACCCTGTTTAGTATGTAAAAGTGATAAGTTTAATATCATATTATCAAAATGCCCTCTTTTTACATCATCCATCGCCGCTATCAGACATTATTTATACGATAGTGCGGCCATGAATTAAATTTTGTAAAACGAAGCCGTACAGTCAAAGTATGCTGTAAAGCTACCCCGCCACACTAACGTAGGAAAATAATATAAGAAAATGTCGTAAAAGTCTCATATTTAGTAACGGATGCCGAGCCAACGCCCCTTTGAGGCCGCTTTTAACGAATAAAATTTAGACTAAAAGTGGCAAACGAAAACTGGCGACGTTTTTACTCATTCAATATTTAACAAAAACCATTATTTGTTGCCAGATGGATTCACGCTTATAAAAAATGTGACATGAATAATTGAATAAGGGTCTGAGGAGTCAAAAATTGTGTTGAATTTGCGTGTCTTAAGCGCGGCCTGTCTTTTATGTGTCAATTTGAAAATGGGGAAGAATATTTAGAATTATTAACGCAACCTCCGGGAACAGTTGAACGGAAATTGCTCTACGGGACGCGACTAAGCCTTAAGTGTAATTACAGTAACCCAGTTAGTGATCGGTATGAAAGGCGGTAGTAGTTTCGCATACTGATGTGCCGACGGAATGTTTCCTAAATTGCGAAATTTTTCTGGAATTTAACATAGGAAAATTTCTGAAATTGGCTCATTTTTGTAAGAGAATTGAGATTTTCCATTTCCAAAATGGAAATTTCCTTTATTTCTTGTGAAAAATTCTTTCCGCAATTTGCACATCCGTTATTTCGCAGCACGAATGTGTGGACGCCGCGCGCCGTCTTGTGCTAGCCCTGTTGATGATTCTTGATTATCATTAATTACAAGTCCATTTATAAAGACAATCAATGAGTGCATTAATTTGAGATATCAGCCATGACGTCGGAACCAATCTCGTCGCGATAATAGGCAGATGCGCTGTCTGTTAGCTTATAGTTAGAGGAACCGCACCGCAGCGTCGCCGTTCGATTTCCGTTCAATCTCACGACAACCGCGACACCGCTTCTACCCTTTGTATGTATGTAGCTGTAGTGGCTTAATTATGTCCTATAGTTAGACCTGTCATCATTACGAAAGTCCAACTATTGAACGCTGAATTAAATCATAGGTACCGTCAGGTATGTTGATTCCTGCGTGAACATTTCTGATACGAGAAACATAATTTTTTTGTACGACAAGATCTTTTTTCAAGTCAAGAATAATATCTAACACTCAGGTGCCTACTAATGACATCCTTTGAAGCTATGAAAAAAAACATACTTCTAAGTCATTGCAATCAAGAGATTCAGCCGTATACTGCTTTGAAAAAACTCGAATAAGGTTAACTTGTAATTATTCATCGTTAAAAAGTAAAGAGTCTTGAGACAGTAGAAAAAGAGGCTTAAAAAGTAGGAAAAGAAACATTACAAAAAAAACCTTCCTCTCATTTCAAACATATTTTAGTCATGTTCCGCTGGTCGATGACGTAACGGATTTTACGCGCTCAGGTAGATCTAAATGTCAATCTTTGTATGGAAGAATGACAGTTGAATTGTCCTAACGCTCGTTCGAACCCCTCTGTTCTGGGACAAGTACAATCCACGTATCTAAAATTTTAAAGAAACGTTGTACAATATATATGTGTTTTGGATGATGTCAATAAACTAATCCCTATAAGTTTTACACCAGCATCAGATGTAGACGTACGGTGCCTTCAAAAAGAGCACCGCATCTTCCTTTCTCCGGGTTGCTATATAGGTAGAACGTAACAAGGCATTCGCTTCCTGGCTGCAGACTGTGAATTGTACACCGTGGTGAGGACGTACGAACTTTCACGTACAGGCGACAATGTCCTAGCTTATTAGCAATATTGCACATGTTTTAGTCTATCAACACTGCTGTTATTTTTTTGTCGTTCTGTGTTTTCTCTCTAGCAAATCAGCTCTAGTAAATATCTCTTTCTTTCTATCTTTTCTTTCAAATATGTTAATTATTATTTCCTTGAATTTCATTATAATTCGCCATTATCAACGCTGGTGTTTGTCATTAACATCATGCCTACATGGTGACATTTTTGGGTCAATTTGCAACATACCAATTGTAAAAACACGTATAAGCACGCGTTTCCGACATTTTCTATTTTATTATACTGCCTGGGTTGGCAAGGCTCTATAGGGCCTGCATACGTACTATACATATTGCCCTGCATACGTATTTGCGCCTACCAGAGGGGTAAACACGTAACGTTTCGAACGAGCGTTATGACAATTCAACTGCCATTTTCCCATACAAAAATTAACATTCAGTAGGTCAATCACGTAACGCAGTGTACGCGCGTCAGGTAAATCTAATTGTCAATTTTTATACGGAAAAATGACAGTTGGACTGTCCTACCGCGCGTTCGAAACGTTACGTGACTATCCCCTAGATCTACCTGACGCGCGTACAATGCGTTACGTGATCGACCAGCAGGAAGCGCTCATACATTATAATTTTATTTTAATGTTTTGCACGCGTTTACAGCGTCCTTCCGAAAAATTGAAATCTAATTGGTTACTTCCCGACTTGGCAGGGCGGGATCGGTAGGTGCGCTTGGTAGATACCGAGAACTTTCTGATACCACCCAGAATTCCTTACTTATAACTTTACGTTATACTGGCAGTATTATTTGCGCGGAAGCAGGCCGGTACGCGTACAGTACTGCTCACGCGCATCCCGCGCCATTCATTAATGCTTTAATTATTAAAGCACTCATTTAAATGTAACCGTGCAGTAAAGAATCTGTACTGACTTGGCTACACGGTCACCGATATTTGTGTAGGCATTTGAGTAGTGACCTTAGATTATTCGTCTCGTTGGCAAGATTCTAGTATCTCTAGGAATCTATGATTCTAAATTAAAGGTATTAGAAGATCTGAACGTTGTTAGCTGTAATTCTCCGAGCCAGTGTATCGCCGGAAGGTTTGGAGACTCCCGGAAATATAGACTGGCTTCTGCTACTCACAGTACACAGATGCATTCACACACGTGTTTGTGTTTGTGCGTGTTGGAATCGTCGATCATACGCATGATCTTGTATGCAATGCATGGTATTCATACACCACTTAGGGTTAGGGGGTCAATTAAACACAATACGTTTCGTATTTTAATTAGATTACAGTGTTTGTCGCGTGCTCGCTTCCACGAGCACCAAGCTGACGTGTAAGAACGGGTAGGCGAAACACATTGAAATCAAATCGGAATGCATAACGTTCATCTTAAATAGTCTCCTCTCCTCTTGATAACCATAATTCGCTTGCAAAAGCACGTCCGTGCGTAATACCGCGTGGCAGTACGAATCATGACGTAGACGTCGTAGATCGCGTAGCACCCATTTGTAGCGCATGCTACGAGGCTGTAGTTTATGCTACGGTTTCTGGGCTGCAATTCGGTTTGGAAGCAAGACGTATGACGGCTACAATATCTTTAAATGTTACTTGATACATGATGTTCCTTGTACCTTGAAAACTATGATAAGTATTTTCTATGAGCATTATAATAGTTTTATTGGAATAAGATTTCCCCCATTACATGGAGGCAAGGCGAAGCGGGGCATTTATTTATTTCATACAATTCACAGACATTTCATACAATGTGTAGTTAAATAATAATCATCATACTTTTGTTTTATAGTTCATTGTATGCAATTTCAACTTAACTATTGTCGGCGGTGCAAAAGCAGCATTTGAGATTTTTTCTGTTCTGAATACGCGTAGGAGGAAATTTTACTGTTGTTCCATATATGTATGTATTACTAGCTTGCGCCCGCGACTTCATCTGCGTAGACCCGGGATAAAAACTATCCTATATTTTAAGCCTGCTATAAACTATATTCGTGCAGAATTTCATCCAAATCAGTTCAGCCTTTTAAGCGTGATCACGCTTAAAAGGCTGAACTGATCCAAACATCCAAACAACTAAAAATACAGTAGGATAATACTTACGCCAAGTCTCCATGAGACACATTTTCGCATGGCCTTGATATATAGTCAGGATCCTTTTGGCGTTTTTCTCGATTGTATCATAAAGGAGTCCACTTTGGCAACTAATCTAATGAGTTTGCGTAGAAAATAGTTAAAAAAACTAATAGTATTTTAGTTTGCATTTAATAAGATACCTAGTATAAATAATTAATTGAATCCCATTCCGATCACGCACTACAAAACCAAACATCGACGATTTTTTACTACAAATTCCTAACGTTCGTGTTAACACGCTACATTTATCTCAAGCGAATACGATAAAAGTAGTTTCCACATTCCATAATATTAATATCCGCGAATGGTTTTCGTTCATTCCTCGCGGTCGTAATGTCATTGTATCTCATAAACATTTGCATAATGCGAGTCAGCATCGGTTGTTTATTCGGCAGATTTGCTGAACCAATGTTGTTTCTACAAGCAACTGCTGATTGGGACGTCGCTTAGGAATATTGCTGATGTGATTTATTAGAGGGTGTATTTTTAACTAATATTTTGGTAGCAGCCGAGTTATGTGTGTCTAACATTAGCAACTTTGGCTACGATTCCATTACTACATTTGGCGTTACTCATGCCCGTACCGCTAACTTCAAAAACTGTAGAATTAACATTCGCTATAATCTTGGACTAGACTGATGGGAATCGAAATTTATGGACACCACGCCACACCTACCTACATCATATTCCTCACGCGAAAACTTTAATGTATAAAACCCCAATACATTGAAGCAGGTAATTACAGAAACCCCGGCAGATAACAAGTAAAACCTGTCAGTTGTAGGTAACGAAATGGCGTGTGAGAGAGGCTTGTTGATAGTTGTGGTAAACCTATTTTGCCTGATGAATTTTCTCGAATTCATTTCAATTAAAAATACTTGGTAGTATTAAACAGTTGACAACCTCCATAGCACTAGCTCTTGTAGCCCTATGAAAAGGTGTGTGAAGTCGGCGATTGCTCATTAGCGGCACAATAGTGTTCCATACAAAATGACAAATGTCAACGTGGGTGTTGAGGCGTTTACACCCCTTTAGTTCAGCGAGGCAACACAATAGGGCGCGCACAATGCTTCTCGAACATAATGCAGTATACCGGGCATTTAGACCGCGCCACTTCACTGTGCCTGTATAAGGCTACTTATTATTGGGGTAGACGAACGTAGATTTTAGTTAAAGGGCATTTAGTTGCTTTAGTTATAGGTGAGATCAAACATAATTGAAACCTGCATACATATGTCAGTCCTACATTGTTCAGTCCGCCAACTTGATTTGTTTGCATAACTTTTTAACGGAGGTTTAGAATCCTTCCATTTCCGCCAAAACTTCGGTCTGCATTACAATACCACCTTAACCGTCACACTTCCATAGTAATATGGAATTTAAAGAATAGCGGTGGCGGTCAATAGTAAACTATACAATTATTGTTTAATTTACTACTGACCGCCACCGTAGGACGCACCAGTCTGTGAGAGGCTTTAACGTGGGCACACTCTATATAATATATCTTCACTGTCATAGAATGAGGTTTAAATTGATTATGATGACAGATTTCACGAAGCGCGTGCGTGCACGAAGTGCTTGTACGTCTGTTGTCAATAAATTAAACCTACGCTGTGCAAAGTTATAACAATACGATAAAGTTTGATGTGTACTTTGAATATGGTAACACACACCGACATTAGGCGGCGTATATGCCAACGATAGTTAACCATATTCTATCTCCTTCGATGCGAGAATTAACGTACGCTACTCATTTACCGCACGGTATCGCTTACCAGACAATCAGCTCCTAGTACCCTAGTTATCCAGGCCTGTTGCCGAAAGTTTTATGAGCAGGGACTAAGCGGTATTACCCGAACAGTCGCTAAACGAACTTTCTGAAAAGTTACGCGCCTAAAAAGTGGTTTCGATGCGAAGTACGAAACCCCTATTTTTAAGCCGTAATAGCGGGATGTTGGGGATGTTTAAGAGTTTAAGCTAAAGTTTTACTGTTACGTAGTCAGCCGTTTTATTTACTTAACGAGTATGGCGCCTTTTGGTTACAATATGTTAGACATAACCGTTTCATTCTACAAAAATTCATAGCAATATTTAAATGCAATTTATACGCAAATTAAAATACCCAAACACCTGTCATCGTCTTTTATATTTCCTAAAAGTTATTCTGTGCTAAAAGTCTCTAGGCAGATTATTTGTCAGCGCTGCTATGACATGTGACATATGATGTAATCTAATTCACACCTGCGAGTATTAAATTGAATATAGTTTGACATTTTTATAGACAAGTATAAGTATCTGAATCTATGACATTAGTTTACACAAGTATTTGTCCTTTATCACTTCATATAGGTACAGGGTGGGCCTTGTAACAGGAACAAAAAATTAAACGGCAAATTATTAAGCTTGTAAGCAATTATTTCCCAATTAATTTTATTAAAAAAAAAATATTTTTGATTTTTGTCTTTTTTAATAAAAAGTTACTTATATCAGTAAAGTAAAAGAGCACTCGTAAACTTAACGTGTACTCTTTTATAAGTAACTAACCACTTTATAAGTAACTTTTTATTTAAAAAAAAGCACAGAACTATCTACACAAAAATGCAAAAATTATTATGACTCACTAAGTACATGATGTTACCTCAAAATCAGCATTGACTACTGTGTTATGATCTCGTGGTGCCAAGATAGTTATACTTGGAGGTCATAATCATAACTTTAGATCAAAATTTCTCCGAATTAAAAAATAAATAAAAATTGGACACAAGGGGTACTGCAGATGCTCTAAGGAAGCGTCCTGTTAAATATTTGCTCCTGTTTTAGGGCCCCGGATAGAGTTATCTGCGTTCATTTCACTAAAATGTGGGCTTGAAAATGATATCTTACGAGTATTTACGAAGGATCTTAACACTTTCACTGCAAGGAACCCGCCGCAGTGGGCGCCTACAATGTAGCCGTTTTCCGATACATAGCGGAAAAACCATAGGATCCGTTACGAGCGTAGCGCGTAGCGATTCTTGGCACTGAACGTGTTAACCCAATTAGTGCCGTCTCTGCGTCCGGCCGGAATCTTAAGAATAACACCAAGAACCCGCTAGGTGGGCGTTCTGCTCGTAGGCGCATTTTTTACACCGTTTTCGCATGGGCTACGACCGTAGCGCTACGGAACCGTTGGCACTGAATGTGCTAAGCTTCTTCTTTTTTTAAATGGCGTGCTGGCCAAATGATCGACACAAATTTGCCAGTCTCAAGTAAAACGAGACACCCAAACACCTCTGTTAAAAATTAAAGTAGTTCTGATTATCTAATATTATTAAGTGCTAATCAAATCATTCAAAATAACAACATTCCACGGTATTCAAATATATTAGCCCTGTCTGTATCTACGCATAGACAAACATAGATAATTCCCGGCGTCGTACAAACACAGGTTTATCCCGCAAATATCCTCGCCGGCAGGGACAAAGACAAATAGGTCACGGAGGTGTGCTCAGAATGTCATCAGTGTGATATTGCGTCCTGCATTCCGCGCGGCACGCATTTTTATAACGCCCACTATCGGCTGGAAGACCGATATTAAATGTTTTCGCTGTTAGGTATTACGGGATTGATATCTAAAACAAATTTATAGAGGAAGCTATTTGAAGTTTAGGGATGATATAAGTGAGTGGAGTTACAGTTTATCAACCACTTCAAGGGGCAAGTTTATTTATTACAGTACTTTGGCTGTTTGATATTCTCTGTGAAAAAAAATAAACTAGCCTAATAAGTTTTAAAGACGAATTAAATAACTGCAAATGCTAAAGAAACAAAACCATGACGGACGTTTAATATACTTTTTGCTTTGTATCAAATGATTGTTATAGCCTAAGTAAGTTTATAATAGGAACCTGGCTAGCTTGTGTCTTTCTGAGATCATCGTGTGGGACATGTGATGGGACAATGTGTATTTTCCTACTCAAAAGGCATTTTAATAAAAGCAGTTAAAATTTGTAAAATACTCTAATACATACGGAGTCGTGGTAGATACCTACATCATCAATCCTAAGCACTATAGTGAGGTGCGGTCAAAGCTCCTAACTGTACCCATCTTCTCAATAACAAACAGCAAGATAATAGTATTAATAAAGCAATTTAGTGTTCTAACATTAATTATTCCGGTTGCACGATACTGAATAAGTAAAGTAATCCAGCACGTTTCAGTTTAGTAGGCCGCGGCGGGCAGCTGCCACGATGGGGCGTGACGTACTGCCTTCCAGCTCTAGAACCATATTTATTGTAGCTACTTATAACTGTTTACGTAGTCCATTAAATGGTCCACTCATCATACTGGTTTCATTTCAGATTTACATTTGCCGCGAGTACTCATTCTGACACGTTAGCGTGAATAAACTGAATAATCATTAATCACCAATTATTTGCAATGCGTTTTCATTTATTTGACTCCTGAAAAACATATGAAAACATAGCTTTGCACTGGATATTCACACATTCGTCTGACAAAATGTATCGCATCCCCTTCATGCACCATGTTTTATGTCTCGGTAATTCTCATTTTGTAATCTCTATGCTGGGGATATGTCACATTTTGAAAGTCAAGGAGTTTTAGAGAGGAAATTCGCTAAAATTCCCTACAAGCGATACCTAAAATGAAGCTCGTAGATGCAGAGCTCCATCAAAAAGTACATTTAAAAGCTAAAAAAGAATCAAAAGAAGCAAAGCGTAGGTTTTTGTTTACCCCGTCATTCATACAAAAGCACTTAAACAGGTAAGTGCGAGTCGATACGGAGGGTTGCATACCACCACATCCAATGACAAAAATATACGTATACCTACTTCGGTGGAATAATACGGTATATTCTACGTTCCACTAAAAACCCATGTAAACATAATACTACTCGTAACGTGTTACGTTGTGACATGTTATGTAAACAGACGTGCGTAAAGCGTGGGGATCAACAATCGATGGCGTCCCGCGCCCCACCACCCGCGCGCGGTCAGCCGTGAAGCGTCGCCGCTCGACAAATTACCGCCGTGCCGCTTTTATGGTGCCTTTCCATCGGCGACGTGGACCGATGAATGAAGTGAACAAATACTATCAGCAGGGAGCGAAACTATGGTGCCGATGACAGACGTCAAGCTACATACAGAGTGTTTTATCAAGACTATAGATACCTAATCAAATAGCAACTTATTCAACTTATTGGCTCTTTAGTTTAAGCATTTTGCATACTTCGTCATCCAGCAAAACATTTGTTGTGTTTACTTGAAGAAATATATTTTTTATAAGAATTGTATTACACAATTAAAATAAATCGTAGCGTTTTTTATATTTACATTATTTTTTGTATAAATACCAGACATGGTTATAAATAAACAATAATATTTATATTACCATTATTACATTATTAAGAATCATTGCGTTGTTGCAATGTTGTTTAAAAAAAACATCCTACATATATATGCGACTTTGCGTCATAATGATGTCACCGGCACCATAGTTTCGCTCCCTGACTATCAGCGATAAAGTTAATGACTCAAATTATTTTTAAGCGGTAAGTCTGGTGAACGAGTACAAAAATTATCAATAGCGTTGCTAGCCTCGACGTGGATACTTACCCTATGCCAGACTTACCGTTATGGTGCTCTTATGGGCGGAGCGAGGATTGAGTTAAAATTATACGCACACAAATCAAACTACTCAAATTACAGCTGCCGTGCAACTATTATGGATCTTTTTACCAGCGAGGCAGCGCGAGGGCTCAATTTATGTTATACAATTGGCCTTAAAATGAATGACTCAAATTAAAGGCGTATACCGCAACCCTTATGGTGCTTTTTCGCTGCCGAGGCAGAGAAAAGATTCAATTGACATCTCATAATCGCGGCGATAAAACAAATGACTATTTTATCACCAATTTAAGATTGTACTATTCTCATGGATTTATGATATATAATTTGTGTGCACATAGGTATATTTGATGACACAATATTATGCCATAAAATGAATAACAATCGAGTGTTTATAATACCAAATGCTAGCTTGACAAAACAATCTGAATGATATTTTACTTTCTGAGCATAATATTATACTACTTCTAGACTAAATAAGCGAACTAGAAATTGGAGAGCAGAATTATATATCTATAAACAATGATATTCTGTAATACAATGAATTATGTATTATTATGTTAGGCAGTTTAAATATTCATTAGCAAAATATAAACTTGCTCATTCGTTTGATGTTTGTCGGTTATAATCTGGCATTAGAGAATATATTTTCGTATTTATATTACTGTCAGATTATTTTAGTGTATACAATTTTTGAATTTAACATCATACGTCCCCCAATTTACCACATATCGCTGTGGATAGGTAAACGTCTGTCACGTTTTGACACAAGTAAGCAAGGGCAAGAGTGACGTCTTATCCATAGCGATAAGTGATAAAAATGCAACCATCATACTAAAGCTGTTTCTTTGTTGTTTATTTAACAGCATACGAGGGTGTCACATCAAAGCACTACGCCAGGCTTCTTTACCTATCGCATCGCTACGTGTACTAAGCCGTAACGCGTAGTAGCGTTTTTCCACTTTGTAGCGGAAATCGCAAGTAGAGGTGTGACACGTATGTGAGTCATTGGATTTGAATGGGCCAGGTATGCATGCTAATATGCGACGGACTACGGCGTAGCACTGTGAAAGGAGCTTCACTCCTTTTCTCAAAGAAACTTAACGCTACGAAAACACAGTGATTCCTTTCTTATGAAACGTGACCAAAACACTGACTCTTTCAGTGAAACTTAACGAAAAGTCACACAGAAAGAATTAATACGATCCACGCCTAACCGTCTCCGCTGGTACCAAATAATCCCGCCGTCTCGTTACTGCCAGTGCTCGGTGACCGAGGATTTGTAATGACCTCTCAGAGTTATTCACTCGCAGAATTGTAACTATAGGAATACTTTAAGTAAGTAATAGGTAATTGCTCATTAGCTAATATAATTTTATGACGATAGGATCGTTAGGTGAAATCATGCGTTGTACATATTCCCATTTAGTAAAATCGAGCCTCATTATTTCAGTAAATACTAAAGTCCTTAGCTCAAATATACTTAATTACTAGACAGTACCCTTTGTGGTTGACGATCATCTTACGTTGTGGTCCGCTGTTCGGGGGTCGATGCCGTAATGGTCTCTTTAGAACTTGGGAACTCTATTAGATGAAATGTATTCGATTTAAAGCAATTATACATTTACTGCGCTCATTTTGACAAGTAAAATCTTGGTCCGAAAATAGAAATAACTTTACTGCACAGGAAAATCGTCACTACAAATGTAGGATTTCCTAGAAGTGAGTCTAAGGATTTAAATGAAGGGTTGACATTGTGACAAAAGACCAATCTCTGGCCAAAATGGCACATAAACAACCAATAATAATAAAAGGTCATAACGTAGCTATCACATCGACTAGTTAATTAACTCGTTAATGTGTCCGGTCGATATCACAGTCACTCCATGGCTAGGTTATATCACAAGTGAATCTTGCATTGTATCTCATCATAATAAATTGAGAAACGTATGTATATTATAGGCTTGCCCCGAACGGCAAGCCTGTATAACTAGCGCAGACTACAAGTGTCAATATAATTTCAATCTATTCGTATTATGTTTAGTTGGAACTTCGGTATTGTAACTTGTACTAACGTTCTATTCAGTTACGCGCCCATATGCGCGGTTTTTATGTGTTAATTTCTATTATGAAATTAACATTTTCGTTTTAGTAAATCCGAGTCTTAGTTACGTTGCCATGGTACTTGTTGAGACTGTACCCATATAGTTTTAAGTCCACATGTACACATGAAACGCAATAAACTATTTCAGTATGAGTTTGCACTACGTCACATTTGTATTGGATCATGAAAAGCACCCGCTGTTTTCTTCTACAGGTCGTGTTTGTCGATTCAGTTAATAACCATTTTTCAATTTTTTTTGAATAAACAGGATCGTGTTTTTTGCAGCGCACAGGACCACTAGTTTTTATTTATGTAGTTGAACATAAATACCGCGAAAGTCATCCTCTAAGATTTTTGCTCCTTCTCCAAGCCACACCCGGTATATGTTGCCGACTGAACTGATATCACAGGAGATTATTAGACAATAGCCGTAGATAGTTCTAGAAACGGCTCATTAGTGCAGTAAGTCTCTGTCTCTGGTCTCGACGACAGCCATTTGTGCCACGTCCCACCCATTAGTCCCGGTCCCAGCCCTGATATTATAATAGGAACGAGTTGAGGTTTAGTGAATAACCACGCGGAGTGAATGTGGCGTGTTATGTAGGTGATGATTGTGACTTACGAAAATAGTTGGCTATTTTTCCACTAGTAATAAGCTAGATTTAGATTTTTATCATTTCACTAGATTCCGCTCGCGACTTCGTCTTCGTAGACCCGGGATAAAAACTATCATATATTTTAATCCAGGCTATAAACTATCTTCGTGCAAAATTTCATCCAAATTGGTTTAGCCATTTAAGCGTGATTGAGTAACAAACGTCCAAACCTACACATCCAAACCTCTAAACATCCAAACATCTAAACATCTAAACGTCTAAACATTTAACCTCCAAACATCCAAACTTTCGCATTTATAATATTAGTAGGATAATCATAATATAAAATAACCATTTCGCATTTATAATATACCATGGTTTTATAATATAAATTAAAGGTAGCATAATCTACATGAATTTATATCATGATCGTCAAAAAGGATATGAATTGTAATGAAATGTCAACTTATATAACATTCAAATAAAGTCATAACTAATTATTGTCCATACAAAAATAAATATACTTACGTCGAAGTTTATATATCCAGCATTTCATACAAACCTTCCTAGCTTAAAAATATATTCAAGTGTTTAGGAATCCTTTTAAATTATTAAGGATATTTAATTAAACTTTAAATTAAAATTTCTTAAAATTATTCTTTAGTGTTCGTAATTTTCAGGAACAAGATGGTAATTTTTTCTTGCCTTATATATTAATTTTACCTAGGTACTACAAAAATGAGTAGCTAGAAGTAGATGTACTTAATACAATTTACTTTAAAAACAGTTTTAACCGACTTCAAATCAGAACCGAAATCGCTACAAGTATGCCTACGAGTATAAAATTTGAAGAGTTGAGAACCTGCTCCTTTTTTCAAGTCAGTTAAAAAATCTTGCAAGTTGATTTTCACCCAGTTCCATTACTCTTATTGATTTGTAACTTTGCAAGTAAGTATGTATAACATATATGACAAAACAATAATGTGGTGGTAAGTTGATCTGATGATGGTGCCAAGGTGGAACTTTTCAATGGTTAACAGTAAAACCTCGAATGCGCACGGATTAACAATGCCACTTTTTAGCTTATTTGTGTCATTTGCCATTTGTTAGTCTACTTAGGTGTCCCACTGCTGCTGGGCAAAAGGACAAGGGGCCCCTGGAATGTCATGACTCCCGTATCTGCACTTCTTCCGGCCAATTGTCGAGAAAAGCGTCTAAGTCATCCCGATAATACCATTATAAAAAAAAAGATTTTCATTTTATGCACATAGCCTGTAAAATATTATTCACGTTGAGGTTTCAATTAATTATTTATTTCGTGTTATTGTGTTGTATTATGAGTTTCGTATATTGATATGTATGACAATGAAAATGAAATTGTTGTGTTTTTAATTAACACATGTGTGTGCTATTGATACCAGTTACGAGTGGGCAAACGTGGAGAATCAATCAAGTGCTAACATAATAATGATTTAATCGTATGGCAAATGCCATGACTATGATAAGGATATGAATTTAATTAAATAATTAAATTCAAATCCATATCATCAGAGTACCTAATGGATTCCACTCAATAATCACGAATTCATTACAACAACTAATGTACCTCATATCAGAATTTCATACATATGTGAGATTAAAATTAAACATTCCCGTTTGGGGGTGAAAATCTGCCGGCCATTACCCGCACCTGGCTTTAACGATTAATTAGCCAATTTTTTACCTTGTTAGGGTTCCGTAGCCAAATGGCAAAAAACAGAACCCTTATGGATTCGTCATGTCTGTCTATCTGTCTGTCCGTCCGTATGTCACAGGCATTTTACTCGAAAACTATAAAATATATTTGAATAAAATTTTGAGGAAAGGTGTATTTTGTTAGCCGCTACATAGTTTTGTAATTAAATAACAACAAAAAAAATTTTTTAGGGGTGCACTCCATAAATAAAACTGAAAGTCAATTTTTTTTTCATTGCAAGCCCACGTGTGGCACATCAATCGATAGGCCTTTCAAAATAAATATAAAGTTCCTCAGCAATTTTTTTGATTAAGTGAATAGAGTCGGAAATAATCGCCCCGATAGTCACTAAAATTGTGTCCCCCTCTAATTTTTGAACCGTGTATTTTAAAAATATGAAAAAAAAATCTGCGAAAATTGTTTTGAACAAGATCGGTTCAAAGGTTTTCGAGATATTTCTAAAAAACGGCCTTCCTTAAAGAAAAGGACGTAAGTGCCATAAGATTTCAATAACGATACGACCTTTTTAATAGGCACGGAACCCTTTGTTGTGACACGCACTTGGCCGCTTTTTTTGTAAACCTGTAAAACGCGCGTTTTTATGAAATTTCACTGTAAAATATTATTTCCTAGCCTTTTTATAGAGGCATTTTCATTTATTTATGTCCCTTTAGCGAATATTTACGGGCCCGCCTCAAAACCGAACGTCAATGTCAAACGCATACGATTCGTAACAAAACCGGCAGCTTAGACTTGTACAATTGACTATGGACTTAAACAACACTTTTTACCACATTCCATAACATTAAATTTATTACGGATTAAATTCGTCTACGTATCTTCGTTTATCTAGGATATCCAAGGGAAATATAGTACTAGTTTGACCCATTTCGATCATTAAGTGATTTGAGTGGATTGCAAAAAAATTGTACATAGTTAAGAGCTTTAATCTAATCTATGCTTTAATTTTTTACAGTTTCGTGACGGCAATTACCCATATAAAATATATGGGTAATTGCCGTCACGAAACTGTAAAAAATATATGGGTAATTGCCGTCACGAAACTGTAAAAAATATATGGGTAATTGCCGTCACGAAACTGTAAAAAATTAAAGCATAGATTAGATTAAAGCTCTTAACGATGTACAATTTTTATGCAATCCACTCATTTCCAAACATAACAATCCCACTAAAAACATTACATGTAAGTGATTGCCAAGACCCCCTTAGCTCATATATAGCTTTCAGCGTTAAAACTATATCAGATCGCAAGTAGTTCCAAGCTTCCTACTCCATACGGCTTAACTCTACCGGCCACGCTCTACAAATTCTACTGCTTGCCTTTATACTAACACTTTCCGACCTTTAATGGGTTCTACGGATTCTGTTGTTCTTTTCATATTGTATTAGCAATTTAATAATTACACGTCTAGAGATGTGTTTGTCTTTATGGAGTGTGTAGGTTCTGTTTTCCTTTAATGTTTTAGCCTGAGTTTCAAAGAACAAATCAAGATTAATTGGAAACAAATTATAATAGTAAAAATACTACGTTCACAAAGCAAAGCGAACACGAACAAAATCTTAACCAGGTGCATATTTCACAGGGTACGTCGTTTTAGTTTAATAATTTGGAGACCGCACAACCACCATCTCGGCGGCCTGGGCTGGAACCCCTCGACGTTCGCCCGCCACCGTTCCTGCTCGTCATCACAGCCGGCCCAGCGTGACCCCCCGCTTCGTACCGCCGCCGACCAGCCAGGAAAGTACTGGATCTACGGCGGCCAATCTAGATGGGGCATATACCACCAACGAATCTTTCTTGTAATTTACGGGACTTGTCGTTCCGAATAAATACTTTTTGATGATGACTTGGTAGTGCTCATTTACCACCCTCTATCATACGTCACACTGGCACATAGTAAAAATACTGAGATATTTTAAATATTTTTATTTCAGCTACTGATGTACAGTCGACGCCAAAAATATGTTTCACTTTTGCACCTTATTCCATTGCAATAAGGCGAATAGTGTAAACGTATTTTTGGCGTCGACCGTACGTACTTGATTTTAGATTTAAGTGGTTTATTAAGGTTTTACTGTATTATGAAATATAAAAGTTATGGCTAAGATAAATTAGTGAGAAATGATTCAAACTCCTAATATTTCATCAAAAAGAGTCATTATCCTCAAACTGAGGATTTAATTACTTAAAATCGGGCTTTTGACCTTTCCTTCTAAATTCAATATCATTCATTTTCTTGTGCCGCTGGTTTTGGAATTTTGTTTTGAAATTCATTTTCAAATTCCATTGTGAAATGCCATGTTTGAAATATCTGAAGAATATTATTTCATTCACTACTACTCTACAGTGTCGACAGTCAAGAGAAACTTGGAATCGAATACATAATTAAGTTGTAGAAATATCCTGAAACCATATCTAGATGCTTCACTTTCATAAAAATCTACGATGAAAAATGTTTAGCGTAAACAATTTTACTCAGCTACGAGCTTCTGTTATTTGCAGTAAACAAAGGCTACAATTTCGTCCAAACTTTAACTCAATATACACTTACTTTATATACTTTATACAAGGGGACAGAGCAGCCTAGACTGGCAAAAATAAACGCAACCGACCCGCGCTGGCCGCACCTGTCTATAATAATTGACCTAATTTACTTTGAAGAGGCTACCTCATGCTGAGGGTACGCAAAAATAAAGTTAACTAGACTAAAGTACAACACAAATACAATGCAAATTGGGAGGGTTAGGTTAGAAATACTGTGTAAAAAAATCAGCAGTCAATTCGCACTGTTAAAGTTATTTACTTCTTGTAAAAAATTCTATATACCTATCTACTTATTTAATTTAATAGGCTACGAACACATGGACAGTCTAAGCATGCGCTTATTTTCTACCTAGACTAAGACACATTTGGATGGTACACAATATTATATTTTTTTGTATGTGTACAGCCTTCCTTACTTTTCGGTATTCTTTAAAAGGTCTTAAAATTTTAAATTGTCTACCTACTGTCTATAAAATATCAAAATAAATCTACAGCCTTCCTATAGTTTCATGATTTTTTTATACAACTCTTTCCACTCCCAAGGACCTTTTTAACTAGAACTAGTATTAAAATGTAGCTTGTGAAAGGAGAACTGTGGCAAGATTCTCCCAGAACAAAAGAGCGAATAAACGAAGGCCGCGGAAGTTGGCCGGTAGGTGCGCTGTAAATAAGTTCACCGGCTCCTTTGCCTAATGGTCCATTGTTGTCGAACTTGACTTGTTTTCTGGGAGTAATGCGTCGCCCTAACTTTATTAAAGAGGCTATTTGCAAAGTTTATGGAAAAGGGGATTGGTTCGGATTTCGGGTAACATTTTGTAGGATTTTCGCCTGCGATTTCCGAACAAAATTGGCTATTGGCTGACAATAGGCTGGCGCTAAACACAAAATCATCAAAAAAGATTTACAATAATAAACGAGCGGCCGACAGAACTGTTACTTACTTGCCCAGGCAGGTATTATTTCTGGACGAAACTCCAAGAAGAATTGATTGGAAGTTTTGTTTATGCACCCGTTTTATAAAACTTGGTCTTTTACAACAGATATCGGAATTATAAAAGAAAGAGGGCGGGAAAAGGAAACTTCAGGATAATAAGGAGTAGATCATTCAATGTTTTGAATTTTTATTAACTTCATTGGTAGGTACGTAGGTACAATAGGGTATTTTCATCAATCAAAATTAAATTATCAAAGAATTATTTTTATATAGTTTTTACCATTTTGTTATAAAATCGTAGTTTTATTATCTGTATATGTCACGTGACCGAAAACGCCGACAGCCATTTTTTCTCGTTAGTGACGTCAGTATAGCAACAAGTTTTCGTTGTAAAGGACATGCACATTTGACATTTCTATGTCTTAAGGTCATTCTGCTCTTATGACGTCACGATAATGGCTACTGCCTTTTGGGCGCGATTATAAATCGTTAAAATTTTAACCATTTTTTCTTTGCATAAAACGATATAATTTTGAGGAATTAAAAATACTAGTTGACTCGAATTTATACGAACATTTTAAAATATAATTTAATAAACTGGCCAAGTGCGAGTCGAACTCGCGCACGAAGGGTTCGTCATTATCTATAAAAACGAGCAAAAAAAATCAGATTTGTTGTATGGGAGCCCCCTTAAATTTTTTTTTATTCTGTTTTTTAGTATTTGTTGTTATAGCGGCAACAGAAATTCATCATCTGTGAACATTTTAACAGTGTAACTGTTCATGAGATACAGCCTGGTGACAGACGGACGTCCTATTACTAAGACTTCGCTGTCGGTCCCGTTTTTTTACGGAACCCTAAAAAAATGTAAAATAACCTAGTAAAAGGAAAAATTATAACTATCATTTATCTAACATACTCATAAATATCTGTCACACCAGCAAGTTTGTGCGTCTTACCTGAAGATGCAGCACAAACTTGCTGGTGTGAAGATCGTATATTTTTTATTAAATAACCTAATCCACAATCTAACAAAGAATGGCGGCCAATTTCTAAAATCCAATCATGTTTGGAAATTTTCGCTACCGTATTAAGTTTGAAGTGTACGCTTGGCACACGTTTACAGAGCTCGTCTGTTTACACTGGTTATTAAAAACGGGGAGCATAGCTAAAACAATGCTACCAGCTGTATATAGGCAAAAAACCCTGGCATAAAACCTGCAGACCTGGTACCGAGTAGTCGGTGGATGACAGGGTCTACGCACTAAAAACCCAAAAAATTTAAAATTATCGCACTCTCGCGCTTTGCTATTTCTAGCTCATCCTGAGTCGGTTTTTGGCCGTCTTCCTTGAGGTCGTTACTCGAGAGCCCGTGTCATGGAGAACATACGCGATCCCGATGACCCCTTTCACCTTTCACCACAAGCGTTGGAGACCGTAGACATATGCAATCTATCTCCTCGCTATATAAAACCTGACCAGAGAGTGGTGTCTACTAACTATTAAATGGCTATAATTTTACCCATCAAATTAATTGTTAATTTATTTTATACTAGCTTCCGCCCGCGACTTCATCTGCGTAGACACGGGATAAAAGCTATCCAATATTTTAATCCAGGCTATAAATTTTCGTGCAAAATTTCATCCAAATCGGTTCTGCAGTTTAAGTGTGATTGAGTAACAAACATCCAAACATCTAAACATCCAAAGATCTCAACATCCAAACATCTAAACATTCAAGCTTTCGCATTTTTAATATTAGTAGGATTATTAGGAAGTAGGATAGGATCTGTATGTATGTATCTCGACAAAAAAAACTGCACCTTGGCGAAAATTCAATCAAGCTTCACGCAGACGCCAGTCTCCGCACCGGCATGTTGGTAATCAGTCATTCACTCCACTTTTTTTACCCTACAGCGCTTCGCCTATTGCCTGCCATGCTGCCACTGCCACTTCAAATTCAATTTCCACTCTAGGCATGGGTAGAGTGTTACTCGCGTCCGTTTCAAATCCTTTGTAGTCCTCTTGTGACCGATTTCATTAAAAATAACAAATTTATCTGTTTATTTATTTATTATACACAGTAAGTATACAGTTCAGAACTAATGCACTTACAAGCTAGGATAATAACTAATTAAAACAAAATGGAATACACATGCAAAAATGACACTTCATCATATTAAATCCACCAATCACAACTCTTTCAAAAAACATTTCTCTTTGCTATCAACCAACCAGAATATCTAGAAATGATAAAATCAAAATAAAATCAAAATTTCAGATGATAAGAAACATAAGAAAAAGTTGTATAAAATCGTATAAAACAATCAGTGAATATGTCGGCATCTTCGCGCTGAGTGAGCATCATGTGCAGTAAAGACAGAGGTCACGACTACTAGTAGGCGCATGTCTCGCGTAGCGCGTGCGAGCAGACGGCCGCTGCAGCACACACATAGACAAGAACAGTATACAATATCTTTATAACAATTGGAGTTCTATGTTCGACCTAAAATATGCATGCAATATAATTAATAATTGCTTTTAAGTATACAAAAATTATAAACTATTTAACGTAAATGTCACAATGTTTTAACACAGCCCGCGGTGGCACAGCCCGTGGCGCCAACGCCCCGTCAACATCCCGGGGGATCCTTGAAGGAACCACCAACCTCCAACACCGCTGGAGAATCCACTTTGTGATGGACAAGATAGATAATGGACTAAAAGCAGTCATTTCCTTCTCAGTCCTAGTGTATCTGGTCCGACCATATATACCCGAAACGAAGATCTAGACACGCGGCAGCGTATCCAGCTAAGTTCAAAGCCAAAAGGATCTGGCGATAGAAGCATATAAGAATCGGTAGTATCCATAGGCTTTTTTATATAGCCAGGGAGCAAACTTGCGTTGTATTTTCTTGACCATTAGGGAAAATTTATCTTCGCAGGGATCCCAGAAAAAAGCACCGTACTCCAACTTGCTACGTACGCAATAGAGAACCTTAGCCACCTTAACAAGAAATTCTTTCGAAATCCTCATGACGAAACTCAAGACTTTGCTAGCCTGCTCGCATATACTGGTAACGTTTAGCATCATTAATAATTATTGATGAATTGCATCTAAGATGCCATCAACTTAATATTTTTAAAGCATTTTGATTATTTTAATTCAAATTCAAAATAGTTTATTTGCTAAGAATACATAGTTTACACTGGATGTACAAATTAATTGGTCTCATGTATTCAGCCTGTCTATAGGCGTGCAAATCTTAACACATTAAGTACATACTACATTCAAATTATTATTAATACATTACAAGCTATTCCATTACAATACTTATACATATGTTTCTTAATCTAGTTTATTAACTTAGTTGTCAAGAAAGGTTTAGGAGTTAAGGGAAATAGTTTAGTGGAGGAAATTTGTTATACTTAAGTATAACTACGACCACGATTAATTGCATATTTTTTACAAATGCGACGTGATTTAATTCCAATTCAAAATACGAGTAGGTACAGTCAGCAGCAGAAGTTGCTAAGCATTCCTAGTGCTCAAAATGATCTACACACGGACTCTAACATCAAGGGAATAAGGATCTGTGTAGTTCATTTTGACCGTGTTATTTTGCTTAGCTACTTCCTGTACTGTACCTACCTATAAATCTACATATAGGTACATCTACAATCTACAACTTACAATCTACAATAAACAATATACAATCCTACTTCCTACTATTCTACTAATCTTATCCTACTAATATTATAAATGCGAAAGTTTAGATGTTTGGATGTTTAGATGTTTGGATGTTTACCTATAGATGTTTGTCACTCAATCACGCTTAAACGGCTCAACCGATTTGGATGAAATTTTGCACGAAGATAGTTTATAGCCTGATTTAAAATATAGGATAGTTTTTATCCCGAGTCCACGCAGACGAAGTCGCGGGTGGAAGCTAGTCTACATTATTTCCTAAAATAACTCTGGCCTGCAATGTTTTTCCGGATAACTTACATATGCATGCAGCTACTCAGAGTTCTTTACACTCCTGAACCTGATTCCGCCGAGAAACATACTTGAATACTAAAGTTGACTAAGTCCTCGCGCGCTCGCCGCCAAGTCCAACTCCAATAAGACGTGCAACTCCCAGCTACTTTCCATACAAGGTCGTAACTGATGGGGTTGTCGTGCTGGAATCCGCCATTTTGTAGAAACGAGGCTACAGCTGCAACTCCGTGCAATTAACAACACTGTTTGAGATTGGAGTAGTTGCAATACTTGCATTAAGTTCTCATAGCACATGTTACAATAGTAAAACCCTGTTGAATCGTTTGATGTGAAAATAATTTCTTCAAATTGACGCCACATGTAAGTCTGAACTTCAAACATACCGATTTTTTTGAGTTGAAATAAGTGAGTCGCATTTTTGGGAGGGGAACATCTGTGATAATTTAAAATTACATTTTACTTTTTTTATAAAAACTATAACGGTGACAAACAAACATAGGACCTGCGATAAAAATCAACCCCTCACTCTCGACATAGCGCATCCTCGGGAGCTCTGGCGTCCTTACTCGACAACAGGAACATATCACATACCTACAACAGGAACACATCACATACTTACTCGACAACATGAACACATCACCTACCTACAGAGCAATTAGTACTGTTATTGGCTGTAAGTATTATATGTTTTTATTTCTAGCTATTGTATGTTTGAGATAATAGCGACAGTTATTTCAATAATACCACTAAGAATAACTTATATAAAATAAACCTGCACTTTCCTATATTACCACGTGTAATTGTGGTCGTTTATGCCGTATATTTTGATACTCGCAAAGAAATCAAAAGCTACCAAATATTTCCCGTTGACCTTAGAGTCATGAATGTGCTGTAGCACAAGTACGCGGGAATTAATCCAGGAGTCGTAAATTTGTAATAACATCACTCTGTTTATGGCTATTTAAAACTTATTTGCAGTTGCAAGTGTGCGACTCACCGCGACCTAAGTAATTTTTAAATAAATACATAGACAAACATATTTACGTTTAGGTTTGTGCAGTAATTATCTGACTAAGATAATCTTTTGACACATTCGTTTCATTATTTACATCCTTTTGTTTGCTTATGTTGCCATTAATTAAGATGGAAAGTTCCAAGGGGTATACTTACTTCATATATAATCATCACGTCATCCGGCATCCTTCACGTACATACCAGTAGGTATTGTTTTATTTATTTTCCAATTACAATACTGAAACATAATTAATTCTTTGTTCGTTCAGCAATCGTTGAATACCATAGACGTGCCCTGTCGGAAGCCACATTCAATAAGACGTCTCATCGCGATGCAGTAGTTACTCGTGTGCATTTAGCAACACCCTTCGAGACTTGAAAAGAAGCAATACTTTGCATTTACTTCCCATATTTCTCTTCTATGCAACGAAACCTACGTGACATTTTGTTTCAAGGTATTATTTTTATATTGACTTCTTCGCGCTTATTTAACTGAGCTGCTTTTGCTAACCATGATGTAAAGTAGAAACCCGAGATGAAACTTGAGCAAGATACCCGTTACTTATTTAGTTTAAAATTTATAGCACAGTGCCACAAAGCATTTTTTACAAGCAACCATTGGTCCAAATAGACACTTACTAAGGTAGGATACCAGTTATGTCTAATATTTTAGTATGTATCGAATGTTGGTTTTTTTGTGATTCAGTAATTTTTGGGCAATAATGTCAGTTTCCGGACGCCCTTCTTCTGCGAAGCATCTACCGAATGTATTAAGCTCAGTTCAAATAGATTCAGATATGAACATTCCAAATGCACACATTATGTTTTACAAACCGTAGTCGTACCCATGTTAACACCACTTACTGCAGCCTGGATATGCATATTTTCTTCGTAATAAATTTGAGAATGCAATGAAAATTGCGGGAGGCGCGAAACCCTGACACAAGAGCTATGAGCATAATATATTTGTCCACTTTCAAAATTCCCAGCTAAAACAATGGGCGAAGATTGGACGAGTTCCAGCCGATAACTTAAAGGAGGTCAAACTCACTTTACTTCCTTGATTTACAATATTTTTCCATCATATTTTTAGTTCATGAAATGATGTGTTTTATTATGCTAGTAAAGACCAGATAAGACGATAGTATATTTTTTGTCTTGCGCTGCTTGCGCCGCATATCGTGGTTCTCTTGACGTACATTATAATTTCGGCACACAACTACATAAAGGGGTACTGCTCCTACTAGAATTTAGTCAACCAAAAGGGATGAGTAAAATATTGTTGAACATAATCTGAAGCACTCCTGACTTGACAACTCGGTTACATACAGCATTCTCAGTTCCCCTTATCTTTGCTGAGCTCGGAGTAAATTCCATGTCGCTCGGATCCTATCGGGCGGTAAGTTTTCACTTTTGTCTCCGAGTAAACAGAACAGAGTTCGTTTGTAGACGTGTCCTTACTGTAATTTAGTCTATTTGTAGTTTCTATAAACAGGAAGGTTGGTTGAGGGAAATGTTTAACTTTATGTTGGTCGTATAAGGTCTGAAGATTAATTATGACGAGATATAGGTACAGGGTGGGCCCTGTAACAGGCGCAAAAAATTAAACGCTAGATTATTGAGCTTGTGAGCACTTATCTCCCAATTGGTTTTAATAAAAAAAAAGAAGTTTACGTGTATTATTTAACCTTTTGGAGTGATATAAGTAACTTTTTATGTTTCTACACACTTACGATTGTAAGCCAACGTGAATTTGCAAAAGTTTATCAGAGATATTCCCAAGAAGGTGCGATCAAAAGCTAACTTGTAATGTACATTATTCAAAGTTAGGTAATTCTCCAATATCGTCGCATTTAAAGGATGCAGCGACTTACTTGCTCGACACCTTATCAGAATTGCTTATGCCACTCCAATATGCAGTCGGAGTTGTTACACAATACCGAGACAAAATTTGACTTCCCGTAGTACAATCTTCACTCCGTAGCAGCCAGGATTCGAAGACAGTGGGGAAACGGTGCATATTGTACATTTACACAATGAATATACATTAGCTTGAGCTGCGGGCTGCCCTCTGCTTAATTGGGCTGTGTATATACTCTGTTTTAATAAAATGCTCGGCAATTTTAATTAAAAGCATTCCGCCTTTAATTTTCCAATATTAAGCAATAGGTACAAGGCTTTGTGTACCTTTTTAAAACTTAACGCAATAAATCACAACATTCAGGTTCATTAAAATTAATTACAATATTTAACGATCCCTTCATTAAGTTCTCTTTCAAATACATATTTCCGGTTTCAAAATATTTAAGTGCCTTCGTTATTCGTGAAAATTTGCTGCTTCGCACTTACGAAATTTCAATTTAACTAAGAAACAAAATACCTACTTACACAAAAGTGAGAAAAAGTAAGTCAGTGTGGCGGCCGTTGGCTGGCGGCGATCGGGCGATATCAGTTCTGAGAAACTTCCAGAAGTTTCGTCTCGCGTAGTCGGTAAACATTTCCCCTCAATGAATTTATGTTAAATTAAGTACTACTGCAATTAACTTCGAGGTTCCGTTTTGCAGTGCACCAACAAGCAAGATGTTTGCCATGATTTTCATTTTTAAAACTGTAAGGACCAAAAATATATGGCATTATTCGTTCGCTTTCATAACGAATCCATATTTCCGAAATATTATGATCTAACCTACGTAAGCTAATTGGAGCGTACCTGCCGGATTAAAACTTGAAACAACATGTCCCTAATCAATCGTTACACGGGAAAACACTTTATAAAGCTGCCCTAAAATTCAGAGGAAATAGAAAAACAGGCATAATGGGATATTTATTTTGTTCAATTTGGTTTTATTGGGTAATTCATTGCCGGAGGATAGCAGCTCGGGCGGAATATTTGCCAAATCCCGAGTGTGCGGCGTTACCCCGGAGTTTGGTGTTCGAACGACTTTTTATTACACGACCTTTACATACAAATGGGGTTCGGAAAGAATTACTGTTTCATTAGGGGTAAAGAGATTTTTAGGTATTGAAGGTAATGGATGATATCTTGTTTGGATTTGCTTTGTAAAATTTATAGGTACAATACGATATAAATAAATGAAACACGGCTTACTTAGTTGCATTTTATAAGTTAAAACTAGCTGCCCGGGTTGAAGAATATATTTAATTCTAACCTGGACGTAAAACTGGAAAGGAAAATGATGGATTCGGTAATTACACCTACTACACTATATACGGCTGCCAAACATGGCCACTAACAAAATAAGAAACACATAAAGTACAGGTTTTCCAAAGAGCAACCGAAAGGGGTATGCTCGGACTCATCCTACGCGACAAAATAAAAATAATGTCATTCGGAAAAAAACTAAAATCATAGATGGCATAAAACTCATATGTGAACTAATTTTAGAAGTCGGCTGGGCACAGCGAGAACTAAAGATGGGCGCTGGAGCAAAAAAAAATCTTCATTGGTATCCGCGCGAAGGGATGAGGGCGCGCGGCCGACCACGCCGACGACGACGCGACGACATCGTCACCATAGCGGGCGTCACCTGACGAGGCTCACCGCCGATAGGAACGGAATGATTGAGGAGGCCTATGTCCAGAAATGGACAATCCAGTACACAGTATATATATGAGGTATTAAAAAAAACGGACATATTTTTTTATGAAACTGTATGGAAATAAATGGCTATTATTATTATTTATAGATTGAATAGCAAAAGAAAACATTGCTTTTTATAAGTAAACTAGATGCCCGAGTGGCGTCGCCCGCGTATTGCAAAGAACGCAGGCAAACCCACGGGATAAAATATAGGATATAAATATCCAGAAACTCCATTTTAAACGCAGATGAAAAAAAATTGAACTCGTATAAGCGGTTCCGGATATTCCCCAAAACATACAAACTTATAAACTTACAAAGCTACAATCTCACTAGGGCTTCCAATCGCGGAATTTATTACTACTACAATACGGGATCCCGGTATTGTTGCACTAATAAATCCCGGGATTGGAAGCCCTGAATCTCACACACACTTCCTTTTTAGGGTTCCGATACCTCAAAAGGAAAAAACGGAACCCTTATAGGATCACTCGGTTGTCTGTCTGTCCGTCTGTCACAGCCGATTTGCTCCGAAACTACTGGACCGATTGAGTTGAAATTTGGTAAACATATGTAAATTGGTGACCCAAAGATGGACGCGTAAAGTAAATTAATGAATTCTGAAGAAGGGGGCCACTTTTGGGGGGTAAACTAGAAAATTAAAAAAAAAAGTTTCGCAAACTGTATTGTGTGACATATCAAATGAAAGGGGTTGTTGTAAGCATGTCAGATATTTTTTTTTTATAATTTTAGCAAAAACAGATTTGAAGCAATTTAGGAAAACAGACAAAAATTGACCATTCCTCGCCCCTTATCTCCGAAACTACTAGGATTAAAATTCTGAAAAAAAATATGGAAATTAGTTTCTTGCCTAAAAATTACAGGAAAACCTATAAGAAGTTTGAGTATTCAAAAACACTTATAAAATTTAGATTATATACGGAACCCTCACCACGCGAGTTGAACTCGCACTTGTCCGGTTTTTTAAACTGTTACTAATCGTAATAAAAACTACATAATGTCAGTCATCCATTTTGTTGAATTTGACCTGAGGCGCTTAGAGTAAAGACCCTTCGGCATACAGCCACGATTTAAAATCACAGTTAAAAATATTTTACATGGACACTAAATTGCTACATTTAAGTTTTTACATCTTTACATCATTCTGTTAATCATATTTTATTCGTGTTTTTACGTTTAAATTTATTTATAAATACGTTTTGAAACATCGTGTTTGAGTTAAAACCTCCTTGCTTTATAACTGAAGTAAGAGTGACAGATACAATTTAAGAAACAAACCATTACGCCCATGTGTGTAATAATAATAAAGGCTATTGCAGCTCTGTATGGCTGCGCGTTATGAAGCCCTTTACGAGCAAGTGTGATGAAAAAATGATTAAATGAAATGAAAATGAAAAAAAATAGTTTATTGAGTAACTTATAAGATACTTAACTAAGTACAGGTTGGTGTCTCTTTTTAAGTATCGAGATACCTGTGTCAAGAGACACCGCTCTTCCACAGAGTGTTGCTTGACATATTAATAAGTGCATAAAACATGATCAAATACAAAAAGAAAAAAGAAACTAGGGTTCGTTTATAAAAGGAGTAAAAATCCTAAAGCTAATACTAATTAACAGTGACATTAAACTACTTACTAAAGCAGTCAAGCCGTACGGCGAGCCGCATGTGTGTGTGTGTGTGTGTGTGTGTGTGTGTGTGTGTGTGTGTGTGTGTGTGTGTGTGTGTGTGTGTGTGTGTGTGTGTGTGTTTGTGTGTGTGTGTGTGTGTGTGTGTGTGTGTGTGTGTGCGTGCGTGCGTGTGTGTGTGTGCGTGTGTATGTGCTTGCGTGCGTGTGTGCGCGTATGGGTGTGGATCTATGTAGGTATATAGTGAGTTTTATCTGTTGTTTTCTGATAATAAGCTTTCTACATCGGAGTAGCTTTTATCCTTTAGCCAAGCCATAATTTTGTTTTTACACTCTTTAAGGGTTGACGAGTAAATGTTAATAAGAGGATTTATTAGGTTGTATAGGTGAATAGACTGGAACTCGTATTGTCTCCCAGCGTAAGCAGAATTAGCTGTCGCAGAGGGGATTGCCTTTGGTAATCTTCTCGTCCTTAAGGTGTTGGGTTTATAAGGAGTAGTTTTGTGTCTTCTCAAAATAGCATATAACACATACAACTTTCTGACAGTCATCAGCTCACAAATTTCGTACAGCTCCTTTGTAGGGAACCTATAGGGTTTGGAGTACATCACCTTTAACAGAGCTCTTTGTGCTCTTTCTAACTCTATAAATTTCGTTTTGGTGGCACCACCCCATATAGGAATGCAGTATACAAGGACAGACTGGGCCAGGGAAACGTAAATTTGATTGAGAAGATTCTTAAATGTCAAATGAAATAATCTAAAAATAATCTAGGTCATATTGTCACTGCTGAGTTAAACGACAAAAACCACTGACCACTATAAGGTACCTACTGTGGTGAAATGCATGTCTCCAACAGTGCTTATCTGTATTAATATTATTTTTGATTTAGGTGCTGAATTGTATAACTCTTGTGTTGATACTCGAAATAAATGCTTTCATTCATTAATTTCATTCATTTTTTTTTTATTAGATTAATAAGAATGCCTGACTTGGCTCTACGAAATATCTCACGACATATGCCCTATATTTTACTGAAAATTCCGGGTTCCAGATTTAGCCAGCACAAAATTACAGGATGTTGAAAATAGCCTAAATGGCTCCGAGAGAAGGGTGGTACGGCACGGTATTTGTTTTGCTTGGATGTATTAGTCTTCTGATGCTTCTCAATTTAGTAAGGTTAATTTAGCATCGTTCCTTCAGGCATACGCTAGGACGCTATCTAATAAATCCTCTATCTACGATTTAATCCTGTAAATATAATTTATTCATAAAAACTCATTACGAAAAAGAAACATTGACATAACTGTTCTGTGATAACAATTACAGATGAAAAAAATCCTCTTTGAAGCATTATCTCTGGCTGCAGAAGAGTGCAGACACGAAAATAAAATGCCACGTCGATGCATTTTAAAATGGAGCATACTGACGTGGCACAACAAACTAAGCGACTTGCCAGCGACCACTTACTCTTGGGAAGAATAACCCACAAAATGCATGAAAATATAATATTTGTTGCGGTATTTTCTGGCACCTCTGTTAATACCTATCCCCTACTCACTGTATAATTCAGGAAAATTTGCGTTAGTAGAAATAACATTTAGGTATCATTGGGTGGGTGCCGTCTTTTCACATCAACCTGTACAGTCACTGGCATTAATATAATACCACACTAGAGCGCGTATAAATATCTGACACGACTCAGTTTCTAATAGGGCGGTTAGGACCTGTCAGTCATTCTTTCTCGCTTTGTTATTACTAACGTCTGAACAAAAGTAGGTGGTAAAAAGATTAGAGTTTTTCTTCTGCGATATGTTGTTGGAGGCATCTTAAATAATAATTAGGCGGCGTTCGGCAATTCTGAAACTCTTTAAATTTAGAAGTAGAGTTTCAAAAAATGTGGCATAACACTTTTATTTCTTTACCACTGTCTGTTTTTAGTAATCTAGAACACCTGAGAAAATGGTAAATGGGCTACAGCTTAAATAGTTCCATGGATTTTGACATGTGAGATGTCTCTAGATTCATATTTGTCGTGAAAGTAACATATGCTATAATATTTGTAGAAGAATAGTCGGATTTAAAAGTATATTTTGATTTCACTTGTTAATAATACAAAAAATTAACTTTATGTAATATGGCATCCCTTTTATTAACCGTAGTCGACTTATTTTTACAGACTGTAATAACGTGCCGTCCAAAGCACGGGAGCGCTCAGTTAGTAACCCGCACAGTCAGTGCGGTCGTGTGGGTACCGCTAGGACATGGAGCTTTCAATTGAAAAGATCGCGATAAATATCAAATGTTATTACCTACATAAGTTCCGATTCACCATAAAAGAGTTAGAATCCGGAAGTTCCAGATTAAGAGATGCAAGATTGAATCAGCTGCCATAGAACAGCCGTACAGTGACTTACATGTTAATAATTTCAGCGTACAAACAGATATGTACATATATATATGTATATATACAGGGCGTCCCACGGCTATGCCACATGAAGGGAAAGTACCTTGAATATTGTAGATGGAACATTTTACTGAAAGAAGACATTATTTTAATTTTAAAAACAATTTTAACTGCATTCATAGATTTTTAAATAATTACATGGTTGAACCGGGAATCGATCCCGCTACACGAGAAAAAAAATACCATGTAGCTTTATCATACCGATCGAAAGGCTTCATCATAAGGATTATTTTTTGCTAAATAACATAGTGTCAGAAATAAAAGGATGCCCATGAATTTTAACATTTTTAATTCAAAATTAAGAATTTTTAATTATTTCATTTTAGTTTACAAGAACCAGTATGAATGTGTCCACGAGGTACAAGCAGAACTTAGACGTATTATTCTAAATATCTACCAAAACATGATCAAAAAATCGACAGGGAGCGAAATATTCAAAAGAGTGCGACTTTGTATTCAACAGAATGGGACTCATTTAGAGCATTTGATAAATTAAATTGATTAATTTTGAATGAAAAATGTTAAAATTCATGGTCTTCCTTTTATTTCTGACACTATGTTATTTAGCAAAAAATTATCCTTATGATGAAGATTTCCGATCGATATGATAAAGCTACAGGGTATTTTTTTTCTCGTGTTGCGGGTTCGATTCCCGGTTCAATCATGTAATTGTTTAAAAATCTATGAATGCAGTTTAAATTGTTTTTTGAATTAAAATAATGTCTTCTTTCAGTAAAATGTTCCATCTACAATATTCAGGGTACTTTCCCTCCATGTGGCATAGCCGTGGGACGCCCTGTATATATACTCAAATGTGTAGTGGATTCACACAAATATGCAAATTCTATTTACGCCACCAGCAAATAGATCAGCTATGGTCGCAGTGATACAATAGTCACTACCAGAAAGATTAATTCAGTATTTCCAATAAGTAGTGCACTATTGGAAATACTGGATTACCTACTCTTCTATAGTGGAACTATAACAGAATGAATAAAACAGTACGCAATAAATTAGAAAATAAAATTATTACAAACGATTAGAGCAATAATGTGTTTCGCTATAAAATATTGCCAAGCACTAACGCATGTAACCAAATTAGGTAGACCTCCGTAACTCTTCCTCTCTCAAGGCTTAAAGACGTTAACGGAGCGCGGCTAGGAACTTAAATGGGTCACGCTTTATTGGATTTGCCACCGAAAGGTGTGAGCGAATTTACGAGGGTTTGGCAACCATGTTACAGATATTTCCCAGCGAATATCGCAAAGCTTCTATATGTATTAGAGAAAATTGCGCGGCGTGGTATAGGAATCAATGTATCGCTCATCAAAGGAGTTCACACTCCACTGGAGTCTTGAAAGAAAACGTTTTGCGGCATTTGATGTTGGATTCATGTAAGAAAATAGTAACATTTTCATATCGCAAATACAATTTTGACATAAGCGGGTTATTTTCAACCCTTTGTGTGGAACGGGTTTATCTATACGAGAAAAATCGGGAAACAATTAATGGTTTGCCTATGTATGGTATATATCTTATTATCGTCACCTCCACATGAAAATAAACATACCTGCATTGAAAAAAACAAACTGACTAAGAAAATAATATAATTGAAGCAGATTTGTAATAAATCGAAGTTATTTCAGAATTCAGATACTAAAAATACATTTTGCGTGACTTTATCGAAAACATACGAGTATCTACATAAAACAGATTGGCATATTGAGGATGATTGATTGATTTAACAATTTCTAATACGCCAACATTTTTGCTCCTAAAGAAATTATACATGAGATTATTCGAATTGGCCGAAATTGCATCAAAGTAGTCCGTTCAAAAAGCAACTCTATCGCCTAAGGTAGAAGATTCCAAAAATACATTTTAAGCGTAGTTGTTAAAGGCTAAAAATCTATCTTTTTCTGATATATTTGAGGAAACTAAAGGTATGAATATATTAACGGCATATCGTAAAGTAAAACTGAATAAAAAATCTCTTTAATAAAAAAAATGTTACCGAAAAATACTTTTAGTTTTTTGGCAACAGAAATGGCCAAGTAACTGACAAATACAAAGTTAGGGTTACTTGCTGATTTGTAATAGCTTAGACAACGTAAGTAAATAAGTCCTATCTTGTTCTTTCGGATATAAGTCTAGACCGTCCTGTAACTCGTCTCATCTTCGTCCGAAGCTCTTTGATATTTTAAAACAGTTTGCAGTCGGCAGAGCATGCCAGGGACAAAGCAGCTATTTATCGATTGGAACACAACGAAAATTGTCGGGTTGCAGACGTTCCCTAGTGGAATCAATTCTCTGGACCCGTTCCTAAGGTACTTTACAAAGCGTTCAATTTAAATGGTGTGTTCATTTAATAATAGTATAGGAAAAAGAGCATATTTTGGAGGTAAAATATGTATGTACATCAATGAAACTTTGTCTGGCACTAGGAATGAGGATCTGGCGAGTCCTACCAAAATTTAGGGGGCTTACCCCCATCGAGGGGTATACGAAGGTGAAAAATTTTAAAAATGCCCACTTTACAAACTAGGCGTTTAGTGTCATTTTCTATGTTATTTTTTGCGCTGAATAGAGTGAGATTTAAAAAATTTGCGAGATATGAAGGGTTTTTGTTGAAAAAAGAGAGAGTTGTTTCTTAAGATGTGGATGTGATTGTAATCTTGATTGCTCTCAGTAATTCTGAGAAACCTATATTGTTGCATAAACCCAAAATTGGTCGAGTGTAAAGAAACATATTTTGTTCAACCGACCTTCAACAACAACTTGTGAATGTGACATGTGGATAGGGCCCCGAAATGTTGGGAGGACTCGGCAGATCCTCATTACTAGTGCCATGATAAAGTTATAAACAAAGTTTCATAGATGTACATAATTTGCCGCCAAACTGTCATGTTAAGTCTTACTTTACCTGTTTTTAAACTTATTTTAACATTGTCATTCTAAACTAGGTCCTAAACGATCTACTTAACTGGAATGAAGAAAATAAACGTCTCATCTGTGGTTGATAAAATATCTTTACGAAAATTGGATTGAACTCGATACTAAGTCAAATCGACAATTCGATTGTATTATCATAATTACTAAAATGCAATCATTTAACACCAACGAATCCATTCTTCTAGAGCTCCATAAACCAACGTCTTTCGTCTGCGGTGTAGTCTAAGATCCTGGTATGTTTCACGACGTGAAGACATGTCTAATTGGACAGTATTAGTAGAGTGTTCAGAGCACGGGGTCACGTAACAAGTTTCTAAACAGGCGGATAGATCAAAGAAGACGCCAATGAAATGCTTCCTGCGTGAAAGCGCCCAGTCGTCCATATTATGCGAGATAGACATGGCGTTGGGTGCTCAAGTCACTCCGATAATGACAACCACGACCAGTTTGACAAGACTAGAACAACGTGGAAGAAATAGTATTGATAGCAAAACCGGATATTAAGATGAATTTTGGTATACAAATAAAAAAAAACAAAATTATCTTTCAAAGTAATAAAATTGGGAGTGGAAGTAGGATCGGAACAATACAAATACTTTTCATTGCACACCTCAATAGTAGCACAGAGCAGCACAGAAAACAGAGAATATAAGAACAGAGGCAAACAACAGGTGGCCTCACCGCTAAAGAGCAATCTCTTCCAGTCAACCTTTGGGTAGCGGAGTGATTTAAATCCATGGACTAGGATTTAAGCGTCAATCAAATAAAAATAATTTCGTTTCTTAGATAATTTCTCACAGTTCTCATTTCAAAGTAATTTGTAACATAGAATATGCAGATCCATAATGATCTTTCCGGACGAGTCCCAGGTTACGGATTCCTGGATTATTAATACGTCTTATTCCGCGTTCCACGTGGATTAATTAAAGTGAAGCCGTTTCGTAAAACTACGCTCTATTATTGGAATCCACAGCTCTTCGATATAAATGGGCGGCCATTTTTAATTACGGATCGGCGCCATTGTCAGGGGCTCTCGACATATTCTCGATGGAGGCTGATCGACGCGCCGGCGCCCGGGCGACTTTTGAAGAACCGTTCATTAACACTATGGGTTAAAATAACATGGCATCGCTGATGAGTGATGATTCTGCTCTATTCAATACAATTTCATGTTGGAAAATGTTTTATTTATCTAACCGTAAGTCAGATCTTTTATATATCATTAATTTTAATTGAATAAAATTTATGCTTAACACATTCACTGCCAAGAATTGCTACGCGGTACGTTCGTAGCCGATCCTGAGGGTTAGGCACCCGCTAGGCGGGTCCTGGACCGAATGTGTTAAGGAAGAAAAGCAGTTGATAATACATATTGAAATCAGGGACAGATAGATAGTTTTCTTTTGATACATCTTTTAACGGTCAAAAGTCACAAAAAAGCAGGAATTATATCAAAGCCAGCAGCTCCGACATAAAACCAGTCTTAGTATTTTTTCTTCGTATCAATCTTCGGGAATATGTTAAACAAGATCGATGTAATTGATTTTCTTAAGTGCAGTTGCAAATGCAAGCTTCTACGAAGTACATACTTTGTTCATTTATTGGCTAGGTTTAATGCAAGATTGTTCACAAAACGGAACCCTTATAGTTTCGTAATATCCGTCTGTCCTTATGTCACAGGCATTTTACTCGAAAACTATAAGGTGTATTTGAATAAAATTTTGAGGATTGGTGTATTTTGTTAGCCTCTACATAGTTTTGTACTTAATAGAAAAAATATTTTTAGGGGTGCACTCCATACATAAAAATGCAAGTAAAAAAAAACGATAGGCCTTTCAAAATAAATATAAAGTTTCTCAGCAATTTTTTTTAATTAAATAAATAGAGTCGGCGAATATTGCCCCGAAAGTCACTAAAATTATGTCGCCCCCTCTAATTTTTTAATGGTGTATTTTAAAAATATGAAAAAATATTAAATTATTATTTTTTTTCACCGAAAATTATTTTGAACGAGGTCGGTTCAAAGGTTTTCGAGATATTGCTGAAAAACTGCCTTCCTTAAAGAAAAGGACGTAAGTGCCGTAAGATTTGTGACGATACGACCTTTTTAATAGGCACGGAACCCTTCGTTTTGTCCCAGACTATATATTAAATAGTTATATTATAATAACTCAAAGACATCATACATATCTCAACAATGAATCAAATATTCATGCCCGTCACACAAATATTTGTCTTTACCAGGATAATCCAAGACTGCCAGCTTCGTATTAGGCAGGGTCACAAGGCTAAACCGGAAATCATTTAAGGAGGAGCACTCTTAAAGAAATTATCTCAAACACGTGGATCAGAGAGGTTCAGTCAACTAAGATAGTTTTAACGACACCTGAGTCATAGTATCGATCGTCTAAGTCAAATTAATTAGTCCCAGCAATTATCGCATCCTGCATTGGTGACACTTGTAGTTTGAAATGGCTCGTACCAGTCCTTAAACTAGATATTCACGATGATAGATCGCCCCCGCAGCGCCGCCAGCGCAGATCGCCATCGATAAGGCACGCCTCGCCACTCTATATTTCCCTCTTCACCCGCTCAATGCAAAGAAGTAACATTCGTAGTGAATAATAATCAGCTCTCGAATAATTTTACCCGCGCAAAAAAACTGAAAAAGTGATTTTTAGCCACTTTATGACCACCGAGGGGGATTCCAAGCTGCGTCAGTTATTATTTAAACAGGGGAGATGTCAATTTTAAATTAAAATACTTTACATTATAAGACTAGGTATGGTTAAATTACCTGAAGTAACATTACAATTTCTGTTTTATTTATTCCGGTTGTTGGTTAAAAAGAGAATTTTATTTTACTTCGGCGAAATTTATAATATTCGGAGTCTTTCCACGAAACGATAAAGCGTTTCGTTGCAATACGTGAAAAGGTATGAGTATGATTTTAGGAGACGAGTTAATTCATGGAAATGGAATGCACTTACTGCTGGCATACTATCCACGATATCCCATAGGTATATTATTAAACGAGCAATATTTGTGTATATGTATGTATTTCTACATTGTACATAAAACATTGTATATATATATATATACGTTTTCGAGAACGTGAATACATATATATATATATATATTTGTATTTACGTTCTCGAAAACGGCTTAGAGCGATTTCAATGAAATTGGAATAAGTATAGGAGTTTACGGAGGCGAAAAATTTGTTTCATCCGTATTTCCTCTAATTTCACCCTAACAGAGCTAATTAATAAAAAGTGCTGAAATATAAAAACATTGCATTTTTTTTCCAGCAATCTGAATTACTTTATGATGGCAATACGGGAATATTGCACCAAAAACAAACTTGATTTATTTCGACAATATTCGATGTTTTAAAATAATGTTCATTTCAGGTTCATGTATATATGTATTTAAGTAGTAATAAGATGCATTTTAAAATGGGCGGGTAAAATTAAGTGGTTAAGGCCGAATTTGATCAAACCGGAATCAAGACTTAATTATGAGCTTAAACGAGAAAACCCGTGTTTAATGAACTATTAATCTTGGATTAAACTCTATTCTAGATTTCGTTAAATTATATTAAACCATACTACTACTGTCTTAAAACCCTACGACAATTGGACATATAATTTATAGATTAGCTGAGAATCAAAAGTAAGATGAAAGAAACCCTTTAAAGGTGATAAGCTTCCTTGGTACAAATACAATTGGCTTTTTAACGTTCACGCTAATCCTTTTATTTTGCAGTACAATAGTTACTATTCCTATTAATACCTGTAAGCCTGAATAATCTCAGTAAGTAGGCTGTATGTCATTATTCAACATATATATTCCGACTGCGTATTTCCACAATAGCTTACTAGATTACTCCAAGTTGGTGGGAGCTGTACCTGCCACGCATATCACAAGCACTAAGCACAATACGTGGCTATCTGCCAGTATCTGGCCAAGATACGTGATCCTTTGTCCCTGTGGGGGCTTGCCTTGCGTAAATAATGAAGATACCTACGGTTTATATAGCACTGGAAGGGAGAAAGGTGTCGTTTTAGTCCGGATATGTAATTGGAGAATATTGGCTGAGTGTGAAAGCACTTTCAGGGCGAAGTACGAGGGCAAGTGTGTGATGTGGTTTAAATAACACTACGACCTCAAAACTAGACCTCAAATTGAAATATACATTGTATCATTTCGGTAGGTAAAAAAATCTAAATTCTATCAATAATCAGAAATGAGATAATCATCAATTAATGGACATCATAATGAGTTAAACATAATTACAGCGATTTGTTAAGTATATACAGGGTGGACCATAACTCTTTTTACATTTCAAACTAAAATAAATTGAAAACTAATTATATCAGATGAAAACCGTTTATTAATTATGAAAACACATGAATATGGTTTTTTTTTTTAAATTACGTCATCCATATGTGATCCTTCATTATTTTGGCATTGCCGTAACCTGGAGCGAAAATTTTCAGTGACGGCCTGACAAGTGTTCCGAGAAATGTGGACCAAAAGTCCGTTAACTTTTGAATCGGTAGCTGCGTCGGGGAGTGGTGGCGGGAAGGTGAAGGACGCCATGGCACTAAATTCCCATTGACCGCTCTTGCACTTCGTAACCCCGCCGCCTTACCCCGCCACCGCTCGCAGTGCGTGTTAAGATCAAATAAGAATGCGTAATGTATGTATGTATCATATTGGTCCCATGTTGAATAGCATATTCATTTTTTTTTTACAAACTATAAAAGTTATTTATTTGAATAAGAATAAATGATTCATTGGATTAGATCAGTATTCTGCCACAAATATTACATACATCTTACCGTAATCAGGGGGTCTACGTTCGTAGCCGATTCCGTGGTTTTGTCATTAAGTAGCGGATAACGCCTACGGCGGGTACCTACACCGTATGCATTTTCCGCTACTTAGGTGAGTTCCTAGCAGATAATGTTTTATATAAACTTAATTCAAATACAATTCTACATTTAAAAAATACAATTTTTACTTATCACTGCAATAACATGATGATTGAAATTATTAACAAATAAACAAATCATAACTTTGAGTGACTCAACAATCTACTTATTACTGGGCATTATATACTTAAATAGGTGTCTACGTTCATTTCGATTGCTGCGTCAAACGCACGAAGCTGCGGGTCCGGCAAACATACATACAGTACCCACATGTACATAGACCCATGTACATATACCCTGCTCTATGGTTTCCTCCGACCTATATTCGGTTTCAACTAATTGCTCTAATTTCTATACGTTGATGAGTAGCTGCGAGTATTGTGGTTTTGAGGTCGGAAATGATAGAGTTCAGAGTACATTGACTGTATTGTAATTATTACGTTCAATTGGAAACGGATCCTCGTGCCGTTAATTTATTATCATTACTGTAAAGGTTGATGGCTTCAAGGGACGTCGATTTTGATTATCGTGCTAGATATTAGGTAAGTCACTATTTAGAGAGGTCCCAAAAATACCGCTTGATTCAACAAAAATATATGAGAACACTCACTAATCGAATTTAAACTATCGTGAGACATGTTGAAATAATACTAATAATTGCACGGTTAAACTCACGTACTAAATGTCACTACGGGCGACATGTTTCGAAATCTTCGGGAACATTCACTGCCACGAACCCGCCTAGCGGGTTTTCCGTTTGTACGCGCTTTTCTCTACTTAGTGGGTAAACGAAAGCATCGGCTACGAGCGTAGTGCTACTTTGGCAGTGAACTTGATGACTCATTCCTACCACGCTACGCCCGTAGTGCTACGCCGTCTGTAGCAACTTAACACATTCACTGCCAAGAATCGCTACGTACTACGCTCGTAACTGATCCCGTGGTTTTCCCCATATATAGCGGAAAGTGACTACGGCGTAGGCTTGTCCATATACCGGGTGTTGCCTGTAACAAGAGCAATAAAGTTCTGCACAGAATATCTGCAGTTATCCTACCTATATCGTTACTGGGAAGTGGTTCAAAATTATTGTTTTTTTTTTTTTTTTTTTAAGTTGTGATCCATAAATAATGAAATTTGACATCATGGTATCGTAGCATGTGAGTCATTAAATATCTTGGCAGAACACTGGGCACTTATGTCATAGTAATTAATAGTGTCTTTTGTTTTCCATACACTTTGGAGTTTTTTTACATTTACGAGGTTTTTATGTACTTAAAGAAATATTGATAGAATTCCAGTTCAGTTAAAGAACCCACGCAACCTGTTACAACAAAAAAAAATGTCTTCTTTTTTTGTTAGTTTCCTTGGAATTGGTTGCTTATTAGCTTAATTATCCACCATTTCATTTATTGCTCCTGTTACAGGCAACACCCCGTATAGCCACTAGCGCTCTTACGCTTATGCAGTAAGAGGTGACGAATATCTTGATTGGCGCTGTCATAGCACCCTGTGCATCATTTTACAATTGCACGACAAACAAAAACTACCAACCAGAAGTTATCATCCCACGAATTTTATTAGTGCGATTTAGGAATTAACCAAGGTAATTTGACTCACCTAAATATATGTACAGTCGCCATCAGATATATCGGAGCGTGTGCTCACAAACTTTTGAACACGTCTCTAATGACTCGACAATAGAGACGTGTTCAGATATTTGTGAGCACTTTGGCCGCTTCGATATATCAGATGGCGACTGTACATAAATGTTTCGAATTGCTGCGTGGCTGAGCAAACTTTAAGACGTGATAGCATTTTAAAAACAGCATAAATAAACAGAATAAAAACAATAATACGCATCATAACAATTTCTAAATTAACCGTATTGTAGTGACCAATAATTATAGTACCTACTTAGACGTTAGCGGACTTTAGACGTTATTAGCATCGAAGAGTAAATTTTGTATAAAGATATTTAGAATTTTAGTTTTATGCTATATCATTTCCTGTACAGTACGTTGGGCTAGGGAGTTATTGCGTCTCTAAAATACGGAAACAGCATATATTCCAAAACCTCATTAACTGGAGCGATAAATATTTAGCAGCCAAGCTTTCATAGCCGGCCGGTTCTTTACTGCTAATTACGGAACAATTTTGAAGTGCAACCAGTCCAGGTCCAAGTTTAAGACTCCGTTATTACTTACAAAGCCTTACCGCGTAGTCCGCTATTTTATTTATGTTTACCTATATTAGCTTCGGCCCGTCACTTCGTCCGCCTTAAAGTTGTTTATTATTACACTCTAATAAAAAAAATCTAGACTCTATATTCTTCTTCTACAAGCTACAAGCTTGACACCGAAGTAGCTATATAACTACACTTGAAGTCGTGTCAATAGCTTTGACAACATTGACAATGTTCACACTAACCCTCATCAGTGGCGGTGTGGGAGCGAAGTTCCATTAGTCTAAATCAAAAACGTACAAAATATTTTTTTTATTATTATTTTATGCTAGATAGTTCCTACAGAAAATTACATAAAGGGCGATGAAGGTCGCTTTTTCATTACGTTGAGGTGTTAACGGACGAAGGGTGACCTCCTTTAAGTTATTTATGTGTCCGAATTTATTCAATTTCTTCGTCATATTCAACTAGCCACTGACCAAATCGTATTATCACAAAACTAGCCTTCTGCGAAATCTGATCTGGACCGAGTGTTACCACGCGACATATGTATTATATTGTATTACTTTCTTTTTTTAGTAATTTACGTATTCCTGTTTCATACACGTATAGATATTCTAGATATTTCGGTTGATAAAAGCTAGATCGTTATTTTGTTTGACTAAAATGTGTACAAACTAGGTTACAACTCCTCGAAAAAAAATTGTAAAGTTGGGATAGTCGCTTAAACGTTAATATTTTGGTTCCACCACCCTAGTTTGGAAAACGGCTTTCAATATTTGAACTTATACATATACATAAACTCTAGCTTAGGTGTATTTACTACATACCTGTTCACAAAGCCACGTTTTCCTTAGTTCTTAAAAAAATTAACAACAAAAGTGAGCGTCTCGAATTCCCCTATTAATTTGGCTAAGTCTGCAAAAATCCTTAATAATTGGATATTTACAGCCTTAATCTCGGTTACAAGATTATGGTTCTTAATTTTAACGTAACACGGGGAGCGTAAATTGCGAGGGATGACAGGGCAAAGCCGGTTAAGTATCGGTTAATTGAAACAATCGGTTATTTATTGTAAGGTATATCCTTGAGCCCATTTAAATGAGATTCTCGATATACGAGTAAGAGAATATACATGGACGAATATATTGGTGATGACTTATTCGGTCGTCCATTTCCTCAATCGATTGATTTCAATTTCAAATGGAATGTTTAAACACAGACGGATACCCTACAAAGTTCGCAATGTTTCTGAAAATTTTAGACATTGCCTAATTTAGTATTTTTGAACCTACCTACTTACTATATTAGAGTGAATATCGAACAGGAGCTATGCGAGGTAGCGGAGTAGTGTGTGACAAAAAAAAACCGGACAAGTGCGAGTCGGACTCGCCCACCGAGGGTTCCGTACAAAATTACAAATGTATAGTTTTCAGGCTTTTCCCTGTACTTGTAGTAAGACGATATTACTTGCCAAATTTCATAGTTATAAGTCAACGGGAAGTGCCCTATAAATTTTGATTCCCTTGAGAGTGTCAAAATATTCGTTTTTGCATAAACGGCCGTATCTTTTTGTACGTTAACTTAGAAGTTTGATTTTTTCACAGCTTCAAGGGACTGTTGTAGAATTAAAGTATATGGTTTTAATTTCAACTCATACCTCCACACGTTCCCGAAATAAAGGGTCTTGACAGACAGGCAGACAGACAGACGGACAACAAAGTGATCCTATAAGGGTTCCGTTTTTTCCTTTTGAGGTACGGAACCCTAAAAACACCAATAGAAAGAGATGTGTTAATATTAAAATGGAAAACCAACGCGCAACGGCTTGAGGTACCCTATCAGCAACAGAAAAGACGAATTACATACAACCTGTATCCACGTATAATCCAGATATAATCTATTAGATGTTTGGTTTTTGTTTATTCAATAACTTTTTAACAATAACGCCATTTTAAGGCGACTATTTATAGTCTACCTAACAACAAAACAGTTTGAGCGTCGTGGGCCGGATTATATATACACATGTACCTACCTATTAAAATAGATGCCCAAAACGTAATCCTCCGTTCCGAGTCTACCGTACATTAACAAACAGGAACCACTCAAATAAACGGATCGACAGGCGTAGCTAGCGTAAGTAACATGTTTATAAAAAGTACAAAATCCTCGACAGGACTCAACAAGTCGCCACGTCATGCTAGCTCTGCTGTTCCGATGGTCGAATTGCTGTTTAAACGAGTTTCTAGCTGAAGAATCCAATTTTAGCGTCCACGTCTTGTCATTTGTTTTACTTAAGTTGTAAATAATGGTGTTCAGAAAAGAATGGTTGTTAAGAATATACAATTATTTATGTAATAGAATATGGACACACTCGGTTATTTATCTCGCCATATGTTTGGATTTTGCGAGACTCGCTCCGTACGTCGCGCTGCGCAAAGCCTCGCAAAAAATATGTTACAAAAAAAACCGACCAAGTGCGAGTCGGACTCGCGCACGAAGGGTTCCGTACCATTATATAGATCACGAAATAACGAACAAAAAATCACGTGTGTTGTATGCAAGCCTCTATAAATATTTATTTTATTCTGTTTTTTAGTATTTGTTGTTATAGCGGCAACAGAAATACATCATCTGTGAAAATGTCAACTGTCTAACTATCACGGTTCATGATATACAGCCTGGTGACAAACGGATGGACATACAGACAAACGGACGGACAGCGAAGTTTTAGTAATAGGGTCCCGTGTTTACCCTTTGGGTACGGAACCCTAAAAACAGATAGCGGGATACTTCAGTATTATTTAATAATATTGACTCTTATATGAACATTGGAAATCTCCTTTGTTACATGTTTGTATCCTTCTTTATTTGCCATTAGTTGTTGATCACTAAATGTTATTTAGTTTATGTGGCGGACATGAAAATATTGCTGAAATGACCGCCATTTTCAATGTATCGCGAGTCAAATGAGCTACGTCAGTCAATGTTGCCATATATACCGATTTATCTGTACTTATACAGATTTTAGTGAATTAATTCAGACATATATTTTACGGGTACAAGGGTTCCATAGCCAACAAAGAAGTGTCCCCGTAAACTTAATTAACGGTTGTATCTCCGACACAACCTGCTTCTTTTATACTTACAAAACAAAAAGAGCACACAGTCTATACGACACCCTAGACAAAACTAATAATTTTGACCACTTGCACGCCCTTCACAGATTTTCTGGGCCGTAGGCGCCTCTGCCCTATCCTATTTCTCAAAAAAAAATCAAATAAAAGCTGTGCTAAAAAGATTTTCCTTTTACGGAAAAAAAAATATTGAAACTCTTCGAAAGGATTTTCGTTTACGTAACTTGAGCAACGGTTATTTTGCTTTGATATTTATGCTAAACAGATTCCTGAAATAAAGATATTGATTAAAGAAAAGGATGGTTAAGTTTTGCTACTCGTGTTGTTGACACGTGTTGTCGAACGTGTAAAAATAACAAAATGAACTGGTATCTTTCGTATACAAGGGTCATACAAAGATTTGAGTTCGCGTCTCTTTTATGGATATTGCCAAAGTTAAGGGCCCATAAAGCCTAATTTCTGGTTGGACTCTTAATATTTAGTCATACACGGCGTCTTAACCCATTCCCGGCCCGTGACGACACGTATGCATCCCTACGCCGTAGTCGCTTTCCGCTACATACGAGAAAAACCACGGGATCAATTACGAGCGTAGCGTGTAGCGATTCTGGGCACGGAATGTGTTAATAGCACGGAAGCCCTTAACTATTGACCACATGAAAGACGACTTTGGTTTTAGTTAAACTGTATGACCCACAATCTCTTTCTGACCCACAAACTATTACCTACTCATTTTTACCCAAAAGAAAGGATGAGTGTATGTTTTTAAACGACTTCAAAAAAGGAGGAAGTTCCCAATTCGACTGTTTTTTTTGGGTTATTGTTACGCGATAACGCGGTAATTTATGAACCCATTTGGAAAAATCTTTCCTTGTTTGAAAGCATATACTTCCAGATACACCCCGTTGTCACCAAAATTCAATTCTGATAATGGGATCCTGGAAAAATCGAGGGAACTCTTCAAATTTTATAGGAAAACTTGAAGCAATTTGGCTACTGATTTGAAGTCGATTAAAACTTTGTTTTCAAAGTAAATTATCTGTGTTTGCTATCATTATTAATGGTCAAACTATGGAAATAACTTATAATGAAACGGATTAAAAACCCCTATTATAATTATATCCCGTGTTACAACAGAGAAAATAGACGACCGTTGCTTGTTCCCAAACCGTGCTCCGGAGGCTTTATGCTTTTCGGAGAACTCAAGAATGCTCCAACATAAATAATTCCGAGCAACATTCTCGCCGAGATTGCGTGCGAGCTAACTCGCTTAAAAACGACTTAGAACTCGTAAAGGTGAGTTACGGCCGTGGCGAAGCTTTAAAATATGCCGCCAACGATGTCGATTGCTTCTTTATTCTTGTATAAAAAGCGACGTTTTGCTAAAAGGCTTCCAATGGTGTACTAACTTAAGCATTTTAATTCCTCTCACTGCCTTCAAACTGTTGTCAGGCAATGAGGGTTTCCAAAATCGCTTGAGAGGGGCCTGGGCCTGACTTCACTGTGTTTGGATTAAGAATGATTTATCCTTATCTCTATCACTCTATCGAGGCAATGCCGAAGGAAACGAAAACATACCACGGACATCTTGCAACTAAACCCAGATTTTAGTAATAACTTTTACTAGCTTTCTTCTCCTGGATATATGATAGATGATACAACTTGATAAAAAGAAATACTTTATGTTATCTTTATTATCTGATAATCGCAACTATAAGACGCGTTTCGAAGGCACTATTAAGTAAAAGGATTTTATAAATATTAACTTTTTAAAGTTGACTGAAGAGAACAGAAGATTAAACGCCTTCTATATACATTGATCCCAGCCAATGATGTAATTCCTTCGAAATATGAAATGCAGATAAAACCTTTCTTCTCTGAGTCACGTGAAAGCAAACATCGAACTGCAGCAACAAGTTCATCCCAAACAGAATCGCGCTCGAGTTGGTTCTCACCGCTAAACATACAAGTATGGCTGCTTTAGACTACGAAATCCGCGAGGTTTCAAAGATTCTAAGCAACTTAAAAATAAACAGAGCTGAAGCCGATTTAATTTTTGTGGACCTCTAGATGTCGTTGTCATGACTGTTTGCCATGAACTAGATAACGGTTTTTTGATTCAAATTCCTGAAGGCAAAGCCGTATTGTCGTATACATGGATTGGCAACCAAGTTAGCGCATATAGTAACGGTATAAACAAAATGGTCCTTCAAACCGGTTGCGAAAGTCAATTCCAGGAAAAATAAAAAATAGTTTGCGTGATGACAACTGGGATCAAACGCTACGACTATAATAAGTGACATATTATACATAGATACTAAGATAAGAGGCATATATTGTAAATTGAATAAGGATACCTAGGCCTAGGTGGTGGATATTTTTTTTGTTTTAGTTTTACTTTTCTACATTTGTTGACATCGTTCTATTATTGTATATTTATTTTTATTATTTTTGACGATCGTGATAAAAATTCTTATTTTTTTGACATGTATACATATACAAATTTGTAATGTAATTTTTTTTCATGTTTTTTTAAATCTATAACACCACAATTTTACGGAAACTGGGACCTAATCTACAGGCCCATTACATAGAGTAAAAATCTTACGTTTTATATTTCAATTTAGTTTCTTGCGCACCAAGCTAACAAGTAGATGGAGCGCGTGAAACAAATTTAAATCAATTTGGGATACGAAGGGTATAAGTCAGATTAGGCCCCACGTCAATATTTTAATCACCCGCGACACCCACTCCGCCAAAAGCTCAGCTTACCTGAAAACGCGTTTACGCGTCCCGTCAAATAAGCCCCGAAATAAGAGTAGGGAGTAATGTGTTTGCTCAAAGAGGGTCGCGTCAATTTGCTTATTTGTTTAGTGGCAAACGTGACTCGGGCGGCACTACGGGTCGGCGACCTCGCTCGTTCCCACGTTTGTTAAATTCTGAACCGGCAGTTTCCAGATGTAAGTGGAAGGGCTTACTGCCGTTTGTTGCGTTAACTTAGGTAAGTTGTAAATTAATAAATGTTTTGTGCATGCATGTTTAAATTTTCTAACAACGTCCAAAAAGTTTTCAATACAAATAAATTTAATAAGTCTTCTATTATCATTTCAATGATTATTATTTTAACCTTAGAGGTGGACTACGTTTTGAAAATAAGTTTAACAAATAAACTTTTTTTGGACTACATTGCTCCATTATAAAACAATATTATAGTTATTTTATCCAGCTAATCACATCACCAACCTAATCACAACAAAAGTCATAAAATAGCGATGAATGATTTTTGCATTATTAGTTATGTAAGTATGAAAATTTTATATAAAAAATAAAGGCACTGTAAATATATAAGAACACTTGAGTAGTTGTTAACCAAGATATCACACATCCGTTTCCATAAAGCATGAACGTGGAGCGTGAAAATACTTAGCATTAGTTTATGTTTGTTCAATACACTTTATTGCTCTGGCAAGTTCATATACTAATTTCATACTGTTGTTAAATGTTGCTTATACACAAAATACCTATCTAAGAACAATATTATTGGCAGTTATTTCTTTCTTGATTCGTGGAGGATTGTACACCGGCAAAGAGTGTAAGCGCATCGCAGTCACCACAGGCTGAGAATCGAGCGACATGAAATGTTTGTTCAAAAACTTTAGTTCACTTTGTGAAACGGAGGCGCTGAGACGGTTTTCGTTTGAGATACATAAAAGTAAATGACGTCTTTAGTTTGCTGGATCAATGCATTTAAGTTGAAGAAGTGGAAATATCAAAGTGGCAGAGATATCAAAATTATATGTCCCCTTCTGGCGAATATCACACGTGGAATACTGGCCCAGGTATTTACAATACAATACAATACAATAATTTATTCATAACACCATAGTTACAAGTCAAATGATTAACGACGGTAGTTTAAGAAACTCCTCGATACTGTACAGGGTCAAAAAGTAGCCACTTTCGTAGCTTCCTCTAAATTTGGTTTTTCGCTGGACATAGCGTGGACTGCACACGGCAATGAAAATATCTCTGTATACCGTATCTCTTAGCTTAGGTTAATATACTCTTATATAGGTTAATACGTTAGTTTTAGTTTATCGAACGAATCCACTGAAAATCAGCATCACTCTGTGTGTCGACTTCATGCTGAGTGGACTCCTTTTTTTGTAACAACACTAGATTTATTTATTTTTTAGATTTAAGCCTTATTTTATGTATATTCCTGTTGTTGTTCCAAAATAAATTTATTCTATTCTATTCTATTCTAAATGCGGCGATGATAGTTGCATTTCTAACCGTTGCGGGCAGTCGGGCGGGTACGTACTTTCTATTGTTAAGTCGAGTAATCCCACCAACCATACATGTTTAGTAGTATAATTGCAACTTTTTCATCGCGCTGGGAGATTTTGGTTCAAGATCGGTCAAAGTGAAGACATACAGTGAAGGTTAATGTGCAAGCCTTCGAAGAACAAAGACGTAACGAACTCGACGCTAGACGCGAGGAATTGAAGGCTCGACGACCTGCGGGCATCCACTACAATTTTGTCGGAGGGGTGCTGACCTGTAGGGAATGTAGTCGCACATTCTCTGCAAAGATAAGCTACGTCAGTCACCTGAGAGCTCACAAACGACGCTCCAGTTAACCAGAATTCCTTTCCTTTTTCCAGTCGAAATCGGCCAATTGAGATGATGATGATAATGAATTGTAACTTTTAATGATTTTGGGTTTATATGTTTAAAGTGGCGCCCCGCGTGGCAATTTATCTGATTGTATCTAATTTGAATGGAAAATAATGTTTTATAGAGTTCAGGAGCCGTAGCATGGTTGGCCTTGTCACACGATAGGTGATAGGATAGAGCGTGCGTCACTGGCTGACACCATTCGATAGAACGAGACGACGCTCTTATCTTGTCACTTGTCGCGTGATAAGGCCAACCATGCTACGGCTCCTGTCTGCCTTTGTATGATGACTTTTTTTGCACTAAATTATTGAATACTTAAATAATCCTTAGTTCGTAGCGTGCAAAATATTATTGTTTATAAAACGTTCGGTGCGGCGTACCTACAGCAACGCATAAATATGTCAGCTTACGCTATCTCGCCGATTCAGGGCGGTATTCACGATGCATGCCGACCCCTCAACTCAGGTGAAACTGTTTAACTCTGACCTCCGGTTACCCAGACTCTTCTATAATTATTGAGCTCTAGTTATATTAGGAGCTAGTTGTGAGGTGAGTTGAGGTAGATTATGAATAGCACAGGTACCACGATGAATAAACCATCGTATCGACGCCTCGGGTTAATTATCCAATATTGTGCCAAGCCTACTTAGTTTATCTATCTTCTAAATATATAAAAGAAGAAACTGACTGACTGACATATCAACGCACAGCCCAAACCACTGGTTGTAGAGATTCCAAATTTGGCACGTAACGGGGTGAAATGGGGGCCCAAAGTTTGTATGGGGAAACAAGATTAGTAAGACTATTTCATTCGAAACTTCACAGGAGTATTTCTAACGATAAATGAGAAAAAAGTATTTCAGGTTGTTTGAATTTTGTCCCCTAAAAGGGGAAAATGTGGTGACAAAGTCTGAAAATCAACATGGGTATTGTTTGTATGGTTTATCGGGTCGCTGGTTACGAAAACGACAACGATTTAAAAATCCAACGTGGCGGACGTGAAATACCATCTCCCCTGGGTGCGATGGGGTTGTAATATCTAAATATCAATATTTGTTTCCTTTTAATGGGTTTTAGGGACGTTAATTACGATTTTGAAATTTAAATTTGGGACATGAAAATTCTTGAAAGTGTGTGTGCCAAATTGTAATTAAATCGGATCATACGGTTCAAACTGAGAACCTCCTTTTTTGTAGACGGTTAAAAATTACGCTTAGTACGCGGGCAAAGCCGCGGGCAAAAGGTAGTAATTATATACATTATTAAGCTGACGATGGAGACAACAAAGGCTTGTGCCAACAAAATGATTATGTCGAGATTTATTTAAAACCGGCTTTTGCTTGCGATTTCGGTATTAGAATCATAATTATAGTTAAGTTCGTTTCTCACTAATCAAACAATCTCCATACAAAATTTTACATAAGTAAAGTACCTACCTAGGGACTCATGGAGATATAGGGGAAAATTTTGTGTTCAATAGGCTTGAACAAAAGTCGGTTGAATGTTAACATACCTACCTGACACAGTAACTTTTTTGCTCATCAACTATAGGTACTCGAAATCTTACTAGCTTAAACACCACAGGTTTACGGGTTTATTTTTTGTGACTCCAGAGTTCTCTAAGCGATCAGCTTGATGGTACAGTCGCCATCAGATATATCGGAGTGGATTTTCTGATGGCGACTGTACCATAATAGCCTGCGAGCTTAGATAAATACGCCAAAGGCCTCAAAAGGTTGAAACAAGATGTTAAAAAAAAGTTAATGCAGAATAAAAACAATTTTGCGTTACCTTTACCTACGATATTACCTACTACTATTACAAAGCTGCATCAATATTTAGGATTGCAGATGCAATAACCTATACTAACATTTCAATTAACATTCGTTTGGTTACACAATCAATGCACTAATCGAGTACTTGGACGCTTCCGGGCATTGAAATGTATCCATGTAGGTAGGTATATGTACACCTCTATTAAATGTATCGCAGGTCAATTTTAGTTCGGCAATCACAATGTAATGTGATTTCAATTGTTTTTCGCACTCGCTTCCACGCTAACGGATCGGAACGAGTGCGAAACAGAATATAATTATCATTGTATTGAGAAGAGGCAAATACATATTTGCTGTTCGTATCAATAATAATAAAATAAATAAATAAAATAAAATTGATTTAATTCAGGCAGAAACCCATATTTTTACATTTTCACAATATCAATTATAATTATAATAATAATAACGAATTTGACATAAATAATAACTATTACATATTTGCGACACCTACTAGTAATGTACCTACACCTACTAGTATGCCTAAAATAGATTAACGTTCCTTAAACCATGATTATTATTTTTTTGATTATGGGAAGAACTAACACAAGTTTTACCACTCTAGCCTATACGGGTTGGGGACTTCACCGAAAAGCTACCGGTAAATATCAAATGATATTCTGTACATAAATTCCGAAAAAGTCATTGGTTGTTCGAGCAGAAGTTCGTACGCCGAATTACCAAAGTGGCTTAACTCGGTGACAAAACAAAACGACACTTTTCCTTTATTAATTCCTTTGCTGTATCAATTAAATTATACAGAGTGTCCCTAGAACCAACGCAAATACAAAAAAAAATGCTAATAGGGCAGTTCATAAACTATCAGATTAAGCAAATTTGACCTCAATGAAAATTTCATGGTTTTCGGAATATTGGCACTTTCATAAAACTGATTTGATTAATTGATTTTTGATACCCTGCGTTTTACTTCGTTATCGATATGATACATAAATACTTAAATTTGCAGTCGTAGCACCCGAAAAACTGATTCAGGGTATCAGAAATCATGATTTTTATAAAAATGCCGATATCTTGAAAACTATGATTTTTGAAAGGGTAAACTTTGCTTTAATTGACAGCTTGTAGGCTGTTCTATCACCCCTCTTCATTTTGCCGTTGGTTTTAGGGACACCCTTATATCACGCATGTTTACGTGAATACAGTTAACATCAAAGTCCGTAGGTAATTTGTAATTACAACGCTTTGAATACAATACGGCAATGCGCATTTGATAATCAGTGCAACCGCGCCCCGGCATTCAGGACAGCGGACCTCAAATCGGTTTAAAATAGAACCGATTGGACCATTGAGTGGATTGTTCGTGTGACGTCAGTACCGCAGCCGAATCGAACCGGGCTAATGAAACGTCTGTCAAAATAGTCGTTCGAATTTCAATTAAAAGTTGATAGCTGGAAATTCACACCTTGCTCTTTCGACTGTTATTCAACTGTCAATTTGCAATATAAATGACACGTTATTTTGGCTTTATATGACCCATATTTCAGAAAAGTAACGTTACTTATTATAAGTCTTATAACACGCAGATACTCTTAGGAGCAAAAATTGTTTGTGGATCCGTGATGCATGTGTGTTGTGATAGGATTTGAATAGGTTATATTTTTGTTTCAACAATCTCTTCTTTAATTCTCTTTTTTAAGGAATATGATTGCTAGTAGTCAAAAGATGTGGGTACTTGTCCGATAATACCTCCAGCATTCGTAATATTCATGATTAAAACACCTAAATAAAGTAAATGGGTCAGATTTAGGCTCGCGTCTCATTTGTGGACATTTCCAAAGCTATAAGGGCTATAAAGCCTAATCTTTGGTTGAATCCGCATAAATGGCGTCGCCTCTTCTATAATTCTATGCGATAAAAATTAGGTACTTATATATAAACATAAGCCCTTAACTATTGACCACAGAAAAGACTGTTTTTGTTTTTTGACTGACTGTGACCCAAATGATCACAGTCGACTCACAGAATCAAAAGCATCAATTAAAGTTCGCACATCGTTCCTTTACGGTTGAAGAAATTTGCTTTCAAGGAATTAAGACGCTGTCATTAATTCCCAGCCTGGAACAAGTTAGTGCCTGAAGTTATCAAGAGTTTATTAATGAATCAAACGCTAGGGTGTTAAAAAGCAGGAATAATAAAAGGGGCAAAATTAAAGCTGAAGCTAAGCGAGGAAGCCAAAGGAAATTATTTTTTTCTTGTGATAGGAAAAGTTTCGCGCCGACTAGATTCAAGAAGAACCGCTAAAACTGCGTTTGCTAATGGAGTTATGAGAAGTGCTTCGGGATGTTATTTTAGCTATAGTTGGTTGACAAAAGTGTTCAAATTGGAAACGTGCAAATTTTGTTTCATTCAGGTTTAATTCAACTATTTAAAGCACAACACAGAAACATTTAGGTATTCGACTATGCTTTTGTTTGATAATTTACGGGTGGATTGCTAAAAAATTATACATAGTTAAGAGCCTTAATCTAATTAACGATTTTTTAACTTTTTACAGTTTTGTAACGGAAATTACCCGAAAATGTATAGGTAATTGCCGTTACGAAACTGTAAATCGTAGATTAGATTAAGGTTCTTAACTATGTTTAATTTTTTTGCGATCCACCTTTACGTATGAGTTCTTTTTTGGGTAATTACTAACTAGCTATGAAAAACAACGATAAATGAGTTTAAAGATTTTTTCCACAAAATATTGAAGTATCATATTAACTGTAGCTCAATATAATAAATGTTAAAGGTTCCCATACCACTTTTTCAAAATTATTTTTCATATTTGTAATGTTATTATCTGAATGTTCTCCTCTATCAACAATTTTTCTATAAAACTTTGCGCGACGAAAGTAAGATGTAGGTAAGTAGTACCTAAATATATATGAGAATCCTTCATACTTACGATTTTCTTTTTTCACAACGTCGCCGCTCGTTCGCTTTGGAAAACGCAGAACGCGGGTGAGAATAAATAAATTGCACACAAGAAAAAGCTTCTGAACTAAAATAATATCAATTAAAAAATCTGTTTTTATTTGTAGGTAATATTACTGAAAACAGCAAATTTGAATATCCTGCTTTTTCCCGGTGTGGAATATTATACAACATTTCAGATTATTGGAAATGATTTTCAAAATGCTGGTACATTATGCCAAAAAGCCGTGTTCGAATTTAATATTTTTTCTATTGTAACCGAAACATAATTATTTAATAACACGGATGTTTCATATACCAGACGTAAACAATTTGGCTAATTTATTTCTTCAACATCGACAGCCGACTCAGAAAATTATACGCAAATATTTGCAGCTATCAAATACGTGGGTAGAATTACGCTATCCTAATTCGTTTCGCATCCAGTCCATTACCGTAGCAATTTCCCTATACGCACGACATTTTTAAACAGACCTTGGCAGTGGGTTTGACAGGGTTTTTTATTTACACGGTCCTTTCAAACCATCGCTCGCAGTGCTGATGAGACCTTTGCGGTGTAGGGACGGGACGAGGGACCCATACTAATTACCAACTCGGTGCTTGGCAGATTACAACCGCAGCTAAATGTACTGCTTCTCTCCAAGATAACGTCTCTGTTATGTTTATTGTGAAGACCAGTGATGATGAGGCACAAAAAAATACGATTTGAATAAATTTGTTTCAAAAGGTACTTGAACTAAAATAGCCGCGCTATATATCTTTTTTAGTCAGCTTATATAATGAGTATGGATTGTGCTTTTATGGTTTGTTGCTTTGAGTAAAATATTGGTCATGTTGATGTGTAGGTATTGCGCCACGAGACGTGTATGTACGATGGAAAGCTATACAAATGCTACACAGCCGTCATAGGTCCTCAGGAGTTAAATAAATTATGCTCTACTTACTTTATCAAATGCTTAACCATTTTAATGATCTGTGAGCGATTTTCAATGTAAGTGGAGTAAAATTTAGTATTTTGAATAAAGCCCTTAAAACGTGGCGTAACAACTGCTAATCAAATCTATTTCTATAGGTATGTATGAATGTAATAAATAGGTACTTTAATTCAGGTACTTAAATATACGGTAACGGTACGGTACGGTAACGGGATATTGAGTGTTAAATTAATAAAAGTTGAATTTTATTCAACAACGTCAACTTCGCGCTAAATTAAATTATAGTTATGTCAACGCAATATGGTTTGAATAAGAGTAGAGTGTTTCACGCGAGAAGCGATTTAAATTAACGCCCCTAATGTAAATACTCGTTGAGAATTGTAAACACATTGTAACTCATTTGTTTCACTGCAGGCATTGTTAGTCGTTCAGACGCGTAACACATTTGTGAGAATTCAGCAAATAGGGAGGAAACGTGACGACCAAATGTAACGTGTTGTCGCATAAAACTCGTCATATTTACGCAAGAGACGATGCGTGAAAATGATTGATACGGTTTTAGTATAAGTGGAACACGCCGGGATTCCTCAGATGAGCACATTCATCACGCGGCTGACAACCGGCGCCATTACGTTTACGAATTGAATAAATACAATTTACGATCATGCAAATACTAGACCTACAATCACGTGATTAATGGTACGTTAGATACCGTTTTTGCGTTTGCGGCCACATTTTTAAAAGGAATTTGCTAATGTTGCCTGCTTGGGAATGTCTGCTTAAATCCGAATTACGTTATATTAAAGGTACGCAAATGAAGGCAATTTAAGTAATTGGATGTTGGTTTGGTGTCAAAATTAGATAACTTTACTTACCTTTATAGATAGGCCTAATGATTTTTGGATGGGTGTCGAAAATAAAATCGCCTACTTGATTTAATAATTTAAACATTCTTAAAACTATTAGGTACAATTCATATAATGTAATAAAAGTAATTATAAAATGTTTAAGTTACCATATTATTTTGTTGTTATTACATTTTACGAACATAAACCTTATTTTGTCTTGTATCATGTTTGTCTTTACTTAACATAAACATTGAATTAAATGAGTGGAAGCCTGAAGCTTAATAAAAAAAACAATTCTACCTGTGTGAGAAGGAATTACTGGGCCGATACTCGATTTACAAAATATGGAGTGTCCCCGGTATGGTATAGATTCATCATCAATGGCCTTTGAGTCTATTACAGACTATACAAGCAGTGTCAAGGAGGGAGACAACGTCTTCCATGGCTGTGTAATCCAATGCGGGAGCGGCATACACGACCGCAAGCCTGGCAGGTGTATTATAGCATAGATATTAGAAAGACAGAGATATGAAACAAAAGCGATATTCCAATGATGCGGCTTTCTCTCAATTAAGACAAATTAAATTACGGCCCAGGTCATTTATGGTATAATTATAATCTAGACAAAGGACAATGCCAGCCACGTCATAATTTGAAACTATATGCAATATTCTAATGCCCAGCTTAGGTAATAACCACCATACCACTGAGTACCCTTCTTAAGTAGGCTATTGCGCAGTATTTTTTATTGAAATGAATTTAAAAAAACCGGACAAGTGCGAGTTCAACTCGCGTGGTGAGGGTTCCGTATATAATAAACAAACATATTGAGAACTTTCCCGTTACTTTGAATACTAAAACTTCTTATAGGTTTTCCTGTAATCTTTAGGCAAGGAACTATTTTCCACATTTTTTTCAGAATTTTAAGCCTAGTAGTTTCGGAGATAAGGGGGGAGGGGATGGTCTATTTTCGTCTTTTTTCTAAATTACCTACTTCAAATCTGTTTTTGCTAAAATTATTAAAAAAAAACTGAGATGCTTACAACAACCCCTTTCGTTTGATATGTCACACAATACAGTTTGCAAAACTATTTTATTAAATTTTCCAGTTTACCCCCCAAACACTTTTGGGGGGTAAACTGGCCCCCTTGTTCAGAATTCATTATTTTACTTTACGCGTCCATCATTGGGTCACCAATTTACATATGTCTACCAAATTTCAACTCAATTGGTCCAGTAGTTTCGGAGCAAATCGGCTGTGACAGACGGACAGACAGACGCACGAGTGATCCTATAAGGGTTCCGTTTTTTTCCTTTTGAGGTACGGAACCCTAATAGGTCTAGGTATTTGCTAAACTATCTCTGGAGTACTAAAATCTTCTGGTTTAGCGCTCACCTTAAACACAGGAGATCCATCCCCTAATGCCCAAGGCAACTTTGAAATTACGGTTTTCAAAACATCGGTGTACTAATTCGATTCAATTCATTTATTGCATACATGTTGTTAAGATTACATGATGTTACACTAAGATTATGTACCAAACATGTACCCTGCAACTAGTATACATGTTTATTAATTGAAATTGAAGTAGGTTGTAAACTGAATTTTATCATAGCATAGGAAAATGTATTATCATTATTACACCGATTGGCCAATAGGTACCCGTCGTAGTTTTTGTCAAAAAAGTCTACTGACCAATGTTAGGGCTGATACAGCACCGAACCCGCACTGAAGAATGTAAGATAACGAAAACTGCAAGTAAAGCCGACCGTCCTGTAGAGGTGTGCTTCTAAGAGACATCGTCGTGTTGACCTAGTGCTGTGTTGTGAGTGAAAAGACGAAACCCTTATTTTTCTGAACAGATAGTCAGTTTTTTTGGTATTTTAGAACATCGAACAACAGGCAGGCGAGGTGTTAGTGTCGGCGTGATGTCATATTTAAAATGGAACCTTTATTAAGGTATGGTTCCATTTTAAATATGACTTCCGGGTGGAATATTATAGGAAAAACGACAACATGCGTTTTTTACACACTGAACGAGATGACGTGTTTTAGCCAGTAAACGTGGTCCATAAACAATGTCTCCGTAATTTAATCTAGATAGAATCAGAGATTCACATAAAGTTACTCGTACCTGTTCGCTCAAAAGATTTCGGATTTGGTACAAGACCTTGATTCGGAAAAAGCAAGATTTCACCAGATTTTTAACGTGGCTCTCAAAGCGTAACTGACTGTCTATTATGATTCACTTGATTCGATTGACGACCCTATGATTCCATTGAAGTAGCAACTAATGAAGTGCCTAAGGTGATTCTGAGATTCTTGAGGAATCGACGGAACTCCTCAAATTATTATCGTCCCATTTGTTCTCGGAAAGCAGTTCATGTGGTAAAGTGGAAAGGAAATGTGGACATGTTCATGTGGCTTGGCAAAGTACTGAATTGAAGTCGGTTTTAAACTTTGTTTTCAATGTAAAGTATTGTTGAGTTAACAACATCCGCATAGAGCAAAATATACGTTTCTTTGCTACGTGCCTACTTTTATAACGATAGCTCTCCTTAAGGAGAAATATTGTAATCTGATGTCGTAATTTGACAAACGAATTAAATAACTATGATATAGGGATGAAAGTCACTTCAGATATCGCTATTGTCAAGACTTCATGTAGTAGGTTTAGAAAAACCTTTGAACCATCTCATCTTGCCATCAACGCAACCAAGATCAAGACTAGGTACTCCATTAGCAGTAAGCACAAACATCTACTACCCAGGTCAAAAAACTGTAGTACTTACAAGTAGGTGGAAAATCACAATATATCGCGATATAGCCGGCTTGCTTATAAAAAAGGTGGTAAGTATAATGGAAACTCCCACGAACTTAAGTCAATGTGTACCAGCTCGGCGGGAGCGATAAAGCGCGCCATTTCGCGAACTCCGCGCCACTAATGGGAACACTGGATGACGAAAACGCTCCGTTTATGATAATCGCTGTATTTCATGACCACATAAATGCGCAGCGCCATATCAGCGGCCTGGGATTTTTATAGATATTACACGTAGCAATGGGCGATTTGAAGCATCCTACATAGTTATTCAATATCCATTTCGGCCTTTAGTTTTTTCAATAGGTTGGGTCAAGGTTAAGTAGATAAGTACGCTTTAGTTTTTCTAGTATGATATTCGTAGGAGTTGGATTGAAAAACCCGATTTTATTACGGCTGGTGCTATAAAAGTACCTATTATTCAACGACTGTCCATTCTGTAATACACTTAGATATAAGTACTGTAACTGTATTATTTTCAATATTATTATATGATGCTGCGTGGATAAAACGCTTGATTTATAAAACAGGCAAAATTATTTCGTCTGCAAAAATCCTCCGTCTCCTGAGCAACAGATGGGACCACGTAAGATAACTGTTCTGCTGGATGACAAATTAAGTAAATACAGGCTCTTAAAAAACGGACTTACGCAGGGCTATACCAGTGATATGCCCGCTACAGAAATAAGATGGGTATAAGGCACACTTGGAAAACCTGGCCCAAAAAGTGAAAACACGTGTCAACCTCATAAACAGGTTGGCAGGAACATGGGGAGCTCGGGCTGACGTCTTGCGCTCTTCCTCCATCGCGCTAGTATATTCCCCAGCAGAATATTGTGGTAGGTACAGCATGGTATAGAAGCGCGCATATGAGTATTAAGAACAACGTTCAACTGGACCGAGTTATGCGAACTATATACGGAAGCTTGAAGCCAACTCCCACCAGATGGCTCCCCATGCTGTCGCATATTGCCCCACCAGATATTAGAAGAACACACGCTGCTGCGCAGGAGTGGACTAAAGCAATAACGCAAACTCTGCAAATTAGAGAGACACTCCATCACCTGCCTCACCCGCGCCTACAGTCCCGCAAACCCATATGGTCCAACTGCCAGCTACAGGGCTCGGAGCCCTTCAGTATATATTCGGAGTGGAGAAAGCAGTGGCAGGAACAGGATGGGGCCCCTAACATTGATCCCACTAGAATTCCAACGGGCTTTAATGAACACCGCAAGATCTGGGTCACTCTGAATTGCATCCGGACGGGCGTTGGGCGCTGCAATCTCCACCTACATAAGTGCGGCTTACCACCAACAGCTGACTGTGACTGTGGTGCGCCATCACAAACCATCCTGTACATTGTTGAGGAATGCCCCAGAAGACAATTCGCGGGAGTTATACAAGACTATTGGTGCTTTATCAAATGCTTCACCAGTCCCTTGGGACTGGCTACTCAACTTAGGTATTAAATTGTAATCTTTTAAACATGTATACGTATTGTTAAATTCGTAGTACCCAAGTTCAACTGTAGCAAAAAAGAAACGTAAAGCCATACGATATAGTAATAATAAATATTATTTATCTCGAATATATTAATGGATACTTACCATTACTTTTAATTAAACAATGAGTAAATTGTGTTTAGGTTATTAGTATTTACGCACCGGGAAAAAGGAATTGAAATTAAATTCACATTTAATGTGAAATGTTGTGGTAACAAACATCTCGTCGTAACCGAATCTTTAACTTATACAAAGCAAGACAAAATGTATCAATAATATTAAATGAGTCATAAATATTAATTGGAAATTGGAGAATATATAGACTCCGCAAATATAATCCTTTCTGCATGATGCAGTCTGCATCTCTACATCTGTACAAAGGCGACAACAACTCTAACAATATAAGGTTCTCAGAGTGAAAATTAAACTAGGCAGTAGTCGCACGAATAATCAATTTCCCTCGAATAGAACCGTATGAAAAACCCCTTTTGCAGCGTCACTTGTAACTGAGCTCATTTACATAGGGAATCTCGCGATCTCCATTTGATATGGAGTCATTGAAATGGTATTTTAAATTCTGTTAAACACAGTTCTTTATTTCTTTTGGATCCTTTGTGTGGCGCTTCAGTTTTTTCTGCTTTGTTTCACCTTGGTTAGATAATCGATAGTGACTGACTTCGTTACGAGATACAAGTTGGATAAGAGTGATTCTGAGACTTAGTGGTCAAGATGACAAAAATAATTGGAACATGGAAATAATAAAATACCTAAGTACGTGTATAAATTATGTTTGATTTGACCTATATGCTCGTATCCTCCTTGGCCATAAACACAATTTCTCTAACATATGGAATTTGTTTGCAACTACATATGTAGCTAAGGTAATACTGATTTGAAGATGTGTAATACAGTATTATTTGAAGTTTTAATTCAACTAATCTTGTTGAAACTGAAAACAAAAAGTTTTAACATAGTGCTTCAGGTGGACATACGATGTAGGTACTCCAATTAATATTAAACTTGTTGAAACAAAGCACGAAGTCCATTTTGACTACCATTTTGTTTGATTTAATGGCCATTTAGTCCATTCTTGTCTATCAGATTAAAGTTGAAATTGTTTGTACAATAACTTGTACAACCTCACAAACGGGCTAACCTGTATTCAGCGCATCAAGCGATGCCTGATTTATCAAGTAGGAGAACTCATGCGAGCAGAAAAGGTTTCAAAATTCAACTAACTACTCGTACACCTGCAAACATAGACCATTTGGTATTCATAAACAGTGGCCATGGAAACTTTTAGTGCGCTGACTCCCGCGGGATCGTGGAAATGTAGAAAAACTCGCCAGCGTGGGCTTCCATACAAATATTGTTACTTAAATTTTATTTATAACGGCCTATAAGGTGTCGTAATTATTTTTAGATGCAAGTGCCATTTCTTTTCTGAAGCGATTGTAATTCGTGTCACTTGCATTGCATGTTCCAAGAATTACACAAGCTATTCTACAAATTTAATACGGAACTAATAAACAGCATTTTTATAAATACCTAATTATATTCTCCACCGTTTTACTTAGACTCAGAGGTCGCAAAGGCGGGCAAAATGATTGTAGGTATATATTTTACATGAGGCCGCAGGCGACCAGGCGCCCCATAGAAACAACGCCACTGGAAGAAATAAACTACAACTACGTCATGACATCCGCATCGGAACATGAAAGAGGCCTCAATGAAGAAGAGAAGCTCCATGTACTAGATCACGAACTCAAGCGATGCAATACTGCATGTGATTACAGGACTAAGTAAGACGCATCGGAAAGAGAATGGACACAGAAACCTGGAGAATCATATCATCTTTTTCTCAGGAAACTAATCATCCAGTTTTGCCGGAGTGGCTATTGCAATACCCACGCTCTGGGTGGGATCTGTCCTGGGTTACAGCCCTGTCAACGAAAGGATCATCACCATGAAACTCAGTGCTTCACCATGCACACTGAATATCATCCAGGTATACGCCCCCACAAGTGCCGCTACAGAAGAAGAAATCGAGGACTTTTATAACCAACTTTAGGTTTGCATGAACAATATCCCAAAAAGAGGGATACTAATGGTTATCGGCGATTTTAACGCGCAACTGTTTAAAATATCGGTCTACAAAATATGGTAGGCCATTAAGGTCTTGGCTGCAGGAATAATAGAGAGTGTCTTATCCAGTTTGCTGCAGATAACAACTTTACTATTATGAATACAGTCTTCAAACACCACCCGAGAAGACTGTATACCTGGACCTCTCCCAACGGAGAACACCGCTACCAGATTGACTACATACTGATCAGAACAAAATGGAGAAGCTCAGTAACCAACGCACACACCAGGAGCCGATGTCATATCCAACCATCAGCTACTTGTATGTAACATGAGGATTAGACTGCGCAGAACCATAGTCAAGAAAACGACCAAACGCATTGAAGTACTTGACAAGAACTCGTTTATTCAATCGTTTCAAAAGAAAGAGCAGCGCTGGCACGCAAATTGTGGCATAGAAGTAAATGTCTACCACCTTTGAAAATCCATCGTGCAGCTGATAAAAGATTCTGTACAGGAATCACAGCCAAACCTTAGATTAAAAAAGAGGCAACAATGGATGTTGACTGATACCTGGATCTTAATAGAGAAACGCAGATACCTGAAAGCTGATAGTGCCACGATTCAATAAGAATACATTAGTGCCGTTAATACAAGCCGCTTGCCGTCGAGATCGTAATACAGCGCTATAATCAATTTGTGAAGAGGTCACGTCATTCTCAAAAGTTTAAAACAAAGGACTTGCACATGAAAATCAGACATATAACCCGTCAGTTCAAACCGAAGACTTGGGTCATTGAGGATGGATCAGGAAACACTATCACACAAAAAAGGCAGATTGTTGGCGTCTGGAAAGACTACTGTAAATCTCTGTTTGCTGATGTGACACTGGTAATCGAAAAGTCTTACAACGAAACGTCTGAGCAAGAGCCTTTGCCAATGAAAGACAAAGTACGGGCAGCTATTAAACACCTTAAGTGGAACAATGCAGTAGGTTTCGATGAGATTCCGATTGAGGCGATAACAGCCAACGGCGTTCCGGTGAACTAAACCTCAAAGATGCGTAAAACTCGAGTTTAATCGAAGCGGTAAGAATTACAGTTCTGACACACTGTTGTCAGTGTAGATTGGAAAATCGGTCTTAAAAACCGATATTTGTATGGAACACGGACAACACGTTACGTATCATACCGCGAGCTCAGCACACGCCTCGCACAGCGGTTTTAATGACGCGACTAAGTGGCAAGTCCCACCTCGATCCGCTGGGATCCGATATAGTAGGTAACTCGGCAAACTTACTTCAAACTCCAAACTAAGTACCTTAAAATTTAAGTCAATTTCGTGTCCGCGCGCCACCGACACCTTCTGAGTGGATGTAAAATATAAATGTTGTCATATCTTATTTGGGTCACTCTTAATTAATTTTGTGGTCACTACCTCACTACGACGGGATGACTGTCCCAGTCCTAGGTACCCTATTATTCTGTTTATATCTGAACATAAAAAGTGATGGTAACGAATCATAATGACCGATACTGGGATAAGAAATATAATTTTCACCAACCAGTGATTCTCAGAGTTACTTTTTGCAATTCAATTGGATTTACAATGTTTTTCGCTACTCATTTCCACGTGCACGGAGCTAATTTTGCGCTCACGCTTTTTGGAATGCAAAACGTAACTTACAAATTGACTCACAGGTATTTAAATCTGTAGCAAAACAGCATATTATAAGCATATTGTTCTAGAAGCATATCATGGAATTCCGCAAAGTAACGCCGGAATCAAATTAATTTCAATAAACCAAAAAGAGAAATAAAATAAAACAAACTCAATATTCCCTTTCATTATAAACGTATTCACGATAGCTTTTTCGCGACAAAAACGCAAATCCCTTAATCTGATACAAAGTTTTCAAAAGACTCAAATCTCTTTTGATCTTCATTGGTGTTCCTTATCCCTCGAAAGTATAAATCTATTGTAATGTTCATTTTGCTTATCAGCCAAAACAGATAGCCGTGGCCGGACCAAGATTTAACTAATTTGCTTGTGCTTCTTTAAGACCCGACGTGTTTTTGGAACAAAGGCGCTTTCAGGTGTTAGTAATAAGGACCTGAGGGGTAATCAACTAATCACGTACCGTAAAACCACACAAAGATAGTCCAGGTCACCCAACTATGGTCCAAATTAATTGACATATTATTGGACCATAGTTGGGGTAGTGGACTATAGTTGTGTGGTTTTACGGTAACGTATTGAACGCGCGTTAGGTAGATCCAACTGTCATTTTTCCATATAAAAGGTGACGTTTAGATCTACCTGACGCTCGTTTACGTGATCGACCAGCTGAACAAACGAACTATTATTTATTCTGTGCATCTGATGTGGGTAGCTGTCACATTATCTCATACGACAATTCCCTTTTAAAAATACTCCGTATTATCATAGCCAGTGCCTTTGTTTGGAAAGCTACGAAAATTCGCCGATGGAATATTAATAAACCGGTCAAGGGCGAGTCTGACTCGCGCACCGAGGGTTCCGTACGAAATATCATACAGCGCCATTTATCGGTGCATTTTGTTACTAAATTGCGCGACCAAGGAACTCGGTATGTATTCACGTACCACTGTAGAACCCTGTCGCAATTGACAGGCCGCCGTCACTCAAACTCGAGCGGTATGTTACCTTATTGCGATAGGGTTCTACGGTGGTACGTTAATACATTTCCCTTACTGTATGTTGGTTTTTCAGCGATAATTCTATATCAAGTGAATTAATTTCGATAATTCTTTTTTTATTTGCTAGAAGGTACTTTCAGAACACTTTCATACGAATTTGATGGCAAAAAATTAAACACAGAAGTTTTAAATTACAAACAAAATTAACATATGATTTTTGAAGAATAAAAAAAAACTACGCTAGATAGAGGTATCGTTATACTTTTCCGGTAATATTCACGTTAATATTAATAATATATATTTTTTTCAAATTTTTCGCTTGGTTAACTTCGGAGATAAGGGGGGGAATGGTATTTTTTTCAACATTTTTCTTTATAAATCAAAATTTTACCATTGTAGAAAAAAAAAGAAAAACTGTTTTAGAATGTACAATTCAAGCCCTTTCATATGATACCCCACTTGGCCTACTAACTAGACTTTGAATTTTTGCCCCCCCTCTTATCCGCCCTTTTTTATACAAATTAAAAGTATATATTAAATTTTTTAATTTTCCATACACGAGGATTAGCTTTATTTACAACTATTCCAAATTTCAAATCGATAGCATTAGTAGTTCCTGAGATATTTGACTTTGTGACAGACAGACAGACGGACGGAGTCGCACCATAAGGGTTCCGTTTTTACCTTTTTGGTCCGGAACCCTAAAAACGAGTAGGTAGGAGGTTGCTTTCAAAACATTCCCTTCAATTTCGTGTGGGGCACGATGAATTTTATATCAATTCAATTACAATATTCGTTTTCCGCCATATTTATTTCCTTGAGTTTTACCTATATTATTAAATTATTAATTATTGTGTCGTTATTGCGCTGTAATAAAGTGATATAATATGTAAATTTGAATGAGCGAGCGAAGAAGTTCTATGCTTCAGCTTACGTAGAAATTCGTCCTTACATCATGTCCCGCTGTCACGCTGTCCAGCTGATCTCATCTACAGGTCACATTTCTTAACCGATTCTTGTGAAATTTTTGGGAGCAGGTTCAATAATTATATAGCTTTCATTATGTTCAGAATTTCGAAATTTAAAAAAAATATGTGGAAGAAAAGACTGTCTTGCGAGTTTTAAATACTCACAGAGCGACTACAAGTAGACCGCTTAACTAAGTCCTCGCCTGCGCGGCGCACGGGTGTGGGGATAGGTTAGGTTAGAGGGCATTTTTTGTTCAACCCTCCAAGATCGCATTTCATTAAGATTCGCGCGCTCATCTCCTTAAGTAACGAGCTAACGTGATAGGAACAAGCACACAAAACACATTGAAATGTGATGAACCTTTTTTTAAATAATGTAGTAGATAACCTTCTGCCTTATTAGCAGACACCGTAGCCTCATTGACCACCATGCCACTCCAGAAGAATCACAAGCGCGTTGGCGTCTTTTTACTGATTTGAGGATACGTTGTGTTGACAGCTTGAGACAATCGTGGGTCGGTGCTGGTTCGCAGAACAAGTGTCGCCTTAAATTCTTTTTGCCCGACACGGCAGAGCCAAAAGGAAGGGATATGACTTTATAACTAGCAGTCTATGTGTGTATGTACGTGTTTTCTTCATCAAAATCGGTTCAATATCCTACTGAACCGATTTTGATGAATGAGGGATCAATCGATTGGAAATTATGCTCCGGTTGACATCTAGGCTACCTTGTGTATATTTTTTTTTCAGTTAGTTGTCCGAAGTCGGGATACAGTTTTTTTAAACTTTGTGTGGCTGGTAAGAAACCTAGTTTTGGAAACCTAATACACCTACGTACTTACTACAATTTGTGTTGTTGTCGCTACGCTCCACGTTCTCGCCACACTTTAAGTATAAAGTACATAATAATATTTCAGGTACGAATGTGCTAACAATGCTTAAAAAGCGCCTTAAAATGCAAGCCGAGAGCTGCTATCCTGGAATAAAATAACATGCAGGTGGGTCGTTCTTCTTTTTTACCGACAATGAATCGAGGTTTTTCTGTTTTTTTGGTTTTTGAACTATCGAAAATTGTGGTTTTGAAGTGCGATTTAAAAAAAAATGCATAGGTTTCTTCATTAGAACTAATTAAAGTTTACTTTCTGGCCAATATAAATATTTATTTACGGTTGGTTTCTAAAAAAAACATGTGACAAAGTGGACTATTTCAGTGGGGACAACATTTTGGTTTACCACTCTGTCACGGCATTCTACGAAAAAAACAAACATTAAAAAAAATGCTAGTTAGAGAAAGTGAAATATTATATATCACTAATTAATAAAATAATATGGACGTTCATTCGAACATTATAAAACCATAAACATCATTACTCAAATGAGATGCCGTAATAAGACGAAGGACAGGCTATTGTCGGTCGAAAAGAAGAACGACCCAGGTACTTATTATAAAAATGGAATGTGCACCGAAATGACAAACTTTTATTATTCACTTTTTCAGAGTTAAAAATTTTATTTTGTAGAAAGCGCTACACGCTATTCATTATCACTATTTTGAATTTCCTAACCTTAATTCGTAAAATTATTGTTTTAATTAGTTGTTTTTCTTATATCTACTTATTACTAAAACTGTGCTCAACCATGAGATCAGAGTTTGATGGAAAGCATCATCATTATATCAAACGAAAGACGCCCACTGCTGGACATAATAGGTCACAATGACTGGGCTTGCGCCACCCGCATCCAGCGGACTCCCGCTACCTTTACCAGGTAATTAGTCCACCTTGAGGGTCTACCCACGCTGCGCCTGCCGGTTCGTGGCCCCACTCGAGAGCCTGCATGATTAAAAAAATGCGTAATGTGTTCTTGATGGAACTGCGTGAAATAAATTCGCTTAGGTGCACTTACAAATTTAACTCATGTGAAAATTAGGTCATATAGTGCAGTTTTTTCGTTAAAAGCAATGCAAATAGTACATAAGTTATTTTTCTTCACACTTGCTCGTAAATCGTGTTATTCCATGCCTGTATACAGAAGGACAATGGCCTAAATTGTTCCCGCCGGAGTTATTGGCGAGTTTGTATTTATTCCCTAGGGAGTAATGAGCTTGTGTGTGATCTGATTGGCTTAAGCAAATCTAGTTGCTCTGTGATTGGTTGAAATAAAAACTAGTTGGCCAAGCGCCGCCGCAAGAATGCTCTGTGATTGGTTGAAATATTGAAGCTGCGCGCTCCACCAGCACTGATCTGGAAGTGAAGTTTTCAATTTCATCAATTTTTGATTGGTGCGGTTGTATGAAACTTAGATTTTTCTGTCTTTTGTAGCTATTTATTTCCTCACAAATGTGATGAAAAACATTGTAAATAACACGGGCGTAAGAATATTGCAAACTCGAGTCATCAAAAGACTAAATCTGATAGTCTCTTGTTCGCAATATTCCACTTACGCCCCTCGTTAAACAATATACTATTATTAAGGTACTAGCTTCCGCTCGCGAATTTGTCTGCGTGGACCCGGGATGAAAACTATCCTATATTTTGATCCGGGCTATGAAATATCTTCGTGCAAAAAATCATCCAGATCGGTTGGGCCGTTTGGGCGTGATTGAGTAACAAACATCCAAACATTAGTAGGATAGTAGGATGATAGGCCCAGGCTAATTTGTAGAATTTTCTGTTTCATTTTCTGTCATTTGTTTATGTAATAGTCTAACCATTCAGTAGGTTCCCTAGCTTAACTAGCAGATTTATAGTTCGAACTTAAGCATTATTTTTAGCATTAGCAACTTAACTATCCTGCATCCGTAAAATTATTGTTTTAATTAGTTCTTCTTCTATCTATTCATTTACGCAATCTGTGCTCAACCATGAGATCTAAACAAAGCATAAATTAAACGCCGGACACGTTCAAGTAGACCAAGTTAGTTCGCTTGCAGATGGCAACCCAGTTGACAGGCTGCAACTTCGGCGGGGATTTTACGCGCGACTGCCGCCGGAACGTGAGGCTGGCAACACTCACTGAACATGAATTTTGAGTCTCTCCTATTTAAGTAAATGATATGCTAGCGTAGGTACATTTTTAAGAGTCATTGTGTCAAATTTCATACGAAAATGACCTTCTCATCTTAGCGTTATCACTTATCACCTTACTACCTCATGTTTGCGCGTCGCGCGCCTTACCCGCTCGGTTACCATAGCATATTGTAATTTCATGCGAAAATGTATTCGTTACGCTATTTTATTAGTTAATCAATAGTTAGAATATAATCGACCACGTGTGTAAGAAACGCGCATGTGATACACCTGGAGTTGCAAGCATCCAAATACTACAGTGACCGCTTACGACCAGGCGCTTGTTTGCCACTGACTTGGTATAAAATAATAATTATAAGGACTAAAAACTTGTCAACTTATTTTAAAATGATAAGAAATGATAAGGAGGAATAATCCTTCTTATCATTTACGGTGCAAATGTGCCAGCCACATTTCCACGTTTCGAATTATTTGTGACACAAAATAATTCTATTCGTTTCTCAAAGCAGCTGAATTCAGTCTCTGATAAAATATTCTAGTCCGATTTTTGTAGAACTGAGATTTAACGTTGCTATTTAAGATACTTTCTCAAACATGCAATGAAATATTGACGTTGTGTTCTTTATAATAAGTAGGCTTCCGAAGCATCACGTTTCGAGCGCGGCGAGACGAGAGATCCGTAATGCAATTTCATACAAAATTGGAGCGAACTTATTTTGTTTCAGTATCAATTTGTGACCCAACATCGTGGCGTACAGTCATTAAAAAAACTTATTTTATTTTATTTCATTGCATGTTTAAGAAAAGCACTATACAGACCTCGGGAAAAGGGATTGCCAGCCTTGTATCCCTATCCGGCCTTGCTGCGGCTGCGTCCGTCCATCTATATCTACTTGGCCGACAATTCTATTTTTCCGGCCTCTGCATTAGGTAATTTACTATTTGGTTCCCACAGAGGCTTAGCAATCGGAGGATCAACGCGTACGCGAAGAGCCGCGAAGCCGGTTACGTCATCGTTCCCAATTAAACGTAGACTTTAAGAAGTATTTTTAAGAGATTTCTTTAAAATGGGGGAGGAGTGTTACGTATGTATGCATGTATGTATATGCGCCTCGTATCATTAGCTATTAGTAATAAATCAGTGTGCTACCAACCAGCGTTCGTTTCACTCGCACCCTGTCTCATACGTACCACTATTACAGTTTGGTCTGGCCGTTCCCAAATTCTAGAAATTATAAAGTGTTAGTGTGTAATAAGGTATTTGAATGATAGCCAAATCAGCGACTTTTTAAACGTCAAACACGCTCTGGTTAATTTAACACTATAACGACTGCTTTTTTGGTGGTAGGTAATTTTTACTGTTGTCCAATGCTTATGGACACAGCAAACGAATCAAAGCTATGCTGAAGCGGGGAAAATACTGCTGGCGTATATTTAACCGTTTCTGTATGCATACCGGCACAATGAGAATATATGTTTAAAATTACATTTGAATAAAGCACTCTGGAGACTTGATGTTCATTGTGTAACCCAACCAAAATTTACATGGGGATTTAAAGCCAGTTATTTAGAGAACATTGATATAATTTTTAACAAGGAAGGTAGTGCTGTGGTATGTTTGCTCCTCTCTTTACAACTTAGGTATTAGTAGGTATTTCAATGTGTTTCTGATATAAGTAATACAAACAACATGAGGAATTTGAAACCACTAGTGTAAAGAGAATTATTGATGTTTGTTCAAAACTTTGATCCTGGAGGTATTTTATGTGCCTGTCCTGGATGGAAATATCGTATTGGCATTTCAACCTGTTTAACGCGCAAAATACATTCACATGCTAATAGAATACTAAAATTATACTTATTTAAAAAGTGTACATTATTACCTATATTATAGAACAGATAAAATACCTAATTATTACCTATAGATTATGAAATAGGTACGAAGCACAAAACAAGGTAACGATTGCATTGCATTGGTTATTGAGTGTGTAACGTTTTGTGAAAATCGGTATCAACTGTTTCCGGTTGAATTGGTCAAAATCCGAGTACACTCGAGTAAGATTTGTAACACTACAATTTTAAATAAAATCCAAATCTACAATTACGTACATTTTGTCTTTTCAAAAACCAGCTACTTATATCCATAGACGTCGCAATTTATATTGTTACCTATATATTATATAGTGAGAGTCTCTCCCTACCCTACAATAATTAAGTAAATGCAACTCTTACTTGACATTGGTTTCAAAATACTCGTAAAAGTTGAAGTAGGTACTATCTTATTTGTACATATATTTTCATTTTACCTACAAAGCAGAGCATTATAAAGCTTATTTTTGATGGAGACAAGTTTCCGCAAACAAACCAAAATGAACTTTCACTAAAACCACATTGCTTGAAATGATATAAAATACAAGTTTGCCAACCTCAGAACATCGCGCGATAAGACAGACAAGGGAACTTTGCGCACCCTTTGGCGTGCTAAGTTATTTCAACTGTGAAGTCGGCGGACGGCGAGCGTAACTTGCTATTTCAAGTTGGTACAACTGTATTTTCCAACTTTTTTGTTTTGATATACTTAGAGATTACGGGAAATTTCATAAGTACGTCGTGCAACTTCACGCTGTTCATACTCGTACTTCTACGTCTTCAACTTTGAGAAATATAAGTGAAGTTAAGCAAAATTTGTTGTCCAATTGTCGAAGAAATATGACTTTAACTATATATAATATCTGTAACTGAGGCGAATTGGCTCTATAACGCTCACCTAATTTTGAAAACTAGGTACCTACATATTATATAGCAGTGATCGGAATTAGGTGAGCTAAAATACCTATTTTTCGCAAGAGGACATAATATAGAGTAGTACAACCGGGTCATCATCATCATCATCATCATCATCATATCAGCCGAAAGACGTCCACTGACGGACATAGGCCTCCCCCAAAGAGTGCCAAAGTGACCGGGTAGAAAAATATTTTTTTCTTGAATACTAGTAGTTAGGTACCTACTAGTCGTAATATTAAACATACATGTTTTTACCTACAGAACGGGATGTTTTATGTTAATCTAAAAGTTATAACTATTTCACACTTTTTCCTTTCTTTCTTATACCTTATGTCTAGCACTTTTTACTACAAACTAAGACAAAGCATCCCGTAGGTACTCTAAGTAAAACATGTATGTTCAACATTACGACTAGTCCCTGGATAAATATCGAATACCAGGCATTCAAGAAAAAAAAATTCTACCCGTTTGTAACCACTTTATAGTACATGTAGCTACTAAGTAAAATTTTGAATAGTGCTAAATTCTTATAGGTACTACGAAATAACTAATCACCATAAGACATTGGTCGAAACAAAACAACCAAAGCAATACATATCCATTTCAACTGATCTGGCAATATCATTGCGACCTAGATTCCCACCATCTGTCTAAGAGGACCGAGACCAATGTATCCCAGTTCGGCGGGCACGTCTCTCGTTTTACTCAAAAGATCTGTGTCCGCAGATTTACCGAGCCCCAGGGACACCCCACGCTCAGTTAGAAACGAAATTCACTTTGACACTTCGACTTTGAGATACGTCGCCGCAAAACTTTGCTGGACTGGGAATGCGATATGTAAAGTCGATATTTACTTGATGTTTATGGAGGCTGAGATGAGTTAAGGGTCTTCTACTGCAATCGAGGGTCGGGAATGTAAGAGAATTATACAGAAAACGACGTTCAACAACCTTGAAAAAATTCATACAGCTAGCCAATGAACGTTACTATACCTTGAAACATTCGAATTTAAGATAATGCTTATAGTTCAGTGTAAAAAAAAAACAGAAAATCACTAAAAACGTGTAAATCGCACTCCCGTATTGTCTAAACTGGCGAGTCAAAGTCCGACGACCCACTGTGCATACGTACATGTGTGCGTGTGCGGTGCGCGAGCCTCGATCGTTGTGAGAGTAGCGCTAAAAACCTAAACTTCGCGCGGCGCGACTCCGAAGAGGGGCCTTAAGTGCGTGACGGTTCACAAGATGATTGATAGAAATGCGTTAAGTAAATTCGCATTTATGTGCACTTGCAAGTTGTGGCACGTGGAGAGTCGTTCGTTCGGAGGTACAAGGTGTTTGTTCGGAGCAAAGGCGATTATCTCTTAGTTAGGTATCTCATTAAATTGAAATAGGCCCAGGCTAGTAAATGGATTTTCGATTTCATTTTCTGTCGTGTGAACTTTATGTAATCGTCTTACCGATTAGAAGGTTCGGAACTAGCAAAATTACACGATCAGCTATTTGAAATTCGCTCGTTGAAAAACGCAATTGAGAAGTCCAGAAATCGGCCTAAGTCCAGCATGCTTTAACCTAATATTATCATTACATAGTGTACTCGTAGATACACAGTATTAATACAATTGTATAACTTGAAAAGGTTAAGAAGGAAATCCCTCTCAATGTATGAGCGTCATCAACTCCAATCAGTCCAATGTTAGTAATAACTGAAAACATTATTTTCACAAAAATGAAACCAATAACTTCAGAGATGAACTTACCCAAGAAGCTGAGAAGCAAGTACGTGCAGAGCTTCATCTTCAGTGACCTGTAACAAACAAATTCCATTTCAGAACTTACTTCTTCAAACTTTACTCAAACGGGAAAGGGTGCATTATTTAGATCTGAAAAATACTGTTTTTATAGACATAGACATAGACATAGACATCGTTTATTGGTAATAAAGTATTACAGGTCATTGTTTACACTATTACATTACATTATATATTATTATTATTAAATTTTTTATATTCTAAAAATTCCTTAATACTATAAAAACATTGCTCAGTAAGCCATTTTTAGGGTTCCGTAGCCAAAATGGCAAAAACGGAACCCTTATAGTTTCGTCATGTCCGTCTGTCCGTCTGTCCGTCTGTCCGTCTGTCCGTCTGTCCGTCTGTCCGTCTGTCCGTCTGTCCGTATGTCACAGGCATTTTAATCGAAAACTATAAGGTGTATTTGAATAAAATTTTGAGGATATGTGTATTTTGTTGGCCGCTACAAAGTTTTGTAATTAAAATTACTAAAAAAAAATTTTTTAGGGGTGCACTCCATACATAAAACTAAAAGTCAAAAATTTTTTTTTCATTGTGACCCCCCGTGTGGCACATCAATCGATAGGCCTTTCAAAATAAATATAAGGTTTCTCAGGAATTTTTTTGATTAAGTGAATACAGTCAGAGATAATCGCCCCGAAAGTCACTAAAATTCTGTCCCCCCCCTCTAATTTTTGAACGGTGTATTTTAAAAATATGAAAAAATTCATGGACACAGCGCTTATTAAGTTCATTCACCGAAAATTGTTTTGAACAAGATCGGATGAAAGGTTTCCGAGATATTGCTAAAAAACTGCCTTCCTCAAAGAAAAGGACGTAAGTGCCGTAAGATTTCTATGACGATACAACCTTTTTAATAGGCACGGAACCCTTCGTTTTGCGTGGTCCGACACGCACTTGGCCGGTTTTTTTAATTTAGATTTAAAGGACGGAAGACTCTTAGCTTCCGTGATGCTGTCTGGTAGGTTATTATAAAATATGGGACCCGCAATATGGATGGTCTTTGCTGTCTTGGTGAGCCTATGGGGAATTGTTATTAATTTGTGTGCGTTTCGAGTGACCCAAGCAGATCGGTCGCCTCGCCTTCCATATAGTGATATATTCTCTCTTGCATATACGGCTACTTGGAATATTAGTAGTGACGATAGTGTCAGGATACCGAGCGCGACAAAATGCGGCCTGGCGCTGTCGTCATGCTTGGCGCGAGCCAGCGTGCGCACGGCACGCTTTTGCAAGCGGAAGACGCGTTGCCATTCGGCAGCTTGTCCCCAGAGCTCCAGACCGTATTGCATAATTGCCTGTATGCTTGCAAAGTAACAAGAGCGTACTGCCGGACTCTCTAGGGTTTGGTTTAGTCTTGAGATTGCAAAACATGCCTTGCTTAGTTTCCCGCATACTGCACTGGTTCCGAAGCCAAAATGGCAAAAACGGAACCCCGGAACCGGAGTTTCGTTATGTCCGTCTGTCCGTCTGTCCGTATGTCACAGGCATTTTACTCGAAAACCATAAGGTGTATTTGAATAAAATTTTGAGGATAGGTGTATTTTGTTAGCCGCTACATAGTTTTGTAATTAAAATGACAAAAAATTTTTTTTTAGGGGTGTACTCGATACATCAAACTAAAAGTCTAAGTTTTTTTATTTCATTGCGAGCCCACGTGTGGCACATCAATCGATAGGCCTTTATAAAAAAGATAAGGTTTATCAGCAATTTTTTTGATTAAGTGAAAAGAGTCAGAGATAATCGCCCCGAAAGTCACTAAAATTCTGTCCCCCCCTCTAATTTTTGAACGGTGTATTTTAAAAATATGAAAAAAATCATAGACGGATAGGGCTTATTAAGTTCATTTACCAAAAATTATTTTGAAAAAGATCGGTTCAAAGGTTTTCGAGATATAGTATTTTCGAGATTTTGAATAAATGTATTTTCTTTCTTTCTTTCTTTCTTTCAGATATTGCTGAAAAACTGCCTTCCTCATAGAAAAGGACGTAAGTGCCGTAAAAATTCTGTGACGATACGATCTTTTCAATAGGCACGGAACCCTTCGTTTTGCGTGGTCCGACACGCACTTGGCCGGTTTCAAATTATTAATATAGATATATAGCAACTAAAGCAAGTAGGTAATTGATGGGAGCGTCACTATATGGCGTTCTTTAGGTATTAAGGCGAGATAATTATGTCCAGGCTGATTTGCGGTGCCTATTTACGATTCGATTTTCTATCCTGCGAACTTTATGTAATCGTCAAAGCATTTAGATGTTAAGTTTAGTCCAAACTAACGGAACTAAAACCGAACCGAAAGAAAAGTATAAAATAAAATTGCTAGATTAACTCCTTCCGAGTGAGAGGGGGGCTAAAACGTTGAAGAGGATTTTAAGACCGGTATAAAAATGCAAGGTAAGTCTAAAATGCTATATCTACCGTCTCTTTTAATTTATATGACGTTATGAAGAGATTACGAGTGCCTACATTAAGAGAGACGGCCACGAAAGAAGAGAGATTTAAAATAATTGTGCACCATTTATTAATGAAGAGATATTGTTAGTTTTAATATTGGATCCAGAAGCGTAAATGTTAATGCAGGTTTTATTTTAGTGTCGAAAAAACGGAGACAATACAGAACATAAAACTTATAGTAGAGGTAAACAGGCGGCTTACGTGTGCAAAACTGCAAACACTCTTATATGCTTAGAACGCATTGAATAGTTCAATGTACACTGCGGGAATGATGCGTTAGAGAGGTAAAGTGGTATAGATAACTAAAAGGTTCAAAGTTCTCGGTAAGCAAAATTTAAGTGGCGTATTCAATTAAGGTGCGCAAAGTTTGCTCAAACAAAATTTATTGTTGTCTACTTGACTACGTTACCTTATTTACCATTTCAAGTTTTAAAAAGTGTACCTACATACACACATCATTTGCTTTTTTTATAAAAATACTTCAATTATTATTGTTCCTAAGTATTTTGATATTCATGGACGTTTTACTTAATTATTTAGTTGTCATGTGTTTTAAGAATATAATTAGAGACCCTGTGAGAAGGTATATAGAATACTTTCGAGTGTGTAATATAAATTAATAAATGTCATATATTTATATCAGCTTCGTGCAGAAATACAGTATGAGTTTTGTTTTGAAAGCTTCTTAACTTAATTCCAGGTGCTTTAAGGTTTAGATACTTTCATTAGTAGTTTTTTTTTTTCACTAAGAATCTTGAGTCGTAAATTATATGATTATTTCTCCTTGGCCCTTTCAGGTCCAAGAAATACATGCCACAGTTCAAGAATACCTGTAACTAAGTAAGCAGTTAAGTACAGTCGAACTCGTTGATCACTTGTCGCGTTCACCCATTTGACAACTTCGTACGTCAGTTTTAAACATGACGTTAAAGCGACACGGTACAGTACGGTAAGTGTTCAGCCCCTTGTGAGTTCGACCGTACTTGCATAATTAATGCATTTAAAAGTCTTAATTCTCCCTGAGACCACGACATTAGTCAAAGTTCGCGTCTTTGACAAGGGTCACGCCGTAAATTTACTTATCCAACTCCAACTTCACCTGAGTTTACAATGATCTAGATAGCTCTTATTTATTACTTCGAGGGAATGTTTAATCGATTAGTTAGTAAAGTCTAGGCAAAGATTGCTCGGAACCGGGACGAGTAGAATTCAAAAGGAGGGGCCATTGCACAGCAGCGGAGTACTTTTATGGATTAGTTTAGTAAGTCATTAGTTGATTTGCTGTAGGTATATTATACGCAGATTATTACTTTACGAGTGTAGGTATTTTTGTGAAAGTTAGATAACGTTAGTTATTGTACCTGGATATTATATTGAGAATTAGATACACATTGGCAACACAAGTTGCTGTAAGGTTGCGTCGCACTCAGCAACTTCTGTCTCAATTGCACCACCCAAAAAAGAGAAGGATAGATTTTAGGAGGCTATAAGCCCCCTGTAGTCCGCAAGAGCGGATGTGCATTGTTGTCTCCTGTCTCTTTGATGATTTTCTTCCTGTCCTGTTTTTACTGTTTAAGAATACGTGCGTGCGTTTGTAACTACCGCTGTGTGTGTGCGTTTGCTTGTAACGACGACTATCACTGCTATGCTACACAAATCAATGCATACCTACGGCCGCGTGCAATTAAAGTTGATTTGAACTATGTATCTGTCTTGAGTAGCAAGAATATAATCTTTGGAACAAAGACCTTTGTAATTAAATTACACACTTGATTATTCTATTACATCATCTGTATGTAATATATTAAATATTTTACACCTAAAAGGAATAGTTTCAGACGAAAATACCTAAATTCGAGGACAGAGTTTAAATTATCAGCCAAAAGTTTAAAACTGTGCATTCCAGCGGCGGGTACTGAATATAATATATGTATATATGTGGCGCAGGACCGGTCACTTTGGCACTCTTCGGGGGAGGCCTACGTCTAGCAGTGAACGTCTTTTGGCTGATATGATGATGATGATGATGATATATGTTGTGTGATACTATATTTAGTACCAGCATTTTCAGCGAAGTGAACATTTCAGCTACAAAAATACTCGTATTTACCTTGAAGCAAATTTCACGAATTCCGTACATTCAATTTTATATCAAAATCTTCAAGAAATTCCACTCCCGGCTGTCACTCACTAAAAAGCCTTAAAAGCTTTTCGAACTGAAATATTAAAGCAGGTATAATATCAATATTCCTAAGTGTTGGCAGCAAACATTAAATTTGCTCGCGAGCGCGTGAGACCTACTTACGCATCAGATTCGTTGAGAAATTCCTCGAGTTAGTTGGTTCTTGAGGGTTACGTCTGGGTCTTGGTATAGTGGTTGGTTATCCTCAAATGGGTTAATCGCTCGAGTCTGGCGTCGGCTGCACCTGACGGCCTGAATTACGGCATTACGCCTAAGACGTACCTTGCAAAAAGCATTCCGCGCGTTGGAGGCCGGAATTGGACTGCTTCCATAGGCAATTGGTGCGTGTTATGATTGGACGCCTATTCTGTTTCTTAAAGTTTATTCAGTCTGTAAATGAGATCCGATCATTCGATTCATTCAAACGTTCATCCGAAAAAATATTAGAAAATAGAATGGCTAGGATTTTTTCAACTAGCTGTTGCATGAAAAATATAAACGCTTGAAATATTTGTTGCAAACACAAAGCACAGTTTATTATTGAACTCTCAGATGCAGTAACTTTCACCAAAAAGAGATATCTTATATTTTTTAAGAAACGGGCATCGAGCCACTGTGTACCGGTAGATACCTACATGTACGCAGTAGCTAGTAAAGTGGCTCTAAAAGTACACAGTGACTCGAGCCATTGTGTATTGAGGCTTGTACACATTGGCTCTAATAGTACACAGTGGCCACGTAGGAATTGACTGTGTGCTAAAACGTGTTCACAGTAGCTATATATAGGTACTACAACCAGTTTACAGAGGTAAAACAAAAAAATAAGTCATCATCATCATCATATCAGCCGAAAGACGTCCACTGCTGGACATAGGCCTCCCCCAGAGAGTTCCAAATTGACCGGTCCTGCGCCACCCGCATCCAGCGGACTCCCGCGACCTTTACCAGGTCATCAGTTCACCTTGTGGGGGGCCTACCCAGTAAGTATAAGTATTGTAAAAATAAGTATTGGACATTATTTATTGTTATTTAAATAAAATTTAAATAAGAAACACATCAAAATACATCCGTGTGTTGCCGGAGCAGCTCACTAACTAATTTGTGCATGATCGGGTACCGAGGCTTCCAATTGACGTAGAGGATAAACATACAGCCCTTTGCCTTTCTATCACAGCACATTCTAGCCACTGTTCCCTCCGAGCCACTGTAGCCTCCCTGACCCTACCTACCTATACTTCTTTGATAGATTTTTCCGAAGCTACTTCAAAACATTCAAACTCAAAACATCCAACCAATCTTGCTAACTTCAAATGCTCGGCTAGGTACCGTAAAACCACACAACTATAGTCCAGGTCACCCAACTATGGTCCAAATTAATTCTCATATTACTTGGACAGATGGGACTGTTTTCATGGGTGAACTTGAAGACAGGCAATATAATAACACAAATTTAAATAAAAACCTATAAAATCACAAATACAAAATCGGTATTGATAGAAACGAATGAATTTACTTTTGGACCATAGTGGGGGTAGTGGACTATAGTTGTGTGGTTTTACGGTACGGATTGAATGGGCCAAGGAATTAGTTTCTCAAAATATTTATATATGATCGTTACGTTCTTGAATAATATATTTATCTTTTTACCTCCAATTACAAGAATCGTTTAAAATTATTATAAACGCAGTATTATTACCAGAGTATTCAAAGTAAGTTTACTTTGAATACTCTGGTAACTGGGGACGTGCACAAGAAATGTTTTCTGAAAATGAAGTGGTAATCCTACAATGAACACCTAAAGCAATTTGTCAAAACGGTTCAAGTGTTGGGTCGAACCTCTCACCGCGCAAGGTTTAGGCTGCGGGCGAAGATTAATCAGCTCCATATTATAATTAGGATTATACACGGCGCAAAACTTTGGCAAGGGTGTTTGAGCGATTATGAGCCGTATTTTTGCGACATTTCTCGACGTGGGAAATATTGCTTGTCAGTGATATTGGGTAACTGTTGCTGTCTTTACACATGTTTTAAATTAAGGGCTAGCTAATTTAGTTTTAGGGTAAGTACAAGCATTAATATGAGGACGAGCATAAACAAAACAATCTTTAATTTGAGGATGAGCATAACAAAACACAAACATATTCCAGAATTTATATGGTGTACCAGAATTTATTGTAGGGTACGTATATTTATATCCATCTGATTTTAACAAGAGTCATATTGAACATTTATTTTATTTTATTTTTATTTATTTATTGCCAGCCAAAATAACACCACAACATAATAAAACATTTAGTTTGCTCTTTTTTTCTTTGCAAATACCATCATCATCATCATCATATCAGCCGAAAGACGTCCACTGCTGGACATAGGCCTCCCCCAGAGAGTGTCAAATTGACTGGTCCTGCGCCACCCGCATCCAGCGGACTCCCGCGACCTTTAACAGGTCATCAGTCCACCTTGTGGGGGGCCTACCCACACCGCGCCTTCCGGTACGTGGTCGCCACTCGAGAATCTTTCCGCCCCAACGGCCATCGGTTCTACGTGCGATGTGCCCCGCCCACTGCCACTTAAGTTTGCAAATACCATTAATCAATAAACAAACATCAAATGTGTTAAAGTAAGAAAATCAATAAATAAACTAAAAAACCGGACAAGTGCGAGTTCAACGCGCGTGGTAAGGGTTCCGTAAAATTGCTATGATCTAAGCATCAGGCGCGCCATACAAAATACACAAAAATATTGAGAATTTTCCCGTTACTTTGGATACTCAAACTTCTTATAAGTTTTTTAGGCAAGGAACTATTTTCCATTTTTTTTCAGAATTTTAAGCCTAGTAGTTTCGGAGATAAGGGGTGGGGGGATGATCAATTTTCGTCTTTTTTCCTAAAATACTTCAAATCTGTTTTTGATAAAAATTATAAAAAAAATATATCTGAGATGCTTACAACAACCCCTTTCATTTGATATATCACACAATACAGTTTGAGAAACTTTTTTTCTTAATTTTCCAGTTTACCCCCCAAAAGTGGTCCCCTTGTTCAGAATTCATTAATTTACTTTACGCGTCCATCTTTGGGACACCAATTTACATATGTTTACCGAATTTTAACTCAATCGGTCCAGTAGTTTCGGAGCAAATCGGCTGTGACAGACGGACAGACAGACGCACGGGTGATCCTAATAAGGGTTCCGTTTTTTTCCTTTTGAGGTACGGAACCCTAAAAAATGGACTCAAGCTCGGAGCTAAGCGGTAGGTTGCTAAGAAGGCTGGCGGCATCGCCGCGCTGGACGGACATATGTACTGATACGCTGAGCAAGATACGCTTTCTGGTGATCTGTCGCGTCTCGAGCATTTCACATAGCCAGCCATCGAAAACTAAGTTTCCACTTTCGCCAAGTGGGTCTAGGTAGTTCAAACCGCAATTAGATAGCCAACTGAGTATTCTTTTTTATGTGTAAGAATCTAAAATCCATCCATTTTTCCTCAAATGTTGTTAAACCCTACATAATACCAGTTAAGGCTTAAAGCTAAAATGATTGATAGAAATGTGCCTACTTCTGGCATGATTTAAAACAATTTATGACCTACATACAGTAATTAAGAGTCTGGAAAGATATACACGAAATATTATAGATACCTATATAAGATATGTAATTTATTTGAGTTAAGGAAAAAAAGAACCACTATGACCCAAACGTGAAAATTACAAAATCTAAGATTACAATCCAGAGATTTCGAAAGTTAGCTCAAAAATGTATAGTAAATTCTTAAAAAATGACAATTCATATTGAAAAGCTGAATAATACAACAGTGGCTACTTTTTTTCGTGGACAAGCTCTATGACATTTACACCGAGGTGGGCGGTCGGTCCCAAATAAACAATGATAAATTTCATACTACTTATTAAGCCTAGTGACGTAAGTAGCAACTAAAATAATCATTTCCCAAAAACCCTGGCCTTATATGATATACGAAGAGCTATAATATAATCAAAATGAGAGGTAAATGGAGCGATCTCGTCCGTCACCGATCAAATAGGTCCGACCCTTGTATTAGGATTCCATATCCCCGACCTATAAATTACCGACTTACAACAGAGCTGGGTGGTGAAGCGTTTGTATGTGTTTCAAATGGCAATTTGGTAATCCTGGGGCGTTTTTCAAGCAGTAGTTTGGGGGTTAGGAACCTTTACATTTGAACTATTGAAGGACATAGATGATATTATTTCACTGAGCATTCATTTGCTTAACCGCATAGCGCATTGTTTTTGTGAATGTCAATGTTAGATTAGTCCAATTTATTCCCTACATTTTTGATGTTTAATATCGGATTAAGCACATCCATACTAATAGTATTAATGCGAAAGTGTGTCTGTCTGCCTGTCTGTTACGTCTTCACGCCTAAACCGCTTAACCGATTTAGATGAAATTTGGTATAGAGATAGTTTGAGTCCCGGCAAAAGACATGGGATAGTTTTTATCTCGGAAATCATCCCTAAAGGTGTGAAATGGGGGTGAAAATTTGTATGCTAGTAAAAACGTATGTACCACTACTTTATATCCTGCATGATATGTAAAATAATCTGTTTTACCAATATAAATTCTGATTCTGATTCTGATGGAACTACTTAAACCGCTAAACCAATTTAAATGAAGTTTGGTATAGAGATAGATTGAGTCCCGGGGACTTAAACCGCTGCACCGATTTAGATGAAATTTGATATAGAGGTAGTTTGGGCCCCAGGGAAGGATAGGATAGTTTTTATCCCGGAAATCATCCCCTAAGGGGGTGAAATGAGAGGTGAAAGTTTGCACGAGCTACGATATAAACGACTTCTACGCGGACCAAGTCGCGGGCAGAAGCTATATATATTTTATAGTTTGAACTAAAATGCACTTAGCATGTGTTGATCTTGTAAAAAGGAATCTTAGTGTTTGGTGCATTTTTTTTTTAGAGAACGTGCAAGTAATTAATCTAACTATTGTAATAAATAATAAGAAATAAACTGATCATTAATAAACGAACTAGTGGATAATAGGTATAATAATAATTAAGACGTGAAACTCGTTATACTTACCTACCTGCCAACTTATAGTAGGTACACCACATTTATAATATGAAAGAAAGAAAGAAAAAACATTTACTTATTCGTGACATTATTATAAATCATAGAATTACGATAAAAAATAAAGTTTAATAAAATAAAATTCACACAAATGTCACGAAACGGTCCCGCTTTAGCATAATAATAATTTACATACTTCATATCTATAAGTTACTCGTACTGTGTTTTAAAAAAAGCACAAAAAATCCAAAATCAAATACTAATACCTAAGGAAATATAATTCACCGCCATTTTCATGACCATTCCCATTTTAATCTCATAAAGCCCCATTCTTTAGCAGTCTTATAGGTACCTATGCGGATCCGGCCCCGCCGGGCTCGAAAAGATAAATGGTTCCGTTAATTAAAAGAAGGGTGACCAGTCCTGAAAGAAATCAATTGGATGACGGAACTCATTATAAACCCTTTGCCGCTTTGATATAATTATTGATTGTATTGATTATTGAAACGCTACCACCTTTTTTACGCGCAACAGTGCCACTTCATTTTTAGACACGCGCAGAATATCACGTGAAGAGGTGTACATAAAAAAATGGTGTACCTACCGACCACTTAAATCAGAATAATTAATTTACCTTTGGAACATAAAATAACGATTCATGAGACTAGGGGATAATGGTACAGTCAGCATCATAAACATGTATCCATTCTGTGACCTTCTTACTTAGACATAAGGTCGAAAAGTGTATACATGTTTATGATGCTGACTGTACTTATATAAAACTGAGTCAATATCAAAATATCACTGAATAAGTTAACAATGGAGACCGGAACCGTTTAAGAATTCGCTATATTACAATCTGTAAACCGTGTATAACACGGTTTAATGAATAAAAAGCCCAAGAGGAGAGAAACTAATAAATATAGAATCAAAACGGGCGTATTTACTTTAAAATAAAGCTTTCCATCACGACATCTAGATAAGGTAAACGTCTCAGTACCCGACACTGGCCTAATAGATGACACTTCGAATCTTACGTCAAAACAATAGCGGTGAACAATAGGTGTGTCAACTATTAGGCATTAAGGTGTCGAGCATTGGTACATTTACCTTATCAGTAATTAGATATTTAATCATTAGTAAGCTATACAGCTTTGGCCAAAGACAAAAGGTTAGTACCTATATTGCATTAACTTTTAACAGTATTCCTACTTATTACCAGGTAACATGCTGGCTGTATTTATAATGCAGGGTGATTTAAACGGTAAAACAATGGCGATAACAAAGTGTTGGCAAACTTGAGAATTCGTTAATAAATCAGCCGGCAACAAGTGCGTGTAATGGGCGCATTAAACACCGCTGACTAGCGGACGATAACAATTATTTTTATGGCCCGTATTTTATAATCGGGTTTTTGATTAGGTACTAAGGGATTTGCGAAATTGACTTTCAGATAACTCTTGCTCTTCCTGCGTTTCATACCTTGAAATGTGCTTGACAAATTCAGTGAGTAGTATGAGCATATACAGGCATGGCACTGTCAATGCCTATTTTTAGGGTTCCGTTCCTAAAGGAAAAAAACGGAACCCTTATAGTATCACTCGTGCGTCTGTCTGTCCGTCTGCCACAGCCAATTTGCTCCGAAACGACTGGACCGCTTGAGTTGAAATTTGGTAAACATATGTAAATTGGTGACCCAAAGATGGACGCGTAAAGTAAATTCATGAATTCTGAATAACGGGGCCACTTTTGGGGGGTATACTGGAAAATTTTAAAAAAAGTTTCGCAAACTGTACTGTGCATATCAAATGAAAGGGGTTGTTGTAAGCATCTCAGATTTTGTTTTATAATTTTAGCAAAAACATATTTGAAGTAATTTAGGAAAAAATACGAAAATTGATCATTTCCCCCTTATCTCCGAAACTACTAAGCTTAAAATTCTAAGAAAAATATGAAAAATAGTTCCTTGCCTAGAGATTACAGAAAAAACTATAAGAAGTTTGAGTATTCAAAGCAACGGGAAAATTCTCAATATTTTTGTTTACTTTGTATGGAGCGCCTGATGCTTAGAACATATCATTTAGATTATATACGGAACCCTCACCACGTGAGTTGAACTATCACTTGACCGGTTTTTTCAAAATGTTCTCTGCATTAGATCCACTGAGGCATTCGCGCCATAATTCGCACGGCTCTCTTCTGCGCAGTCAGAGCTCTGTTTACGTTGTACTTAAAGCTATTTCCCCAGAACTTGATGCTTTACTTTGACTCAACCAGAGCGTAATATACAATTTTGAGCTGTTCGATTCCCATTTCATCTCTGAGACCCCTCAAAGCGTAACAAGCTGAATGAATACACTGTTCAATAGCATCCACTGTTTATTTAATTTTTATTGCACAAAATACAAAAAAAGAATGTACAAATGGCGAGCTTAACACAGCACAATACACTGATCAATATTAGTAATGTACAAATAATATATTTTTTTTGTTGTCAAACGCTGTATAGTCCCCTGTTACGTTATTTTATAAAGGAACAGACAGTGAACTTCAAAAAGATATTTCCATTATTTCACCTGATTACAACGCCAAAAAAATTGATACCTACATATTTTTGCAGTCGACGGTCCAAGAGTTTCTAGAGCCGCAATTCCAGTTACATTTTTAACAGAAGGGCATGGCCCTAGGGTATCGCTTGCCATTCATGTATCTATCACTCTGATATTTAAGGTTGAAATATCCCTGAAACATGACGGGGACGTCACATTTTGGGTGTCTAAATTGGACACAATACTTTAGCCTTCCTTTATTTGCCTTATCCGTAAAATGGAAAGCAGCTTTAAACTTTCTAACTCGTCCAGGGGTTGTTGTCAGTTGTCAAACACTCGCCACAGCGGCTGATGTTTGCTCGAATATATAATATTTACCTACATTACCTGCAACATGGGTCAGACAATTTTTTCCCCTTTTATTCTCGTACTGTCAATAATGAATAAAAGTTCTCATACGAAACAAAAGGGAAGCACATAATGGACCCGTTTTACGTCAGAATATAAAAAGAATTGACATGACATTTAAGCTAGAAAAAATTCCAAAGCAACATACTCGTGCAACCTACAGGTCAGAGAAAACTTATGGAAACCAATTTCCAAATGTAAACGGTGTTGCAGTGTTAGGCACACACGATATCGAATGGGTAACAAAAAGTTAACGATCCACACATGGTCAGCAGATCAGAGAGATTAGGTATGTATATTGATACAGGATGTCCCAAAACTTTGCCACACGGAGGGAAAGTACCTTAAATATTAAATATAGGAAATTTTACTGAAAGAAGACTTAATTTTATTTAAAAAAAAATAGAAATGCATTCAAAGATCTTTGGAAAATCATCTGAAATCGATACCACCAAATATAAAAAAAGCATATTTTGTTTTTACGATAGGTACCGATTGAAAGGGTTACTCGTTAGAATATTTTTTCTTGAATAACACACGGAAGACCATGAAATTTAAATTTTAATTATTAGGTACGTATTGTATGGTATACTTAGTATGCGATTTTTCGTTTTTTTTTAATGAAGTTCCAATAATAAAATGAAGTCTTCTTTCAGTAAAATTTTCTACCTTCCTCCGAGTGGCAAAGTTTTGGGACACCCTGTATACACATATTGTATTAGTATCGAGACCCTATACCATAATACTCGTATAATCGTGCGTTAATCGTCATGCGATTTCAAGGAAAACCATTTTGAAACGCAAAATCATTAGTATAGTAGTCGTAATGTTTGAAAGCACTTAATGATCGAAATAAAGTGAAACAAGTACAATATTTCTCTTTGATATCCTAGATCAACGAAGAAATGTAGACGAATTTGTGCGTTAAAATTCAAATGTTATAATATGGAATTGCCCTATTGTGAACTCTAATATGACATGTAAACACTCCATTGCATAGGTGACAGTAGATTGACCTGAAAGGAGATTCAAGTCACTGTCACTTCTTCTTATGGTTTCCTAATTCCTTGGCTTAGATTGCGCGGGACCAGAAATAGACCAGTATACTATCACTGGTCGTTAAACACTGGTACAGTACCTGGTACAGTGGTTTTTTGTTTAGAAGAACGGGAGAGCGCAGCCAAGCCAAATCCCTTTCAAACACACATTTCAGCATTTTTTCTGTTCTTTATCCATCTACGCTTTTTGAGAAAAGAAAAGAGCTGCTGAAAATAACTTGGTGTTTGTAGTTACACAGTATGTCAGCGCTAACTTAGTAGTTTATCAATAATATCAATCTAAAATATTTTATTCTATAAGCTTCTACTAACTCATTAATGGTAAATACCTATCGCAATTTAGTGAATATTTTTTTCCTGCGGTTAACCAATCGTTAGTTTAAATTTAATTTCGTAAAAAAAACAAACGCTGTACCTATATAATATGCTACTATAGTAACAATTTTTTGATAACAAGAATATACGAATCCTTCCATATTTGGTGCTCCTCGACAATATTCATGTATTGCCACAGACGAACTGTCTGAGAGTTTAGAGAACGTCGTTCCTGGACCTGACAGCTCTTCCGATATGGAGTCAGATTGGTCGTGTAGCCCACAGAACACTAAATACTATAGAAAGGCGATGTGGGCGTGGCATGCGCGCCACTACTTTGAGCATGCGCTCTTAGCCAACGCCACCTGATCGCCGTGCAGTCGCTCACACAGTTGTAGGCGACGTGGAGGGGATGAGGTGGCGACTCCGCTCCCGATAGAAACCGCGCTTGATACCTACCCCTTCTATAGTATTTTGTGTTCCGTGCTATAGCATACAGCGTGTGTCTTTAATACGAAATTACGAAACGATAGTTTTAAGTGACGCAAGCAACTAGCTTTGATAACAGAACGTGCCTAATTAATTTTTAGACTTTTCTCGAGTAGTAATTGTAATGCCACATATATTTAATTGGCAGTTCTGAGATATAATCAAATGTCAGTATACTTAAGATATTAACCGATAGGTACCTACATTGCGTGGTGAATTAATTTGTATGTTTTTTACCCAAGATAATAAATTATGTTTACTAGGGACACGGGCGTAGCCAGGTTTTAATTCCGTTCAAGAAAATAAAACAACAAAAATATGCATACAATGACACTAATATTCAGGTTAATGTAGTATTTTGAACATTTCGGGCATTTCTAGCTAACATTTTTAGCGGGCATTTTTAGGGCGGCCTAAACTTTTAGCCCTGAAAATATTATACATAAGTTCGGGCTAAATACACGCTGTATAATACTCGTAGTTACTACAGTCCCTATCCCTATACCTACTCCCTTCACTCAATGGGGGCGCGTATAATTTTATCAACCGCGTCTGCGTGATAAATACAGGGAGTGCGAACAAAACAATTTGAATTTCGCGAGAACAACCGTCACCTTTGTTATCGAAATGCTTTATGTCGTTTCTGCGTGCCGTTTAATTTATGAAGGACAGATAAATGGAACTGATTTATTCTATTTATTTTTCGACATCGTACTTAGGTATACATAATTTATGTTTCATATGATAATATCAATTATGCCGGAAAAACGTAATCTCTAAGGTATACACTGATGCAATCATCATTTTAATGACGGGCATATTCAAACAGTTGACGTCGGCGTCGACTGTAAAGACATTACCATTTTTTAACGTGATAACGTCTTATAAATGCCGAATGAACGCCGGCTGCACGCACGAAAAAGTGTGACTAGTTGTCCCGTTCCGTTGACTGACATATCAACGCATAAAACCGCTGTTTCTAGAGATTCCAAATTTGGCACTTAGGTTCCTTATAAAATCTAGGGGTGCACTAAGAAAGGATTTTTCAAATTCACCCTTTAAGGGGGTGAAATGGGGGTCCAAAGTTTGTATGGGGAAACAAGATTAGATCGACTATTTTATTCGAAACTTCACAGGAGTATTCCTAACGATAAATGAGTAAATACGTGTTATGCAATTTTTCATCAATGTTATCACGTAAAATTATCGTTCGTAAACCAACATGACAGACAACCATTTTTTTATCAAAAAAAAAACCCGAAGGCCATACCAAAGTGTCGAAATTTACTCCGACCTTACCCCAATATACCTTAGTACAATAGCACTTTTTATTTCGAATGGTCATTTGCAATTCTTATTGTGAATTTATTAATAGATGGGTTAAAAGTAATTAATAGATAAACTAATTACTTTTATTTACGGCTCTTTACTCTTACGCTGCCAGTCATACTACATAATACACAGTTAGGTACCTACTGTATAAGAATATCTGAAAGGGCATTATGGTAGCACGCACGCATTGTGATATCAAAAATAAATTATGAAAGCGCTCACTGAAAAGAGTTGCTTTGATAATAAACATATATATAATCACGCCTCTTTCCCAGAGGGGTAGGCAGAGATCACGGATCTCCATTTGCTACGATCCTGACAAACCACTTTCGCTTCACTCACCTTCATAACATTTCTCATACATGCTCGTCGGTTTAGGGTACTTTTGACCTGGCCTTTTTGTAACATTTCCCCAATTTGATCAGAGAAAGTTCGCCTAGGTCTTCCCCTTCCAACTTGCCCTTCCACTCCTTTTATATACACTCTCTTCGTTAATCTTCTCTCATCCATCCTCTCTACATGCCCAAACCACCTTAACATACCTTTCTCAATTTTCGTGACTATATCTCCATCCATTCCACACTTATCTCTTATCACACTGTTTCTGACTCTATCACTCAATTTCACTCCACACACTCACTCAACGCTCTCATTTCTACTGCATTCACTCGACTTTGATGTCTTTTCTGCCACACCCAACTTTCACTACCATACATAAGTGATAATAAAGTTACTATCATATTACATTACAGACCTAAAGTAGGTACCTACACCGACACGCGTACTCAGTACTCACATAAAGAACAATTTAAGACTTAATAAAATAATAAATGGCATTCCCCCCGCAAAGAAATCCTAGTAAACAATTTCAGCCATTACACGGAGTTCCTAGTGCTCCGGTATGAAGCGGGAAAAATGTAAGTAATATGACGCGGCGATGCGGAGGCACGTGCCTTGTTAGGTGCAACGCGGACGCCGCATACGTAATCGTAATATCGTAACCAGCCCCCCTATTCCGTAACTTGTTTTAAGCTCACCTCAACGCTCACCCACTAATATATCTTGACGCCGCGATTCGTAGTATCTAAGCGTAGGTAGAGGTCTAGTTTCGTTGGGCGTGACGCGTGGGGTGAGGCGCATGAGCGCGTAGCGAATAACAGCCCAGGTGAAAGCTACGGGTTTTTACATTTTCTTTTCTTTTCCTTTGAAAGCTTTTTACCCGACTGTGCGACGCAAAGGAGGGCAACGTGTTTACCAGTCTATGTATATCTAGAGATCAAACGCGTGGGTCGATTTTAATGAATCATACGTCAATCGATTTGCTTTAATCTTGCGGGTGTCACTGAAAACAAGACAGTAATCAAAATTCAAAATGGCGGCCACAAAACGCCATATTGTTAAAAGTAATTAATAATCCTATGGAAAGCTCTGTCTGGTTGACGTAACTGGTGACCGAAGAGCTGGCGGCTTCCTCGCGCAACGCATCATCATTGCACTTCAGCGAGGAAATGCCGCGAGCATCCTCGGTACAAATGCCTCGAGGGCCTTCTTAGAGTTCCGTAGCCAAATTGGCAAAAACGGAACCCTTATAGTTTCGTCAAGTGCCTTCCCTATAGAAAAAAGACGTAAGTGCCGTAAGATTTCTGTGACGATACGAACTTTTTAATAGGCACGGAACCCTTCATTTTGCGTGGTGCGACACGAACTTGGCCGTTTTTTTAGATTTAACTTAGTTTTAATTTAATTTAGTAAATGTTAATTATCATCGCGTATATACTTTAGAAAATAAATTCCTTATGCTATAAATATCTACATGTATAGTCGAGTTCTCCAATATCTATACAGACAACCTTTTAAAAATATCTACACATGTGTCTTATGTTAGTAATAATTAAGCCTGTGTACAGATATTTTTGAAAGGTTGTCTGTATAGATATTGGAGAACTCGACTGTACCATGATGAGGAATGTAGCTAAAGATTTTTTAGGATTTACATTTATTTATATCCAGCAAGCACTACTTTATTTGTAGAGCTTTATAAAATAAAAACTGACGAACATAATATTTTGTTAAGTACGTGCTTGAATCTCTGAGGTACTTGAAGATCTTATTACTAAGGCTTGAACACAAAGCAATATGAGATTTAAAAGACATGAGCGTAAGCATTCTGAACAAGACTTGTAGAGACTTATTTTTAGATAAAGTTTTTCGCCTTTGTGAACACAAGGCAATTCACAAGACCAAGAAAAAAATATACAGTAAAATGCAAACAAGCGAAAGTAATAATTTTTGAAAATCCGACTGTTTTTTTACGAATATAATATCCCTTGCTACTTCGACTACTAAGGCCGCCTTGGCTGCGGCTAGGAACGCCATTGTCGCCTGACAGCTCGCGTGGAGTTGCGGGCGACATTATTAGGTACGCCTGTGTCTAAACGCGGCCTAAGAGGACTCTAGCGATACCTTACACATTATAATCTATCAAGCATTTAAACCTAGGAAATATACACACTTCTACTCGGAAATAATATCCCTCCTTCTGCCGAAACATCGATTCGGGTAAATAGTTGATATAGGTAGGTACCTTTTATAATAATTCCATTTTACAAAAGCTCGCGTCTGTTGAAATGCCACTGCAAAGTTCTCAGAAATAATATTGCACTCAAGATTGAAGTAAATATTCCAAGAAGCTCGCTTCAAGGCAAATAGTATCACTAACAGATTTAATCGAGCGAATTCTGCGCACAAATATCTGGGTGGCTATTCAAAACCCTTCCTCTCAACTGAGGGGATCCAGTGTAGGCTGGACCTTGGATTACGTGTTGGTATTACGTATCACGGATCTCGGCGTTGGCCTAGTTGAGTTTCTTGGTGGAATATTCGCAGCTTAGCTCATTGACTTACTATTACTACGTATACCTAGACTGGTAACCTAGAACATTTTTCTTGACGTCTTCCATCAGACCGCCATCTTGGAGAAATCAAAGCGTGTGTGAACGTGCAGTACATTTCTGAGTTCGGATTCATTATATACCTAGCCATAGCGTGATTTAATATACTCAAATAAAAAAGACTTATTCGTCAAGATATACTAGCAGTGAGTGAGTGGTGAGGCGAAACAAGTTGTGAATAGCTGCTGGTTAGGAATGCAATGAAACTTACGCGCATTCTGCGGAGAGAAGCTTTGTTGTTATTATACGTGAAACATCGAGGGAACTCGTCTTGTCCCGGCTTTTGTGTGTATCAAGTATCAACATGTTGTTCACTTCTCTTATTTGTTTAGTAGGAAACTCTCCTCACATTAAAGTTCTAGAGATTATCACACAAGACGATTGTAAAGGGATATATATAAACACAAGACGATTTTGTTATTTTATGATGTTGTTGATAGATGTTTTATTGAATTCATTTGTAAAAAACATGTAATAAAATGTCAAAAATAATACTTAATGATGGATACAGTTTGACTCTGACACGGAAATGAGAATACAAAGTTTTCACAATAACATTTTGACATTGGAAATGTCTTTTCGTTCGCTCAAGTATAGGCTCCGATTTCACGAAAAAGTGCGATCTCATTATATATCAGAGAGTTGTTAAGATATGATATTCAAAAGATGCATATTTACGAGAGCGGTAATGTGTATAAAGAATTATTCGAATAAGTCAAAATCGAAAAAAGTTATGGCCGAAATATGTAGTCAAACAAAATCTATTTTTTCCCAATTTTTGATTTAAGCGAAGAATGATATCAAAAATCCGCTGGACAATTTAGTCAGCTACAATTTGAGCCTAAAACAAAGACGATCGGGTTAAGGGTTTGCCCTGTAGCCTTACCTTTTTGAAAAAAGTCAAAAAGACAGTAAGGTAGAAGTACTAGTCTGCCGTGCAATACTTAAACAACAGTAAGTGCTACTTTTACGATTTTTTGATTTTTCTTGATCTTGGACCACCGTGTCGAGACGCACACGTGTATATAGTCCACGTGCGATTATGACAATGGGAACATATAAAAATCGAAGCCTCCATGTACAGTAAATTAGAAGAATTAAGTAAATTATTGAGATAAAACTAACTAAACTGCCGTAATAAAGTTGTCGGCTGTGAATTTTTAGACTTCACTGATTAAAATACAGTAAAGGTCTCATGTCAATCCTAAATTAACAAGTAAAGAGAAGTTAATATTTACGCCAAAAACTGTTTAAAATGCAGTACAATATAAATGTTCTAAAATATTTGTACTGTGTTTGAAATATTAAGGATTTTTTAGCATAATTTCTAATTAAAATGCAGTAAAAATGCTCACTTACTGTGATTTAAACTGTCGTTTGGCTATTTTAAAATGTGTCCACTGCAATCGTGACGGCAATTTACTGTACATTAGGTTGAATATTGCTCTTCAGTTTTGTCTCCGATGCTGTGCGAGGCGGACCGGGCGCGTGTAACACTGGACTGCCGAGATAAGCAAGTGTTCAATACCTACTTTGCGTACGATTTTTATATATATATATTACCATTTTCATTATAACAATTGTTTGTTACATTGCTTTAAATGTATAGTGGACTTAATATTGTCTATCATTCTGACAATATTTTATTGAACTTGCTGAGGTTGTTAGTATGAAGCTATGAATGTACTCTTGTTATCTATGTATGTTTATGTAAACTGAGAGATTAAAGTAGTTTTCAAGTGTCGTTTCAGTTAGATAGATTAACTACATTGTAGGACAAAAGTTAGATAATATCGATACCATTGATAAAATGCGGTTCCGTCGATCGTCCTACAAGTTGTCAAACACGGTATAAGTATTATAGTTAACACACCTCCGACACACGCTGCTGCTTTCCAAGGATTGAATTTACGTATAGCTTGATTTTTGATGATGAATTTTAATATGAATGAACCTGTCCCATGACATAATTGCAGTTTTTAGGGTTCCGTACCAAAAAGGTAAACACCTCTATGGTGCGATTGTGTCGGTCTGTCTGTCTGTCTGTTTATTTTATTGGTTGGACCCGGTCACTAACTAGTTTGTTATTAATTTGTTTATGTGTATACAAATATAAAGTGCGTTTAAAATTAAATAAAGACTTTTACTAGGTACATGAGTGTTCTATTTCTATTTGCAGAAAAATGAATACAAGATCGAAAATAATATTGCCCATAAAAGATTAAGTGCCATGGAAAAAAGTCCGATTTTAATGATACTCGACGGGTTACTACTAATTTACACTTACTTAGTAAGAGATATTTATTTTAATTTCTTATGTGTAATACAATTGCACTTTAATCATTGATGTGAATTACATTTTTTTAATATACATATGTGTATTCTTTGTAAACATACCTTATTTGTACCACGACGTATTGGTATCTCCAAGAACCCAATTAATATATATACTAAGTAAATTACAGTAAATTGTTATGAATACTGTACTTTAGCTTGCAATTAATTCAAGTAGCTACTAGTGTACGAGGGTTGTTTGCAGTAATCCGCTTTTTTACTGCACTTTATTCTGCATTTATTGTGTTTTTAGTTATTTTCGAGAGTACAGTAAAACTATAAAAAATTGAAAAATAGCAATAGTTTATTCAATAATTGTTAAAATAAAAAAGTGTTCACTTATTCGTATTTCATGTATTCCATGCTATATTTTAACATTCAAGCATTTGTAAATAATCATCGAAAACACCAAAAAAAACATGTTTGAAAGGGTTTTTTGCGTTTTTCTCGAAACTCACTTTTTGCACTTACTGTTGTTTAAGTATTGCACGGCAGTAGTGCCCGACATGTCAACAGATAATACTTATTTGAATCAAGATATTATGCTCATTTAAGATGTATTAAACAGTTTCATACGGTTTGGGAGACGAGGTATTTACTCAAGTTACTGATATGGAATTCGTTTCATATGGTGATCTTATAAAAAATCCTGATAATATAAGAATTAGGTAATCAATGCGAATGTACGAGTAAATGGCAGGCGGTTACGCTGGCAGTCCCAATAGATGTCATTTCAGTACAAATGTCATGAATGACAGACTGACATTTATTGGGACTTGAAGGTTTAACTCATTGTCCCAATTGATGGCAGCTGGTTTTAACAAATATGTTCATAACTTATAAATAAGTTATTTGTCTTGAAATTGTGATAAGAAATATTGAAGTCACTAACATTTAGTAACTTAAAAATTATGTCGTGATCAATCTTAGTTTATTATTCGTTAGTTAAATTATATTCGTCGAGTACTAGTACCGCGTCGGGCACTAGTACTTCTACCTTACGACATTTTTCACATGACATGTATGACTTCATGTTTCCACGATATCGATGTTACTGTTTGAGACAAGCGTAGATAAAAATGAAATATGTATACTTATGCGCCACGGCGACAATTATTCAAACTTCGATACGCGTGTGGAAATTTTGCAATTTGTTTGTTCACAGGCGTTATGTCGAGGATACTTATGTTAATCTAAAATAATTTTCATCACATTTGCTCGTCAATGGCGTTATTACTTGCGAGCGTACAGAGCAGTTATAGCCGTTTTACCTCTCACGGGCTGTTAAGTTTAGTTTTAAAATATAGAACCCTCTGATTGGCTTAAGCAAATCTGGTTGCTCTGTGATTGGTTGAAAAAAAAATCTAGTTGGCCAAGCCGGGCACCCCGCAAGAATACTGCTCTCTTATTGGTTGAAATATTGAAGCTGCGCGTTCCACTAGCAATGATCTGGAAGTGAAGTTGTCAATTTTTGATGTATGTATGAAACTTAGATTTTTCTGTCTTTTGTAGTTATTTATTTCCTCGCAAATGTGATGAAAAACATTGTGTATAACACGGGCGTAAGAATATTGCCAACTCGAGTCATCAAAACCCCTACGCCTTCGGCGTCGGGCTTCTGATAGACTCGTTAGCAATATTCCACTTACGCCCCTCGTTAAACAATGTACTATATCATTCAACGTTGTAGTTTTATTTTGTAACCTTTTCCTTATCCCGACTTTCTCGTCGCTCAGCGGTAATATTTTATCGAATTCCGTAGATTCATTTCCAATGTGCTCGAGGCACGAAATCTGTGTTTTTTTTTTTACTGGCGTTAAAACTTGTTCATTTATAAATTTAATAGTGAAATCTTAATAGATTAGAATGGTGGGTAATCCTCAGCTACTACACCGAGAATGTTAATCCATTATATTGATTCAACTTACACAATTTCAGACTTACTTTTTCCTAGTAATCGCCTAAATTTAATTAAATTTACTTTTTTGAGGTTAGCCGACGTTTTTAATGTGTCACAACATCAGCGAGAGTAAACTCAAACGAGTTCGATACAATACGCGGTTAATAAGGTTTACAGTTTGGTCTTTTAAAATTTTTATTCTTAGTTATATGGGACAAATGAAATCTCACCTTAACCATTCAAAGTTTAACGTTTTCTCGGTTTAAACGGAATGTAAAATAGGACGTCATATTCGAAGGCGTCAGCGGTATTAAATCCTTTGGGCGCAGCTGCGTCCTGGGAACAAATCGGTATATGCACAAGCGATCCTGAGCAAGATTTCTGTGACGTGTCTACTTAATTTTACAAGCGTTCATCTAAGACCACTTTTAGTAGAATGTACGAAATAGAGGCATGACCTTCACCCATCTGTTTAATGGATAAAAAATATTTTATATCGAAAATTCGTTGCAGAACTTACCAGTTTATGCCTGCCATCTCAATAGTAAGGCCAGGAAAAAAATTGCCAATTAAGCGTTAGTATATTCTTTAGTATTTTCTTCTCTTCATACTTTCGATTAGTATAAAATTTGATCGTTAAACAATTGGGTGTGTTATGTGACGTAGCCGCTATAACTCAGTATTTACCACGTATTCACTTCAAATTCTATAAGACAGTGCATTTACTAGATCGAAATTTGACACATTGCTATTTAGGATATGTTTTTATGGCAGGGATGACCCTGTAATTAAGAGAAGAAAAAAATAGTTTATAAAATCTATAATACATGTTAAGTTAACCCATTGAAACATTGACTTCTTATTTCAGCAATCAAAAAATAAAAATAAAGATATTTCTGGACATCAACACACATTCGAAGGCTTAAGATTGCTAGACGAATGTCGAATGAAGGACCCGAGTCGCTGAGACAGCTTGCGGTTACTTATTGCAAGCAAGCTCCTAGTAGAACTGGATTCAAGTTATTTCCTTCGTTCCAATGTAGGTGCGAGTAGGTAACAAATTAAAGAGGAGCTTCGTAAGTACCCTGCGAGTGCAGCAAGACTGATGGATTGAGTTCAACTTGGATAAGCATTAATTCTGCTGCAAGTAATCCTTCTCTTGTTAAGTGATAAGATAAAGTATTGGTATCAAGTAATGGTTGCATATAAAAGCCGCTTCTGGATGAAAGCATGTACCATTATTTTCAATTCACTTTTCAACTCAAACATAAAATGCCTTATAATTTATAATACACTTCGTTTATTGTATATGGCTATGGCTGACTCTATAATATATTATGGAAGAACCTACGTATAAAATGTACCTACAGCGCTACAATACACAGATAAGAATGTTGAAAACCTTTGTACCGCTTAAAATTAAATACCAGTTTAAAAATAATTATGATAAATTATTCCAGCACTGTAGTACCTACTGAATGTATTTGATAAAGCCAAAATGGCTATTTATTATACTAGAATATTGCCATAACCAGGGTAAACTAATCGGGTATGCGATCCACAAAACTCCGTGTACTAGAGAAAAGTAACAACTTCATTGTACCTACCAAAAAACCGAACAAGTGCGAGTTCAACTCGCGTGGTGAGGGTTCCGTAAAATATTGAGAATTTTCCCGTTACTTTGCATACTCAAACTTCTTATAGGTTTTCCTGTAATCGTTAGGCTGTAGAACTATTGTCCATATTTTTTTCAGAATTTTAAGCCTAGTAGTTTCGGAGATAAGGGGGGGTAGTAGTCAAAATTCGCCTTTTTTCCTAAATTACATCAAATCTGTTTTTGCTAAAATTATAAAAAAAACTGAGAAGCTTACAAAAACCCCTTTCATTTGATATGTCACACAAACACACAAATGTTGGCGAAACTTTTTTTTTTTTCCAGTTTAACCCCCAAAAGTGGCGCCCTTGTTCAGAATTCATTAATTTACTTTCCGCGTATATCTTAATGGGTCACCAATTTACATATGTATACCAAATTTCAACTCAATCGGTCCAGTAGTTTCGGAGCAAATCGGCTGTGATAGACGGACAGACAGACGCACGAGTGATCCTATAAGGGTTCCGTTTTTTTTCCTTTTAAGGGTACGGAACCCTAAAAAGTACAAAGAGTATGGTCCAGTCACTTACCGCATATCCTAAATAGTCTGCCCAGGTAGGTAATAGATATTATAAAGGATAAATCCTAGAAGATTAAATGTACCCTAAAAATTTTTTTGTCATTTTTATTACAAAACGCACGTAGCGGATAACAAAATACACCTATCCTCAAAATTTTATTCAAATACACCTTATAGTTTTCGAGTAAAATGCCTGTGACATACGGACAGATGGACAGACGGACATGACGAAACTATAAGGGTTCCGTTTTTGCCATTTTGGCTACGGAACCCTAAAAACATGTGTTAAGTGAAACGGGAAATATTATATGCGTTTACTCGTTTTACACAATTTAATTAGTATGGATGGTTTCCTTTTAGAACTTCATTATGAAGCTAGAACATTGTAAAAAAATACAGCGATACGCCCATATCCGAACTGGCTTAGTTTGGCACACAGACAGAACCCTACACAAAGGTAATATCGAGCCTTTAGCTAATAAAGGGGATACACCGTACCCCCTACTGGGTGTACACAGCGTCGCTTAATGATGGAGGCGTCATGCCTATGCCGCCTGTACATGTACATCGACTAATGAAATGTATGGACATGACTGACAGTAGTGAAGTTGAAAATTTAAGAACACAGTCATTTTGTCCGAGTCATCAAACTAGTTTTTATGTTGCTGGATTCGTCAATCTATGCGTCCAACGTTAAAACGGTCGTTTTTCTTTTGAGTTATATCGACGAATCCAGCAACATAAAAATTAGTTTGATGTGTTCACAATGCACTTAAATACAAAATACAATATGTTTCGTGCGCCGAGTGTCAGTACAAGTGCGCGTGCGATTGGGAAGTGAATGAAATACGGATTGAGGCGCTTATTTTGTATGTCTTTTCAAAGTTGTTAATGTGAAGTTCATACGTTTGACATCGTTGCCATGTACATATCCCCGGATATTAATGAGGCAATCGACGGACGGAACCCGATCGTATTAGCGCCTAAATCGGCCATCCATTACCGCGTGCAAATATTCACGTGGGCGTTCAGTTTTATGGGGTTTGACCCCTAATGAATAAGCTGGTATGTGTGCCAACACGCGGGGATCCTAGCTCGAGCAGGGTTAATATTAGGCATCTACTTAGTATAGGCTAGTATTTAAAGGCACACCATAAAAAACTTAACAACCTACAAATACTGATTTGGACTGCTAAAATTCTAATTATTCATCAAAATTCCGTTTCGATGTGCAATTGTAAAATTTTGATGTGCAAGTCAGTAGGTATGTTTTAAGTAAGTAAGGGCTATCCTGGTACCTGTTTATCTAATTCTCAGGGTGAACATAACCAAAGATATATATACAGCGTGTATTTTTAATATTACCTCAAATTGTAACCAGAGGTTACAGAATAGAGCTATGAACTGATATTGCAAGAAATTTCTATTAACTACCAACTTTTTTTGTCCATATAAAATAATTCAGCACGCAATGGATCACTACTTTGTCTTACTGACGCGACGTTAACTGTCACAAGTGACCCGCTTCTTCCATGAGTCAAATGAGTGTACGCAATACATTGCTGCTCGATAAATTTTCAAAAATGAATTACGCTTCGGTAGTTAAGATTAAATTTAAATTTTCTTGCAATATCGGTTCACAGCCCTAACACCTACCTCTGGTTACAATTTGAGGTAATATTAAAAATACACGCAGTATGTATTAAGCAAAACTGCGTTTTCACATATTTGACGCCTAACGTAGGGCTAGGGGTCCATTGCATTTGTTTTACATCAGGGATATTGCAGATATTCGCATCCGCATCCCGCGCATCCGCAAGTTCCCGAATTTAAAATCGGCAATTGTCGATGTTCTGTTACATGTAGTGAATGCTCAAGTCTATCAGCACCTTAAGGCCGGATTTGACCAAATAGGAATAAGGATATAATCTGAGGTTACCTTAACGTCAAATCTATTCGGAATAATCTTTAAATAACCTGTATTCCTGTTTGGTCAAATGTATACCTACTAAGGGTTATTAATGACACTAGCTTCTGCCCGCGACTTCGTCCGCGTGGAACTCGTTTATATCGTAGCTCCATACAAACTTTCGCCCCCCCAATTCACCCCCATATGGGATGATTCCCGGGATAAAAACTATCCTATATTTTAATCCTGGCTATAGACTATCTTCGTGCAAAATTTCATCCAAATCGGTCGAGCAATTTAAGCGTGATTGAGTAACAAACATCCAAACATCTAAACATCCAAACTTTCGCGTTTTTAATATTAGTAGGATTTATTGAACTTAACGCCAATAAGTGCAGTGGGTATGTCCGCGAAAAATTGTCATTTGATTTATTTTCCTTGACCCATTTTTGTTTTAATTTAGCGATATCGTTATTCTACAATAATCAAATCTGTGGGATATCATAAGGAATAGAATATATGTGTTATTTTATGTAATTTCATGAATTTTGAGCTCCCTTACATTCTCATATTATTAATAGTTATATTGCAAGAGCGTATATCGGAACGCTATGGTGATTAAATTTATTTAGAAATACATTTAAAAAAACCGGCCAAGTGCGTGTCGGACCACGCAAAACGAAGGGTTCCGTGCCTATTAAAAAGGTCGTATCGTCATAGAAATCTTACGGCACTTACGTCCTTTTCTTTGAGGAAGGCAGTTTTTTAGCAATATCTCGGAAACCTTTCATCCGATCTTGTTCAAAACAATTTTCGGTGAATGAACTTAATAAGCGCTGTGTCCATGAATTTTTTCATATTTTTAAAATACACCGTTCAAAAATTAGAGGGGGGGGGACAGAATTTTAGTGACTTTCGGGGCGATTATCGCTGACTGTATTCACTTAATCAAAAAAATTCCCGAGAAACCTTATATTTATTTTGAAAGGCCTATCGATTCATGTGCCACACGTGGGCTCACGATGAAAAAAAAAATTTGACTTTTAGTTTTATGTATGGAGTACACCCCTAAAAAATTTTTTTTAGTAATTTTAATTACAAAACTTTGTAGCGGCTAACAAAATACACCTATCCTCAAAATTTTATTCAAATACACCTTATAGTTTTCGAGTAAAATGCCTGTGACATACGGACAGACGGACAGACGGACAGACGGACAGACGGACAGACGGACATGACGAAACTATAAGGGTTCCGTTTTTGCCATTTTGGCTACGGAACCCTAAAAATCGTTTTTGGTCGCAATTCTACCTAACACTCCTCCATATTCGCTCGTCGTCATACCTACACCGACTCCGACCTGCCTTAGAGTAGAATAGGAAGGTTATCGGATATCAAATATAAATACTGGTTGCGTTAGATTTAGTTAGACCATTAATATTATGTATAAACTGGCCATACTACTTATTCGCATTCATGATGTTATACACTTGTTCTTTATTAATACAAAATTTAGCAATAACTACTAGTATGTATAGAAATAAATATGATGTTAAACTATGTTGCTAAACACCGTTATAATATAAAAGTATATAAATATAGATAGTAATAACAGCGATACTTATGTTGAATGGCATTATGAATATGGACAATTCGGATTTACCATAGTTATTAACCACAAATAATTATGAATAATGATCATTATGAGATAAAATTGTATAAGATAAATTTTCGAAAATCCAATAATCGAAGTTGCAATTTTATATGATTTTTGGCGCACCTAAGAAAAACAGCAGCCATATTTGCTGAGTGAAATGATATTTTGTGTCGACGACCGTTTTGTGGCTCGAAAAATTACCTTTTTAGGGTGTGGAAACACTCTGCTATTCTATTATATGTGATTATGCAGATTTACAATTCAATAACAGAATTAAACTGATTCGCAGACCATTGATATTCGCAATTGAGTGCTAACTTTTTTTAAAGTTATGACCTGCCAATTTTTTTGTGGGCAATGTGTTATGAAATGTGTTATGTTGCAGTCATGACCGATTGTTAAGTGCACACGCACTATGACGTACGCATATAAAGATTAGTTTGTTTATATGCATTTTTATTATGACGTAGACAAACGCTGAAAGCCAAAAACGATATACGAAGCGGATGCGACTTCAAAATCCGGAAAATTTTGCGCTATTAAACATATACATAAACAAATACTCAATTTCTTGGTACTTGTATAAATACATCTATGTCATGAACTAAGCTTTACAATTGCGATGTACATAACATTCAGTCACGTACAGTAATACAACATGTGTTATGATTTCATGAATTTATAACGGTAAAATTTTTCGTGGACATGTCTTCGATATACGTTAACGCTAGAGTGAGGCAAATTCTAATACACTTTCAGTGCATCAAAACGCTTTCCAAATTTGGCCCCCAGACTTGCTTACTCGTCGCCAAAGTGTTGCCATACCGAACGATTCCCTGGACACGGAAACCCATTATGGGATGGTGTCATGCTGTAGCATCATAGCAGCTGAATAATGTAACGCTGAATGATGCGGCGATACGTCTCAGGCGGGGGACATCTGCGCTCTCTATTACGTAAATGCATGGTAAAATGTGAGTGAGTGCGACCCACTGATATGATTCGTTTTATTTTATAACCAAATTATTCGTTGAAAAGTTGTGGACAGTATAATTATTCTTAGTGAATATGATAACAAGATTCACATTTGATTTCAACACGTCAAAAACGCAATCCAAAACCGGACCCCAGTTTAGCTTAATATCGTCGCCAATGCGAACGATTATGCACAGGACACGAGGGACCATTATTGGATGGTGTCATGCCGTAGCAACACAACAGCTGAATAATGTAACGCTGAATGATACGGCGATATTTCTCAGACGTGTCCCCGCATTCTACATCTGGAATAACAGATGAAGGGACATCCCGTAATCGATGCCTTTGCTTGTGTAACTCACGTCGCTACTTTGCTGGTCGATTTGGAATCGTTATTCAGCGCAAAAATTAGAATTCGCTTTAAGAGTCAACATGCCTACATTTTGTTTTATAAGGCGATGCCAAACGAGTCGTCATCGCTCGGTCGATACAAAAATGGACAAATTAAATTCAAGGTCTGAAAATTCAATCTACGTAAACCATTTTTCACATACAGAACAATGAAAAGCTTATGATTGTTAGCCCCAAAATTCTGTGCATTTTATGGCAAATATTTCCGTGATTAAATACAAGGATAATGAGATAATAATTTGGCATGGCAAACCGCAAATAGTTGGGCAACCGCCGCGGTATATACATTTGCGATAGGCTGATTATCTTACGCTCTGAATGGTCTGTGTTCAAATATTCATTGACAATCATTAAAACAACGTGTATATTGCACAGCTGGGGTTTAATTTGCATCGATAAAATCAAATATGAATTACATTGGTCCTAGCCCTCTCGCTCCGGCTCACGTGTAGACGACGCAGTAACTAAATGTGTAAGCGAGGCTCACTTATATTATAAATACATCCAATATGAACAAAACTAGTCGTCGCAGAATGCACGCTTTGGTGAATAATTCAGTATTTCACGAATGTGATTGCGGCTCAGTGCACCACGGTAACAGTTGGTCTGCGATTATTTTTGAATTACGGCTTCAAAAAATATTTATTTATTGTATACCATCACAGACATAACGGGTTCGGGGTTACGCTTTGCATCTGTAAAAAAATGTACCTGGGTGGATTGCAAAAAAATTGTACATAGTTAAGAATCTTAATCTAATCTACGATTCAATTTTTTACAGTTTCGTAACGGCAATTCCCCGTACATGGTATAATTGTTCATTGTAATCGGCGACTTTCCTAAAAAATTATATTTAGTCCGTCAGTTAGATTATCAAAACATATTGGACACGTATTTTTTTGTTTGTCAATTAAACGAAAAATTACGAAGATATAGCCCGTTAAAGTTCCGCGTGACGTCACATTATGGTACACTTTTGATCATGATATCCGCGGATTCGGAAGAACACGCACTTCCATCTCGCTCACGCTTACGCTCATCAGTGAGAGGGAGAGAAGACCATGAACCTACGTCACCTTAAGTTAGCCACAAGTGATGCGAGAATATGGCATGCATAAAAATACTTTCTAGTTTTGTGTGAACCTGCCCTTAAAACTAGGCGGGAATTTTAACTTTTATAAAAAAAAAGGCGATGATAGGTATCCCAGGCGAAGTCACAGGTTCTAGGTGCCGAACAAAATAAGATACTTTTGACAGAACGTGAGATTCAAAATAAATAATTGAAACGCGCTTTTAATCGTGAAGCATTTATCGGATAACTTTAAGAACATGTTACAAATTGCTTATTCGCATTGCAGTTTTTGGTATAATATACCCACATTTGCGGTACCGTTCTGAGCGAGTCAGCATTGGTTTTATCAATTTTATTTCAGTTAATGCAGCGACAATTTACAACTGTACCGTTAGCAATTCAATACTTCGTAATTCACATTTTAAGTATCCTGTTCAATAAACTTTGGATAGTATACAACATACATTGAAATATCGAGAAAGCACACGTTTTTAATTACATTATATATCTAACCAATCCCTCCTAATAAATCCCTTTTGGCAAAATAAATATTGATACACAACTACGAGCCAATACTGCATCTCATTATGCAGATATTTACCAGCAGTTACAGATGTTACACGTTGCAGAAATTTACCAATATCAGGAAATTCACACAGGAATTTAAAAACAATGATAGAAAATTAAAAAAAAATACCAAAATCTTGGAAAGTGGTTTTTTTCTGAATTTTCTTTCAGCACATTGGTACCTGCAGTGTAGGTACATTACAGGCCTCACTCCGGGCGAAATTATTTGGATTCGACCCGTGCACCTTGTATATGTCATTTTAGTAGAAGGTATTCATGAACAATCAAGTGACACACATGCGCTTGGCAGATTTACGTAATAGGTCTTGTAGAAGCATGGATATTAGAATTAACATCTCCGGCGGCCCCCGGACCTTACATACAAATAAGTAATTTAAAGTAAATTGAACATGCGCCCAAGACGTAGACTCGGAAAATTGGCAACTTAAACCGTACGTGACATTAAACTCAACTGCGGGGAAAATTCACTTAGAGCGGGTTTTAAACAACGGCCTTCTCGTTAGTTTATATACTCGTACATATATATACTATCCAGCTGCAATGAAATTTTAAAATTAAATGTCTGTTGTCCTAGCTAAACCCCTACGTTTTTAAATATTTGGTGTGTATAATTTCTGTATGTAAAAGTAATAGTGCGAGTAGTTAACAGTAAAGTTTATCGAGATATAATTTATTCATACCAGATATAGTATATTATATACCATGGTATAGACTGATTTCTGATAATCTTTTCCAATCGTTTTGATTTAATGTCTAAAGTAACAAACAACACACAATCTTTTCCTTCGATTTTTTCTGCTGTGTTTAGAATAGACTTTCAGAAACACAGGCTATATTATAATGTACCCGGGATAAAAACTAAGTATCCTATATTTTAATCCAGGCTATAAACTATCTTCGTGTAAAATTTCATCCAAATTGGTTGAGCCGTTTAAGCGTGATTGAGTAACAAACATCCAAACATCTAAACTTTCGCATTTATAATATTAGTAGGATAGTAGGATTAGTAGGATAGGATAGCTAACCCAGTGGCAGCGGAATATACTAGAATACCGCGACATCGCTTGGGTTCGCTGTAATATGCGGGCGGAGTCGCGCGGGCAGCCAGTACCTACAACTACAAAGTTATTGAAACTCGACAGAGTAACATACAATCAACCCTCACTAACAAATCAATATCTACACATTCAAACACTTTATCAAAACACGAACAGTAATTAATCTTTTTATGTCAGGTTGGCATCAAAAGATCTACAAAAGCGAGTCACATTTTCACCTCGACCACAGAAATGATGAACTCAAACGAATAACGTGCATTTTTTCCTTCACCCTCATTCTTCACTCCTAATCTCTCCCCGTTTGAGCGACTTTGATTTTGAAGCTTTATTTACAGAATTCGAATGGATATTTTTGCTGACGGAAATACCTACATGACACATATTTTTTGTGAGAAATCAAACGTTCCATTTCGTTTGAGAGTTTACGGGATGGACATTATTGTTAGGAGGGTGGCTTGTGACGCATTAATATATGAGTTTTCTCGTTAGTTTGTGAGCATTCTTTGCTTATTTGTGTAGTTTTAAGATTTATTAGGTACGTACTTATCAGTATATGTAAACATATACTGATAAGTACGTAAGTATATCTACGGCGTTCTAGATTAGCCTCTCTCGTATAAAATATGAACTACTCACATAAACAGTAAAATGCTCCCCAATATTTTCAAATAAAGCACATTTCCTACCGCTTTAAAGATTCAAGCTTGAATGCGAAGCCGTGGGGACAAAAGAGCGAACAGCTGGTTGGCGGGTGCCGGTGTCTTCAGGCATTTGCCTGTGAAGCTGTTACATACATGCAGTAGGTAGCTGTCTGTTGATAGTGAGAATGTGGATTACTTAACTACTCTAGACGAGGGGTCCATAGACCCCAGAGTCAGCGAGTCTACATGCTTACAAATTATTATCTAAGTCCTGCACCCGTTGGGCTGCGTGCATAATATGAAGTCCGGAGGGTTTCCAGTGTACTGATAGTTAATTAGCAGAATAGTATACAGGGTGGGCCCTGTAACAGGAGGAAACAATTAAACGGTAGATTACTAAGCTTGTGAGCAATTATTTCTGAGTGGTTTTTATTGAAAAAATATTTCTTTTTTGATTTTTTTTCTTCAAAATAAGTTTACGTGTACACTTTTACTCTTCTGGAGTACTATAAGTAACTTTTTACTTAACCCGTCAAGCGCGCTATCCGCACACTGTGCGGATAACTCAATTTGGCCTATAGCGCGCTATCCGCACACCGTGCCGATAACGGCTGTGCCCTCATTGGCCAATTTTTTTCCTCGGTTTTATCGAGTGGCCATCCTAAATAAAATAAACCTGGGTAGCTTTTGCACTATACCAACATAAGAAAAATATTTTGGCCAAAATCCAAAAGGTTAACGTGGCGGCCGTTAGTTGTCAAAATATCGTGCCGGGCGGACTGACTCTTCGTGAAATTATTGTGGTTTTAAAATAAAACGATAAGTGTTTCCCATTAAAATTATATATCAAATTACTGAAAATAGAATAAATAATGTGTTTTGAGCTTTCGTTTTAAGGATTTCGAAAAAAATGTGGGTGATAAATGTCTTCAAAGTTTAAACACGTCATTTTTGACTATATACGTTTGTCAAATTGTTATAGATTGAAAAATATATGTTATTAGCTCGAAAGATTGTGAAATATACATAAGTTAGTAGTAAATTTATCCCAGTATTTGATTCAGTAATCAGATTAGTGTGTTATTGTGACTGTTTGTTGAAATCGGATTTCTAATGAAATGAGTACGATTCACGGTAATTACGTCAGTCATAGTTTTCAAAATGGCGCGCGGGATCATTTTGACCGATAATGTAAATAAACAGTTATTATGAGGTAAACAGTGCATAATATAGTGAAGTGATAATTTTAATCGATGCATGGTTTAATAGTGATCACAATAGTGAAATATCAATGTGAAATATGTGAAAGAGTTTGGTGTAAAAAGGCATTTTGCTTCATCGAGTGACAGAAAATCGAAATAAATTATTTTATTTCACGATAATAAAACAGGTCAGTCAATTTATCTTTATTAAAATGAATAGACATTTTTGTCTGGTACGAACATACGAGCACAATATCATTTTTTCTAACGGCCGTCAACATACGTTTTTTTCGTCTGAAATCACTGCGCTCTTGGGGCACCGGGGCTAGAGGGAGACGCACGTGTGACGGGTTAAAAAAACACTATTTTTATGTTAATTACAAGAATATCTCTTGAAAACAAAAATGAAAAAAACTATTATGACTCACTACATAAAGTTACCTCAAAATCTGCATTGATTAGTGTGCTATGATCTCGTGGTGCCAAAGATACATTACTTGTTAATTTTAGATCAAAAAAAAAATTGGACACAAGGGCAGATGCGCTAAGGAACTGTCCTTTTAAATATTTGCTCCTGTTACAGTGCCCACCCCGTATAGGTATTTTGTCCTAATAGTAGGTAAACTCTTAACAGGCAGGCAATATAGTCAATCAACTGTATAGAGCTGTAAATGCACAAATCGTTTGCTTTTATATCAAATTGCATTGCATTGTCCACTTTCAATATCAGAAATGGATGCTGTCGATGCGGCCCATATTTTATTAGCATGCAACGCGAAAACATCGTGTATCACTCTCACGTAAAGTGTTGTGAGGCTTTGTGGCGTTTTGACCTGCAAAAATAATATGTCACTGGATGATCTTTAAAATTATTTTCTAATACAATACGAGTGTATATGTGGAGTTGTATTGTAAATATTCAAATTGTTTAAGAATACATTTTTTCTTTTTTTTCTTTTTATAATTTGTTTACCTCACTAATCATAAAGTGGCAATCACCTCGTGTGGCTGATGTCCATATAGTTCAGTGGAAACACATATGTTCAGTATAATGACAAAATTTGTGTCACTAAATGGGGTGATTGTTATTATTTATTGTATGTTTTAAAGCTTCGTTTAGAATGTAAATGAGGATTTCTTCCATACGATTTCGTAGAGAGTCATGCAATGTTTGCCATCGGTGACAAAATAAATAAATATAGTACCTATGGGACATTCGTATAGTGGAATTTATAAAACACAATGTTAGAGTCCATATAACATTGCACAGAATCACGAGCTCTTCCTACCTACCCCCTATAATCCTATTAAGATGGAAAATAAAAATCAACAGTAAAATTTAACACGCAAAAAAATATTGATTCCGGTTTTAATCTAGAAAACTTGACGGAAAAATACCGATGCCAATGAAGGCAAACGCCCCAAGAATAACCCGCCAAGCCGTATAGCTACTGTATGGCTTTTCAGGTGGAATAGAGTCAGACAACTCGGCTATCGATCGTCGCCGGTCTCCTAAAAATAAACCATTTTGCGGGAATTCATCCCCGTGCCGTGCATAACCGCTCTATTTCAACCCTTTGTCATTATGTCAATATTAAAAGAGGACGGATATTGAACGTATCGATTCTACTGTTTGTTTTAAATGATGAGGTGAAGTTGGTTTTTACTAGGGAGCACCCGCATTGGTCAAGCACTATTAGAATTAGTATACTTTGTATCGGGATACAGAAAACAATAGTGGCATTAGGTGCGATGAGATTGAGGTTGTATTCATTGTTTGGGCAAGCACGCTATACTTTAAATGGATGGTGGTGAATGAATGAACAAACATTAAACAGCTCAAAAAACTGTAATCCGACTACGGAAAGTCAACTGGTCAATAAATGGTATAAAAGGTTATCACCCGGAGTATAATTTCGAATCGATTTCGCCACCTCATTTATCAAAATCGGTTCATTATTATAAGTATTATAACGCTACGGTCGAACATACGTAAATACAAATATAGAATGCTAAAAACATATATTATCCCTTCATTTCGGCTCTGCCGTAGTTGGGCAAAAAAGGCAAATAAATTAAATAGGTCAAGTGCGAGTGGGATTCGTGTAGCGGATGTTTTGTATAAATTTATAAATACATAAATAGTACGTCTATCGCAGGAAAAGAGAAAAATTATTTTGACGGATAACGAACCAATTCTAAGGGTTCCTTTTTCTTTTGAGGTACGGCACCTTAAAATGAGTTTAATGGAAAGGATCTGTCGATAATTGACTGCGAAACGACACAGTTAATAAAAAAAAAATCGACGAATTATAAATATTAACCCTTTAACAGGCCCCATAAATTGGCATGACTGTCGCAGGGATCAATTGCAGCCATGGAATATATATAGGTACCTACCTTGCATGGATATTTTCAAAGCAAGTTGTATTTTCAATAAACACAAATTATTTTGAACCTAATTGTAAAGAAACCAAGGTTCAACTTCTAATGAAACGTATGTGGTCGCTATATCGCCTCTGCCTTAGTAAGGGTTAAAATGTTAACCTTGATTGTTGAATATAGACTTCACAGATTGCTATCTTCAGCTTATTCGACGTAAACGGAACTTAATATCCGCTGGCTTGAAATATTCTTTTTAGAATAGAATAGAATCGTTTATTGCATATCACATTACAGACATGGATGGAATTATAAATAAGTAGGTATACATGTGACACCCGGCAACGGCACAGCAATATCAGATGGCTAACTAAATTATTTATAAGTATTATACAAAGCATGATAAGAAAAACACACAGCAACATTTTTCACTTGCCGGCACCATTAAAGTATTCCTGTAAACTACGAGTATAAAATTAGTTTCGAAAATGGCAGTTCTTTTTTATTACTTTAACGTAAAACATCGGCATTCGACTAGATGTCATTGATAGTGTACCCTAGTACAGTCAGCATCGAAAGTAGCTACGCAAACGAAGACGTCAAAAGTCTTTATTAAAAGGGAATAAGAACTTTTGACATCTTCGATTGCGTAGTTACTTTTGATGCTGACTGTACCTACTCTTTTTGGTACGCCAGTCGTTTGATTGATGTGTCCCATATTAAAGGTTATCCTCTCCCGAATCGAATTCATTCACATTCGCCGTGCGTATAACTACCGTAATAGGATTCATTCATTCATTGTACGTGACCGACAGAGGCCATTTTCACGATCGCATGGCGCGACGCGATGGTGCGGCAATCGTAACGACTGTACTGACTAGTGCGATGGGCATTTGAATGTGAGGGCGGGGCGGGGTGACTACGGAATTATCTATTTACTTAACGTTTTGACACAGAATAAATAATAAGTAGTGACCTGAGACAGTGTACTGTCTTGAATCTCAACATAATTTTTTACATATTTACGTAAGATTCAACATATCCAGACTCTATTTTATCTTATAAGCGTAGTTATTGGCAATAAGTGATCAATTCGTTTCGATATTTGGTTGTGTTGTGGCCATCTGTCTTTCTGATTGATCGTATTGCATTTAAAATGGGAGTATTCCTGCAGTAATTTTTGGTATTGGATAACGTAACACCCACGAGAGGAATATATTTACAAATCGACTACATAACACGTTAGGTATTTATTATTGTGAAATCCTTGTGAAATAAACTTGTGAAATATTTGTCCATGAATTGATACCAAAACCGACGACCATATTACTGCCGTGATTCTTAAAAAGGCAGTCATCTACGAGTAAATTGTATGCAGAAGACTGCCTTTTTAAGAATCACGGCAGATTACCTAAATAAACAAAAAATATATATTTATTATAATTGTATTTCATGATAATATTGATAATCCACAGTAGGTAACTGTTAATTATACTTACGCCACTTCGCAATACAAGTATTACAAGTTAATCGTAAATGTAGGTACTCCAATCGCACCTCAGCCTTTCATTTTCATTAGGTGAGTAGGTACCTACTTTATTGATGAGGCAATTACTCTTAATCCTTATCATCAAGGGATCATTAACGATGAGATTCGACAATCCCACGGGACAGTACAGAATCGAAACATTAATTTACCACATTGCTCTCTTAAGTATGGGTAAAATCTTTAGTCGATCACGTAACGCATTGTACGCGCATCAGGTAGATCTAAATGTCACTTTTTATTTGGAAAAATGACAGTTGGATCTACCTAACGCATGTTCAAAACGTTACGTGATTACCCCCCGGTGTCGCTCGCGTATTCGATCTTATTTATGAACTCGGGAGTACACAACGCGCGGGCACGAGAGCACGACATTCACAAATTTAGAGCTGATTACCGGTCAAGATCAAGATCAAGTTTTGTACATCGACGGAATTCAAAGATTGATGTTTTCTTTTTAACTAAAGATCTTCATTCCTATTCGTTATAAGAAACGCAAGACCGGAAAACGCAGCGTGGGTAGACCCCCCCACAAGGCGGACTGATGACCTTGGTAAAGGTCGCGAGAGTCCGCTGGATGCGGGTGGCGCAGGACTAGTCTGATGTGATGATGATGATGATATAGATATACACACACGTGCTTCTTTTCACCTGTCATATTATGTTTTGGCAGATTAAAAGTAACCTCGAGTTCTATAGAGGCATTTTTAAAATGCGGCGAAAAAGTCTGCCCCGATTAAGACTAAGTAAAAACTACTTATCTCCGTAAAGCATTCTTTTATTCCGCTTAGTCGCATGAAATGCGCTTTACGACTGCGCTTTTTCATAAACATTTTTTAATTCAAGTTTAAAGCCTGAAGATTTCCGAGTAACGATCATCTTTGATATTAATGTTATTAAAATAACTTAAATATTTAGTTGCTCTTAAGTATCTATACATAGAAAACGTCCAAGACTCAGAAACAAAAATTCATGATCATCATAAAAATATTTGCCCTTACCGGAATTCGAGCCCAGGACCTTCAGCTTCGTAGGCAGCTTCACTGCCCCTAAGGTAACGGTCGTCAAAATGTGATCTATTAAAATCTGGCTTAACGAAAGTCGAATCAAAGTAATAATATTTACAATGACGTAACTATATTATATTCAGTAACAGCGCATTATTCAACTAGGGCGGTAAAACAATTATAGTCTCAAATCGTAGGTATTTAATGCCCGAGCCGAAGACAATGGCGATAAAAAGTGATACTTATTGCCGCTCGCGGTTAGTACATTTTACGTCTTCAGGGGCAAAGTATGGCATTTTCGAACGCATTGCAGGCGGTAATTGGTAAGCTTGAAGCCAGGAGTGACATCAATAAAACTATACTTCGTATGGAGACGTTTCTTAAAGTATAGATATCTACAGAGGAGCTATAGGTACGCGTGCCACCATAAGGGACCGAATGGCTCCTATGTATAGCTAAATCAAGAACTGGTCTCAAAATTGCTGACAACTTACCATAAACAACCTACTTAATTTGTGCCGGTAATAGTTTATTTGCCGTAAATTCATACTAAATCAGTTGTCGCAAATAAAAAAGTGGAACTATGACAAGAACAACGAACGATATATCCCTTTCTGTCACACTTAATGAGATTTGTATACTACCATCTCGCCCATATTCTGGTACCATAGCTTGTCCTGAGTATTTATAGGTCCATGGCTTAGCCACGTTTTATAACCATGACCAGCAGGATTCGAAGATTCCCCGGTTCTATTTACAGTATTTGCTGACTGTTCGTCGAATATAAAAACTTGGCCCCGTTCTCTACACCTGCGTCACGCTCGACTACATCGAATCACGAATGTTGACACACGGAATAGGTAAAACGTGGAACATATTCGAACAAAAACACTGGCGTGGAACTACGTGACGCGCGTTCGAAAACTAAAATTTTTCATAAGTTCGTGTTTTAAATAATATTGGCTGAATTTCCACTCCTGCGAGTTTCAAACATGAGGGGGCTCTAATCCTAGCCGATACTAATGAGTCTCTTGGAACTTTATTTACGCAATATTGTTTGAGCTTATTGACTACATCTTGCCAGTGCCAACACTAACTTGCTCTGTAAGTACTTATATGTTGTGCTCCTGATGAGTGAAGTCGTCAAAACTTCGGAAATGCGCTGTATTGAAAGTAAAACTCATGCATTTGTCTCTAGCTGTCAGCTTCTCTTCCTTGTCGTATCCTCATGGCCTCAGCCAGGGAGGTGGCGGCTGTGCATGGGAGCTCTTCACCATCTCTCTTCAAGCTGCTCGGTCCGGCCTGATGCATGCTAGCCTGTAGTTTGGCTCTACCCTCAGATGTTATCGTGTCCGCCCAACGCATATGCATCCGTCCTCTGCTCCTCTTCCCTGCCATGCAGCCGATGATAATCAGCTTTTCCAGGCTTTGCGGTCCAGCCCTGACAAGGTGGCCAAAGAAGCTGAGTACACGTTAGGTACAGATGATGGCGCTGGAGCTGTCAGCATAATTCCTCAAATCAGCAAACGGTGGGCAACGCGCTTGTGATTCTTCTGAAGTCCATAGGCTACGCTATCTGCTTAACAACCAGGCTAGGTTGTTGTACTTATTAGACATTTACATAAGAAACAATTTTGGTTGACATGTTGACAATCGAATTCCTACTCGTCTCTGAATAAAACATCACAATTTTCATGAACTTTTTAAAATACGGAAGGAAACCTGAACGGTCAAGCCTGTTACGACTAAGCACAAGTCGAAAAACATAGTTTTCATGTCAGCCAAACGTAAATTGCCAATATATAGCTACACGATGTCTATCCGTTTGACCTTTTGCTCATTGAAATTGATTAGGGGCCGTTGTATGAAAGCCTGGGCCATGAATCCTCGCTTACTTCAAGATGAACAAATTACGCCATTATCTGGCACGTGAGCAAGTTGCCTTATTTTTAGGCATGACACACATAAGGCCATTTTATGTCCAGCCGTGGGCGTTTCCATGCTCTCCTGAGAGCACGAATGTCGCGTCGCCGTACGCGTCGCCTCTCTATAAGCACATGCAAGTCATTACATTGCGGGATTTGCGGGTTACCAAGTTATACTGAGTTCAACTGGTCTATCAAACCCCGCAATGTAGTTAAACTTGCGTGCGATTTCTTACATGTGTATTGTGTAAATTGCGCTTTGTAGTTGCTTAAACATGGGAGTACTCGCATTAAAATGGACTGATGGTTTTATTGGTAATAGAGTCAAGAAACTATCAACCAGTAGGAATTGATACGTCCAAATCTGCCAAGAAACTTCAGAAACATCACTTACACTCCACATAAGCAATATCACGAAAACATGCCCCATAAAGAGTAAATAACCGTAACATATACGAGACTAATGCTTATTGAATCTCGTTGGGTTGGCAACTTCATTACTTTCTATCTCGTTCATCCGTCCCTGAGACTATAAATCGGTAGGTACTGGCTCGGTACAAGAGGCCAATCTGACATTTTACGTCTAATATGATATTGATATGTGTGCGCTGGCTACATCGTGTCAATCTTACGAATGAGAATGAGAGCGCGCAACAAATCCATACTAATAATACCAACCATTTTTAACTGAAAATCAGTAGGTATTTATCTATTACTCTTTACAGTATTAGTAAAAGTCTATCATCTAATCTCAAGAGTGAGGCCTAGTTGCAGAATAAATATATGAATTTTGACCGTTTAACCCGTTGACCTGATTGGCAGAGTGCAAAGCGGGTGGAGGGGGTAGCCTAAACGATCACAGCGCTCGCTACGGCTAAAATTTTCATTTTTGTCGCTGACTTGAGCTGTCAAATCCATATTGCAGTAAACATTTTCTAATCGTTAATATTATTGGCAATAATGGCAATAATGTTACTGACTATTACCATTGTCCAAGATTGTGTAATATAGTAAAATAACACAAGATTTCATGAATATTTTTCACAATATTTTCTTGTTTGACAGCGGTGACAATATTGTCCATAATGGCCGCCTGTCACGTGGCGCTGTCGTCGCGCTCGGTCCCAATAAGAGTGTTTTTGACGAAAAAGACGTAGAATACTTTTTGTCTCGGAAACCATCACCACGACGGTGTCAAATGGAGATTGGAAATTTCTGACATCATTTCAAAATTTGTAATAATAATATGATATCTATATTGAAAATCATTTCGGTAATTATGTTACCTGGACATAATAAAGTACTTTATTTCAGCCGTTTTTATGAAAATCGCACAATTATATAAACGTAGTAACTTTAAACCGAGTGTGACGCCAATACTACGTCTGTGATATGAAAGGTATGGAAGCTGCCATACAGAGCCGTAGTAAATAAAGTATTGAGGTCATAATATACTTACGACTTTCTGGAATTCGCTATTTTTCAATTTGATATTTCTGAATGAAAATTACAACTCAAGGAGAAATAAAAAACACGTGTCCCTTAAAAAAACATTTTCTAGCGTTGGCTCACTTAAAAAAATGATGTCAATTATTAAGCGTGTCAAAGCTAATAGCAAAATCCTGAAGTGGTAAAACATGAGGAAGGTAATAAATAGGTTACCTTTCAATAGCGTCCCCGAAACCGAATCCCAGTTATTATATTTGGGCCGAAACCGAATCTTCGATCAGTCACTACTTTTTAACCCCGCGATTAACGAAATCTACGACAAAGTTACGAGCAAAAACTATTTAATATTGAAATACGAAATGTCGAGACAAATTGACCTGCCGCCGTAAGCTAGGTCTAAAATGGACGTTGGACAACGCTATTTAGAGGAGAAGATCGCGCCCAAATTGGGTTCCTCCACTTAGGATCATTGTTCGGCGTTTGCGAAAATGTAAATAGGCAACTTAGCTAATATTTTTCAGTAAATTGATATGATGTTGTCTGTATTTGGTAAAAAATATGTATAGTCGTTTTTTTATTATTTATACATAAGACGTAATTATTTCATATAGGCTACAAGCTATGATTGACAACTTGTTGGCAATCCATACGAGGAAAGACGGAATTTCTTGTGTAAATCCTTCAGGTATCTTTTCTGAAAAACAGGTTCAAAGACATAAATACAAATCTATACTCATCATTCGCTTGTCCTTATCCCATTTACTTGGGGTCGGCGCAGCATGTTTTTTTCTTCCATACCTCTCTATCGCCCGTCAACTCATCACATTATACAAATCTATACAAATCTATATTAATATAGTAAAATTTATAAATTTCAATAGGCACGACAGCACGGCGGCACCTTTAGGTATTCTAGCCGATCAAAGGTTCTAAAAAGTGATTATTGATAAGCGTTTCAATTTTATCAGTTTATGCATTCAGATGTAGACGAGTAATATCTGCATATTCATCATTCTCTTCGCACTAGCTGCAAGTGTCTTCAATTCACAGCTGAATTAGCAAATCGATTGGATGGCTTAGTTAACGGATTCAATGTGCACCACGCTTGGTGGATGTAATGATTAAGCCAAGCATATCTATATATTTGATATGTATGGCGGCGGATCAATGATACAAACAGCCTGCATTTCAATTTAATTTTGGAATGTGTTTCGCGAGCTCCTTTCTGGGCGTGCCGCGTTAACTAATTATTCTCCTTTCATAAACTTTCCTGGTAAAAACACTTTAGAAAAAGTTCGCTTTTATTGCTCATAAGATACACTTCCATGTAGTAGCTATAAAAAGTCAGAAAAATGATAGTACTGATAAGATAGCATTTGTTACACGAATTTAAAAGATTACAAATTATACGCATAATTACAACGGGACAACCAGTTTCAGCATTTTTTTCGTAAACCGACTAGTTACTTCACGTCATTTCGTAATTGGACTATATTTGATTCAAAAGTGAAAGAATAATTCGAGTTTTCATGTTAAAATAAACTCATGAAAAAATAATAAATTAAATAAGAATGTGAAAAGTATGTAGATACTCGTATCAGATCCTCTGAATACGGCTTAGTTCTACGGTTCTACCAAGTCAAATATACAGTAAGTTAAGTAGGTATACTTACAATTAATAATTAAGTCGTAGAACACGTGTTCATGGTACCTATAGAAGATAATGTATATCGGTCTTAACGTTTAGAGAAGCCAAAATATATATATTATTCCCTTTGAGATAAATTTTATTAATATGTAAGTAGGTAAGGTCAATGAGGACTGTTTCTAATATTAAGTTAAGTAGATACACGTGTTATCTAGACACATGTATTTTGCGTAAATTCTAAAAACAGTAAATTGTTGCGGAGCATAATCATAAAGCAAGGCCGCAATTCTATTCTCCTTAATTGCTTTAGGGGGACAACCGTAGGTTATCACTTCTATTTATTTTAGTATGTGTCACTTTGATTTTGAACGGTCATATTTTAAATCTTGAATTTAAGCCTACCCTTGGTTTTTAGTTCCAACTTTAAAAAAACATTATTGTAATAATTTGATCCAAAACTTTCTGTTTCATCACACACCTCAATTACCTAGAAAATCACATCAATAAAACAAAATCATGACGTTGAAAATAAAATTGTAATTTCTTTTTCTGTGTACTTAAAGCATTGCACAATATATCGCAATTTCTGCCCTCATTTTTCCGTATATTTTCCGAGTGTAAAATATTTCTCAAAAGGCTTATAAACGCACATCTACACCACTACACATCCAAAGCGATGGGAGAAAGTATTGAAAAGCACATATACTTTTGAGAGGCTGGAGGCTGTCAGTGTTGCTTTACCTTACGTCGAGTAGTGAAGCGAGTCGAGTCGAGATAGGTACCTAGTGAATCGAGTGGAAAGTGACAGAGACTATTTACGCCGTGTGACGAGAAACTGGTGACTTAATAGCACAAAGCGAACTCTAACTTTTTAATAATATTAGCCCTTACAGCTCAGAATGATATAACAGGTGCGTTGGACTTTGAAAACATCTAGCTAAAACAATATTCAAGTTTGCCGCGTCAGAATGTCGTCGATCGATCGTGCGTTCGATTATTAGTCGCTTTAAAGCATTGCGGCTACGTTTGTCAGTCGCTGGCGTAGTGAGCGTCAAGCATGGACGTGTTCGTGACGGACGGGGGGAAGAAAAGTAGGTATTCTAAGTAAAAGTGTATTGATAGAAATTATGGCTTTTAATCGAGCGCTAAGTTTTATAAAGCACGATCGTGCGTGTCGGGACCGTGTTCATAAATTTGTATAATATTACTGAGTTACGTTTTTAGGGTTCCGATACCTCAAAAGGAAAAAACGGAACCCTTATAGGATCACTCGGTTGTCTGTCTGTCCGTCTGTCACAGTCGATTTGCTCCGAAACTACTGGACCGATTGAGTTTAAATTTGGTACACATATGTAAATTGGTGGCCCAAAGATGGACGTGTAAAGTAAATTAATGAATTCTGAACAAGGGGGCCACTCTTAGGGGGTAAGATGGAAAATTAAAAAAAAAGTTTCGCAAACTGTATTGTGTGACATATCAAATGAAATGGGTTGTTGTAAGCATGTCAGGTATTTTTTTTTATCATTTTATCAAAAACAGATTTGAAGTAATTTAGGAAAAAAGACGAAAATTGACCCCCCCCCCCTTATCTCCGAAACTACTAGGATAAAAATTCTGAAAAAAATATGGAAAATAGTTCCTTGCCTAAAGATTATAGGAAAACCTATAAGAAGTTTGTGTATTCAAAAACACTTATGAAATTTAGATTATATACGGAACCCTCACCACGCGAGTTGATCTCGCACTTCGGTCCGGTTTTTGTCAGTCGGTAGGACGCCATTATGCCACTATGGAGCACATTCGATAAATACGACGTCATGTCTCAGTAACTTATCTGCGGTCCGCGAGTGATATAAAGACTGCGGTTATGCGGGTTAGAGAACCACTCCTATTTATTACTCGTACCCGCAGAATACCAGATGAAGCGGATAGATGCCCGTATTCTAAAATAAGGATATCATAATAGGTAAGTACGTTATGCGTATTCTGAGTTGATAATAATATATTAAGGCTTACTGCTTAACTTAGTTGCGAACACGTGTAAAGCCTATTTTGTATCATGATGTAGGTACATCCTGTATAAAAATAGAACAATGTTGTACAAGTGTTGATCATTAGACTCGAGGTAGTCAGTGCAGGTAAGTGCAATAAGAGTCGACATACTAGATTATACTACCAATACAGGGAAAAATCTGAAAATTATTAATTCTATCATTTTGTACGGAACCCTCGGTGGGCGACTCCAACTCGCACTTGTCCAGTTTTTCATTATTATTATTATTATACTAAACTTACAAGGTATTATATAAGTAGATCTAAGTAAAGTTTTTTAATAGTCTCTTGAATTTATTCTTATTTTTTTCACATGTAGGTGGCTTCAGGCAAACTATTGAGTAGGTATGGGATTAATGCGATACGCATTTTGAGAGTTCTGTGCACATAGTAATTATTTATTCTAGGAACGAATAGTTTACCAGTCGCCATATCCTTGGTATTATAGGTATGATTAATGGGTTTTATTGAAGAATACTCTGACTGAGTTATGTTCCAGACAGCCATGGTTATTAGTACAGATTTTAAAAAGTTATCGATTTTTGAGTTTTTATTTCGTTTAAAATAATTTTCAATGTGTCATGGTCAAATAATAAACATCACAACCCATACTTTAAAAATTACATACATAAATGATCAGTTTTATGATCATACCAAAGCTACCACTTCCAGGATCAAGGAATCATTGGTGATTAAATAGTTAATATATTATAAACTAAAATTTATTTTTTAAAAAACTTTAATACAAGTTACCTAATTAGGAATTTAACTCACAATAAAATCTCTTCCTTGAAGAGATCAACATCAGATATCATAAATACTTCTGTCATAAAAGAGTTATTTTTTCGGGAGTTTTCTACCTGTAACGATATCTCCTTATTTGGAAAAGCTAATAAACGTTTGTCATTACTGATACTCACTCTTAATTGAAACAGGTATTCCTCTTGAAAATATGTATGTGATTTTTGCGCGCCTAGATAATAAAAATAAAAAAATAAAAATAACCTTTATAGAAATAACATGCTTAATTATAGAAATAACATGCTTAATTATAGAAATAACATGCTTAATTATAGAAATAACATGCTTAACTTATTTTATTCGTATATTGTGAGTTAACACACAATTATCTAATCTTAATATAGTGTAGGCCCCATAGCTTAAGTTAGTTTTAGTAATTTTAGTAGTTATCTGTAATTTATTGTATAATATTTTTATCTTTATAGTGCTTATTACATTCTTTCTAATCTTTAATTTGATTTTGATAATTATGCATATTTATTTTTTGTATATGAATTGATATATTTTACAGTATACTTTTTACGGTTCCGTACCTCAAAAGGACAAAAACGGAACCCTTATAGGATCACTCGTGCGTCTGTCTGTCCGTCTGTCACAGCCGATTTGCTCCGAAACTACTGGATCGATTGAAATTAAATTTGGTATACATATGTGAATTGGTGACCCAAAGATGGACACGTAAAGTAAATTAATGAATTCTGAACAAGAGGGCCACTTTTGAGGGGTAAACTGGAAAATTAAAAAAAAGTGTCGCAAACTGTATTGTGTGACATATCAAATGTAAGGGGTTGTTGTAAGCATTTCAGTTTTTTTTATAAGTTTTGCTAAAACAGATTTGAATTAATTTAGGAAAAAAGACGAAAATTGACCATTCCCCCCTTATCTCCGGAACTACTAGGCTTATAATTCTGAAAAAAATATGGAAAATAGTTCCTTGCCCAAATATTACAGGAAAACCTATGAGAAGATTGAGTATTCAAAGTAACGGGAAAATTCTCAATATTTTTCGGAACCCTCACCACGCGAGTCAAACTCGCACTTGTCAGGATTTTTTTTATGTTACATTTAATACTTCATTACGTATACCTATATCCTAAGCATTCTCTACTAATTTTTAATAAGAATAATTTAATATTTTGTGTATAATATAGTATATATAGCATTTAACATTGTATAAGTTGTATAAGTAAGTATAAGTAAGCAATATGGTATATTTATTTATTTGAACTTTAGGTATTGCACAAATAAAATAAGTACAAAGAGAGGTTTTATTAGATCTAGATATAATGTGATAAATGCCTTTCTTAGAAATACAAAATTTTTAAGTATTCAAAGCCACACAATGCTTTAGGAGAAGAAGGAGGGAATGTAGGAGGCATGACCCCTAGGAGTGATCATCGGCATTAAATAGGTTAAGCAGGTTTCATCTCTCATACACGTAATATAAATGGAAACTAAACTAGCTTGAAAATTTCAGCACATGACCAAGAGCGTGTCGTTATAATTTCAATTAATCTCATCAGTAATCAACTATCAGCAATGTTCTAAATATAAATCGTACGTTAATAATATTAATAATGGTCTATTCATGTCCGACTGCTGAGATCATATAATAGTATAAGTGCGATCCAATTATACCTTGGATAGGAACCTCGTGCCAACCTTTGTCAGTATAATTAACTTTAAGTCACAATGAACCAGGTAATCACGCAAAACTATGTGTTTACAACTAATGTGCCCTTTGTGAATCACAAACAACGTCAGTGTTTCAAATCTACTTAATTTGAAGTCGAAACGTAATATATCTCGTCTCTGAAAATTCAAATTAGGCACTTATTACATAACCAGACCGCCCTGTTGTTATTCTGTACGTATTTGTTAACATTAATTCCCAACTGTTTACCCTGGCAATTAATGTCTAACATAATGACTTAAGATAAGGCGGAGAATCTCGCAAATGCCCTGGGATATTGTTCACGGTGTAGGTTTATGTACCTACCGCCATTGTATTATATCCGTATTCAACCCATATAATATATCGTACCGTAATTTTCTAAATAGGATGCGCAGTGGTCGGGAAAATTGGATATGATTTGTAGTTCGACGCGTGTAGTTCGCTAATATTCACAATAACAATAATAACATTAAATATTAGACTTATGATGTTACGATTATTGTATGGAACAGATAATTCTATCTTTAATCGAAGTGTTTATTTATAGTAATAGCCGTAGGCAAGTTTCATTATCCTAATAATATTGGCTGACACCATTTTGATATTTATACTGTCTAAAAGCTCATTAGGATTGTTTCAATTTCATAACTTTATGAGGTTATCCGGATGTTCTGTACATATTAATAAATGACATTTATTATTTGTGTTGTTGTTTATTAATGCTTTGTTTTAACTGGATCATAATGGATCTTATAAATGCTCGCAACACAAAGAAATGCATAAGTGGTTTGAAGATTTTTTATCTGTTGTCTACGCATCGTATCTCTAGCTCGGGAGGTTCAATTACCAAGCCTTTTTATTATACTCGTATCCTTTGACAGATAGTATCAGCGAGATGTTACAGAATTTAGTGTTATTATAAGGTATCCCATTTCATAGTTACTGTACTGCCAAATGTTTCATATGGTTGTTTGTTATTAGGTATCTACCTTTCAATTGCCCTTGTTGTATCATAGGTATATCAGTGAGATGAGACAAGGCAACAGTTTGGATAACTTCTATAAATTTTTGTCAAAGTTGAAAATTGCGAGTTACTTTGGGGTCGTTCGGCGGTTAAAGAGTTCAAGTTCTATTACTTATTATATTTTATTTATAGTTACCTACTAGCTTCCGCCCGCGACTTCGTCTGCGTGATACCGGGATAAAAACTATTCTTTACTTTAATCCAGGCTATAAACTATCTTTGTGCAAAATTTCAGCCAAATCGGTTGAACCGTTTAAGCGTTATTGAGTAACAAACATCTAAATATCCAAACTTTCGTATTTATAATAGGTATTAGTAGGATTAGTACGATGCTCGCTAATAAGTCATACTATTGCAGTAAAACTACGATAACGATTGCAATTTCACGAGCATGATCCAACTCAGTACATAATGTTAAGTAAATAGTGAATGGACGAGCAGTGCAAGTGGTGGTGTAGTACCGTGTTTTGATTCGGAGCGTGCCCTGTCACGTTCCCGAGCGGAGTGGCGGCCATCTTGAAACGTGACGCTCGAGCACTCGTTGACGCTTCCCTATTTAAATTCGCCAGCTATTTTATTTAAGAAACGGCGGATCTAATTTATTGGAGGACCTATTGTTGGTGCATTGTAATGGACGCGGCGTATATTTTTTTGTTCAACATTAACGAGGGAACAACGGCGTACCCGCCGAAGAAATTCTGCGAAAGCGTCAATTGCATTTTTCACACGGGTGCCTCGAGCTTGTTTACAATTTTATTACGGGAAAAGAAAGCGAGGAATTTTGTCATTTTTTAAGTGAGTTAGGGACTTGTGTGTCGCGTGGGACGATGTTTTGTACGTTTTTAGGGTTCCGTAGCCAAAATGGCAAAAACGGAACCCTTATAGTTTCGTCATGTCCGTCTGTCCGTCTGTCCGTCTGTCCGTATGTCACAGGCATTTTACTCAAAAACTATAAGGTGTATTTGAATAAAATTTTGAGGATAGGTGTATTTTGTTAGCCGCTACATAGTTGTGTAATTAAAATGACAAAAAAAAAAATATGGGTGCACTCCATACATAAAACTAAAAGTCAAAAAAAAAAATTCATTGTGACCCCCCCATTTATTTTGAAAGGCACATCAATCGATAGGCCTTTCAAAATAAATATAAGGTTTCTTAGCATTTTTTTTAATTAAGTGAATAGAGTCGGAGATAATCGCCCCGAAAGTCACTAAAATTCTGTCCCCCCCCCTCTAATTTTTGAACGGTGTATTTTAAAAATATGGAAAAATTCATGGACATAGGGCTTATTAATTTCATTCACCGAAAATTGTTTTGAACAAGATCGGTTCAGAGGTTTTCGAGATATTGCTGAAAAACTGCCTTCCTCAAAGAAAAGGACGTAAGTGCCGTAAAATTTTTGTGACGATACGACCTTTTTAATAGGCACGGAACCCTTCGTTTTGCGTGGTCCGACACGCACTTGGCCGGTTTTTTTAAACATTAAACCCGTTCTGAAAGTTTTAATTCGCACCACTTCTATTTCAACCTAACTTCAACGCGGATTAATCTTCACTGATTAATTTAGAACATGTCTTGAATTGTAATATGACAAAAATGGCAGAAGATTAAAAAAATATTACGACATGATTAAAGGGAAAATCCGGGCTGGCGCGCGCTTCATACAAAAACTTGTATTTCGAGCCCACGTAGTCCGAGGTATTTTCTCCGTCAAATTTTGACCTACTAAATAAATTGTCCAACATAGATTAACGAGGAGCTCCTATGTTTCGTTTGTTAAACTATTTTTACATTATGACATCTATAGGCGATAAACCGATAATACAGTTAGTGTATTTTTAGCGTTGTCCAAGCGGCTCTATTTTAATAACTAAATCAGCTATCAAAAAAAAACAGAGCATAGTAGTATAGCGAAAATCTTAATAAATCAATGTTACAAACATTATTTGTATAGGTTTTAGCGAAGGAAATAGGGGCTGAAATTCAGTTTTTGGTATGGGCCGCACGCCAGCTCGTATACAATATGATCATAATAGATTCATCACATCGATCACAATAAAGTTGTCAGTAAAGTCGTCTTTAGCCTGCTATCATGATTGCGTTTATGTCAGATATACAGTATTCCCGCTGACCCTTACATTAGGTACTTGCTAGTAACGGACGAATAACAGATGACACAAATAGACAGTTATTTAAACGTTGATTACTACTTACGATGTATGTGAGGGTGTCTATACCTACCTATATATCAAGTTGCTACGTTTACATTGACATTTTACCTACTCGTCTGCCGCTGACGGGAGGGTAATGTTAATAAATAACAAAAAACTAAATCAAACTATTTATTCAGCAAATAGGCCACAAGGGCACTTTTACAACTCAACATGTATATTATCTATAGACTCTAAATCATCATCATCATTGGCCTTTAGCATCTATAAAAGATGATTTAAGCAGCGTCCATTAAAGTGCGGCACTTGCGTACGTGGCTTGTCAGGCCAATACGAGAGCGACAGTGACGCCCGTGACGCCAAAGACTCTAAATAGTACAAGTAGATAACACCATGTCTTTTGTCCTCAAAAGCGTCTCAATCGTGCAAGTAAAATGAAAACGGATTCTATCTTTATGCTAATTTTAATACTTGTTAGAACTGTTCTTGTCGGTTCCAAACTCCCACCCTAAATATAAACCGAAAGATAAGTAGGTCATCTGTCTACTGCCACTCAAAGCATATTTCCCTCTAAACAAAACGTACTTTTCTATTCCAAAAGCGCTACTCATCACGCAGACAGGAAAAGGGTGAGCTCAAGGGATAATAAATTCTAGTCAAGGCAAGTGATTTACCGCTGCCCTGGAGTCAGATTATTTTCCTAGGTATGACTTACTGACGTTAATTATGTTCCATTGTTTTTAGGACGACAATGGCGGACTCTTCAAACAATTCGGAAAAAATACGCGGGGTCTAAGGTATGGAAGTAGCAATCTAGATTTTGATACGAAAGTGGTACTTGGTGAAGAACGAGCCACACCTTATAATAGCTACAAAGCAAATATTGGTGTTATTATGGCCGTGTTCTTCTGCAAGGCGTACTTCCCCGGCTCCAAATATTAGTGAAATTACATTTCGCTGTGCAAAATGAAAATCAAATGTTTATTCTGCAAGTCAACAATAAGCATAAATACATTATAACATTTTGTAATGAGCAACAGCCTGACAAACTTGGGCACACACGCACCGGGACTCCAAAGTCAAATTAGTTCAAAGTATTATAAATAAATATAACTAATACAGAGATGTACACAGTCTCTAATGTCAGACTAATGAATGAAAAATAATCAGGTACAGTGTTAGTCTACAAAATAAATATCGTATCTATTTTCGTCAGATCCGAGTTTTTAGCAACGATTCATAATCATAACTAATCAATGTTGTTCATTAACCGACTTCAAAAATGGAGGAGGTTCTCAATTCGTCGGACTATTTTATTCTTTATATATGTTCTCCGATTACTTACTCGAAGACGCCTGGACCTATTTGGTAAGTTCGTTTTTTGTGTGTAAGGGTCTTAGACCGGCGGTGGTCCCATGGTCATCAGGTCTGGATATGATGCTGGTATCCTGGAGAAATCGAGGGAACTCTTCAAATAAGGAGTAGCACTGAATTAAGTCGTTACTCTGGTTTAAAGTAAATTATTTAGTTTGATAATATGTATTTGATCAACCCAGTCCGGTTTACCTGTGTAGAAATACATAAGTGTGTGGGTGCACTTAAATTAAATTGGCGTACTCAAATCTTATAAATCATAGTATTCATTAGTCTCGATCATAGTATTAATTCTTATAAATTGAAATTCATTTAGTTTATAATGCAATGTAATATTATGAGATCAATATCAATATATTGCACCTTTGTAATACCGATGCCGAATACTAAAGTTACCGAGCTCCTAAAGGTAAACCTACTAAATAATAATGATATCAATATGGTCACAAACGGACTAATTATTATGTTAGCCTTACAGTATAACTAAGTACCTACGTAATTAGTAACATATTGTATACTCCTGAACGATGGTTGATTGCACGAATTGTATATAATAAAGCGTATGAACTAAACCAACAACTTGATTTACCTACGGGGGTACATATAACACACATCACGTTATATTAATTAATTATGTTCGGCCTAAATTTACTTGATTAATAAGATAAATGTTATTATCATATTTTATGGAGCAAGTTTACGCTCGTAACTCAAGGCGACTTACACAAATGAGGTAAATTCGAAAATCATTAATGCTATTCTTAAACAACAGGCCAAGTGCGTGTCGCACCACGCAAAACGAAGGGTTCCGTGCCTATTAAAAAGGTCGTATCGTCACAGGAATCTGACGGCACTTACGTCCTTTTCTTTCGCAGTTTTTCAGCAATATCTCGAAAACCTTTGAACCGATCTTATTCAAAATATGTTTCGGTGAAAGAATTTCATAAGCCATGCTTTTTTTCATATTTTTAAAATACACCATTCAAAAATTAGAGTGGGGGACACAATTTTAGTAACTTTCTGGGCGAATATCTCCGACTCTATTCACTTAATCAAAAAAATTGCTGAGAAACCTTATATTTATTTTGAAAGGCCTATCGATTGATGTGCTACACTTGGGCTTACAATGAAAAAGTTTATGTATGGAGTGCACCCCTAATTTTTTTTTGTCATTTTAATTACAAAACTATGTAGCGGCTAATATAATTTTATTCAAGTACACCTAATAGTTTTCGAGTAAAATACCTGTGATATACGGACAGACGGACATGACGACTATAAGGGTTCCGTTTTTGCCATTTTGGCTACGGAACCCTAAAAAGGTGCGGGAGAACTAGCTGCTAAAAGTTTATTAATTGGGTGTATAAACTTTTCCTGTCACTATTAGTTGCCATGGTTAAGTCTCCTGGGTCACTTTTTAAAACTGCTATTTTATGGGTTTAAATCCACCAAATGTGGGGTTTTATTGTCACGTTCAACCCCTTTTTGTTTGGCCCATCTTTCAAGCATATTTGAAGTCCAAATTGTAACCATTTTTCTAAGAAACTCTGTCATTTTGTCTCCTGGCTAACGGGACAGAATAACGATTATGTAGGAACCGTCTTTGTAGATGATTGAAACTAAATACATATGCCTAAGCCCTAAGATAAAAAGAGCATTATTACATAACATTACCAACTTTACTTACGATTTTACTAATTAAAAATAGAACGAAACTACCTATATTCACGCATGTAATTTGTCGTCCATACTCTGCACGACGATATTTTATCTAAAGTACCTGGGCGACCGATCTCTGGGGATGAAAATGAGGTGAAAAATAATTTTCACAGATATGAAACCTAGCTAGATCGATTGTTCGCCTCCGTAAACCTTAGAGCATACATAACTGGAGTAGCCTTTCAGTAACTTAGGGGGTAAGTGAAAAAAACCTTGCACAATGTGCATAAAATCATATGAAGACAATTTTACAATCGATCACAAAATCGCTTCGCAAGAGAACACTGATCACAAAAATGCCCGCATGTTGCTGTAAGCACTTGACGTTTCACCACTTCAAGTTTTGAATAGTTATATAATGGTGCCATGGCAGAAGGGCAAATGCCTTCTGTGGGACGCCACTTGTGTGAGCACGTTCGCTGCCTCGCACCTTGGTCGCACCACTGGGACAGCAGGAGCTGCTGCCGAGGCAGCTGCGGTCAGAAAGCGGGACAAATACTCCGCGCTGAATAATTATTCGTTTGTCCCTCTGGCGGTGGAGACGATGGGTTGCTGGTGCTCAGAGGCCAGAACATTCTTGGCGGAAGTTGGGCGCCGTTTGCGACTGAGAGGGCATGACTCCCGTTCCGGGTCATTCCTGTTGCAAAGGTTGTCGATCGCGATTCAACGCGGCAATGCAGCGAGTGTGATGGGCACCTTTGCACCCGGAATGACACGGGGCGGGTTATTTGGCTAAGTGTAGTTTTATTGACTGTATTAAATTGTATTTAAACTGTATTTTTCTATATATTTACAGAATAAATAATTGACATGTTATATAATTGTTTTTTGTTTATAATTTATAATTTCAATATCCTATTAAGATGCTCTCCCCGCCCCCGCAAAATTCAGCAGACTTTTTTTTACGCAAATATGACATATAAGGCAAGTACACAAGTTATGTATGCTCTAAGCAGTGTAAACCCATAAGTTGCAAATGTCATCGAAATCGTTGAAGTCGTTTTCAAGAACATGATAAGAAATAGATATACACATACACATATGTAAATACGGTGATTTTAATTTCGTAATCAGCAACCAATTTACCTAATTCAGTAATCGATACCTAACACAATTAACTAGCAGTTATACGACCCCGTGAGGTCCCTTTGGGTATAGATACAGTATTAAAGCGCTTGTTATAAATTTTGAATCTTCATTAATGTTGAAATAGTTTAAACCCTCCACAGCCTACTGACGCAAAAATAATCAATTAATCCCAACTGTGGTTATTAAATTCGCCCAGCAGCCGTCGCTTCCGCTGGCTATAGTTGTCGAAACCCCAATTTGACCGGTTGAAAAAAACTTTTCCTTTCGCCTCGTAAGCCCCTGATCCAGCCAGTCCTAATTGATAGCTTATCATTAGCTGTGAGTTCACAAAAGTCACCCCATGCGTAAGGGTACCTAGTCAGCAAATGTTTTGCGTGTTGAATGTATTGAAGCGAAAATAACCTTCGAAATGTTGGCTCGTCATTCATTCATCAGGTCATTGTTCGTTAACCCTTTACAACCGAGAAATCGTGATTTGCCAAGTCAAAAATGAACTTTATTGACAATTGACAAAAAATTGACAATTCTCGATATGCTGTGCTCTTCGCCCACGTGCATAAACTTACGTAGATTAGTATATAAAATAGGTTTTTGTCGCCTCGGATCAATATTCAAAAAAGTTAACAATTGTGCTTGGATTCATTTATTAATATTTACAAATGTGAACAATACAATGATTAAAGAAGAATAAACTTAAATAAACTAAATTAACCTAAAATGAAGATAATAAAAATTAAATCAAAAAAGGTCTCCAAGGTCGGATCCCTGCGGAAGGGTTCCCATAAGACTGGCTGCGTTCCCCCTTTGGATAGCTATGCCGATCCGTTGGGCAAGGAACGAGCCAGCCCTGTGGTCTCCGGATACTTTAAACAATTTTCTTGACAATTGGCCAAATAATTGGTGGGCGCCTGGGCTCCACGGTCCGAGTGTTTCGACAGCAAAAGCAGTAACTAGTATGTTTTAGATTGCCTAAAATGTATTTCATGTATTTTTTCCGAAAGTACTGTAAAAATGTCACTAAATTTAGAAGCAGAAGCGAATTCAAGGTTGAAAACAGCTACAACAAAATTCCAATTAAATTCATAGCGTCACAGAACGGTATTCTAAATACTTGTACTGGGTGTCACATGAGCCGTGCAATGCAAAAAGGTTCTGTACTTTACAATGTAAATTGCTGAATACAAATTAGAGCAGAAGCAGTGACCATGTTTATAAATATAACGAGATAAAATTATTAGCACAGACCTCCCTTTCTACTCTCATTTTTTACAAAATAGAAAATATTTTAATCCTTTGATGCATACAGTATCAAAAATGATATAACTGAAGTGACTTTGTCAAACTCGACACGGAGTCTCAAATGTGTCGTAGATTTCATTGTACTTAAACCATTACAGAAGCAAAATGTTTGATAAAAAGCAAGCTAAGGGTTAAAAAGCAAAAAAATACTTCTGATCAGTCTTTTAGAACTTTACATATAGTCACTTTTCTACGAATACTTTACAACAATTTAATTTCTGTTGTAATATTTTAAAATAGAGGTTTTTCTTTGAAACTACTAGGTAACTCACTCTCAATGCATCGTTGGAAGTGAAAATGTTTCTGAACAAATTGCATTTCTAAATAAAGTTTTAGTTACTCGGAAATTCGTGAAGCTTATGCTGTTAGTCTACTCATCTCAGTTTTCACATTCAGTTCTGCGAATAGCGATTTAATCTAGATTTGATTTCAGTACCGATTTTGACGTCTATGCAATTCACCCTAATATTTTGACGTTATATCAGAGAATAAATAATTTCATTTTGACGTTATATCAGGCTAGGTTTTTTTTTATTTAAAACCTCGTTAAATACAAGGCATCTAGTGGCCCTAACTTTATGGCAGTTTAAAATACATGTACAAATTATGGCTTTAAACTATTAAGCTAAAATTTTTATGTTTTTCCCATCGATGGAATATTTACCCTATTTCACAAGTGCACTTTAAGGAGACTGTAATATATTTTATTTAAAAAAAAAAATTGTTAACTTAACTTATGATCGTCCCCATTAAGGGCCAGGTTAGAAAAGAAATATTGAAAAAAGTCCATGTGTTCGCAACACCCTGTATAAAGCAGTTACAGAGACCCACTGGAGGATAATTGGTTGGCATTAGCGCTCTCCTGACTCGGACGTTGACTTACTGCGCCAACTCAACTCGTTGGCGATAGACTCATCAAAATTTGTTATAATGGCACTTGGGACGGCTAAAGTCGTTGTCACTGGGCACTTCGGGGTAGTTTGCGAAACTATTCGATAGGGTTTAATATTGTGGAGTAGGTATTGTGGAACACAATACCTCCGTATTGTGTTTCGGCAAACTTGGTATAAGTGGTATAAGTATAACGAGTTGGTACGAGTAGTATATAAATAATCCTTTATTATATATTTATAGCAATAAGCCGTATAGAGCGACATATGATGCGTGGTCACGATCAGAAATGTTTTTTGCAGAGTTCAAGAAAATATTTAAGAATATTATTACAATAGTACAGTAGAATGTAAACACATTCAAACGCCTTAATGATGCACATGCGTCACGCACGAATGTAGTGTCCCGCAAATTCGGATTATATTTAATATATCTATCAATTGATAAAAAAAAATGATAAAAATCGACTTCTGGAAAGTTGCTGCTACATAAGACCTCATCATCATCAGAAAATCTCCGCGCTCAGTTGCAAGCAAAAAGTAATAGTTATTTATAGATATGAAGCATTTATTTATCATCTCGTGGTTTTCCACGTCCATGCGAGTTATCTAAAGCTTCAAGTGCAGTTTAAGCACTCTACACAATCGCGAAGCGCTAAGTCTATGTATTAGTACTTAATTCCTAAACATCGACTATCATAACCGATGACACTACACACAACAACAATGTACAGTCAGCAGCAGAAGTAGCTAAGCGGGCCGGGTGTTCAAAATAACTTACACACGCTCTTAATTTCTTAAGAATAAAGTCGTGTGCAGGTCATTTTGAACACCCGGCCCGCTTAGCTACTTCTGCTGCTGACTGTACTACTAGTGCATTGCCAACCAAGCACTAACACATTGTATTAGATACCTTTTCAAAAAAGTGTACAGGAACTTTGTCTTTTGGGTATTTCTTACTCAGAAATTTCTTTTTACTTCCAGTGCGTCATGATCATATAGGTAAATAAAAAAAGACTGCATACAAAAACGATCTGGAATGGAATATTTGGGATACTTTTTTTCTTGTATGAGGATCGATAGTATCAACGATTCAGAGTAAGAAAAACCCAATAAAATCGAATTCTGAAAAAAAAGTTCATGTAGCTACACTTTTTTTTGAAAAACGCTTTTGTTATGTATTCTCCAAATTAAAATATATAAACAATAATAGGTATGAAGGTATGTTAAATGTAACAAAGTGGGTTTGAAAAAACACTAACAGAAAACTAACGGAATCGTTACACCGAAAAATTTATTTAGCGAGTTAAAAAACCACAGTTTTACTTTTTTTCCGTCAGGATTAGATATCAGTGGGTAGATTAGAAGAGTTCGTGATACACATACATACAATAAAAATACTATATTCTAGTATGTACCCTCATCTTTGTACTATAAACAAATGATTTACAAATAATCCGTACGTTTCGTCAATCGATGGATAAGAATGGAGGACACGGTAGATAACTGTTCGAATATTGTACACAACAAATAGGTTATTCAATGTATACATACATTTTCATGATGACCTGGAAAAAATACAACAAATTAATAATCGCCCCTTTACCTAGGTAATCCCTTGTTAAAGGAAGGCGAAAACGACAGAGAGATCGTTCCACGGTTAAGTGTGCTCGGAAGGAAATCCACCCGGAATCGAACTACGTGGGCATTGTGGGTGTAAAGTGTAAGGAACTCACAGACGAGCGGTGCAGTGATAAGAAGCACGTATAAGAGAGCATTTTCTTTGCTAACGGGCATTTTGATATTGGAAATTGCTGTACTACATGGAATGGGGTGAGAGTTCACGCCATTACAGAAACTAGTACTCAATTCTGGAACGCGCATTTGATTCAAAGTCAAAGTCAAAGTGATTTATTCTTCAATTTAGGCATATTACATGCACCTATGAATGTCGATAAACTACCACCGGTTCTGAAAGTAAACCTCTGCTTCGAGAAGAACCGGCGTAAAAAACTCGGCGAGGTGTCATTTTTTCAAAACAGTATACAATATATCATTTCAGTATCAGAGTATTATAAAATTGTCCGGGTTTTTCTTCACGAGAATCGTTCTTAATATAAGAAAAAAAGTGTCCCAAGTATTACAATCCATATTACGAGTCTGATTAAGGACAAAAAAAAATAATTCTGAAAAATAGGCTCTCCAGACAACTATTTGGTTTTGGGTACAAAAAACTCGCAACAACTTTTGCGTCTTTGGCTATAAAAGATTTGAGTTTTAGATAACTACCTTAACCTAGTAGGGACTTTAACCACTGTAGCTGGCACGTGCACGTAATATGGCTTTTTCACATAGCAAACGTGAACGTATTTTCCTGGTGAAATAAATAAGATAATAACGTAACATTTAAGAAAATATGAAACACGAGAAAATAATTTTCCTGTGATATCGGCGATTGAGCTGATAGGATTCGACAGTGGCTGATATTTTCTCGTAATATTAGGCACGTGTTGAAATCAAGTCGTATTCAAAAGTATACCTTTTATAATTCCGTAATTCATCAACAGTAATGTCATTATTAAAGTCTCGAATTGTTTAAAGCACTCCATTTGTCCCAGTGTTGCTCGAGCCAATTATTTTCCCGCCGTATTTCTTGCGACAGTCGTATCATTCTGAATTTTGCTCCCTAGGGTGTGGAGTTACAGATTAGCCCGGTCTTCAGATGAAATTTTGTTATTTACTTACGTCTGTAATAATATTTTCCACCGAACGCCTTTAATGATTAATAACAATTTATCAAGGGACCTTATTTCTGAAATTATTCGAGAAAACAAGTAAATAACAGCAACAGTTGTTGTAATAACAATTCACGTATTCTATGAGGTTTGGTCAAGATTTTTGTCTACTAGAATGCGTGATATAACACAATTCACTACAAAGAATCGCTACGCGCTACGCTCGTAGCCGATCCCGTAGTTTTTCTGCTAAGTCGCGGAAAGCGTCTACGGCGTAGGTGCCTGCTAGGCGGGTTTCCGGGCAAAGTAATACTTCCATACAAATAATGTATTTTTTTCCAAAAAAACTGTGCTTAACCAATTCCGCGCTAATCACGACACATCTGAGTCTAAGCGGTACGGACACATATCGCCATATATGGATTTAAGCTGCTACAGATTACTGCGTAGCGCTCCGAACGTAGCACGGCAGTGAATAAGTAAACCCATTCTAGGCCCTCGTATGAGTCATGCCGGTAAGAGCATTTCGTTCGTTTGATTTTCTTCTCAGCACCCTACTAGGTTGGTAAAGTGGTGTGGTTAGTCGCGGGAGCCCGCTGGATGCGAGTGGCGCAATCAGTAATTGTAGCGCTGTTTAAGATAGATCTATATCAAGCAATGGACATCTTTCGGCTAATATGATGATAATGATGATGACCTTGGTGCTGGGTTGCTCCTCCTGCACTGGGTGCTCCTAAAGCAATTGTGTAAAGGCGGAAAAGTGCTGCTGAGCGTTTTAAAAAAGTGTATATGAACTTTTTTTTCCAGAATTCGATTTTTTTGGGTTTTTCTTACTCAGAATCGTTGATACTATCGATCCTCATACAAGAAAAAAAGTGTCCAAACTATTTCATTCCAGATCGTTACATTTTTGTATGTCTGGAAGAAAAAACTTACATAGTAAAATCTGGGATAAGTTTTTTCTTGTATAAGGATTAATAATGTCAATGATTCTGAATAAGAAAAACCCAAAAAAATTGAATTCTGAAAAAATAAAGTTCATGTACACTTTTTTTGGAAAACACTCTACTACACGTATCGTTGCTTGGCCTCGAATGGGTTAAAGAAAATAAGACTGTAAGACACCGCATGCTGCGTATACCGACTCGCTCTATAACTATAGAAATGTACCTGCCCTTCCATACAACTTCACGTTGCAGGCACGTAGCGTGCGGAGCCAGCCCTTAATACTCCTAAAAAAATATCCTATCTGTTCACCAATTCATGCAAATGGTCGCAAACTGACACACTAAAAATACTCTACCCTAGTCTACCCTATTCCATATAAGATTAGAAAATCGTGCGTTAACGTCATGCGATTTCAAGGAAAACCATTTTGAAACGCAACAAAAAAGGGTTGTTATGTTTGGAAATAATAATCGAAATAAGTAAAACTAATATAATATTTCCCTTTAATATCCTAGATAAACAAAGAAACGTAATGAGACGAATTTGTCCGTTAAAATTCTTACGTTATATGAAATGGGGTGGTCGCTTGCCAGTGCAATGATCTTACACGTGATAATCTCAAGGAGAATGGTCCCCAAACGAAAAACATATTAAAACAAAATTATATGACACGCGCAAGTGTAAAAGCAAATATTGTGGTTATTTGTTTCATAAAGCCTAGAGGAAAATCTGAGGGAAATTGGTATTTAGTGAAAATCCGTGCGCACACTTTTTTACGACGTCGTATTTTTCGAGGCGCAGCGTTTGTTTATCTTCCATATTTCGTGTCCTTTGGAACAATTTTCCTTTTTACGTGTCTACTCGTACTATGAGTCCTTTCAGTCTATTTTTTTTGGCTGAATACCTAGCTAACCGATCTCTGACGTAGCGCTAAAATCAAGCGCAACTAGCTGTGAGCACGCCGTCGGGTTCAGGAGCCATCGTTTTCTCATTCATTCAATTCAGTTCTTTATTGCATTAAATTGAAATTTAGCTGTTGCGTATTTTAAAAATAGAGGCCCTGGTACGACTTCTACACTACACCGTAGCTCGTAGAAGCATTTTTCCGATTCGTAACAAAAATACTCCGTGGACTTGTGACGCATATGTGTCGTCTATGTACGGTCTCTCTATGGTTAATCGGACGTGAAGTTACACGATTTGAAACATAAATCGTATCTTGGCACTGCATAGAACATATTAACCGAAAAGTATTTAGAACAAGACTGGTTCAAAGGTTTTCGAGACAAAAACTGCCGTTCCTATAGAAAAAGACGTAAGTGCCGTAAGATTTCTGTGACGATACGACCTTTTTAATAGGCGCGGAACCCTTCGTTGTGCGTGGTCCGTCACGCACTTGGCTGGTTTTTTTATCATCTTAATATTCCTAATAAGACCCTAGAACGCCATCATAAACCCCTTTTCTAAGGAGGCAACCACAAACACATTTACGGCCGCTATAAAGACATCAACGCCTGCTCTATTTATACCTCGTTAACTGAGGAAAGAAACATAGTTGTAACTACCGCTAAGCATACTTAACTGTACGTAAAGTAACTTATTACAGACAGGTATCAGCTTAATTAAGGCTTAGGTCTGGAACTAGCTTAGACCCCATAATGAAACTATAACGTTCTCGGTATATCGTTTAGTCCCACAATTACGGAATATCATAGAATATTCCATTTTCCCCACGTTGCGTCTGTATTGGACAGCTGTTAGCGCAAGATGATGATCGCTTCGCTTATTGGCTCATTCATAATGTGAAATAATATTGTTATTTTAAATATCATCGTTCAGGATTTATTTTAAAGTCTTGGGTAGTACTCGAACTCATATAATGCGATAATTTGTCGCGTTAGGTGCGATTTTATCGATAAACGATTGCAAATAGTCAAAATACAGGCTGCAATACAGTTTTATTATGCCTGAATGAGTTCCGCTTCGAATGTAAATAGCTCGAAGCGGTTTAACGAAACATTCCTAAATGAAACTCGCACAGTCGGGCCACATGACTGAAACCAGCCATGCCAGCTTGGAAGCTTACTCGGAAGGATTATTTTAAACTTACCTGTGAGGTGCTGACACCGCCATCCGAGTCAATCACAAAAAACGCAGCTTATACATAACACAATCGTAGCAGCACATGTGGGGCACGCGGCCGTCAGCTGATCACCGTACGCACGCCGCCTGGTCACCACACTTTAAGGACCGAGAGTTCTAGGCGGGGGATTGGTATTTATCAATGATTTTAGGTTATAGTAGCGGGTTTCGGCGGGGCGTGTTACGTCATCGAAGCGGGCGGCCCCGCCACGCTCGCCGCCACACTAATCAGTAATCGTTGTCGGGAAGGGAGGCTGCGCTCCCGCCCGCGCCCGCACCGCGCCCCGCGCGTAGCCTACCATATAGGGGTGCAGATGCTGAAAAAGGTACAATTCGACGAAAACGCTCGGATTCAAACGTTGCCTCAGCAATTGTATGGATTGCGTGACACGTGCTTCTACACGTGTACTTGCTTAGTACTTATTTGTTTCGTAGTTCTAGAACTGCTCGCAACTTTTGTTCAGTATAATTTTCTACTCTTTAACTACATTTCCTTTTAGTGTAAGTACTCTTCAACAATAGAATATTGTTAATTGAAAAGGGTGAAGTCTCTGTCAATGAGTCCAAACTGAAATGATCAAATCTTCTCTTAATCCATAGAATAGTATTTTTTTCTTAGAACTATTTTAACTTACACTTTAAAAGACGAGCTGATCTTCCCTTAAGTATAATTTTACAGCTATAATTCTGTTCTCGCTTATCTATACGCACTCAATAAACACCTACTCTATGACGGCTACAGGAGGAGCTTCATTTTCAGGGGTGACACACTCCCATTAAATATTCATTCTCGAATTGTGAATTAGTGAATTCTCGCAGATAACAGGGTGCTGCGATAAGGGAATAGAATTACCGGTTAACCGAGGGATCGAGTTGTGGTGCCCTGAAACCGACGTATACTTAGCGACAAAAGTAACAGTGTACATTCGCCGTCAAAGTCACTGGCCGTGTCATATTTTGATACTTTTGATTATTTGATATTGTGGAATAGCTATGGTACCTATTAAGGGCAACAAATAGCTAAAATATATACTAGAGAGAGAGAGAAATGATTTTTGAAGCTGTAAGTTGTAATTGCTATTGTAGTAGGTACCTAATTTGTCGATATAACGCCATATTATGACGTTAACTTTACTTCCACAAATTAAAAAAACTAAGAAAAAATATCAGCACAAGTAACTATAATAGTTGCCATTTTATCCATCATCGAATTATCGTTGTGAAAAAGTCAGAGTGCGAGACGAGAGTGACGGACGTCTTATACAATGCGATAAGTGACAAGATGGCAACCATCATACGAACCCTGTTTGATGAAAATTTGATTGTTTTAGAAAAATGAGTCGAATCGATACACATATGTATGGTTTCGTTATAATAGAATAGCCGGGGTACATTGAGAGACACGAGAGTCGTGGAATTTAAATGACCTATTAATGTTAGCGTTTTTTCGATATATACAAATATTCAAATTAGATTGTGAATTATTACTGCGAGCCCGTTTAAACCGAGAAACGAATGTATATTTAACACTATTCATAAATTATGATGAGTTTTGAAAAGCTTAACGATTTTTTTATTTTATCTATTATTTGGTTTCATCAACCCTTTATACAGCGATCTCCAATTACCTTCGATTTCCTATAAAAACAAGCATATTAAGTACTTATTCATAAATAATTCCTAATGGTGCCCAGTGGCCACTAATACATAGAAACAACAAATTAAAAAACAAAACTTTCTAATAAAAATATGCACTTAAATTCTTCGATCCGTTCGGGATCTATGATCACATAGACATACAGATACACATGTTAAACTTACACCAACCACTCTCTTGGCGTCGCGGTGTTAAAAACACGAAAAAAACACTAGGTGTTTAATTTAACTATAATCAACTGGACATTCACAAATTACAAATATTAATTCTCCGCTCATCAGCGTTCATAAAGCATCTTAATGTACACTGAGTGAAACTTGAAAATTAGTTGTTAAACAAAGTTAGTCGACCCTGGCGCGCGCACGCGCTTTGCGCCGTGTCGAGATCTTGACTTGAGATCTTTTAAAATTCAACGAGCGCCGAAGCGACCAGACGACCATGGTGGCTCCGGCGTCGGTAGTCGGTAATGAACGTAGGCTTGTATATGTGCCTCCAACATTAGATCCTGCATGCGTAGCACGGTTGACATTTTATCACTTATCGCTGTCGATAAGACATCCGACAAGTTCTAACAAGTATGCGAGTGCGAGTGACGGATCCACCACGAATTACTGTCATTCGGCACAAATGGAAAATCGTCAACACGAAATGACCATTTTGAAATTGGACCGAAATGAATAGGTACCACCAAAATGAATTTGGTTAAAATTTAATTGTGTCTATTATTTTTTATGACCAAGTTTTCTTGTTCGAAATTAATCCAGCCCAAATGGAATTTTGTCCAATATGAAATAGATTCTTGTTCAAATACGTGCAAAGTGAATGTTGTTTTATTTAAACTAATATTAAAATTGTATATGAAAACAACTATTTTGTAAAAAAATCATATATGACGTTTAGAAAATTGGTAATTTTTTGAAGTGCACGTAATTCCATATCGACGTATTTCTTTCGACCTTTATCAAGTAGGTACTTAAGCTTTTTTCAATAAATTATTCTATTCTAAACGTTGTTTGAAGATAGTGTAACTGTAGCTGTAGCTAAAAGGGGGTACTAGACCTATCGAAATATAAATATACTTTTTCACTAGAGCTATAATTAGGATGCGATTCATTCATCTTCCACTTTAATTTGTATCTATCACCTACTAAATACAAAAGTAGTCTCAAACAGCTGTTTGTAGTCTCTTCATAATTAATCTGCTAAGTTGTGCAAGGAAGCAAAGTTAGCAAAGAGTTCACTTTGTACTTTTGAAGACATGAGACCTTTTAGCTACTGCGAAGTCACTTTAAAATGCTGCACTGGTGGATACACATAGTTTAACTCATCTTTCCGGCTGTGTGTGTTCGTGTGTTGTGATACCTCCATGTATTCCTGAGAAGAAGGGTCTTGGCAGACAGACGGACTGACAGGCAGAAAACGAAGTGGTAAGGGGAATATAAGGCAAGGGAATATAATGGCAAAATAAGGGTTACATTTTTAAGGTACCTTAAAAGTATTTCAAATGGATTTGTCCGATTAATTAATCATTAATAAATATCTATTACATTTTAATGTTTAATTATCAAAATAACCCTGGGGAGTAATATGTATGGATATCATACATGAACTATGCAATAATTATGAAATTATAAAATTTATGAACAAAATCATATTATACGATACTTTACCCACCCACTTTACGAATACTTAGTCATTAGTTAAGCAAATAAAAACAATTGGATCAATGTCTCAAACGAGTGGAATTATAAAAACACTACGTCAACTGGGGTTACTTTAGGGAAAAAAGGGGCAACTTTGATAATTTAGAATGTTGTGTAATTCCAATAATAAATGAAATAATATAGAGCTAATCAAGTGAACAGCAAGATAGTAGGTATATCATTATTTACACGGCCACAGGTTAAGCGAATATAAAAACAATAATAAAGGAGAAAAACCCGCTTGATGATTAAAGTCACCCTCGAATCAAAGTAACTCATATCTATCGTACCAAACAAATCTTAAAACGTAGACATAAAAATGCAGTTACAACACTCAAAGATCCCATTAACGCTCTCTAACGAACTATTCACAGGGCGTTTTCAATGCAAATAATTTAAAGCGAACCTCCACTTGCCAAAAATTGGGTCAACTACTGCAAAAAATCAACTACAAAAAACCTCTGAGCCCGCTGCATCAAAATTTCACCTCGAAAATCTGCCGACGACACAGTTGCATGCCGACACTAGGCTTTCCTTCCCCCCCTTCCCCCTTTCTAGTGGGGGAAGGAGGGGGGGGTGTCATTGTACTGTCACAGGTGAGCAGACGGGTCGCGAGGGCCTATTCTGAGAGGGACGACGGCCGCGAAAAGGGTTTGCTCCCTGAAAAATAGACAGTCATTAATTTTATAGTAAGTATCTCAAGGTGATAATGAGTCGTTTTCGGTGAGCTTTTAGACGGTTTTGTGGTTCTGCGAGAAGGTAAAACCACGTACCTGCTTAGTAGGCTTCACTTTAAGTTTATTTTCATGAAGGTAAGAGCAATTTTCGTCACACTTGCTCGTAAAGGGTTTCTCAGAATATTTATATTTTTATTTTACCTATTACACCACCACCTATAACAGTGTCGCGCAACTAGGAACAAAAAGAGAAATGACTTCCATTTGCTTAAATTCAGCATCAAATCAGACAAGCTCTGACAAACAGTGACAAGTTTTCTATCTGTGCTTCTATCATGGCGGACCAACGGCAGACACATGCTATCTCTTACTTCCGTACTTTCTCCTTCTGACATTATGTCAAGAAGACTTGTCATATCGTCATGGCGTCACATCATACGGGAAAATAGTAGATTTGATTGAGATTGGCTTGTACCTCCTCGTATTATATATAATACGCATAATACGGAAGAACCCGCTTCTATTTATAGGTTTACATAGAAAATGGCATTAACATTTGCACGAAAATGCCCCGTTTGCAAAAAAAAAACAAAAAGTCGAAAAAACGGCACTAAGTAAAAGAAAGTTGTTAACATTTCCGCTAGATCACGATCGGTAAGCCCAAAATTTGCCGATTCGTTATTTTGTACCTACATCCATAAAGACTTAAACGATAACTACGTAAAATTGATTAATTTTGTTTTGCATCGAATAGATAGTGATTTCCATCGTCATTATCGATAATCACGAGCGCCAAGTGTACTAACACTTTAACCCCGTTTCCGAAATCGAATACTACGAAACTTGATTGTGAGTGGCTATTCTAATCCGATACCATACACCAGACTTATAATAATTTAAAATAACTGATGAATATAATTTGGTAGGTACTTATAGTATTCCTACAACATTTTTCAGTAATTATTATTAAACACTAAGTACTGTGAATAAATGTGTATACCTACTATTCTTATATTGTTTCATTTCTTAGACTATTATTACTTAGTTGTTCTAAAACTGAATAGGTGCACATGGTCAACTCGACTAAAAATAAACTGACCAAACAGGCAGCCAGTCTTTGCAAATATCCACAAATGCGTGTGTGTGAATGGATTGTTTACCTCGGAAAGAAAAAGAAGAAGAAGAAAGGAAGAAAGAAGAAGTTACTGTCAATGCTTACCTCGTTTAGATCCATTATGCCCTGCTAATGCTAGTGAGCACGAGCAGCGGCGGCAGCGACAGTTATATATTAATATACTTTTCAGCCACAGTGTAGCAAACAGACGTCATATCTAAGGGCGTCATATCTAACCAGACGAATTAGGTTTATAACGTCGGATTCAAACCCCAAATGTTAATAACTAGAATTTGAATCACATACTGTACATGTTGAAATCTTTTTCTTAGTGATCCTATCGACCGTTTCGTCCTCGCTATGTAGGTACGACTTCCTGTCACGATTGAGACGTTTATTTTTATTTGTATTGTGGTATGGCAAAATAGCTAAATCATGAATGAGTTGTCATGACAAAATCAAATGACATGTCTCTGACATCCAAAACCTAGTTCGAAGTCCCGTCTCTTATATTATATTGTTTTTGCCACCTACTGCATAATCAAATTTTATATTTATCTGGTTGTCTGGAAGAGATCGCTTTAGCGATAGGGTCACCTGTTGCCTACCTCTACCTAAATGTTATTGTTTTGTTTCTCCTTGTAACTTTTTCGTTTGTGTGAGGTGTGCAAAAAAGAGTATTTGTATAGGTACTGAGATACGGTGTCATATTCTGGGGCAATTCCATCGACCGAGAGATGGCCTTCAAGGCACAAAAAAATGTCTACGATCAGTCTAGGTTACCAACAATAGAATCGTGTAAAACACATTTCATTAGGCATAACATACTGACATTACCATGCCAATATACTTATTTATGAAACAGCACAGCAGTATATACGTCAAAACCAATATGGACTAATATTCTGTTCTAAAAGTGTTCGCCGATGTGTCAAACTATAAAAATCAATAAAAATAGCTTTTCTTTCTAAAAGTTATTTTCAGGATATACATACAACAAATTGCCAAGAAATATAACAAAGTTAAAAGGAATGGTAGAGTTCATAAAAAGCTTGTTTTTGCATTCCTAGTTAAAAAAAGCCTACTATTCACTAAGGGAATACTTGACAGGTAAAGAATTGTAACTGTTCACGCATGCTCCATCTTGACTTAAAATATTTGTATGTCTCATGGCAAAAAATAGAGATACACTAATATATAATAGTAAGACCTATGAACAATCAGTTTACAAATAAATATTGTCTTTGTCTTTGTATTGTATACCTCATCAGTCATCATGTAGGTAATCATTTCTGATCACGTGTCCGATATCTCATTGTATAACTTTACGATATGTTTAAAAATTAATTAATTACTGTTGTATGATGAGTACATTATACTCGTACTTTCAGAATACGTGCTTTTAATAGGTCGTACCTAGTCTACGAAGTTTGAAACCTGTCAACGTCAACACTCGATGGTACAACGGGGAAATTGGCGTTCAAACAATAATTTAATACCCACTGCTAACAAAGTTTAACACGTCATAACAAGGTACGTTGCACCAAACTCACGTTATGTTGTACAACATTCAATTTAATATTGTGCTTTGCTTGGCAAAGTTGTTGGTAACTTAGAGGTTTCCTTTTGTGTTGGTCAAACGGCTAACGTTGATCGAGGCCAGATTCGACCAAAGAAATAAGGGTTTAAGTTCATAACCTGAAGTAGAAATTCAAAGATGTACATATGTGAAGTGTCCAACCCGTACTGGGCCAGCGTGGGGACTTACTCCCCGTTCCCTCTCATCCATAGGAGAGCCGTGTTCAGCAGTGGAATTTGGCAGGTTTTTTTTATTAAACTAAAGTTTAACGAGCTAGTCAAGGTAAACGTCCTAGTACCTACTCGACAGCACTACATAGTATATGGCTTGGGCACTTTATGTCTAAGTGACATGGCTTAAATTCGAATGAAGAAAAATTCTTTTAGTTCGAATTTAAAGCATAACACTTGGACATAAAAGTGCCTATGCCATATACCTACTTAAACAGGTGTTACAAAATGTTTCCTAAGGAGTCCGCATCCGCTTTTCAACCTGGCTCGACTTAAGGCCCGCACCAAGGTCTCGTATGCACTGATTACTGAGATCATGTATGTTGATGACTTATGTTTCGTAGCAGAATCCCCTGACGTTCTGCAATAGCTAATGTCCGTTTTTCATCAGCGTCAATAAGACGGAGGTGATGACTCTGGACACACACGAACGCGAGTCACTGAACATAAGGCTTGATGAGGATGTGCTGAAACAGGTGAATAAATTTCGATATTTGGGGAGCACTGTAACATCCAAGAGTAACCTTGATGCCGAGATCAATACGAGTAGCAGTGTCGATGCTGCAGCTGCGGCATTCGGCAAGCTGTGTTCCAAGGTCTTCTGCTCACATGACATTAAGTTGGCCACAAAAATCTCAGTATACATGGCAATTGTGCTGCCAAACCTCTTATACTCCTCTGAGACGTGGTGTGTGTACCGTCACCACATACGCACTCTGGATCGTTTCCACCTCAAATGCCTGCGATCCATAGCGGGATCCTGCGGTCCGACAGAGTGCGAAACACCGAAGTCCTGCGACGAGCCCATGTTAGTGGCATTGAGGCCTATCTAATGCGTCGGCAGCTTCGGTGGTGCGGTCACGTGTCTCGTATGGCGGAGGTGAGAGTAGCGAAATTCATTATCTATACTTTTGTATCTATAGTGTGTGTGTTGCGTTCCGTGGGTCACGTACGGTGTTGCCTGAAAACCAACGCTGTAGGTGTCTGTCTGACACCTCGGCATAATGTTGAGACAGCGACCGATTCACTGCCGCGAAGACACACACAATGTGTTAATTGTATAGTATGTTTACTGTCTTTGTCTCTATGTGTCTTTGTGTACCTAGTGAATAAATGTCTTCTTTCTTTCTTTCTTTCAAATGCATCTTCTACTCTGAAATGGAGGAGGGCAAGCGGAAGCAAGGCGGACAACTCCTCCGGTACAAGGATGTCCAAAAGCAACATATGAAGAGGTGTAACATTGAGCCCTCTCAATGGGAGTGTTTGACAGCACAGCGGTCAGGATGGCGCAGGATAGTGAACATCCAAGTTTGCGAGTTCGAGGATCAGCGCAAAGTTGACCTTAATTACAAACGCGACCAGTTAAAAGCCCACCCATAACCTGCCGCTATAGCATACAACTACCAGAACGGCGTACTTACGTGCCATTTGCGCGGAATTTCGCCGCAAAGATAGGCTACATAAGCCATCTTCGAGCGCACGAGCGCCAAAACGAGAACTAGATAGGAGTCGGAGTGGCCACCATGGCCGAAAACGGTCGGATAGATCATTATCATCATCAGTGCAACGTCGAGTACGAGTAGTTACCTTAAATGGACCTATCTAGGAATAAACAATATTCTTGTTCGGTCAAATTTAGTGAGGATGGACAAGTGTAAGCAATATTTTTTTAATCTACATAGTAAAGTTTCCAAACAGACGCTTAACTGATGAGGGATGACTCATGTGAACTGATTTCAAATGAAAGATCGTTTTCATAGAACTTTAATTTCATTAGGTACGGTCAAAATTAAATGCAAAGTCCACTCCCGAAATATACCTATTTACCTACATATCTGATTATTATCGGTTGCGAACGCTCGTGAATATCAAATAATGTATCGTATCACTCTGCCACTGTAATTTCCTCATATTATTCGTCTAGTGACAGCAATACGTCCACATCTCAAAATTAAAACGCATCTGAGAGGTGGCTCTATTGCACACTGCAATACAGTTGTAGCCGTATTGCATCAGTCACTAGGCAAATTCAGTATTTGAAACGTATCTGACATTTCATTTGCAATACTAAAATAATATCGATGTAAAATCTATAAACGGCGGTGAAAATGTCCTAAAGCTCCGATAGCCTGATATACTTACGACGCCATTTATCTGGCTAAGTGCATTCCGCTATTCGTATAAAGTAGTATAATGGTGCCCTGGAAAGCTACCTGAATATGAAAAATGTTGTGGGTTATGCAAAATTGTATTTTAAATTCTATGAAGCTGGTTCCAGGGTTGTTTTAAGTAGTTTTTCTATGCTCAATCGAATCGGCAAGGGGCTGAAAACTGGTTTGCGTACTTTGAAGAACAACTTAGATAGGTAGGTACTTACATACTTACTTACAAACAGAGCAAGTTATAGTACATTGTTTAACGAGGGGCGTAAGTGTAAGCCTTCGGCGTCGGGCTTCTGATAGACTCTCGTTAGCAATATTCTTACGCCCGTGTGTTTTTCATCACATTTGCGAGGAAATAAATAACTACAAAAGACAGAATAATCTAAGTTTCATACAGCCGCACCAATCAAAAATTTACAACTTCACTTCCAAATCAGTGCTAGTGGAGCGCGCAGCTTCAATATTTCAACCAATCACAGAGCAACCAGATTTGCTTAAGCCAATCAGAGGGTTCTATATTTTAAAACTAAACTTAACAGCTCGTGGGAGGTAAAATGGCTATAACTGTTCTGTACGCTCGCAAGTAATAACGCCATTGACGAGCAAGTGTGATGAAAAATAAATAAAATCTTGATTAAAATATTGTCATTGTCGAATCAAAAAAATTAGCAGCAAGGAAAGCCGTAAGTACCTAAATTGTAATTAATCGTCGCGAGTTTGTTCAGAACTCGAGTCATCGATCAGACGTCTCCCGCAGATTCCAGCTCTATTATCGATTACTTGAAGTCTATTTTTGCTCGTCGCTTCCGAAACCAATAACATTTTTTTATTCTAAAACAGTGGCTAACAAGCATGCGACCTAACAAGGTAAGCAGACAACGTTGCCTATGGACGCTTTTGCAACCCTCACCTCAACCTCACCCACCAGGTACACAACACCAAATGCAGGTGCAACTCTCAACACAGCGCTTCCTTGGAAACTCTGGCGACCTTACTCACCCACCAGGTACACAACACTAAATGCAGGTGCAACTCTCAACACAGCGCTTCCTTGGAAACTCTGGCGACCTTACTCACCCACCAGGAACACAACACCAAATGCAGGTGCAACTTTCAACACAGTGCTTCCTTGGAAACTCTGGCGACCTTACTCACCCACCAGGAACACAACACCAAATGCTGCAACTCTCAAAACAGCGCTTCCTAGGAAACTCTGCTGACCTTACTCACTCACCAGGTACACAACACCAAATGCAGGTGCAACTCCCAACACAGCGCTTTCTTGGAAACTCTGGCGACCTTACTCACCCACCAGGAACACAACACCAAATGCAGGTGCAACTCTCAACACAGGGCTTCCTAGGAAACTCTGGCGACCTTACTCATCCAACAGGAACACAACACCAAATGCGCACAAAGCAAGTAGTGGTGTTATAATGGCTACGTCTTCTGTAAGGCGGCGGTAATGCCCAAGTTAGGCTGCTCCAAATATGAGCCAGATGACTTTCCGCTGTGCTTACCTCTCTATCATACAGTCACGAACTTTAATTTGAGACCCATTTCCTTCAAATGTTGTTAGAACATTCACAATGCAATAAGGTCGAAAACTTTAGTTCAATAATAGTGGTGAAGTGTAAGACAATGAAATGTCTTATCGAACGGGCCCTTGAATTGATAACATCTTTGCCAAAGGTCCGATTTTCTAATTACGAACATGTGTCAGTGTCAGACAAGTTAATTTATTGAAAACCGACATTTTCACAAAATATTATTTGCAAATAACAAATATGGCCGGAGAGAAGACAGGGTCAAAAAGACGAGTGACAATTAGTTAAGATCGTTTGACTCGTTCCCTGGTTGACGTCACTGAGCGGCTGTTGCCCCTAGACACGTAAACGTAAGTTGTCTGTGGCAAAGTTTATGACACTCCTTTAAAATATTAGCTCTAAATTTCATCAGTGTATGCTATACGATATTCTATCTTAGGTGGGTCCCAAATTAAAGTTCTTGACCGTACATAATTATATATTTCTCATTTCTATGTGTCTTGTGCGCGCTGAGTTAACGTGTGAGAACGAGAGGACGTAAAATATTGAAATGCGATCTGGATGTGAAAGCGATGAATCCAATAGAGGCCCTTGAAAAAATTTGTTACCCTTAAACTCGTTGTTTATGAAAGGTTTTATTCCAACCTTAACTTCTGGTGGCGAATTCTCAGGGGTAAACATTAAATCCTCTACACCGTGGGCCCGAATAACCCGAGATACTTTAATATTCCACAAATAAATATTTCATTTCATTTCAATAGGGTAGGTATTCCTAAACAAATTTAGAGGTTAAAATGTCATAAAAAGGTAACGATTTGGTAATGTTTGAGAAAATATTATTTTTTATGTAAGTACTTAAATGATTTTAGGTATGTCGTTATTCGGTAAAAACTCTCTGCGATTGTGACATTGCACATGGTCTCGTAGAAAGCTGAATCTCCAGCACATCGCTAACGACCAGGCTATAATTTATCTATGCTTAATCATAATCACTTACTAATAGCCATATATACCGTCCCTATAAATAGTTTTCTAACTACTTGAAATAATCATTACTTTCTGAACCGTCAAAGGGTGCATATCTACTGCGCGTAATTAGCCTTATCAGTATAAGACATCAAACTGAAAATTTGTTTACGATTATTCCTCTTTGTTATTCATTTTTATCACTGCATCGATGAAAATTGTTGATAAAGGTGTGTATTATTATTAGTATTTTTGTTACATATTTAAACAACAAATGTTTAATTACAACAACAACAACAAATCATTTCATTTCATTTCATTTCATTCATTTCATTTCATTTCATTACTTTTTATCCTTGGAATCATCCCTTAAGGGAGCGAAATGGGGGGCGAAAGTTTGTATGGAACTATGATATAAACGAGTTCCACGCGGATGAAGTCGCGGGCGGAAGCTAGTATTTCATAAAGCTTTTAACTATTTCCGAGAGATTCCGGAAGATTGATTTCATATTCGTTGCATTGCTTATAAAGTATATTTATGGAGTTATGATATTTTACTTGCCGTACTTTGCCAGGCCCAAGATATGAGCCCTCTACGAAACTCGTAGCACATGCTACAAGATTGAGCTAATTGTGTTAAAATATTAACAACTGTTTATAAATATTTTCTTTTTCTTCCAGGTACTTTTTTCTACTGCATGGTTTCAAGGATAGACATATTCGAACAGTGGTATTATTGCTAATGGTTCGGAAGCAGAAAAAACACGTAATACGTCTACAACTGGTGCCCGAGGATGCTGAAAACGTACATATAGAAAAATTACATGATGCTGTGGAAAATTGTGTACACAAAAAAAAATGGAAGTAAGTTAACAGAACCCGTCGATCTAATACATAAGTATGATCTAATATATAAATGAAACCGTAGAGCTGCTGCCACATCTACCTCACGTCAAGTGTCCAATGACTTGGGTAACAATTTAAAATTAGGGCGACCGAACAAAGACTACGCGTCATGCAGCAAGACAGCTCAACGTAGAAGATTAGCAGAACTTTCACAGGTGGATAATTAAAATATCTCAAAAACTAATTGTGCCGCACGGATGGGAAAAGGCCTGATGGTCTAACATTGGTTCCATGGCAGAAAGGGCGGTGCCTCTTATGGGACGCTACATGTGTTAGCACGTTTGCCCCGTCCCATTTGAGCCACACCATCAGATCTGCGGCGTCGGCCGCCGAGTCGGCGGCTCGGTTGAAACATGCCAAGTACTCTGCCTTGGAGCCAATGTACGACTTTGTGCCAGTGGCGGTGGAGACTGCGGGACCTTGGGGTACGGAGGCCAAAGACTTAATACGGGATTTGGGACTGCGGCTTAGGGATAGGGGCTGCGATCCTCGTTCCGGATCGTTCCTGGCTCAACAGATTTCCTTGGCCATCCCGCGCGGCAACGCCTCCAGTGTCATGGGAACTTTCGGGCCACCAACGATCCGGGACGGTTCTTTTTGTTAGTTTAGTACGTATTGCTGACGAAGCCTGTTGCGGATTCTATTCTTTGACTTTGACTTTAACTTTGATTAGATAAACTTGTTCCATTAAAAAATATATTAAAAACTAATTAACTTACGACAAAAGTTGAAATGAAAGGGAAGTATAAAAGATGAGATTACATCCTGCGATAATCGCTGCTCAAACATTTATAAACTCTACTTTATCAAGATTCGTCCACAGTTTATCATGATTATCAGGGTAATATCATTATTAAGCCGATATATTATGAATAATGATCAAGTTACCATACATTTTATGAGCAGGCATGCGAACATCCACATTTTCATTAGGCAAAGAATTTTCGTATAGTTTATATTATAGTTTAATTTGGGACCCACCTAAGGTGGAAAATCATATAGCAAATATAGCAAACTGAAGACATTTAGAGCTAATATTTTAATGGAGTATCATAAAGTTTGCCATAGACAATAGGTACGTTTACACGTGTCTATCGGCAACCACTCAGTGACGTCAACCGGACGGGAAAGAACGAATCAAACGATCATTTCCGATTTTTGCCGACTAATGTCACTCGTCTTTGTGGCCCTGTCTGATAGCAAATATAGCAGGAGAGACCTGCTATATTTGCTATTTGCAAATTATATTTCGTGAAAATGTCAGTTTTCAATCAATTTTCTTGTCTGACACTGACACATGTTCGTAATTAGAAAACCGTAATGATTAGCTTTTAGCAAAGGGGTTATCAATTCAAAGGGTCCATTCGATAAGATATTTAATTGACTACTCTTGATACTTCACCACTATTATTGAACTGATATTTTCGACATTATTGCATTGTGAATGTTCTAACAACATTTCAAGGAAATGGGTCCCCAATTTAAGTTCGTGACTGTACCTACCTAATAATGTCCGACAGAGATGGATTATTCTCATCACTACAACACATGTTGGTCGAGGAATTATGCCATAATTGGACACGACTTTCCTGCCCTAGAATACGTATTTATTGTAGTTTCTTTTCTGACATATCAGACTAATCTTGGAATTGCACGCAGAACCGATGGCCGTTGGAGCTGAAAGGTTCTCGAGTGGCGACAGTACCGGAAGGCGCAGCGTGGGTAGGCCCCCCACAAGGTAGACTGATGACCTGGTAAGGGTCGCTGGATTCCGCTGAATGCGGGTGGCGCCTGTCATTGTGGAACTCTTCGGGGGAGGCCTATGTCCAGCAGTGGACGTCTTTTGGCTGAAATAATGATGATGATGATGAATCTTGGAATTTAACTCTATTCTTGTTAATATTTCTCTATTGTTACTAAACGGAACTTAACCTTTTTAACGCTTTGTCAAAGAGGAAAGTTATCAACCACACGCCAAATGAACAATAAATTTAATGCGGAGTTAAACCTTATGTAAATGCAAGAAGGTTGCTATCGCGCGGGGCTCCTCGACGCATTCGACGCATATATCAGTCGTTGGCGTTAAACCTGCGGTGCGGATATATGCGTCGTTGGCGTCGAAAAGGTTAATCGCGTAGGTATAATTAACTCATTTATTTAACTCTCTGATGTGTCACAACGTTTCGGATGTGTCACAACATACATGGTCACGGGACGATTCAATTCAATTACTTATACGCGATTAAATAAGTCCTGTTTAGTAACAATAATGTACGAGAATCGTGAGTTTAAATCAATTTAGGTATTCTTGTTTGTCGAACTGACAAATTGTGTGGACTAATCTTGGAACAATTTCGATCTTTTAATGTAAAATAATAAAGCCACATTCATGGACATTTTTAAACATGACACGTGAAAATATGTCGTATCATGCTTTCTTCTTTGTTATTTTGATTCTTTGAAACTCGCTAGGGTCGCTAGGGTTAGATATTATGGCAGGTGCGTCATTTAAAACACACACACAATACTTCATCATCATCATCATATCAGCCAAAAGACGTCCACGGCTGGACATAGGACACAATACTTGATGAACTGATATTACCTAACCTCTCGCCGCCCAACATATTTACAAGAAAAAAATCGCAATGAAATTTTAATCAACTGTAAAAGGAAATAGGATAGTATGTTTTGCTTTTAAATGGAACGAAACAAAAAAAATACAACTGCGATCCTATTTCGAATGATATTAATTCCATTGAAGAGTTTGAGAGCCTCCCTTTTCAATTCACCTGCATCACACTTAACCGTATGCTTATTCAAACAAAACGGACACCCTCCATAAACCAAACATGATTTCACCGACGCACGAGCTATTGCTTTAAAGAGCCTTTAAAGCAATAGCTGCTGGCCGTTACTGCACAATTTCACATTGTTCATAGTAACCACTTTAATCAATCCTCCCCTCCCCTCTCAACCTCTTATAAATATATATAAACAGGGCCACGTCTAACGGTCTCCATGGGTCTAGTTATATTGGTCATGTTATGAGTGTGGTACGTTTAAGCTTCCATTTTATTTAAGGCAGCCTGCCAATGAACAGGCACGAGATAACGGCCCATGTTCGGAAAACTAGCGCTCCAAGGCAATTAAACATAAACTACGGTATTACTACACGAGCATAACACCTTTGCTGCGAACAACAGGCTATAAGATTTTAGTAGGTAGGGTAGTAGTACAAGCGATCTGATAATTAACAACAGAAAAGTTGAAACACCAGCCGCTATCATTTCAAAGTTCAATATCTCAAAAACGGCTGAACCGATTTAATGAAATGTAGCTAGGAACTATTGCAATCACGTCAGCTTTCGAACAAAAAAACCGCATTAAAAACGGTCCATTCGTTTAGGAGCTACGATGCCACAGACAGACACACAGACACGTCAAACTTATAACACCCCTCTTTTTGCGACGGGGGGCGTCCCCCTGGCTAGCATGATCGCTTTTATGTCGAACGTAAAGCCTTCGTCCTGCTCATTTAAGTATATTAAGTTACCGCCTAATACATTTAAGGAAAAGCCACGAAGATTTTTTTTTTTTATATATTTAAATTGTATTTTATTTTAACCGCAAATACTGAATTTTAATGTTTTTCGTGACATGAACTTCATTTACTGGAGTCATGGAGCTCCATTTCTACGCCTGTTTAAGCAGAATATTACCTTACCGTATAAGTACATAATATTCCTTCGTCACCAAATTGTAATTGCCATATTCTGCGCAATAGATAATTTTTACTTTGATTTTGCTGCATGAGTGCATGAGTAATAGATAAAGACGATCAATGTAGCTACGCTGGACGAGTCTTCTAATCTTCAATTATACGGCGATGGCAATGATCTTAATTTTTTTCTATAAAAAACTTACCTAGCCGATGAGAAGTACCTACATAGGCACTGGTATCATACAAACACGTGTGAAGAGATGCATAAATATCTAATGGAATTCGTCGCTATCCTAAGATTTCTCCACATCAATACACGACATCAACACGGTCGCAATACACGTTTTAGTGATTGTTCCAATTCAAAAGCCTAGGCCCTGCCCCGCGATACAGCCAGCAGCACGCTATTGATTTTAAAAGATATTTCGGTTGAGCTAAAACGAGTGCCAGCGGGTGGGTCATCGGGCCTCTGCGGCGTGTCTAATATAACAGTCTACTGAACTACCTAGGTATAGTGCATCGACCTCGATCTAGAGATTGAATACTAACTTAACTTGTGTTTGATATGAGATAAGGTAAGCGTGCCAGTGCTTGACACTGGCCGATAATTAGTTATACCTTCAGTATTAATTCATAGCAGTAAAAGTGAACATTAGGGAGTCAACTATCAGAAATAAGGTACAAACGTGGAGACCTTCAAAGTCAAAGTCAAAGTGATTTATTCTTCAATTTAGGCATATTAGTACATGCACCTATGAATGTCGATAAATTACCAGCAGTTCGGAAAGAAAACCTCTGCCTCGAGAAGAACCGGCGTAAAAAACTCGGCGAGGTGTCATTTTTTCAAAACCGTATACAATATATCATTTCAGTATCAGAGTATTATAAAATTTTAAAATTACATTGATACAGTAGAAAGCCTGTTTATTTTGCGATAGATTTCTAGTGCAGAATTTTATCGCTGCCAAATATCCCTATCCATGATGTAATCGTTTATCTTATAATATACCTTTACCTTATACACATTCTTGTGACGATACATAGGACTGAAAACATTGGTACATTTTCTTATGTAAATATCAAACCCTTAAAGTTACCTTGTAACATTTACGCAGATATACGGTTTAAGTAGGTACTTATTTCCATTTATTACCCCAGCCGTCAAAGCAACAAGCCGAATTAAAATAGAAACCCTGTCGAATATGATTTTAGAATACCTACTTCTTACGTAAGCGAAAAAACTATTAAGGTCACTGTAAATAATGCTTTTATGAAAATACTCGTACATATCATATAGTCGTTAATAATAATTATACAATTAAGTTAAAAGTGCACATTATACATGCTTGAAACTTGACCACTTTCCTCCAGTTTCAGTTTAATCGAGTACCGACTCATTCTTTATTTACCTGCTTACCCTAAGAAGTTTGCAAGGTATCTGCTACATCCGTTGGTTAAGACCCTCAACTTGCAGACCATCCGTATCGCCGGCCCCTGGGAACAAAGTTCAGTCCCCACAATTTAACATGCTTCAACTAATGACTTGTATCGAATAGGTCGAACCGTTAGCGCTTAAATTTAATCGAAAACCGATGGGATTCCGATAGTAAATAATGTTAACTATCTAAAATTATGTAGTACTAATTATGATATTCATGCAATAACCGTTTGGAGACTTTTTACATCGTCTACGAGTAAGCTTTTATTTCTGTTTTTGGACTGTGAAAAGGGGACTCCTCATCTTATTTATTTTCTCCAAGCTATAGGTTTAGTTAATCCTATCGCAATGGACTCAGATACTATAGATCTTTGTCTCGGAAAATGTGTGCCCAGGTACATATTTGTCTATTTAGTCAATATGGCTATGCACTTTTTTGTCACTAATTTAAAAAATGTCGTATAAAGTTTTAAGTAACTTACTTTTAAAAAAATCAGGCCGCGCCATACAAACTTTCGATCCCTGTTTAACTCTGTTAAGTAATGAAATTCTATAAAAATTGTAGCCGTTGAAAGCTACATTACTGGAGTGTTATAAAAATATTCGTAGTAGTTTTTGAGATTAGGAGGAACAAACATCTTCACTAAGTTTCACGTTTAGTTATAATATTACTAGCTGCCCACTCGGCAGTAACGCAGGCCACCCCGCCGGATAAAATATAGTCTAACTATAACCATCCAGAAAGACCATTCTACAAGCAGGTGAAAGATTTTTGAAATCGGATAAATAGTTCCGTTCCGGAGATTACCCACGTATATCTATTTACTTACGAACAGTGCCATTTAATACGAAATGGTAAAAAGTCTACATTCCTCCAACTCGATATTTAGTAACGCAGACGTTTGCGTCTTGTAGCTATGAAGGTATATGAGGTGGCTAATTGCAGAGTGCAAGCATTGTTCCTGCCTGCGCCCCAGGAATTACCCCGCCATGGGTTTTAATTATTCTATGTGACTTTTGCCGTTTCTGTATTTGTAAGGTACTTAGTTGGGTATGTTTAACGAGTGATGTTGATTACTGCACATTTCTTACAGAAAAAGCGGAAATTACCATGGAGAGTAGAGTGTACGTCAGGATGGCGGGTTTAGTCCTCGGGAATTTCAATGAATTGGTTACAGATATTTTTTGTACCCTAACTAAATAATCACTTTTGTGTACCTCTCCTGAAAACGAGGTATCTTCGAAAATAGGTCAACCCGTTTATACCTTTTGTGTACCTACGCAGGGGTACACCAGAGGAACCAAATATCACAACCATTTTATTGAAATTCCCGAGCTCCACCATGGAGAGCTCAAAGGTTAACAATATTCAGACTCGCTGCTATATTGTGATTAATAGTGAATGCATCATCACCAGAATTTACGTAGAACATCTATACCTAACCTACCTGTAGAAGAAAAACTTTGCATTTAAAGACTCAATGTCCCAAAGAAGATCTTGGCTTCATTCCCTATTCAGCGCTTCTTCACGCCAGACCTGCAGTTGGCTATTTCTCAAATAATGTGATTGACTTGTCACAACCATGTGCAAAAGTTAACGCTACTAATGCCTAATTTTTCTTTTTTTATACACGGATCAAAATGTTGGCTAAATAAGCTATTATATAAATAAGTATTACAATATTAAACTGCTGGGAAATTCTTAACTTTAGCACATGGTGGTGACAAGTGACGTTAACAATTTGAGAATGACCCAGTTGGTTAAGTATTTAGTTTAACTTTTTGAGGATATTAGTGTTAAATTGCTCACTTCAGGTTATTTATATAATTATGTTTTTTTTAACATATCGGTTGACGGATTTTTCCTAGGGTTTGTTTGTGGCTTTTCCGTCTAGCAGTCACTTTTCTTGTCGTTACCGGCATGTATTAGAAATCTATACGTCAAGTGAGCAAATGTAAAAATGTGTCCTCATAATTAAAAAACCGGACAAATGCGAGTCGGGCGCTCCCACCGAGGTTTCCGTACAAAATTACAAATGTATAGGTTTCAGATTTTTCCCTGTACTTGTAGTATAAGACAATATTACTTGCCAAATTTCATAGTTCTAGGTCAACGGAAAGTGGGTCGTTCTTCTTTTTTACCGACAATGAACCGAGGTTTTTCTGTTTTTTTGGTTTTTGAACTATGGAAAATTGTGGTTTTGAAGTGCGATTTAAAAAAAAAGGTTTCTTCATTAGAACTAATTAAAGTTTCCTTTCTGGCCAATATAAATATTTATTTACGGTTGGTTTCTAAAAAAAAACATGTGACAAAGTGGACTCTTTCAGTGGGGACAACATTTTGGTTTACCACTCTGTCACGGTATTCTACGCAAAAAAAAAACATTTAAAAAAATGCTAGTTAGAGAAAGTGAAATATTAAATATCCCTAATTAATAAAATAATATGGACGTTCATTCGAACATTATAAAACCGTAAACATCATTACTCAAATGAGATGCCGTAATAAGACGAAGGACAGGCTATTGTCGGTCGAAAAGAAGAACGACCCAAGTACCCTATAAATTTTTATTCTCTAGAGAGTGTCAAAATATAAGTTTTTTGCGGCATAAACGGCCGTATTTTTTTTTACGTTAACTTAGAAGTTTGATTTTTTCACAGCTTCAAGGGACTGTAGACCTGAGTATATGATTTAAATTCCAACTCGATAGCTCCGCTCCACGCGTTCCCGAGATAAAGGGTCTTGACAGACAGACAGACAGACAGACGGACAACAAAGTGATTCTAAAATATATATAGGTGCAATTACGAAGAAGAAGAAGAGACATTTATTCGTGACAAAGACAATACGATTACGAAGATAAGATTACGGATGTGCAAATTGCGGAAAGTTTCCAAAAAGTTGGAAAAGTTCTCGGAAATTTCTAGTTACACAAAAAATAAAGCAAATTTCTATTTTGGAAATGGAAAGATTCAATTCCCATACAAAAATGAGAGAAATTTCCGAAATTGTCCTGTTAAATTGGAGAAAATTTTTGCAATTTAGGAAACTTTCCGTCGGCACATCAGTAGGTCCCTTTTTTAGAAGCCGAGTAACATAATAGTTACATCAAATCAGAGTGAACTCAAGATATTTGATTCAAACTGAATTTGGGCACAGGCCATGAAACAAAAACGTTTAAGTAACTAGGTAGTGAGTACAAATTCTGTTTGCTTAATTTATAGCATTTATAATGGTCGGCGTAATTATTTATTGCTCTTTCCAGCCCAATTTTAGTTACCTTATTACGTTTTACGGCGTACTCGCAACGATTCAAACAGGTATGACTTACAGCCAGCCACGAAATCGTTATTAAGAAGGTCCTTAAGTCCCTCTATGACCACGGCACTTGGGCTCTTTTACAATAAGACTTGAGGTATTTATAATACTACGCATTTCTCGTCTAAGTAATGCCTCCCGGCGCGCCACCTGTGCACCAGTAAATGTTACCTGTTGGTAATATAGCAATAACTCTATATTAAGAGTTATTCATTTACAACTGTACGTATTTTTAGCTCGTATATTACCTACTAACAAAACATACTGGTATTCAACAAAACGTTACAAGCAGTAGTGTCATGTACATTGATATACATATATAGAGTTCTACCGGTTATATGTATATTTATTTATTTATTAAGGTTTGCCAACAGATGTAATACAGTAAAAAAACTTATTCACAACAGATAATCAACTATTGCTAGAGTATTCTCCCAATTACAGGCAAACACGGCATGCTCTAAGTAAACATAGTAAAGACTAATTTCGTACACTAAATCCAAAGTAAGGTAATTACTTGTAAGAAGGCTAGGAACATTAAAACGTAACAAAGCAGAAAGGCAAACTAAAAGAAAAATAAAATAAAAGTTAACAGCAAACTTGGAGACTCATATTACATTTGACCTTTTTTTACAGAGATATATTTTGAACTGATTTTTTGACATGCTCAGTATATCAACCCTGTTCTTTTTATATAGTAAATTATGCCCTTTACAAATTCTCGGTATTACACTATAGGATTCAGTATTCATCCTGTACGTTCCAGTTGACAAGGGTCGAAAGTTAGCTAGACGAGTGTGTTGTCGCGGGACGGTCCACTTCATAGTTTGTAATAGCTGCGGGCAGTCGAGCGTTCCTGAAATAATTTTTTGAAGAAACATTTGATCGGAGATCCAGCGGCGGTCCTCAAGAGAAATTATATTAAAATACTTTAACCGGACATAGGCCTCCCCCAAAGAGTGCCACAATGACCGGACCAGTGGACGTCTTTGGGCTGATATGATGACGATGATGATGATGATGACTTTAACCGGTCCTTGTACGACTTCAACACTCGCTTTTTTCCCTGGTGTACAGAATCGCTCGAGTATGAATTATCAAATGTACGACACCTGTATATTCAAGTTTTGTTTATAATTTAGACTGCAATGGATCAAAACATATTATTAAATAGGTAAGTTTAATTTAACTAATGTAAAAAACAAACATTTTATCATACTAATTATTTATTGTGGTCTTGTTCTATTAATATATTTTTGACGACTTTATTGATCGACAAAAAATTGTAAAGCTGTTTTTGGCTCCATGACTCCGGATACATTCTGCCATTTGTTTGAGAAAATCCGAGCTCGGTGATTAGGCAGATACAAAGTAGTCCATGTTCAATTAATTTAACTGTAGGAACCTAGGTATATTATGCTAGTAGGTACTGGATAAAACGTAGGTACCTATAGTGTAGGTAATGTAACTTGCACCTAGTAATTTAGAACTAGTTTCGCAGCAAATCACTTAGCTAACGTGAATTTGATCTCGCTGCGAAGCCTGAACATGATGTACTGAACACGGACACAAATAATAACTACTAGTTCACTCACAGGGCATCCTTTTTGGTACTTACTACCTTTCCCAACCTCCTTATATAGCCTAACATGAGAATTTTAACGAAGAAATTTGTCTACTTTTTTAGGGTATCAAAGGGAAATATTGTAGGTACTAAGTAGCTTTACTTATTTCGATCATGAAGTGCTTTCCAAACCTAACTGTAGGTGAGTGAGTACCTACATTTGTTTTGCGTTTCAAAATGTTTTCTTACTAATTGCATGACGATAACCGCACGATTTCTATAATGTTATATATCTATATGGAATAGGTAAGGTATAATCTTATCATCTTATACCACATCCGGATTTGGAGATGCGGAATCAGTATGCGGTATTTATTTATTTCATCATCATCATCATCATCATATCAGCCGAAAGACGTCCACTGCTGGACATAGGCCTCCCCCAGAGAGTTCCAAATTGACCGGTCCTGCGCCACCCGCATCCAGCGGGGCACATTGCACGTAGAACCGATTTATTTATTTATTATATGGGAATTAAAATACATTGTATACGGTATTTAGTACTTTACCGAGAGCTTACTAATGTCACCGTGTACTGCACTGCTAGGCTATTCTGTTTTAACCTCGCTTCACGCGTCACACACACTCACACCGTCATATTACACTCGCGATCAAAAACTTCGGAAGACACTCATGCGCCTCACCTCACCCGTCACGCCTAACGAAACTAGATCTCTGATTACACCTAATTACTACGAATTGCGGCGTCAATATATATTTGTGGGTTGTGGGTGACAGGTGAGGTGAGGTGAGGTTAAAACAGTTACAGAATAGTGGGGCAGAGGTCTAGTTTCGTTCGTTAGATGAGGTGAGGCGAATGAGCACGTTCAGTATAACAACCCTCAATGTGATAACTACTAAGCTAAGACTTAGTATACAGAATACAGAATACATACAAGCTGTTGGATAGAGCGAAGTAAGTACGTGAATAACCTTGGTTTTCTCGCTCTATCTTATAGCTTAGACTAGGACTACAATTTCGGACCTTCTAGACGTGGCCACAGACATATTATAATATGGCTAGGCTAGGTACAAGCAGTGAAACGCATTCACACAGTTGGACTAGTCGGAGGTACTGTACCTACCGCGTGCCGACCGTGCCTCACAGTTCATAGAACTAACTCGTTTTAAAAGGAGCGGAGGTGTAGAAGGGTCTTAAGGGTCTTAACCGACCGCGTCTGATATTAATTTATTACACGTAGGTACAAGATCTGTTCTCCTGGTGGGCTGTGGAGTTCGCACGCTATTTTATTGAAGCGAACTGGTTTCAAACTACACTTGTTCTTAACCTTTGAAGAGTTGGCAGGATTCCCTACAGCGCCACGAAACTTTTTACACTGTTTAAAACCGCTTTAATTTACTTCTCTCTATATTTATAACCACAGCTAAGTATAATTATAATATACGTATGCAGTTACATGAGTTTGACTTACCGAGTAATCCTACTTCCTACTAATATTATAAACGTGAAAGTTTGGATGGATGGATGGATATACGTTCCACTTAATCTCAAAAACTACTGGATGAATTCATATGTAACAGTCGTACATTTCCAGTTATGTACAGTCGAAGACATAAGTAGCTGAACACCTATAAGTACCTTGTCGTTTTCACTCGTTTGACAACTTCATATGGCAGATAAACATGACGTTTATTGCGACACGGTACAAAGGTGTTCAGCTATTTATGTCTTCGACTGTACCTTATATATCAGAATAGGACATAAGCTACAATTTATAACTAATTTCGTCCCTTTTAAGGACGAAAAAGGGGATGAAGGCCAAATGTTTTTGCTCGTTGCTTTCATCAGGCGCTGGGTCTCAAAATGTATGGTAAAACTAAAATCCAACTCTCACTTGACCAAAATTCTAATTGATATTATTTAATAAGCTATTATTTACGACCCGTGGGATTTTTTTATTTAGTTCCACGCTGACGAAGTCGCGGGCAGAAGCTGCTAGTATAATATAAACGACTAATAATCCATAATACTAATATTATAAATGCAAAAGTGTGTGTCTGTCTGTCTGTTACCTCTTCACGCTTAAACCGCAGAACCGATTTAGATGAAATTTGCTATAGAGATAGCTCGAGTCCCGGGGAAAGATATAGGATAGTTTTTATCCTGGAAATCAACCCCTCAGGGGATGAAATAAGGGGTGAAAGTTTGTATGGAGCTACGATATAAACGAGTTCCACGCGGACGGAGTCGCGGGCAAAAGCTAGTACCTAATATTATAAATGCGAAAGAACCGCTGTCTGTCTGTATGTTACCTTTTTACACTTAAACCGCTGAACCCCATGAGATGAAATTTGGTATGGAGATAGTTTTAATCCCGAGGACGGACATAATACTTTTTATCCCAGAAGTCATCCCATAAAGGGTGGAATGGGGGATGGATGTTTGTAAAAAATCTTAGATAGGTACTTGACTTCTCCCTCAAGCATACAGAAGGTATGGGTATACCTACTACCTACCTACCTACCTGTTTGAGAGAAATACCTATGCTAAGTCGTTAAACGTCATAATCGCAAACAAAGGACGTAACGTAGCGAATTACACGGGCATAGCGTTTACCCTATTCCATAAAAGATTAGAAAAATCATGCGATTTCAAGTAAAATATATTTGAAACGCAAAAAATCCTATGTATGAAAAGCAATTAATGATCGAAACAAGTAAAACTGGTACAATGTTTACCTTTGATATCCTTGATAAACGAAAAAACGTTGACGAATTTGTCCGTTAAAATTCTTATGTTATCGAATGAGGTATAAGTTAGTTATAGTTAGACAATCGGACGGTACTTGCATACATACCTACAAAGCGGGACCCTTTTTAGGCGGAATACGTCATTTTCTTTACCAGTCACTTTCTGGTTAGGTCACGTTCTGAAGACGCCACTTTCTGTGGACGTCACGTTCTAAGGAGCCCACTTTCTTAGAGCGTCACGTTCTGAGAATGTCACTTTCTTAGATTGCCACTTTCTGAGTTCGCCACTTTCTGACTTTGTCACGTTCTGGGTTCGTCACTTTATGAGTTAGCCACTTTCTGACTTCGCCACTTTCTGACTTTGTCACGTTCTGGGTTCGTCACTTTATGAGTTTGCCACTTTCTGACTTCGCCACTTTCTGACTGTCACTTTCTGATTTCGTCACTTTTAGGTACCTACAAGAAGTTTATTTTATTTCTCTTAAAATCGAGTGGTTAGCGTTTAGGTCAAATATTTGAATAATAAAAAAATATATATTTTAATTCAAAAATATTTTTAAACCAATCTAAAAAGTATTAACTACACATTAAAAAAAAACATTTCGTAATACGTTGTAGTAATTTCATTACATTTGGAAACATTGGGACCGATTCTGAAACCTACGAGCCTGAGGTCCTGACTGAGATAACAAATATTAAAAAAACACACGAATTGAAAAAAACCTCTTCTTTCACATATTTTGAAGTCGGTTAAAAATAATTAGGTTGTAATAATAGTTATAATTAAGCACATAAATTCAACCTACAATGTGAAGATAATAAAATAATGCGTAATATTTTTAGTTAGTAACATTTACGAAGCGATCGCACTACGTACTCGTAGTAGTGTGCGTGTCTATTACGCATACATACAGCGAACCAAGCCACGCCGCTCTAAATATCTAATCATTACAAGCTAAAAGGTTGACGCAGCCTTAAGAGAAATAAAATAAACTTCTTGTAGGTACCTAAAAGTGACGAAATCAGAAAGTGACAAAGTCAGAAAGTGGCGAAGTCAGAAAGTGGCAAACTCATAAAGTGACGAACCCAGAACGTGACCAAGTCAAAAAGTGGCGAAGTCAGAAAGTGGCAAACTCATAAAGTGACGAACCCAGAACGTGACACAGCCAGAAAGTGGCGAACCCAGAAAGTGGCAATCTAAGAAAGTGACATTCTCAGAACGTGACGCACTAAGAAAGTGGCCTCCTTAGAACGTGACGTCCACAGAAAGTGGCGTCTTCAGAACGTGACCTAACCAGAAAGTGACTGGTAAAGAAAATGACGTACTCCGCCTAAAGGAGCGGGACAAATATTCCGCGTTGACCAATTATTCGTTTGTCCCTCTGGCGGTGGAGACGATGTGTTGCTGGTGCTCGAGGCCAGAACATTCTTGGCGGAAGATGGGCGCCGTTTGCGACTGAGAGGGCATGACTCCCTTCCCGGGTCATTCCTGTTGCAAAGGTTGTCGATCGCATTTCAACGCAGCAATGGAGTGTGATGAGCACCTTTGCACCCGGAATAACACGGGGCGGGTTATATGATTAAGTGTGATTTTATTAACACATGTAAATTTTCTGTCTCACTTGTGTAATTAGGATTGTTCATTTTTTTTCTTAAGTGCTATTTCGAAAACCATTTCGAGATATGAGGTATTCAAACAGTTTCCGACATTTACTTCATCAAAATAATGGATGATTAAAGATATTTCAGCATATATCCGTATGACCTTTGTTTGACCTTCTGTGGACCTCCCTCGTGGCTGAATCAGAAAAGACTTCGGTCATTAAAAAAGAAACACTTATCGACCCTGTGGTATTTTCCGTCACTGTCAAGCTTCTGTCAAGCCACTCTATAAACTGACTTTGACAGAAATGTGAGACACGAGCGACGAAATTTAAATATCGTTATTTGTGATTAATTTAATGGAAGACATGGAAAATTACATGAAATGTTATTAACCAACGTGTAAAAACGACTCCGAAGGGAAGACTTGCGTGAAAGGTGGTGTCGTGATGCCAACGTGGAGTATTATCAGTGTTATACACAATACTGCTGCGAGGATCACTTCGAAGTAAGTATAAAAAAACCACATGCATTCAATTCATTCGGTTTTTCAAATATAAATTTTATAAATACAGAAAGGATATCTACTATACTCATCAGACTAAAAGCTAGCTTTATGGGCAGGTTCAGTAACAGTAAATATTGTATTACACGCCTGTGTTATGTATGTGCGCGGTTTTCTCGTGGTCCCATTGATTTGTCCCATCAATGGGACCACGAGGGAGACTTGTTTCTTGTAGTCCCATTAAGGTCTATTGAAATGAACATAAACATCTTGTATATGTATGTGCGCTCCCACTTTTCTATGTATATGTATTTCGACAGTTTATCTTGTATATGTATTTCGACAGTTTTTTTGCTCTGTGTGCCCCTCTCTTTGCCTAATGAACCTAACCTACCTATCTAACCTATCTTTTACAACATATATGTGCAAATTATATTATATACAGGAAGTGAAATGTTATTAATGGGATCACGAGATACAAGCCTCCCTCGTGGCCCCATTGATGCGACGAATCAATGGGACTACGAGAAAACGGTGTGTATGTGCCCTCAAAAGGGGCAAGCAGAGCATGTGACAGTATTTACACACATATTTAAGATTTCCCTAATATGTTTTGTTTCTTAGCTTATTTACATAACTTTTCATATTTACTTGTTCATATTGCAGCCTGAACAAGATTTGACAAACAGCAACTTTAAATCTGAGAAAAAAACAACCGACATTTAAACCTACAGCAAAGCTAAGAAATGTTGGAGCTACTTTGCAGGAAGAGAATATCTAATGTTAATATATAAGATAAGATGAGCTTTTATTTCCTTATTACAGAGTTTTTGACCATATTTTATGCACTATTTTAAAAATAAAGTTTTATATTGTTTGTTTTTTTATTATTTTTCACTAATATTTCACATTCCTATTCACTGTTTTTAAAATATTCTTCTTCTTCCGCATAAGGACCGCCTAAAGCGGTGATAGCCTCCTACAAAGCTTTCCAGGTTTCCCTGTCTTTAGCTTTTCTTCCCCAATAGCATCCCGCTGTCTTTTTGATATCATCACTCCATCTTGAGAGTGGTCTTCCTTTTCTTCATGTGTCTTGTATGCCCCATTTCCATTTGAGTCGCAGCGCTTGTTTGACTACATCTGTGGCATTGGTTATTTTGATTGGTTTTTTACTCTATCTCTAAGTTTCAATCCCAGATAGCTTCTCTCCATTCCTCTCTGACATACCTTCAGTTTGTACAGCGTTTTTTTGGTTAGGGGCCAGGTTTGGCATGCATAAGTGAGACATGGGAGTAGGCAGGTGTTCATGGGTTTAGTTTTCAATTTAGTAGGCATTTTACTTTTGAAAATTTCCTTCAAGGACCAATACATACTCCATGTGAGTTTTATTCTTCTATCAACTTCTTTTTCAGTGCTTGATTTAAAGGAAATTTAGTGTCCTAAATAAATGTAGTCTTCAACATATTCTAGCGGTGAAGAATCTAGCATGATCTATAGGTATAAGCTGTCTGTTTGTTATTACTTTTGTTTTGTCTTCGTTTACATGTAATCCCACTTTTTTGCTTAGGTTTCCCAAAACTGTTCCGCATGCTTAATGATGTTATTTATGTAACATGCCTCAAAAGTTTCCCATACTAAGATAATATTCCTTGTTACTTCGAAACATGGGTCAGCAACACAAAACAGAGGCTTTTTCTTAGCATTGTATGTATGGCATTGTATTTGGGTTTTAAATTTATTGCAGAAATTTCAGAATGAGAAATGAACACGTTTAGAATGAATGACAATGATGACATTGACAGATGTCTACAAACCATCGATTGACATTTAAAACTTTTTTTTTCTATATTGGGCGTTTGCTATACATAGATTCAGCCACTACATGTAATTTACGAGAAGTCGTATCTCATATTTTCAAAAAATTATAAAACATAAACGAAGCGATTAATTGCTAAAATATTGAAATTAGTTTCTTGAATTACTCTATATTTTCGAAAAATAAAATAAAAATGGGGGGTTAAAAAAATGAACAATCCTAATTGGTATTAACCGTTCTTGTGAAATAAATAAATAAAATGTTATAAATATAAGATATTTATAATGTATTCAAGTACCGCGGCCCTTTAGTGACACAATTCAGCTAAAAAGTCTTTATTCACTACAATGGGACAAGCACTATTACGAGTATATAAGTAAAAGGTACTTATCACAATCATAAAGAAATCACCAAATATTCAACGTTCAATAAATCAATAATACCTTGATGAGGCATTTCATAGTATTTTCGAAACATGACCCTCAAAATCCAATTTGTTCACTAACCCCGTGTAAATGAGGCATTACGCCGATACAACACTGCCAAGTCGCAGCACGACGCTGCTAACTAATTACAGGAGCTTTGTAAAACCGGGATCACCGCGTAATTTTAGACTCTGCTCTGATTCGGTGTATTGAATTGGGAAAAGTTCGTTTGTTACTGAAATGAAGGTGGTATCAAGGGGGTTAATAGGTACAGAAGGGTGAAATTTGATTAAAAATAAATTATATACCTACGGCCGTTGAATACGACACTCCTGCCCTTAATGAAGTAGGTAAACGTAGTTCAATTTTTATTAAGTTAATTTTTAAGGCCGTGTCGGACAGCAGGGAACGTCCACAAATGGTCTCGCCGGAAGACCAGCGCTGGCTCGCGACTCTCGCGAGCCAGCATTATGCTGAGGCGAGACCGTTTCGTGACAAACTGCTTAGTATATAGTTTATATATATCTAGTATTTTAAGTTGTAATTGCATGATTAAGCTTCGTCACGAATAAATTATTTCATTTCATTTCCTGCCCGTACAGAGTTAATATAAGATCCCACCAAAACATAAACGTAAAAAAGGAGAGCCAAGTTCAATACAAAAATTATGCTTGGCTGTGGGCTTCGCCGCAAAAAGAATGGAGATCTAAATGAGTGCCAATTTATGCAAAATCCAAATATGTATTTATAGGAACAAAATAACATTATGAACAAGTATTAAACTCTATTTCTTTGCTTTATTGGATACCTATAACGAATGCTGTTATTTAAAAGTGAGATCTTAAAGTAGGTTAGATTTGACTTGAATGTACGTATTTAAAAAAAATATTAGATACACTAGCTCTTACTATATCTTGGCTAAAAAGTATAGACCCGTCGCTTATTAATATCATCATAAATTCATACTGTAAGTATGCACGCGCGAGAGTCTATGCGGCGACCGAGATGTGCCCAACATAGCTATACTTTTTAGCCAAGATGCGTGGCTGGTAGAGTTAATAAGCCGTGTGGAGTAGGATGCTTGGCGCTACTTGCGATCTGATATCTTTTTAACGCTGAAAGCTATATGAGCTAGGGAGTCTTGGCAATCACTTTACATGTAATGTTTTTAGTGGTATCGATATTACCAGACCAGCACACAGTACGCTAATACCAAGTTCGGTCAATTTTCTGGATTCGCTTACTAACTAGGTACCCACGACACTTGGTTTTTTTTTTACGTACGTGCAGTGGGTTTCTACCTCCAGTGGTTGCCCGCTGTTTTCTAAAACACTATTGCTAGGGACTAGAGAGGTGCTTGAAAGCAAACCAAATAACCTTTTTAACGTCTTGAGAGCTGCTTGCTCCATTGTAGGTACCTACATAAATAATACGCGTTCCCAGCTTACAGCCAGCTTTTTAATTGTTCCTACAATTCGTGTAAGTGCAGTAAGGGAAATGTATTCATGTACCACCGTAGAACCCTATCGCAATAAGGTGACATAGCACTCAAATTTGAGTCACGGGGCGGCCTGTCAATTGCGACAGGGTTCTACGGTGGTACGTGAAACCATTTCCCTTGCTGTAGGTACATTACTTAATTAGGAGCTGAAAAGAGCATTGAGATTTTTCAATGGAAAATGCCTTGAATGGCAGGCTGTATTAGAGGCAATTAAAACCTTGTACCTATTACTAGTGGGGCCGTCGACGCAGTACGTTAATACCTACAGCTTAATTGGATGTAGATCAATAACCGGCAGATTAAAAGATAATTTTGCTCACCAATTAGGATGCCTATCTGTTAAGGGTGTTGGTATACCTACGTAATATAAGGGACGTGCATGATCGCGTTTATATAAATCCTATCCTATCCTACTAATATTATAAATGTAGATGTTTGGATGTTTGTTACTCAATCGCGCTTAAACGGCTCAACCAATTTGGATGAAATTTTGCACAAAGTTAGTTTATAGCCTGGAATAGGATAGTTTTTATTTTTATCCCGGGTCCACGCAGACGAAATCGCGGGCGGAAGCTAAAGAATTCCAAATTTCAAAAATCAATTGTATCTTTTAGGTACCTACTAGCAAGTGAATAAGTGCGAGGGACGAATTCGTTATGTGCCTATTTTTTATACCTACTACAACGGTGGCAAACGAGCATACAGTCTGCCTGATGATAAGCAGACACTATATCCTATGAACGTTTGCTATTCTAGAAGATTCTCTCAGCACAACACATCCTCGGGAGCTCTGGGGACGTTACCACCAGACACAACACCGCATACCTACAGATATAGTAAGTACCTAGAGGCGTTATTAATTACTAGCTTCCGCCCGCGACTTCGTCTGCGTGGACCCAGGATAAAAACTATCCTATATTTTAATCCAGGCTATAAACTATCTTCGTGCAAAGTTTCATCCAAATCGGTTGAGCCGTTTAAGCGTGATTGAGTAACAAACATCCAAACATCTAAACATCTAAACTTTCACATTTATAATATTAGTAGGATTATGGCTGCCGTTTTCTGTAAGGTGGTGGTACCTACTTCCCCAATTGGGCTGCTCAAAGTATGAGCAAGATGACATTTCGCTGGGCTCTACCCTACCTATCTTAACAATCCGCTGTGCCCTACCACTGTATATATACATATTATGCATGGTGCTATGGGTATCATAGGTACCTAAGTATCAATGGCAGCACGAGAAAATTTTCGATGGTCAGTCCGGAAAAAAAAATGAAATAGAGTAAGTAGCTATAGGCGTGCCTTAAAGTTGATTTTGGGCAAGCCGGCGGTAATCAGCTTTTATGAGCGCTCCGCCACTGCTAAGTAAAGGGTATCTATAGGTAAAGCAGAGTGTGGCTTAAAGCAACGCACAATTTAGCTAAGTACTTGTTTGGCTCGTCTACGTTTCCCTAGCCTAGCTTGAGTTTCCCTTATTATTTCAATAAAATCCGTTGTTGTAAAGTTATTAGTTTAATTCTCTGACATGGTAAAGTGACATATAATTTTCACGGTTCTATTTGACATTTTTAAACTGAATTATGAATAGAAAAGTAAAACTAGCAAATAAGGTTTCATACGAGTGACAACACGTTGTACATACCGCCCACCAAGTACGTATAACGGACTTTCACACCGCCCACCGTGAGGATACAACATAACATAACCTAGTATAATAATCAACTTAATATGAAACAACCAAAGTTTCAGGTAACGTTAACGTTTCAAGACTTACATATTTTCAATACTCAAGTACTCTACGCACCATAATATAAAACAAAATCCTTAATCAGTTACAGGTAGTACACATAACTTGTTGGTGGGTCTTTTTATACAATTGTTCCTTATTTTTAAAGTGACTACCCGTGTAATTCCGTCTTTGCCAGGATGTTTCTCTAGTACTTTACCGAGCAACCAACGACTAGGCGGCAAATCATCTTCCTTTACCAACACAATATCGCCAATTGATGGTTCAGGATTTTGATCTGTCCACTTATAACGTTGCAAGAATTTATTTAAATATTCCTGTGACCATCTCTTCCAAAACTCTTGCACCATTCTTTGTGTTAGTTGCCATCTACGTAGAGAATTTATACGCCTATCCAAATATTCTTGATCGGGTAATGTGATCAATGGTTCGCCGACCAGAAAATGTCCTGGTGTTAACACATTGGTATTTGCAGGATCCATATCCATTCTAGATAGAGGTCTTGAATTCAGACAAGACTCTATCTGTGATAACACTGTTGTCATTTCTTCAAAAGTTAAGGTTGTGTCTCCAATGACTCTTCTTAAATGGTGCTTGACCGACTTGACACCTGCCTCCCATAAACCCCCGAAATTCGGTGCATGTGCTGGGATAAAGTGCCACGTTGTACCATTAGTGGCTAACTCATCTGCAATCTCCTTGAGCATTCTTGACCTTTCAGATCCGAACAAGTTTTTTAACTCATTTGCTGCTCCAACAAAATTAGTGCCATTATCTGACCAGATCTCTTGGCAGTACCCTCTTCGCGCTACCATTCGCCTAAAAGCTTGAATAAACCCTTGTGAAGTGAGGTTACTGACTACTTCAATGTGTATGGCACGTGTTGACATGCACACAAATAAGGCAATGTAACCCTTATACGACTTGTGACCACGACCACTCGTTGTTCTTAAGTTTATCGGTCCCGCGTAGTCAACACCCGAAAATTTAAAGGGCCGAGTAGGTGTCACTCGAGCTGAAGGTAGCTGTCCCATTAGCTGCGTTTGAGTTGTCGCCTTATACCGCACGCAGGTAACGCACTTGCGTATGTGTTTCCGAATCAACTCTTTAACTCCAAAGATCCAGTACCTGGAGTTGATGTAGTTGTGCATCAACTGGTTTGCTCCGTGACAAGTCTTCAAGTGGGCATCAGCAACTACCAAATCCGTTAGCCTTGATTTCTTAGGTAGTAGAACAGGATGCTTGCTACCGAAGTTCATGTCTGCGTTTTCCAATCGACCACCAATTATCATAATGCCGAAGTTGTCTAGGAATGGATTTAATGATTTTATGGCCGATTTTTTAAGTAAGTTCGTCTCATAATTTTCTAAAGCTTCATATTCTTGTCCGAAACATTCTCGCTGACATTGCCGTATACATGTGTTCATAGCTTCTCGTACTTCTATTCCGTTTAAATGATTAGTGTGGTTTCTGTCAGCAGCTGGTTTCTTCATGTTTAGAAATCGTCGACAGTAAGCCACAACTCTTACTAATCGAGTAAGCGTTGAATACCTTTCCCATAATGAGGTGTCTAGAGTAATGTGATGCACCTTTGCTACTTCTAAGTCGGTGTCGTTCTCTTTTAGTTTTGAGTACTGTACGTTTTCCTCTTTTAGAAATTCTGGTCCGTTTAGCCAAATACCTGTGTTTAATAATTCCGAAGGTCTCACCCCCCTCGAAGCGCAATCCGCAGGATTGTGCTTAGACACTACATGGCTCCACTGACTGGAGTCTAACGTGGTTAGTACTTCTGAAACCCGATTCGTAACAAATGTTTGCCATCTGCTTGGATGACTGCCGAGCCAAGCCAACACTAAAGTAGAATCTGTCCATGCGTGTATATTCTGCTTTTTTATATTTATTATTTGCGATACTTCTGCCAGCAATCTTGTCAAAATTACTGCACCGCATAATTCGAGCTTCGGTATTGACACTTGCTTGATAGGCGCAACTTTAGTTTTCGCGGTGAGTAACGATACGATGACATTACCTTGATCGGTGACTACTCGAACATATATAACCGCAGCGTATGCTATTTTGGAAGCATCGCAAAACCCATGCAGTTCAACTCTCTTGTTGCTTCTTTTAGTGCTCAACCATCGAGGTATTTGAATTTGTGTCAGCAGAGACAACTCTTCCCGGTAAGTAGTCCATTCATGTAATAAATTGCTTGGCACTTCTTCATCCCATCCAATACCAGTCAACCACAGCTTCTGTATCATTGCTTTAGCCAGAATTACGCTTGGTGCGATCCACCCTAATGGATCGAAGAGTCTTGCTATATCCGCTATAATATTTCTTTTTGTTGCAGGTTCCTTGATCGGCGGAAGCTTCACCGAATATTGGAATTCGTCATGTTTTCGGTTCCAGGTAAGTCCCAATATTTTTATTACAGAATCTAGTTTTATTTCCAATTTCCGTCCATCATCTTCATCCTCTTTTCCTTCTCGAATTTCTTGTAGCAACATTTCATTATTGCTTGACCACCTTACCACTCCAGCATTGTTCTTTTCATTTTCTGGTACTTCCTCCATATGTCCAAGTTTTTCATATTCATCAATAACTTCTTTGTATTTAGCTTTTAGTTCCTTGTCTTTGTTTAACCTGTTCTCTAATGAATAAAATCTTTTTTCAGATATCGCCCGAAGGTGCCCGTACTTGCAGCTTGGATCTTGGTCTTGGTCTTTAAATGGCAGCCGCACAACATATCTGCCCTCATCATCCCTTGTGGTGTTAGTAGTGAAGAGCGCTTCACACTGCTCCTCTTCCACAGTCAACCGTTTTTGGTTATATGCTGGATCCGCTTCTAACTCCCAAAACTTTTTGAGAATATCATCTTCATTCACTTGGGAGTGTAACACAACCACATTTGAAGTCAACTGCTTCGAAGTCTTCACCATTCCAGACAGGATCCAACCGAAAGTTGTTGCTTGGGCAACTAAAGTGCCCTCGTAATTTTTCTTCATACCCTCCTGAATTATGCGACTATACACCTCAGCGCCCAATAAAATATCGATTTTATTTGGTGTGTCATAATACGGGTCCGCTAAGCGCATTCCCACCATGTCTAATCCATTCAAGTCTGCTACACTCTTGCTTGGCAGAAAGGCTGTTACCGTTTTTAAAATGTACGCTTTCACCGTAATTGTTATGTCTGGGTGTATCAAGGATTGCAAATTAATTGTTACTACCCCTCTTGATACCACGTTATTGTCTCCTCCGAGACCTGTTACTTTCCCACTGCTATTTTCTCGTTTTAGTCCAAGATATTGGACTGTTGCTTCTGTCACAAAGGAAGCTTGTGACCCTTGATCCAATAATGCCCTAATCTGGTAATATTTTCCACTCTTAGATTGGGCGTTGATAATAGCTGTAGCCAACAACACTTGGCTAGCCCCTGCTGAAAAACAGCTCATAATTGGTGAGGTTTCTACACTTTCCACTCCCACGTTACTTGTTTTAAATCCCGATGTGTTAGGTTCCATTCCACTAGTTTGATGTAGCAACGTATGATGGCGACGTTTGCAAGTTCTACAAGTTGCAGGGTTTTGGCAAAATTTAGCTGAGTGATTGCCGCCCAGACAGTTGAAGCACAAGCCTTTTTCCTGTACGAAATTACGACGGGTGTCTACATCAAAGGTGCCAAACTGTTTACAAAAGGTTAGTTTGTGGTTGTCGGTGCAACAAGGACATTGAGTGCTTTGCATAGCGTGTAATACACGAGGTTTATTTTGAATAAAATTTTGATTGTAAACTGGTTTTTTATTTTCAATGAATTCTAAAGCACGGAAACGGTTGGTCAAAAACTCGCGAAACTGTTGGAACGTAGGCAAGATGTCAGAAGTTCCGGTATCTGCAGCACTCAATTCCCATGCCTTTCGCGTCTCAGGATCAAGTTTAAGGGTGAGCAGGTGTATCACCATGACGTCCCACGAGCTCACGTCAACCCCCAGATTCGACAAGGCGCTCAAACAGTCACTACTAGTATCAATCAACTCTTTCAAGTAGGTAGCTGACTCCGTAACCGCGTTTCGTTGACTTAAAAATCGTTTTAAAATTGTATTGCAAATATATTTTTTGTTATTGTACCTTTCTTTAAGTAAATCCCAACATTTTTTGTAATTTTGGCCAGAGATTGGTATTTGTCGTAGTAACTGTTCCGCTTCACCGCATAAGTAGCCCTTAAGATAATGCATTTTTTGAACATTGTCTAAACTTTTATTGTTGTGTACTAACGATTCAAACAAATCTCTGAAAGTAACCCATTCAGTGTACAATCCTGAAAAAATTGGTATAACAATTTTTGGAAGTTTAATGCACGCAGTTGTCAACCCAGATTCCGTATTACCCTGTATAACCTTAGGTTTCAGTTCCGGCGTCAAACACTCCAAAGATTCAAGAGCTGTTTTTAATTCAACCAGGTAGTCCATGTATATCTCCTCGGTTACATCATAAACTGTTTGTGTGACGTAGGGATTTTCTTTTAATTCGTCAGAGTATATTGACATGAGTTGCTCGTGACAAGTGGTGAACTTGCTCCATTTTTGCTCCAAAGTTTGAATTCGGACTTCCACATAAGGTTTGGTAATTCGTATCTTAGGTGACTTTTTATAATTTTTAAATGCGTTGTTTATTTGGTTACAATTCTCAAGTTGTCCTTTGAGTAACGCCTCCATTTTGTTACAATTCTGTCACAGTATTTAAAACATAAAAGGCCAACAATAAAATACGGTACGTAAATAACTAAAATATCATTCGCTTATTTTTCCAAGTTCTCCATTTAAAATGTTGACTGGCAAATGTCAAAAATCACACACGTATAAAATTAATAAAATCGTAATTTTAAATGCGACGAAGTGTACCTACAAATTTTAAAATGTTTATCGCTAAGCACATTACACTTCGATAAATTGTTCTGCGTTCGAACTACGGCACAATTTTTCAAAGTTTTTCAAAACCGATGAAAATAGAGTTCAATTTTCTTCGAAATTCCGCATGAATAATCAATTTAAAAACATCGCAATTTCACTGCACTCAATAAAATTATTAATCGACAACTCACGTTTTTGTCCGCTGTACACAATACCTCCTGGTGAACCTGTCCTCCCGCCTGGTCAAAGGTGGTGGTTCGCACTGCAGAACACCCTACGGGTCTACCGTGACCCGTCTGCAGTACCGACTCCGCTCGCCGATTCTGCTGCCTGATTTGCTCTGAGTTCCGAGACCACTGATGTTTACAGGTTCACAATTTTTTGAATTCTTCGTGTTTACAAATTATTTTGGTTTTTCCCGGCTTCGTAAGGACCAATGTTTGGCTCGTCTACGTTTCCCTAGCCTAGCTTGAGTTTCCCTTATTATTTCAATAAAATGTTGTAAAGTTATTAGTTTAATTCTCTGACATGGTAAAGTGACATATAATTTTCACGGTTCTATTTGACATTTTTAAACTGAATTATGAATAGAAAAGTAAAACTAGCAAATAAGGTTTCATACGAGTGACAACACGTTGTACAGTACTGTAGAAAATATGTGATTGTGAAGAGAGGAGTAGATATTCTGTTTTAGGTAGGTATTTCACCAAATGAAGAGCTAATGAAAGGCAGGACTGACTCACCACGCTATTTGCTGCAACTCTCGACGGTATCATCTTCGCTCTTCTTGGCTCCTGATGTTTACAGTTTATTATTACCTGCGATTGAGATTATTTAATGAGGCCGACTTTTCATAAAACTGTTATTGACATTTTCCACCCCAAGGTCTGGTAGAGTTGCTTTTTGAATGGACTTTGATCCAATTACGGCAAATCAAATAATTTCAAGGTTTGTACAGATTATACCTATAGTTATTTATTTAACTATGTTAATTGTTGTTTTACTGATGAAACTCGTCTCAATTTTTTTACTGACACTGACGTCACATTGACGTGGTGTCATCGCCGATGAATTTTGTCGATAGTTCAGCTGCCAATACGTATTCATACCATTTGAGTTATTTAATGTGGCCGACTTTTTATAAAACTGTCATTGGAATTGGAATCTTCTACCTTGGACGGTAGGGTTGCTTTTTAAATGGACTATCTCAAGTATTACGTATATCCACTACAATTTTGTCGGAGGGTTGCTGACCTGTAGGGAATGTGGTCCCACATTCTCTGCATAGATAGGCTACGTCAGTCACCTGAGAGCTCACGAACGACGCTAAAGTTAGCCAGAATTCTTCTCTTTTTCCAGTCGCCGTGGTCGAAATCGGCCAGGACGATGATGACGGTATCCATTTAATCCTTCCTTTATCCTCACCCGTTAATCAGCCTAGTGGGCTCGTGGGTCAGCTGACACTTACATTTCGTGCACATGCGAAAAATTATTGGAATTGGTAATGTAATGTCAGGTTGACCCCTTGTCATGATACTCCTAGTCAAATTGGTAGGTACAATGATGTAATATAAAAAGAGGTAGATACCTAGGTTATAACGCTCCGAAAGTGGCACACTAAAACTGTGTCATTTCACACAACTTGCCTCAGTTTCGAATCGTCAATGGAAACGTTAGCTGTCAGATTTGGTGGTAATTTTTAAACACGGAATTTCATATAGACAACATATCTACCTCTTTTTAGGGTTCCGTACCCTACAGGTAAAAACGGGACCCTATTACTAAGACATCGCTGTCCATCCGTCTGTCCGTCCGTCCGTCCGCCTGTCACCAGGCTGTATCTCAAGAACCGTGATAGCTAGAGTTGAAATTTTCACAGATTATGTATTTTTGTTGCCGCTATAACAACAAATACTAAAAAACCGGCCAAGTGCGAGTCGGACTGGGGCTCCCATACAACAGACATGATTTTTTTGCCGTTTTTATGGATAATGGTACGGAACCCTTCATGCGCGAGTCCGACTCGCACTTGGCTGGTTTTTATATTACATCATTGGGTAGGTATATCTCCGACAGACACAAAGTAGATATGGTATTTGATGTAGCTCTTACGAGATTTAAGGCTGTATTCTTATCAATATGTTTCATTATAAATGCCCTAATTTTGCTGACTGTTGTATAATTAAAAACTACAATTTATTCGAAAACTGATGTTGAAAGCAAAATGAAATAAAGAAAGACAAAAGATGCATGACAATTTATGCTAAATTGCTGGCAGTGAATGCTTCATAAATTTCATAACACTATTATTTTTAAATACGAGTAAATCGATTTAACGAATTTTATTGCGTTTAAATCGTATCATGAGTAATAATCACAGAAATTGAAACCAATACTATTTATAATATACTCCTTTTACACAGCTTCAACTTTTCCTGTAACATATTATAATGATATGTAAGGAACACATGTCAGTAAATAATAGTCATAAAGTCATAATAGTTCTAAGTATATTTTAAAAAGCCGGAATGCAAAAATTAAATGCTTAAAATTTACAATAGAGCCTCCAGCTTATAATAATAGAGTTAATATATCAACTAAGGAAATTGTTCAAATTAAATATCTTTGAGAATATATTTTGCGGCTATACTTCCTGTTCATGTAAGTATAAAATGTTAATAATCATCTCAAAATAATAATCAAAAATTAATACTTAAAAACAATGGATACTTAAGACTAATAAGTTGTAAATAAAACTGATAATACATTATTTTACTGTAATTTCACTGGCAGTGTTTGGTGGGTATTATGTCATGGTTCCGAAGACCGGGTTGTGCCTGCAGATACTAGGACCGTACTCCATGTACGCTTGCTTAGTGTGGCACACCTGATAGAACTCCGGCGTTGAGCCCAGCATGCTGCCTCCAAACCAGACAGCATATCTCTGCATGTTGTGGGAGATCACCTGCACATCAATAGGCTTCGGTGTAATCCGACCCTCAGAGAGCATGGTTGACAGTTTCAGTCTTGCATCTACACTGCGCTTAATGTCACGCTGCAGCCTCCTACCAAAGTCTCGGAACATAGTTGAGCCGCCGGACAACACAATGTTTCCATATAATCCTCTCCTCACATCAATCGGGCAGTTTTGAATCACCTCATCAACCATTTCATTCAGTGGCACAGTGAAGTCTGCATTAGAAAACTCAGGATGGAAGAAAATCTCCGGCCCCAGGAATCTCTCATAACCAACATCTACATTAAAAGGATTCTTAGTGATAGCATTAGTACCAGTGTATGTCTTCATCCACTTTGCTGGGTCACTGTCATATTTAGCAAACTCTTTGGCAATATCTGGGCATATGTAGCTATACCTTTCCTTGATAGCTTTTGCAGTTTCTAAGCTTTGTTCCGGTGGGATACCGACCTCACGCTCACGGAGGAGAGACTGTATGAATGAGGTAATGTTCCTTCCAGCTATGGGGATGTGTTTTATACACGAACCAATGACGTATCCTTCAGCTACAGGCACTATGTGGGTGACGCCATCGCCGCTGTCGACAACAATGCCCGTGAATGTGCGCTCGGCTGAAGCGCGAGACTTCCACGACGCAGCGAGCGCCAGCACCGCTTGCACGGCGATATACAGCCCCGGAACGTTGAATGACTCAAACATAATCTCCGCCAAATATTCACGATTCTCCGGCGTGTTAAGCGGTGGTTCCGTCAGCAAGAAATGGTGGTCTTCTGGCTCAGCGCGGAGATATTTAAAGATGCATTGCTCAATGTATCGCTCCATGAGGTCCCAGTCTTCGACAAGACCGTGGCGCACGGGATACTTCACAGAGTACCCTGTCGCGTCAAACGCCTCATCCCCGATGAAGAAATCCAAGTCCTCCACCGCTTTCGTCATACGCCTGGTACTCTGATCGCCGACTTTCGCCGTTTCCTTTATCGCTATGGCTGACGGAATGATAAACTGAGGCTCCTTGTTGCCGGCGAACCCCAGCTTGGTATAGCCGGTACCCACATCGATGACACACGCAGGCAAATGATCTCCCATTGCGACACTATTACTAATATTTTTCTATAATGAAAACTTTAATTGATATAAAATTTAGAGATAAAATGGGTGCGGACTTCGGTAAAATATTGCTTAGGTACTTTGACGTATGAGTGAATCACAGATAAGTGTCAATTTTAGCCAATGAGAAGTGAGCAAGAAGTGAGAAGTGGAAAATCCGTTCGGAAACAAAATACTTTCACAAGCAGTACGAATTTATTTAAAAAAAAGTCCGAATCATTACTTTTTAATTAACTAATTAATCGATTTCACAATCAATCGTCACAAAAATAATCGCGATTAATTTAATCAAGATAAATTAATCGTCGCAGAGTTCGATTGACGTTTGATCGATCGTCGTTTTAATTGAATAAATTTCACGATTAAATCTCGATTAAAAATTGGAACACAGGACGTTACAAAAATTCAATAGGTATGTCTTGTCATGTACACTTTGAAATCATTTTAGTAGGTATGCTGAGTGATATAAAAATTTTCCAGTAACAAAAGATGGTTTTTACAGAGCAGTATTCTAAGGGTCTCCTAGATAAGGGTTTACGGCTTAGATGAAGCCCAGGTAGAAAATTAGAAAGATGTATGAAAAAGCGAAAGAACTACTTTACTTATCCGTCTCATCAGTTGTTTAGGTACTAGTTTGTTTCTATTCGCAAATGTAGTAATTAATCACTTCATTTCTATTGAACGTTACGGTCTACGGTCAAAACCTTTCACGGCAAGGCGGCAACACTTACAAAAAAAACTTCTTTATTCCTGATATCAACAAAATTCGTTTTCGTTCGTGTATCTCCGTCTCTGTCGCTCGAACTAGCAAGTGCGACAGAGACGGAGATACACGAACGAAAACGAATTTCGTTTCGCGGTAGGCCTTCTGTTTAAGCCGCTTGTTAAAACGTTTTTCTAGTAAAAGTAAATATTGGCCACCATTATTATTTGTAAACTGTCTACAACGCAACCTGCATTTATTTATGCATATGCATAATCAATGGCAGCTCTAAATTTTATATCAAACGATCACCTAGGTATATCTTAGATCTACTCAGGCTCAGGCCCTATGCACTTGGCGTTCGACTTACGGTACCAAGTACTTGTGATACTGTATCAACTTCCAACTTCCGCAGGGTTGTGTTGCTAGCCTAGTAACCCCACCAAAAATAACCAATTTTACCACCTGTTTTTGTACAAGCTTGTTTGCCGACTGTACTATTTTTCACAATTGAGGGTTCCAATGGCGGCCAATACAAGGTGAAGTATTATCACGCGATCCAAGCGCTGTCTCTATCTCATTACATGTACAGATAGAGACAGCATGGTGGATCATCAGTATTTAATCAGAAATCACCGTGTATTGGCCGCCAAATAGCCCAAACACGGCGGGTTTATCTTTTTAGTTTCGGAGTTGGAATGGCCATCATGTCTCCATCATCATATCATCAGCTTGGTGGTAATAGTGGAGCCATGGCATTAGGAAAAGGCAGAGATGCGATTTATTTGAAATACTTCTATTTAAAATGCAAATACAAAATGCAAAATACCTATTTTGTATTTTGCATTTAAATGCCTTTTAGTAAAAACCATTTTGTATTTTATTTGAAATACCTTTCGAGATGTATTTTGCATTTTTAATATTCATTTCAAAATGCAAAATACTTTGTGATAAGTTTAGCCAACATTACCAGTCAAACAAAATGAAATGAACGACTGACGCTTGCATTGCCGAATTTGACCGATAGAGGCGCCTGCTAGCCATGCGTGCCCGTTTTTTCTTCTTTGGTCAGAGTCAATGACCAAAGAAACTAGTTTCTTTGGTCATTGGTCAGAGTGCGCGCCTTATATCTGACTAGTGTCAAATTGTCAATGACAAACGAAAACGACGAACAATATCTATGGCTATAAAAACGCAACGCCGCTGACGCCGACGATTCGATTTCACGGATTTATTGTTTGCTGGTGCTGGTGAAGTGGTTACTGCTTTAATTTGATTACCTACTTTTATGATATTGAAGTGTTGTTGTTAACCCTACAATACTGTAACGGCTATGTACTGTACTACAACAAGATAATTTAGATAACGTATTGTTAAAAAGCGTAATAAATAAAAATTGATGGTTTTTTTTCACGTTTTAACAATACCAGTCCAATTGTTATTAATAAAAGAAAAGTGTAATAATAATAAAATAAGAACTAGATGCACAATCAACCGAAATAAATGGCCACACAATTCACAAAATGGCTATCTTTTCGTTAGTCTAGTTTTTTACATTATTTTAAGTGAGTATTATTATTACTAATAACATAACAGAATTTATTGATACGCGTACTGATAAATATGACCAAAATGTCATGCATAAGGTGCCATTTGGCTCGGCATTGTATCTCTATTCTATTTCTCATGATAAATATCTAAAATGAATAAAAATATCATTCGATTTGGTCAAAAGGTATTTTATTTTGAAAAAGTATTTTGAAAATACCTATTTTGCATTTAGCATTTGAAATACAAAAGGCAAAACTATTTGGTATTTTGCATTTGAAATAGTAAATCTGAAAAGTATTTTGCATTTTGTATTTAAATGCTTTTTTAAAACCATTTTGTACATCTCTGGGAAAAGGATGCTACACCTACGAAATTGGCATACGACCAAGTAAGGTCACAGAAAATCTAATACGGAGTGACCTTGATTTGTCCGGCCTCCGTGCTTCCAGCACGTATCCACACGGGCCAATATCACGCGGCGGCCTGCAACGAGTCCGCCGATTTCGTTCCTGTAGCGCCTCCTATATTAGTATATTTACATAAATATGCCAAATTTCAGATCAATCGGATACTTGCAAATGTTGATGACAACTTACATAATAAATATATACAAGCAGAGCAAAATAAAAGCTTGTAAAATAGCATTTAACTTCATGAGTAGGGAAGCAAATGAAACAACGTATTATGTTAAAGCAGGTAATAATTATAAATGTGACCTGATTCTAATACTATATTTACAAAATTTACATTACAGGAATGTAAAGATAGAACATAATCAATAAGTAGGACTGAGATTTATTTAGATGTAACATTTTGTATAAATTTTATGCCAATGCAAATATTCAAAATAAACCTTCTATCTTAACAAATAACATGAAAATAATACCACTATTCTGAATTAAGAAGTGGTATCTTTGAACGCCAAGAACGCCTAAAGGTGTCGTGTATTGTCGTGCCCGCAGCGCCAAGAACGCCTTTAAGTGTTACGACGGCGACGTCCGCTCAAAACAACCTTCAATCTTTCTTATAAGGTGCATATTCACTCTCTTTTGGAAAAAAGGTTGGCGTGTCAGTGACACTTTTAGAACGCGAAGAATGGCGTTCAATTGGTTAATTAGAATTTATTAGTAAATGATTAACATATATAAAGATTGAACTGTTAGTTTAGTAAATAGGTACTTACAATGTACGTAACCACAACACTGTAATTTTTGCCTAATTACACTTTTTTGCAGATCTTCGTGGCATTCCTACAATGGCATTCGGTACACTACTATTTAAGGCATGTCTCTGACATATTTAAATTATTCTTTTACACGGTTCTAACGCGATATTTATTAACCTTTAATAATTTAAATATGTGTACAAATCGCGAGAGTTTAAAGTGGTGAAATGTCTCTGACAATTTACCATAAAAAAATAAAATCTGTATGAATAAATAATTCCAATAGAACTTTGGTGGATACTTTGAGTAAGAAATTTCAACAGAAATAACAAAATATAAATAAATGATGATGTATACTTACACTAAATTTCCTTAACCTATAATAATCAAACTGAGATTGATTTAGATTACACTCTTTCAGGGCTATCACATGGTGCTGCAGCAATCACAAGTCATACAACAATGAATACTGTTAAATCTATGTTCAAGTGGCTATCTGAGCGGCTACCGTTCGTATCAGGGATCGGAACCGGTTTTTTCAAAAGTCCCCGAAGTAGTCTAATATTTTGAATTATTTTAGGCTCTTAATGTAGGACTCTATCATGTATTTAAGTAACATTTTCGTATTATTAGACAGCCTGATCAAAAATGATATTATAAACCAAAGAACGAAATTGAACGAAATAAAACCGGTATTTTTGTATGGTGAAAATACCGGTATCCGATCCCTGAGTTCGTATATTTATATCCCTATCGCACTTGTATATTTAAGCGACAGAGAGGGAGTTACACGAACGGACGACGTTTGAGTTTCGCGGTAGCCGACCTGCGGCGCTACCACGAAAGTCTAAACTCGCAATATCTCTCTCTGTCGCTTGAATACGCAAGTGCGACAGAGATAGAGATACACGAACGAACGAACGAAACATTTCATAGTAGCCATTCTGATTACTGATTAGCCAAGTAGGAAAGCAATATCCAGGTCGCTCTCGCTCAAACTTATGATTGCGAAGTCTCCTGATTAAGCATATAAATGTAGCATTGAGATACAATGTAGAAAATGACACAACTTAAAAACATATTGTCCGATTACAGTTTTCAACAACAATACAATCAGTATTATAATTTTTCAGACTTATAAGCATAGACTAAAACACATTTGTTATGTTACATAATTTAGCAGTTGCCGTAACATTGTCTATTCGGTTGAATGGTGTTTTTAGATTTCTCACCACATCGCGTAATCCGAGTCCTCCATGTCGAAGATCGTGAAGAAACCGAGGATAGTGAGGTACACTATGACATTGCCTGCCAGTGTCAAGTAACACGCTCCTGGCGCAATCTGGAAATTGAATAATACGGATGGTGACATTGGTGAAACCAAATAAAATAATTAATAATGTTGAATTGTCTCGAATAAGGATTAAAAATATTATATACAGGGTGGGCCCTGTAACAGGAGCAAAAAATTAAACGGTAGATTATTAATAGAGGATACGGATAGGTCAAACTGTCCCATCCTTTGTCATTGGGTGGCACAGATCAGGACAGTAGTAAGAAATATAAAATAGCCGTGATCTGTGTCACACCGGGTTTAGAACTTTTTATTTTATTTTATCTTTAATGTATTAATGTGTAACTAACATAGATATAAGTTTCAACTGTAACTAACCCGATATGGATATTTATCCAAAATGAAGAATTTAAATCAGTTTATTTTAATTGAAAAAAATAAACTAAAATATTTTTTCATCAAAATTAGTTTACTTGTATTTTTTTACTCTTCTGGAGTGATATAATAGGTAGGTACTTAAGTAACTTTTTATTTTAAAAACAAAAAAATAGATTTTGAAAACAAAGATGCAAAAACTATTATAACTCATTACAATGATGTTACCTTAAAATCTGCATTGACTGCTTTGCTATGATCTCCTGCTGTCAAGATACATTACTTGAAGGTCACTTTAGATTATTTCTCCGGATAAAAAATAAATAAAAAATTGGACACAAGGGGGTTACTGCAGACGCTCTAAGGAAGTCTTTTTAAATGTTTGCTCCTGTTACAGGGCCCACCCCGCCGTATATAAGTCACATGGAGAAAAAACACAAGACAATAAAATAATCACAAAGTAATTAAAGTGTCCAAAGTTTTAAGAGAGGCTATACTCTGTCCCTTTTCCGCAAAATCATCGCAAATCGCACCTTCGTATGAAACGATTGTCATTTACTATGACGCCACGTGCCTCAAGCGTTTTCTCTCTATCAAGCAATATTAAAACGGTTGTAACTTCGTACGTTTTTGAGATATGTATTTAAATAAAATAAAATAAATAAGGTAAACGTCCGAGTGCTCGACGCTGTACTAGTATATGACATGGGCACTCTATGTCAAAGTGACATGGCTTAAATACGAATGAAGAAAAATCCTCTTAGTTCGAATTTAACCCATATTGCTTTGACATAGAGTGCCCATGCCATATACTAGTACAGCGTCGAGCACTCGGACGTTTACCTTAAATAAATATTAGGGGACATTTTTACACAAATCGAACTAGCCCCTATAGTAAGCTCAATAAGACTTGTGTTATAGGTACTAGACGTATTTAATAGATATAAATACTTAACAACATAGAAAACATACAAGACTCAGAAACAAATCCTACTAATATTATAAATGCGAAAGTTTTGATGTCTAGATGTTTGGTTATTTGTTACTCAATCACGCTTAAACGGCTCAAACGATTTGGATGAAATTTTGCACGAAGATTGTTTATATCCTGGATTAAAATATATAATAGTTTTTACAGTACACATGGTGTTACTTTCCCGCACTAGTGCGCAAATGAGCACTTTCCGTGCATATGTTGAAACTTTAAAGAGCCATATGTACTGTAAAACGTTGTACGATACACGTGCAAATAGGTAATTCGCAACTCGTGTCGATTTAAAACACTCCCTTCGGTCGTGTTTTAATTTATCGCCACTCGTTGCGAATTTCCTATTTTCTGCACTTGTATCGTAAATAACTATTGTCCCGGGTCTACGCAGACGAAGTCGCGGGCGTAAGCTAGTATAGTGAATATTTGAATAGGATTTTCGTGATTAGGCATTCTATTGCCTTGTTTCTTCTGGAGTAATAATAAAATAAGAGTCCATAATCCTATATTTGGATTAGAACAGTGTTAACGAAGGCTACAGGCAACACTGCAAATCGGCTCCGTGCAGTGTTGGCTGTAGAGACTTGTAAAATTGTAACTAGTAGCTTCGTGAAACGGGCCACCGGTATTATTGTGGACCAATTTGATTCACAATCATTTTACTTCATGGCATGGCATATTCATTTTATACTATGGCTTAATTAAAGTGTACATATTTATTTGTTCGCGTCCTTCCTCTACGTATGTGTTGGTGAAAAACGCTATAAATCCGGCGTTTTCTCGGTCGGTTACCTGACACTACGAAGTTACGTAACACATTGTTTTTAGTTTTTTGTTGTAAGTATTAAAAAAAAAAATGATATTTATGTTAGTCTGTAAGGTGTATGGAAATATGGGCCTTTGTTTTGAACCGAAGACATAGCTAGTCAGAGTAGTCAGTACATCTTTGCTCGCTCGTGCAATAAATAGGTGAGAATAATAAGGAGCAATAAAGGCTTAAGCATAAATAATTTCTGGTGTGATATAATGAAAACATAACTACCTAATGCACCCGCCTGTTGTTAACCTCTATTTTTAAGTTTTTAGGTCCCGTATTTGATTAATGTTGTAAGGTGTGCAATAAAGAGTATACTATGTATTGTATTGCACATAAGCTATTAACTAATGACCACAGCACGGGTAGTATAGGACCGCGTAAATTACCGCTTTCTTTAAGTGTTCTAATTAGAAGGCACTGGTTACTTAGTTGGGGTCTTTATTGAGGGATATTTCTCACTAGGTTACCTAGGTGCACCTGCACCCGAGGCTGCGCGGGGAAAAGCCGAGCTGTAGAATCAATACGATGACACATGGAGCCATACAAAAACATCAAGCCTATACAGGGTGGAGAGTTGAGATGGGGCAGTAAGGGCAGCTACTCTTCTGCTAATGCTCTTAGGAGACCTTTACTAACTTTTTAAGTGATGACAATCGACATTCACAGATTTTTGATATACTTTGAGGTAGAACTCGCGAGCATGTCTTTAAATATATATTTTTTAATTTCGAAAGTGACTCGTCAATTTTTTTATATACAATGAAAGAACCTGCTCACAAAATTTCACGAGAATCGATTGAGAAACGCGACCTGTAGACGGATACGGGACACATGGACGATTTTCGGCCCAAGCTGAAGCATAACCGAGCGTTTTTCAAAAAAGTGTACATGAACTTTTTATTTAGAATTAGTTTTTTGGGTTTTTCTTACTCAGAATCGTTGATACTATCGATCCTCATACAAGAAAAAAAGTGTCACAAATATTCTATTCCAGATCGCCATATTTTTGTATGCAGTCTTTTTTTATTTACATGGTTGTGACGCACTGGAAGGAAAACACGCCCAACTTCGTTAGCTTCACTCCCTCGTTCGAATAACCCTCTACGAAAAAAGACGGATATTATAAGTTGAACATGTGAATGTGTGTCTGCCTTTAGCATCGTAGCTCAAACGGATGAACCGAAATGAGTGCAATTTTTTTAATCTAGTCTTGTCTTGTCTGTCGAGATTGTACTTAGCTATTGTTGTTGCATTTAATTTACGTCGTTATTTTTTACTTACCGTGCCAACATGAGCAAGAACGATGGGTAGACCAAATGAACTGACAATCATGCCCATGGTCAGAAACACTGCAGTCTCCATGCAGGGTGAGTTACCGCCGGCAGTGCTGTCCGTGTGCCTTCGAGCTATCATCGTCGGAATTGGACATAGCACGTAAAACAACACCACAAAGAACGGCCACCATAGTCTGAAACAAAAGATGTCGAGGGAAAGTTTAGAGGGGCAGAAATATGTGCATAAATGTAGTGACAGGATAATACGAGTCTAGCCACTGCAAATTGAACCAATAAAAGGGCGGCAAATTTTACCACACACCCGCCACATCACTGCTAGGTAATAACTTCATAAATGGACAATGAACAAGTAAGATATTTTTTTTATAGTAGACTAGACCCCATACAATGACATTGTACAGTCAGCATCAGCATCTTATACAAACATGTATATGGTTGATTTTTTTATTTTATTTTTTGTCATCATCATCATATCAGCCGAAAGTCGTCCACTGCTGGACATAGGCCTCCCCTAGAGAGTGCCAAATTGACCAGTCCTGCGCCACCCGCATCCAGCGGACTCCCGCGACCTTTACCAGGTCATCAGTCAACCTTGTGGGGGGCCTACCCACGCCGCGCCTTCCGGTACGTGGTCGCCACTCGAGAACCTTTCCGCCCCAACGGCCATCTGTTCTACGTGCAATGTATCAATTTTTTACTTGTATTGATTCAACATGTAAACTTATGCTATTACATTTATTGCTTTAATTTTCCTGATGCAAGGCTTATTTGCAAGAATCAGTGGCGACTTAATTAATGCATTTCGTATAAATTTACTAATATTATTTCTCAGTGCTGGTATTATGACAGTTTATGTATTTTTTTTTAAGAATTTTTAATGTGGCGGACATTTTATAAATCTGTCATTGGAATTAGAATCTTCTACCTTGGACCAACAGCGTTGCTTTTTGAATGGACTACTTACTTTGATCTATTCAGCCTACTCAAATGATCTCAAATATACATTCTAGGTGGTTCGGATGCTACATATTGTTTTTATTGAATCATTGATGTAGAAATCAGTTAACATTAATATTTAAAAAACCGAACAAGTGCGAGTTCAACTCGCTTGGTAAGGGTTCCGTAAATTATTGAGAATTTTCCCGTTACTTTCACTTCTTATAGGTTCACTCATACTTCTTATAGGTTTTCCAGTAATCTATAGACAAGGAACAATTTTCCATATTTTTTTCAGAATTTTAAGCCCAGTAGTTTTGGGGATAAGGGGAGGAGATGGTCAATTTTCGTCTTTATTCCTAAATTACTTCAAACCTGTTTTTGATAAAATTATAAAAAAATATATCTGAAATTCAGAAATCATTCATTTACTTTACGCGTCCATCTTTGGGTCACCAATTTACATATGTTTACCAAATTTCAACACAATCAGTCCAGTAGTTTCAGAGCAAATCGGCTGTGACAGATGGACGGACAGATGCACGAGCGATCCTATAAGAGTTCCGTTTTTTTCCTTTTGAGGTACGGAACCCTAAAAAATACTTCAATTAAACTCAAGTAAATTAAGCTAACAAAAAATTACCTGTATTGTGGTAAGGCACAAGCTAGTATAACTAAGGTCATTCCAATGGAGCCAGCAAAAGCCAGAGCTATCAATCTGAAAATAATAAACCAGTATCAATATAAACACTTTCAATAGAGCTGGCATGATACTGTTTATATATATGTGCACAACTGCACACTTGAGCGGGGGTGTGTTTCCCATTGGCCGCTCCTAATCAGGGCCGGATTAGGGGAGGGCAGCTGCACAAGAAACTCGTTAATTAATTCTCTGATAATCAGTTAATCAATAATTAATTCTGCTTAAAATTGCAGTATAGAGTATGTTCTACAATTTACCAGTAACTGGCATGCAAAATAAATGCCTTATCAAATTAAATAAATCTTCATTAGGTACAAATGCTTTGTTGAATATCTGCTTATCAGTTCTGTGGCTTGTTGATTACTAAATTAGTATTGAATTTAAATTATGTGGAGCTGATCAATGTATGCATGATGTATGTATGATGCACAGTTTCTCTTCCAAGAACCAGCCATATTTTATGTTGTCACTGAGTGTGTTCAAAATGTGCTATTAAGTAAAAGAATTTGGCATAATATAGTTTCCTAAGATGATGACTGATGCTAAGTAAGAAATGATCATACTGGATTGTTTGAACTTCTTAAAATACATACATACATGTAAATAAACTTGAACATTATAATTAACGTAAATCTAATAAAAGTAAATATATAGAGAAATTGTGATCACTAGTAGTAAGATCTAGATGGTATCGCTTTTTCACATTATGTTGAAACATAGCAAGGTCTCAATAAGAAACTTATTAGAAAATAAACACATGTCCCACTTCTTAGCAACAACACGAATTCAGTTACTATTCATAAACATAAGCTAATGTAAATATAAGAAACTTACCCTGTAATTCGTCCGTCAATAAAACATGAAAAAAAAAAGAAACAAACAAATTAGATCTGCTTTAGATAAAAAGAAATACTTATTTGTAAATAATAGACGTGAGTCATTCGACGCAAGACTTTCATGAATTGTGATCTCAAGTGATTATAAAACTGGTAAATGATAATTAATCACCGAAATTACCTTTTATGCCTGCCATTGTACCGAGCAACACTCACTATCAACTTGAGAATGAAACGTTTGTAATATCGTTGAATTCGTTGATATTTTGATGGAATTTCACAGGCCTAAGTTTAATCTCACTCATGCGAACGGAGAGGAAAATTTCAACAGATAGTGTAGAATGAGTATAGATAGCACAGCACCGACTTGAAACACAAACACCGAATAATCACTTTCTAATTTTGGACAATTGGCTAACTTGCATTTTATATTTAAACTTAATGTACTTATTGAAAAAGTATCCTCATTTTACATAAATAATGATGGAAAGTACCCTTTTTGTTATGGTCGCACCACACTTGGGGTTTCCTTCCTACGGCAAATGAAAGAGAGACAACGATGCAACGCGTTCCCAAGTGTGGTGCCACCATTATGGTGGTACTCCATTTGGCGTAATTTCCCCAAATATTCGTGTCGCATCTTTTTCCTTCCTACGGCAAATGAAAGAGAGGCAACGATGCAACGCGTTCCCAAGTGTGGTGCCCATCAGATTAGTAATAGTTTTCCAATTTTATTACAATATGAAAAAGTCATTATTCAATATGGTAATCTGTGCGTTTTTGTTGATGTCTTAAACAAAGTGAAATGTTTTGACATTGACAGTTGACATTGACAGTCGAGGTCGAGCGGAGGCGCGACACAGACAGAGACAGAGTTGAGTTGAGGCTGAGTTAAGCGTTGCTTTGCTATTCCTAGATTTGTTTCCGTCGGTCCACCGACAGCATTTAAGCATTCCATTACGTGCACTATCATACCAGGAGCATAGTTTTATTTCATAACAATGGATGACGACGCGGAAACCTACAAGATGTGGCGTATAAGAAAAACTGTAATGCAGGTAAGTTTGTAGGTTATGTTTGATATTTTCTAGAGTAAATACTGTTTGCCCCTGACTAAAGTTTAAATCTAAATAGAGAAAAAAATAATAAATAAAAAATGTTATCAAAACTGAACTCTCTTAATTGCTTTTGAAATATGGTGTAATGGGACTTGTTTTTCAGTTGTGCCACGATCGCGGTTACTTGGTTACACAGGATGAATTGGATCAAACCCTTGATCAGTTTAAAGAGCAGTTTGGCGATAAACCAAGGTATTATTTTCCTTTAAGGTTAATTCTCTAGTTGCCTCTATTTTTGTGTTGATGTTACGTTTCACTACAACAACAAACTAACAAACTATTTTGGCTCAGTGATCCAAAAAGAGTCTTAGCCTCCGAAACGAGAGCACGCTATTTATTCCGATCCTGCGCCATTTCTTGTCAGCTTGATGATGACACAGATCCACCAGCACGCTATCGCCCCAGTGATATGGGCGGTAACCAGTCGGTCGGCCCAAGTACGCTCTCGTAACTGCCCGAACCTCCCCCATTTGCAGGAGAACACTTGATTTTATTGTGCACTAAAATAAAGGACCATCCTTTGTTATTAAATCAGTGAACTAAATTTTTGGCCTTATCATTACTCTTACCACTCCACTTACAGTTTAACATTGAACAATTTTATGTATTTATTTAATTACCTTTTGGAGGTAATTTTGACATAGGAATTTTGGTATTGTTGGATTTCTCATAGTACTGTGAGTGACAGGCTATATATTTATACACAGGCTAATATTTGAAAAAAGCACTCAGGTTTATTGAAAAACCTTTCGATTTCACTTGTTTTGTATTATTTTCTGCCCAGAATTCTTTGGACTATTCAGTATTACCAAAGTCAAAACCTTAGATTATTTTGTTGGCAAAATGAGGGGTAAACAAATCATTGTATTTTTTTTTTGTATTAGTAGTATTATTAATAGTAGCATAAAACTGGTAATACATTTTACATCCATATACATTTTACATCAATAATGTTTATGTTACTCACCCAAGTGCAGTTTTGCATTTTCCGACAAAGTCTGGTTCAGTAATTGATTTTTAACTTTTTCATCCAAAACTTGTAGAACAGTTGGTTGCATTTTTAAAAACGGAACAATTTACTTGTGATATTAGCAAAAATATTACTTAGCAAAATTCTCTGACTATTATCCATTTGCATTTGTCATCCTGTTGACAGTTTTTGACATGTTGACAGTATTTACCAAAGAGATCTATTAGTACATTTTGTCATTTAGATTAGATTAAATAGGTGTATCAATAAATTAAAGCAGATATTAGCATAATACAAATAATATGTATCAAATAGTGAAGAAAGTGGTAAATAGTACCCCAATTTTGATAAATTTGGATTGAAAGTTGTAGATTTTAATAATTGAATGCTTTGCTTTGAAATTCCAGTGAAAAGCGGCCAGCCCGGAGTGATTTGATCGTTTTGGTGGCGCACAACGACGACCCTACGGACCAGATGTTTGTGTTCTTCCCTGATGAACCCAAAATTGGGATTAAAACTATCAAGACTTATTGTACTAGGATGCAGGAGGAGAATATTCACAGAGCTATTGTGGTGGTGCAAGCAGGTATATTCCTATCAATAACACACTCAGTACCCAAGATTTTGTAGTGCTGATAACATGGGAAACTCCATCATATAGAGGAAATATGAGCCTGTGAGCAGAACGCCCACCTAGCGGGTTCCTCGCACTGACAGTTTTAAGCTGTTCATCTCTTGATTAAGGTAAATCTCCAAAGCTACTAGTCTCACCAAAAACACTTCACCAGCACGGCTATCACAGGACGGCCCGCAAGCTGTATAAGTTAAATAAGTTTATGTCAAAAAATCAATTTTTGGTATAAGTTTTTATTGCCGACTATACCTTTCTGTATACCATCATCAACTACTCATTGAGATGATTCTAACGAGCCCAAACTCAACAGGATTACGTCGGTTAAGTTCTGAATATCCATGGCCATCTTCTGTCTCCATCATCAGATCAGCTCGATGGTACCATAATATTGAATTGTCATCCAAACTATACCTTTACCCAAAATTTCAGCTCAATCGGTTAAATTTAAATATGTCTGCTTCAAGTTGAGATGCAAATTTTGACGGACAACTTACATACTAACAGGTAAGTTAATATTGTAAAAAAAGATTGTCCCATATTTTACTATGTAATTTATTCTATTATTGCGTCACGCCACCGTATATAAAAAGGGCGGCATACATTTTGGAAAACGCCAAATTTTTCCGCGATGAAAATATCCTATGTTTAGAGTAATTTTCACATGCATACCATTAGTATGGATATTCTCATTTATATTCTCGCTTTTATTTCCAGGCATGACTCCATCAGCCAAGCAGTCACTAGTGGACATGGCTCCGAAGTACATCCTGGAACAGTTCCTGGAGTCTGAGTTACTCATCAACATTACAGAGCATGAGTTGGTGCCAGAACACATTGTGCTCACGCCTGATGAGAAGCAGGAATTGTTGGCGAGATAGTATCCTTTACTAATACGGATTTAGATGTCATAATTTAATCAAAATATTTATACAACTCTTATTTAAAAAAGATACCGCATTTGGAGGCCAGAAGGGTAACAGAGATCTAACTAAACTAAAGCGTTTTTAGTCCCTCTTGGTCTAAGGAATATGGTCTGCATTAGGGAACGTAATTACTAATGGTCTTTTTTGTCAAGTTGTTAAATGCGTTGACCTTCTAAGGCCCACCATACAATACAAAGGGTCATTGAAGTTTGAATCAACTGGTGTGGGAAACATAGTTGATTTTCTTTAATATAATCTTTAAAATAATCAATCGGTTCAAAAACCGATTGATTCAAAACAAATCCAACCCTAATCCGATTGAAAATTATTTAAATTCCCTTAAGTGAATAAGACCTTCCAGTAGGCCCATCGCCCATGGGCCTTAGGAAATCAAGAGGCACATCTTGGCAAAGCTCTGGAGATATTCGCCCTAACAGTTGAATTCAGCATGTATCATGTCTGATTCCTGATAATAAATTAATACTATGTTTCAATAATTTCCTTAAAACACTAACTCAGTAAATTGAAAGAAAACATGTTGATGAGAATACAAGCTGGTGACCCCGTCGCGAGATATTTTGGACTGAAAAGAGGGCAGGTATGTCTAGAAATATTTAATAGATTTTTATCAGGAGGTTAGACCTCCTGGGTCCGGAGTAAGTACTCTTAGTGGATATCGTTAAACGGTTGTGGTATTTCCACGGTTAATGCTACGAATGCTACGTTATAGTGTGTAGCATGGATAAAATTGTCCGCAATCTTACGCATAAAGCCTGTCACAGACTACGGCGGCCTGCGGTGGCGGTCCATAGTAAATTTGACAATAACTAAAATGTCGCAATGTCGCTTGAATTGCGACATTCTTGAACTCCCGAAAAGCTTGAAACATGTCGCCTTTAGTGACACTTAAGGCCTACTTCACACTGACGCGGCCTGCGGTGGCGGTCCATAGTAAATTTGACAGCTAATGGCAAGATTACTATTGTCCACCGCGGCCAGGCCGCGCCAATCTGTGCGAGGCCTAATACGTGAGTTTAACAGTCGGGATCCATTAAAAGTCTAGGCTGCGGCACTAATGTTGACGACAATAATGGGTCCCCACTGTTGAAGTTGCTGTTTCGTATAAGAATGTATAGTTTGTTTTATCTGTGTCATAACGATTCGTATGCCTCGTTCCGGATCCGTCACAAGCGATTTGGACATTATTTTTAAATTCCAAGGTCCAAATTGACATACGAAATGTTAATCATGAAACTGATTCAATGTTCTCGACTACTGAACTTGTTTTTTTCTTTTCAGTTTTTTTTTTCTAAAGATAGCTTTTTTGCAGTCGGGTTTTTTTATTTTCTAAATTATCTTTTTTTATGTTAGTTGTGTGCGCTAAACTTCAAGTAAAAATTGTCAATGCCGTATCATAGATGGCACTGGTAGTAGTAAAGGTGTTAGGGTTTTAAATGTTTTTTGCAATATGTTTGTCTACATCTCGCTATATAATGTATAGTGCATAAACATTAATAAAAAGTTTATTTTTCTTTTTTCAGGTAGTGAAAATCATCCGATCTTCAGAAACGGCGGGAAGATACATTTCCTATAGATTAGTTTGTTAGATAATGATTTAATTAAATAAGTTTATATAATCTGTCGTGTTTGTTAGGTGTGGTATTTATCCTATCCTGTTAAACAAGCAATATTTGTATATATACAGGTTGGAAAAATAAGTCGGGCCCTGGAGGGAAACTACCTTAAATCCTTAAGTTGGCACATTTTACTTAAACGGGACATTCCTTTATTTTTAAAAAGAAAAAAAACTGCATTCAAAGATGTTCTAAAGCTCGCTTGCTTCGCCCGGGACTCGAATCAACTAATATAAAAACAAAAAACACTTGGTATACTAATCGATGGATTATTTTTCAGTATAAAATTTCTCTTTGCGACTTATTTTTCCACCCTGTATATATACATATTTGCAATCGCGTTCTAGCTGACCTGATGATGGAGACAGAAGGTGGCCATGGAAATTCAGTATTTAACCGACGTAACCGCGTTGAGTTTGAGCTAGTTAGAATCGTCTCAATGAATACTTGTTGACGGTATACAGAAAAGTACATTCGGTAATAAAAGCTTGTACCAAAAGTTAAACATTTCGATAGAAACTTATTTTGTTTGTCACCATCTGTCAAAATATTGTACTGAAACTTACGTCACCGATAAAACACGACTAAATTATAAACGGTATTCGACGTCAAGAATGTATTAGTCTTCTGATACCTACTTCATTCATAGATTTTGAGCCGCGTACACATTTTGACCCAATTAGGGTTGCCATACCTACGTCAGGATTTCTCCTGATATATCATAATTTTTGACCCTTTGCCAGGATTGCGGCCGGACTTTGCAAGGGTCAGGATTTTTAGAAAAGACCACATTAAATATATAATAAAATTTTAAATAAACATTTTTATGATACATTTATAAAAAAAATTACACGGTTTTAATGAATAAAATGATAGAACTCTTTTTCAAGAAATGTCAGGACTTTTAGTGATGTCAGGATTTTTATCAGGACAATTAGTTTTTCCATATGGTAACCCTAGACTCAATGAAGACGAACGTATAAAGATGAAATGGAGACATATTAGAACAAACGATGTATGCTAATATCTCATTCCAACAGATAGGTTTCGCTGGCCTGATGTGTAGTTTAGCAAGAAACGGTCAGGCTATACAGGGTGAGCAATCCAAATGGGTCAGTATGGCGGTTTTGGAAACCATAACAGATAGCGAAATCTTGGCTTAGGAACCATGACGTTGATTTTAGTAAAAAGAAAAACTGCATTCATATACTTACAAAAATACGTTACCTACTCGGCCCAGGAATCGAACCTGGACTTTTTGAAAAATTAAATTTCGTTATTTTCCTTTGAATATCGGTTATGTAGCTCTTAAATAGTAAATGTTACTAAGAAACATGATATCTAAAACTAATAAAATGCATTGTTTTTAAACAACGAAATTTAATTTTTCAAAAAGTCCAGGTTCGATTCCTGGGCCGAGTACACGTATTTTTGTAAGTATATGAATGCAGTTTTTCTTTTTACTAAAATCAACGTCATGGTTCCTAAGCCAAGATTTCGCTATCTGTTATGGTTTCCAAAACCGCCATACTGACCCATTTGGATTGCTCACCATGTATACACTCGACTTGAAGGCCTCGCGTCGAGAGGCCCGTTTTTACTGGAGCCAACAATTTACTCATGCACATCAACTGTTATAGTCCAGGCAATGAACTGACAACTTGTATGGAAAAAATGTCAAATTTGGAAATAATTTACAATAGCTATTTTTTTAATGTAACGGATATATTATCAATGAAATAGTTACCTGGCCCCGTAGCATGGTTGGCCTTGTCACGCGATAGGTGATAGGATAGAGCGTGCGTCACTGGCTGACACCGTTCGATAGAACGAGACGACGCTCTTATCTTGTCACTTGTCGCGTGATAAGGCCAACCATGCTACGGCTCCTGGAGGCAAAATCCAACAAAAAATCAGACATCAAAAAGATTTTTTTTTAATTAGCTCCTAAAAAGTCCGGATAAATATATTAATATATATTTTTTTATCTTTATTTAGGTCCATTTACATTTGCTTTAAAATATTCAATATAAATAAAATAAAAAAGACAATGAATGTTTAATTTAAATCTATATAATTACTTCCGGATGGAAAGTTTGTTGGATTCTTGAATAAAGCATCTTAGAATATCGTTTTAGAATGAAATAAACAAAAAAAACGCTATTATAAATTAATGTTTTTCGAAACCGTATTTTGCTTGGAGTATTAATAACGATGAGACCGATACAATAACGCCACTTGGCCTCTATCCTTCTCCATTGATCACAGGTAATTTGCGGCGGTGGTCTACATCGTCTCTTATGGCTGCATAGTCCAATGGCAGACAGACGGACACGTCGTCTTAGTGCTGCTCCTACGCCGCTATCACCAAAACGGAAATTTCAAATCCCCACTCTGTCGCTTGAATATGAAAGTGCGACACCAGATATAGATCATAGATATACACGACTGAACGAACGAAGCATTTCATAGTAGCCGCCCTGCTCCTGAAGCGGTCTGGCAGCACTGCAGTTCTTTCAGCCTGAGATTTTCTAACCAGGAACCCGTAGCATGGTTGGCCTTATCACGCGACAAGTGACAAGATAAGAGCGTCGTCTCGTTCTATCGAACGGTGTCAGCCAGTGACGCATGCCCTATCCTATCACCTATCGCGTGACAAGGCCAACCATGCTACGGGGCCAGTCTTCTCCTTTCCGTGAGTCACAGCGTTCGTTCCGTTTCCTTCTGGCTCATTTCAAATCCTGTACTGCAGAGGGTAGGTACAGTGCCTATGGTTGAGATTATTTTTAACGTGGCCGACTTTTTATAAAACTGTAATTGGAATTGAAATCTTCTACCTTGGACGGTAGAGTTGCTTTTTGAATGGACTTTGATGCAATTCGGCCAAATCAAATAATTTCAAGTATATCTGCCGTATCTGCGAGTCGATCACGTAACGCGCGTCAGGTAGATCTAAATGTCACTTTTTATATGGAAAATTGACAGTTGGATCTACCTAACGCGCGTTCAAAACGTTACCTACGTGATTACCCCTCTGATACGTTACTGTAATTACTTGCAGTTGTACGATCTCCACTTATGGTAGATGAGCAGATAGGTACTGGGAGTGTAACATAAATGAAGTACCAATTTATTTACATTTTAACTGCTTATTGTATGAAAGTTCTCACGACAGACACCTGCCGGTACAGTCAAGGTCAGAAACAGCGATGTGAACCGTACAAAATTCGTGCGCCTAAAATATCTACGTATTCCAATTGTATGTAGATAATTAGGTACAATATTTTTTACGTCGTACAGTCAGCATCAAAAGTAACGACGCAATCGAAGACGTCAAAAGCTCTTATTCCCTTTTAATAAAGCTTTTGACGTCTTCGTTTGCGTAGCTATACTAAAGTAGCAAATCCCACTTTCTGGCCGGGGAGAGCCGTAAAATGTTGTACTCACTATGGGCGGTAATAAAGAAAGCCTACGATCGCATATTTATCACCCCTGCCTTCGACTCGGGCGTCAAATACCACGCGATCTGAGAGATTGTATGTTTTACCGCCCTAGGTTGGTAATGTACTAACTATTACGGGCTGTGAGAAATATAGCACGCTTAAAGGCTCCGTTAGACTGGAAGGAGCAGATTGCGCGGGGGCAGGGAGGAGGTAGCATCCATGTTTTAGGTAGAAATGGTAGTAGGTACCTTACCTTTTGAACCTAATGGCACAGATTATATACAAATCGCAAACCTTTAGCGTTAGATTTCCGCGGGCCGTGGCCGTATTCAGATTTCAGATCAGAGGCCCTGCGTGACGGACTTCACGAGCGGTAGGTACCTACGAAGTTATAAGATATAGAGCGAGATGGGGATATGAAACTAAGGTAATTATATTCCCTACACCGTTATATATATGTAGCTGATCGTATCGCTGCTTGCGTATGCAGCTTTTAAAGAATTACATTATAAACAACAACAACCCGAGCTATTTTTTTCGTCAGCTTCCATTAACAAAAAGCGTGTTAAAAATAGTGAGTTTCGGCGAGGTCAACTTAACGTGACCTTTTGTAACCCGTGTTAGTTCTGGGTCCCCGTTATTACAACCCATTAAAGCGCCCGTGAGCAGAACTCTGGTAACTTTCATGAATTCCTTACGCGTAACAATATGTAAGTTACGCACGCAATGCTAACCGAGTAGGTAATGGACCTCATTTTTTTATTTTTTTTATACCGCGATGATGGCAATGGCAAAGAATCATTTGCGATCGAAGGATTTTTATTCCAATCAGTTGCAAACACTTTTCTCGTGATCGGTCAGTTCTTATACGGAGCTGTGCTTTGCTAATGCACGTTTCGGGCATCTGAAGATATCTCTAACAAACCTAACGTACGTAGTTATCCCTTGGTAACGAGTTTCCTTAAAATAGGAAGAATAAATTCTTTGATCACAATACTTGTTACGAACCTGCGGTTACCTACGCGGCCGTAGGTAGACACAAACTATACGACCTGCAACTCCTGCAAGAGTAAGCAGAAACCGTAACCCATTGAATTCTTGCAATTCATGTCAATAGCACGTTGCCGATCCTTTATTTATTGACTTGAACTGTGTGCATCGTCAAAGTGTAGTTCAGATAGGTATTTTACTATTAAAGTCGTCCATCAGCAGGATCTCAAATATAATGCACTTACAAATGAGTAGGTTACTCATCAACCTCCTAGCATTATTCCCGGTTTGTGCCCTAAAGTAGCCCGGGGTCCGCTTTGACACCTAATCCCTAGATTTATCAGTAGGTAGCAGCGCAGGTACTTTAATATATACATGTGCCTACCATATTGCTGACTCTGTGCCTTTGATAACCCTCATTAGAATGTTTGGGCAGCAATAAAGTCGATAGGTAAGTAGATACAGTATGAAAGTAGGTTCACTTCTATAAATGTATTTATGAAAACTGTTTTCGAAGCGTGCAGTGTGTAAACCGCCTATCTCAATCTGAACATGAATGAAATTATTCCACCCTACCCTATTTATGCTACGCTTTAATTCTTATCTCCACGCAGGTATGTTTCAGTCTCACTGTTCATTAACTACAAAAAATCTTAGATTAAACTCTCATACGCGACCATGCAATGTAAAGCGTACGTACACGCGACGCGTTGCGCTATTTCACACGTCTTGCTCGCATCTCGCTCGGTGCACGTCGCGAGTACACGCAATCGCGATAACAATACCCGGCAACCCAAACAAGCCGGCACTGGCTGGAAATATTGTTATTAAATAATACTTCCGACACTGGCTGAAAATAATTTTACTCTTAAAAGTTAAAAGGTTTTTGTAAAATTTTGCGAGGTAAACAAGTGTTTTAATGTTTGACTGACGTTAGCAGAGTGTACCTAGCCAGTTTCAGCATTTGCTTCAAAAATATATGGAAAACTGAAGATTTTAAGTGGTAAGTAACCTACAGTTTAAGGTCGCTGGATGCGGGTGGCGCAGGACCGGTCATTGTGGCACTCTTTGGGGGAGGCCTATGTCCAGCAGTGGACGTCTTTCGGCTGATGAACCTAAAGTGCCTGCTTATGACCACAATTATTTTCATTCAGTCTTCTGCGCACTAGGGCAGGCTACTAAAGTTGGTACCTACCACATTTAATTTTTATTGTTTTAAGGAGATAACTATCACACAGCACCCTCTATTAAGATGAAGCACTTTTCCAAACAGGTCCGTTTTTATGAAAGTACGAAAATAGCTTTTAATCGATGTTTCTATAACATACCTAGGTATTTACACATATATACCTATTGGTCCGATACTTATACTAAGTATAATACTACGTGTAGGTACCTAAACAATTTGCTAAATAAATGTTATATATATCTTATATTAGACGTTGAATTGGTCAGTAGGTAAAGTCAAAGTCAAAGTCAAAGTGATTTATTCTTCAATTTAGGCATATTACATGCACCTATGAATGTCGATAAACTACCACCGGTTCGGAAAGTAAACCTCTGCCTCGAGAAGAACCGGCGTAAAAAACTCGGCGAGGTGTCATTTTTTCAAAACAGTATACAATATATCATATCAGTATCAGAGTATTATAAAATTTTAAAATTACATTGCTACAGTAGAAAGCCTATTTATTTTACGACAGGTTTCTAGTGCAGGATTTTATCGCTGCCAAATATCCCTATCCATGATGTAGTCGTTTATCTTATAATATGCTTTTGAAATAAGTGTCCGTTTTACGACAGATTTGAATTTAGAGTCAGTAAGTTCGGTAATGTGTTTTGGAATTTTATTGTAGAATTTTATACAATTTCCCAAGAACGACTTTTTCGCTTTTACTAGCCTGTAAAAAGTTGTTTTGAGCTTCCATGCGCTTCTGGTAACCTTGGGCCTATCAGTGTTTGTTGGGTAGTTGTATAAATTCTTCCTAACATACATTATTACCTGTCTAATTCATAGATTTTAATTTAAAACCACAAATTACTCGACCACGCTCAGCAGTTAAGCACTTAAAGAAAACTTTCGTTTGGTCCGACACCGCGTAAAGTAATTATCTTGTAATCTATGAACGCCTATGGTTTTTTAGGGCTCCGTTATAAATTGAATGCTTAACCCATTACAAGAACGGGTGTGTCCGTAGACTAAGTACCTATCGTTAAATATTCAATGTTATGGTGGTGAGCACGTGAAGACAGGCATTTAAACACAATGTAAGAAATTCGTGCCACTTGCGTGTTTTACAATGGATCGAGACGTCAGAGATAGGAGCTTCGAAATTGGTAGATTTTGTCGGAAACTTTTATATTTGTAACGACATCACATAAACTCACGCAGTTGTCCTAAAAGGATAGGTAGAGTTAATTTAATTTAATTTTCATTGCCACCAAATCATATAGGTTTAAAAGACACATAAATAGATATTTATAACTACCATGATATTATAGGTTTTCGGAACATGGGGGTTTACGGGGGCGAGAAATAGATTTAGTCTCATGTCTGGGAAAATTCATTTTCTCCGTATTTTCTCCCGAACAGAGCTCGGTCGTCCGGGGACTTTAATTAGGTAGTTAGGTATGTTTTGGGCTCAGAAGTGTGCGTAATCTAATGCAAATAAAACTCTACCGCACTCAGGGAATACTTGTCTAATTTGTTTCTGTAACGTAATAAAATTATAATCATGACTCTAAGTTTATATTTTTAATCGATTTCAAAAAAATAGGAGGAGGTTCTCAATTCGATTGTATTTTTTTTAAATGTTTGTTACCTCCGAACTGCGTCATTTACGAACTGATTCGTACAATTCTTTTTTTATTTGAAAGTATATGCTTCCAGGTTGGTCCCATTGTTATTAAAACTTGAAGATCTTGACGCCAAACGCCAGATTCGTAAAACTCTGCCCAAGCCCTCCTACCATTACACTTACAATGGGGAATGGATGAAAATTTTAGAAATGCCTGATTATTTTTTTGGTGATAGGAATAACCTTCCTTAGCACCAGAAAAAAGTTTCGGATTTTTCAACTGCGACAATTATTTTTGAAAAATATAAACAGTTTCCTCATTTACGTTTTGGGTCAAGAACGGTAAATAGACACTTTCCTTGATCTGTCTCATATTACAAAAAACTATCTTAAATATCTGTGGTAAACTGACACTGGTAATGACCAATATAGCTGCTGCAAGTGTCAATATGATTGCCAGTGTCAGTTTACCACACATATTTAATATATATTTTTTGTAATATGAGACCGATCGAGGAAGGTGCCGTAACTGACCCAAAACGTAAGTGAGGAAACTGTTTATATTTTTCAAAAAAAAATGACGCAGCTGAAAAATCTAAAACTTTTTTCTGGTGCTAAGGAAGGTTATTCCTATCACCAAAAAAATAATCAGGCATTTCTAAAATTTTCATCCATTCCCAATTCAAGTGGAGACCTTTATTGTATTACATGTCGCCGGAGTTTCACAACCAAGTTTGGGTTTGCGAGTCACTCTCGCGCCCATGCACGCAAATAATAACTACGCAAAGAATCGATTTGTCAGGATGTCGCCGTCGACGGATACGTCTGGGAGGATATCATCATCATCATCATTAAAACTTCAATTAGATGATGGGAACCATGAGAATTTGAGGGAACTCCTCAAATATAGAAGGCACGTAGGTATATTTGGGAGCTTGTTGAATAGGACTATACACTGTATGCGTTTTTCTTGTAGATATCAGATCTACAAATTGGCTGATATACCTAACAAATTTGTATACTGCGCTCTCGGCTTTCCAGTGAACATTTCCTCACGTTTTTTTAAAATATTCTGGGTGGCTTTTGACAAACAAACAAGCCTTAAAAATGTACATACAAGCTAAGGGGAGAATTTGAAAGTTTTGGAAAAGAGGTCTACACCCTATCGTTAAAATCTAGCGCCACCTTGAGCACATTGGGATATACCTAAGGTACCTACATGACATGTCCTTGCTCTTTAGGCATCAATAAAATTACCTTATTCTACCAAATTCGCAGTATAGAATGCGTATATACCTACCTATACCTGATAACAAGAATATATTACATGATATTACATCTATAGCTAGGTTATGTATGAAGGTACAGTCAAGTGCAAAAAGTTATAAAATATTTATTATCTAAAGTACATACAAGATGATAATTAACAATCATCATCATATCTGCCGAACGACGTTCACTGCTGGACTTAGGCCTCCCCCAAAGAGTGCCAAATTGACCGGTCCTGCGCCACCCGCGCCCAGCGGACTCCCGCGACCTTACCAAGTCATCAGTCCACCTTGTTAGATAAATAAATTAAATTAAAACTAAGTTCATCATCATCATCATCAGCCTATATACATCCCACTGTTGGGCACAGGCCTCCTCTCATGAATAAACTAAGTTAAATCTAAAAACAGCCCTCGAGATATTGTCGAGGATGCTGGCGGCATTTCCTCGCTGAATTGCAATGCTGATGCGTTGCGCGAGAAAGCCGCCAGCTCTTTAGTGCAGAAATATGTATCGATTTAATCCTCATAAATATGTACCGAAACCTTAATCCCCTGACACTAACATAATAATTATATTACTAGAGAGATGGTACATATTTAATTTTCTGAGTAAGTTGTATGCACGTATATTTTTTTACACTTGACTGTACCTATCCAAAAACTAGTCTGTATTAATTTATACGTAAATAATCGTCATTATTGTTTAATAATGTCACCGTTCTTATTATAATAATTAAACATAGTCGGTATGCAACAAAACTAGTTATTAATATCATCAGGCTTGGCCTTCTGAATTTGAGGTGAAAACCTAATTAAGTTTTTTTTATTTGTGGACAATCTTACACAAATCGACCTAGTCCCAAACTAAGCAAAACTTGTACTATGGGTACTAGACTGGGTTTTTTAATACATAGAAAATATCCATGACTCAGAAATAAATATTGGTGCTCATCACACAAATAAATGCCCTTACTGGGATTCGAATCTAGGACCTCTAGCTTCACAGGCAGCGTCATTACCGACTAGATTAAATAATAATAATTTAAATGGTAGGTCTGATGCTGGTTGGCCAAGCAAAGAACGAGGCTATAACCTATCTTCGTGCAAAATTTTATCCAAATCGGTTGAGCCGTTTAAGCGTGATTAAGTACCTAACAAACATCTAAACATCCAAACTTTCGCATTTATAATATTAGTAATAATTAGTATAAAGGGAATTACGCGGGGCGGGCTATTTGAGTAGTTTTAATATATCAGTTTTTTATTCTGCCTTGTACCTATAATACCTTAGTTTTTAGGGTTCCGTAGCCAAAATGGCAAAAACGGAACCCTTATAGTTTCGTCATGTCCGTCTGTCCGTCTGTCCGTCTGTCCGTATGTCACAGGCATTTTACTCGAAAACTATAAGGTGTATTTGAATAAAATTTTGAGGATAGGTGTATTTTGTTAGCCGCTATATAGTTTTGTAATTAAAATGACAAAAACAATTTTTTTTAGTGGTGCACTCCATACATAAAATTAAAAGTTAAAAAAAAAAAACATTGTGACCCCCCGTGTGGCACATCAATCGATAGGTCTTTGAAAATAAATAAAAGGTTTCTTATCATTTTTAGGGTTCCGTAGCCAAAATGGCAAAAACGGAACCCTTATAGTTTCGTCATGTCCGTCTGTTTTTGATTAAGTGAATAGGGTCGGAGATAATCGCCCCGAAAGTCACTAAAATTCTGTCCCCCCCCCTCTAATTTTTGAACGGTGTATTTTAAAAATATGGAAAAATTCATGGACATAGGGGTTATTAATTTCATTCACCGAAAATTGTTTTGAACACGATCGGTTCAGAGGTTTTCGAGATATTGCTGAAAAACTGCCTTTTTCAAAGAAAAGGACGTAAGTGCCGTAAAATTTCTGTGACGATACGACCTTTTTAATAGGCACGGAACCCTTCGTTTTGCGTGGTCCGACACGCACTTGGCCGGTTTTATAGTATAGGAATGTATGTCATATTAAGTTAGTTTTAGTACCTAATTTTAGTAGTTTAATGTATTGTAATTTATTGTATAATATTTTATCTTAATAACGTTTAACCTGTTAGTAGTATAATAGGATTCAAGCGCTTTATTGTGAAAACCATTGAAAACGCTCGAATATGACAATTTGCGCTACGGATGCCATAATCTAAAACCGTGCCATAAAAGCTGATGCTGGCACCTGACCAGCGCTGCCGGGCTTATGGGGTTAAAATACGATTGTCGTCAAGGTCGTCAAGCAGAGAACGCAAAAAAGCGAACAGATAAGTTTAATTACCTACTAATCAGTGATGTACCGTTGCCGGAAACACAGGGAAGTGGAATATTGGCAGCGGCACATCTGCCCAGCTAGCACGTTTATGGTCACGGTTTACGGCCCAATTGGCCCAAAACGTCATGACAATAAAACCCATCATGCTAGCTGCCCTGTAGGCAAGACGGTACGGTACGGTATATGACTATTGGTTCCGATAAATAGAAAGAGAAATGCATAATCGGGCATAATGGTGGCCCTAACGTGAGGTATAATGTGGTGAAATCAAATACTCGTTGTTGAGGTCTCGTGGAAGAAAAGTAATCCTAATACCCTAATGAAATAGGTATAACAGCGGCCGTTTTACTCCGGCTAGGCGAGGCGGGAAATCTTGTAGGTATAAGCAATTGGCGCAGCTTGGGCAGGCCCGCCTCAAGGTGGACAGGTGGACTGGTAAAGGTCACGATGCGGGTGGCGCAGGACCGGTCATTGTGTCACTCTTTGGGGGAGGCCTAAGTCCAGCAGTGGACGTCTTTTGGCTGATATGATGATGGTGATGATGACTAGCAATAATTAACAGAAATAAACCATAGCTAATTTGCGAGCGGGAAGTTTACTGGTATGTGTTAGTAAAATGGAGAATTCTGATGCCTTATTGAGGGCAACAAGTACAATACAATACAATACAAATACTCTTTATTGCACACCTCACACAGACAAAGCAGTTACAGAGAGAAACAATACAATAACATGTAGGTAGAGGTAGACAACAGGCGGTCTTATCGCTGAAGAGCGATCTCTTCCAGACAACCTTTGGGTATCGGAGAAAGAGAAAACTAGATTTTGCAGTAGGTGGTGCAGAGATTATATCAAGTACCAGTAAGTATTATTATATTTATTATCAAGTACCTACTCTTTTCTGAATAGGAGGCGTCAGCATTCTATTACCATCCTTGCCAACAACGGCAACTTGCAGATCGGGTAAATACCTATTCTTAGTTCCAACGACCTCTTTGATCGGAGTATTGGAAGCTAAGCGTTCACATGTGGAGTTAATAGTATCTCATTTAGCATAGACAATATTCACAGGCAATCAGACGTGAATTTGCTGAATACCTAAGCTCATCTGAAACACTAGACGGAACAAACTTTCACCACGGAGATTCTCTAAAAACAAGGATGCTACTAACGCTGCTGTCCGTTAATATCCAATTTCAATTCTGCTGGTTTACTTGAACTTGTTATGTTGTGCGTATTTAATATAGGGTGGGTTTGGTAACAAACATTTTTGGTCACGAGGAAAGACCCGGTGCACTTTTTAACATTCAAAGTGCACCGAATCGTATATAAGAGATGTGGTAGGTAGTTCATCGTCTATTGAATGATATTAGCATTGCGTGTGTTAACTTTTGCAAAAAAGTGTCCCCACCATATTGAGGCCCTTTTTTGTTGATGTGGTATTTTTCTCTTATTTTTGTGAAGGTACGTTTATGTTATTTTATAGCAACTTTATAGCAGAAAACAAATAGGTAAGTAACTTAGGTAAGTACAAAAGAAGGACTTAATGCCATGACGTTGACTAAAATAGACAATATGTAAACGCAAATTGACTAATTAGGATGAGATAGGTATTGCATTGATCTGTTTTTCGTTGAACCGGAAACATTTGTGTGCCTGCTTGAAATTCACCCTGTATCCTGTATCAATATTATGCACCTTACATACGAGGTCATTAAGTTGAATGTGCTCCGAGTAATTATGTAAAAACCGGTCAAGTGTCAGGTTATGATCTTGGTAGAGAATAAGATCAAATTTTATCGGCTACGTGCAGTCGGCTTGTAATAATGGTAAGAGGTTATGAAATCTTGAGAGAAAGAGTCGTATCAGACCTACATGCGTATTACGAGAGAGAAAGGAAGAATGAGAGAGTTTTGGGATTCTGAATCGGTAGGTATACGCTTATACATATATGAATCTAATATTTATGTATAAAACGTCCCATAAAATAGACACTTCACTGAAAGCACGATTATTTTATTTATCAAATATTCAGTCTCTCCTTTTGACATAGAAAGCAACCTGTACCACCCTATGTGGGCCATTGAAGTAGACAATATTATAATGTGGGACCATAATACTTTTGAGCGTAGGACATTAGTTCCATCAACTGCTAATAACAACGTTTTATGCGCAGAATTGCATGAGTGTTCCCTAGAAGGTAGATCCAATGAAAGTCTTGAATACACATCTTGAATAGGTATGCTATCTGTTGATACTTCAGTACATTTTACAGCCCATCACATCCATATTATAGCTCTAACAAAATAGGTATTATGTAAGCACTAACATTTTTGCTCAAATTGCTCAACTTGGCAGGGGCACCGCCGTGGCCCCAGATTGAATGACAGGTGACAGAATAAACATTTCTGCTTGGGATCATAGTTATACTCAATGAATGTGTGTACATGTGAAACTAATTTATAAGGGTAGACGGGTTTGTCAGGTCGTCTTCGATCGGTCACGGAATTCGAGTTAGAAAGTTAAAGTTCGTGATACTGTTTAATATTGCTATAAATATTTAAATCAGACCGGTTGGAGCATCGCAGCGAAATAGTAATTAATTATTAAAAAGTTTCGAATTTTACGAAATTCTAATTCGGAAGAGATACTTACATGTTTTAGACGTGGTGCTGCGGTGATATCTCATCATTGATTAGGTATGTTATTAACGGTTTTCTTTGATTTATGGATCGTGGCTACGCCCTCGATTATATATTAAAATACTATAAAACAGAATCTGAATCGGAGCCCAGTAAGTAGCGCGTTAAACCTTTTTCACATCTCATGCTCGAAAAGTGTGTCATATTAGGCTTAATAAGCGGGGCTAAAGTAGTACATTTAGCCCCTAGGGAAAATATGTATACATATTTATGATTTTTAACACATTTAATTTGACCAATCAAAACACTTCACCATATTAAATCCACCAATCACAACTCTTTCAAAAAACTTTTATCTTTGCTATCAACCAACCAGAATAACTACAGCTACATATTAAAATCGACCAATCAAACATCAGGTGTTTTTTAGTCCCTAATTCCAAATCATTTAAATCCACCAATCACAACTCTTTCAAAAAACATTTCTCTTTGCTATCAACCAACCAGAATACAGCTACATATTAAAATCGACCAATCAAACATCAGGTTTTTTTTATTGTTTTACTATTTTCTCGCAGTCGAAGTGAAAAGTAGAGTGTATAACTCGGGTCTAAAAGCCATATTACCCCTCGAATTATTCCATCTCGTGGTGATATGGCTTATTTTGCCCCTTGTCATACAATCTACTATAGTAAATAAGAAGGGCATGGCCACAATATAAAACTGGATGACCAGTAGGTCTACGTCAAACAGTTATTTAAATGTGGATTCTTTTGATGTTCTTTTAATTCTCTATAGCAGACCACGTAGCGCATTGAAATTGCTGCGTGGGCGCAAATTGTAGAATAATAACAATAACGTACAATCTCAGCCATCTAAAGTTTACATTTAGCCAAAATAATTTTGTCCTTCTCAACTTATATTCAAGAAAAAGACAGATTCTTGATACCGATGATAAACTCTTGTGCAAGCTCCGCAGGCAATGGTTTAGGACAGATTTATCGGATATTACAATCCGATACGCCATGTTAATGTTTCCATCAGTTACTAAAATGACTGTTATAAAATATTAACAAAATCATTGACAACGTTAAAAGTCAATTTATTGTTATTCACAGAAGTATACTGTTACCTGCACGGCTGCACGGGAATGTAACAATCAATTTAACACGGGTCTTTAATAAATCAATTCTGAAATCGTGTGAAAATCTAATTTTAGTTCTCATCTGATCGTCATCGTTTATCAAATTAAATACATAATATATACGCCCGTTAACAGGCGCGTTGATATTTTGGATTGTGAATTCAATTGGCGGCTAATGATTAACCATCAATCAGACAGCTTTAGCTAGATTTTTAAATTTAAATTTAACAGTAAAGTTAAACAGCATAAATCTCGGACAAATCCGGCATTTTACTTATATTTTAAGAAATAGTACGAATTTTAACTCGACTCTAACTGGAATCGTTCGACTACCGCAGCAACGTGAAACCAAGAAGGTAAACTTTCAGACACTGGATACACTGCTTCAAGTCGAAGTATGTAGGCGATCTGAGACCAATCTTCTAAACAAGTCTTGTTGGACGATGAGCAACCTATTGGTTAAATAGTGCAGCGAAGGTGGTACAAAAATATCCTACCTTTATTTAGAAGCATTTATATGCATACTCTGTTTAGAAGGTATGACAAATTGGCATAATTTGTTAATTTTTGCATTTGCTAAATTATTTCAGTCAGATAGCGGCTCCATAATTGGCATACCTAACCCAAAATTCAGGACTATTTTCACTACATATTCTAATGTAATTAGTTAGGTACTATACCTATATATGAGGTCAGTGTAGCCAATTCCGTCTGCGGGGTATTTCCGTACGATGGCGTATGCGGCAATTCAAACCATAATACGCACACTTGCCGACTTGATCGATAAAGCAGCGACTGTATTTGCTCCAACAGCCAAAAACAGATGGCGCTCTATAGGCAGTACATGGAATAAAATGGCTTTGAACGTTTAGTTGCGCTCCGAACTCAAAACGCGCGTTCGGTGTGTTGCTCTTTTTTTGAAAATCCGATCCGGAAATGCCTATTACGGTTTAGTTAGTATGTTCATTATATTGTTCGTTATGCATGCTTATTGGTGGTTTGATCCATTTTACATTATCTTTAGTTGATGTGAAACTATAGGTTGTTAAAAATTTGTATTCCCTCGATTTTCAAGTGTGAAATGCCGTCCGGTATAAATTGTCGTCACTTGCCGGAGTTTCTTATATTGCCAAATTTTTCAAATTGACTTACATAGTAGAAAACATGTGCTGGTTGTTATATTTCCTAAAATTGCAGAGCTGATCGAGATCTAAGAACTGAAATTCTGTATTTTTATTCTAGAATTTTAATCAGATTTAATTTGTAAAGGCAAAATAGCACCATGTATTTATTGTACACCAAATTGTTATTTTCATTAAAAAGTAGACGTTGGTATTAGAAAGAAAGAAACATTTATTCCTGACAAAAACAACAATAATAAACAAAAGGATTAGTACTACTGATTTTCAAAATAAGACGGAATATTTAAATGATTGTTTTACACGAGTCTAACGCGATATTTATATACCTTTATTTTTGACGTTTCGACACGGGTTGCACCAAGCATTGATATGCGTTGATATATGTACAAAGCGCGAGAGTTTAAAGTGTTATAGGACGGAATAGCCCCAAAAATATATGTGGCCATAACTTTATAAATAAACCTTAAATTGAATTCGCTAAGGTTTAGTTTCGATTAAAAGTACAATTGCCTACATTTGCTCACTTGACGTATAGATTTGTAATACGTCCCGGTACAAGAAAAATAACTGCTAGACGGAAAAGCCCCAAACCCTAGGGAAAATCTCGTCCACTGACATGTTTTAAAAGAAAAATCATATTTACATAAACTGAAGTATTTGTTATTTAATACAAATATCCCCTAAAAGCTAACTAAATGCTTAAACTAAATGCAAGTATATTAACATAGTTATGACCAACCAAATACGACAGTTTTGCCCTCATTGACGAAGTGTGATCTGTATACACAAGCATTATAATAACTATGAATGAACAGTCTTGTTACAAAAATAAATTACTAAAGTGGGCGCAGTAATTAAAAGTCTTGTGGTCTTTATTTTAGAAGTTACTTATTCAATTTTTAACCATCCTTCTACCCGTGTACAGTACACCAGCCTTAAATCGGATACACTAGATCTTAGATTAGGTGAAAATGCCAGCAATTCCACAGTGAAGTTGACACATAATTGAGTCGCCGAGCGTAGAGCCAGCATTCGTCTCGCCTCACGCGCTTCTACCCCCGCCGTGCGAGAAGAAAACAGTCTAAGAAAAAGACAAACAATGTATGAATATAATGTACACTTATAATCTTCTGCTTTGAAAAGAATGTTTATCAAAAAGGTTGTATGTATGTGAAACGTTTGCGCACATATTGCGTTGTTCTTTGGATTGGTAATGTAATTCATTAGCATCTATGAAACGTATGAAAGCAATTATTCTTGTCCGATGTCAGAATTTTAAATCGTTCAGTAGAACTAGTTTAGTTATGTATTGAGCAAAAACGGATGGGGTTGCTATTCAATGTGTTACATGAATAGGTGTGTGACCCAATAGTAATAGACAATTAGACACTATATGTAACTGGTAAAATCTATAATTTATTGTCATTAAAACAGTTAGCGCAGAAAAGCGGCCTCAATTAACTATTTATTTATTTAAACTGTATTGCACAAACAAAAAGTATAAAAGTACAACTATGTCTATTTGATTATTAATTTGTGCCTTTAGTAACCTCGTCTTTATGCTGTTTGTAAACTAAGAAAATATTGGTATAGTTCTTGTCACATTTCAGCCTTAAGTACCAGGTTAAGTACCTACAGGTGTCATAATTATAGACATTTCAGTTTATACGAATTGCTGAATCATTTATACAACACACGACAGTGTTTAATTATTAGCGAAGCAACCTCATGTCTGCTACAGCTTTAATTAAACATATAAATTAGTGGTGTGACATTTATTATAAACTTATGTCACTTATTTACAAAAACTAAAACATTGCGTAATCAATAAGTGATATTGATATATTTGCATGCGGAGCGAGCGTGGGCTCGGGGTATTCGTTTTCACTTGATGATGTTTGAGCTTCTTCAATACTTATGAGTAAGTATATAAACAGTATGTACCAAAGAAGTAGTTGTCGGTCAGCAATCCATTTTCCAGTTTTGCCGTTATCCGATTGAGCTGACATTTTGGGTATAGTTTGCATGACAATTCAATATTATAGTACCATCGAGCTGATCTGATGATGGAGACAGAAGGTGGCCATGGAAATTCAGTATTTGACCGACGTAACCCCGTTGAGTTTGGGCTCGTTAGAATCGTCTCAATGGTCAATTGATGATGGTATACTGAAAAGTACAGCCCGCAATAAAATCTTGTACCAAAAATTAAATTTTCGACAGAGACTTATTGATTTGAAGAAACGTTACGCTGACAGCGACAAATGGGTTAACTCACCCTCTATGCCCATGGTGCCCATGCCCCCTTGGGAGGTCTGTGACGCCCTCACTCGCCACCAGGAACACAACACCACTTATCTACAGACCAAGTATTCTTTTTTAAGGTAGAATTACTTCCCCAGTCGCATTGCGTAACAAATATACACAAACCTTTGACGTTTTTAAACAGAAAAAACCGGCCAAGTGCGTGTCGGACCACGCAAAACGAAGGGTTCCGTGCCTATTAAAAAGGTCGTATCGTCACAGAAATTTTACGGCACTTACGTCCTTTTCTTTGAGGAAGGCAGTTTTTCAGCAATATCTCGAAAACCTCTGAGCCGATCTCGTTCAAAACAATTTTCGGTGAATGAAATTAATAAGCCCTATGTCCATGATTTTTTCCATATTTTTAAAATACACCGTTCAAAAATTAGAGGGGGGGGACAGAATTTTAGTGACTTTCGGGGCGATTATCTCCGACCCTATTCACTTAATCAAAAAAAATGCAAAGAAACCTTATATTTATTTTGAAAGGCCTATCGATTGATGTGCCACATTTGACTTTTAGTTTTATGTATGGAGTGCACCCCTAAAAAATTTTTTTTTAGTAATTTTAATTACAAAACTTTGTAGCGGCTAACAAAATACACCTATCCTCAAAATTTTATTCAAATACTCCTTATAGTTTTCGAGTAAAATGCCTGTGACATACGGACAGACGGACAGACGGACAGACGGACAGACGGACAGACGGACATGACGAAACTATAAGGGTTCCGTTTTTGCCATTTTGGCTACGGAACCCTAAAAACACGCTGAAGACCCGAATCAAATACTATGCCTCGTCCAAACAACCACTATATTGGTCTAAAAACCTTGCTAAATTTACCGTATTGAATCTTAAAATTTCATGCATCATTCATAGGTACAGCAGTAAAAATTGCAATTACAATGATTACGGCATTAAAACCGGACAGGTCAACGATTTTAAATACGTGCGTCGAGTGACTTGACTACAATTGATTGATTCTAATAAAATTGTTAATACAGTTAGAGGAACTCGAATATAATGTCTAACGTGCATGACATCATTTGCTTATTAATCAGTTTTTGTGTCAATATTTACGGTTTCTGGAGCTGCTTTGTGTGTTTGATTAATTTCGAATAATATTGTGTCATCGTCTCTAATTGAATTGTAAATGATTGAGGTATTTACTTCTAGTATTAACCTCCTTTACAGTGATTGTGCTATCGTTCCATGCGTTTAATGAAATGCTTGAATAATGTAATATACTTACCTTGTAATAGCATATTTCCTTTACGCATGTGCATGTCAGGTTTTTTTGTTAAATGTTTGGATACGTAACTGAAGTTTCTAATTGGGCACTTAAAATAGACAGGTCCAATATTAGAGCTATTATTTTATTGAGCCAAAATTCTTTCGTATGTCCGGATGTCCAGCTGTCCGCCTGTCCTCCTTTAGAGGTCGCACTTCTCAACCGATTCTCATGAAATTTAGTGAGCAGGTTCAATAATTATATTTGGAGAAGAATAATAATGTAATAATATATATTTATTTCAAGCAACAATGACTCGTACAGTTTTATGCATACACATTTACCTACTGACTAATTAAATAACACACATAGTCATCTCCATTTGCCAACCACAGTACTGCTGGGCGCATGAAGTCCACAACAATGAGCAATGTATGGACAGAACTTGTCGGCAAACGCAGAACGCTGTTTGGAGCTGGCGCGCACGCGTCGCACCAGGGATGCAGCTCACAGTCTCATGGTAGCCTTGAAACAAGACACGTGCGCGTCCGCAAACATCCCTGTGATGCGCTGTAATGGCGCGACAACCCCAACAGCGCCATGAGGGGTAATCATGTAATGTAACGTTTTTTGTATAAAAATTGACGTTTAGATCTATCTGACGCGCGTATAATGCGTTACGTGATCGACCAGCTGAACGCATTATTGTATTGGACCTATAGGGCCCTATACGATTTTTTTGTAAATTTCCTCCATAAGCTTTAGAATGTGGTGCAGAAAGCTCTGAATTAAGTTATATTACTCTCTGTTGTGCAGCGAGCAAATCTACGTGTCAGCATCGTCCTTGAGGTCGGTGACTACCTATATGGAGTAAATATTTGAACTGGTATACTTTTCTAGGGCAACCAAATTCAGTCTGAGGGGTGGTATTTCAGGAGGTATCTTAGAATCAACCCCAAATACCATGTACTGACATTTATTAATGTTATATTTGAGTCCGTGCGCGTGTACGTATTCCTCACATACTTTAAGCAATCTGATCTCCTGAAGCCACAGACTGACGCGCTTAGCAGCACCGTGTCGTCAGCATAGCTCAAGTTGTTTACATTAACTTCGTTAACATGACAGCCTGCGTGCATGCTACTGAGAGAGACAATCAGGTCGTTGATATAAAGGTTGAACAGTGAAGGTGCGCTCAACCCTTCCTGTCTCACTCCACACCCCAACCCATATGACCCAGATAACACTCCCGTCCACCTCACGTTGTTGATCTGGTTTCCATACCAATAAATATACCTATAAGATCGGGAGGCAAGTTAACCTTCTTTAGTTTTCTCCAGAGCATATCGTAGGAAACCAGACCAAACGCCTTCGACAGGTTGGTTGAGGTAACAAGCATAGACTAGTATTGTAGGTATAATGCCCGACGATATGCTTAAGGCACAGGATAGCACTTTCAGTTGACAGCCCAGGCCTAAACCCGAACTGATTTGCCAGGTTTAAAAACAGTTCAACTACATTTAAAGATTACATTTCTACGAAGTGAAGGTTCGTGTCTGGGAATTCTAAAAGCGTGTCAACTATTGCAAACTTGCTCGCATCGTTCTGTTTTTGAAACAACCCGTTTATGCCAGTGTCATTTCTTCTGCAAAATAAATGTGCTAATACCATTTCTATTTCAAATGGACTTTTACCTTTACCCAGCATCGGCGCCGAAACCGCGACATTGGGTGAATAACCATAAATACCATAATGTTGTACGTTCCGGATGCTTATCAGAGCGTCCGCCACCTAATGACAATGACAGCGACGTGATTGAGCATCGAACACTGGGATGAAAGATCGCCGATGCGATACTTTCTTTCTCGTGTTTTAGAAGAACGGAAGGTATAAAAAATACGGCGGCTTTTTACGAGGTACTTATTAATAAAAAAAAAACAACAATTTACTTTAAAAACAAAGTTTTAACCGACTTCAATTTATTACACCGCCAATGAACATTTCCACATTTCCTTTCCAACTTACCACATGTACTGCTTTCCGAGAGTAAATACGTTGACGACGACGAATACATATAATAAAGACGAAAACTATATCACTGGGTTCATAAATGACTGAGTTCTGAGGACATTAACTCTTTATTTGATAAATTTAAAAAAATCGAAAGTTCTAAAAAATGCAAAAACGAGCATCAAGAAATGTATATACTGTGATATACATAATCAAAGAAAGAGTTATAAAAAAGAAGAAAAATAAAAGAAAAAAAATACATCCCAATTGAGAACCTCCTCCTTTTCTTTGAAGTCGGTTAAAAAACTGTAACCTGGCTACGGAAAAGTAACTGTAATTTTCTTTTTCATACTAATGGTAGGTATAATTTCGAAACATTGACACCTCATTTATCAAAATTGGTTCAGTATCTTAAACGCTACGGTGGAACACACGTAAATACAAACATAGACTGTTAAAAACATATCCCTTCCTCAAAAAGCAAAAGCTTCAGGCAAAAAAGTAAGTAAACATCGTAAAGAAACCGGTCTAATTTTAATAAGGTCTAGTTTTCCGTCTGGATTGGAAGTAGATGGCAATCGCTTTCGTAAAACTAGTGCGTACGAAAAATCGTGGGATTTGGTGCCAAAGCGGACCCTGTGCTCGTGTAGGGCACTGCCGGGAAAACACTACGAGGATGATGATTAAAAAGTCAGTAATTGTGAAACTTGGATTACGTGACATTGGTACCAGGGTGGCAATGTGTCCCGATCCATTTATTACATGGGGTTGGCGAAACATGTATTACCTATTCTGCCATACTTTTCCGCCACCCGTCACCACGTTAGCACGTTACTCTCCTCCTACCTAAACATAATTTTGGGCAACATGTTATTTCTCACGGCGGAATATATTATTTCAAAAAATATACTTTGCACAAATATTATTACATTTAGTCTTTTACCACACTTGTCTTTAGTATTACCTACTTAGGTCACTTAAAATAAAGGTCATTTGTGCTCGGTAGTTAAGTGGCCCAATACTTGACACGTTCATACTTAATCCATACATTTCAACAATAAGGTAGAGCTGAACAATAGGTATCTACTATTAGAAATCCCGATATCATATTTTGGGACATTTACCTTATCGCATAAGACATAAAATATATATTAGGCACCTATTTGTATTAAGCAGTGACGGTGACGATAGAACTCAAAAGTATAAAATTACTGTTGGTCTAAATATCTATTTGATTTGAAAGGCAGATAAGACAGATTTACGAACAGGCGATTCGCTTAGTTATTATTTATTAAACACCCATAAGTTACAGTATCTTATATATCTCCAGAACAGAGTTGTATTTTTTAACACGACATTCTCATAAATATCGAATTGTACCTGGTAAGCCCTTTTCCCATCTTCCGAACCATCACTTATTCTTTGCCCACGGCGTGGCGGCCCTAACCGCATTTTATGTCAATAACAGGGTCCTCGGTTTGCCGGTCACAGATCCGGTGATTTCCACAATAAAGACATTCTAGATTCGGATCACAAGGGAATCTTGAAATGTATACAATTTGTAACATTACAGGGCTTTGTTGCCTTTGTTGCATCGATGTGCCGATTTGTTATTTACAGGAGAGACGCTCTTAAAGTGTCGTATCAAATAAAAGTGGCATAATAAGGAAGTGTTCTAAATTGCTCTACATAGATAAAACCGGCAATATTTCAACGCGAAGACGGCTATGCCTGTTTTCCTTTTAGGTACTTACATACCTGATTTATAAGTAAGCTGGTTTCATAAGCGTTCATCTAAATCGTTATATCACTGCACCAGTTTGATGTATCAATGTGTACATCAATAATTTGTCTATCGTGTCATTCGTGTGTCCTATTAAAATCATTCAACAACATCAAAAGCAGTTCTTCATTGCGCAATGATCGTAATACAACAGTAACACGAATTCAATTACAAACTCATGGGTTTTTGATGTGAAATGTAGAATAAAGTTATTAAAAAGTCGTTTTGTGTACCTAGGAGCAATTTGGGCTTCATTTGTCGGGTAAAACAGTATAAATCATCACTTTCACTGGGTTCGTTTCATAACGAATCCCCGGTCTAATTGGTGCCGTCGGATGTTACGAGTTATTACCAGTGTTGAATGCAAAGAACAATCTGTGCGTTGCCGTTCACACATCAATACTTACGAGTTACGACAGATGTGTAAACGCTAGAATTAATGTTTCAAGTGTCGTCATTTTCAAACGTGTGTTTATTTACTGCCCTTTGCTCGATTAACTGCTTGATTTATGATGAATGCACGGCGTTTATGTATTCACATAATTAAAACGTACTTTCGTTGCGCACGAAAGAATGTAGTAATCAGATCAAGTACCTACCAACAAATCTGTTAAGCCTTTCCAAACGTCTTTCTGAATTACTGTATGGCAGAACTAATTAGCTACCTATATGGCAAAGACACAGAGATTGCCGAAATTAGGCCACATTAACACTCGATTCGATATTCCGATCACTGCTTGTTAAGGGCTATAAATTCGAGTTTTATTACCGTATTCTTTCTTATTTTTATTATCTGTACGCACAAAGTACTCGCATTTGGCGTAGCCTTGAAGGGAGCCAGTTTTCACCTTTCCAAATGTTTTACTCACCATTACCTAATTAATTAACTCTCGCACCAATGTGGGAATACTTCATGTTTCGAAGTTGAAACTGGGCAGTTTCACAAGACATAAGAGGCATAATCGTATAATTTCTCCTCCTGTTGGATTTGTAATACCCAGTTGCTAGTTGGTTAAAATAAATGCGTCATGATATTAATTTCAATATATTATGAATGTCATGATGTGATTTGACGGTGTACAGGGTGCTCTGTCATGGCTATCGGTAGTTCGTGATATGAACTGAGTTTCAAAGAAGTTGTTGATGTTTCATACGCAATTTCTATTTTTAGGGTTCCGTAGCGAAAATGGCAAAAAGAAACCCTTATAGTTTCGTCATTTCCGTCTCTCCGAGTCCGTAGGTATGTCACAGGCATTTTACACGAAAACTGTATGGTGTATTTTAATAAAATTTTGAGGATAGGTGTATTTTGTTAGCCGTACATAGTTCTGTAATGAAAAGACAAAAAATAAATTTTTTTAGGGGTGGTGCCCATACATGTAACTGCATGTCAAAAAAAAAATATCAAGTCCACATGTGGCACATCGATAGGCCTTTCAAAATAAATATAAGGTTTTATAAATTAAGTGAGAGTCAGATGTAGTCGCGCCGAAAGTCACAAAAAATGGGGGGGGACATTTTTGAACGATGTAGTTGAAAAATATGAAAATAATCATGTAAGGACTTTACTATTCGCAACGTCAATCGATAAGGCAAAGAATCTGCCTTGCTAGTAAGAAAAGAAGCATGTGTCGTTGGTACAGGCGACTTCAGAGATATGTATTCATTTGTCGTCTTTTCCGAATGAGGGATAAGGTGCAAAAGTGGAAATATATCGTCGACGCCGACCGTACGGCATAAAGTTACGGCCTTTAGCGTACCATGGCAAAGCCATCGAGGTCTGCTTTTTGCTCCGTAATCGTATGATTTCTAGGATGTTATGCGTAAGGGGGGAAACATTTCCGTGTCATCGCCGGATGGAAATTGATTGCAAAAAGCCTATTCTCAATGGCGTTACATGGTAATGTTGACAGTTAAGATATATTGTTGCTGTTGGCACTTGATGACAGAAACTCACGAGCGGAAGATGATTAGTGATTAAAGGTTGGAGGCGTTTACTAAATTGTGTCAGTCCAATGTAATGTGTTTATGTAGGTAACATGGCGAATAGTAGGACAGATAGTGATGAGCTGGACAGGTATAGAAATTACTAATTCATGATAGGTACTTAATGACTTAAGTAGTTAACTTTTTTTTGTTTACACACAAATATCAAAGTAAAATTCAAGAACAACTGATTTAACTACGGTTTATGAAAAATGCTGTAAACTGTTTAAGTTCATGTTTAGATTGGAAGAACGACTATGCGTAGTACTTAAAACACAAACACAGCCTAGACTTGGGGGCTATTCGACAAAAAGTATTTAATAAGAATTAGTTAATCAATTCGTGCGAATATGGATTGTCGTGACTCGTTTGGTTTGCGAGCTAGCTACGTAACATTCGAATAAGCGTTCAGCTGTTATTTAATGAAGGTGAAAATCACACTGCCCTAACGCTCCTTCGAAAAGTCACGCAAAAAATGATTCCAATTCCATCCGTTTACTAAAACAATGAAGCGACTATCAGTTTCATTAATCAACAGTAGGTATGCCAAAGGGTACCTATACCTAATATACCTACCTAAATATTTTAATTAAAATTGACTTGACACTATTACGGATCCTAGCTACTAGCAAGGATTCATTGCAATGACGAAAACAAATTAGGTTAACAAAAAAACCGGCCAAGTGCGTGTCGGACCACGCAAAACGAAGGGTTCCGTGCCTATTAAAAAGGTCGTATCGTCATAGAAATCTTACGGCACTTATGTCCTTTTCTTTGAGGAAAACAGTTTTTCAGCAATATCTCGGAAACCTTTCATCCGATCTTGTTCAAAACAATTTTCGGTGAATGAAATTAATAAGCGCTGTGTCCATGAATTTTTTCATATTTTTAAAATACACCGTTCAAAAATTAGAGGGGGGGGACAGAATTTTAGTGACTTTCGGGGCGATTATCTCTGACTGTATTCACTTAATCAAAAAAATTCCTGAGAAACCTTATATTTATTTTGAAAGGCCTATCGATTCATGTGCCACACGTGGGCTCACGATGAAAAAAAAATTTTTGACTTTTAGTTTTATGTATGGAGTACACCCCTAAAAAAATTTTTTTTAGTAATTTTAATTACAAAACTTTGTAGCGGCTAACAAAATACACCTATCCTCAAAATTTTATTCAAATACACCTTATAGTTTTCGAGTAAAATGCCTGTGACATACGGACAGACGGACAGACGGACAGACGGACAGACGGACAGACGGACATGACGAAACTATAAGGGTTCCGTTTTTGCCATTTTGGCTACGGAACCCTAAAAACAGGATACGAACACAGGTATAAAATTTACCATAAATGCATACTAATTTAGACGTTTAATTTTCCATCCATAATTTCTAGATCTAATAAAATGTCAAGGATATACTCGATTCATTATAATAATGATGTTTTAATGTGATTATCTCAAAGTAGGTAGTTGTAGTAATGTTCACTTATCTGCCTGTGGCCATAATCGCTGCCCGGTGAGATGGCTTACCCAAGATTTCAATTTTAATGTACCTAGTTTAAAATCACTTAACCGCCGTAACTGTCACAAAGATAATTACATCTCATACAAGAGCGTGAGAGATTCGTCAAGTAGGAGGCAATGTTTTTTTTTTTAATTTCGCTAGAACAAAGACAGGGAAAAACGGTTTAGTGACCAGTTTGAGGTCGACCTAATTTATTTATGCCTTAATTTGTTCAGTACGAGTGAAAGTCGTTATTAAAGCTGGATGTTCTTAAAAATGTTGGTTGGATTTGACCCACATACACTAACGTTATACATAGCAGTTTCAAACGGCGACTTTTTGCAGCGCTACGAACGCGATCATCACCACCATATCAGCCGAAAGATGTCCACTGCTGGACATAGGCCTCCCCCAAACCTGCGCAACCCGCATCCAGCGAACAAACACCATAAACGCGATACGGTATCGATACAGGTGTTTTTGACAGTTGATCGATCCATCCATCCGTCGCGGAATACTCGGGGGTAGGGCATGCAATCCCGGTATTTATTACTACTACAATACCGGGATCCCGGTATTGATCCCGGTATTGTAGTAGTAATAAATCCCGGGATTGCATGCCCTACTCGGGGGTGTTCGTGAAACGCGCGTTCGTATCGCTGCAAAAAGTCGCAGTTGCAGATACATTTGATAGAGTTTAGTGTATGAACGCCCGCTCGTCGCCCCGCTGCCCGCTGGCGTCCAGACTCTTCTTTTTCTTTATCGTACACAAGGCCAAGTTAAAAATAGACAGAACTGGTCTTCTATCATGTGCATTAAAAGTAACATGTCATATTCGATATAATAATATAACTGACTAAAACGGAACTTTATTTTATTTTTGGCGCACAAAGTAACATAATTAATAAAGGCGTTTTACCTTACAATAAAACGCTTATTAAATACTTACCTTATTCGAAGCCTACAAACATTATGAGAGAAGCAGTTTTCGTTTCCCTACAGTATCGTGCGTAATTTGACTACAGTTTCCGTTTTCCCCACCAATGCCTCCACCGCCCCCTGGCGAGTCACCAGCCAATTTGGGTCTGGCTGCTCGCCTCTTGCCTCATTGCGGCTCAGTATGCGCCAGGCAGGCCTTATTTTGTAGGCTTCGAATAAGGTAAGTATTTAATAAGCGTTTTATTGTAAGGTAAAACGCCTTTATTAAATCCTGTACCGTTATTCGAAGCCTACAAACATTATGAGACGTGTTTGTTATCGCCTGGCGGTGGAGGCAAAACGCTAATGTGATGCAATGACATGTTAGCATGGACATTGGTTTATGAAAAACCAGATATTATACCTAAACATGTTGCATACTAATTGTAAAATATGTAACCAGCAACGTTAGGTAATGGTAGGGCAACATAATATAAACCATTCTTTTAATCAATACAATATTTATTATTTCAACATATGTGTATTTATATTTATAATCAAATAATTAACAACATTTGATTCTTTGCTAATATGATCATGAACAGTTAAACAAATTACTCAGATTAACATTTTCATCCTGTGATATTAATGACCGCATTACTTCTCGGCGGTAAAATAATCTAAATGTGTCTCCTGAGCGCCAATTACCTTGCTCTAAAATCTTATCTAAAGGAAAGTTATCTATCCAATTTTTGGAGGCTACTGCCGCCCGGACACTTCCCGGTGTAGCTTTAATGCCAGCTTCATTTAGTAAAGTTTTTACCCAACTAGCTATGATTGTACGTGATGCTGCCTTTGCTACGTTGGTTGTAGTAAGAAATAGACTTTGACTTGTACAAGAGAGTCGTCTCTGATGGGAAAGCTCTATTAGCCTCTTTATCCAAAGAACAGGGTCTGCAGCTGAACACTGTTTGTTCTTGAGAAGTTTCCACCCCGACTGTCTATGATCTGACGAGTCGGTCTTAGAACCAAAAAGAGGCCAGAAGGTAATGCAATCATCGGTCTCAATCATGTGATCCGAGTCTATACTCAAGAGTGTGAGGTCATGGACTCTTCTACCCGAGCATAATAACAACAAAGCAGCTGTATGTCTAGACACATCAAATAAACTGTCATGTCTGATCTGTCTGGAAGACATAAAGGATACCAATTTAGAAACATCCCAAATGGGTGGTTTAGGGTCTTTGGGCTTTTGTAAGGCTATAGCTTTAAGGACTTGCCTAACTAATTTATGTGAACTCAGTACCTCAGAGTCAGTTACAAAGCGATGATACTACTGACTTATGCACCAAGATAGTATTGTACGAAAGACCTTCTTTTTGATACAGATCTGATAAGTAGCGAGCTAACTGTGACCCAGAAGGTGCAGAATAATCTATATTATTCGCCTGAGCCCAGCGGCACCATCTCTTCCATGCTACTGAATATGTTTTTAATGTCGATGGACGCCAACTTGACAAAAGCAGAGACTTCTGCTCGTTAGACCAATTTTCTACGTCCCTAGACCACCCCCACACTTCCAAACCTCTAGGGTCATTTGATCTACTTTCGGTGGAGGGAGACCGGTAGCGACGTCGATCAGGACATCTCTCAGATTCCATACCGTATGTGGGGGACTCAGGGATCGACTCTTCAAGTCTGCGCGCCAAAATACTCTTTCCCACCTGGGGACTACCATTAAGTACACTCCCCTGGCCCGGTTCAGGTGGTGCAGAACTCTGGGGATCAAGCATGGGGGCGGGAACACCCATGCCAGCTTGAAGCTCCACGCTCGGCTCAAGGCGTCGCAAAATAGAGCCTGGTTGTCGGTTTGATCCAGCGTACAGTAGGTTGCTACCACATGCGCCGTCCGGGACGCAAACAGGTCGACTAGAGGTATTCCCCACTTTAGAAAAATCGGGGACGTGGCTTTTGACACCAAATGCCACTGTGGCAGCGCCCGAAGCCTTGAAAGGTGATCGGCTTCGATGTTGTATATTCCTGGAAGATGGTAGACACGTAACTGAATCCGAAACATATCCAGAAGCTGGTATATCTGGTAGGTTATGTTCATGAGCATATCCGAACGAGTGCCGCCTTCGTTTCTCAGATATGCTACGACAGTCCGGCTGTCGCTCTGGACCAATAATGAAGCGTTGTGTAGATTGTGACAATGTGCTAACTGCAGAATTTTCAGAACGGCCAACATTTCTTTTTGGTTGCAGTGCAATTTCTTCTCGGCTGCTGTCCACAGACCCGAAAAGTGCACATTGTTCAACTTTCCCCCCCAGGCAATGTCCGATGCGTCTGTTGTTAAATAATGTGTCGGCGGAGGGATCTGCATAGGTGATGTGTTTCGACAGTTGTTGACCCACCAATTCATTTCTGATACTGTGTCCCTGGGAAGTAAGAGTCGTTTCTTTGGGTTTTGATGGAGAAGTTGGTTGACTGTCCTCTGTAAGCATCGAAAATTTAAGCGACCTCTCGGTACCGCGAAACTTGCGAAGTTCAACATGCCGGCTAACGATTGTAGCTCTCTGAGATTCGCTGATTTTTGGCGAATAAGCTTTGTTATGCAACTTAACATTTTGTGTATTTTCTTTTCCGGGAGACTCTTTTTGTCTGTCCACGGATCCCATACTATGCCCAAGTATTCTAGGCGAGTCCTGGGAATTAGGATGGATTTTTCCCAATTGATTTGCCATCCTAGCGTTTGCAGAATCTGAGTCGCCATGGTCACGTGGGCTACGAGGGCCTGCGAGTCCTGGTGAGCGATTAAAAAATCGTCCAAATAGACCACGATTCTCACCCCTCGTTCCCTCAATACTTGAGCGATCCAGTTCGTAATTGAAGCGAAAATCCGAGGTCCCGAACTTAATCCAAACGGAAGACACGTCATTTGGAGCAGCTGACTTTGGTAAACAAGGCGCAAGAACCTCCGGTGACTTGGCACAATCGGAATATGAAAATATGCCTGTGATAGGTCTATCTTGGCCAGCCAGTCTCTGCGTTGTATGAAATCCTGTATCTTGGTAGTATTTATTAGGCGAAACTTTTCGGTTCGAACATACCAATTCAGAGCTCTTAGGTTGAATATTGGCCGTTTGGAGCCGTCTGCCTTTTCCGCAAGAAACATGGTGGACAAAAAGCTCGGGCTCGTGGCAGCTTTCTCCAAGGAACCCTGGCTTTTCAGTGTCTGAATCACAGCAGTCATATCTGCTGACGACGGTGTCTTGTAGCTGTCGTCTTGAAAGGGCATTATGAGAGGCGGTTTTATTAAGAAAGGTATGCGGTACCCCTGAATAATTTTTAAAATGAAAGGCGGTGCCTTCAGGTCTTTCCAGTTTTTGTAAAAATCTTGTATCTGGCCCGCTTTGAAGGGCCTCGAGTCAAAATCGCCTCCGCTTATTAGATTTATCCTTGAAAAAAGAAGGGGATGCGCCCCGCTTGCTTCCGCGACCCTCAGGCCCGTTTTTATTTTGCCGCCAGTTCCTGGGGCGATAAGTAGCATTATCGTGGCGTGCAGGGGCCCTCTGATTCCCAACATTGTTTGGTCCTTGCGCAGGACAGTACTGGCAGAGGCTCGGGCTTGGTCCCTGCGCGGGGTAGTGAGCGCATGTACCCTGCGCGGGTATGCATTGAGGAGGGCCACGCCTTTTATTCTGGTACTGATAGCCTTGCGCAGGCATATTAGCAACAACTAACCCCTGCGCGGGGCGATGCAAGTTTCCACCGCTGCCTGCTTGCGCAGCAGTAGCACTAGTGGGCGGCTTTGACCTAGGCCAGAAGACCTTGCGTACTCCACCAGCCTTTTCTAATGCAGCCGTGAAAGCTTGTGGTTCGAACAAGTTGGTAGCACTAGGCGGTATCTTCCGCAAATTGGACTTGTCGAGCGGATCCCTCACGCTTCTCAATATCAAGTCCCGTCTCTGTTGAACAATATCGGCCCTATGGCCACACACGAGCTGTAAGGTATCGACGGAAACCTTGTGAAAGTCTCCAGCATCAAAAAGTCCTTCTAATTTTTCTTTAATTGACACAAATGTCAACTCACTGTAGCCTTGAGCCCAATTAAGAAATTCACGAATATTGTTTTCAATTGTCTCTTTTTGTTTTAATAGTGCAAAGGTAAGTGCAGCGTACGATCTCTCTGTATATGACAAAGATTTAGAAGTGTCATAAGCTACTGCTTCGTCATTTGTTTCAAGCTCCACGAAACCGGGAGAATGGGTATATAACTTTTGTACATCCAAATAACGGACATCGCTCCATGTCTTGCTGGTAAATCTATTCAATTTTTGCAAAGCTTCTAGATAGCCATCTGGTGTTTTAGGAATAGCGGGTTCCTTTACGCTGGTTTCCAAATTTATGGAAAACATAGATTGGGTAGGCGCCGGAGCATCCGCGGCACCAGGTTGTACAACCACAACATCGTCAATATTAGGCGATACGGTTTCATATAAATCGCCACTAACATTATGGTCAACACAATTTAAATTATCATGTGGCGGCGGGTAGTATGGTGTACTACTATTAGTGCCATGAAATAATTTTCGTAATTCGCTTACCTCTTTTGCCAGTTTCTTTACCTCTTGATTAGAGTTCTGATTACGTCTCCTGTGACGACGCCTTTTCTTTCCTGAATCGCTGCTAGAACTTGATGATGAAGAGGAAGTGGAACTTCCCGAATCTAGCCTTTGTCTCGATCGAACCGGTTTATCGGTTTCTTCGTTCATTGTACTTAAATGTAGCTAAGCTGTAAGCAAGAAAAGGTTAAAACATATGCTTAAAACTTTACGATTTTTTAGAACATAATCCGAAACTATAATCATAAAATATTAAATATCGAACGGCAATTACCGTTGGTTACACAAAATTGTTCTTATTACTTATATTTTAAGAACTCACGATACGACTTACTAACGGTCCAAATTTAAGTCTTTGTCCTTTTATGAAATAAATGACTTTGACTGCGACCGTTCACGATGGGAAACAAAACGCCAATGAGGCAAGAGGCGAGCAGCCAGACCCAAATTGGCTGGTGACTCGCCAGGGGGCGGTGGAGGCATTGGTGGGGAAAACGGAAACTGTAGTCAAATTACGCACGATACTGTAGGGAAACGAAAACTGCTTCTCTCATAATGTTTGTAGGCTTCGAATAACGGTACAGGATTTAATATAAAAAGTTTTAATTGCTTGGGTGCGGTTTATGTATTGATGTGCTGACGGAAAGTTTCCTATGTTGCGAAATCTTTCTGCAATTTAACATAGGAAAATTTCTGAAATTTCTCTCATTTTTGTATGGGAATTGAAACTTGCAAGTTCCAACATTGAAATTTCCTTAATTCCTTGTGAAACTAGAAATTTCCGAGAACTTTTCCAAATTTTTGGAAATTTTCCGCAATTTGCACATCACTAGGTTTATGTGATAATTACTAACAAACAACAATCTTTAATACAATGTAATGTGAAATTAAAAGTTAGTATGAATCTCACGCAATATGGCTGTCAAGAGTCTAAGATACAAATAGGGAATGAATATTGTATGAGGAGAATAATGGTAAAAAAAATGGTTGTCTGTAAAGTCGGTTTACGGAAGATACTTTAACGTGATAACGTCATAAGAAAACATTGATGAAAAATTGCATAACACGTTTACTCATTTATCGTTAGATACTCCTGTGAAATTTCGAATAAAATAGTCGATCTAATCTTGTTTCCCCATACAAACTTTGGACCCCCATTTCATTCCCTTAGAGGGTGAATTTTGAAAAATCCTTTCTTAATGCACCCCTAGACCTTATAAGGAACCTACGTCCCAAATTTGGAATCTCTAGAACCAGCGGTTTGGGCTGTGCGTTGATATGTCAGTCAACGGAACGGGACAATGAGTGACACTTTTTCGTGCGTGCAGCCGGCGTTCATCGATTTATAAGACGTTATCACGTCAAAAGTGCAGTGTTTACAAAAATATAAACAGTATCGATAAGGGTAAAACATATCATAGTTAAGAGTCTCCTGTGCGGTCGACTCAAGTCGACTCTCCATACAAACGTAGTTTGGTTCTCATTTTAAAACGGCGTACTGGAATAACATTAAACTTTTTATATACAATAGGAGCCGCCATATCTAGGTCGGAAACTAGTTTCTGTGGCTATAAATTATAATAAATAAATAAATATTTGGGAACAATCATTCACAAATCGACCTAGTCCCAAACTAAGCAAAGCTTGTATATGGGTCCTAGACAACGATAAACATACTTATATAGTTAGATAAATAAAGGCTTAAATATGAAATCATCCATGATTCAGGAACAAATATTTGTCTCATCACACAAATAAAATTCCCTTACCGGGATTCGAAACCGGGACCTCCGGTTTCGTAGGCAGTGTCCACTACACTACAGAGGTCGTAATAATAGAAATAGAAACGTTCTACTCGCTCTATTTGTTTTATATCTGTGCCGATACTAATAATAAACAGGTGTATTGTCTGTGAAATGGTAGTTTGTATGTTGTGGGTTATCATAGAAACAATACCCATCCTAATCTCAACACCCTTTTTTCAGTAGGTTATATATGTAGAATAGACATTTTTTCAGTAGGTTATATATGTAGAATAGACCTAAGGGATTATGTGCTATATTGAATCTCATCGCTCTGCCTAGGTTCTTTGTATACGGGCAGGCAGTTTATCTAATTGCCCATGTATCTTTTCACCAGATCCCTTTGATTGCTGCTTCTGTAGGTATATCCAAGTGGAACAACAGTATGAGTCTCATTTGCAAGCAAAACACCTCGTGTTTTCCCATAGTTAGGAAGGCATTTACGCGTTCGACAAAGAATGTTGCTTGCATATTGACTTCCTTCGTTCTGTGTGAATTTTTACCAGGAAGTTTATAAGTGTTGTGTTACGTGGATAGATTTGGAAGTCTGAAATCGATAATTAATTGGTAACTAGCAATGTAAATAGCGTAACTTTTCGAACAAGTCTTGGGACATACCCATCAACCGTTAATTTTCACCGTTAAAAATGACAATCGATAATGTTCTAAGTCCTAATGCCTATCTACTCTCTGCTAATATTTAACATAGGTAGTATGTGGCATTAGGTATGTCATTTTAAGTACACTAAAGAATAGTAGTTAATACGGCCTTACTTTTACAAACCTTTACATACCTATGCAATATTTTGCCCTTGTTTTTGAAGTAGACTACTCGGGATCATCTTACTTGGACGAAGCTAATAATTTCAATTTAATTCAATACTTTGTGGACAAAGATCGTCGGATCTATCTCGGATGATATTATTATGAGGTTGTAAATCGTTAATAGAATATTATCTTTCCCTTCGAGGACAGATCTTGGCCTCAGGGAGTAATTCACTAATGAGTAGTTAGGTACTCCAATGCAGACTTTCTTAGAATTTGTGTCTCTTCCCTTACTAAGCGTATTCGAGATGGATTAGAGGAAATACGGGTCCATTCTTACCATTTTTATCATTATTCCAAGCAAGCGAATTGTTCAACCTATTAAGTTGATTATTCATGCGATGATTAGGTACTAGCAAAAACGGACATGTACATCGGCATTATATCATCACTACTGAACCGCAAAATTATGATAAGTTTATATACGAAAGGTTGTTTCGCAACATGTGTTACTCGTAAAGACGCCATCTTGCAAAAACTAGACGTCCAGTCAATTCGATAACGTTTAACCGGCTGGGCATACTTTTTGATCGCTTTTTGTTTTTTCTTGAACAGAATCGGTTCCTATCCGAGGCTGAACCTATGTCGATGTTTTGTCAACTTAAGGGATAATTTACAATGCCGAAACCTTAGTAAGCAGGGATACTGTTTGTCTTCGAAGCTTACATATATGTTGAGGGGTGAAAGTATCAACTTTTGATGAACATAATTAGATATATTTAATATAAAAAAAATATACTAGGTAATTAATTCGGCATCTAACAATTGATAGCAAGTTAAAAATTAATATCACTAACACTTGATTGTATTCAAATCTAGCCTTAGCGACGCGAAGACATTGGAAGTGTCAAATAAATGTAAGCATTGCATAGTTGCTCGCAAAAAAAATTACGCTTTCAATCAAGAATAATTTTACTGTCACCATTTTGATACGTAAAACGGTTAACAGAACTTAAAAATATCGTTATAACTTTACGTTATATTGAAAGACACACACAGTACCTATTATAATATATTACCTATGTTTGCATAAGCACATGCATCAGATATACACCTACGTACCTACTGTAGCATCCAATCAAGTGTTAGATAACACGCGATTATACTTTATATAATCACACAAAACATTTTCCGGAACAACAACTGGCACACGGCATCAGTAATTATGGATTTAGGTTTAAATATTAGCATTTTGACTTAAACCCGAAATCGTAAATATCCGTGTCAAAATACACTTTATGTGACAAATTGATTATTGCTTTATGCATAGTGCGGTATTTTGATCAAGCATAAATCTGTAGGAGCCATTTGACCCCATTGTAAATGACTTACTTCGGAGAGTTTTCCGATTTTCTAATCTTAGCAACGATAGCTGTTAATGGACTCAAGATCGAGATAAATCTAGAAATGTGCATTTATTATAATTACCTACTTTGGACCAGAGGGGTAATCACGTTACGTTTCGAACGCGCGTTAGGACAATTTAGCTGTCATTTTTCCATATAAACATTGACGTTTAGATCTACCTGACGCGCGTACAATGCGTTACGTAATCGACCAGCGGATGTCTAAGGTTATGTGGGTCGTTCTTCTTTTTTACCGACAATGAACCGAGGTTTCCTTTTTTTTTGGTTTTTGAACTATCGAAAATTGTGATTTTGAAGTGCGAAAAAAAAAATGCATTGGTTTCTTCATTAACACTAATTAAAGTTTCCTTTCCGGCCAATATACATATTTGTTTACGGTTGGTTTTAAAAAAAATATGTGACAAAGTGGACTCTTTCAGTGGGGACTACATTTTGGTTTACCACTCTGTCACGGACTTCTACGATAAAAATACGTTTAAAAAAATGCTAGTTAGAGAAACTAAAATATTAAATAATACTAATTAATAAAATAATATGGACGTTCATTTTCGAACATTATAAAACCGTAAAATCATTACTCAAATGAGATGCCGTAGTAAGACGAAGGACAGGCTATTGTCGGTCGAAAAGAAGAACGACCCATGTGCATGTTCATTGTTCTGCGTGACCTTATATTATTTTATTATGCTCACTGTTTTTTTTTGTTAAGGGCTACATGTAAACTAGATGTTATAAGGTACTAGGTACCAGTGGCAGCGCGTGAAAATTTTTATATGCAACCCGGAACAAAAAAGTAATTCAGAGTTTAGAGTATATTAACCATAGGCTTGGCTAAAAATAAATTTTAGACAAGCCGGTGGGAATCGGCTTGTTTGGGCGCTCCGCCACTGGTAACAAAAGTTCTGTTAAATTACCAAGTATTAGTACATCTTGCTGAAAGTAGAAACAGTGAATGAATTCAATCGAACACTTAAATTAATATGCCGTCTGTTTCGGGTGAAAGTCGTATCAGTAAAGAAATATTGTTCTAATTATTCCTCTAAAAGTCGGAACTGATGTGTTCATACTTCACAAGTCATAACGTTGATGATCATTACGTATTCAAATTGATTAAAAGTGACTATTGCGTTTTAAGGTAGGTATGTAACATGTGTAAGTAAATCAAATCACTGCGAGAAATCATTAAGCGTAAACGCAACAGATTTAACGACTTAGCTTTTACTAACATGGTTTAATAAACAAAAAACAAATAAAATGCAGTTAAACTGGTACGTAAAAGTAATTAATTACACGTAGGTACCAGTAAAATTAATGTATAAAAAGTTTTTTCATAAATCATAAATACGGAATATAGTGATGCGTTGACTATTATTTGTCATACAAAACAATAGAAATTAATTAATTAACCTCACCTTTGAGTATCACAGCTTGAAATGTATGACATTCAGGGAAAATGAATCTTAGTGAGTTAGAGGCTCTCGCTATTATTAATGATGCGCTAAACACAAATGCTAAGATTTATAACATGTAAGCGACAAATGTGCTAAGGTCCATTTTTCCTAAGCACGTCCCATATGTCAAGTAATAAACAATGCGACGAAATAATCTACACTCCATCTGGTCCGATTCGATTGTTGTTCCGATCTCCCTTGGCGATAATCGCGGTTATTAAAATTCTTCGCTAAACAGCGGTTTAGTTCATTATTTATACACAAATTCCTCATCTCGCAAACCTTTGAAACCAAAGATTTCTCTAAGATTGTATGTAAGCGGCTTTTAATAGTCTTACATATTCACATAACATTATCTGGTAACCTACCTACTTTAGACTTGTAGTTAATTTGATTCAAAGTCGAATACCGGTTAAACGATACAAATGTTATTTGGGTTCACATTACTGTTTTAACATCGATACAAAAATTATGTATTCTAATAATAATACAGAAAGAAAGTTTATGGCCGCGTAGTAATTTGGTACTATACCGAATTTAGTTCACTAAATACACACGATATTAATTTCGTTAGAAACCTTTTAGGGAAATAGTAGATCCCACACGTAGCAATTAAGTCATATTTTCTCCCGGTCGTTGAAATTTAGAAACTCTTTGTAAGTATGTATATTATATTGCTTTTGCTTTGCTTTTCTTTTTATGTACAATTACCTATTTACAAGGCATTATCTTTTTGCAGTCGACACTCGTATGTCTCATTCCATTTATAAAAATCTTGGGATGAATTCTTCCAACATCTAATCAACCAAAGTTTAGGCCTTGCTCTCCCGTTAATATCATGTTCTGCGTCAAACATCACATTTGTATGGACATTTCGCCATCTACATTTCTTGGTGTTTCCGATCTTACTACTTAACGAGTATTTTTTGTAACAGACTGTGTTTTTTCATAATTCATAAATATTTTAATGCGAACCGTCGAATGTAAAGGAAATGGTCTGCGTAGTTATGAGAAAAACCGTTGCTTTCCGGGAAATCATCATAGCTGACACCGCAATCAATGGAATAGCTGCATTGTTCTCATACGAGCCTCAAAACTTCGAGGAAGGCATACATTAGTTCCTACCACGTGATAATAAATATGTGAAAAGTACAAGCTGGAATCTTCATAGAGATCGAAGATAAAGAACAGATGACGACAACCAGGTTTATGACAATTTAATTGATGTTTGTTTACCCATTGTATTCTTTAAGAATAATTTTCCAGCGAAATTTGCAGCTATCCATTATACATGTAAATAGCAATGCTATGACGATGTGTGAAAACAATAGTACATAAACACATAATGTTGTATTGTCATGATCATTAAGTTTGAAGATGTGAGATACTTCAAGGAAAATAGGTAGACAAGGATAGTTTGCTTTGCAACTACTTACGTTCTATATTGGGCACTAGATATGAATCTTGTAAATTTTAATAAAGTAATAATTAATAACAAGATTATTGCACTCATTACAAACATCAAGCATATATTTTGTCGACCTTTATTAATTTTAAACCTATTGTTTGCCACCCGTCCATCGTGTATTGCCTCGTTCATATAGTTACCAAAGCAACAGTGTTTGCCAATGATTGGTATTTTGGGTGGCAACAAAAAGCTAATATACTTACAAAGAAAACCTAATGTCGGCACCCGTTCATGTATTGGCGCGTTCAACCTTATAGGTAACAAAGCAACAGTGATTGCCAATCGTTTGTATTAAGGCCCAACCAAAACTTAATTTACAAAAAAAGTGTAACGTTTTATTGGCACTATGCAAATTTAACAACAGGTACTTAAGTGCAAAAACGTATAGGAAGGTACTTGGAATGGAAACCGACACATTTACATTTACGCAACGATTCACCTATCGATTTATGACTCGTGTAAGTTGTAAATAAGTAATTAGACACGTAACGTAATGTTCACCAATAAATTATAAGCTATATATTAATGAAGCTGTGCATCAAATTTTGTAATCAACAGTAGGTAGGTCCTGTTAGGTATTATCATTAGGTATAAGTACAGACCTCCACATGAAACAATATAGAAATACACGTGCCCAGCGCGAGTCTTCATGTTGGAGGTTCCGTTTATCAAGGTGTTGACAAGTTTCGGTACCTTGGATGTACCATAACCGACAGTAACATTTGATTTTATGCACAGCTGTGAGGCCTGGACACTAACGCAAAAATAGGAAAATCAGCTACTGGTAACGGAGAGGAAAGTTTTCCGGAAGATATTGAGACCAGCACGGCTATCACAAGACGGCGCGCGAGCTTTCTCGATTTTTCTCGCACTATCCGTCTCTCTCTTATTAGAACACTAATAAAGAGAGGTGTAGTGCGAGAAAAATCGAGAGAGCTTGCGCGCCGTCTTGTGATAGCCGTGCTGTCAAGAGAGACAAATGGAATATGGACGATCCGGAAAAGTGTCGAGATCGAGGAGTTGGTGGCCGAGCTAAACATCATCGGCGAAACGAAATCCCATTGACTTCACTGGTTCGGTCTGCTACTGCGAATGGGAGAGGATCAGCACGGCTATCACAAGACGGCGCGCGAGCTCTCTCGATTTTTCTCGCACTATCCGTCTCTCTCTTATTAGAAAACTTAGAAAGAGAGGTATAGTGCGAGAAAAATCGAGAGAGCTCGCGCGCCGTCTTGTGATAGCAGGGCAGGCAGTCAAGAGAACGTACTTGGGCCGACCGACTGGTCGCCGCCCAGTAGGACGGGGACGCCCAGTTATCGCTGGGGCGATAGCGTGCAGGCGGATCTGCGTCATCTTCAAGCTGAAAGCTGGTAGGAAGTGGCGCAGGATCGGGATAAGTGGCGTACTTTTTTTGGATCACTGAGCCAAAATAGTTTGTTAGATAAGTACAGACATATATTATCTCTCTAGCAATTAAGATACTTAATATTTTTTTGGGGTAACTTCGCACATTTGTTTTCTATCCAAGAAATAATTTAAGAGCAAAATCGTAACTAAATAGGATAACTAATAGGATTTTGAATCTCAACAGCAACAAATAATATCAAAAATAGCGCCGTAGAACTAAAATTATCACCGGTCACCTGTCACTTTGGCACTCTTCGGCGGAGGCCTATGTCCAGCAGTGGACGTCTTTCGGCTGATATGATAATGATAATGATGACCAAAAATGATCGTAAGTATATCGATCGGCATATACACAAGTGATGCCTCGACAATCATTTCAATGCACATCACAAAAAGAAATCGTTTATTTTCATACTCATCGCAACCTTCATAAGTACTCATAGGATTTCTAATCAGTATTAGAAAACACGAAGGGCAATGAGATGCGCAGCATTCGTTCGCGCAGATCTAGAGCTCAGTTTTTGCGCAAGATCATTTGCTACGACGCTGATGGAACTGTTGATGGATGGCGGTAATGACGGCACCCGGGAGTAATTGAAATAATAAGTGGTTTATTGTTCAACAAGTTCCTAGGTGCTGATGTTTTTTTTTAATGATGAGTTATAGTGGTACTCAACTGGGGTGGTAAAATAAAGCATGTCTCAGATCGCAGGTATTTAACGTCCAGGGAAAGAGCAATAAATATGCGATCTGATGCTTTCTTTACTACCGCCCATGGTGAGTAAGTATACAATTTAATGTCTCCTCCTGGCTGTGCGACGTAAGATATATTAACGAATATACGTAATGTAGGATGTAGGCGTAGTTGTCTTAATTTAAGTCGAAAGGATCAAATTTTTATACTTCATTATTTTTCACCTTACCAGCTCGGAAAGCTTGCTTTATCGCTCAAAATCTACGCCCGAAAGACCATTATATCCGCTAGCGTGGAAAGTGTTTTTAAATTTCGAACGTGACGCTCTAACGCGAGATCAAACTTTTTCTATAGGAGTGAGAGGTCATTATCCTGCGTTCAGAAAGGTATGGTGTTATGCTAATGATTCAATATTATTATTTTGATAAAATAAAATAAATTATTCATTATTTTCTTAATTACACATTAAATATTAATAATTAGACTGACTTATAAAGATACAATACAAATAATTTTAAAATGTAGTTTTCTTTTTCAAAATTTTTCTCTTCTTGCAAATTTGGAACGCATTGTTTAAAAAGTTAATTTAAGATAAAACTCATATACATTTAATTTTGTAACAGTAAAATCTAAATAATGGAAGTTATTTTTAGATTTTTAGTGCAGAAGATATACATATATTATACATATTTTTATGCCTGCTAAGTAAGCGGAAAAAGTAAAATATGCGTATTTGAGTCTTAGTTTACCCGTGAGTACCCAGCAATACTTTGACTTTTTAACGTAAGCGTGGAGGCTATTTATAGATGCAAAATTATTTATGTTACATTTAATAATTATAAAATGTTTGATATTGTTGAGATTTAAACGAACCTTTATTGAAAATTAGTGTTTACAATTTTCCTCGCGGTGGTGAGGTGAAAAAGTTGTGTGTTTTGCTCGGCAGCGGCTTGCCTTGAAAGCCTCGCTCTGCTCAGGATTGTATATTTGAACCATTCGCTTCGGTAATGGTTCAGTCTTACGATCCTTCGATAACTCGGCTTTCAAGCACTTGCACCAAACAACAACTTTGCAGCCTTGCATAACAAATAACTATTATAGTGCTTGGGCATTTTTGCACGTATAATTATTCGAATTATGTTTTGTAATTATAAATATCCTCACAAACCACAAGATTAATTGCTTTGTTCGGTTAGAATTAATTCCATTTAATTCCACAAGGTGGACTGATGACCTGGTAAGGGTCGCTGGAGTCCGCTGGATGCGGGTGGCGCAGGACCGGTCATTGTGGCACTCTTTGAGGGAGGCCTATGTTCAGCAGTGGACGTCTTTGGGCTGATATGATGATGATGATGATGATGAATTAGAAAATTAAAAGTCGCACAAACAATTTTATCACACATTAATATTAACTAATTAGGGAATACAATATCGCGAGAAACAGACCGAGCCGAGAATATTATTATTATTTTAGAATATTAGGTATTTACCTACTTAACCATCAGTAGGTTTGAATTTGTCAGTCGGATGAAATTTTTGTCATGCTGTTTTTTTATATGGAAAGCTCAATCTCGCAATCTCGCGAGATCTTTTTATTTATTTATTTATTGATCTTCTAAGAAAATTGTAGGTGCGCCCTGTAGCCCGGGCATTAGAATACGGCTACGGTATCCCCTACCTGTCGTACAAGGCGACTAAAAGGGGTCTTCGGGGTGGTACACGGTTGCAGTTGGGGGCTGCAATCGGAAAAAAAAGGTAGATACCACTGGGGCATGACGATAGGGCGGCACTGGTGCGTTCCGTAGGAGATCCCAGAGCCGTCCGAAATACGTCGAGGAGGACCATCGGAGGGTTTTTTTAGTCGGTGCGAGTCCGACATAACTTTCGCGCTATCCCCGTGGCGTGGAGGTATCCATAACGGATTTTCCTCCCATAAAAATAAAAAAAAAGTTCGAGACTCAGTCTCTCATCTCGCGAGATTGAGATTGCATCCCCTATAGGTACCTAATGATTTATTTTATTAGGTAGACAGACACAGGTTCACTTACACCTAGTTTAGGGGTTGGATGTTTGTATCAAGTTATGCTGACCTATTTGTATAATAGTCTAAGCCTCATTTATGCAACGAATAAATATGAATATGAATATGTAAAGCACTACCTTATGTACCCATTACCGTCCACTCAGTTAGCTGACCATCCGTGCACTTTACGTGCGTTATTGGAATACGGTTCAAATTAAATACAGGATGGTCAGTTAACTGTGTTGGCGTCTGTACAATAAAGTTCTTTTTTGTAATGTTTTTTTCACCGTCGATTAAATTGTATCTAGTTTCATCATCCACTAAAATTAGAACTGTCAAGTATACAAATTATAAAGAGATAATCACTATGCAATATAAGTTTGTAGGTTTGTAAGATTATCTTCGGAACTACTGATCCAATTTTAAATATTCTTTCACATGAATATATATATATATATATTTTATCGATTTTCTACATAGACATAGACATAGGCTATATTTTATCCCGCAATCCGTCTGGGTTCTCTGTAATACGCACGCGGCGCCACACGGCCAGCTAGTAATACCTACTTAGTCAATAATTTGAGACATACGTCAAATAAATAGTACTCCAACTGTTATTGAATAATAACTATTCTTGGTATTTATTTGACGTAATGGCGTGATTTACGTTTACGTTTAGTTGTCGCAAGACACCTAATAAGACTAATAGGTAATAGGTCATTCATATAAATTAATAGGTGGCTTCGTGTTATTACTAAACTACTTGTATTATCCGTGACGTCATCGTTTCTGAATTACAAAACACTTTGTATTACCCGTGACGTCATCGTTTCCGGAGTTACTATAGCCTCTTGAAATTTACAAAACACGTGTACTAATAATTACTGAATACAATAACTAAAGTCGATTTCTTATTACTACAAAAAGTTTGTTGTCGCGGGATTTAGAAAAATTTTAGTGAGCATTACTATTTTTTTGTTGGATTAAATGAACTTTTTTTTCCGTGTATGTCGCATTTAACCCCTAAAGCAATAAAGATATTACAACTTGCAATAAATGTCAGATTACCATTTAATTACTTATAATAGGCATTAAAAGATGGAAAAGGATTCATAGAATTGGAAATCTTATAAAACCAGGCTTTTAGAATGATTATATTATAAAAATAAACGTTTTTTTCGGCGGGCAAATTTAACAATACGTTCGATAGTTTAACGATATTAATAACATGACATGTATATGTTGTGTACATATTTTTAAACAATTTTAAATAATACGTCAACTTACATTTTATCACTCTGCAACCCTACTGTTTTATCAGAGGAACGTGAACGCTATTTTAAAACTATGAGAAACATTCAAAGTTATTATTCACGCCACTGTCTATGAAAGTGTTGGAGGAAATTGCTGGTTCGTTTTTTTCGACTAAATTATCTTGCGTACAAATGTTTACTGAAGCGCCAACTTACTTAGTTACCTCAGTAATTACTAGATTATACACCTTATTACAATTATATCCGGAAAGCCATAGCCAATTTTGCGCTGTCTTTTTAAACAAGTGATCCATTGACGAAACATCAATCCAACGGACTTTTGTTGGTTCGTTGGCTCATTAACTCGCTGTATTTCAAGTATTTATGCATTCTGTAAATTTGACACAGATGCTCCACTGGTGGGTTTGATTGCCAATGGATCGTCTTCTTTTGGGCAATGAAGACACCAGATCAAATGTAAATAAAATATTAAAAAATGTATTTGGGTCCGTGAAAGCCGATAATTGATGAACGTCATTGGATCATAGTCATTGTCACCAGATAAACTTAGTATGTACTTAAACCTTCTTTTCAGTTTTGCTGGACAACTATTTAATTGCCTTGAAAATAAATTTGAATGAACTAAATAATTATGAGGGTGAATATTACTGGCATACTTGGCAGTTAGGTTTCAAATATATGAAAACACTAGCTTCTGCCCGCGACTTCGTAGGGGATGATACCCGGGATAAAAAGTATTCTATATGTTAATCCAGGCTATACACATATATGTATACCAAAATTGATCTTAATCCGTTCAGCCGTTTTTGCGTGATTGAGTAACAAACATCCAAACATCTAAACATTTAAACTTTCGCATTTATAATATTAGTAGGATAGCTTTGTTCAACTCTAGTGGATATTTTACCAGACGGGTTCGAACAATAAGTACCTATGTCATGTTTACCCTAGTGACTTGCACTTGTATTGACATATCGAACAGATAATATGTGAAGACACGACATGGTAGGTATCGAATGTCGGCTATCGTCTGATTTCGCTGTCTTTGGGTTCGTTTGGTAACTAATTCACTACGTTGGCGGAACGTGGGTAATGTGATTGGGCCATGTGAAATATGGACAAATAATAGGCTTGAGTTACGTGTAAATAGATGTAATTAGATAATAGAAGGCGATATAAGAAATAAATTATATCTAGTGAAAGTCATTCACATGGACACTTTGGTATAAACATCAGCCTACGCGATGCGTGCCATTTATCATAGGATCATCTTTAACATATAACGTAATTACCAGTTGTTAAGAATATAAATTTCACAATTGTCTGTAAAGTCGGTTTACGGACGATAATTTTACGTGATAACGTCATAACAAAACAGTCGATCTATTCTAATCTTGTTTCCCCATACAAACTTTGGACCCCCATTTCACCCCCTTAGTGGGTGAGTTTTGAAAAATCCTTTCTTATTGCACCCCTAAACCTTATAAGGAACCTATGTGCCAAATTTGGAATCTCTAGAACCAGCGGTTTGGGCTGTGCGTTGGTATGCCAGTCAAGAACGGGACAATGAGTCACACTTTTTCGTGCGTGCAGTCAGCGTTCATCGATTTATAAGACGTTATCTTATCACATCAAAACCGGCCAAGTGCGGGTTCCGACCACGCACAAATGAAGGGTTCCGTACCTTCTACTAGTTAACCCACATTAAACATCCTACACTACTACTAGCCTATAATGTAAGATACTTACGGATATAGGAAATACATAGCTCGTTCGTTTCGTTAAGTTCCATTTTTACCATTTTGTTCCATTTTTACCATTTTGGCTATGGAACCCTAAAGTCAATAAATTAATATCTACATTACAAGTTAAAATGTTTGTCTGTGATTTTCTAAGCGAGGTAATCCCATTCATCATTGAATTATTAATTTCTAATATGAATTACGCGGCTTACATTGTGACTCGCCTGCACCTAATATTATTTTATGATAAGAAGAATCCAATAGAAATACTAAGTTTATATAAAAATACTGACTTCTATAATGAACTTACACGTAACTTGACACGTTATTCTAGCTTCTCGATTATACAACCATATATGTATGTATCTAATAAATCGCGAGGAAGTCAAAACACAGATTATATAATAGTTCTAGTCAAAACCCAGAAGAGAAGTGACCAACAGATTACAAAAAAAAAAAGAATTAGTACCTAACTTAGCTTCTTCAACCAACCGTGAAATGGAGAATATACTCGTATTTTAGTAATTTAACGATAAGAAATAAGAAAGTGGCAAACTCATTAGCAATATTGAAGACATCATCTACTACTTACTTACCTACCAACTGTTACTAAGCCATACGTATACTGATTCTCTACCCATCGTCGGCCACTGTAACGTACTCGTATATTAAAACCACTAAATATTACCACACATACATCAACGTCGTCAAGTCAAAATATAATTAAATCCTACCGAGTTAAGCAATTAAACAACTAACCAGACTTTGACAAAATAGTTTCTAGTTAATATATAAAATGAACAAAGGTAAATAATGAAGTCACTAATAGAAAACATTAATATTTCTAGCGGCATTTTCGATCGAAACCTTGTCGTATATTAGGTGTTATTTATGACTACATTTAAGAGGAGATTTGTAGAGTTTAACGACGTTGTATTGTTGGGGAAATGCCTCCGTCTTGATTTTTTATAACAATTATTAATATTCAAGCGAACAAAGGTTCTCGGAACTATGTAAACGTTAACTGACCAAGTTTTGTATAACAGCAATGGGTCATATACTCTTTCAGGTTCTTATGTGCCCTTAAGTGGCTGGTGGTTATGGATTAAGATTATTCCTTGTTTGCCCCCGTTGGCAGTTGCTTTCCGGGCTCATTTAGGATACAACCGGAAAAACGCTAGGAGGATGCTGATCGATATTGTTGATGAGTCGCCCTAGTTCTTAACATTAATGGCAAGATCATTTAGTTTTTCGCAACGGTTTATTTATTTAAGCCTCTTTATTATTCCCTATTATTATTGCTTGTTTTTATAATTCGAATTAAATTAGGGACCGCTGACGGGTATAGGCCTCCTTCGTGTCTTTCCATTTCTCTCTGTAGTTGGCATTGTTGATCCAGTTTGGTCCAGCTTGTCGTTAATTCTTGCTATATGGCCAGTCCATCTCCATTTTTGTTTGAGTATGAATTCCAGTGCGTCTGTGAGTTTTGTCTCTGATCTGATGATTTTGCTGTTAATTTGCAACGGTTACATCACTTCAACTGAAACATAATTAATGCATTTACATTTTTTTCAGCCTTTTGAATACCTAAAGTTGGCCACGTACACACCGTACGTGCCGGAGAAGTACACCTGCACAGGTCGACCTCTCCGGCAGACCGTAACGTACATGGCCAACTTAAAATGCCATCTGTATTTCAGTACCTGCTCTGTTTGTTGAAAAGGTTTAGGAGCTGTGTAAAACGCGCGACGTTTAACGGCCTAGAAGGCATGATTTTTTGGACAAAAATAGTCTAAAAGAAATTTAATTTAAACAAATCTTCGTCCTCGACGCCATTATATTTTTATGTCAATAGATCACGCTTTGACCGTGTTTCATTTCATTAATTTCGTGATCCGAAAGGTCCGGATTGTGCTGAGCGATATGGTGCTGCGGCGCGCGTTGCGCTTCTATGCAGATTGAAAACTATACAGCCGTAGGGCGGTCGTCTCGGACGCGTCGAACGTTGCCGCGGAAATCGCGCGGGAAATCGTAGTCTATGATTCTGAAAGTGTTTTTTATGGTGTTATGATTATGGATTGTTGCGATTAACAGTTTTACTGGAATTTTAGAACGGAATGAAATGTGATATTGTGGTAAGTTACCGGATAATTTAATTTTCAAAGTGAGAAAAGGTGGTAAAAAGTTTTTTCTGTGTTTTTTTAATTCCTAACTGTCCATTTATTTGTGGTTTGTGGAAAGTATGTAGATAATCCTAACATACTTTCCTGGTAGGTAAATCAATACAAATAAATAGTCAAAATACCGGTAAAACTGCACCCTTTACCCACTGTAAGCTTTCAAATATCTGAACCCAGGTAATAATAAGATTAAAGAGAACTTGCAAATTACTTTAACTAGGCAACAAACCATTGCAAATGGTGCAATTCATATAAACAGACAACTCGAATCACATATTAATTATAGCTGACCAAGTTTCTTTGCGGTTAATAATCATAAATAATCTTAGTTTGCATTTCAGTTACCTACTCAGATTTATTTATTTGTCGTTCGCAGCTAGCTTTGCAAGTTGGGCCCATGACTAACGTCTCTTTTAATTTTAGCATGTTTACAACCTTGCGGTTGTAAACATGCTAAATTATTTATTAAAGTTTATTTAGTTATTGTAGTTAACAGGAAAACTTAATTTCGTGCACGATACATAGACAACGATGTAGGGCCGGTATTCTATCCGCGATATTTGACAGAAGGGTACATCTCCCGACTTTCATGTCTCTGTCATTCTACATTTTGAAGACAAATATGTAAGTGGAGACATACGCCCTAGGTATATAAAAAAAGCTCGTAATTATGTTGATTACCAGTGCTTTTGCTTAATTTTAATTAACAAAAAAACTACCTGTATATATGTATTTTTAATGGTATCATATTAATTTCTGGGAATGCAGATTAAACTAGGTTCCTTTTACGTCTGTAATTATTCAGCATGGCTAATGGTACAGCCTATCAGTTTCCTATATTAATTTTAATACCTACTTAGTTGTGAATATGTCAATAATTTACTTGTGACGGAATAAGGCATTATTTGAAGAATAATTTTGTGCAGACAACTGGATTCGTTCGATTATTTTACTACCAACCAGCGCCAGATCTAGAATGTTTTCGAGGCGGGGCAAAAACTGAAAAATGCCGCCCCGTCTGCATATATATTATATGTTTGCCTTCACCCTCCGGCGCTGCTACCAACTAACAAGGAAAGGTAGCCAACTGTGCGGCTCCGATTTGATTTATTATTATATACCTATATTATAGAGTAGAGTAGTCTAAAATAACAGACACTTGTTTTTTTAGCTGCCCAAACTCAACCTGTTAGGAGAAATTTGTCCTTCAAAGTAATAATAATAAAAATAATAGACAAGTTTGTTATTTGTTATTTCATCTTATTTTTCATGTTCTCCAACATATAATGAAACCAGTAATTAAGTAGGTATCAATTTGCTTTAAAAAATCTGTCTACATAACTAATATAAAAATAAACCAAATCGGAGCCGGATAGTTGGGTAAGTAACTCTCTAACATAAACAATGAAATAAACTTGCAGGACGATTTGATTCCTTAAGTTTGATTATTAAAGCAACTCTCTTTTTTGTTTGATGTCTGATTAATCGAAAAAAAACAAAATATATATCTATTTACTTCTCTTTAGTCACGGGCGATATTCTAAGGATAATTAAAAGATAATCTGTGCCATCCTCACCTTACCGCCCAAAGTGTGTATTGTAATTAAAAAACCGGGTTCGTTATTGAGCAATTGCCACGCAGCAATTACTTCTTGAGAAAGAGGATTATACGTTTTTGCACTATAAACTCGATCGGCTCTGTAATTCTATTATGGCGTTCTTTATGCATAGTTCTCACCTCTCATCCATCTTCCGCGTGCCGCTTGTCAGCGCCACATTGTGACTTGGCTTTATTTTTATAGGTTTATTATAAAACATTAATAGGGACAGATGCTACAAGTATGTTATAATCTTTAGTAGCGGTAGTAATAACGATGCGGTAATGAGTCAATTGTGCTGTTTAATGAGCGATTTTCTACTAGTTTACTAGATTTATATCGCCGTGTGTTATCTCAATAAAAGTACCTGTATGTATTGTTTGTGATTATGTATTTCAGCATATTAGTAGGTAGCGGTTAGGTGTATAAATATTTTTGATGATATTTAACAACTAAACTCCAACAACTACTAAACCGATTCCGATTCCATACGCTTAGATGTATGGAAAATACCCCCGGTGAAACAGTAATTACCTACCTCACTCACGAGAAACAGGCCGATGGGTTTGAAAACATCGTTCTAGGTTTAACCAAAGGTAAATAACTGGCAACATTCCCACGTCTGGATGCGTAGGCTCTACAAGGTGACAGTCACGTGTGTCCCCGGGCTAAACGAATTCGTGTAGTTTCACAGTATTTCTGCTCACATGAAGATGAAGACTGGATAAACGTGGGACTATGTACACCTTAAAATAATTTTAAGTGTGTGCTTAGTTTATCTCTAATTATAAGATTTTACACAGAGTCAGGATGAGGATCCACCAGACCTGTGTGAGGTAGCGGAGCGGTGCGCAAAGAAAAATTCACCAATATAATGCAAGAGATGCGTGAGCGAGCCGGAGAATTTTTTTGGTGGATTTTTCCTCACACACTAATTCTTCCTTATTTTTGCACGTCTAGTGGATACTCAGACTAAAGTTAAATCATATTATCTATCATTCAATCCACGTCCGACTTCATACTGCTTTGTATATTGATAGAAAATAGTCAGGCGATTCTTAGTTGATTGAACAATCCAACAAATTCTTTACCCACTTTTTTATGAGAATCAAAACATGTTCTACGAACTTTAGAATATGTTTTATAATGCTTTTTTAATGCCAAATAGTTAAACCAAACCAAATAGATTACCTACGAAGTGCATTTGAGAAGAGAATTATACATATTATGAATTGTCATTGATTGATTGACCTACAGACAAAACTTTTGAAACTGAGTTATAGGGACTTTAGAAGCGACTCAATTCATGTGCCATTATTTGACGACATTTCATCAACAGTATAGATTTTACACAACGTAAGAAATTAAAGTGAATGCGTCATTAATTAGAAGATGCCAACAATGGAGCTATTCAGTTTTACCCACATTATGAATCGGAAGTAGACATGTCATTTAATTCTTACTATAAAACTTCTAACTGTAAAATTGAATCAATGGCACGCTTACCCATACTCATTTCGTTCCGGCACATTGAAAGCAATTTCAAAGAGACGTGACGCAATATCCAATTTACAGTAAGTTTTGCTCTACGACAACTTTTATCTGCACATATAACTATATAAAATGATACATGATCTGACGGAAATGACACTGTCAGTCAACATAATGTATTCCGTACCCAAACAGAATTGCGCAAAAAAAGAAGAATTATGTTTTACAATAATTTTATGCAAACAAAGTATCACGCAAAAGACATCAGAATATGTATTAGCTTACAAGGAATTAGTATCTTTATGAGCGCCATAAATTATATAAATTTCAAATGAAACGAAAAATTGAAAAATTTAATGCTCCGAGCCGGATTTGATCTGGCGACCACAGGCATACATGACCATAAATTTTGTGACATCTTCTTCTAATTAAAGCAAAACGACTTTGTCGCTGATGCAAATTTTGGCATAGTTTTCGGATCACTTTTTACCAATATTTCACTGGCTACATAATTGACATACTTTTACGGATATTTCCGTATTTTTGAGATCGAAATTTAAATGCTCCGCAGGTTAGTAATTATGCAAAGATGGAATCTAACCGGACGGGCGCCATATTGGTTCGATATATCCGCAGATCGTTACGGGCGCTGTAATTCATGCTTGTGTGAGTTTAAAATAACGCTTAAAAACGATTTCCTTTAACAATTATAGATTTTAACGCCTTTGAGATTGCTGTTAGATTGGACCCACCTTCTATTTTTAAATTAGGATAGAATATACCTTTAAGCCGTCAATTTACCAGCCATGAATATAGTTTTATCGATATGGTGGACTAACTTGAAATTGGTGAGTGAACTTTTATTTTTAACTTCTGGCATTTTGTAACTGTTTTTGGTTCATTTCAACAGCACAGCGTCATTATTTTGTCTAATGCATTTTTATTAGTCATAACTGTTGCATAAAGATGTAATCAGTGTGCACAGTTTTAGGTACCAACTTGTCAGACAAGTCGAGTAACGCTCCACAAACTAGTAGCTCCTCCTACTATCTCGTAACTATGACATACCTACACGAGGTTTCCTAAGTCTGGAAAAACAAGTGGTCCACTAAATGTAGGTATAGAGTCGACCTGCTTAGCCACGTAGATTCCACGAAACATTAAGTAGGTATGGCAATATTTTAAGTGGTTACACTTACAAGTATCCCTTTCACATTCTACATTAGTTGCATGTTATTTAGCATAGGTCATCCTAATAAGCAGCATTCTCGTGCCATGTTTCTAGTAAATTCAAATTAGGTACGTACAGTCGAGTTCTCCAATATCTATGCAGACAACCTTTCAAAGATATCTACACATGTGTCTTATGTCAGTAATAATAAAGCCTGTGTACAGATATTTTTGAAAGGTTGTCTGTATAGATATTGGAGAACTCGACTGTACCTTCATAAAAAGTAGGTAAATTTCTGCACATTGAAATTGAAAATTGATTTGGCCTACTCCGTGAGTAAACGTTTTTACGCATTAGATTAGTATTAAGTGTTTGTACTTACTTTTGAACAGTAAAATCAAAAGGTTTAGCTACGAACATATTTTCTTTATAGGAATCTAATGGTCGGTCGAGCCACTGACACTGATAATTTTACTCGTTTTAGAGTCGGTATCGAGTGTTTATATCTCAAAATTGACCATCAAGCGCCGCATAATAAAATTTCTGCATGTTTAAGATATTGTTACTAAAGCTGGGTAGGTAATAAATCTATTATTGGGTTATTTTAGTAAAGATACAGGAAGGGAGCCTGCAAAGAGGGTCAAACCATAAGACTTGTACCTACCTATAATTCAGATTCCGTTTTAATATTTAATTGTTTTGGCTAAAGCCAAAAAGCAATCATCCACCTCATCATCATCACTTAAGAGCTCATCTCTTGTCGTCTCCTTCGTCCTTTGCCAGCCTTATGACTTCCTCATACGACTCCACATCATATAAATTATAATTGCGAAAATAACTCTTTATGTCTGTCGGTAGTGTCGGTACCTTTTCACCCTTTAACCTCTGAACCGATTGAGATGAAATTTGGTACATAGATAACTAGTTTGAATCCCGAGGAAGTCATCCCCTAAGGAAGTGAAAATGTGGGCGGAACGGAAGTTTGTATAGAGGTACGATATAAACGAGTTCCACACGGACGAAGTTGCGGGCAAAAGCTAGTTCTTATATTAAACAGACAATTTTTATTATTTTTTACTTTTTGTGTTTAATTATGTATTCTACTAGAGAACATCTCAACTAGATTTTTTGTAACGCCAGTTAGAGCCAATTGGCCCTAACGCGTCCAGGCTGGTCCGGACGGCAGCGGCAGCTACAAGTATGAAATGCCACATTATTTAAAAAATGGCCAGAGAGCTAAGGTCCTTTTTTTTTGACGGGGTGAATATGCTTTACGCATACCCCCGACCCAAAGAGAGCTAAGGTCCTGTCCAGCTAGCGCCAGCAGCTAGCTACGATAGGTTTTATCGTCACGTTTTACGGCGAAAATGTACATAATTGCCACGTAAAACATAATGATAAAACGTATCATGCTACTAGGCTTGGCGGTGTTTGGTATTACAATGATATATGTAATCTAACCGTGTAAGACAATAAAATCCATAGTTTCGATACCATCGAATCTGATGTTACACTCAATGAATATCAATTAATGTATACTCCATTTCATTTACGAAGGCCTGATGCCACTTGAAACTTAACAATGAATGAAGAATGTTTGTTTGTTGTTGTCTAATTGTTTTATTGCCTAAGGTCTTCAAATTGGCACGTGTTGGTGCAAGCTGCATACAAAAAAAAACACCATGCCGCAAAAGGGTCATGCCAGGTATCCTTTGTTATTCTTTAATCCTATTGTTATCGCTAATGACCGTCTCAAGTGGCATCGGGCCTTCGTAAATGAAATGGAGTATACTTAACAACGGTATTTGTTAGACACACCCTTTACAGTTTATTAATGGGCTTTACTGTTTAAGTTAAAGTCGTAGACAAATTTAAAGGAACACAAAAAAAAAACTGCTGCTTTAAATTATATTACATACTGTTCATTCATATAAATTAGAAATATAAAAAATGAAGAGTTTGAATGGACTGCATGAAGCCTGAATTACTGCCAGCTTGTGGTGGTGGTCAATAGTAAACTTGAAAGTTATGTCATTGTCAATACTATTGATGGCCACCGCAGGCCGCGCCAGTATATTAGAGGCCTTATCGATCTTTATTTTTTCTATGTTTATGGCCAGTAGGTATGTAATATTATAACTAATACTTAGAGGTTAACGTATTATTTGATAACTAAATCGATACTGAATTTGAAATGGCGGCATAATGAGACCAACATAAGTAATTATTAATGTACTAATTACGTACCTACCTATACACACGAATTCAACTGCACTAAAATAACAATGTTTTACGTAATGGCCCGATTACCTACACTTGAGCGCATCCAAACTCCAAACCAAACACGGAAGTTCGTTAAAGGGTAATTCAGAATTGGTGCACTTTCTTTTGGAATTTACTCTGTTGCAATCTGCCTTTCCAATTACAAAATCACTTGAATTTTTCGGTTTTACGAGAAGATTCTTGCGTGTCCTTATGCTTATAGAATTGTCAATGTAACTGTCTCGCCAGTCAAAACTGTGGGAAAAAGTTGATGATATTTATCGGGTTTATTGGAGGTCATTGCTATACAATACAGGATGTAACAAAAATGGGATGTGAGCCCATTAAGGCCAGACCCAGTAGCGTATTGCAATATTTGCAATTCCAAAAACGCATTTTTAAATGGTGTTTTATTTTTATTTTATTATTAAACCCTCCCACCCTTCACCCTCGCGGGGGAAAGTTGTCATACACAACCAATGTCAACAAAAATAAAGAATGTAATGTATCTGTGTGTCTTTTGTGTAGTGAATAAATGTCTTCTTTTCTTTTCTTTTCTTTTTTCTTTTCTTAATTTTTTTTTATTAAAATAAAAAATAATACATATTTGGAATTGCAATACGTTACCAAATCTGGCCTTAATGGGTTCACACCCCATTTTTGTTACACGCTTATGTAAGAAATATTTGGGAGATGTGCTTAACGAAATTCTTTCACGCACATTAAAAGCAACTTAACGGAAATGCCACTTATCTACCCAAAAGGTCAAATGACTATTTTACTACAGCCTAGTCCGCGCTAATATACGGTTAGGTATATTAGTTGTGACTTTGATTCTTAAACCTGTCAATTTATAGCATTTTGATATGCCTATTTAACGACCCATTACTTTACTAGTCATATACAGCGCCGTAGTTAGAACTATTATATAATCTGTGGCCGTAGCTCGCTCGCACAAGTTCTGATCCCTGACCTTATCTGGCGCGCCAATAGATAGGTATACCTAAGTCACCATAAAACCAAAATGCAAATCGTAAAAATATCACACATTTGGCCTGATGGACCTCAAGTTTTTAGGTACCCATCGGCTTTCTGTAGACACTTTCGTTAATATATATTCATTACAAGTTTACTTCTGAATACCAACGTTTCAATTGGCCCTATAATGTCTTAGAACGATTTTTTACCATAACTGTGTCATATAAGAAAGTTTCGATTTAGATGTCAAATATATTAATATATGGTCATTTCCATATTTTTCTCGTAGAGTGCTTATTTATACATTATTCGGTGAATCCATAAAATTACGGGGATTCGGGCTCCTCTATACCTAACCTAACTACTGATGAATATTTATTAGCTTCAGTTTTTTTTTAGGTATGCATATAATGCCATACTTTGTTGCGTATCTTTAAATGCATACATTTTTTGGTCACCTTTCTACATTTATTGTACGAATTATTTTTTCGCTTAAATATTTTTTTCTAATTCAGGGGTCAGCTACCGCCAAACTTCGTGACTGTTGAATAATGCATATATATTAAATATTTACTTATAGTTTCTTCATATTATTGTTTGAAAGACGATTATTATTATGATAACACAAAGTATTTTCAAAATGTTCATACCTTATAGGCAATATGATGGGTATCAGGATTGAAACACTGCGAGATTAATCAGTTTCCCAGTCCCAGACTCACGACTCGTCGTCAATTTATTGTTAGGTATGCTATGCATATACCAACGCATAATTAGGGTTCCGGACCAAAAAGGTAAAAACGGAACCCTAACTCCGTCCGTCTACGGAACTACTAATGCTATCAATTTGAAATTTGGAATAGTTGTAAACAAAGCTAATCCACGTGTATGGAAAATGTTTTTTTGTTTTTAATTTCAATAAAAATGGACGGATAAGAGGGGGGCAAAAATTCAAAGTCTAGTTAGTAGGCCAAGTGGGGTATCATATGAAAGGGCTTAAATTGCACATTCTAAAACGGCTTTTCTTTATTTTTCTACAATGATAAATTTTTGATTTATAAATAAAAAAGTTGAAAAAAATTCAATTCCTCCCCTTATCTCCGAAGTTAACCAAGCGAAAAATTTGAAAATAATATGTATGATTAATAGTAACGCAAATATTACCGGAGAATTTTAAGTATAAAACTATTTTTTTTTATTCTTCAAAACTCATTTGTTAATTTTGTTTGTAATTTAATACTTCTGAATTATCGCTGAAAAACCAACATACATACCGAGTTCCATGGTCGCGCAAGTTAGTAACAAAATGCACCGCCGATAAATGGCGCTGTAGGTACTCATAACTTAACTACACTATGCGTTGTTAAGATTTTTCTAAAAATAATGGGCGGGACAAGACGGGTATGTTGTATGAAATTTTGTACGGAACCCTCGGTGCGCAAGTCAGACTCGCACTTGACCGGTTTTTATTTTACCTTGGTTAAGATAATTCATGCGTACACCAGTTTCTATCAGCAACACTTAATAAAACATTTATAAAATAGATAATCGGTAAACTTTAATATACAACAGTGATACTTTAAACCTGTAATGCACAAATTAACGTATTTTAAATCATCTATGTCGTTCAGTGATAAGGACCGTATCATTAGTCGGGTTCTTTGAAATAAAAGTGAAAACAGAGAGACGAGGCTGTAATATATTAGTGCGAAGCAATTTATTGATACTCGGTTCAACGCTGTTTCAAAATAGTGGTAATTAATTACCACTAGCAATTGATAAATAGCTTAATAAATACTGATGATGCGAGAGCTTTGGACTGGACCGAGCAGCGAATACACACTCGTGTGTATTACTGGTTCTTAATTGGTGAAAGAAATTTCTAAGGTCGCCATCTAATACCACTATAATTACTGGCCGTTCGATATGCATGTGAGATATTTCGATTAAAAGTGAAAATAGATTGTGTAAATTACTACCGATTTTTAATAATAAAACGAGGTATGCCATATAATAAATTAAGCTTTCCTAATCTGACGTAAACCGGTATTTTGGCATCGTTGGGATGCTATAGGATTTAACGGAACGCAGCTGGTGCTGCGGCATTCCTTGTACAGTCAGCATCATAAACATATATACACTTTTCAACCTTATGTCTAGGTAATAAGGTCATAGAATGTATACATGTTTATGATGCTGACTGTACAGTCGTAAAATAGCAGATCAGGTGATAATTTTAGTATTAGGTTACTGCGTTACCCAAAAATCAAATACAGCCAACAGTAAACATTGTAGTATTATTTTATGTAAATTATATTACAAGTTTTACAACTCAATCCTTGGGCGACCGAGCTCAGCTCGGTTGAAAATACGGAGAAAACGAATTTTCCCAGACATGAGACCTAGCTATATCGATTTGTCGCCCCCGTAAACCCCTATATTCCAAATTTCACCGAAATCGTTAGAGCCGTTTCCGAGAACGTGATTGCAAATATATATACAAATATTGGTCGTTTAATAGTATAGGATTACAATACAACTCATAATGATCTCGTCCCTTGAGAAATAGTAGGTACCGCGTGTTTCTTTTTTAACTCGTCGTCAGTAGCGATACTCGTATACCTAGTAATATCTGTAATCTCCATACGAACATGTGTATAATGGTATAGCTAGGAGTAATACATATAGTGAAATTCAGTGAAGAACAAAAAATAGCTTCGAATTCGAACTAAGGCTCTTATTTAAAAAAATACTAATGAACTTTGAGCTCGTGAGATTGTTCTACCGAATATGGGTAAACGGCCTCTGACCACAATTAAAATAAAGCTTAAACATAAATTCGTTTAATGACCTTCTGACCAAAGAAGCGAAGTCTCTCTACTGGTAAGAAACGGTATGTTTAGTCGGGAGTTGTTAGCAAATACATTATTTGTGCCCCAGCAGTGAACATTATCAAGCTTTGTTAATTTCGGAATAGGTAATGAAATTAGAGTACTCAAATGTTTACGGTTTCCGTGGGAAAATATTTATTCATATTATCAGTGTTATTGTCAGTAGTAGTGTAGTTGTCTATAAGGTTTATTTCCAGTGATTACCCAAGTTGTTACTTCTGACGACGGCTAAGATTTTTGCCTTTGTTCCTTCTTAATGTTAGGTACCTACTTCGTGGAAGGTAAATTATTAGGAACTCAAAATGTGTAATCTCGTTAACGATAATGGTAGTTCTACTAGTTCTCCACTCCGTATATTCTTACAATGTGTATTTTTTATTTCCTATACTTAGCTACATATCGCTTCGCTTCTGTTTTTTATTGTTTTGAACTTCGTAACCTCTTAATGACTATTACTTGCTTCCAATCAATTATTTTGGATTTAAACTTTGCATGCGCCTGTCATAGGTTGAAAGGTGATACGAAAGTTTAATGAGCTGTTATATCTATAGAGATTTAGAGATTCGTTATATCTAAATTGAAGACGATTAAGTCGTGGGTAATAAATCATTGCTTATTCAAATATTTAAGCTCCAGAAACATTACATACCTACTTAACTTTCCTGCATTTTAAGGCATTTCAGTTTCGAAAATACCGTGATCAATTTATTGGTGCTATCACAATATATGTACCTAAGTACCTACAGTAAACTAATTTATCATCATAATTTTATATTTCAAAACAGGTATCACCAAACTCGGCATTGTCATTTTTGAGGCAACCGTAATCGTTGTCGGACAAAACAGAAAAAAAGACATCATACCTGCTCACAAATCACACTTGTCATCATTGAATTAATTTATTGTTTGTTGACTAATGCGATGCTGTCAAAATCTGTACTAAACAATAAAAACAAACAATGCAGTAGCTCGACCCGCGACCCACGTCGTAAATATCTGTTCAAACTGAGATTCACCACGCGTCTCGCCTCACATCAGCTTTCTATCTTATTTATCTTGAACCCGATTAGTAACAACTCCTCGTAATCGGAGCTCAGACTTAAACTGGTTCACCTGAGGCTTAATGGCGGTCTTTCCGAATGTCCAACAAATCGACGAGATAAGTGTTAATGTATGCGCAGCTATTCTCTCTGTCATCTTTTGTTGTCGGCTCGTATTTCTAAAACAAGCAGTCGAAAGAATTAAACTACTAAATTGTATTAAAACTGAATTTATGAGATCCCATTACAAATTTGAATGGGACATTGCATCGGAATATAATCTTTTTATTATGAGAGCGTGGGTTTACTTGTTTTAAATGCCTCTTTTAATATAGAGGAGATTTTCAATTCAACTGTATTTTTGCCCGACTACGGCAAAGCCGAAAGGAAGAGATTTGTTTTCAACCGACTTCAAAAAAGGAGACCGACCTCAATTATATAAGCCACGCATGTAGTAATTTTGGTATTTTCTATTATAACTAGTGTATTTAGGTACACCCGGAAATCATAAATTTGGTGAAGTGGAACTGATGATGAAGACCGCAGATGACTTATAGATTCTGATACTATTCCGTTGAAATAGCGACTAATGAAGTGCTAAATGTCAAGTGTGCCAAATCGAACTCCTAAATATTATCGGCCCACATACATTGATATGGTTTTCCTCTATAATAATCAACGTATTTATTCTCGGAAAGCAGATCATGGGGTAAAATGGAGAGGAAATGTGGAAATTGACCATCAAAGAGAGACGTTGGTCACGCTGCTCTTCCGCTGCTCTTAGGATAGGCGATCGTGGACTAAACTGAGACGGTGGGCGCGCATTTCGGCTGTTTCACAACTCATAGTTTTTTTATAGTATGCTCTCATCTGTGAAAGTTGCTTTTTTCGCTGTTCGTAATTCTCTTTAGTAATAAAAACAAAATCAAATCAAACATTTATTCGTAACACAACACAACATACATTATTACAAGACAAAGACACAAAAAAAGTAAATCTGTGACGTGTCACGAAATGGGCCCAACTCAGCATGACCTTCCCTTTAATAGCCTGGGATGTTAGAGGTTCTGTTTTGAGATTGCTTCTCCGTAAGTACCTACTATTAATTTTCATTTAAACGTCGCTGCCTCATACGAGCAGCGCGTTTTGTAGGTTTACCCATTTTAACGCTTTTTTGTGAATAAATTATTGAAAAAAAAATTATTGAATACTAAAAAGTACTGAAAAAAAACACTAAAACGCAAAAATAATTGGGTATTTTTGTTTCTGCAACTTACTTACAATCAAACAATTTTTTTCTACTCAATGTATGAAATTTGCATTTACCACACAAGAAAGTAGGTAACCACTATAATGTACAATTAAATATTTTTACTTTTGGGGTCCGTGTCGGAGTACCACGACACGAACGAAGTAGACCATACTTGGGTCGTTCTTCTTTTTTACCGACAATGAACCGAGGTTTTTCTGTTTTTTTGGTTTTTGAACAATCAAAAATTGTGGTTTTGAAGTGCGATTTAAAAAAAAATGCATAGGTTTCTTCATTAGAACTAATTAAAGTTTCCTTTCTGGCCAATATAAATATTTATTTACGGTTGGTTTCTAAAAAAAAACATATGACAAAGTGGACTCTTTCAGTGGGGACAACATTTTGGTTTACCACTCTGTCACGGCATTCTACGAAAAAAAAACATTAAAAAAAATGCTAGTTAGAGAAAGTGAAATATTAAATATCACTAATTAATAAAATAATATGGACGTTCATTCGAACATTATAAAACCGTAAACATCATTACTCAAATGAGATGCCGTAATAAGACGAAGGACAGGCTATTGTCGGTCGAAAAGAAGAACGACCCACTTACACCTTTTTTTTGACGTTGTGAAAATGCTTATTTACGCATACCCCCGGCCCAGGGAAGGCTATTTGGGGGTTATGTGGGACAATAACCATGCTTACACCTACCTTGGCTGACACCGACTAATTAAATATTACTAGAAACTAAATACAACTAAATATTTACTACTATGTATTAATATGCAATTTAAATTGATGATATATCTAGATACCTACCTAACACCTTATGATAATACCTACAATAAAAAATATTTTAATTTGCAAGTTACAAAATCCTAGTTTTATTTGAAAAAAAAAAACTTTTCGTTGTCTGCAGTGTCTCGCTTAAATTATGCGTGGAATATTAATTTGACACACCTAAACCGTCTATAAAAACTAGAATACCGTATATTTTCTGTCTAACCTTTCAGATCTGTACAGATCTGGCATGCATAATTCATAAGCTAACCAATTTGTATAAGTTTTGGAAAGTAGCTTATGTGATAACTGATTTTTTCGTATGCATGAATATTTATTAATCTGTTACTATTTTGTTATTTACCTTTATGGTCTTTAGCATTTAAAAGTCATTTTATACATATTTAACCGAAAATAAATGAGGATACAAGTTTAAAGTTCGTATCGTATTACATGTTTAGCACTTAATTCAATACTACAAATAACCGTGGACTCTCCAAAATAATGGTAATTATAGATCTAATAAAAACTAAAGGATTTGTGGTCCACTATGACAGAAAACTTATATTTAAAAAATATAGCTAGTTAGGCTAAACTCTAACATTCATCCAGTAAAAGCCACAAGCCAATATTAATATATTTTTTATTAAAAGTGAATACAAGATTATAATTAACATTAACTAAGATAAATTAAAACTAAGTTAAATCTAAAAAAGGCCGGAGGCATTGTACCGAGGATGCTCGCGGCATTTCCTCGCTGAATTGCAATGCTGATGCGTTGCGCGAGAAAGCCGCCATCTCTTCGGTCACCAGTTACATCGACCAGATGTTTCGCGATTTCTGCAAATGGGTCGTTCTTCTTTTTTACCGACAATGATCCGAGGTTTTTCTGTTTTTTTGGTTTTTGAACTATCGAAAATTGTGGTTTTGAAGTGCGATTAAAAAAAAAATGCATAGGTTTCTTCATTAGAACTAATTAAAGTTTCCTTTCTGGCCAATATAAATATTTATTTACGGTTGGTTTCTAAAAAAAAACATGTGACAAAGTGGACTCTTTCAGTGGGGACAACATTTTTGGTTTACCACTCTGTCACGGCATTCTACGAAAAAAAAAACATTTAAAAAAATGCTAGTTAGAGAAAGTGAAATATTAAATATCACTAATTAATAAAATAATATGGACGTTTATTCGAACATTATAAAACCGTAAACATCATTACTCAAATGAGATGCCGTAATAAGACGAAGGACAGGCTATTGTCGGTCGAAAAGAAGAACGACCCATATAACTTATGCGCACTGGGACCCCACGGACCGAGGGTCTCGACGCCAAAGGGTACAAAGTCTCTGCCGAGTACTCTCTGCCGAGGCCTCTATATTTATTACATTTCAGATTTTAGGCGTTTTCCGCCGCTGCACCCGCTTTAGAAGTAGTCCGTTGGAGGTGAGACGGTGCCAGTGTACTTATCTACACATGTAGCGTCCCACACAATCATCCGTCCCAAGTTCCCAACCTCATATTAAATTATCTTTTCAATTTTAACGAATCAGCATCATTAAAACTGAACATACTTTTCGCCTTTTACAGATTGGACCGTTACGACACGAAAATGAAGACGGTTGAGCACGAAAAATCAAAATTGAATGCACAAGATGCGACTCCAAAAATCAGGTGCCACCTAGTGACAGGCAGAAAATGACTACGCGAGTATATCAGACTTTAGTGCAACTACTCGAATAGAGATGGCGCTGGTATTGCTTCTGGTTATGGCGGCTGGTGTTGTGGGCGCTTCCACTCCGAGCGGAGAGGTGGCGCTGGCGAACGTTACACGATTCGCCACCGGAGATCTTTTTGCTCTCGTCAGTAAGTCAGCGTTTCTTTTTTTTGCCACTAGTTTTTAAAATTGACCAAAACCAAAATATCACTAAATATAAATGTAAAGTTTATGAACGAAATTCGATAGAATATTTCATTTTTTTTGCAAGTAACCGCTTTTTAATAGGTTTTAATTTTAATAATGAAACATCGCAAAATATTGAGAGTATAAGTAGAATATTGGTTTTTACTGTGTTACTTTTTCTTTGATTAATATCATAAAGTAATGTTATCGTGTGAAAATATGGTATCCAATTAAAAATTATATTTGAAAATTTGGTACAGATTCTTTTTCTGTGTGTGTTTGACCAAAAATTACACTTATAGTTTTGTTACTACCTATGTAAAGTAAGCATATCTGAAAAAGTTTTTGTATATTATATTAAAATTGCGTAGTTATCCATGTGTTTTATTTTATTAGTAGCCGAATTATTAATTTTTATAGAATAGCAATGGAATAGGTAAAATGAAAAAACGATGGTGAAAATGTTGGGACAGTAACAAAGAAGACCATTGGTAAGGTAACAAAGGAAGAAATGGAAAGATATGTTTATAATGCACTTCAATATAAAGTCTCAAACAATTGTGTTAATCTAGAGGAGAAATTGATGAAATAAAAAAAAACGATTGATTGGCAGAAACAATGCAAAACATAGGTAGGTATTACGAATATAGGTTTAATGAAAACTCGAACACAAAGTAGTAACGCATAATGCCTATGAATGTTAACGATGAAAATTAGCCTTTATAATTTTCATCTTATTGTTACCTGGTTTTCCTTAGATATGTTACCTTACCACGAGATATGTAACACAACACGTGGTCAATGTTTTGAATTAAATATTCTAGGCTTATTTTTTGGAAAATGTTCAGACTTTATTTAAAAAAATATAATAATATTATCTATCCTAAAAAGCAACCAATTAAAGGTAAGAATTGATATCTGTTACTAAGTGTGCCCGACGCGAATATTATCAGTCCTAATAGTTTTTATAAATTTTAAGCTAAAAAAAGTAAAATGGGTAACAAAGTAGGAAATTACTTTATAGAACTTTTCCTGGGACAAGAGTTAAAAATTAATTTCGATCGTATATACTGGTGTTAGATCAACAAAGTAGATGAAAAATGAATCTCAATACTAATAAGCATAGATAATAATTGATAATTCATAATAAATAAAAAGTTCATATACCTAGGTTCATTGACCGTCATGATGTTGATGATATTTGAATGTAAAGTTATAGATTCTAAAATGGGACAGTCGTTTTTTCATACTTCGAAATAGTTGATGTTTTGTTTTTAAATAAATTTTAAATAATAGTCAAGCTTTTTATAAAGGTATTGTTAACATATTTTAGTGTGTAAATAAAACGATCAATGAGTAAAAAACACAAACTCCTTAACTTATATACCTACACGCAGTATTTCGTTTTTAAATTTTCGTGGGACACTGCAAAATGTGCTATTGGCAAAAAAAGAAACGCTCAAATATCCAAAATCATATTAGGCAATAAATAATTACGATTAAATCCACGGTTGAACTCTCGCATTAATAAATGTCACGACAGGCGACATGTTTCAAGCGACATTGCCACGAAAACACTCATCCCAAAGATAAACTCCCGTAGAGTTCAAAACATGTCGCCTGTCACATTTAATACGTGAGTTTAACCGTGGATTTAAGACATGTCTCACGAAAGTTTAAATTCAAATAAATTATTTATTACCGGTTTAAGAAAATATTGATTAATCGCGCTTCCATTTTAATGTGTGGAACTTTCACCGTGACCTAAATTACTAAAGCATAGCAAGCTAATGGTTATCAGTAGCATGGAAGCTATTATTTTTTTCTTACGTATTTATTTGAAGTTTTTGACATAGCTAGTTTTCCGTCAATACAGCCTTAGGAGGGCTATCCGAATAAATTGCAATCAGTTCAATATTTGCAATGTTTCGTTTCTATGATGAACGGGACAAATCCAACATTTATTCCAACTTAATTCAGCCGTTATGCCATCAAAGTCCTTCTTCGAGATAAAAATGATGTCACTACGTAAGTATTCAATTCATTATAAGGGCAGTCCGCATTAGGGAATGCAAACCGATTTTAACCGAAACCGAAGAAACCGCTTGATAACCGATTATTTCGACAAAATTTTATAACTGGTTTTCGGAATTCTGAATAACCAGTTACGGTTATTTTCGTTTATACTATAAATTAAATTAAATTAAGTCAGAAATGTCAAAATGTCAAAGTTTCTCACATAATATGTGTGATTTTGACAAATAATTACAGTTTCAGACAGTTCTATTTCGAAAATGCCGCGATTATTTATTGGTGCAATCACAAACGATAAACAGATTGAATACGTATTGAAATACTATTTTCATCCCATATTTTTCACGTTTTATCTATACATTGCTAAAAGTTTGAATGGGGTCGTTTTTACTTTCCAGTCAAGTTTATGGTTACCAATTTTCAAGTCTGTAGCTCGTACATTCAAGGAGTTCCCATACAAAGTTCAACCCCATTTTCTACCCCCTTTGAGCCCTAATCTTTAAGATTTTTATAGCTTAAAACCTATCCGGCGATTTTCTCGACAGATTAGTAAAGTTTGCATCAAAATCCGTTCAGCCGTTTTCACGTGATGCTCGGACAAATAAACAGACAAACAGATAAACAGATAAACAGATAAACAGACAAAAATTCTAAAAACTGTTGGAACGTGTTCTGTTATCAATTCTAAGTATCCCCAGCCAATTTTTTTTCGTTTATCTTCCATGTACAGACTTTCGACCCTCTTCAGCTTTATTATATGTATAGATGTATAGATATAGAAGATTTCCAGGCAAATTATCTATAAGTTTTTCAGTTTCTTTTTTTGTAGGTTTTTTTTTATTTTAGTTACTGTTGTTATCTACGTTAACGCCGATTAGAAATGTTTTTACAATAAAACTCTTAAAACACCAGTCACTTTCAACATTCCAGGCTCCGATTGCGGAATGACCCGTTGCATGGAAGAGTCTCACGGCACAGCGCTACCGATGGGAGGCGAGGGTTGCGTCTGCCAGTGTGGGCAGAACAGGCCCGCCTTCCGCGAGGACCAGCGGACATGTGTCGGCCACATAGACGGTAACTAATCTGACCCTAGTAGACCCAGTGTAGCATTACTCGTGATGAATGACCGTTTGCATGGAAGAGTCTCACGGCACAGCGCTACCGATGGGAGGCGAGGGTTGCGTCTGCCAGTGTGGGCAGAACAGGCCCGCCTTCCGCGAGGACCAGCGGACATGTGTCGGCCACATAGACGGTAACTAATCTGACCCTAGTAGACCCAGTGTAGCATTACTCGTGATGAATGACCGTTTGCATGGAAGAGTCTCACGGCGAAGCGGACGTTGGGAGGCGAGGGCTGCGTCAGCCAGTGGGCAGAGCTGTTATTCGATACGTGCTCATGCGCGTGTTCGGTACCTATCACAAAAATGATTGTGTTATGTCTGTGTTATAATTTATAATTTTAACAGCCTAACCCTTATTTGATACCTAATGTTATGGGCAACCTAGTTTAGTTTTGGTTTCAAATCATATTAAAGCAAAAAAAACCCTTGATGCACAAAAATGCTCAAAATAAAAATATACTTATATTTTTTATATGAATGATTAAGAGATAAGAGATAATTTATTTGTAAAACATGAGTCAATTTACATAATGGTCTAATGGTTACAATAATGTCCGTCATGTTTTGCCTTTCGGCGTACAAATACAAATTAACAATAATAATACAATAGAATAATAATTGAGCCTGCTTTACAAATGCACTAATAAGTCAAATAAAATAAAACAAATGCATAAAAAATTCTTAAAAACTATTATCATTTAAAAAGTCATTAATCTTATAGTAACATTTTTTCAATAATAATTCCATCATCCTTTTCTTAAACATGTCAATATTACAATTCCTAATTTCTAATGGTATCTTATTGTAGATTTTAGTCGTTAGATCAAATATACTTTTGTTTAGTAGGGCAGTATTGGTGATTTGGCTTATTATCCTATCATTATCACGTGGTCTGATTATTTTATTATATCTTAAGATTGTTTTCAGAATGCGTGATGGCAAGCTTCGGCCGCGGCGCGACGAAGCCGCAGATCCCTCTAGTGTTCCTACCGTTGAAGGGGCAAATCATGTACCCTTCCAAAGAAATTGTTTTTACAGGTAAATATACTTTAAATAAAATTGACTTAGATGATCAGATGTGATTTCATCGTCTGTCGAGCACGCGAGGTGTCAAATACACGAAACCACAGATGCACACTTCTCTCGTGGATATTCACCCTTACTGAACCTTACTATCGCGATTTAATGGTTACTAAGACAACAAAACAAAGAATATTTGCCGTTATATTACCACATTGTTAATTTACTAATCATTACTACGTATGTGTGGGTAGAGCTACAACAATGTCAGCTGCATTTTTATACTCGTCGACTTTAATGTTTGAATTAAGATTTCGTACACTAAACTAAAACCACATACTGTTTTTCCATGGAGCTCCCAACTCTACTATAATAAATATTATAATATAAGACAACGCTTAAGACAACTAAAATAAATTCGTCCAATCACGTGGCGCCTTTACTGAACTATATTGAATTTGACCAATAGGACGCCGCGTTGACTCCAATACAAAAGACATCACGACGTTGAGCCGACCTCTGACTTAGGTACACTTCGCTTCAGCAGGGCTTAGATTTTCATTAGATACCAAGTCTCTTTAATTATTTCTCTCGACTCGTATAAAAAGTATTGTATACAATAGTTACACAATTAGCTTTTAAATTCTCGTCCCTTACTTAGGCCACTCGGCGAGTCTCGTGGCCTAAACACGGTACTCGACTTTAGGACCCCTAATTGTGTAACGATTATATAAAATACTATTGTATTCATCCCTTTGGGACCTATATGAACACAGATATTCAAATAAACACGTGACGTCGGGGATTAAAACATGTGAAGTTGCCAAAACAACAGCACATAAACGCTAATAACACGTAGAAAAACATTAAACCAAAAATATTCCGGTACCGGGAATCGAACCCGAGCCTCCTGGGTGAGAGCCAGGTATCCTAGCCACTAGACCATACCGGAGTTGAGCATGCAGCTGAAATTTTCCCTCGCTTTCAGACGTGGACGACGCGGTCTGCGCAGTGACGAGTGCGCAGTACCTCTCCCCGTCTGGGTGGGTGACGCTGCGAGATCTCCTCGACAACGATGTGCCGTTCGGCCTTTATCGGGACGAGGGAAACACTTTCTTGCAGGTGAGACTTTGGAGTTATACATTCACAGGCAACGATCGTTTTCAAAGAGAATAATTTACTTTAAGAACAAAGTTTTAACCGCATTAATATCAGTGCCCAAATTGCTTCAAGTTTGCCTATAAAAATTTAAGAGTTCCCTAAAGATCTACAGGATCCCATCATCAGATCCTGACCTGATGACCATGGGACCACCTGGGAAGGATACCCTCCCAAACAAAAAAAGAATGTTCCAAAAAAATACAAAGCGGACAAAATACAGATTAAAGACACGTCCCGACACGGCTTTAGAAAAAGAGTAAATAAATAAATAAATAAATATCGTTGGACAATTCACACCAATTGATCTAGTCCCAAACTAGGCAAAGCCTGTACTATGGGTACTAGACAACGGATAAACATACTTATATGGATAAATACATACTTAAATAGATATTAAACATCCAAGACTCGAGAACAAACATTCAGAGAGTTGCGACAAATATTTATTTTATGCGTTATTTGTTATATACTATATTAATGCTGATGACTGTACCATGCATATCTGAGATCCTTACAACAACCGCTTTCATTTGATATGTCACACAATACAGTTTTCGAAACTTTTTTTTTTAATTTTCCAGTTTACCCCCCAAAAGTGGCCTTGTTCATCAGAATTCATTAATTTAGGTACTTTACGCGTACATCTTTGGGTCACCAATTTACATATGTTTACCAACTCAATCGGTGCAGTAGTTTCGGAGCAAATCGGCTGTGACAGACGGACAGACAGACGCACGAGTGATCCTATAGAGTTTCGTTTTTCAATTCAATTCAATTCAATTCGTTTTTTTTTTCCTTTTGAGGAACGGAACCCTAATAAAAGGCCAGTTTTAAGGTACCTAGTAGCCGCGTACGAAACAATTTCTCTGCTATACACTTCTCCGACGGATAACAGACTTGTCCGATGCAAAATTTATAATCGTATAAACATAGAGAATAATGAGTAACCCGTATAAATAAACAAAAAATTACGTCGTCGTTTTATTGTCACTGGTTTTCCTTAGAACCAGTTCCGAGCATTGACAAGGCCGAATAAATAATAAATGCCACTGCCAAATAAACGAGAACACTAATAAATGCTGATAAACGTTAATACCGCTTTTATGATCCAGATTATGGTTCATGTGATTACTATTGGTATGTGGACGTCTGAACGTACCTAATACGCAATGTTTTTATTTGTGAACAGTTACCCAATACGTTGTTAGATAGAAAAGAAATCAATATCTAAAACTTCGCGGCGATAGCGTCGAGTAACATCACCTAACTAATAATTTGCAAACACGAACGAAGAAGCCGTAACTACTTTAATCACTTTAATGCCCCTCGTCAATTTTCGTTTCTGACGACAAATATAAATACTTTTAGACGTAAGAATGGCTTATTAAGTGTTTACCACTCTAGTAATAATGCTATACTCTAGTATAGCATTATTCGGGTGCGAATCACACACGGAAGCCTCTGAAATGTGCTGGTGATGGCGGTTGAACAAGATTAGTTGGACTGATAAAAGAAAAGAAATCTAACGAAAAAGTGGTGGTGGACATTGTGAAAATAGATGAGCAAAGATATTTGGACACTTTTTACGACACGACATTAAAACCCTAGTGGAAGGAAAAGTAGAAGGGAGGCGAATATATGAAACAAATCAAGAAAAAAATAAACGTCGTATAGTGTCTGGCAGCTGAGGATCATTAAGAAAATAGAAGCGCTTGTAGGTTTATTCGTCATTATCAGCCTGTACAGTACGTTCTATTCCAGGCCTCCTCTTGTGTATAAAAGCGAATGGTCTTTAATTCCCAATGCTGGGTGACTTCTCGCATCATCGCAAAAGTAAAACTATAAACCCATACCATCACTGAAAATCATACAATAATACTTAGTTTATTCTCCAAACTTGATTTGAGAGAAGACATTCTTAGAGAAACGCAATTTGAATTTTAACATCACTAACAGTTTATAAAACTCAGCCAGGCTGTTTCCTTAGTTGTTTAAACCTGCAATTTACAAACTGGGATCATTCCTCAGTTACGCGAAATGTCTACTTGTCAATCCTGAAATACAAGTTGACTGAGAACGCGTCATCTTAAGTTACTATCGAGGTACCCTGTCATGCACCAATCTGATAAACATAAGGTACGGCTCCGTATCGCCTCGGTAGGTCTACATGTGAATTGTATGCAGTCACTCAAGTAATGTTATGATTATGATTATCGATACGTTCGATCCAAATTAACTGGGAGCAAGCTGGTTTCTGTCTTTCCAATCTTTTTCGATAATTATCGTAATAAAAGGGAAAAGTTATAGTCCTACTTCGGGGAATTAAGTAAGTAATGATTTTATTTACGACCCAGACACCAACCAGTCCAATCCATGAGAATCAAAACATTGAAATTTGACTTGTGTTTATGGTCAGTCAGATTAGACTATTAAAGTTGAGTCAAACGCTTTATAAGGCGCAAAGCAACGTAAATATTTCAACGTGTGAAGATGATATCTCTGGGGAAAATCTTGTTTCTTTTCTGGCGGTATCTTTAGCAACCATAGATCCCATCCATCGGACAGCAGTCAAGAGCGCCGGACGGGGTGAAATGCAGCTCGGTCCTGATGAACTTTCAGATAACCGCCGAGGCGTCAAGAAGCAATTTGTACAATCCCCCCAAATATACCGTATTTAGATGTCTACACGTTGATAACATATGTGACCGTATCAGGCCAGTCGAAAATCAACCGGTACCAAACGAATTTTCGCACTTTTTTGGATATACAAGCGTTATTAAACGACTGCGATGACATTAATATAACAAAGTTATTAATTGTAGGTGATTTTATGAGGATTAAGTACAGATTTCTCTGCAACACACATTTCTCAAGTAGCCAAGTCCCTATTTTATTTGACCGTGGATTTATTTTTATTTATTTACTTTGTAACGTCATTTGATAAAGACCCAGTTGTATTTTATTTTTATTTCGTATTTTACAAATTGTACCTATCCATTTAGGGCTAATACTGCTTTCCTTTTGCGTTTATTTTATTAACAATAGCTTTCCTTTCTCCGGTTTTACAAACCAGGTGCATATAATTGACATATTTATCTGATATGTGAGAATAAAGTGTGTTAAATGAATATATTACGGTACGGATAAAAGTGTGAAGTCTTTCAATGTCAAAATCCTTATGACATCGATATTTCCCCTGGCCTCTAAAAAGGTTTTTGCACTCTACCTGTAGGTATACGATAACGAACTGGTTCCTCTAATCTAATAGAATAAAAAAAAACGTAGATTATACACGATACTTTAAACCACTGGAATCCGGTGTTTTTGAATTACTTATTATTTTTTTGACATTGTGAGAATCAAACTATTTGATAAAATGTTTTTATATCTTATGCTCTGAAAGTGGATCGTTGTTGTTCTAAAAAGAGCGCAGAAAGTGATACGTTTCTGCTCTAGTGCAGAAAAGTAGCGTATTCCAATTAGTCCTCGCCTTATAAGCATTATGCGCAGGGGCGGCTTTACCTATAGTTTCAATTTTAGTGACTTTCGGGACGATTATCTCCGACTCTATTCACTTAATCAAAAAAATTGCTAAGAATTCTTATATTTATTTTGAAAGGCCTATCGATTAATGTGCCGTGCCACACGTGGGCTTACAAGAAAAAAAAATGATTTTCAGTTTTATGTATGGAGTGCACCCCTAAAAAAATGTTTTTTAGTCATTTAATTACAAAACTATGTAGCGGCTAACAAAATACACCTATCCTCAAAATTTTACTGAAATACACCATATAGTTTTAGAGTAAAATGCCTGTGACATACGGACAGACGGACAGACGGACAGACGGACATGACGAAACTATAAGGGTTCCGTTTTTGCCATTTTGGCTACGGAACCGTAAAAATCATGGACATAGGGCTTATTAAATTCTCTCACCGAAAATTATTGGAACCCTACACTGGACGTAGTCCGACGCGCACTTGGCTGGTTGTTTTGATTTCTATTTTTAATCAATCCCATCAACATATTTGTCTCTTTAATCAGTGGCGTGGCTCCACGGCACTGCACAGTCGCCTGGAGGGTCGTCTGGTGGCAGTCCATGTGTTGTGTTCCGCTCCCACACCCACGCGCCTCGCTGCCTCCTGTGCCGCCTTCCGGGTCGCTGGCGCTTCACATAATATCGGTCAGTATTTCATTTTCAAAATAAGTATATTGCCCAAACAGACTTACTTCGCGTATAGTAGAAATTTTTCGAACTGAGCCGCCCCGCTGAAAAACCCCCGCTCACAGCGAGCAAGGTAATAAACAAGAAATTTTCCTTCATTGTTTGTTGGCACGCGTCGACCACACAATCGTATTGTTTAACTTGAATGCTTTTGTTTTGAAGATAAGTAGATACTTATCTTCAAAACAAGAGCATTCAAGTTAAACAATACGATTGTGTGGTGACGAATGAAGGAAAATTTCTTGTTTATTACCTTGCTCGCTGTGAGCGGGGGTTTTTTATCTTTTAGTCCATTTAGAATCTATTGAATAAGACGATAGAGTTCATTTTTTAATTGAACATTTTATGACGGTAACCTCTTTTTTTGCAAAGTTTGGCACACGCCAACCACACAATCGTATTGTTTAACTTGAATGCTATTGTTTTGAAGATAAGTAAATCGGCTCAGTTAAAAAAAAACAACTACACCAAATAATTTGCTATGCAGCAGTGGTGAGGAAGCAAAACTAGCTGCGGCTTGCCTGGGGTTATATGTTTGCCTTGACGCTACTGCTCTACGTTTGTGTTTTACAAGTTGACGGCTCGCCTGATGGTTAACGGACACCGTAGCCTTTGGACACCTGCACCTGCAGAGAAGTAACATGCGCCTTGCCGTCTATCCCTCTCTTAACACAGCATTCTCGGGAACTCTGGGTATATTAGGTACTTTACTGACCATCAGGAACACAATACAAACTACAAACCTACATTCTGCTACGTCTGCGAGCTGCGATCTTTTCAGGTTAAATTAGTGACGCACATCGGGCACTCAGAAATTTACATGCTGCAAATCGCGAGGCACCCCCAATATCTATTGATATATCTGAGACTTTTGTCTGACCCATCACTTGTTTAATTCACAGACGTTCGCTCGATACCCTTCCATGCTGGGGAAATAGTGACGGCAGAGCCAGCGACACAAAGCCAAGGCTTAAGCGTTCTGGAATCCTTAGCCATCGGAGTTTGTGTCCTGATGTTGGTCTTCGTCTATGCAGCGGGCATTGTTTTCTACGTCCACTATAAACAAAGACAGAAGAGAAAGGAGAAAGACCCTGAAATGAACTTCTCATCAACCATGTCTACTGATAACGGTTCTACGTTAGACTCTAGGATTGGATTGGATAGCATGGTAAGTATCTTTGGGTTTTGAAATTCAATAGTTTTCAATCACCATAAGATTTTTTTTTTAATATGTATTATTTTTACCTTGCCGTTTACTAAAAATAATTTGTGAGAATCGTCAAAGTTTAAATTAAAATTATTTAATTTGCACAATAAGGTTGCATGAAATGGGCCTTAAAGTGTGACGCTGATTAACAATGATGTCAGATAGGACTGGATTAGGATACCTGTAACGTTTGACAATCAATGAAATATTATCGTTTCAGAGAATGAAAACAAATCCGTTGATGAAATTGGATGGAGACTTTCTCAATGACGCAGGATTATCGGATGTCAGTGAACGTACTGAAGAAACAATGGATTCGTATAGGTCACAAAAGGTAATTGAAGCTGACTAACTACCACTACAGCTAGAACATGAATGTATTAAACATGTGGTCTACTTTAGTAGACCTGGTATGAATGTGCAATATAGTAACGTTTTTGGAATTAGTTCCAGAAAATGAATCCAAACGTAGTGTCTGCGATGGTGCACAACAGTCGTCTGAAGAAGAAACCAGTCCGGCCCTCAGTGCGAGCCACGTCTACGCCAGAGCGTATGACAGAGCGCTTTCAAAGGCGCTCTGCCTCTCCAGACACGTTCGAGCGAGCTCCGCATTCCGACTTGTCCATCGTAGACTACAGAGAAGAAAACTCAGGGAACCAACAGCCGCAATCCAACGGCGAGCCAGCCATAAGAAGAAAGCTTTACTTCAATCCAGTATTTTTTGAAACCGAACATTTAAAGGTACACTCATTATTGCTAAAAATGTGTTTGGAAGATACACATGCAAATACAATATTAATTAATGTAAACTTGCAAATGCAATATTTAACGACAATTTATTTTTCAGGATCCGCCTCCAGCTGCTCTTGAATTCCTTGTGAAGATTCGAGAAGTAATGTCCATCGCCAAAGAAAAGATGACGTCAAAGAGATTTATCCCAATATTATCTGATATACCAGAAGAAGAACTGTATCATACTATAGATCTAGGTTGGGATATTCCGTGCGCGAGGCGTGGACGGCGATTCAGTGCTATAAGCCTGAAACGAGAAAATAGTCGACGAGCCGTCCACTGCGGTGGATGCCCAGGGTGCGACAGCAGTGAGAGAGAACAAAAAGCAGTCACTTTAGTGCGTTCTAATTCATGCAAAACATGCGTTAGTGATGATTACAAGCAAAAAATTGTGCGTAAATGGTTAGACGATGTGCCTTTACCACCTAACTCAACAAAGGCTATTAAGCCTGTAGCTGTAGCCAAGGTCAGTGGAACTCCGAGGGTTAGCGAATCCAAAACTGCTGAATTACCTCGTCAAAGTCCAGAGCCAATAAGAATTGAGGTCTCAAAACCAATTAAGATCACGTCAACCACTTTGAAAGAAGCCTTACATAGCATTCCCCATATACATTTGCAGAGTCAATCACGAAAAGAGGTAAGACGCGGATCAGATCAAAAAATAAGTAATAAGAGTGATAATGCTTTAGAAAATATTACAAAAGAGGAACCAAAAACCAAAGCTCCAACAATGGTTACACTTGACAAAAGAAGTTCCTCCAGCCACGGTACTCGTCGCGTCAGAAAAAGATTACCGCCACCGCCTCCACCTCCGGATATGCCACCATTTATACCGAAAGATGAAGAAGAACCTATGGCTCCTGAAGTGAAGGCTAAAATGCAAGCCGTTATACAGGAACTAAACCAATGTCGTCGAGCTGAACCTATAGTACTAGATGACATGAAGACAGAAACGATTGCTCCAATAGCTCCTAAAATTGTTATTCCAGTTTTAGCAGCTGATTCACATTATTTCAGCGATGACAATGTATTAGAAACGAGAAGGCGTGAGCAATTCGTTGATTTTGACAGTTTGGAGCGGAATAATTTACTGAAGAAGCGCAGGTTTTCTTTGGCTTGTGGTCCTGAAATGTCTATGAGAGATATAACACCACATCAATCCAATATTCCCACTGCTAAACAAAGACTGTCACAAAGTTGGCGCGATGTAAGAAAGGCAGTTGAAAACTATCAAGTATCAAGCGCAAACTCTGTTGATTCAGAATATGAAAATCGAAGTCTACCAGTAAGCGAGGTATTCATCAATACCATGGAGCCTCTTTATAACAACTTACCTAAGCTTGGGGCATTAACTATTCAAGTGCGTGGCTCTCCAGTCGAGAACAGGCGTAACACAAATGAAGATTTCGATCCTGATACTTTAGACAGAAAGCCAAGACGCGAAGTTAAAAAGCGCGTAGACAAGATACTTTTAAAATCAGGAGGCAGCTTCAAACACAAATTTACGGAGGTAAATAGCACCGGAAGCAAATCTCCCGATGACGCATTCACTAGAAAGATCGGAAGCTTACGACAAATCTATGAAGCAAAAACGAAGGTGCAAGATGATTCATTACGCTTGTCATTCTACGAAAGACGAGGCAGTGTACCATATGGAAGTGAAGAGGTTTCAAGATTTGTAGCTGCTTTGAAGACTCCTGATCTGATACGACAAGTTAGTATGCAACAAGATGTGAGGCCACCGATGCCACCTAAACAGCGGCGTGGTGCGGATCTTTCTCCTAAATTTTCCACTCCGACCCGTGAAAGTCCTCCGGGCGAAAGAAGAAGAGCCTTAGAAGAGAGAGATCGCTTCTCAGCATATTCAAGAGCAGAGAACCTTAACGCAAGACGATCTGGACGCAGACTACCCAGAACCAGATCGCGAAGAACTGATCTGAGAAAACTCTACAAAACCGAAGACTCGGGATACATGAGCACAGACTCTAATGAATCCAAACGTAGAGCCAGATACTTGTTGCAACTGCGACCAAAATCTGCTGTACCTGAACACACGATGATGCCATCCATAACTGTAACTAATAAGACACCGCCTTTGCAAATTGAATCTGATACTGACGACTTAGAATCACTTTGCGACGGACGCAGTGAATCTGGAGGAGAAAGCGTTGAAACAGATTCAGTTTTCTTTGGTAACTTTGACGAGTCGAAACAAATGCTCGCCGAGTTAGGTATGTACAGTTATGAGGGTCAAAAAAGGATGCAAAGTCAAGAGCAGATTGACTCTGGGTTCATGGGTGAGACGAACATAATTTTAAGTGGGGATAGTGACTCGGAGCACAGAAGTGTGATTTCGATAATAGCGGGTCGTGACGGTCGCGCCTCGGCCGCCTCAATTGCGCAATTGGATGACCCGCCATATGTGCACTCCGTTGAATGTTAATCATAACCGCGTATAGAATACTCAATGTGTAAAATGTAAATAGGTACTGATTGTTAGTGTCAATTATGAGATTATTTTCGTTAAGTTTGCTAACATCATCCTAATTCATTAGTGTTTGTTAATATCATTATTACTGAAGTTTGGTTGGACGCATATTTTTTGCTTATAAAGTAAGTAGTAAAGATTAGAAAAGTCATTTACCTCAATATACGTACGTTTGGTTGACTGTAAAAAAATCTACAAAATGTTCAAGAGAATTGTATAAATATTAGTTTTTAATCATACAGCCCACCATTGACATAGGAGTATGTTCATGTTTAAACATAATATTTAAAGATTTCATTTATTTTTAGCATAATATCATTTGCATTGGAAGTTGTCACAAAATTTAATTAGGGATGTGTTTTATTTAAAAAAGATTTATTTACCTTAGTTGTTGTTGTATTTTGTTAATAATGATGTATATTCAATAACCGGCCGGTTGTGCAATTAAATTTTACTTAATGTCTAGATAAAGTCTAGTGACTGAAATGGAAATTTCTGCGAGTTGTTCTACGGTGCTTGGTTCGAATTAGAGGCTCAATATTTATTGGATTTATTACGTTTAAACAGTTGTTTAAATTTTTAATTAGGGATAAATAGGTTAATGTAATGAATATTTTCTTACTTTGTTTTACTACAAAGCGATATTGAAAATATTGTTTTATGAATAAATGGTTTAATTTTGTAACGTTTTTCTGTATTTCTACATCCTCCCGTACTTAAATGTATTAGACTGAATACTTTATATTTAAGTAAGCATGTTATAGACTGACTGAACACATATTATCATTTATTTATATATATCATATTATCATTAATCAGCGTAAGACATATCTGTAGCAAATTTCCGAATATTCAGAATTAGCAGCAATTATTTAATTAATATATTCGCGTTGTCCCGTGACCAATGAATGTTGCGACACATCCGAAACGTCGTCGGGAGACCTCGGAGACGATAATAAGTTAAGCAAGAGATATGGTACCTACATTAAAAAAGTGAAACATTTTCAAATTTTGGCTGAGAGCTTTAACTGATAAACCTTATATATTAAGTAGGTACCTAGTTTTACGAACTAGAAATAGAGGAGAGGTAAGTAATCTTTTAGACAATAGTGTGAGATTGGAAATTCTAATGTTGATAAACTGTTCGACAGTTTGAACATAATAGTTCCACAACAACCACGTTGATAAACTACTTTGACAGTACCTAATTAAACGCGATTAAGTCCCTTTTGGTAAAAATAATGTGTATATAATTAATGTGTGTGTGTTAAATCGTCGATCAATGTGTATAATTGACTTTATAATATAGGCAGACTAATAAAAGTAATCAAATCAAATCAAATCAAAATCAAAAATATTTTTATTTCAAATAGACTCAAAGAGTGCTTGAGAAACGTCATGTCACAAAAATCAAATAGTCTACAGAGGTGTCAATCGTACCGAATTTAGAAATACACATTAAAGTTTAACAGCTGACACTACACACAAAATTATAGAACTACAAACAGTTCACAAATGTCACTTAAAAGTAGGTAATCAAAAATAAAAAAGTAGAATAAAATAGAATGTCACTGAGCCATGACATAATGGCTTAAAAGAAGTTATTGTCTTCGATAAATTCCTTAACACTATAATAGGCCTTACATACTAAGCGGTCTTTTACAGTTTTCTTAAATTTAGTAAGCGATAGAATCAAAACATCTTTAGGGATTTTATTGTAGAAGCGTACACAATTTCCCATAAAAGACCAATTCACTTTATGGAGACGGAACCGAGGCACAGCAAGTTTGTCCTTACCTCTTGTATTGAAAGAGTGCACTTCGTGATTTAATTTAAATAAATGCTGATTTCTTTTGACATACATGATATTTTCAAGAATGTACTGGGACGCAACTGTAAGAATATTAATGTGTTTAAACTTTTCTCTTAGGGAGACACGCGATCCTAACTGATAAATTGATCTTATTGCCCTCTTTTGTAGGATAAATATGGTTTCAATGTCAGCGGCTTTTCCCCAGAGTAATATGCCATATGACATAACACTATGGAAGTAGGAAAAGTATACCAGCCTGGCCGTCTCAACATCAGTGAGTTGCCTAATTCGTTTGACCGCGTATGCTGCCGAACTAAGCCTATTTGCTAACAAGACTAAATGTGGACCCCATTGCAGCTTATGATCTATGGTTACACCTAGAAAAACCGTACTATGGGTGAATTCGAGAGCCTCATCATTCAGCTTCACCTGGTCACTGCAATAGACCTTAACATTAGGAAGCGTGAATTTAATACATTTAGTTTTTTTTTTGTTCAAAAGTAGGTTGTTGGCTGTGAACCAGTTAGCAACTGATCTTAATACTGTATTCACCTCATCTAAATTGTTTTGTTTTCGGTAGTAGAGGTTATCAAACTTATAACTATTTTTTTTAACTGGTGGTAGGTATAGGTAACAGTTGATTTTGAGGTAACCTAACCTAACCTAACCTAAACGAGGAACGTAGATAGGTACAGTTTGGTCGATGATTACGAATTGAAATTAAATTTTTCATCATCTAGGAAAGCGAGGTTTTAAAATTACCTACTTCAAACAAAAACGAGTCGGACTCGCACAGGAAGGGTTCCGTGCCATTATTTATAAAAACGGCAAAAAAATCATGTCTATTGTATGGGAGCCCCAGTCCGACTCGCACTTGGCCGGTTTTTTAGTATTTGTTGTTATAGCGGCAACAGAAATAGGTACATCATCTGTGAAAATTTCATCTTACTAACTATCACGGTTCATGAGATACAGCCTGGTGACAGACAGACAGACGGATGGACGGACGGACGGACAGTGGAGTCTTACTTATTAGTATACCCTATTGGTCCCGTTTTTACCCTTTGGGTACGGAACCCTAAAAAGCGACTCGCATTCCATTTTATTGACATTTAATTTATAGGTAGTAATCAAAAATATTAAACAGGACGATTTTACAGTAGGTACCTATTTAACTGTAGTCTGAACAAAACGGTTACATATTCTTAACATAACATACTTAATGTAGGTACTATTTGCATCCAGAATGCCAGTTAGGTATTTTACAAATAATCTCAAGTAGCGAAGCAAATGGCTCAGCCCGTCCAGTCTTTCTGGTTCTGTGACTAAACTTATCATTTTCGGCAGCGAATACAGTGGCCAAATAAGAGTTTGTTTATGTTACTAAGAAACTTACGCCCTTATCAAATTGCTATTTATTTACTCCAGACCCAGATATCCACAACATTCAAGTTTTTTTTCTTTTTGGTGGCAATGTTAAGTTCCCGAGTTTTTTTGCCGTGTACAAAGAACTACCATTAAGGTTCGGCACATTATCGTAAAAAGAATGATTGTACTCAAATAAACTGGTTCGGGTCTAAATTCGCTTAATGAAGCAAAATGCCTTTTATTAAGTATTGAGTTTACGAAAATGTCCACAGTTTTCGATAACAACTTTACACAGCGTGTTTATTTCGTTCCATTCCTATAATAAGTTAACCGTGTTCGTTTATAAATGATTGTAGAAATCCACCAAAAAAGAATTGACTTAATGCTGGACACTTTTTTAAATCGCCCACCAAAAATGTGTTGTTTTCCTCGCCCTTAAAATCCAATTTACTTGGGGTCGGCGCAGCATGTATTGTCTTTTTGTCCCAACATCCCGACCCCGACCCACACATGATAACAGGCCCCACAATGGTCTTATAAGTTTGGCCCTTCAGCCTAATAGGCATTCTGCCATCGCATATTATTCCGGAGCCCTGCCGCCATTTTATCCACCCTATTTATATGTATTGGTGAAAAAAACAAATTCGTAAAAACTATTTTAGGTATAAACTTATACCATACTAAAGCTAGATACTTGCTTGGTGATGTAGGCGTTGCATTAGCACATTGCATACTATTATTTTGAAACAAAAATGTACCTAACTACTTATATTATTATTTTGGTCAAAGTGAACCTATCATATTAAAGCTACGTACGTAGCTTAAAATATGTCCCTATCAGAAACATTCCCCCCTGTATGTCTGAAGGTATTCACCTGTTCTCAGCAACATTGTACCTACTGAGAGCAACCTAACGTACAGTAGGTAATATTTGCTAATATTATATGAAGTGCTGCTCATAACCCTAATTGAAATTGAAATTGAAATTGTTTATTTCGGACATCATCCATAGTTGGTTGTGTAGACATGTTGTCTTACGAACTAGGTTAGTAAATACAAATTATTAAAAATATTACATAAAATTAAAGTTATTGTTCAGCCACACATGCATGCATGTCCAGTGTCTGATGATAGGACTATCCGTCCTCTCGGCGACCATCACCTTCAGGAGAGTGTTAGGGCTGCCCCGCACGCGCGCCCACAGGGACGTCACGCGCTTGCGCAGCACGGCGGTGAAGCCGTCCGTCTAATACCCATTGATTTAGTATAAGTAACTAGATACACAATCAGCCGAAAAAAGTGGCCGTCCAAAAGAACCGCGCGATCGACACTTGCGGCTCTTTTGCGTTTAGTCTGGTTTCGACCGTGAGACTTGACGGTTGTCAAAAATGACAAAAATGATCTGTGAAAAAATTCGTTAATAGCAAATATAGCAATAGAAAAAAAATGAAAAAGGATTGGATATATTTCTTTAACTAAGTTCTATTGATAGCGTAAAGAATTTCATGTAAACTCATTGGCATTTCATAGTTTTGAATAAATAATTTCGGTAGTACAAATGACAGATTATCACGGAACAAAAACCTAAGGAGTCAGTACCTACTTATTAGATTTTTTTATGGAGTAGTACAGTTACGTTAATTGTGGTTTTCAATTTAAGATTCCCGAGAAATCCCTAGCGATGTGCAAAGTAGGCCGCAGTTATAGGCTTATAGCACGAGATAGGAGACATTAACGACGAAGAGTGGTGACGACTTCGTCGTGTATTTATTTTTCAAGTTTATATAAATTATGTAAAAATAAATAATTAACTAAAGATAAATTGATATTCAGATTGTAAGTCATTATTATATGTCGCAAAGGGACTAATTAGATACGTCAAATATACCACGCTAAAATGATCTACATACCTAGTTTTTATAATAATTCCCTTTTCACTGGTCGTGCGTAGAATTTTTAAGGAGTTTGACAGCTGCACTGATAATACGTAATGCCCACCGAACAATGTTTTGTGAATATGTATTTATAAAAAAAATGAAAGTGTTAATTGTTTAGGTATTGCCTGCTTGTAAAAATAAATAATCATGATTTATTTGTGTTTTTCGTCTTCCTGTTTAAATAAATAAAATGTTATAGATTTTATTCATTAAAGTGTGACAAGTAAAATACTTCCAAACAGCAAAAATCCGCAACGTACTTCGTCAATCATTTACAAATGACTGTAATGTTTATACAATATTATTAAAATAATTTTATAATGCGACTCCATTCATTCGCTATTTGGTTTTGACGTGAGCAATCAAGTCACATTATGATAAAATCTCAATAAACTAAAAAGTTTTTAATCTGCTTGATGCTAATTCGCTAATATGGCCCTTACAGCTTAAAACACTAAGTTCTCTTTTATATGAAGCATATATCTCAACGCAGGTTATAAGTAAACGCGATTGGCATCAACTGAAATATAGCTAGAGTTGTCAAATTGGGGCACATTTCTTGAAATTTTTGTTCGACATTGTGCGTCTATTTACTTTATTATACGTCAATGCTAATACCCCTCATAATTCTAAGTAAAGAAATAGTTGGAAAAGTGAAGTTTGGCCATTTCACATGCAAAATGAAGACCAAATCTCACTATAACTTACGTAGGTACCTAACTTATTTATTAAACCTTAATGAGTTGGAGATTACTTTTTTAGCAGAAGCTGTAAATTTCTGATGCGATCACGCAGATATAATATACTCCCAACATAGCCCTCTCTATTGCCCTTAGGATGACTTTGAGCCTTCTCATGAGACCCATAGTAAGCGACCATGTTTCCGTGCCATACGTCATCACTGGCAACACACACTGTTCAAAGACTCGACTTGAGACACTACGGCAGCACTGCCCAGCCGAGTCGGATTTGACGATTGACCTCTTTCTCAAAATTGGACCTACGTAAATGGACAGTCGTCCTAGGTACCTATATTTTATGTAAACTCTTAAGTCTACAACTTCGAGCGTAAAGTGTCCGATTAAAATGGGAGTTGGTTTGATATGATCTTCGTCTTATCCATTTTCATCCTTAGACCAAACCGCACGGAGGCTTTACTGAGGTCATCTAGCATAGTACTCAAGTCCTCCATGGGCTCAGCCAAGACTAATACTAATACATAATACAACCGAGCTATACTATTTAGCCAAGATGTAGAATTTGTAGAGCGTGGCTGTGGTAGAGTTAAGCCATGTGCACTTTACAGGTAATGTTTTAATGGGATTATAACTTACTATTACAATAGTTTTTATACATACTTACCTGTACACGATTTACATATACCTACGCTCCTAAAAACTTTTACTTAACCCCTTAACTTAACCCTCGCTTCAGCGCCAGTCGAGTAAAAAGACTATGCGGGTTTATACCAAGTTGAACGCTTAATCTTAACGGATAAAAAAACGTTAACCTGACAAATTGAAACTTTAACTTCGAAATCGATCGTCCCCGTAATGTCTTTGAGAGTGCCGCTAGTGTAAGCTTGAAATTTATCGTCACAGTCAATATGTAACCTACCAACGAAGCCTACAAAAAGGGAGCATTCCTGCACAAGTAAAATCGATTTAATGTGGGCTGTCTTATTCAATAAGTATTAACATTAAATATTACTTATGTTATCATGAACACTGTGAGGCGTTGAAGCCAGTTATTAAGTGTCTTATTAGTTACATCAAAAGGCGTAAGCGCTAAGCGTCGGTCACTAAGGCTTATCTATATAATGTTGATAACTAGAGTTAGGATGTTTGGTGGCATTGGGGTGAACAAAGAGCAATGGAGTCGTTGTTGTATATTTTTTGATTGAATGAGTTAATGAATAAATGATTGATAAACCAATAATGTATAACAGTTTTATTGGTTTCATACAAGTAAATTGATTCATAAAAACTTGAAACTTTAATTCCAGTTGCAAGTTGTTCAAGCTCTTGAATACATAAACATTTTAGCAAACAAGTAAAACTTATTTAAGTGTTATATTATAAAATCATCATTGTAATTTACAGTATTGCATTGCAGTTGTCGTCAAAAAATATGTAAAATATGTAACTAGTAAAATATGCGATTTATCAACAAACCTAAATGGATGACTTTTTTTCTAGCTAAACCTGAATAATTCTGTTTATTTTTTTTGTTTTTTGTTTTTGTAATAAATTCATTGTTATAGTTTTAAGCTAATACCTAATTGTAAGTTTCTGCTGCGCCCCATCGGGGTATCATGTATTGTAGTATAACTTGTATGTGATGGCATGAATAAACGAATACGAATAAACGAATACGAATAAATTGTTTATACTCATGTCTATACACGTTCATACAATAAAACGCAAAGGTGATTTGATATATTATTGGCCGGTACTGTAATATAGATTTATCGTTCAGTTATTCATTTATTCAAATAAAAAATATACAGTGGAGTCACTGCATTACTTGCGCTAAACTGCCACCAGAATCCTAACCCTATTGATGACTCTTATAAAAAATGTCGGAAAAGGACGGTGCAATGCCCTCCTACGATCGCGATTTTAGGAGTTTTAGTTATACTGAGTTTTTTCTGCATGTTGACATCCATCGTGGCTATTTTGCGTGAAAAAAGGGGGTAGACGTTACAGAGTTAAGTAGCTACTTTAACCAACCCAGCTCTTCCACGAAGGTTTCGCATCCAGTGGCTTTAGGAGACACCTATATTATGCTTTGATTGAGTGGAGTCTATCCGGCCATGATCCGTATGTAACCAACTCTGTTTAAGGTAAGTTGCAACAAACCGTGTGTAACCGAAATCGTGAGCGGTGTTCGTTAAAATCTGGGGGCCTACCGCCAACGGCATTCGAAGTTTTCCCTCTCTGTTGCACTTACGTACGAACTCGCAAATCTGACAGAGAGGGAAAACTTCGAATGCCTTTCGCGGTAGGCCCTCTGAATGTATGGAAAGTTTGACAAGTTTCTATGGGATGACAGCTGCCGGCGCCATATTTAACGTTGATCGGTCTGCAATCGTAAGTTGGTGTAACCGGCCCTAAAAATCTTTACAGTTTAAAAATAATCATCATCATCATCATCATATCAGCCGAAAGACGTCCACTGCTGGACATAGGCCTCCCCCAGAGAGTTCCAAATAAAAATGTTAAAAATAATAATGATTAAGAATGCCAAAAATATAAAAATGGTCTAAGTCTTTTAGAGTAGAGTCAACTGCTTGGCAGCTACGGAAAAAGGCAGTCAGAAAAACAAGCTTAAGGCCACATATATGTCTAAAATGTATGATGAAATTAGGATAAAAAAATTACAGGTAAACACATCAAATTCACTATATGTAAAAGCCAAAAACGGTGGTTCTTCACTATTGCCGTTCAGCAGTAATTAATAGTTACATACAATACAGGCATACATGTACTAGATTTGTGTTCTCTTCACGCATAATAAAAGGTCTATAAACAAATCTCGCACTATGGCTTGGTATTCACAACGCTTACTCACATCGCCATACTCTGACTTGCGTATAGGTAGGTACCTACCTACGCATTAGTTACTATTCTCGGGATCATTTCGAGGAATTTCATCTCGTTTATACTTGAAGCAGCCCAATTGGGGTATTACCTTGCAGAAAATGCAGCCATATAAACAGCCAGCACCTAAGTACTTATTTTGTAGGTACATACCTATAAGATGTAGTGTTCCTTATGGCGACAAAAGTCGCCAGAGCTCCCGATAATGCGCTGCGTTGTGAGTGAATGGACCTACACTTGTCTTCATCTGTCAACAGAACGAACCCTCAAATTCCATAGGACATTAAGTCCAATAGGGCATTTTCATCTATCAAATTTAAATGATCAAAGGAATTTTTTATATAGTTTTATCTTATATATTGTAGTTAAAATCGTGGTTTTATTATCTATGTTACGTGACCAAAAACGTCGACCACCATTTTGTCTTCTGTGAGTGACGTTGGAACAGCAAATCCAAAAACAACATTTGACGTTTCTATGTTTCTGCACATAGTACCTATCTTCTTAGTAGTATGTGGTTTGGTTTGGTGTTGCAGTTATGACGTCACGATAAATGGCGGCTGCCTTTTTGGCGCGAATATATACCGTTCAAATTTCAACCATTATTTTTTTGCATAAAGCGATGTTACTTTGAGGAAATAAAAATACCAGTTGTTAATATACGAACATATTAAAATATAATTATTTTTGTAGAACTATTACCATCAGGCGGGCTGTATGCTTCTTTGACACAGTCTTAGTATGAAGATCAAGTTACACTAGGAACGACTAAATGTGTAAATTGCGTTCCAGTTGGCAAAAATCCGACGCCTCCCGGATCGACGTGTGAATTCTAATGAGTACTAACTACCTAGTTAATCTTCATTACGCAGACGTGGAACTGTTTGTCTGACAAACGCCCCAACTACCGACTAAATCCAGCTGTCTTTTGACTGGACGTTTTGAAACAGTTAAGGTAAACACGCTATGTTTGTTTTGCCGTATAAAACGTTGCGCGAAAATGAGGCACAAAAGTAAGAAATTATTCACATTTCACTTTTTATGCTATTTACTTTAAAAAAAAAATTCTTTAGAAACAAAAAAATCCTAATTAAAGTGTACATTTGGAGTATTGCCCTTTATGGCAGCGAAACATAGAAAAAAAAATGAAATAATACAAAGAAATAGAAGAAATGATACAAAGGGACCGAGAAAGACTGGAAGCGTTTGAAATGTGGTGTTGGAGACGGATTGAAGGCATAAGCTGGACTGAGAGAGTAACAAATGAGAATGTGTTAAGAAGGGTAAAACGGAAGAGAGCGATCTTGACCACCATCAGCACTAGAAGGGGGAAAATGATTGGTCATTTGATACGGCACACAACTTCTTTAACACCATCATGGAAGGAAAGAGAGGCAGGGGAAGACCACGACGCAGTTATATGGACCAAATAAAATAGAAAGCTGGTGTCTCAGGTGGTTATCAGCAAATTAAAGGGCTGGCGTGCGACAGAGAGAAATGGAAAATACTTCACCGACAAGAGGATAACTCTTAAATTTAAGAAGATCTTTTTTCTACTTGGTCAATCTACCACATATCTATTTAAATTTTTAATACAACACATAGACTAACATACAAATAACAAATAAATTAATGGTATTGTTGGTCTTATTTGTATTCCACGTAAACAAATATATATATACGAGTATATATTATAAACTGCTATAATAATATAGACAGCTTCGGAGATAATCAATTTATTAGGACAATATATATAATTATATAATTAATGCTCAATGCCATAATATACGTTTTTTGCGGTATAAACGGCCATATCTTTTTTGACGTTAACTTAGTAGTTTGATTTTTTCACAGCTTCAAGGGACTGTAGAGCTGAGTACCTATCAGGGATCGGAACCGGTTTTTTCAAAAGTCCCCGAAGTAGTCTAATATTTTGAATTATTTTGTATTTAGGTAACATTTTCGTATTTTAGACAGCCTGATCAAAAATGATATTATAAACCAAAGAACGAAATAGAACGAAATAAAACCGGTATTTTTGTCTGGTGAAAATACCGGTATCCGATATGGTTTTAATTTCAACTCTATACCCCTCGACGCGAAATAAAGGGTCGTGAAAGACAACAAAGTGATCCTACAAGGGTCCCGTTTTTTCCTTTTGAGGTACGGAATCCTAGTTTATCTCGCGTGCTTTCTTGTGCTAGCCGTGCAAAAGTGATGAATGCTTTATCATGTTTTTATCACGCGATAAAACGCGCAACATAGGCCTGCCGCACGATATATGCACAAATTGCTCAGTACTTAGTTGATTAGGTGCGTAGACTTCACTCCCGGTTACGCCTATTATACTAAGTTAAAGAAAGGTAATGAATATCTCAATACAGTTCGTTATCAGGAGTTGTAAAGCAGCCAGTGAAGAGATACGGTGATGTCTGTGTCTGTAGTCGTTGCGGCTGCGGCTTAGTAATGCATTGATTAGTGCAATCTAATCACACGGTAGTTTATGTAGGAACAAGAATAACATTAAATGTTGCTTCTTTGTTTACCTTTGTAAAGAAAGATTTAATTGCTAAATAAATATTATGAATAACAATACGCATGCCTTCATGTTATGTAGGTACTTATATCGAGTTACCTAGCAGTACACGCAGTATGACGCAGTGGACGTAGGGATGCTCCAAGATAAAACCATTAGGTATACACAGTATGACAGTATACACCTTGCAATTTGTCGTAACGACAACGACCGAGAGCAACGCAGCTATAGATGGATAGAGAAACTAATTATTCAATTAATCGCAAGCTGCATTGTGACAAACTGCAAGGCAAAAAGACAAACTGCCTATAAATTTATTGTAAGGATAGAGCTAAAAACTGGACTTATTCATTCATCACGTGTACTACATTGTCCGTTTTTTACCAAACACCACAGGTACTTGAATTGTTTAATTTGATAGAAAAATTGTAACTTAGTTTATTTAGCTATTACAATGATGTAATATAAAAAAAAAACCGGCCAAGAGCGTGTCGGGCCACGCTCAGTGTAGGGTTCCGTAGTTTTTCGTCCGTCACAGTAAGTGTTCCCACTTAAGCGTTAATAAAAATGGGCTCTTTGTTACATTCATTGTGATTTTGTAGAAATTACAGGTACAATAAACACCTGCTTATACGTTTAAATTACAAACTTAGTTCAGAAATTATTTTGTAATTTCTTTTAAAAACTATTCAACCTATCAAGTTCAGAATAGTTTTCCTAGAAAGTTTTTATAAAGTTCTACTTTTGAGATTTTTTTCATATTTTTAAAACTTATGGTTCAAAAGTTAGAGGGGGGAACACATTTTTTTTTACTTCTGGAGCGATTATCTCCGAAAATATTAACATTATCAAAAAATAATTTTAGCAAAACCCTATTCATTTTTAAATACCTATCCAACAATATATCACACGTTAGGGTTAAAATGAAAAAAAAAAACACTCCCCACGTTACGTATAGGGAAGGTACCCTAATAAAAAAAAAACACTTTTTATTTTACCACTTTGTCGGCGTGATTCAGTCAAAGTCAAAGTCAAAGTGATTTATTCTTCAATTTAGGCATATTACATGCACCTATGAATGTCGATAAACTACCACCGGTTCGGAAAGTAAACCTCTGCCTCGAGAAGAACCGGCGTAATAAACTCGGCGAGGTGTCATTTTTTCAAAACAGTATACAATATATCATATCAGTATCAGAGTATTATAAAATTTTAAAATTACATTGCTACAGTAGAAAGCCTATTTATTTTACGACAGGTTTTTAGTGCAGGATTTTATCGCTGCCAAATATCCCTATCCATGATGTAGTCGTTTATCTTATAATATGCTTTTGCAATGAGTGTCCGTTTTACGACAGATTTGAATTTTATATACATATTAGTACCAAATTTCAGCTTTCTAGTGCTGAGATTATCCGCGGACGGACGGACAGACAAAGCGAAACTATAAGGGTTCCTAGTCGACTACGGAACCCTAAAAAGGTAGATATTTGTTGCCTTTACGAGATTCCGTGTTTAAAAATGGCAACCAAATCTGGCTAAATAAAACACGAATTGACGACTTGAAACAGAGGCAAGTTGGTGCAATTGACAACATTTTTGTGTGGCACTTTTGGAGCGCTCATAACCTATCTTATCAACTTACCTCTTTTCTTTTACATTTTTTTTTTTGAAAACTGATAATATTTATTGAAATAATAATACAAGATTATTAATTTATTACCTACTTAAAATTACACATTTTTTATTACATGTGCTTACCGGCCAGAATAGATCAAGATCCGTACAAGAAGGACAGTGATACCTGGATAGCCTACAAGTTAATGGCGCTTGTTTGGGTACATGCCTACTTAAAACAATTTGATGATAATGTAATTTTATGGTACCTACCAGGCTGTTCTGATGACTGAGTCTCTTGTGAAGTTTATGTGTTAAATTGAAACATATTTATTGGGCTCATTTTTATGAATAATTTATCACTGTGCAAAAATAGCATTTAGCAAGAAAAGACAAAAAGGTATTGATGGCCCATGAGGGGATCGAACCCGCGACCTTCGCGTTATTAGCACGACGCTCTAACCAACTGAGCTAATGGGCCGGTGAAGGAACGGCCGAAATACGCGACTGCTACCCTTACACGCGCATGTGTAATTTTAGAAATCTCACTTGACTTTTTACACGATTGTCCAGCGAAAAGCATTGTGCTAGGTATCAGATTGTCACGTTATTTAATAAATTGCCCACCGAGCTAAAAGTCATTACGAATTGTTGACCCGATGCTGAGAGATATTTGTATAATTTTAAATTGATTGTTGTTTTTATTTGATATGTCAAATTGTTTTAACTGTAAGGACAGTAGCAATGTGTTTTTTTATATATTTTATAGGTAATATAGTTATATGGGAAATAATCTGCCTTGTTTTTATATATTATTATTTATAAATATTTCAAACACAATGTATTTTGTTGAATTAACAAAACAAAGAATTGAATTGAAAAGAAGTGTAGGTAATGTTTTTACTGGGCACCGGAGAGAATATAATGATTATCTACTGTTTTTACTTGTTACTGACTAAACACAACTGTGTATACAATACAGTAACATTAAAATATGAATGCGGCTGTTTATAAAGCATTTTTTGTTTTTAATGATAGTTGTTGTAAAAAGAATCATATTTTAAATACCACGATAGTGGTATCTAAACAAGCATAGGTCCTGTATAAACCGACACCGTAGCCTAAGGACGTATGCAACGCAGTGGATTCACAATGTGTATTGCTGTCCGTCCCTTATTATTGTTTTTAATACTCCCTGAGTTAAGTAAATGTTTTGCGAGTTGGATATCATATACCTACATATATCATTATCACAATAACAAAGATAGGAAGCTGAAACTTACAGAAAACAATATTTGTCATAAGAGCTCTTATTGAAAAAAAATACAGAAACCATTTCGTGAAAGGGCCGAATCTATATGAAAACACGGCTACGCTCTTTGGGAAAGAGATAGTTTGAGTCCTGTGAAGGACATATGATAGTTTTTGTCCCGGAAATCATCCCCTAAAGGTGTCAAATGTGAGGTGATATTTTGTATGGAGCTACGATATAAGTACCTACCTAAACGAGTTCCACGCGGACGGACTATATTCAAAATACATATGTAATTTTCGTTGTTAAGAGGAAAGATGAGTGGTATTTTTTCCACAAAAACGTTAAACTCCAGTTGTTGTCAGATTATCTAGTCAGTAGTCTATTTCATAAAGTTTAGATAGACATTACATAAAAACAGTGAAAATATCATTTCCAAGTCACGAAGAATCATAGACGTTTCCTTTAAACTTTCACAGCGCTTATATAGTTTGATGTGCTTTCATTTATATGAATTGTTTCTATTGACTTCAGTCATATCAATGCGGGGTTTCACTACGTAACAACTTAATTATGTCAAGTGAACGTATTTCTTGTAGAAAACTAGCAAAACATTGATTGAAGATCATTAATAAGAGATCAGCAGGAATTTCCTGCACATCTCGCCAGTAAACTGGGTAACATTTTCATAATTTCCTGACAACTTGGTTTTTACAGGTGGGCAATTACCTACTTATGAGGTTTAAAGTTTTGAATCGAAATAATAAGAAAGAGTTTATTAGAACCGAATTTTTCTTTGGCTTCATTTTCTAGACTAGGCAAGTATGTACGCAAATGAATATTTGACTACCTTGCTGTGTCAAAAATACGAGCCCTTTTTGAACGAGCGAGCGAAGCGAACGAAGTTCTCCGTCTCAGCTTGGGAAAAAATGTTTTCGTATGTCTGTCCGGATGTCCGGCTGTTATCCTCTACAGGTCAATTTCTCAACCGTTCTCATGAAATTTTGTGAGGTGGTTAGACAATTATTTGGTTTTTGAGGTCTAGGTGAAGTACCTAAACGCAGTGAGATTTGACAGTTTTAATGTGAATAAAGATCATCATTATCCTCCTTTTTGTGGCAATCCGTTAAAAATCAATAATATATCACTCTCTCTTGACTAAGTGTTAGCTTAATGCACCTCTTATCCTAAATTGATCTATAGACAAATCTAGATTGAAATCTAGAGAATAAAGACTGCTTAATAGCTCAGTTGGATCTGTAATGTCATAATGTGTATGGCGGAGTGTATATAATGTGGCCGACTTTTTGTAATACTGTCATTGGAATTGGAGTCTTCTGCCTTGGCCAGTAGAGTTGCTTTTTGAAAGGAATACTTGGACGCAATTCGGCCAACTCAAATAATCTCAAGTACGTATATGGTATGAGCCAAATTGCACACCGAAAATCAAACAAACGATAGTCTCTTATTAAATCACGAGAAGCCAACAGTAATCATTGTTTATAGATGATGATTTTGATGATTAAAACAAAAGGGGTTATCTTGTTTTTTGTTGGTAGGCTACGCCCCCGTGGTCATCGCATTCCGTAGAGTTGGCAGCGATACGAGTTGTAGAGTGATGATAGTGTAGACACGACTTTAATTCATTTTTTATATTAGTCGGTGGTAATAGTATTTTATATCGTTCGTTACACAATGAAGAGTACCGTGTTTAGTTAGGCCACGAGGCTTGCCGAGTGGCCTAAGTAAGGTACGAGAATTTAAGAGCTAATTGTGTAAGTATTGTATACAGTACTTTTCAACTACTCTACGAGTCAACTGAAATAATTAAATAAATTTGGTACTTATCTATTGAAAATCAAAGCCCAGCTGAAACGAAGTGCGAGAAATGCCGGCTCAACGTCGTTGTCTTTGATGTCTTTTCTACTGTAGCCAAGGTGACGTTTGTTCGAATTTATTTTAGTTGTCTAAACAGCTGTGAAATCTTTTTTTCAGTTGAGTTGTGACCTCCATAGAAAAAAAGGATGTGATTATATGTAGTTTGGTGTACGAAGTCTTAATTCAATTTAAACATTGAAGTCGACGAAAGTTTACACATTAGGTTAGGACTCTTTGTTGGTATCATTATATATTAGTAAACTTAGTTTGGGTTTTTTTTTCAATATCGATATTAAAAGTAGACCGAAAATACACAATATGAACACATTATAAAACAACATGCTTTGCCGACCCCAAGTAAATGGGATAAGAAAAGGGCAAGCGAATGACGAGATAGGTAGGTTAGGTACCTGCCTAATACGTTTTTTTAAAGTTTGGTTATAATTATAACTGAATTAGGTAACTCGTTCCAATAATGATTTATTGGGGGTCTAGGTACATGGCGATTAAGTACCCACATAATAATTTTACAACCGCAAATTATGTGTTAATTTTATCTGTCAGATGGATACTCTATTGAGTTAACACTTTTATTAACGCCCGACTTTAATACAGACTCGCGATCAAACTGTAATCGGTCAGTATGTGGTGCGTGGGAAGAAACCGACCGGCCGCTGTCACACCGTAATACCGTTTATCAACGGGCTCGAACTTTTGGTGCCGATGCGATGACGTCAAACCACACATAAGATGATTTCAAAAATTGGTCTTTTCGTAAAAAGTTACCACTTATCAACCTCTTTACGATATCGCCACTTGAAATGAGTATTACTTTATATATGACTGACATTGTCATACAGAAGAACAATAAATTGATAATTGTTTAATTATTGTAAGTATATACACTATTATGACGAAGTCTTAGTTATGTTTAGTACATATTGCACGTAGAACCGATGACTGTTTGGGCGGAAAGGTTCTTGAGTGGCGACCACTACCGGAAGGCGCAGCGTGGGTAGACCGTTGGGAGATAGAAGGTGGGCTGATGACCTGGTAAAGGTCGCGGGAGTCCGCTGGATGCGGGTGGCGCAGGACCGGTCATTGTGGCACTCTTTGGAAGAGTCCAGCAGTGGACGTCTTTCGGCTAATATGATGATGATGATGATGAAACTCTTAGTGTTTTCCTGGATGCATAAAGAAAACTGGAGTCTGCAGTAAGTATCTGACCTTGCAATCCAGATGGAAAACTAGTCCTTATTGGGATTAGACCAGTTCCCTCGCGATGTTTTCCTTCACCGAAAAGCTACTGTTAAATATCAAATGATATTTCGTACAAAAGTTTCTTTGAAAAACCTAGTGGTACGAGCCGGGGTTCGAACCCTCAAACTCCAGTTTGATAGTCGGGTGCCGAGCCGCTACTCGGCTACTGTGGCTCATGTAAAGTAATTCCTAAATATATCGAGAAGATAAATCCTAAGTATATAGTTAGTTAGAAACAGAGGCGACAGTGCGATTCCCGGGTCTTCCCCCATACGCATTTATTGAACGAGGGAGCGAAGCAAACTAAGTTCTCTGCTTCAGCTTTCGTATATCCATTTCTCCAGCTGTTCTCCTCTACACGTCGCATTTCTCAAACGATTCTCTTGACATAAGCAGACCATAATCATATAGAGTTTATTTGTCGATTCAGATTTTATAGATTAAAAAAAATTAAGAAAAAGACAGGGTCGCGAGTTCTACAGCTCACAGAGCTACTAGTTTATTTGTGAATCGTATCGTCACGGTGTAACCGACAGCCAATCGAAACACGTGCACATAATGTATAAATAATTATAAAGAAGCCGCTGATCAGTTCTGAGCAGCCAAGTCATTTGTTAACCCAAAATTAAGCAAAAGGGCCTAACGGCCTTAGTAATGCGAAGAGAGATAATCCGTCTTTAGAAACCTCGCCAAAATAAAGAAGGCTTAAGTGTGTTCAGATCCCTTGGGCGCTTAGGACTTTATTCGTAATGATAATGGAAGTATACGTATGAAAAGAAGAACTGTGTCACGCTATAATTTAATTAAGATTAAAGGGTTTGATATAAGGTGGCTTCTTGAGCAGTAGCATAATATTTATGAAATATATGGTTGGTTGGTACAATGGGCATGCACTGGCACCTGAAGAAAAACTATGATGGTGAATTAAACATTTTAAAATAGGTACTTCTTTTTATTAATTTATTTATAACCATATTCTTATGGACTTACAGTTACCCAAAACGTTCAGAAGATAGTTATTTTACAGATTTGCTTCGGCGCTAAACATAAAACTACTTACTTACTAATTGCATTTTACAAAAAATTGAAACTATTTGCGAAAAATTTAAGCTTATTATTTTAAGTCTTAGTGATGACCAATTATCCGCAAACATCGGCATCCTGGATTTTTGTGCAAGGAACTCGTTCAATAATGTAGTGGATCTGGCAGTAGGGGCGTTGCAGGACTTGCAGGCTTGCAAAGTGCAAGTTTTATTATACATGTATAGGAATTATTTAGGTACTTCAAAAACAAAGTTTTAACCGACTTTATTTTTTGGAGTTTAGATGTGAAATTAAAAAAGACCATGATGGATAAAGAAAAAAAACTGTACAACCTTGCACTATTTTAGGAAATACGACGGTATTTTACCGACCCTTTATTCTTTGTGCGCGACTGTATGTTTGTTCGGGAGGAATCTTGCTACCTACTCAATTTTGAAGCGGATATCTTTAATCGATTGAGCTGAAATTTTGGGTTTAAGCAACGATCACCTAGTTGATGACGGTATACAGAAAAGTGTAGTTGGTAAACCTTACAAAAATTAAATTTTTGACGGTAAAATTTATTTTTATTCTCAAAGGTATTATGTTAATCTAAAAAAAAAATTGTAATATTTTGGGCCTCGTTGCCTCAATAAAATAAATAATAATACAAAGTTAATAAAAGGTGCCAATCCCACATGTGCGGGTTATAGTGTGCAGTGCAATCCGGTTACTCTAAGAATGGACCTCGCTGGCACCGACCGTCGTCGACGCTAGCTCCAAGCTTATAGTAAACGGGTTGTATTTTATAACGTGCAGGCGCGCAGTTAGTACTTAATAAAAATCATACTTACAACCCGTTTACTATAAGTTTGGAGCTGGCGTCGATGACGGTCAGTTCCAGCGAGGTCCATTTAGAGTAAACGGGTTGTAGGTACCTATGTCGCAGCATGCTTCCTCTAACACTGGCTACATTACATTGTACCTACCTCTACTGTACCTTATTACTTAATTGATAGCTAATCATAAACCGTTTACAGTAGCCGATCTTGTTCGGTATTGGTGTAATTTCCGCGTTATCAAAGAGCCGTTCAATGTTGGGTCAATATAAATTCGTAGGAAGAATTGAGTAAATTGTTACTACGCATAAACATTTAATGAACTCTGCAATAGGAAGCAATATATATCGCAAAGTCTTTCTCTAGACTTTTAACGACATACAAGGCATGGACGTTAATAAACAACCGTGTATACTGGGTGACTTCAGCGTCATGATCCGGAATGACCAAAAGCGAATAAGATGGTCATACTGAACACCTTTTCCCATGGGACCAACCACGAAATCGCAAGAAAATAAGAGACAATTAAGAGTCGACTGTGAGTTACACCCGGAGCTAATTTCGAATCGATTGACACCCCATTTATCAAAATCGCTTCAGAGGGACTCGTGGTACCTACCAATTAGATTTTGAAGTGGATACTTCTTTGCTCGCCTTCTTGTATAGGGGTACAGTTCAAAATGTATCACGTGACTTCCGGAATAACTTTTTGTAGAGGATCCTAATCTGATTTCAAATAATTGTTTGTTACATGTATTTAATCCTTCTTTATTTGCCATTAGTTGTTAATCACAAAATTTATTTAGTTTATGTGGCCGACTTGAAAATAATGCTGAAATGACCGCCATTTTCAATGTATTGAGAGTCAAATGAGCTAAGTCAGTCAATGTTGCCATATATACCGATTTATTTGAACTTATACAGATTTTAGTGAATTAATTCAGATATATATTTTACGTGTACACCATAATAGCAGATTCCTTTAAATAATCAAAACAAACTGTACGAAACCCTCGGTACGCGAGTTAGACTCGCACTTGGCAGGTTGTTTTTATTAGGGTTCCATAGCCAACAAAGAAGTATCCACTTAAACTTAATAAACTGTTGTATCTCCGACACAACCCGCTTCTTTTTAGTTCGATGAGTAACCGCCAGGGATGGTGTATAGAGTTTTCATACAAATATTCAACTTTCCTCGAGACTCGCCCGCGTATCTCGACTCACTGTAAACTCGGACTAGTGCTACAGTATTTAAAACGCTATAGTAAATACAAACATAGACTGATAAAACATATCCTTTCGGCTCTGCCGCAGTCGGGCAACCTGCATATTGTAAAATTATTTTTATACTCGTTGATTTTTAAAAAGCTTTTTCACTTCTCACGCTCGAAAAGTGTGGCATATTAGGCTTAATAAGCTAAAGTAGTACATTTAGCCCCTAAGGAAAATATGTATACATATTTATGATTTTTAACACATTTAATTTGACCAATCAAAACACTTCACCATATTAAATCCACCAATCACAACTCTTTCAAAAAACATTTCTCTTTGCTATCAACCAACCAGAATACAGCTACATATTAAAATCGACCAATCAAACATCAGGTGTTTTTTAGTCCCAATTCCAAATCATTAAAAAAGAAAACGCCTCTGACCGTTAATAGCGCGTCCAAACGTTAAATTGAACACACTCTTCGCAGTGAAATTTGTTATTGATTGTGGATGGATATTTGTTTTACTATTTTTTCGCAGTCGAAGTGAAAAGTAGAGTGTATAACTCGGGTCTAAAAGCCATATTACCCCTCGAAATATCCATCTCGTGGTAATATGGCTTATTTTAGGCCCTTGTCATACAATCTACTATTATTAGGTCGACCTGTCTGTAACTAACTATGTAATGAAATCTTGCAGGTTAAATTTAACCAACTTCCCGGAGTCCAATCAAGTTGAAATTTTGTACAATTGTGTAAGTCGGATGACAATGCAATAATATGGTACCATGGTCTGGTGATGGAGACGGAAGGTAGCCGTAGGAATTCCTTAATTACACAGGATAAACCCGTCATGTTTGGGCTCGTTACAATCCTCTCAATGAGCAGTTGATGAGTGTGAAAAAAAAGTACAGTCGGCAAAAAAATCCAACATGGCGGAACACCCAAGATGGCGGGCTAGTTATTTTTTAATGCACTCCTACAATATGGGTATCAAATGAAAGGGCTTGCTGAGAATAACTCGAAAAATAAAGTGACGTCACTCTAAATCCAATATGGCGGACAATATACTGAGGAACCTGTCGAGCGATGCCTAAAAAGGATAAAATAAATTAAAAGTAAAAAACTTTTTAAAAAACAAGCTTTTATTTAAATGCGCTAAAAAGAATAAAATAAACTTTTCCTTTAAAACTTTTACTATCAACTTATAACGTCATAACACATTTGAGATGATATAAAAGCTTGTCGCGAGATTATATAGTTAGACGTTATAAGTTGATAGTAAAAGTTTTAAAGGAAAAGTTTATAATGTTTGAAGTAAGACGTCGTACACCAAACTATAATCACATTATTTTTTCTATGGAACTCCCAAATCAACAAAAAAAAATAGGTATACCTACAACTGTTTAGACAACTATAATAAATCTGACCAATCATGTGACACCTTTACTGAACTACTGTATAATGAATTTAACCAATAGAACGTCGCCGTGGTCATAGAACAAAAGACATCAACGAAACGCTGAGCCAGCGGTTTGCGCTTCGTTTCAGCAGAGCATAGATTTTTAATAGACACATACATCGTAGAACAAGTATTGTATACAATAGTTACACAATTAGCTCTTAAATTCTCGTACCTTGCTTAGGCCACTCGGCAAGCCTCGTGGCCTAAACACGGTACTCGACTTTAAGACCCCTCATTGTGACCCCTCTATATTCTACATATTCTATTATATTCTATTGTGTAACGATTGCCTAAAATACTATTGTGTTACTGAAATAAACTTTTTATTCCTTACTATAGGCTGCTCACGGCAGTGTGTCAGCTGGTTATCACAAGACGGCGCGCGAGCTCTATCGCGGCGACATAGACTATCCGTCTCTTTTGAACCGGCTTCAAAAAAGGTCTGACGACAAGACCGTCTGTTGTCTACCACAGTTAATTTTTAATTTAAGTATAGTTTTTTTTTCGTGAACAGTAAAGAATATAACAATAAATATATGTAGTTTATTTTTATCTGACACTAGCAGTTGCCGAAATCGTCCGCATAGAACTTGTTATTAGCAATGATTAAATGGTTATCGTCTTAGAAAAATGATTGATATTAAATTATTTTAAGCGCAAGCTTAATTATCGCTGTCCCAAACAAACTTCTACCATCTTAATAAGGGATGATTTCCGAGATAAAAATTATCCTATAATTATCCTTGCAAGCAATGATGTAATATAAAAAGAGGTAGATATGTTGTCTATACGAAATTCCGTGTTTAAAAATGGCCACCAAATCTGACAGCTAACGTTTCCATTGACGGCTTGAAACCGAGGCAAGTTGGTGCCAATTGACACAATTTTAGTGTGCCATTTTTGGAGCTCTTATAACCTATCTACCTCTTTTTTATATTACATCATTGCTTGCAAGGGTCTAAATTAATCTCTACGCCAAATTCCATCTGTATCTTTATTTAATTTAAAACGTAACAGTGCGATTAGTACGTTGGTTTAAATTGCTAAATCTAAATTGAAATTTCCGTTTTTACAAATATAAATATTTTTAGTATCAAAAACAGACGTTTCTGCTTAAATGGTTGTTTTTTCATAATGTATTAAAGGAAAATATAAAGATTTTGTTGTGGGATCTTGGGAGTAGGTGTAAAAGCGGACCCCGGGCTCCTTTAGGGCACAACCGGCACCGGGAGCAATGCTAGGAAGATGATAATTTTTGATGTCTACTTTAAGAATAATGAATCTCAAAAATGCTGAAATCAGTTTTTTTTTTAACATACCGTCTGTAACCTGAGTCACTATATAGTCGTCTGTATCTCTCACTTTAAAAATATCTTGCTCTCGATAAAAACTTAGAGCTCCCTATTAACCCTTATAGTAGTGGACGAATTAAAAAAAAACGCTGAAAATACAATTTTATTATTTTAATGAGTAATCTTTCTACAAAGTATTAAGTATCTAGCTCAAAAAAAAAGTTTCCCTAATACAAACTTTGCACCCTAATTAACCTCTTAAGGAGTGGAATTTTATTTGTATTCAATAAGTAATCTTTCTACAAAGTTTTAAATCTCTAGCTCAAAAAAAAGTTTCCCCCATACAAACGTTGCATCCCTTTTTAACCCCCTTAGGGGTGGAATTTCCAAAAAATCCTTCTTATCCCTTACCTACGTTATAAAAGGAAGTTCTGGTGCCAATTTCAAGTTTCTAGTCCCATAGTTTCGGCTGACCGTTAATGAGTCAGTCAAGTCAGTCAGACAGGACTCAAAGTCAAAGTCAAAGTCAAAGTGATTTATTCTTCAATTTAGGCATATTACATGCACCTATGAATGTCGATAAACTACCACCGGTTCGGAAAGTAAACCTCTGCCTCGAGAAGACTTCTTCTTTTATAGATTTAAGATTTATTAAATTAGCTAGGATTCATTTCTATTTATGTTGCAACTCTGCATGTAATTTCATTGTATAGCTTCTACTTGACAGTGTATGATTAATACCAACTAAATGAATATGCATATTTTGTATTGTATACTTCCTATTCATGAGATCTTAACTGCTTATATACCTATAGTAGGTATGTAGGAAAATATTAATTTATAATGTCTTCTGTGGATGTTGCCTAATATTTTCCATAAAATACATATTTGTACAGGAACCTTGATCCTAAAGTAACATATTAAAAAAACCAGCCAAGTGCGTGTCGGACCACGCAAAACGAAGGGTTCCGTGCCTATTAAAAAGGTCGTATCGTCACAGAAATCTTACGGCACTTACGTCCTTTTCTTTGAGGAAGGCAGTTTTTCAGCAATATCTCGAAAACCTTTGAACCGATCTTGTTCAAAACAATTTTCGGTTAATGAACTTAATAAACCCAATGATTTTTTTCATATTTTTAAAATACACCGTTCAAAAATTAGAGGGGGCGGACAGAATTTTAGTGATTTTCGGGGCGATTATCTCCGACTCTATTCACTTAATCAAAAAAATTGCTGAGAAACCTTATATTTATTTTAAAAGTTCTATCGATTGATGTGCCACACGTGGGCACACAATGAAAAAATATTTTTTGACTTTTAGTTTGATGTATGGAGTACACCCCTAAAAAATTTTTTTTCTGTCATTTTAATTACAAAACTATATAGCGGCTAACAAAATACACTTATCCTCAAAAATTTATTCAAATACACCTTATGGTTTTCGAGTAAAATGCCGGTGACATACGGACAGACGGACAGACGGACAGACGGACATGACGAAACTATAAGGGTTCCGTTTTTGCCATTTTGGCTACGGAACCCTAAAAAGTGTATGGAGATATGAGGTTGAGAAAGTTATCAAACAAATACTGGTTTAATTATGTCCTCGTCAATTCATTCCTTCTTGTTTAACAAGTGACACTAAAATAACATTGTGAGGAGAGAAATATTTATCGGGTTATTTGAGTTCATAATGGGGTCAGACAAAGATAGTATGGTCAAAGGCAGCTAAACGGCTATTTCACCAGTGTATGCAATGGGTAGCGTGGCCGAGCGGTCTAAGGCGCTGGTTTAAGGCACCAGTCTCTTCGGAGGCGTGGGTTCGAATCCCACCGCTGCCAATATCTTTTTGTTATTTCAAATTTGTTCCACTAAAGATTATACTACACCACAAGATTTTTTTTTTTTAATTATCTGTGTATCTTTTATATTTTTAAATGACGATACAAAGTATCCAGTATACACAGTCGTGGTTTGATTCCACAATTTCTTTTAAACGTAAGTACACCAAGTACCTACACATATTCGAACGAGTAAGCGAAGCAAACGAAGTTCTATGCTTCAGCTTGGGCCGAAAATCGTTTGTCTGTCCAGCCAGTGTTCTTCTGCTGGTCGATTAGGTACGTAACGCGTTGTACGTGCGTCAGCGCAGCTAGCACGATACGTTATATTGTTATGATTTACGTGACGTCTCAGTACATTCTGCTGTAAAACGTGACGATAAAACCTATCGTGCTAGGGCGTCAGATAGATCTAAACGTCAATTTTTATATGGAAGAATTACAGATAAATTGTCTTAAAGCGCGTTCGAAACGTTATGTGATTTCCCTTCAGTTCTCCTCTACATGTCGAATTTCTTAACCGATTCTCGTGAAATTTTGTGAGCAGGTTCGTTAATTATACATAGTTTCTTTGTGAAATCAATTATTGATTTTTTTTTGTCGAAAAAAAAAAGGTTTTTTGGAGTTCTACAGCTCACATATGACTTTACATTATTATTTCAATATACTAGGCGATTTTTTTATTTATTAAAATTATTTTATCTACTTATCTTTACGATCACAATAGGTAGGTATTACCTACTTAATATATTGTTCAACCGTACCAATGAACGAAAACTAAGTACCAACTTATGATATAATTTATGATAATATTTACCTTACATGCTGCCTATTCAAATGTAACAGAATATTAACTTCCTCTGAGCTGAGCTAATCGAACGAGCGAGCGAAGCGAACAAAGTTCTATGCTTCAGCTTGGGCCGAAAATCGTTTGTCCGGTGTCTGGTGCCTGTCCCGATGTTTTCATCTAGAGGCCCCGTAGCATGGTTGGCCTTGTCACGCGATAGGTGATAGGATAGAGCGTGCGTCACTGGCTGACACCGTTCGATAGAACGAGACGACGCACTTATCTTGTCACTTGTCGCGTGATAAGGCCAACCATGCTACGGCTCCTGGTCGCATTTCTCAACCGATTCTCGTGAAATTTTGTGAGCAGTTTCTTTGAAATAAAGGCGTTTTTTTTTTCAAGTAAAATTTTCGAAATAAAAAAAATATATTTGGAAATAATAGGCTCGCGAGTTCTACAGCTCACAGAGCCACTATTATTGACTTAATCGCAAACTTGACTTTTAGAGGTAAGAAGTAGCCCACGGCTACAATGCTGTAAGAAATTAAATTGTGCTTTTAAACAATAAATCTTATGAAGTTACGAATGTTACTGTGTAATTTATGCGACGTCTATGACCCAATCCTCAATCATCCCGTAATTACAATTTCTTATACAAGAAGTCATCAAAACTTGACAGCGACAGTAATGAATCAACTTTAATTGTCCCCAAATCCACTTATGTTTACACAAAGCGCTAATAACGCAAATTGAATTGCCGGAGTTCAATTTTATCCCGAATAATCGATAGCCGCACATCAATCATAATCAAATAGAGTTTTTTTTTTAATTTGCCGCTGGCTGAATTGAATGCGGGCGGTATCCCCGTGCCATACCACGGCATATGTCAGCCGGCGAATGCACAGGTGCTTTCTGCCGCGCGCCATTTACACGACACACGCGATAGAAGACACGCGCTCTCCCGGGACTATCGCGAAAACAATCGCGCGAGAAACAGATGAACGCGTTCCATTTTCAAATTCGAATTTAGTTCTTTTTGTTTTTTTTTGGAAAATGAATGGGTGTTTAAGCCAAGGCAATAAAAAGTGTAGTTACTTAATCATTTCGATAATGTAATGTGGATAAAAATATTTTGCTATTGAGCCGGTAAAAACAATGCGGTATTGTAATATTTGAAAAGTTCACACGCGGCGTTGCTCGACTCTGGGTAAGCCAATTTATATTAAGTACTTTGATTTATTCAATCATTGTTCATATATTACTTGTGTTATAATCTATTTAATTAACTATAGCTTTGAAACTTGCCGCAAAATGTTTTAGTGGTCTAAGCTATTAAACTATGAAAGTTGATGTCTCTTTTTACTTCCAAGTCCTTAAAAAGTATAGATACATAGTATTAAAATTAGAATATTCAAATTCCCGGTCAATGTTCAGTAGTCCATTCAATTATGGGAACAGTTATTATAGTAAAGGGGAGGTCTGTTTTATCATAATAGGTTATTGTTCTTTCTACCTATGCGAACTAATACCAATTAAGATTACAATTAATCATGTCATTATTTACTTAATTATGTATTATCGATCGCGATAAAAGATACTTTAGAGCCACCTTTTTTTACAGAAATATTTATAAAAGCAAATTCGTTAAATTACTCCTTTTTTTGTTTAAATGTTGCGTAATAGGTACTTAGAGACGTAAAATAAATGTAAGTAATTATTTACCCTTAAATACGAATTATTTATAACCTCATCAATCGAATACATCTCCTCGCATCAGCATTGCAATTCAGCGAGGAAATGCCGCCAGCATCCTCGGTACAATGCCTCGAGGGCCTTTTTTAGATTTAACAGTTTTAATTTAATTTAGTTAATCATCATCTTGTATTTACTTTAGAAAATAAATAATCTGATCCATAAAATGTCCTTCAAGTATAGCATGTTTTATACCTATGAATTTTATAAGTACATATACCCTGGATTGTTTGGTTAGCACGTACCTATCGATTGCAAAAATTACAATAAAAAAATAATTATTTTGTACTTCAACCAACAAGTAGAAGTTCAATGCACTTTAAGTATATTCTAAACACATTAGTATTATAATTAATCAAAAGAAGTCTAGTTTTTGTATGCGAAACGAAGGTGTGTTTTGTGAAAGTATTCGATCCATATTCGTTTTTAATATCTCACCGGAAGAATTTCACTTTTATTTTGCTAATAAATTAACATTAACATTAAAAAACTTAAAATTCAATAAAGACACATTATAAACCATAAAAATACTTACACACTGAAGTAGAAGAAAAGGGACAGACAATTTTATTCGTATCTTCTATTAATTTTTAATGTAAAAAATACCTACATGGCACAAACAGGGCGTTAAGTACAAGGTATTAAAATGTATAATCATATTATGCAATCAATTATGAGCATTGGCAATGTCATAAATTTATAATCATAGAGAACAGCCATAAGCCATACTTATAGTATTTTATGTAAAATTTATTACATATGTTTCTGCGAATATAAGCAAATAGTTTAGCTAGACGTATAGGTACAGGGAGTTAGTTACAAAGTTTTGAATATGTGTATTAATGATATGTGCAATTTAGAACATCGGTAATGTCATGAGTAAAAATAGTACAGCCGCGAGCTATCAATTTTTTTAATTTTTTTATTGTATGTAAATAATTTACATATCTATATTTTGGAATACACTGAAATAGTTTAGCTAGACGTATAAAGGGTGTTAGCTGCAAGGTATTGAAAGTTATAATCATATGCAATCAATTAAGAGCGTCAGTAATGTCATAGGTAGTACCCACGCGAGGAGAATGCTTCCGATAATATTGTCCGGAGTTCCCACCGCCACGCCACAATAAAAAGGAGAGCTCTCGATAATAAGCACTGATAATTGACGCTACACACACTGAGACATTATGAGTATGTATCAGTCAGCATGGGATATATAATTTTTCGCTTTATTGCAATGGAATACGGTACAAATTATTTTAGGTCGACACCTAAATATATTTTTGACATCGGTTGTAATTGTATATGTAATAATGACTACCAACTAACATATTAATAATTATAGGACAGTGTCAGCCAACCTGTGGGTCGCGTCGCGACCTCGCGACTGATGATACGAAGTGATGTAAAGATTTGCAATTAATAAATTAAAAATAAAGTAAGAACAGCGTAAGGTGAGTGTAACGAAATATTTTTTCCATCCTGAGGGGATCGCGCCAAAATCAACACTGTTCTAAGATAAAACACAAAATGTAACTAAGTAGGCATATTCTGGACCTAGGTATATCCTAAAACTACGGCCAAGACCACGGTGGGCTGTGCATCAGCATCCCTGGAGTTCGGTTGAAATACTGCGTTCCATCCATCCACCAAAACAGCATCCAAACCCTCGAAAGCTTTCAGCTGGAACTCCAAATCCGTTTCGATTGCCTAGGTGGCGATGTCGACGAACTCAACGACGGGTTTGTGGAAGCTGTCCGTGCCACTGAGTCTAGCCCCAGCAGGCCAACAGAACTAAAAGGCTCTCTACTAAAGACTGCCGCTATATCGAAGTACTGAAGTGTTTGTGCAAGAACGCCACTATGTCAGTCTGACTCCAGGATCGGAGCTCGAAGCCTATTCCGCTGCAGCGGGGTGTTCTGACACCCCCAAGGAAGATGCAAGGGGATGTTATTTCCCCAAAACTGTTCACCCCTGCACTGGAGGACGTTTTCAAGACTCTGGACTGGAGAAGGCTAGGCATCATCATCAACGGCGAGTACATCACTCACCTTCGGTTTGCTGATGATTTAGTAGTCTTGGCTGAGACCATGGAGGACTTGAGTACTATGCTCAATTACCTAAAGTTGGTCTCATCCTCCAACTTTAGGTTGGATAAGACGAAGATCATGTCAAACGTCCACGTAGTACCAACTCCCATTTCAATCGGACACTTTACGCTCGAAGTTGTAGACGACGAAGATATATACACCTAGGACAGACTGTTCAGTTAAGTAGGTCTAACTTTGTGAAAGAGATCAATCGTCGAATCCGACTCGGCTGGGCAGCATTCAGGAAGCTATGGCACATCTTTTCGTCCAATATTCCACAATGTCTCAAAACGAGAGTCTTTGACCAGTGTGTATGACCAGTGATATGTCGTTTATAAGAAGTCGCCTCATAAGAAGGGTCAAAGTATTAACAGTAAACATTAATTATTCTTAGCCAAGGAACAAAACTTCCGAAAGTACTTGGAAAACACTAACTTATTTTCGCCATTATAAAGCTTTTTTAATACTGTCTGATAAATAGAAAATCGTGACTTCACTGGTTCCGTTTTTCCTGCAAACTTCATACTAGGGGATACTCATTGAACCATTAATTAGTTAACGGTAGTTAATGCGCATCATCGTACGGAGCCGCCCGCCAGCACGCTGGACGGACATAATAAAAAAATGCCACGGTGACCAGCAATAGTCCAGTACTCCCGCAATGCCACATTCCTCTGAAGTGGCGCGGCATAGCTAAAGCGACGACCATTGGCTCTTGCCACAACACCGATGGAGACCTACCGAGTACACCATAAATGTGTCCACGACCACTCTGACAAGAGTGTAAGACTGTGAAGAAGAATGGCCACAACTCACAAATCTGACGATAAATGACGAACCGACAGTTTAGATGTGATAATACAATTCAAGTTAAGTGCGATTTGACAGTGCAAGTTAAATGAATTCCTACTAGCACTTTTTTGACATTTCATAATGTGTAGGAATGGTATGTGCGAATAAATAATATTAAATTACATGTGTAAAACATTTAGGTTAGGCGTACACTAAAGTGGACATATACCTTTAAGGGATCATTTCAGATGGACATTTTCAGGGCATTGAATCCTAATGATAACTTAACTGTGTACTTGTTCATTGTAAATACCTATTGTTTCCGTGTAGGCATTTGAAGTACCTATCGTAAAATAATTTTAAGTACGAAGAAAGTAACAAGAAGCGAATAAATATTAGACTGTCTGAATGTATGGCTAGCTAGATTTTCTGTAGATTGACAGGTGCTATAGGTATATATATTTCAATGTTTACCTTTTTAGTGCATCCTGCAGCCTAATTTATAACTGATCTGAATCCAATCCGGTCTGCGAACAACAGCTTAGGTATTAGGTTTATGGTGCTATGTTGAACAAAATGGATGTGCGTGAGTTGGTTCGCATTGAGTTTGGAAAAAAATGATGACAAAGTTCTCAATTTAAAAATAAATATAAAAATAATGAATGTTAAATTCTTGTACCGAATCCACGGCTTTGCTCGTGTAGCTCTTCATAATAATACCTACTTAAACCAACTTTAACCATATTGTAATAAGGTGGGCCCAGGCATTAAAGAGTTAGGTACGAAATATAAGTAGATTGGGACTCTAGTTGTCTCTATGTCATTGCATTTAATTTAGTGATTTGAGAGGGAAAATAATATGAAGGTACTGATACATAGAAGAAGAAGAAGAAGAAGAAAATTGTTTATTAGTGCAAAAATTTAAAAAGTGCAACAAAACTTAACTTAATACATATAATTTTTGAAGAGATTTGCACTAAAAGGCTTGCACTCAGCTTGATGCCACGGAGCGAGCCAGAGGACACATTCCATGACGCTGATTTTCAGTGTAGCCATGACTGACGCAATATGTGTATGTATATGATGCGTACTTATCGCATTTTAAGCACCTTTTGTCAATCTACGATAGGTCGTGGTTCTGGTACACTTTGCGAGGTTAAATAAAAGGAGATATAGCCTTTTTATGGCCTTCATATCGGTGTCCAGTCGGCGTGACAGTCACGTCATTGTCACGCCAACGTTATATCACTGTCAAATTTTTAAAGTGTCCCAGTCCCACGACCCGCTTTAAACTTACCAACTAATGTTGAGTTTTTTGAATCCATCCTTCGAAATGTTAGTTTTCTATGTGCCACGATCTCTAGTTAGCCAAAGCAAAATGAGTGTTTTTTTTTGGAAATAATTATATATCAGGCTAATTATTTTTACACGGCTTTTATAATGTTAATTTAAAAGCTTTTATTATTGAAATAACTAAATATATGTACCGGAAGTTAGGAAAAAAATGAACTCGGAAGCGAGAACGGTAGGTATTAGTATGTTTATGATGAAAACATGTTTGAATATACAAATTTTGAGACTTACGACCTGAATTCAAAAATATATGCATTAGGAAATGACAGCATTTTAATAAAATATTTACCCTTGAGTCACTATTTCACCTTGAGATAATATTTAATTTATGGAAAAGGGTTTTTATTAACAAAAAAAAGTGGATTACGTGCGTATCCCAAAGAACGTATATAGAAGTAGTAAATTATAAAGTAAAGAAAGTTTATACCATTTTCGCCTGATTTTTACGGAATTTATATAGATTACTTTATTTTTTACCGTCGTGGTATTAAATGTAGGTTGATTATTCAAGAATACTTAAATCAATTACCATGCCAAATTTTTGATGTGAAAATAATGCTGATATCATATATATTGTTGTTTTTTAGGGTTCCGTTGCCAAAATGGCAAAAACGGAACCCTTATAGTTTCGTCATGTCCGTCTGTCCGTCTGTCCGTCTGTCCATCTGGCCGTCTGTCCGTCTGTCCGTCTGTCCGTATGTCACAGGCATTTTACTCGAAAACTATAAGGTGTATTTGAATAAAATTTTGAGGATAGATGTATTTTGTTAGCCGCTACATAGTTTTGTAATTAAAATGACAAAAAAATAAATTTTAGGGGTGCACTCCATACATAAAAATAAAAGTCAAAAAAAAAAATTTTGTTGTGACCCCCGTGTGGCACTCAATCGATAGGCCTTTCAAAATAAATATAAGGTTTCTTAGCATTTTTTTGATTAATTGAATAGGGTCGGAGATAATCGCCCCGAAAGTCACTAAAATTCTGTCCCCCCCTCTAATTTTTAAACGGTGTATTTTAAAAATATGGAAAAATTCATGGACATAGGGCTTATTAATTTCATTCACCGAAAATTGTTTTGAACAAGATCGGTTCAGAGGTTTTTGAGATATTGCTGAAAAACTGCCTTCCTCAAAGAAAAGGACGTAAGTGCCGTAAAATTTCTGTGACGATACGACCTTTTTAATAGGCACGGAACCCTTCGTTTTGCGTGGTCCGACACGCACTTGGCCGGTTTTTCTTAAATAGCGCGACCGTATTTTTCTTAGGCTAAGTGTTGTCTCATTGATTTCACCGACTTTCTTTGCGTTTCTCGATCCCCTTTCAGCACAGTTTCAAATGTAATTGGGAATGCATTAACTGATTTCATTTTGATAAATTGCTCAGAGCTTTTTGCATTAATTACATGGTACGGGACATTTGCAATTACTTGTTACTTAGCGGGCTAATTCATGCAATTCTAATTGGTACAAATGTGTTTAAATTTTTAAGTATCGTGCCATATTATTTGACGGTTTGATGAGCTTTGTTGAGTCACAGTTATTTTTAAACAAGAAATGACACCTTGTTACGTTTATTTAGTAGTTTTAAGTCTGCAGGAATTCAAATGATAGATTGACGAAGGTGTTCTTTCGTTATATAGTTTTTTTCGAAAGCGTAAGTATCATTCATGTATTTAAATTATTATTTAAACTATTACGTGTAAAAACTCAAAAAAGAACTTTTTCGTGTGTAAAGTTGATTAGAAAAACATAATACCATATAGTAACATCGAAGACGCCTGTTTTATGCTTATTACTGCGCACAGCGCCAAGTGGGCACTAGACTGTAAAAATAACTAACTATAAAAACTTAGTTCCGGTCCATCAAATAAGAGTAATCGCTGCTCCATCTACGAGTTTGCTATTACGTAATACATTAACTATCCCTCCATACATATAGTTATACATATTTATATGGTTCTACTTCCGTGCTTACCTTTTAGTTTTTTGTTGCAAAGGGCAACAGCCGAGTGCAGTATCATTTTTATGAGCGCTGATTATATCTGCATACTAATTTATTACTGTAATTTCTATTATTCCTGCCAGTAAATCGAGATTGATCATATAAGTTTTAGTAGGAATTGCATAGTTTATGAATTAATGGAATAATAATAATAATAATTTATTGAAAAACCTTATTGCTAATGCAATGTGCTTGCGTATTACTACATAGCACATACATTATTACATGCGTGTGAACTAGGATGATCCTGTGTCTCAGACAAATTCAATAATTAAAAATCAATTAGTGCACGTTTTATATTTTATTATCGTACATTTTTGAGCACCAAAAGAATGCTTAATAAATCGTACCTATAAGTATGTACCTAATCAAAGATTGGTTATCTTTGAAAACTTTTTTTTCGCGTTGTAGGTATTTCATACTAAATGAGTGAGACACAAAAACCATGTAACATCGTTATCATAATCTATTCCACTAGTACGAGTAATCTATTGAAATAGCGAAATACAACGCGAAAAAAAAGTTTTTGCGTATATGTGAAATGCCTCAAAAAATGAATATGTATTCGTAGTGCAAAACAATGCTTCAGAGACAAATGATTTCTTAGTAGCTACCTACTGAATCGACTGTGGTGGCGATCGAAATGGCAGTTTCGTACAACCGTTGATTCCAATGAGTCTTTCAAATATTTTGTTCCGTTTCTGACTTGAATGCATACATTTAGAAGAAACAATAGCCGATGCTAAGAGTTTCTAGCTTTATTGAAATATTTTGCATGCCAACATAAAATATGTTAGTCAAAAATGCCAAAATAACAAATTGTAGTTATATTATTTATGTAAGTGTTGTTGATTAGTTACGCATTGTTTGTTATCTATAGGCTGTCAGCATTTCTATGAAGACTTCATTAAATCTTTCATTCTGTTGGCAATAAAATAAATCATAGGCAAATAGAATACAAGATCGTGGTCGATCTGGTTTCATTTGATAGGTAATATTTGCATCCATTTTATATTACCTTCAAAAAGTAGGTATATTGCAAGCGCAATCAGTGCATTAGCCATATTTTACAAACAACAAGGTGTTTTAAAGTTCGTTGTGATAAAACAAAATTGGACCACTAAGCAGAAAAAGTGACTTGACGATTTCCATCCAGCAAAATGCACTGTTAGTATAAGTAAGTAACAGGTGCATAAGAACTACGTTTAACTTAGAAAGTGATATAGACCGACTTAAATGACTTGTTACACGTAAATATCGCAGCAATGTATCAGTAGAACAACTAAACTTACACAATAATGGCAACTAGATCAAAATAAGAACTTTGTTAAGATGGGTTGGCTCAAGGTAAAAACTTGGGACCCCTCATAAACATACGGGAGCAAAACAAATAGTCTAGAACAGTCGACGTCACGTCGACGGTTCTGGGGGTTCGTACCCCTATCGGTGATAGCAAATAAATTGGGAAAAAAAAACTTTTTTTAATTTCAGCGGCACGGGCGCCGCGACGTCGTGGTTACGTTGTCGTTCGTTGTCCCTAACCCACCGCATATGAAAGCTAGCTACGCCTCTGTATTTCGCTTTATTAGAAAGGAATAAGGTGCAAAAGTGTAACCATATCTGCGCCGACCGAACAATCGACCGTTACCAAAATCCCAAAACTTTTGCGATCATCATTTGTCATCGGCACCGCCTTTTCGGAAGGCGGTGGCGGTGCCATAGGCCCCGGCCAATGTGGACGAAGATAACGGTACCTATCTCCCCTCCTTGACCGCATCTACGGTTTTCTCGTTTTTTTAAATGTGTACTCAATATAATACGCACCTAATTTGGAATTTCAGTGCGTTTGCCTATCTTGTTTATGTCCAGTTATTATGAAGTATGAATGACGTCATGGCGTTGTTCTCCGTTTAAGTAGTTAAAGTTTAAGTGCTCATATGTCAGTTTTCTTACGATGTCGTTTGCTATGATGTTGTTACCTGCCTGTGACAAGATCGACTTATAATATCACAGGTTACCTAAGTCACTATTCTAATGTCATATTTGCATAGAAGTTAAAATAAGAGATCAACGAAGCATGCTAATGTTATGTAGATAAGAAATTCAATTTTGGTGTCTGAACAAACAGAGGGGAATAGAAATATCACGTTTCGTCTCATAATTCGTTTAACAAGGCTTATTTGTCATGGAACATTAAGTATGAATGAGCTAGGTCTGCTCTTTGATTACTTTGTACCTTGGAGGAGTGTACATTGCAGAAACATTAGAAGGTAGCCAGCACGTGTCTCTAGCTAAAAGCACCTTGCATCCTTTGCTTGCTATAAATAGCAAGCAAAATTGGTAAAAACCGAACAGATATGAAAGTTACGAATTATTCGGTATGTGCATGTATCGGAGTTATATGACTAGGAGAGTATATGTAAAGATACGAACGTGGAAAATGCCGTAAGATACAAGATATACAGGTGTAGTGCATAATTGTTTTCCATCGTATTTACTGGGAAACGTGCATATTTGTCATGCTACTTCAGTCAACCTCAGTACTTTTTGTACTGTGACCGACTGAAAAACAAGACACGTTAGTGCGTTTCCGTGAAAATACGATGAAAAATAATTATGCAATACATTTGTACCAAGTAAAGGTGGACTATGTGAGACACGATATGACGGATGACAGAGAGGTGTCGAAAAGAACAAACGAAGAAAACCATTTCATTGATTGTAAGAGCCTGCATCCTGCTTGCGGGAAGCTCATGGTATCCTGTTTTCCCCTTCAACAAAAACAAGGATACCACAAGCTCGCATGCGGAATACGGGCTCTAACGAAGAATGGAAACATGAGCCCTAAGTAAATGGGATAAGGGCAAGCGAATGATGGTAAAAAAAACGCAAATCAGATCAACAAACCCATTACCTAATAATTAAATTAAAATTCGAGCAGCACGCGCCCGTTATTTCGGCGCCGGCGCATTATGGTCCATCCCGTAACGGAACCATAACGCGAGTAACGGATAACAATTATAACACGCGATACTGTAACAAGCGATGTAGATCAACTTATCCATGGATCGAGATGAGATCACCCTTTAGACGTCAAATATATGTCAATATTGTTTGTCTTATTAGAAAGGAGTAAGATGCAATAGTCTCTACATATGTATTGACTCTGACTGCACTACCAAATTATAAAATATAAAAATATTGTCTATCTCAATCACCTCTAGCTCATGCATCTTACATTATATTTGTCGCCAAAAACAAAGATTGACGAGTCATTCCTTAAAACCTCCCAAATATAGTCCAAATGACCTAACTATGGTCCAAATTAATGCGATGTTACACGATTGTGTATGACTATTATTGTGATTCAAATCTATGACAGGCATTGTAACTTTAAAACGGCAAATAAAAGCTAAGAAAATAACAAAAAACCGGACAGTGCGAGTTCAACTCGCGTGGTGAGGGTTCTGTAAAATATTGAGAATTTTCCCGTTACTTTGAATACTTAAACTTCTTATAGGTTTTCCTCTAATCTTTAGGCAAGGAACTATTTTCCATATTTTTTCAGAATTTTAAGCCTAGCTGTTTCGGAGATAGGGGCGGGGAATGGTCAATTTTCGTCTTTTTTCCTAAATTACCTCAAATCCGTTTTTGCTAAAATATAAAAAAATTATATATTTGACATGCTTACAACATCCCCTTTTATTTGATATGACAATACAATTTGCCAACATTTTTTAAAAAATTCCCAGTTTATCCCCTAAAAGTGGCCCCCTTGTTCAGAATTCATTAATTTACTTTACGCTCCATCTTTGGGTCACCAATTTACATATGTTTACCAAATTTCAACTCAATCGGTCCGGTTGTTTCAGAGCAAATCGGCTGTGACTGTGACAGACGGACAGACAGATGCACGAGTGATCCTATAAGGGTTCCTTTTGAGGTACGGAACCCTTAAAAAAGTCCTTTAGTTTTGGTAGAAATTAGTTCGTTCGTTTAGTTGTTCTTCTTAACTATACTTGGGAGGTGATGCTCTCTGTAATGTGACCGTAAATAAATAAGTCAAGACATTTCAGGAGCGAATATATCATAAAGAAAATGACGAATTCGAAAATTTCGAAATGCATTACGATCTAGAAAATTTAAATGTGATATTATCAAATCACGACAAAAAAATGGGATTGGCGGTCACAGTTTTTTTACCTTTACGTCAAAGTATTTATGAAACGACAGCTATTTGATGGTAGGTATGTCATGTCAATCATGTCACAAAATTGAGCTATTCGAATATCTGTCCGTTTAAATATGCACCGGAACTTCAACTATTTGTTTAACATTTTCGACAGTATTACCAACACAAGTAGCCCGTAAAGTAAATGGCTTGTCCATGTGCAATAGTGGAGTTCGTACAATTTGGCTCTACTGATTCCGGTACAGTAAACAATGTATTAACTTAGCAACAATAACATTTATGGTTGCATGATAGTTTATTAAATGCAATATGTAAATGATTTCCTCAGTTAACAGTCAGAAAAATATCAATATCTTTCTATTTTCTGTATACTGTAATCATAATAAGAATTGACAAATACTGTAATTCCCAGCATTCTCATAGTCATCATCTGAGTATTTCCTTGCGCGTTAACTACGTTCTTTCTCATACAGATCGCTAATGGTACAGCAGAGCAGTCATTAAAAATACAATTAAAATAGCTGATTGGTAGCTAAACATGAGAATTGTTTTCAATACAACGGATCTCTAAGACTACTTACCCTTTTTATGATACATTTAATATGTAAGTGCATAATGCAAACATTGAGGCGTAAATGTATTCAATGCCTCTATTTTACTTGTGAATATGTTAATGATCACACACACTAAGCTGTAGAGGTTTGGACAGGCTTTTGAATATGCGTGACAAAAATGCATAATGCAATAATATGCTCTTCATATTGTGTTTAATGCACGTAACATAAATAAATATCGGACCTCGCTCACCAACCATACCTACTCTACTATGACGGCGAAAGTAATTCAGTGACCTTTTGACGATACCTACCTATCGATGAATTGATATGACGATGATTTATTGAATATGAAGTTAGTTTGACACCTGGAGAAAGATGTAAGAAATGTTCATCCCGGAAATCATCCTCCACAGGGATGAAACAAGTGATTGAAGTTAATAGGGGAATCTGGTTGGGTTTGGGTCGTTCTTCTTTTCTACCGACAATAGTCTGTCCTTCGTCTTATTATAGCATCTCATAAGAGTATTCATGTTTATGGTTTTATAATGTTCAAATAAATATCCTCGTTATTTTATTGATTAATAGTATTTCATATTTATTGTTCTCTATCCATCATTTTTTATAAGTTTGTTTTTCGCAGAATACCGTGACAGAGTGGTAAACCAAAATGTAGTCTCCACTGAAAAAGTCCACTAAGCCACATTATTAAAAAAAAAAACCGGCCAAGTGCGTGTCGGACCACGCAAAACGAAGGGTTCCGTGCCTATTAAAAAGGTCGTATCGTCATAGAAATCTTACGGCACTTACGTCCTTTTCTTTGAGGAAGGCAGTTTTTCAGCAATATCTCGGAAACCTTTCATCCGATCTTGTTCAAAACAATTTTCGGTGAATGAACTTAATAAGCGCTGTGTCCATGAATTTTTTCATATTTTTAAAATACACCGTTCAAAAATTAGAGGGGGGGGGACAGAATTTTAGTGACTTTCGGGGCGATTATCTCCGACCCTATTCACTTAATCAAAAAAAATGTTAAGAAACCTTATATTTATTTTGAAAGGCCTATCGATTGATGTGCCACACGGGGGGACACAATGAAAAAAAAAATTTTGACTTTTAGTTTTATGTATGGAGTGCACCCCTAAAAAAATTTTTTTTAGTAATTTTAATTACAAAACTTTGTAGCGGCTAACAAAATACACCTATCCTCAAAATGTTATTCAAATACACCTTATAGTTTTCGAGTAAAATGCCTGTGACATACCGACAGACGGACAGACGGACAGACGGACAGACGGACAGACGGACAGACGGACAGACGGACAGACGGACATGACGAAACTATAAGGGTTCCGTTTTTGCTACGGAACCCTAAAAACAACATTTAAAATTTTATATTGGCCGGAAAGGATATTAAATTAGTCCTAATAATTATTATTATTTATTTATTGTTCCACAATTATACAATTATTTATAACAATTAAGTTAAGGCACCGCCAAACTGCATTAACAGTATGTTGGCGTTATTATCACTCTCGTTTCAAATCATGCAATCATATATCTCAGGGGACAAGCAAGCCCGCCACTATAAAAAAAAGCTGTAGGCATGGTGATAGCACACAGTTAATTTAGTTGTCCAGTGTCGTGCTTGGCTGGTCCGGCCAGGAATGGAACTTCTTACGGCAAGGAATGAAAAAACAGATGCAATATTTTTTTAAATCTCACAATTTTTTAAACTGTGTTTACTACAGTCTACCTACATTAATATCTAGATTCTAGAGTAACTACCAACGTTAACCGTATGGATAGAGCAAGTCTGATAATATCGATAAAAGGCAGTGATCTATCCGTATAACTTGTCAAACGCAGCTCGCTAATATTCGACCCCTAAACATTACCAACTGAAACAGCTCGTAATATTTCAGCAAACATGTCGTTACGATCGTTTGCCGTGTGTGTTTAACTGCCAAGTCTAATGTGCGATCACGTTTAGGACAAACACTTGGTCTTGCCTAGAATTCTCTAGAACGTTCGTTCACGAACCCTAGGTACAATGAAGAAATTATAAGGTCTAAAACCTGGAGCCAGACAAGACAATGCGTGCTTGCGCAAAAGCAAATATTTCGAAGTAAATGGGTAACAGTAATGTTAGTACGAGTAGAAAATTTTACGTAATATTCAAAACGGACTTTGAGAAAATAAAACGGTTTGTGAGAATGCATGTGATAGACGGACAGGAACATGACGAGGTGATTTTATAAGGATTTCCTTTTGCTTTGTATTCTATACCTCGTTCCATAGAACTTCGTCTACGTTTCTTTGTTTATGGATGTCAAAGGGAAATTATTGTACTGTGTTTACTTATTTCGATCATTAAGTGCTTTACAAACATAACAATAGTAAAGTTGTTGCGTTTAAATAGTTATTTACGATACAAGTGCAGAAAATAGGAAAACTCCCTTCGGTCGTGTTTTAATTTATCGCCACTCGTTATTACCTATTCGCACGTGTATCGTACAATGTTTTACAGTACATATGGCTCTTTAAAGTTTCAACATATGCACGGAAAGTGCTCATTTCCGCACTAGTGCGGGAAAGTAACAATGTGTACTGTAAAAGAATTTTCCGTGAAATCGCATGACGATTAACGCACGATTTTTCATAACTTATTCAGAAGAGGAGGTATTAGTGGTTCTCAGAAAGAGGACTAGATCCCCGCTCTGGATCATTTCTGGTGCAAAAGTTACCCTAGCCATAGCTGTTCAGTGCGGCAATGCGGCTAGCGCCTGCACCTGGCCCCTATTTCACCAACTTGACCATTGTCACTTTACACTGACAAGTCGCCATACATTGCTTGTACTAGAAGTGAAGGTGGTCGCTAGGTTACCTGTGGAACCAGGAATGTACGGATAATTGTCGTTGTCAGGTGAGAATTGTCAAGTTGGTGAAATAAGGGCATGGAGTGACACGGGGCGGGTTGCTTGATACTTAGTTTGAAGTTTAAGTTTAGGTTACTTAGTAATAAATATTCGTTTTAGGTACCTATTGTTTGTAATATTTTCACTGTGTTTTTCTTTGATAAATGATTTATTTATTTTTATAGAAACAGATATTTAATAAATTAATGTGAGCACTTTCTACTCGCAGTTCGCTAGTCCAAAGAAAGCTAAACTGTAGCATTCTTACGAAACTTTATTGCGTAAAAGTGTAGCTACCTGCATTCGTTTAAGTATTTATAAAAACCAATGAGAACCTATTCAGAATACGTAATATCCACTTGCTTTGCGTCCGCCAATACTTTGTATACTTTTTACTCTTTTACTTTCAAGCAAAAATCGGATTAAATAATCTAAACACGTTTTTTAACAAGTTCAAACTTTTACACCGATGTAAACACATGCGACTCCATTTTTGTTTCCAAGTGTAAGTAAGTACAAATGCCCGCTGCTTTGGAATCAGTACCTAACCTAATATAAAGCTACTTGTATATAAATATAATAAAAAGCTACTAAAATATTGAAGAACAATATTGAAAAACACAAATCGAACTGGAGTCTGGCCAACGAAATTTGAGGCTGAGATGTGTTACAAACTTTTTAAATGTCAACAATGATTCCCATGTCAAATGCCCCATAATCATCATCATCATGTCAGCCGAAAGGACATAGGCCTCCCCAAAAGAGTGACACAATGACCGTTCCTGTGCCACCCGCATCCAGCGGACTCCCGCGAATTTTACCAGGTTATCAGCCCAGCTTGTGAGGGGCCTACCCACGCTGCGCCTTCCGGTACGTAGTCACCACTCGAGAACCTTTACGCCTCAAACGCCATCGGTTCTACGTGCAATGTGCCCCGCCCACTGCCACTTACGTTTAGCGATTCGGAGGGCTATAAATCGGTTACCTTGGTTCTGCTGCGGATTGCCTCATTTCTGATGCGATCACGCAGAGATACTCCCAGCAAAGCCCTCTCCATTGCCCTTTGGGTGACTTTGAGCCATCTTATGAGGCCCATACTTTACCAGGTATAGCACCCCTGACCCCGCTAGTGCCCTGGCCGCTACCATAACCAGGGTACCGTGGCTTGGTTGTGCTTATCATTTGAGGGGTATATGCCATAATCATCACGCTAGGCATGCGGATTGGCGATCGCAGTATTTCCACCGAACTCCAGGGATACCGCTGCCCGTCGCCCGGTGGTCTTGGTCGTAATGAGACATACCCGTCACTTAATTTTAATGACAGTCCCAAATATTACTTGATCCTTTACGGATCAGAAGTCGGAAATAGGGCATAACTAGTCGCATCATATTTACATTACTCGGCTTGAATTCATATAAGGCGTGCCTAATACATGACACTTTCAATATTATGTCAAAACAATAGAGGTGAACAGGTCTTAGATATTAGGCATTAAGGTGTCGAGCATTGGGAGAATTACCTGACATTATGTTTACTACCGACATCTCCCGAGCACCTTGTGTTTATACTCCCCATGAGATTATTTAATGTGGCCGACTTTTTATAAAACTGTCATTGCAATTGGAATCTTCTACCTTGAACGGTAGAGTTGCTTTTTGAATGGACTACTTTGATGCAATTCGGCCAACTCAAATAATGACAAGTTATACATGCAAAGCTGGTCAAGAACATCTTGACAATATAACTAATGGCCACTGTACTTTTTCTTTCGTGTCTCTATTTTTGCTACTGTCCGTAGCAGCATCTTAATTAGCATATTTTTATAGGCTAGTATATTAAAGGCATCAGGTAGGTACATGGTACATCCGCGCAGATCTCATTAGAACCGACGTGCGCCCTGCATGATTCAGATTCTCAGGAATCTCCTTTAAATATAGACGGTAGTTACTACCAAGATAATAATAGGTACACACAAGTTAGACATATTACTTACATATAATAGGTACTTGTACACCATAATTATGACATACAAGTCGAGTTAGGCCACTTCCACTTATGGCGGAGCGAAATCTGTATGTACATTATTTTGTACTTTACCGAGAGTTTACTGATGATGTCGATGTCGCCTAGATCTCATTACTTATACAAACTTACCGTCAGTATTGCACGTCATCATCATCATCATCATGATATCAGCCGAAAGACGTCCACTGCTGGACATAGGCCTCCCCTAAAGAGTGCCAAATTGGCCGGTCCTGCGCCACCCGCATCCAGCGGACTCCCGCGACCTTTACCAGGTCATCAGTCCACCTTGTGGGGGGCCTACCCACGCCGCGCCTTCCGGTACGTGGTCGCCACTCGAGAACCTTTCCGCCCCAACGGCCATCGGTTCTACGTGCAATGTCTGTGTTCTACGTGTAAGTATTGCATGTGCTCAGTAGTATTATATTGCGCAGAAGCGGGTCGGCACACTAGCCCTGCTAGGACGATAGGTGTTATCGTCACGTTTTACGACGAAAATGTACTGAAACGTCACGTAAAACGTGACGTTAAAACCTGTCGTGCTAGGGCCTCTGTTGTTTCTGCGAATAGGTCTTAGGCACTTTTAAGTTCCAAGCAAATTCGTAGCGAGGAACTGAAAGGTGCGAGATAATAATAACATTGCTTTGGTGACACGACACATACAGCTTTTTAACCCCCGACGCAAAAAGAGGGGATGTGTCTGTGTGTCTGTCTGTGGCATCGTAGCTCCTAAACGAATGGACCGTTTTTTTTTTGTCCGATAGCTGACGTAATCGAAATGGTTCTTAGGTACTTTTCAACAAAATCGGTACAGCCGGTTTTGAGATATTACTCTTTAAAATGAAAATGTCGGGGGTTTTTTAACTTTACATAATTAAAAGTACAAAAATACTAAATTAAAGAAATTAAGCCACTATTAGATAGTTGTTTCGTCTGTCATAGGTATTACAAAATACTACATTAATACGATAAAAGTACTTGCAGTTTTCGAAAAAAATGTTTAAGAGCTGGAAAATCTTGTTGTTCGTGTTCATTACACTATTATTAGCAACCGCCATAATAAATTAAAATTCCAAAGCCTTCCATATTTTAAATACTTTAATGTCAAGCATTGTGTTAAGTAAACACGCCGCTAAGTTCAAACGACAGCGCAAGATTTACATATGAAGCAAACTTCAGAATTAGCGTGTTCCTGCTTAGGCTTTTATAACACCTAAAACTGCCCATAAAATTATGTTAAACTACATATGACCATTTTGGAATACGGAGAAGTAACTAAACTAGGCATTTAGTTAGTTTAAGGAAAGGAAAATATTTCAACCGGTACTACTTATTCACATTGGTATCTTCCTCAATCTTTCCGTTTCTTTTGATATTTTTAAACTGAACTTAGGCAAACACGCTAAAATATTACAATAGTCGGCTGCAATTCAAAAACACAATAATAAGCGAAATACAAGTTAAGTAATTTGTTGGAGAAGAATACCAGTATATTCAGTATCAGCTTTGAAAAATGGACGAAAAATTAAAAAAAGGTTACAGTCCGAGTAAAACTAATTAAATGATGATTATGGCAACGTTATATTTATGGCAACAGAAATTATAGATTTAATCAGTAACCCGAATGGAAATGTATTTTGTGTAAAAGAGATTATTACTATAGTGCCTGGTTTCGATTAGGTAATACAAATCTACAGTAAAATCTGGGTGTTACTATGCAGCAAAAGCCAAGCTGCTAAACTTACAATTCCTACAACAAAATCGTGCACGCCACGATTGTAACTTAACGATCGCAATTTGATTGCCCCACCGGCCGATATCACCAAATATCACGAACCGTACAGTATCTTGCGCATACGAATTCCACGATTAAGGATTAACACGTTTTTTTTACAAAACGTGAACATGTGTAGTGTTCACCGATCGACGACGTCTCGCCTTCGCGTCGAGTCCGACTTGGTTACCAACGTTATAGATCAATCTTTATTTTTACTCTTTCTGCCGACGCTCGCTCCGCCCGCGTATCACAAAGAACCATGAGCCATGGAATAAAATATACCTACCCTACTAGCTCCGTCCGAGTGGAACTCGTTTATATCGTAGCACCATACAAACTTCCACACCCCATTTCACCCACTTGGGATATGATTTCCGGGATAAAAACTATTCTATGTCCTTCCCCGGGACTCAAACTAGCTCTATACCAAATTTCATCTAAAGCAGTTTAAGTGTGAAGAGGTGAAAGATAGATAGACAGACAGATTCGCCTTTATAATATTAGTAAGGATATCCGCCACGAAGATCCATTGTATATACTGCGGGCGTAGCATGGTTGACATTTTATCGATTATCGCTGTGGATACACGGATTATCAGGTGAAAGTTTTTTTTTTGAATCGGCTGTATATTTCAAAGACATACCTGTTCATTATAAGTATAGATATCGACGAGGCGAGACCAATGAATTAATGAATGATATTTTTATTTTGTGTAACCATGGACACGTATTTTATTAGAAAGACTTACAAAACTAAGGGGCTAGTTGATACATATAAACTTACATTTAAAACAAAACAACACTGACAGGGGAGTGCAATTCCTCGCAGTGCGACATGTAGGGACTAGGGACAATCAACCCTGTCCGCTATCATGCTGCTGTTAGGAGTTGAGACGCTCGTGAAACAGTCCAACTCCACGCACGGAAAAAAAAACTTTGCTAAAAATTAAAAACTCGTTTTGTTAACGGCGTAGTAACTAATTTTTAGCGATTAATACCAAAGTTTCGCTACCATTACTGGTGTAAGCTGCGTTTAACATCACTTTGGTAATATTAAAATTTAATTTCTACAAACCATCTTTAGTAAAATTAAAAATAAGTAATTTAAGTGATTCCTAGTATAAAAACGTAATAATTGCAAGACTTTCATAAGTTTTAAAAGCAACATTTTGATACTTAGTAACCCCTTTTGCAACTTTAAATAACCAGATTTTGTAAATGATGGCATTACTATTGTGTAGTACATTTTATAGTTCTACATTGGATTTTAGAGAGTTCATTGCAAGTATTACAACGCGTCTTTTTAGTACTAGCGTTCATCAGTTATTTCCACTCAAACCATTTTAATAATTTCAACAAACCTGGGTTAGTAATTTCTAATGTGACTGCTCTTATTTTTGCAACATTTGTTTGTGATAGCTACCGCTCACCTACTATTTCCAAACAAACTGTCCTGATGATTCCAACTAACCTGGTTTTAGTAATTTCTAGTGTGGCCATTCTCATTATTGCAACATTTGTTTGTGATATCTACCGCCCACCAACTATTTCCAAACAAACTGTCCTGATGATTCCAACTAACCTGGTTTTAGTAATTTCTAGTGTGGCCATTCTCATTATTGCAACATTTGTTTGTGATATCTACCGCCCACCAACTATTTCCAAACAAACTGTCCTGATGATTCCAACTAACCTGGTTTTAGTAATTTCTAGTGTGGCCATTCTCATTATTGCAACATTTGTTTGTGATATCTACCGCCCACCAACTATTTCCAAACAAACTGTCCTGATGATTCCAACTAACCTGGTTTTAGTAATTTCTAGTGTGGCCATTCTCATTATTGCAACATTTGTTTGTGATATCTACCGCCCACCAACTATTTCCAAACAAACTGTCCTGATGATTCCAACTAACCTGGTTTTAGTAATTTCTAGTGTGGCCATTCTCATTATTGCAACATTTGTTTGTGATATCTACCGCCCACCAACTATTTACAAACAAACTGTTTTGATGATTCCAACTAGTCTTGATTTAGTCATTTCTAGTGTGGCAATTAATTATTACTGCAACTTTTTTGGTGATAGCTAGCGTTCACCAAAGTATTTCTAACCAAAAAAAATGAATGATTTCATAATCTTATTATAGTTATTTCTAATGTGGCTATTCTTGTTATGCTACGGCTACACTATCGGGATTCGGCGAATGTTCGAACTGTCGCGTCGTGTGGAGCCAAAGTTCGCTGAATCACGAAAATTCGGGCGAACACGAACTGACTTCGAACTCCTGTCGGTTTTCTACCGCACATCAAAGGGAAATCGAGAATTAAACAAGACACAAGATGTATAGAATAGAATAGAATAGAATATTTTTACTGTATAACTGTGTACATAAGTTGGTCGTGACAGAATTTGTTTCAACAGTTACCCGATATCGTACTTCACTACCGTACTTCAATATTAAGACTGCACCGAGCGAAATGTGCCAAACAGGCTGTGGCCGTTAAGTAGATAACGTCAACAGTATTTGTTGAATCCATATATAAACTGTACATTTAGCACTTCGAAGAATGTGTTAACAATTTCTCCGTGGAAAAAAATTAAGATTATTAATATTTTACCCTACAAAACAAAGTAAAGTTGGACGAAAACTGTACAATCGTAAGCAGGCGTTAACCGTTTTTTTACACTTCAACAGTGGAAATCTATCCTGATTTTCAGTTCAAACGAAACATGAATGTTTATATTACAATTTGTCCGCATCAAATATTTAAACTATTGTATTGTAATTAAGGTCCAGATTTATCAAAAGTCGCTTCAAATTCGCCATACATTTTCACTATGGCGGCCGCGCGCCGATGTAAATACGCGTTCCCCGCGCTCTGTGGTTCAGTCGCCCGCGAGTGTTCAGAGCGAGTTCACGTCGTTTTGCAGAACGACCTACCGATCGCGTCGTCGTGTCTCGTACGCACACCGGCAATACCGTGTAAGTGTCTTTTGAGTTTTATATTTATTGCTTGTCTTACTTGAGATTAAATTAAAACAAAATTGATTTGTTGCAGTAACATGGGAAAACTCAATGGCTACTTGTATACCCCTCGAGTTTGGTCTCTTTTGTTTTGTTTTGACGAGTTCTATACGTTACCCCTGGTAACGATGGTCTGATGATGGAGTCAGGAGGTGGATAGTGGAACTCCTCAATGGCTACTTGTATACCCCTCGAGTTTGGTCTCTTTTGTTTTGTTTTGACGAGTTCTATACGTTACCCTTGGTAACGATGGTCTGATGATGGAGTCAGGAGGTGGATAGTGGAACTCCTCAATGGCTACTTGTATACCCCTCGAGTTTGGTCTCTTTTGTTTTGTTTTGACGAGTTCTATACGTTACCCCTGGTAACGATGGTCTGATGATGGAGTCAGGAGGTGGATAGTGGAACTCCTCAATGGCTACTTGTATACCCCTCGAGTTTGGTCTCTTTTGTTTTGTTTTGACGAGTTCTATACGTTACCCTTGGTAACGATGGTCTGATGATGGAGTCAGGAGGTGGATAGTGGAACTCCTCAATGGCTACTTGTATACCCCTCGAGTTTGGTCTCTTTTGTTTTGTTTTGACGAGTTCTATACGTTACCCTTGGTAACGATGGTCTGATGATGGAGTCAGGAGGTGGATAGTGGAACTCCTCAATGGCTACTTGTATACCCCTCGAGTTTGGTCTCTTTTGTTTTGTTTTGACGAGTTCTATACGTTAGCCCTGGTTACGATGGTCTGATGATGGAGTCAGGAGGTGGATAGTGGAACTCCTCAATGGCTACTTGTATACCCCTCGAGTTTGGTCTCTTTTGTTTTGTTTTGACGAGTTCTATACGTTACCCCTGGTTACGATGGTCTGATGATGGAGTCAGGAGGTGGATAGTGGAACTCCTGAATGGCTACTTGTATACCCCTCGAGTTTGGTCTCTTTTGTTTTGTTTTGATGAGTTCTATACGTTACCCCTGGTAACGATGGTCTGATGATGGAGTCAGGAGGTGGATAGTGGAACTCCTCAATGGCTACTTGTATACCCCTTGAGTTTGGTCTCTTTTGTTTTGTTTTGATGAGTTCTATACGTTACCCCTGGTAACGATGGTCTGATGATGGAGTCAGGAGGTGGATAGAGGAACTCCTCAATGGCTACTTGTATACCCCTCGAGTTTGGTCTCTTTTGTTTTGTTTTGACGAGTTCTATACGTTACCCTTGGTAACGATGGTCTGATGATGGAGTCAGGAGGTGGATAGTGGAACTCCTCAATGGCTACTTGTATACCCCTCGAGTTTGGTCTCTTTTGTTTTGTTTTGACGAGTTCTATACGTTACCCCTGGTTACGATGGTCTGATGATGGAGTCAGGAGGTGGATAGTGGAACTCCTGAATGGCTACTTGTATACCCCTCGAGTTTGGTCTCTTTTGTTTTGTTTTGATGAGTTCTATACGTTACCCCTGGTAACGATGGTCTGATGATGGAGTCAGGAGGTGGATAGTGGAACTCCTCAATGGCTACTTGTATACCCCTTGAGTTTGGTCTCTTTTGTTTTGTTTTGATGAGTTCTATACGTTACCCCTGGTAACGATGGTCTGATGATGGAGTCAGGAGGTGGATAGAGGAACTCCTCAATGGCTACTTGTATACCCCTCGAGTTTGGTCTCTTTTGTTTTGTTTTGACGAGTTCTATACGTTACCCTTGGTAACGATGGTCTGATGATGGAGTCAGGAGGTGGATAGTGGAACTCCTCAATGGCTACTTGTATACCCCTCGAGTTTGGTCTCTTTTGTTTTGTTTTGACGAGTTCTATACGTTACCCTTGGTAACGATGGTCTGATGATGGAGTCAGGAGGTGGATAATGGAACTCCTCAATGGCTACTTGTATACCCCTCGAGTTTGGTCTCTTTTGTTTTGTTTTGACGAGTGCATATTTGCTGTTTGGACAAATGTGAATATGAAGATAGAGGTGATAGATGAAGATAAAACATTTTGGAATGACATGGAAAATAAATTAAAAAAGTTTTATTTTGATTGCCTTCTTCCAGAATTAATAGATTCAAGATTAGATAGACAGATGGAAATTAAGGAACCCGACTTTATTCTGGAAGCAATCGATAGAAGAAATAAAAAAGGAAACAAGCGGAAATTAGATGAAACTACTAGAGAAGCAAATGAAAAAGGAAAAGTATTATGTCTGGTTGCCTGGAAGAGATCGCTTATCCACCTGTAGATTAATTACCATGTAACATGCTCTTTTAGATTTAAGTTTCTTACGATCTGTTTTTTTTAGTGTGCAATAAAGAATATTGTATTCTATAGTATTTTCTCTCTCCCATCAATAAAGTCTATGTACAAATCGTAACAGATATCATTTCATCACACTTGCTCGTAAAGGCTCTTATTGTACGCAGGCGTATAGAGCAGTTATAGAAAATAAATAAAATAAAAAATAATAGAATAAATAGAAAACGAAGTATCTCCCTATCTGCCGCTCGAATATGCAAGTGCAAAGTGCAACAGAGAAGCAGATAGGTATATCGTTTTAGGTTCGCAGTTCGGTGCGGTTGTATGAAACAGGATTTTCTGCCTTTTGTAGTTATTTATTTCCTAGCTAATGTAATGAAAATTACTTCATATATAATTAAAATTCATAATTTGGAGTTGAGTATTTATAAAGTTCATTAATTCGAGTACGAGTTCAAAAGAAATTTTACAAGAATCTTTGTTTATTACAAGATAAATAACTATTGTGTTTACCTAACCTAACACCTAATTAAACAAAAATATTAGTTACGTTCTTTTGCGTCCGGACGGCCGGTCAAGCTAGAAACACTCGCCGTTGTGTGCGTTCACGCACACATCTAGCGAAAAACCGAAACAGCGCCCGCGTCTTACGCTCGGCGCAGTCTTAAAACAATTACTCAAATAAAACGAGACAGAATTGTATACCTCTACCTTATTTTTTGTACACCTAAAACTATGTACCTATTGTGTGATTGCCAAGTTACCTACAAAATTTTAATTAGCAACAAATAAAGATTAATAAGAATGCCTGACTTGGCTCTACGAAATATCTCACAACTTTTTACCGTGGAAGAGTTTCGAGACTTGGCCTATTTTTCCCCGTCTGCCTAAGGAAAAGAGGGTTATTGACATGGAATGTTTTTTATGGGATCTCACTTCTTTTGCAATGCAGCTAGGAATAATATTTTTGCATAAACTTTGTATAGTAATGTTATTTTTCATCACACTTGTTCGTAAAAGGCTTCATAACGCGCAGGCATACAGAGCTACAATGACCTAAATTACGGGTGTAATGGTTTTTTTGTTAAATTGCCAGCATTGATGCATTGATGCTCCTGCATCAGTTATAGAGCAAGTAGGTTTTAACTCAATCACGATGAATTGAAAATGTATTTATAAACAATTTTAAACGTAAAACAATACAATATGATTAACCGAATTATGTAAAAATTTAAAAACTAATATGTAGCAATTTAGTGTCCGTCTAAAATATTTTTAACTGTGATTTTAATGCCGAAGGGTCTTTGCTTTACGAGCCTCACGTCAAATTCAACAAAATGGACGACTGATATTTTGTAGTTTTAATTGCAATTGGTAACAATTTCGTTTAAAAATGTATTTGTTTCCTTGCAAATGTGATCAAAAACATTGCATGCAACACGTACGGTATGAATTTTACCGTACTTGTGGCACAATTTACTATTAAATTACCAACCGCAAATAACGTTTGTATAGTTTTCTAATGCATTGTACATCTAACACTAACCGCATGCAAATACATAGTACCTATGTATATATTGCACTGTGGTAACAGACAGACAGACATACTTTGACATTTATAATAATAGTATCGATCGAGGCACGCGTGCCGTACGTTTCACACGTTCCAAGTTAGAAAAGGAAACCAAAATCGCCGAATATGTACAGCCGGCCTTAATAACATTAACTGATGCGTGTTTATTTATGTATTCCCATATTTAGTAATTTTTAGTGTTCATTTGTTTACTGCCCTATACTGTTTAGTACTACTTAACAATTTGTTATTTCAAATGAGCATTGGTGAAATGTAACGTACTTTGTAGTAATAACAAGTGTTGTATAGTAAGTTATGGTACGAAATAATTAGTTTTTACAAATCATTTGTTATTACAAATGTGCATTGGTGAAATGTAATGTGCTTTGTAAACACTGCGCCCCCCCTTCATCCACAAGTTCGCTTGCCTGAGGCGTCCTCTGCCATTTTGCCCTCGGTGTCCGCATTTGGCGTGCATTCTTTTAGTTTACATGTGAATGTGAAAACAATATTGTGTTGTGGAACTTGTAGATAAGGAATAGACCAGCTCACAAGTGACCTATTGACAAACTGGGGACTTGGAGACTACGTAGTAGGGGGCATTTTGTGGTAAGTCGATGTTTAATGTAAGCTACTTATCGATTTAAGAAACCTATTTTTCCTCATGATGGTAATTAAAATCACTTGGGCCAATGAAATTATTGTTTTAATTATTTTTATTTTATAATTTTTCAGTTTCCAACATTATCACTATTAAACTGCAATGAAGCAGGCTTGGAGGCCTCTTCTTCAATTAATGCATTACTTGGTGACTTCATAATAGGCCCTCCGGAGAGTGAAAAAGTCTTAATTGACTTAGGTCATCAAGTCATAAAACATCATCGAGTGGGCCTGACCAAACGTCTCAAGAAGCACAAGCAAGCAAGCAAGGCTCATCAGCCATTCCAGTTCAAACGAATGCCGATTTGCAGATCTCAGGATACGTAAGTTTTCTCATATATAATTCCATACATTTTGATGCGCATTTCTACGCAAGGAGCCGGAACTGTGCTGCCTACGGCTCTGGTGTGGCCCACCCTTAAGGCGACGGGTAGGGCAAGGCCTTTCTATACTAAGTTTGTGCATTTGGTCAGTTTTATTTTTCGTAATATAACAAACTATGAAGTCACTCTCAGTCTCTTTCTATCTCCTTTTGTTAGAAGGTCGCTTTATAAAACCAGTCTTTGCTGTTAGAAGGTACAGTCGAACTCATAAGTCTCTGAACATTTTACTACCTTGTCCCAGTAAAGTTAAAAATGAGAGTAGTTTATCGTCAAAACTAATGTATTTTTTACTATTTTATTTTAGAGTCTGCGTCGCCTGAACGCCTGATGCATTGAATAACGCCAGTCTTCTGCTGCTACTAGACTTCAAGTGTTCGGGTGAAAGACAAAAATGCAAACTTAGCTGTATGAACGCAGAAGACTCAGTGGTGTAAGGTGTAGTGCAATGGTGGACATAGCTTTAGACCGTAGATTCACTTTATGTACATTCTGGAGGTATTTTGTATAGCTGGCGTTGCCAAGGTGTTAAGCTGTATTTTGGTTTATGAGAGGGCCGTCGTCGACCTTACGTAGTCGAATAACTCAGTATTGGACATAGCATTAAACTGTATCTTAATTTCATGTACATTCTGGAGGAACTTTCATGAGTTGCGTTCAAGTCAAAATGAATACTGCCCAATAGTATTTTTTAAGGCTCAGAATGAATAAAGCATTGAATTTCATGTGTATCATCGTTTTATCTGAATATCAATCCTTATCGTTAGTTAGGTACCTATATTATTCGTTTATTTTAGTATAAAAATTTGTAAGTTTTACACGGCAGTATTGTTGTCATAACTATTTATGTAAGTAGTTATTACAGACCTCACTTGCATTTCTTCAGCATTTCAGTGGGTTGATTTTTGACTATGTATTAAGTTTTCGATAATTTTCAACATTCGCTGCCGCGCGCCAATCAATGCATTTTAAATATATGATCGAACTAAGAGTAGGTACTTAGGTACAATCAATGTTCCACAGTAGTAAGGAACATTGATTGTACCTACTCTTAGTTCAATCATAATTATATTTAAAATGCATTGACTGGGAGCGAATGTTGAAAATTATAGAGCACTTAATACATAGTCAAAAATCAACCCACTGAAATGCTGAAAAAATGCTAGTGAGGTCTGTAATAACTGCTTACATGAATAGTTATGACAACAATACTGCCGTGTAAAATTTACAAATTATTATACTAAAATAAACGAATATTTTACTAGAAATTACAAAAAAAGAACTGTAAAATCAAGTACTAAGTAATAGGAATTGCAAAGCAATTACTAAAATTCACTCACACGTTTAGTAATATTAAGTACGGCTTAATTCATATTACTGAACAATCTTGTGAATTGAAGTGCGTATTTCATAAACTTTACAAAACCAAGACTACAATCCACAAAATAATTTAGTAATATTAAGTGCGACTAAATAAATATTACTATACTATTTAGTAAATTTAAGCTACATCATTCATAGAAATTAATAGGTGGCTTATTGTTATTACAAAACTACTTTTATTATCCACAACAAAGTTTAGTAATATTAAGTACGACTTAATTCATATTACTATACTATTTAGTAAATTTAAGCTACTTCATTCATAGAAATTAATAGGTGGCTTCGTGTAATTACAAAACTACTTTTATTATCCACAACAAAGTTTAGTAATATTAAGTACGACTTAATTCATATTACTATACTATTTAGTAAATTTAAGCTACTTCATTCATATAAATTAATAGGTGGCTTCGTGTTATTACTAAACTACTTGTATTATCCGTGACGTCATCGTTTCTGAATTACAAAACACTTTGTATTACCCGTGACGTCATCGTTTCCGGAGTTACTATAGCCTCTTGAAATTTACAAAACACGTGTACTAATAATTACTGAATACAATAACTAAAGTCGATTTCTTATTACTACAAAAAGTTTGTTGTCGCGGGATTTAGAAAAATTTTAGTGAGCATTACTATTTTTTTGTTGGATTAAACGAACTTTTTTTTCCGTGCGCGCATGCCCGTTGCGTATACTGCGCCCACAGAAAGCAGGTAAAGAGGGAGGTGCTAAACGCTCTAAATAATATTACTAGTAGGTGCCCCTGTGAGCCTAGAACTCTCAAGCCTGTCTTTAAAAAAAGCTATATTATTATTAAAACTGCACACAAAATGTCACGAGAATCGGTTGAGAAATGCGACCTGTAGAGGAGAACAGCTGGATAAACGGATATGAATTTTGGCCCAAGCTGAATAAGAGAAATTCCTTCGCTTCGGTCCTTCAATAATGGTAGGAAAACCTTTGAGTTTAATAGACGAAGGTCTAAAACCTTCACAAACACCCCTAACGTAACGTATGATGCAGTTTGGCCCCTGACTACGATCAGAATGTACGTCACATGACCTCTATTTACATAATCATTTATCATTACATTAGGAACAGAGTCTACAAATCCTCTCACGTACGTGAATTAAACCTGCGACCCCGCAGTCCTCAGAGAAACTTGACAGCACGGGTCACCAGACAATCTGCTATTAGCATTTTAGTTACCACTTGATCTCAATTATGCAAAACAAATGCGTTTAAATATTAATAAAAAGTATATGAGTCGTTTAGTTCTGTTGAGTATGTTTAAAGTATTCGGTGGAGTAAATGTGCAAACAAAAGTGATTCAATGTCAATAGAATACAGTTAATATTCACAGTTTAAAGAGCGTGTTCCGTTTAGTGTACATACTCGTAATTACCTTTTCGCCTTCAAAAGGAATAAAGCAAATCTTATATAAATATATGTTGTACGGTCGACGTCAAAGCTATTTATGTTACAATTTTTGTAAAGTATTTTTGACGTCGACATTAACACATAGGTACTCTACGAATATAATACAAATGACAATGCAAATTTTCTCGTTAACAATAAAAACTATATTTATAGCCCGATTCTTAGGAAAATTCAAAATAAAAGTTAATTAATAACTTCCCACGTCACGCAATACCGAGTTAATTGTACCCTTCTTACTGTTGTTTCTTTCAGTTAGCTCTTTAATGTTATCTCTCATTATACCTAGTAGGTATGTAGGTAATATTATTATTATTACTAAGGTGCACCCAACCAAGGAAGGCCGGCTCCAAAGATGGCCTTTAAAAACTCGCAGTTATGGTTTTCCAAACTACTTTTAATTTCGTGAGCACATGCGTTATGGTCACAAAGTCACAAACAATCGTGCATTTCGGTTTTTATTCAAATGCGCTGCCATTTTGTAAAAAAAATACAGTTTGCTGTATCGTGTTAAAATATTGCACGTTTTATTACTTTCCAATCTTTACATATCTTCTCAAATTGAAAAAAATACTAACGCAAATTTTGTCACTTTTAGTGAAATTAGGTGTTTAATATGTTTAACATCCAATTATAAGCAAGTGAGTGGAAAGCTATAATTTTGGGATGTGTAGGTACAATATTTTATTAGATCAATTTAATTAAAAAGTGTACCTATTTTACGACTAGTAATGATTAAACATTAATTAAACGATTCTTTTAATTAATTCATAACGGGTAATTAGGTGACCGGGTGCCTAAGGCCCCACTAGCAACTTTTTTTTTAAATAGTTTTTTTCTGTTATGGTTATAACGCTAATAACATTAGTTTTTTATTTATTTTGTTTGTTACATAAATCATTATTAGTAGCCCTGTGAATGGCTTTTCTTTATTAATCATACGGTAATTATTTTACAAGGCTTTGAAATTAAGGTGGGGGCCATCTTAGGCGACGGTACGTTATAAACACCTTGTCTATCGTTAATTTACGTCAGAACTGATACCAAAGGTAACAAGTGGAATTAAAAGATTTTACAAAAAACCTTAATGCTGTTTTGCAAATACTATACCCTATGTCACTCCCACGATTAAGAGGAATCCAACGACACCTCATATGTCGAAATCCGTCAAACAGTTTAAGCTGCAGGGCGTGCCAAAGAATAAGACATACACACATACATACATAGATAATACATACATACTCTCGAAAAACATAACCCTCCTTTCCTTCGGCAGTCGGGTAAAAAGCGTGTATAAATAACAAGAGACGAATATAGAAAACTTATCGTCTTCAATTTTACTTTGACATTGCTCAGTCTCAGTCGCAAGCTGCCGAGTTACGAAAAAGTCGTATCTTCATACGAGTCTAGTGGTACATGGTACTTTCCGGCCTAGGCCAGCAATATTTTAAACGGTTTAGTGCACCGACAAGGCGGCGTGGCCGCACGGCCCGGCGAGCTCATTACATCATATTAGCTGCGATGCGTTGCCCTTTGCGACGCGACGCGACGGTGCGGTTTGTGAATTTACTCAACTGTGGGAACTTGGTTGTCACCCTTGTAACGACCGTTCACCATATTCTACTTACCTCAGTACCTACTTAACTCTTGACTTATCAACCCAACCGCAAGACTAGGTACCCAACCCTTGTTCGCTGTGTCATTAATGAATTTCCAAGGAAAAATTGCATATTTTAGTTTCTATGGGGACAACTTGTGTTAGTAACATTTAAAGTCCTTGACCCTACCTAAGGCTTTGCGCGATGTGGATCCAGTTCCATGTAATAACGGTTGGAATCAGTTTCAATTGATCTACATAGTTATCTACTATTTAATATTGTCACCTTCAATGGATTTTTTTAAGCACTATGAATGTGTACAACCCCTCTATACAAATAATAAAGAAACAGTAATGTCTGTGAAATGTAAGTTTGCAGCTTTGTAAGTGTTGGGGGTAATCTACGAAATTGCTAATTAATCCGTTATTCAAAAATCTTTCCCGGTTATATCGAATGGATCGCGTCTCTGCCTGGGTTCTGTTTAAATACGAGAGTGGAACCGGAAAGTTTTAACCGACTTCATATCAAATCGCGTCAAGTTCCCTCGATTTCTCCAGGATCCCATCATCAGAACCTGACCTGATGACCATGATGGGACCTGGGAAGTATACCCTTTCTAACAGAAAAGAATTTTCCAAATCGATCCAGGCGTTTTAAGAGTAATCGGGGAACATACATAAAAATACTCCGACGAATTGAGAACCTCCTCCTATTTTGAAGACGGTCTAAAATAAACCCGCACAGATGCAAAATAGCGGTTTGGCTACTTTGCCTCATATTACAAGGATAACAACAATTAGTCACAAGGAGTTACTATTCGAGGAGGAAGACGGGCACCATGGTTTGAGCTGTCAGAGGTTTGCGGGGCGTTTTCCGAGGCACCACGCCATCAATGATTTGTTTCGTCGGGCTATAGTTTCGGCCAACGTGCCTTGTGTTCTGGAGCCTCCGGGGTTGTGCCGCACGGATGGGAAAAGACCTGATGGTCTAACATTGGTTCCATGGCAGAAGGGGCGGTGCCTCTTGTGGGACGCTACATGTGCTAGCACGTTTGCTCCGTCCCATTTGGGCCACACCATCAGATCTGCGGCGTCGGCCGCCGAGTCGGAGGCTCGGTTAAAACATGCCAAGTACTCTGTCTTGGAGCCAATGTACGACTTTGTGCCAGTGGCGGTGGAGACTGCGGGACCTTTGGGTACGGAGGCCAAAGACTTCATACGGGATTTGGGAAGGCGGCTTAGGGATAGGGGCTGCGATCCTCGTTTCGGATCGTTCCTGGCTCAACAGATTTCCTTGGCCATTCAGCGCGGCAACACCGCTAGTGTCATGGGGAACTTTCGGGCCACCAACGATCCGGGACGGTCCTTTCTGTTAGTTTAGGTTAGTACGCATTGATGACGAAGCCTGTTGCGGATTCTATACAAAATTGATATTGACATGATTGTTACCTACTATTCTCTAGTTACCTACTAGAGTCTAGTAGTACCTAATATATTCCTCGAGCCGCTACTTGTGTTATAAATGTTGTGTATGATTTAATATCAGACTATATTGAACATGATTCGCAGAATTATCAAAGCAAAGTTTATGCTATCTGATCTTTTAACAGCAAAAACACAAATTATTAACCTAAACCCATTGACTTACTCAATGAGCACAACTACATCATTCGTTATATCACTTGCCTACCGGAGCGAGCTAATTAAGCCTTTATAATTTAAAACACGAGTATTTTCTAACAGAGACCCATAATTTTATAGATTAACAATTAATATTATTTCCGTTCGAGTACAATAAGGAAGCAACTTTAGCCACGCAAGCTTAGCAAAGTAATTCTTGGGCAGTTATTCGGCACGGTCGAGCGCCGACCATCCTACCATATCGCACTGGCCACTGCAATCATAAAGCACACGATATTATTACCGTACATCCAGATAACACCTTTAAATACAAAGAAATAAGACACAAAAGAAAAATTAAAAAGAGCAAAATTACAAAGCTCATATCCATCACAATGATCGCTCTTTAAGTGAATGAACTATGCGCATATTAAGTATTTATTTAGTTAAGTAAATTACTTTAGGTATTGCTGATTCTTATGAATGGCAGGAGACAATTCGAGAGTAAACAGGAGTTTTTAAGCATCGAGTACGACACGAAAGCGCAATTAAAGTAGTTAACAAACGTTTGTTTACGCTAGAGGTGTGCGGGAGAAAAGGTGTACAGAATAATGAGAGGCATTTCTGCTACGATCTTCACAACTTGTTTCACCTCAGCTCACCGTTCACCCCTAGTATGTGTTGATGCCAGGTTTAGTAATAAGAACGCATAATTGGAGGTCTGACTTACACTGGTCAGCCAGGTGAGGCGAGGTGTAGCATTGTGAATAACAAGCCCGGTATTAAGATATGTATATACGACTTTTTTGGTGGATGAGGCCTGTCAAACAGACTTGTTTGTGGTCTGAAGATTACCATGAATGGTTTGTGGGCCCAACTGTCATTAGATTTCAATTAACCATGGATATGTTTTATTACAATAGATGGAACCACACATGCTAAAAGCACTTCGAGTACTTACATGAGTATGAATGGGACAGGTTATTGCTTATTTCATAGGTTTGAATTAAGATATGGAAAGGAAGTTAGAGGAAGGAAGTAGGTAAACGTATTGGATTTCAATTTCGGACTGTGATGGTATCCAATAGTGTCGGGAAGTACTTTACTGTAACTATACTACAGCACAACTAGAGGTCGGTTTCAACTGCACGTAGAACCGATGGCCGTTGGCTGCGGGTGGCGGCGCAGAACTGGTCATTGTGGCACTGTTTGGGGGAGGCCTATATCCAGCAGTGGACGTTTTGCGGCTGATATGATGATGATGATGGTTTCAACTTTGAAATGATAGGCAAACGTGCACACAGCCAACCTGACGGTAAGCAATCTACGGTATCAGGTTACAGACGCATGTGACTCCTTGCCGGCCTTCCATTGATGTAAGGAATCAATGCTTCGACAGCTGCAGTTCCCTCTCAAGATAGCCCTCGGGAGGATTTACTGTCATTCGGGACAAATGGAAGATCGTCAACACGAAAGTACCATTCTGAAATTGGACTACCACCAAAAGCGAACTTGGTTAAAATTTAATTGTGTCTATAATTTTTTTATTACCAATTTTTTTCTTGTTTAAATAAAATTAATATAACCCAAATGGAATTTCGTCCAGTATAAAATAGGTTCATATTCAAATACTTGCAAAGTGTATGTTAACTAATTTTGATAAATATCAAAATTTAATACGAAAATCGACTATTTTAATTACATTTTAGCATTATTCAGGATGGTAAATGTTCCATGTCGAGGATTTTCAAATTGACATTATTCAGATTCGATCAATAATTTTTCGAGTTGTCAATTTTGCATTTGTGCTGAATGACAGTAAATCCTCGGGAGCTCTATTGTCTTTAATCACCACAAACCTGACCAAGTGGTGTTATTATGGGTTTTTTTTTTACCTGGGTAAATGCATCTACGCATCCCGCCCGGCTGGGGAAGCTAGGGCAGGTATGACGGACTCTTCGGGAGGCGTCGTGGTGGAATGTTCGCGACCCCATGGCGCCCCCTTAACGGTAATGCGGGTGACGCCGGTGTGCTTTTACTGGGTATGCTCCTCGGATGGCGGCGGGAGGAGAGAGTCCCACATAACCCCCAAATGGGCCTTCCCCGGGTCCGGGGTATAGCGTAAAGCATTTTCGCATCGTCAAAAAAAAAGTATGACGGACTCCCGGGAACCGTCCGGACTGCCGTCTAAAACCCCACGGTGTTCCATCTCGTCACCATGATGCCGGGTTACAGACACGCCGAAGCACTCTACCGCGTAAGCAGGTGAAGGGACTCAGTTGGTTTACTCCAAATGTAGTTATTATAACCAAATTCATCATCAATTATATTAGTCCAATTACCCATTATTAAAGTATTACAGAAACCTCTAGACGCCATACGGGCATGTAGCAATAACAGCCGTAACGAAAGAAACCTCTTATCTCTATAACCCAATCATTATACAGTGTGTAAATTTGATACGGGCGAATATTTTGATGCATGATGCAGTAAGTTCACGTCAAAGTACAAAATACCTACCGCATACCGATCCCGCCCCGCCAAGTCAGGAAGTCGCCTAACAGTTAGGTACCTACTCATTACAGCCTAAATAAACACCTACTTGTTTCTTTTACAGATCGAAGCGACCATGCACTCTACAACAAAGTATTAAGGTAAGTCCCACACACGCTTATCTACATATGTAAGTAGTACCAATAATAACAGACGAGTCCAGTTATTTAATTAAACCGGTTAAGTGCGAATCGGACTCGCACCCCGAGGGTTCCGTACGAACGTCTCCATTCACCATACCCGTCACGTCACGATCCCATTCATTCTTGAACAATCTTAACAGCTCATAGTAGAAGTTACCGTTGTACAGAGCCATCTGCATTTTGGTGCTAATAACATGCAACCTGTTTGTTTTACAGCGATATTTTTTTTATCACGTGTACTGATTTCGATAATTATTTTTTTATTATTTGAAAGAAGGGACTTTAACAATAACCTCATCTGAATAAAAGTATACAGGGTGATTAAGGGGTGGTGGAGCAAGAAGACCAAAAGCGAATAAGATGGTCATACTGAACAACTTTTTCCATGGGACCAAGCACGAAATCGTAAAAAAATAAGAGCCAATTAAGAGTTAACTGTGAGTTAATTGAGAGTGAATGTATGGAAAAGTTTTTTTGCGTTTTCGTGGTCGGTCCCATGGGAAAAGTTGTTCAGTATGACCATCTTATTCGCTTTTAGTCTTCTTGCTCCACGACGACCCCTAAATCACCCTGTATAAAAAAGTATTAATTACATTACACACACAGTTAAGAAATTATTTTTGATAAATAAATAAATAATACGCTTAGATGTAGGTATCGTTTTATTTTTCCTGTATTATTTATGTTACTCTCAATCATATTATCTAATAATTAAAAAAATTCGTTTAGTAAACTTCGGAGATAAGGGGAATGGTATTTTTTCAACATTTTCCTTCACAAATCAAAATTTAACCACTATAGACGGTTTAGAAAGTGCAACTCTAGCCCTTTCTTTCGTATTTAAATTTTTAACTCACCTCACATTCGTCATTTTCATAAAAAATAATAATTTATATAAAAAAAAATCGTTTTGTGTTAGCTTTCTTTACAGTTGTTCCCAATTTCAAATTGATGGCATAAGTAGTTCCTGAGATATTTAACGTTGTGACAGACGGACAGAGTCGCACCACCATAAGCGCTCCTTTTTGGTACGGTACCCTAAAACGACATTGTATGGACAAAAAATGTAAAATCGACTACATAAAAGTATACTTTTTGTCACCTTATTACAACGCAATAAAGTGAATAAATTTATACATCTTTATCTTGTAGACTGTACGTAAAAACCGGAGTACAATTAGTCCTCAAGCATCCGAAACGAGGGTCCACAAGCTACTGGCAGTCTATTATCACTTATAAGTACTCGAATGGTGACCTTAAAATGTCGTCTTTCCGTGAAATTTTGAACCTTGTCAAAAAGCTGATAGGGACGGTTTTTCTTTATCATTTTTAATAAATTGGGCTTTAGATATTAGAGTATTAGACTACCAGAGGATTCTAATATCTGTTATAGAAATGTACCCGTTAGAATGTCTCGCTCTCGAGTACATGGAGACGCACGACGCACTAACTTAATGATAAAAATAATATTTTGTTAAAGTAAGGTAAGTACCTGTTTCTTTCCTACTAAGTAGATAAACATTTTTTTTATCTATTTACTTAATGCTGCCCGTTGTAAATAGCATGGCACGCTCATTAGTTTCTTCAATATAAATAGTATGACGTAGTATCTTACAGTGTATGGACATCGGACATGGACATACAGTAAGGGAATTTTATTCATGTACCACCGTAGAACCCTATCGCCATAAGGTGACATATCACTCGAGTTTGAATGACGGTGGCCTGTCAATTGCGACACGGTGTCTACCGTGGTACGTGAATACATTTCCCTTTGTTAGGGTTTCGTACCTCAAAAAGAAAAAAAAGGAACCCTTATAGAATCACTCGTGTGTCTGTCTGTCCGTCTGTCACAGCCGATTTGCTCCGAAACTACTGGACCGATTGAGTTGAAATTTGGTAAACATATGTAAATTGGTGACCCTAAAATGGTCGCGTAAAGTAAATTAATGAATTCTGAACAAGGAGGCCACTTTTGGGGGGTAAACTGGAGAATTAAAATAAAAAAGTTTCGCATACTGTATTGTGTGACATATCAAAAGGAAGGGGGTTGTTGTAAGCATCTCAGATATATATTTTTTATAATTTTAGCAAAAAGAGATTTGAAGTAATTTAGGAAAAAAGACGAAAATTGACCATTCCCTCTCCCTTATCTCCAAAACTACCAGGCTTAAAATTCTGAAAAAAATATGGAAAATAGTTCCTTGCCTAAAGAATACAGGAAAACCTATAAGAAGTTTGAGTGTTTAAAGTCACGGGAAAATTCTCAATATTTTTGTGCATTATATACGGAACCCTCACCACGCGAGTTGAACTCGCACTTGTCCGGTTTTTATAATAGCTACGTTATCCCGGCGGCAAAATATTAGAGAATTAAAATTGAGTTATCAAAGAAAATAGATTATGATTGTCGCAAATATTGTTATTTTTGAAAATATCTTGGCCCAGAATGCAATGTTTGTTAATCTAATTATCTTAATCTTTATTACTTACATACAGGGCCAAACGACAACAGCTCCCCCGTCCAAAATATTACATTAACCTGAATATTAGTGTAATTTTATGCATATTTTAGTTATTTTATTTCTTGAACCCCCTGAAATTAAAACTGGCCTAGTGGGTTGTTACGCTGCTTATGCTTACGAAGCTGTAGGTCCTGGGGTGGAATCCCGGTAGGGGCCAATATTTGTGTAATGAGCATGAATATTTGTTTCTGATCCTTGGATGTTTTCTATGTATTTATATCTATTAAATATATCGTCGTCTAGTACCTATAACACAAGCCTTATTGAGCTTACCATAGGGCTAAATAGTTAGTTATGTGTATGTGTGAGATTGCCCCCAAATATTTATTTATTAGATCTCTCTCGGATTCTTCCGGTTTTTATATAACACTATCATATGAATTGCCATTAACAAAAAAGCCGTTAGCAACAACTTTTTATTTTATTGGAAGTTACTTATCTGTCAATGGTATGGGTTATCAGTAACACGTGTAGTGATAAAAAAAGATGTTATTAAAAATATCACAAACAATTATCTGCATTTTTTTAAAAAGCTACATTTTTAATTTAGTTTAGCAAAAGTAGTCAAAGCCATACATACAGATTTGACATAAACTAAAACCTCGCCATAATTTATATCCTAACTGACACATTTAAGATTGTGTATTTTTTCTATGAAATGGAATAACTAAACAATAATGACTTTTAACAGAAAGATTCCCAGAGATAAAACGACCGTTCTCCTGTCACCCATCGCACGCTTATCGTCGTAGATAATTCGCAGTACTTGACCTTGACACATGCACCCGTCACATGCATTCCCCATGCATCGGTACACTGCGACGCGACTGGTCAACGCTTGCGCTGGTATTAAACTCTCCCTAAGGGTCTGCTAGACGGTCGCCAACAAGCCCCTCCGACAGAGCGACCTTGGTCGGCACCGACCGTGTAGACAGTTGTTTGCAGCAAAATTTCATACTACAACGGTCGGTGCCGACCGGTCGGAACGGTCGTTCGGTCGGAGGGGCTTGTTGGCGACCGTCTAGCAGACCCTTTAGGCCGCGTTTATGGGCAGGCAACGCGTGCGGCTGCGCCGGCCCCGCGTCGGAAGTCGCCCAAACAAAAACATGGCTTTGCTTGAGAGTAGACTTAGGTCAATAGAATGTGCCAAAAATTTTACCAAACCAATTTCCCGTCTCTCTCATCTGAGCATAAATATAGGTGAGTAGAGAAAGTAGTTAAATTGTAAAAAAAACCATCAGGTTTTTAAAAAAAACCTGGCTAATAACTAATAAGATACACTTTACGGTTATGTGTTAAACAGTTCAAAGTTGTTCACATTTTTGGTATGTACGTTCATTTTTGATCACAAATATACGCGCATACTTATTAGCTGTGACGAATCTCGTTTCCAAGTAGCACTAGAGAAGAGCTTGCTGATTCGCATAGGTCGGAATTTGCTTGACGCCATACATGGGTCTTTGTTAGTCTTACAAAAGTCGGTGAAGACAAACGGATGCATGGTTCCGAATTTACAATTAGCGTCACTTTTACAAAGCATATACGTACTACTTGTCTTGCACACTGAAATAACTGAACCTATTATATCGACTGAAAATAAAAGCAGGCTATTTTAACACAATCAGCTTAATTATTAAGTAGATGTTTGACACTGACTGACGAGATGTCTTTGAATAGTTGTGATCCTCTGAAGCAGCCAACATTTCATACCAGACAGTGGCGGTGGGAACGAAACGACAAGTACACCTAATATAATATGTGATGGCTAACCTTTCTGCAAAAAACAACTTTATCATGAACCATACGTATAAAAATACACAGCTGTAATTGTACCTATAGGCAGGTCTGTACTACGTACTTTGCAAATTAATAAAGATAATTCTATTGGTTATCAAAACATTCCTTTAGGTATTGAGTACAATGTCAAATCGAAACAAGGCCTAATAGGCCATGTAATTGATACCCCACGTACCCCTCTATGTATTTAGGCCCTTTATTAATTCATCTCGGGCAACTTACGGTGCTATTGAAACAGGAGCTCAGTCTGACTCGACAATTCGGATCCCAATATGATATGAATGTAACGTGTACTCGGTCTGAAACAGTTTTTCAACAATAGGCTTGTGTCCTAATTTTTTTTTATGATGCCATTCGAACCAGTTTTTGGAGAGTAACAAATGTTTGTACGGGAGCAACTACAATTAGAGAACATAAATACCCAAAAACTTGAGTTTAAAAACGAACCTCGCTGGCGGCAGCCGCAATGCTTCATACTGATTGACTCAAAAGTATGACTTCACAGAGTGATATTTGTACTAATCGTTGTATGGAAAATCAAGTAAATTGCTGTTTCGGTCGCGAAATACTGCGTTTAAGACCATAGTCGTCTTACAATTTTGTTTCTATAAAAGCGTAAGGATTCTATTGGTAGCTTTAAATTTACTTTTGGACAATAAAAAAAAAATGCATATTTTTTCTAAACTTTCAAGGTCTATACATTTTTATCATTTGAATAATATTTCTTAATTTATGCATAATTACATTTATTTGATGATTTACTATCCATTTAGCAACACTGCGTTATCAATTTTAACATGTGGAAACTACCCAATTATCTGATTGAAGATTGCACAGGTCTGACTCGACGACATCGTTTCACCGATTCCTGGGACGTAGCCGGTAGCCGCCCTACTAGACGGCTCGGATACGCCCCCGTACAATATATCGATATAATAGTCCAAATGTCGAGTGAGACTGTCCTCCAGCAATTGTAATATTGCCCGAGGAGTAATAATAACAACCCGTCGCGGCTAATCGTGCCTGTGCGTATTTGTAGTCGCATTTAATTGTAGACTACCGTTTCTCCTAATGCTACGTTGTTGTGGAAATCTTTATCTTGAATACAAGTTGGGATACGATAGTCCAGGCAATGAACTGACAACTTTACTTGTATGAAAAAAATTACATATTTGGAAATAATTTATAATAGCTATTTTTTTTAATGTAACGGATATATTATCAATTAAATTGTTACCTAGAGGCAAAATCCACCAAAAAATCAGACATCAAAAAAATCAATATTCAATTAGCTCCTAAAAAGTCCGGATAAATATTAATATTTTTTTTTATCTTTATTTAGGTTCATTTACATTTGCTTTACAATATTCAATATAAATAAAATAAAAAAGACAATGAATGTTTAATTTATATCTATATAATTACTTCCGGGTGGAAAGTTTGGTGGATTCTTGAATAAAGCATCTCAGAATAATGTTTTAAAATGAAATAAACAAAAAAACCGCTATTATAAATTAATGTTTTTCGAAACCGTATTTTGCCTCGGCTACGAGTTTGGATGGATACATTTAATACCCTTATGAAGAAAGTTGAATAAGAAAAGAGATTATATTATAAGGCATGAATTATATTATTGAATTCAAACTCTTGTAAGTTACGTTTTGAATTATATACAATTACCAAACCGTTACACTCGCGTATTGTCACTGGGGGGGTGGGGGGGACGTGTTTTAATCATTTCAGGAGATTTTCTTCAGGATGAAATATACTTTGCGTTGAGGCGTGAAACATATTTTGCAATCATCTATTTAGTCAATAATCAATTACATAATGCTCTATCTTACGACTAATTCCAATAATCATTATATTGTCAGTTGAATCATTGAGTAACTGTCTGTTTTTCTTAAATATGAGTTACTCGAATAATTTAAGAAGGCTCCTGGGAAAAATGCTCTTGAAAAGTATAACCCCAAGTTTTCTCTCTTCTCGAAAAGTACAGTTATAGCGTACCAGAGATCAGTATCAAAATCAGGCAGTTGTAACGGTGATCACTCACTTAGGTGCTCACTTTTACAGCATATGGTCAGTAAATAGTAACTGTCAATGTCAGTGTGGCAGCCTGAGCTATTCACGATGCTCACCAACAATCTATGAGGCGAACCAGTAAAGTACAACCTCCAATTCGGCCATGATTCCGCGTAGATAGTTGCGATGTACATACCTAATACTCGTATGTTACGATGGGCGCATAGTGTACCTACTTACATTCGAAAATCAAAATTAGTACGTACGAAATTCTTAAAGATGATTCGATGACTTCGACAATCAACTAATGTGCGAAATTTCTAAAGGGCGAACGATCAATTTAGCTAACCTCAAATTTAGCTAACCTCTTTGTTGCGGTCAGAAGAAAGGGTTAAGATCTATTTCAAGCATTTTTTAAATCGAAGTTCATATTACTTATTTGGATTTGTCAATAAATAAATCAAATTGATAATCATAAAATTTATAAAATTTAAAAACGAAAATTTGTGGGCTTGAGTATTTATTAAAGGAACTTTGATTTTCGAAAATATAGGAGTTCGATAAAACGTGCCTTAAGAATTTCGCATTTTTATTGTTGTTGGTAATTTCGATATTCGAATTTATGCCACGGACCCGTTACAAATCTAGGGGTTTAGATATAATAGAAGTGTGTGACACGAAGCGAGACAGCTTGTCAATAGCCTCGCCCGTTATCGAGATGACCACGGTGGTGATTCAGCGGTTTCAGGGTAGTAATAGCTTAGTACATGCGATCTATCTATTCAAGCCGACCACTGATTAGATAGGGGTGACATGTGTCATGTATTCTTGAATAATATGATTCTTGACTTTCAAGTGCTCAAAAATTTAATAAGATTGTAGTGCCAAATTGTTGGCACTTATTTCTACTGGTAGAATTGAATACGAGTGCTCAATGCAATTTTCTATAGCTATTTCAAAATAACATTAGGTACATCGGTTTGGACAGTTTTCAAATGAAAGAATCTAGCGCTCTAAAGTCAACAATCGCCCCCCGGTTTGGTCTATTCTTACGTTTGAAACTCGTCCGTGGGCATGTCCCTAGTAATTTGGACCCAAAATCACGACAATTTTTGTAAATTCATGTGAACAATGATCACGAGTTGATGAACCTTTAGGAACTTAGCTTCAAATTGAAAAAAATAAAACATTTTTAAATCAATGGTTTACCTATTATCTACACAAATGTCCACATCGAATTTGGACCTACCAAAATATGTAAAATAATAGATACATAAGCCATCAAAAGCAATCTACCCCTTATTCCTACTAAACATTTAAAAAAAAAAACACCAATTATGTATATCAATTAAAAATCATATTTCTGACATTACTGTGTCAGAAATATGAGCTTTACCTACATAAAAATATATAGGAAATATAACTGCATGATATAAATCAATCATAAAGTATTCATACTTTATAATCATTATTTAAATCTATTTACTCATAGTTAGTAAAAAATAATTAAAGGATTAAATCAATTCAAAATCATATTTCTGACATAATGGGTTGTTCTTCTTTTTTACCTACAATATATCGTCATTTTTCTGTTTTTTGCGTTTTTAATAAATGTAGATATGGACGTACATTCAAACACTAAAACATTAATAACCAATACTTTAACTAATGACGTATGGTATAATGAGGACAAGCAATTGTAGGTAAAAAAGAAGACTGACCCTAATACGTTATAATATATACCTAGGTAATACCTAACTGCATGTAATAGACCAATAATAAAGTTTTTTATACTTTATGATAATTATTTAGAACTACTCTTACTTAGTAAGTATTTTGCGACATAGTTGCAAGCAGTAAAATTTATATTAATTTATAGACAATTATTACCCACCTGAGGTTCACGTGGATTATGAAATTATGATTCATGCGTGAATTAATACATAAACTACGTAGAAGAGTTGACCCGAGTTATAACAGCATGTTATTTTCCTTTAAGTGTAATGAAAAATTAAATAATACAGATAAATGAATCCTTATATCATTTGAAACATACCTTTACAGTACACATGGTGTTACTTTCCTGCACTAGTGCGGAAATGAGCACTTTTCGTGCATATGTTGAAACTTGAGCCATATGTACTGTACGATACACGTGCGAATAGATAATTCGCAACTCGTGTCGATTTAAAACAGTCCCTTCGGTCGTGTTTTAATTTATCACCACTCGTTGCGAATTTCCTATTTTCTGCACTTGTATCGTAAATAACTATTTCTTTCACATCTGCTGCTATTCAGAGAAGAGACATTGTTGCTCCCAAATGAGGGATCAAAGTTGTACTTAACTTCCCAGGCCCCGTAGCATGGTTGGCCTTGTCACGCGATAGGTGATAGGATAGAGCGTGCGTCACTGGCTGACACCGTTCGATAGAACGAGACGACGCTCCTATCTTGTCACTTGTCGCGTGATAAGGCCAACCATGCTACGGCTCCTGATATTTCCTGTTTAAATAACATTTTCCTCGTAGAATGTGAGAAAAGCGTTAGGAACGAGGGATGTGTTTTTTTTAATTATAAAATATAAATATAAAACGGGATATCATTATCAGTATGATTTGCCCTAATAGTCGGCATTACACTAAAATCCGTATCCATCGCTCTCTAAGACTATCATGCTAGGTGTTAATTTAACTCAGACTTCGATATATCAGATATACACACAACTACATAGGTTAGACTCAAGTCGATTCCATGTGGCTTACCGGCGATAAAAAGCAACTTCAACTTTACGATATCAATAAAAACATTATTGACTGCCTAGTTGCTAAAATGACACATAAAATCTCTAAAATATCATTTATAAAGCAAAAAACGTTTTCAATTATAATGTGTGCCGTACAGCAAAAACTGCATCAATATCAAGCTATTCAAATGTTACGACGTGAACACGATAAAATTAAACGAGCCCACACTTTACTCTTCCGTGACAATCAAGTTAGGTATAAACGTCATACAAAACGCCAGTCACAATTAAATCATAACTAAATATGCGGCTAGTTGATTCAAACGATTATTATTTACGATTCTGGTGTAAAATTTTCACCTCACAAACTTTGCCGGTATAGTTTTTTTACCATTCTGAAGATATTATTTATAGAAACAACTATTCAGACTTTTTTATGTAAGACGTTGAATTGATATCTAACGGATGTCTATTTTTGATAATCGGCTGTCAGTTATTTTTAACTACGAGGTATACCTTTTTTTGCAAATCCGTTTGTAGCACTTGAAGATTGTAAGAGTTATTGTAAATCATCTAGAAAAAACATGTCTATGATTCTTTCGCAAATGTATAGCTTAATAAGTCGGGGTCCTACTTCAAAGTCCTTACAAGGCAAACTTTAATTCATCACTTTTCACTCATCATTCACTTTAATTGTGAGAAGAACACGACATCTGCAGTAAGTATTCGGAACTTAGGTATGTTGCGCGAAAACTAAAGGTATGGTTGTGATTATTTAATGTGGCCGGCTTTTTATAAAACTGTCATTCGAATTGCAATCTTTTACCTTGGACGGTAGAGTTGCTTTTTGTTGTTTTTAGGGTTTTTAGGATAGACCTCAAAAGGAAAAACGTCTGTCTGTCAAGACCCTTTACCTCGAGAACGCGTTGATTGAAACCATATACTCAAGTCTACAGTCCCTTGAAAATTAGAAAAAATCAAACTTCTAGGTCAACTTAAAAAAAAGATACGGACGTTTATGCCGCAAAAAACGTATATTTCGATACTCTCAAGGTATTCAAAATGTATAGGGTACTTTTCCGTTGACCTAGAACTATGAAATTTGGCAAGTAAATATCGTCTTACATCTACTACAAGTACAGGGAAAAATATGAAAACTATATATTTGTAATTTTGTACGGAACCCTCGGCGTGCAAGTATGACTCGCACTTGTCTGTTTTTTTTTACTTTGACGCAATTCGGCCAACTCAAATAATCTAAAGTATATGCCAGATGAAATTCAATTTTATATCAATATGATAAATGCTTTGGCGAGGATTTAACAGGGATTAACTTTTCTCGCTTCGTATCTCCATCTCTGTCGTCCTCAGACTTGTCGTTGTCGTTGCATATAATGTCCTTATATCGCAAAAATCCCAAATATTCGTATTTTTAAGGAATTTAATGCACCCAATTTTACACTTGATCTAGGTACTAACCAAATACCCCCTACTCATTAGAACGTATTTTAATCAGAAACGTATTTAATCATTATTATATTTCATCCCAAACAATTAGGCAGATAACCGCGGTTTTCGGAAAACCTGTGTTAGTATTGGCTTAGCCACTTGATAGCTTCATTCGATCACTTGATGTTATGTTTGTGTTTGAGTTTAGAAACCGTATGGACAGCGAGTAGTCTATATATAGTCGAACATATAGCACACACATACTTACATATATAACTGTTAGCCCAGAATATAAAAGTAATAAAGCAAAGAAGAATCACTGTTTCAGAATGTCATCTAAACGTATCGCTTACGTATGCTTTTTCAAGCCCGCTAATAGGGTTATAACTACCAAATGATAATATTAAGCGTGAGTGCGTTAAACCTTAGAAAATAGACCTAGGTAACTAAATGCGGATTTGTGCTACTTAAGTATTTATGACTTAAGGTCTGCTAGACGGTCGCCAACAAGCCCCTCCGACCGAGCGACCTTGGTCGGCACTGACCGTGTATATATATATATTATATATATAGACAGTTGTCGACCAAGGTCGCTCGGTCAGAGAGGCTTGTTGGCGACCGTCTAGCAGATCCTTAAGTAGTGGCGCTGTGAGCTGTATGTAGAACTCGCGAGCCTCTTTTTTCAAAAAAATGAATTGTTTTTGTATTTCAAAAAACTATATAATAAATAAACCTGCTCAAAAAAATTCACGAGAATCGGTTGAGAAATGACCTGTAGAGGAGAATAACCGGACAGCGTGACAGACACCGGACATACAAAATTTTCGGCCCTAAAAAAGCATAGAACTTCGTTTGTTTCGCTCACTCGTTCGATTACCCACAATTTAAATAAACTACAAATTCATCCCATTATTCACAAAACTTACACAAATTATTCAGTGTTTATGTTGAACCATATAAAGGCGCGCTTTCAGAGAACGTGCATTGTAAATAACTATTTTGTTTTCAGGCTTAAGTCACTTAGAAAAGCTCTACTACGAATAAAGTATCCCCTTAGCAATTACCATATCAAACCCTTTTAAGCACCCAACCACAAACCACGGCCCGTTTTACTAAGCTCTCAGCTATTACAGTCTCGCACATATGGAGCATCAACAATCGCATTTTTTCGCCACAATGCATTACCGCACGATCGTCCATTACGATACAGCTATGCAATTCACAACCTTTCTCAAATCACCTCGTCCCTATAACATAACGCTAAGATTCATAACAACTACGCTTTAACGGAGATCATCCCTAAACTGGTTTGTCCAAGGCGAGTGGTCAGTGAGCGTTGGAGACACTTGTCCAACCACAAATAGTGATCCATTAGTTGCGCATGATTCCAAGCACGCGATTAGTGTCGCAGGCGTGTGCCGTAAAGGCATGCGGTTTTTTACAGCACATCTGTGGAACTATAATTGACCAGAAGCCCTATCATATTTCTGCAAGGAAATGACGAGATATCGCGTGTCCGGGTGGGTTACGTGATGCACTTAGATTTAGATCGGACAGATAAGTTGGTTCCGTGGTCAATCCACTTGTAATAACATACCCGATTTCTCTTGTCTTTTTTTCTAATCAGAATGTGAACGGTATTATAAACACAGGCTAGTGTTTGAAGAAAAAAAAATTAATACCAAGACGGTGGCAAATGAGTATGCGGCCTGTCTGATGGTTAGCGGGCGCTTGCGACTCTAGACACAAAATACTTACCTACCGTAAAAGCACACAACTATAGTCCACTACCCCCACTATGGTCCAAAAGTAAACTCATTCGTTTCTATCACTACCGATTTTGTATTTGTTATTTTATAGGTTTTTATTTAAATTTGTGTTATTATATTGCCTGTCTTCAAGTTCACCCATGAAAACAGTCCCACCTGAGCAAGTAATATGAGAATTAATTTGGACCATAGTTGGGTGACCTGGACTATAGTTGTGTGGTTTTACGGTACTGAATACGAAATTTGCGCATATAAGTTCTCATATATTTTTTTTATTTATTAAAAGTGAATACAAGATTATAATTAACATTAACTAAGATAAATAAAAACTATTAAGTTAAATCTAAAAAAGGCCCTCGAGGCATTGTACCGAGGATGCTGGCGGCATTTCCTCGCTGAATTGCAATGCTAGTAGTTTCGGAGACAAGGGGGGGGGGGGGGAGGGGAATGGTCAATTTTCTTCTTTTTTCCTAAATTACTTCAAATCTGTTTTTGCTAAAATTATAAAAAAAAATACAGACATGCTTACAACAACTCCTTTCATTTGATATGTCACACAATACAGTTTGCGAAACTTTTTTTTAAATTTTCCAGTTTACCCCCCAAAAGTGGCCCCCTTGTTCAGAATTCATTAATTTACTTTACGCGTTCATCTTTGGGTCACCAATTTACATATGTGTACCAAATTTCAACTCAATCGGTCCAGTAGTTTCGGAGCAAATCGGCTGTGACAGACGGACAGACAGACAACCGAGTGATCCTATAAGGGTTCCGTTTTTTTCTTTTTGAGGTATCGGAACCCTAAAAATAGTTATTATTTAACAACTCAATACGTGTAAATCGAGCATAAGATTACTTATGTATAAATCTTTGTACATAATTTTAAAATATCTAATCATAACTTTATTTATTTTCATATTAAAGAAATAACGTTAATAAAATGTTCACCTGAGCATGATAATCAAGAATACGACTTCCAGTAACCTCAATTAATTAAAATCTACTGTGCCATATGTTGCCAGTGGTCAAAAAACAGATGAAGGCAACTCTTTTCATAAAGCACCGCAATATAATACAATCCCACTAATAGATATTTGAATAACAAGTGTAATAAATCATAGCTTTACGGTACTCGATGCACAACTTGTTAGACATTATTTTTACTTACATCTTCTTTTTTGTTGTGGCGTTGATTAAATATTCATCTGAAGTGGACTCTTGTCTATGACTCCGATTATTGTTTAAACATCTACGAACAAAGGGACGAAGCAGACTTTAAGTAGCATTGAAAAAATATAACGGCTGCGTTTTTAAAGTCTCTTGAGAGACGTGTATTGATATCTGTATAATTTTATGTTAATCTAATCAGCGTATGTGGATCGTAGTAAAATGTTAACCGCCTTGATCTATTCGCAAAATTAAACAAGTTTTGTTTTTTTTTTTGTGCATCTAGTTGCTATCGGTTCGTCGCAGATATGAGCGACGCTCGCGTGTTACTGAACAGAATATATTCGAGAAAGGTACAAATTGTCTTCACCGATTGTCGCTCAGACATCAGAGGATATTGGCGTGTTGTGATTACGGAGTCTGCGTCGGGAACCTCAATTACGGCGCCGTCGTCATGTGACAGATACGGAATTGCGGCAAATTGCAACTAAAACCACCGCCTTGCGCTTACGAACGCCACATGTCAGCTACATTACCTCTGATTGTGGCAATAGTATAAGATTGTCGCACTGCTTTCTCTTAAAAATCTCGATCGTACGTGTTTTACAACTCTTTAACAGCAACGCAAAGTGTACTTTCGCAAAGGAATATTCGCGAGCTGTTTATGGTCTGGCTCGAATTTCAGAAATAGCCGTGCCAAAATAAAATATTGCATTGTGAGAAATCGAAAAAATGCTAAGTGGTATCCGTGGCGTTCCTAAATATCTGTGTTAGACCTGTACTATTTTTTATTGGTTTCTGATGCCCGCAGTGTAGGTACGCGGCGCGGCGCTGTATTGTCTTCCGCTAATCTTTTGTGTTTATGGGTATCAGTATTTGTCGGTGTATTCTATTGCTTTCAAGTCGAGAGATATGATCAGTTGATCACACAATATTCTTTATTTGTTGCTAAGTAATAAAATAAATGAACAATTTACAATTCCCGAGTCATAGGTTAATCATAAATTTTAATCTCGAGACAAAAGACGAGCGATAGTTTGTAAATTTTATGTTGACCCAAAAAAGATCGTTACGCTCAACATTTTAAAAGCTCATAAGCTTTTCTGTACAGAGCGCGGGTAACCATTTGTATTGGAAATCAAGTTTGCCTATTTAACAAAGATGTCAACTAAAGGCACGCTTGTCTCGTTTTGAATGCGATGATATTTTAATTGAGATTCAACCACAGAACCAAAAACAGTCCTTATGTGAGTTCTTATAGAGTTGAGTTTCCTTCAACGCTTTTAAGGCGGTATGAACCTTTAATTTACAGGTCTTATGTTATCTCTTAGTGATATTTGTCAATATAACTGTCGGCTGAGACGATGATTCGCTTTAAAACCGTAACTAATGATATCGCTATCAATATCTCAAGATATAATATAATATGAAGATGAATATAGCAGTGCCTAATTAAGTGATATATCCAGCATTTACAAATCTAGGTTAGTGACTTTCTTTTTGCTAAAATTGGACACGATATTACATGATTTAAAAAAAAAAACCGATTTCTCACTAATAATAGTACAAATTGAAGGATTAATAGGTAATTTGCATAGTTTTAACATTTGATAACAGTCACATGGAAATTATAGTGTTCAGTTTGTTTCTTGTCAGTCCTGTAAAAACTAAAGCAAAATATTTTATAGGTAAGGTTAGGTAGGTATATAGTTTTAAACAGGCTTAGAATGTCCATTACCTTTCAATACAACACTCTCGTCCAGGACAGCTTTCAATAGAACACACTCGTTTCCATATCTGGGTTTGTCTGGAAATTAACTGGATCCTACAAATAAAGGCTTTCGAGTTATTCTTGGGCATGAATGAAAGTTAAATCTACAAGACGGGGTTTTATTTATTCCAAGTGCGTGTGAGTTATAATGCGTTTTACGTTCTCACTCGTGATGAACAACGAAGTGAATTGATTATTTACTTTCATACCTAGTTAGTTTTACTTCCTTTTTTAGGGTTCCGTAGCCAAAATGGCAAAAACGGAACCCTTATAGTTTCGTCATGTCCGCCTGTCCGTCTGTCCGTCTGTCCGTCTGTCCGTATGTCACAGGCATTTTACTCGAAAACTATAAGGTGTATTTGAATAAAATTTTGAGGATAGGTGTATTTTGTTAGCCGCTACATAGTTTTGTAATTAAAATGACAAAAAAAAATTTTTAGGGGTGCACTCCATACATAAAACTAAAAGTCAATTTTTTTTTTCATTGTGACCCCCCGTGTGGCACATCAATCGATAGGCCTTTCAAAATAAATATAAGGTTTCTTAGCATTTTTTTTGATTAAGTGAATAGGGTCGGAGATAATCACCCCGAAAGTCACTAAAATTCTGTCCCCCCCCTCTAATTTTTGAACGGTGTATTTAAAAAATATGGAAAAATTCATGGACATAGGGCTTATTAATTTCATTCGCCGAAAATTGTTTTGAACAAGATCGGTTCAGAGGTTTTCGAGATATTGCTGAAAAACTGCCTTCCTCAAAGAAAAGGACGTAAGTGCCGTAAAATTTCTGTGACGATACGACCTTTTTAATAGGCACGGAACCCTTCGTTTTGCGTGATCCGACACGCACTTGGCCGGTTTTTTGTAATTAAACGAGATTAGTACATGCAAACTTGAGAGACAAACAAAAAAATGCAATTTTAAATAATATTCTAGTAAAGTTTTCTCGAAGTCTAGTTTAGTACCTACTGTGTCCCGTTGTCACGTACTTAACTATGCTGCGCTTACGCAAGAGGTAGCGCATGAACCAAGACGATTCACATATATTATCATCTCAATACGTATAAAACGCGTACCGGAACCGTAATTGAGTAAGTACCTATAGGTATGCTATTTTATTCGTTTAATTCCTATGAATATAAAAAATGAAAATCTCGGTATTCAAAGTTTCATGATGATGTGTTCTTGTTATCCCCCATTAGGGACATATTCGCACAAGAGTTTCAATTCGAGAGTTCTAATTGAAAAGTAGAATTCACAGTTTAGTACTTAAGTAAAAAAAAAAACCGTAAACGTTAGCCAATTTAGCGTAATTCAAGTCTAGTTTCAAAAGAACTTTAACTTAACTACTCGTCATTACCGGGCAAAACCTATTTACATGTACAAAAGTCACGGTTGCTCTATTTTGTGCTTCAAAGTGTCTTTCCGTGCGTAAAAACAGCTAGAAGCTCTTTCAAGATCACAGGGTCGCATGTGAAAAAGTTGACATCGAAATTGTTGCCGACGCCGGCAGCAGCGACTGCGCAGACAACGCGATATAGTGTTTTTGCTGGAGGCAAAAAATAGCGTGTGCAAACGCGCTGATAATGAATGCACTATTGTGTGTTCAATACTATACATTAACCCGCTTGTACCGTTCGAAACGCACTCAGTTCAATACGGTTTTTGCTACTTATATATTAAGATTCTTTGTTGCACACCAGATAGAAAGAAATCATTGTCTCCTTTAGGTTTTGCCAACGTCGGTTAAAAATAAAGTAGGTATAGACATAGAATTTTCGCTTAACCCTTTAATTCGCAACGTTTACCCGGCATAACACACTCATAGCCCGTCTTTTGGTTTTTTTTCTGCATGACCAGAATCGTTTGGACTATTCAGCGTCACCGAGACTTTGACTAAGGACCTTCACTGTTTTTTGTAAATTAACTAAGTCCTGAAAAGTGAACGGGTTCATCATTGGTAAAAATATGTTGGCCCATTGGAACGGCTACCTGGATAACTACACAAAATCATACCACTACAAAAATATAATGCAACCCGTTGTCAGCAGCAAACACATCAAACATAACCTAAAATACTATAGTGTACTCGAAGATTAAGATAGAATTAATGATTATATTCTCGTTAGTACCAATTCATAAGCTAGATTCCTTGCGAAATCGGCGCTTGTTGACTCGTCATTCTCATCAATCCCTAGTAATTGGGCAAAATTATCTAGGTATAGAAGAAACATGCTTCTTGACCACAAAAACCTTAACATAGAACTTTATTTTGGACCTTATCTGAAATCTCAAAAAGTAGGTTTTATTTTTGATTGAATTATTCACATCACAGTCCATCACATAATGCAAATGCAGAAGAAACGTTTTCAAAAGATCATCATCGCCTTCTCAATAACTCCTATTTTAAGATTAGTTCGATAGAATATTATACAAGCTTTCTATTTTAGATTCCGGTAAATTAATTCATTTCATTTCTTACAGAATCAAATCAGCTAACAATATGTCGAGGGAAATCAGTCAGATGCATTTAAATACGCGATAGATGCTCCGGGCTGGCTCCTGCGTTACAAACTTCAGGACATCAGCTGATAACTTTTCCACCGCGATAACCAGCTGACGCGTTTATATATTTAAAAAACTTGGCGAGGTGTCATTTTTTCAAAGCAGTATACAATATATATTATTTCAGTATCAGAGTGTTATAAAATTTTAAAATTACTTTGCTACAATAGAAAGCCTATTTATTTTGCGATAGATTTGTAGTGCAGGATTTTATCGCTGCCAAATATTTTAGAAGTGTCTGTTTTACGACGGATTTGAATACCGAAGAACAAACGTATTGAATTTCAAAGAACGTCTTGCCAATTAAGATGTGAACAGGCAGCATAAGTCGAAGTAACGCCTCGTTTGCACCGCCATGGGTTCGTTTGCATGGCCGGCGCTTTGTGAACGAGTAAGGCGTTAAAGGCTGCCGGGAATTGAAAGTAGACCCAATTTATAGACACAATACAATTGATGTAATGCTTGTTGGGACTACATATGTAAAGAAGCAACGTGTATATACTAACGTGGACATGGGTTCATTTGGCTTGCGTACATTACACCCACTGGGTTGGAATTCAACAGCACTATGCTTTTCCTATAGCTTGTCAAATGTCCAATTCACTAGGTTACCTAAGATACTCAATGAAAACGAGTCCTAAGAGACATCAGCCGATAATTAACATTAACTAAATTAAATTAAAGCTAAATTGAATTTTAAAAAGCAAAAAAGCACCAGACGTTTCAAAGCAGCCGATTATTTCAAGTTTCAAGCAAGATTATATTAAACCAAACGATACATTAACTTACCTGTTCAAATATTAAACCGATTATATTATAAGTCCGACTGTAGGAACCTACAACCTGCGATTAACTTTTTTCAAAGTAGTTACCAAAATTTAAATGTAAAGCTCATACTTCAAAATTATTTTTTTTGTATGTTTATCTGATACAAATGTTTAGACAGTATGTATGACAGTAATTATAGGTCTGGCGCGAAATTACTACCGAATTACTGAACAAGCATTTAAATAAATCAATCCTAATCAGCTCTGAGAACATCATTACGAGGCATGATTTGATACAAAAATAATTTAAAGCCAGTTTCCATAATTAATGACAACGTAGATCGTGCGTTATTTAATGATAGTATAGATTAAGGCGTAGGTATCCTCAGCGTGATCCGGTAAAAAGCGCAAAAACTTGATTTTGACGGCCTGAGGCTGTGAAACCAGGGAAAAATTGTGGGAAAATACACTTACATTTTATGCTGACCCTCACTCTAGTTAGCCTGTCCCGTGGGGGAATTTCAATTTCATTGTTTTTTTTTTAAATAAATGCTATGCCTTCGTCTCAATTGCTCAAAGGTTAGCTGGAAGAGATCCCTTATAGGGATACATTCGCCTTTGTACTTTGATCTATTGTGTGACATATATATTATTTAACCTGTTATTGTGTACAATAGAATGCTTACACATGTTTACATACTATGTCAACAATAAGATGAGGCTGCTATTTGCTTCAATTTTTAACGAAAAAGAAAACATTCTGGCAGCTACCTTCGCCTTAAACGTCTTACTAGCGTTATATGATGTAAATGGCAAAAACAGTAATGCTTTTGTGGTCCAGAGTACGCGATTTGTGCGGGAGCGTGGAGAGCGCGTTAGTTTAGAATTTCGTCAATTTAGTGATTATGCATACTGCACGTGCCGACTGACAGATTTATATTTGGTATTAACAGATTGATGCCTACATGTCAATTAGACGGGAGCAAATGAGGAGTAACTTTAACTAATTGACATAATATAATTTTTTGTGGCATCAAGTATTTGATTTGTAAAGTACTTACCTATTTTAGTTTGCCATGTATATCTAGGATTATCGCCCCGGTTAGAGACCACTTAGAAGAGTTGGGGAGCTGAAAGGATGATTTCTCGTTTTTTATGTAGGTAAGTTGATTCCTTTAGAAAAATCAATAAAATAGCAAAAGCAAATTTAAGATTGATGCTTTCCGAGTATTATCGTATTTTTTTGAATACTGTTTTCAAATAGGTAACATATTTTAAACCGACTTCAAAAAAAGGAGGAGGTTCTTAATTCAACTGTATTATTTTGTGTATTTATTACGCGATAACTCGGTAAATTATGAACCGATTTGAAAAATTATTTCTTTATTTGAAAGCATATACTTCCAGATTGGTCCCGCTGTCACCAAAATCCAGTACTGATGATGGGATCCATGAGGAATTGAGGGAAGTCTTCATAAAAAACAATTTTAGTGTTTTCGGCAATAAACCAAGCACTTACATTCAGACATTCAGTGTTTTTTTATTGAAGTCGGTTTTGTTTTATTTTTATTTTTTAGGTATTTATTATTGGTGCAAACACATAGCTGTGCCAGACGATGAGACGGCGTTTCCACACAAGTGAATAGCTTATCATTTTCAGTGCCAGAAATCATATAGCTCTACTAAATTGTTGGTTACTTCGCATATTCGTAATGTAGCTCCGGCGGAATAGCAGTCTGATATACAAATTATAACTTTAGCTACTTTTCCCTCCTTTGCGAATCTAATTCCTCTAGCCGATTCTTAAGTCTGTTCTGTGATTAAGAATAACTATTACTGTTATCCATAGGAGCGGATATTGCCAGGCAATGTCACGTCGCAATGCGTGTGTAATCTAATCCAAATTATACCTCAACTAAGAAAATAAGGCTTACAAGACCACTTTTATCCCTTCACCTTAAAGTCCATTATTGTTTAATTCAAGCCTAATACGTGGTTCGATATTCAGGATCACCGTACTACTAATATCGACACGTAACGAATGCGTAGCGAATTTATCATGTCAATTGGTCCAATACGGACGCGGATTGTTAAGATTTCCTTATCATTAGTTGCTGTTAGTTGAGTGTACTCTGAAGCAGCAGAAGATGTAGATAGGTTTAGGTAAGTATGCAATCCGGTCTATTTTTGTGGATTTCGGCAAAACGAACAAACAATCTGCATTTATTTTTCGATAATGAAACTTAACAGAATGCTATTCTAATTATGTATTCTTTTTACTAACTTCACCATGTATTTTTGGTGTTCCAAAACTTGCAAGTCTGACAAGTTCCCCGAAATCTAGTTGAGTTAAAAAAATTGCACAAGAAAGTACCTATGTCTGAAGACAATGCAATATTATGGAGCCATTGAGCTGATCTGATGAGGAGATAGAAAGAGGCCTACCATTTATAGTATGCAGTTCTGTTGAGGACTGGAACTTTAGACGGAAACTTATTGTACCACAAATTGGCAAAGATTTTTAGAGTACGAATAACTTGTCAAGTAAACTGCATACCTCTTTCCAAATGGTTTAAATTAAATTACTAAGCATTCTGTAAAATAGAGATTCTCAATTTCCAGTCATGGTAAGTTGACCGGTTTCGATGTACGCGGGTGTGCACGAGAACAATAAAATACGTCAATCCCGGCTTTAGTTGGGAGTTTTATTGTTTTAGATAAAAATCTGCGACCGCTCGCTGGGCATAGGTACTGGTTAGACGGCCAGAAGCCGCATGACTGCTACTATAACGCGTTCTCCTAGATTCATACTAATATCCATTTTATGAGTTATTACGAGCTCATCATTGTATCTTATTGACGTTTATACTGTTTTACACAGTTTAAGTTCATTTTAGGGGGCAGAGGGTCGTCACATCAAGAGATAGGTACAAACAAACACGCTGTGGCTTATTATACTTAATAATGCCTGGCTAGCTGGACCGAGTCCAAATTTTCCCACAAGGCCGAAAAGACAAAGGGCCTGGGATACTATCGCTTCCATCTCCCTTCTTAACTCTCTAATCGAAACCTCTACAGGCAAGGAACGGGCGAGGCTGCTAGCAGTGTCAAGGCCAGAGTCCGGACACTGGCTTCATGCGTATCCTTCGCCCAACATCGGTACCTTCATTGACCCAGCCACACTCCGCATAGCCGTAGGCCTCCGGGTTGGGGCTGAAGTATGTGCAGAGCACAACTGTGTATCTTGTGGAGCCCCTGTAGGTCGCCTCGGTCACCATGGACTCGCCTGTTCCTCTGGCGCCGGCCGCCTGTCCCGCCATGCTGCTCTCAATGACATCCTGCGAAGGGCGCTCGTCAGTGCCAACGTTCCCGCGGCACTGGAGCCACAGATCGTGCGGGGCGATGGTAAGCGCCCTGACGGGATGTCATTGATCCCATGGAGGATGGGCCGTGCGCTGGTGTGGGATGCCACTTGCGCCGACACGCTGGCTGCATCCTACATCCCAGCGACTAGCAAACAGGCCGGAGCGGCGGCTGATGCCCGGGAGCACCATAAGGCGGGCAAGTACAGCTGTCTCGGCGCCCAATACGAGTTTACTGCATTTGGCGTCGAGACACTGGGACCGTGGGGTAGGAGTGCGCGGGAGCTCCACAAGTCACTCGCCAAACGGTTGAGGGAGGCAACGGGTGACCCTCGCGCAGGCAGCTTTCTTGCGCAAAAGATTGCTATTGCAATCCAGCGCGGGAATACTGCCTGCGTGATGGGTACGCTACCTAGGGGCCCAAATTTAGATAGTATTTTTTTTAATGTTTAGTTTTAGTTGTTTTAATTTAATTTTAGTTCTAATTTAACATTTGTAAACATTTATTATTATAATAAACATTTTACCCAGATGATGATTAACATTAACTAACTTAATAATTATAATATCTAATAGTTGAGACATAAATGATACATGGGTTTATGGGATTTTTTATGATTGTTACAAACGTGAGCCCAAGAGTAATAGAATTTACATAAGCATTATACTTGAGCAAAAATGTAACGTATCTCGTAAAACCCAAGCTAGTTTCTCAGTTCCCGGATCTTAGCATTAACAAAAAATAAAACCCCTGGGTCAGCGGGGCACGCTCGTTATGGCTGCCGCCTCGGCTAACGATGGTCATTGTCCAGAACAATTTTGACAAAACTCGCGCTAGCGTCCAGGCAAAAAAACTGTGTCGTTCAATGTTTACTAAGAAATCGTAAACTTACACGGCACACGGCTTGGCGGGCGGGGGTCAGTTCAGCGCCGGGCCTAGATAAATCGTAAACTTTCTGTGGTTACTCCAATTCTGCTACTGATAATATCTAACACAGATCAACTTCAGGACTCGTCTTCCTTCAAATTTTATTCAATCGTGAGAAGGCGATTAACAGAAGTCGATGGAAGGAATTCATAAGTACACTCCAAGTGTCAATCAGCCAATGATAACCACAATCCTCAGTCATTACCCTAGTTCATCATCCTTAGCCAGACCCCCGGGTGCGTCTAAGTTACCTATTCGCACGGTCAACATTACAAAGAATGTACAGAATTCTGCACGTTATGCGAATGTAATAAAATTGAAACGTATTTATGTCGTGGAACCTACTCCAACTCATCACAGACGCGTGCGACGGATTCACGTCATACATCGTCAGCACAAAGTTGAAATATAACAGAGTCAGTATTGGTGCCATGATATTTTGAATCAAACAACCTTATTTCTCTTTAATCATCCGATTCAAAATCAAACGTTTATCGGATCCACGATTATGATCGTTATGTCGCTTGTAATAAAGTTTTAATATGTCTAAGTTTTTTTACCCTCCTGCCATTTTCCAATAGTCGTTAGTATTGTGTGATTACCGGTCATAAGTAGCGACGGTACAGATGTTTTTATTAAATTGACATGATAATACAATTTTAAATGATTGGCGGTTGGATATTTTTATGTAAATATGAAAAGCATTTCAAAAATCAATTTAGATGATAAGTAACTATCATGGTTCATGTTAATTGACGTAATATGATGAATCAAGCAAGTCTATGGCTATATGTATGTTTTGTTACAACAAAGACATAGAATTGCACAGTATTTATGGAAAATCGAGGTCACGAGGTTTTTTTTGGAGTATCTAAAGTTTTATATTTTTGGTTATGTTCAAGTATAATAATGTTATTATTCGCCGCATACCCACCTAGTACCTACCTTTACGTATAAACCTAACTTATTTTTTTGATTGTAAATTCTGAGAAGTCGATTTTCATAAACTTTTCACTTTCGTCCTATTTACATAATTAATCATTTTATTGGAGATTAGATAGTGTTTTAATTTTAGATATGTAAAAGCGTCTCCCGTGCTCTACCTCTATGCCCTCAGTCAGTCTACACGTTCCTTATATGTATAATTTTATCAATAAGATACATATAAGGGACAAAATGAAACCAATATCCGTTAAGTCGGAAATTTAAAACTTTTCTGGCTTTCCTCTCTTTCGCCAAAAGTACCGCAAGAATCGAAAATCGTATATTTGCAGCTCTGTCGCTCTGGCTAATTGGATCGATATAGACGGAGCTGTCCGAACTTCATTAATCTTATTGAAGACAATAAAATAAATGTTTTCAAAATAATATACAGCTGGGTAACAAGTATGAACTTTTTATATAGGTATGAATATGTGATATAAAAACAGCCGGTGGAAAATAATATCAGAAGTTCAAACTGCTGTATTAAATACGAGTATTTTATATCTTCATCCAATTAAGTACCTTTTATCTCGGCTCCATAAAATCAGTATGTGAATATTACGACATTAATTTATAAGTTTAACATTTGACGACCTGATAATTTCTTAAGACCCTGACAAATTAAGACATGAAACTGTCTGTCGTAAACTTTACCTTTACCAGTTTTCCTTAAAACACTCCCGTTAAAAGTCACAAAGAGAAGTTACAATAAACAAAAAGAAAAAAGAAAATAAAAACAAAACCAATTACTGTAAGACTTTAAAAGATATATTAAACGTCTTACTGCGAATCAAAACAAAACTAAACTTGTCGCTAGACAAGAATCACAGAACGAGATAAATAAATAATAAAAACATTTAAAGTACCTAAGCACTGAAAGTATAATTTTCTAGACTAGATTTTTTATTTTGGTTTTGTCATATAATTTATTCCGAAAAACGTGTAATTCCAATTATCACTATTAAATGAACACAAAGTACCTTGACTAATTTTACTGATACCTAATTTCTTTTTAAAAATATAAATTTAGAATCATAATTATGGTTGCGATCATCAGCTGTAATGTGGACGAGATTTATTTTAAAATAACGGGGATAAAGTAGTATTTTTAATAGCAGTTTGAAATGTTAAAACTCACATTCAAAACTTTTCCGGAACTTCCTCGATCCTGAGTGTTTCGAAATAATTCCAGGACCTTAGGTTATACGGATATTTGGTTCCCTAGGTACGGAACTCTAAAATATAAACAAGATCAAACTGTGAACGTTACGAGACTGTAAAATGGCAATGGTTGTTAAACTGCAACCAAATTGCAACGGTTTACCTTTTACGATACCCCAGTTGGTGACAAGTGACCGGTAAAAGTGGATTGGCTGCGTGACAGTATAGCACACAAACTTTTATGCAGGGGGTTACGGTTCTCAGTAGCTGATTGGATATGGCATCGCATAAGAGCATTATACACGTGTCAAGGCAAAAAAGGGTACATTTTGTATTGTTCATTACAAAGTTTACCAAGATTTTGCTCTACATTTAATAGATGTTAACCACCCAAGCTCGATGTAACCTGTTTTAATGATTCTAACTTGAAATTAACTTTTCATTACTCGACTACTTTGTAACTAATTTATTATGTTGCTTGAATCCTTATTAAAATATAACATGCCTTGATCGAATATGGTTATCATATTAAATGGATACTTAAATTAGAAGACGAAAGCTAGCAGTAGATACCTAGAGAATGTTTTTTATCGCAGTGTTATACATTGGCAACAAGCATAATCAGTTCAAAAAACTGTAACCCGAATGGTAGCCTACGTCATCCGGATAATAATTTCGAATCGATTGACACCTTTTTTGCATAATTTACTTTAAGAACAAAGTTTTAACCGACTTGAAATCAGTAGCCAAATAATAAAATTTGAAGAGTTCCCTCGATTTCTCCAGGTACCCATCGTCAGAACTGGTTTTGGTGACAACCGGACCAAACTGGAAGTATATGCTTTCAAACAAAGAAAAAAAAATTCAAATCGGTTCGTAAATTACCGAGTTATCGCGTAACAAACACACAAAAAAAATTGAAACCTCTTCCATTTTTGAAGTCGGTTAAAAATCGGTTCAGTATCTCATAGTCATGCGCTATATATAACATACGTATAGGTAAATATGAACCGAAATATAAACATAGACTATAAATAGGTACAATACATATGCCTGCCGGTAGGTTCAGTCCATGGCATTAAGAATAGAATTCGGGTATATACTCGTATTTCTCTCTTACAAGTTATTGTGCCAAAATAAACTTCACCCGAATTCGAATACCGTTCTAACAGCTGTACGTTGGGTTCGTCAACAATGTTTTCACGATTTAGACCCCTAGTAAGTCCACGCTACATTTCGTGCTCGTGCGAAATGCTATAGGCGCTACCATGGGAACGCAGATCCGCCATCGTCCCAACAGCAGCCGATTGACAATTGACGTGCCCCCATTCAACATAGGTACGATGAGACTGACGTTCACACGGTAACTTTACATGCTATGGCAGAAGTCAATTAAATATTTGATATTCGAATAGATTGTTAGCATTGGGTGGTACGGAATGAATGTGTGACCCGTCAGGTTGAACGATCTCTTTTATTATTGGAAGACAAATATGTTACGGAAGCTGTATTATAGAATTTATAGACAGCATTGTATGGGTTGACCACTTGGGAATAATCAAACTGCGGACTCTGTTAAATTGTGATATTCAGTTTATTGGCTGTTATTATAGTAGTAGGTATGGTACCTATTCTTAATTTCAATGTATGGATGAGGTGGCCATACCTATAAATTATTATTTTCATTATCCTACTAATATTATAATGGGAAAGTTTGGATGTTTAGATGTTTGTTACTCTATCACGCTTAAACGGCTCAATCGATTTGGATGAAATTTTGCACAAACATAAGTTTATAGCCTGGATAAACATAGAATATAGTTTTTATCCCGGGTCCACGCAGACGAAGTCGCGGCCGGAAGCTAGTGTTCACAATTCGAAGCCAGCCTCGTATAGGACTGTTAAAAAACAAAACCCTATGCCCTATTTAATAGAATGTTTGGAAAACTATGGGCGTCTTGCTCTTACTTCCTTGCTGGAACAAGACGCCCATAGTTGCCGGCCACACATTGCCGGAAAAGTGTAGCCCGTCTAGAAGCCCCATTACTCAATTTTATGGTGAATACCAGAAGGGTAAATAACGGGAGGAAAATAAGTTTCACAGTACCTTGGTCAGTCAGGTCTAAGATTATGAGGTACTTGCGTGTCCCACGTTGGCGGCGCCGCTTTCTTGATGGAAATACCTTCTCGTCTGTCTTGTCACTAAGTTGAGTGATAAAGTATGATGGCAGACTTGATCCACTGACTAATTGGAATATTTTTTATATTTTTTCTAAGACGCGGGAGGGCGTCTCGTCAGACATCTTTTTCGAGAGAGAGAGAGAGTGAAGCTCGGTGCCTCGATGCTCTCTGGTCAACAATAAGGTCGCCACAGCTCCCTGTGTTGAGAATGAGGGACTTGCATTTGTCTCTAGCTGTAAAGCACATCTATCTACGCCTCGTCTTTCTTCGAGAATCATCGGGAACCGTCGCCGGCGCAGTGCATGGTGCGGGGCGCGGAGAAGAGTAGCAAAACGACCGTTCAGCGGGCTGCCCGTGCCCAAACATACAATATACTTGTGATCTAACACCTCTGTTTCAAAGTACACCCCTTACAAGCGTGTACAACATCGAGTCCTCAAAGCAATAAAGGGTCAGTAACGCGCTGTTAATTATACTGGAGTCGCCTGCAGCGTCCATAGGATACGATGTCTGATTACCACTAGGCAGGTCGTATGCTTGTTTCCCACCATTTTAGTATGAGAGTTGTAGAATAAAATACAATGAGAAATGAGTCGGGCACTTTTTAGTGTATCGAATGATCTTTAACAAGAATGATCTAAGCTAAGTTTTACTATACCAAGCAGTACCACGTGTGTTCGTAAAAGCACCTCAGTCACATTTTTAAGAAGTATTTACTTCATCATCATCATCTTCATATCAGCCGAAAGACGTCCACTGCTGGACATAAGCCTCCCCCAAAGAGTGTCAAAGTGATCTGTCCGGCGCCAACCGCATCCAGCGGACTCCCGCGACTTTTACCTTACCAGGTCATCAGTCCAACTTGTGGGTGGTCTACGTATTTACTTAGGTAGGTGCCAATAAAATATCAGACGAAATAGAAGTCCTCAACGCTAGTCAGTGACTAACTTGCAATTATTTTCTTCTTGTCCTATGTGCCTAACAGTATACTCATAATGCAAAGTCACCTAACACAACAACGGTGAAAAAACCGGCCAAGTGCGTGTCGGACCACGCAAAACGAAGGGTTCCGTGCCTATTAAAAAGGTCGTATCATCACAGAAATTTTACGGCACTTACGTCCTTTTCTTTGAGGAAGGCAGTTTTTCAGCAATATCTCGAAAACCTCTGAACCGATCTTGTTCAAAACAATTTTCGGTGAATGAAATTAATAAGCCCTATGTCCATGATTTTTTCCACATTTTTAAAATACACCGTTCAAAAATTAGAGGGGGGGGGACAGAATTTTAGTGACTTTCGGGGCGATTATCTCCAGCTCTATTCACTTAATCAAAAAAAATGCTAAGAAACCTTATATTTATTTTGAAAGGCCTATCGATTGATGTGCCACACGGGGGGTCACAATGAAATTTATTTTTTTGACTTTTAGTTTTATGTATGGACAGCACCCCTAAAAAAATTTTTTTTTGTCATTTTTATTACAAAACTATGTAGCGGCTAACAAAATACACCTTTCCTCAAAATTTTATTCAAATACACCTTATAGTTTTCGAGTAAAATGCCTGTGACATACGGACAGACGGACAGACGGACAGACGGACAGACGGACATACGGACAGACGGACATGACGAAACTATAAGGGTTCCGTTTTTGCCATTTTGGCTACGGAACCCTAAAAACCACCAAAATGAACTCCGATTTTAAACAACTTAAAAAGTAGGTGATGCCAATGTGTGCCAAATTTAACGTATGACGAGTATAAGTATACGATTGTAAGTAATTTATCGACAAAGGCTCAACTTACAAAGCTTAGTTAATAATCGGCAAGTAACCAATTGTAATTAGAATTAGACGTTTCTCGTGATTGATTCTAATTACTTTCGACAAAACTGCGGTTGCTTACATGCAATCAATGTCTATTTGTGGTGTGATTGATTGATTGAATACTTACATCGATAAAGAAATCGTCTCAACCTTAAGTGTGGCCTTAATATTGAAAATATAATGCATCTTTTTCTTTGACATGCGCATAATACCTAAGACATAAAATGGTAAACTCGGACAGTTACGTGATGGCTATTTAGTTTTACCTATGATGATGAAACGAACTTTGTATCTGAATAAATGTGTCGAAATGATGCTTATTAAAAGGGCCATATAAAGTTCCATCTAATACATTTTGCTGATTCTCAAAAAAATGCCACTTTCGATAATACAATACAATACAAATACTCTATAATATAGAATATTTGATGCATGTTTTGAGGTGTGCAATATTATTGATGTCCTCCCAGACGTATTCGTCGACGGCGACATCCTGACAAAAATTATTAACTAAGGTTGGGAAGCTTTACGTGCATGGGCTCGAGTGTGACTTGCAAAACCAAATTTGGTTTTGAACGTACGACCGCAAGAGACACAGTGAAGCTGTCCACTAGAGTTATAAGTATAGTGGTGGGCGGGCTTGGGCTTAGTTTTACGGAACTGGCGTTTGGCGTCCAGATCTTCGAGACGGGTGCGTTCAGTCATTGATACCCGTATTGACAGCAGTAGCTTTAGTGTGAGTTTACAGTAAGTCGGAATACGCTAGCGACTATCGACGACAGTTAAAGATTTGTATGAAAACTCTATACACCGCCCCTGGCGGTCACTCACAGAACTAAAAATCTAATCGGTACCCCGAGTCCCATATAAGTATACTTTTCTCGCAACAGTTAACTCGATTGTTCGTATAGTTTAATAGATTTTTCAATATTCAGCCTTAAATTACAAGCATTTATCGTTTCAATTTAAATGCTAGCGTTTGTCGGTTATGACATTACAGAATACGCGCATGGCCAACGTCGAAAAATTCCCCAACGCCAAAGTTTAAAGACTTTAAAGGAATCTATACCTTAAGCTTAACGACATTAAGTATAATTTTAACAGTGTGCGATGATCCTCATCTAAGTCTGTCGACCCAATATGGCGGAACGTGTGCCAATTATTTGCATTTTTAAATACAAAATACGCGACAATCCGAATTTTGCGGATATAAGTTGTCGATTCAAAACCCTTATTTTTATAAGTTCTTTAATTTGAGATAGGTATCGATCGGATCTACGGTAAATCTTGACGAAATAATACGTTATCACGCACCATTTTGGAAGTGAAATAGTAAACTACAGATACTACGGTATTTTTCGATTCGAAATGTCAAATTTGTGACTCACGCTACCGTTTGGTAATACGATTCGAAAGTTTAGATTACGCATCGAAAACTAGACGCTAGCGAGTAACGTTTTGTAGTTGTTTTCGTAGTATATCGGCACCATGAGTACGGCGCATTTGACAGCTCGAACTTGCGAGAATCGAAATCTAGTCGAAGCGCGTTAGCTCGATATCGAGAGAAGTTTACTATTGTAAGTATTCTATAGGCTCTCATGGTAAGCGTACAGTTCGCCAGTCCGTTCTCTGAGTAGCAAGTTCCTCCCACGACTCACATGATATGCTGGTGGCAGACAAGTGGCGCTTTAGGACATACTTGTAACGCAGATACTGCCCACCAGCTCTGCGTTAACAACACATAAATAATTACACAATATGGATAATGTTCACATTTTAATTTTTTCATTTTTTTGCGATAAAATGGACAAAATCCGTTTCCAATCAATGGAAGTCACCACGATACGTCGTACGTGGGTTAAATTAATTATTTAAAAAAAACAGCCCGCAATGGATCACTACTTTGTCTTACTGACGTGACGTGGACGTGACGTCACAACTGTCACAAGTGACCCGCTTCCGCTTCTTCCATGTGTCAAATAAGTGTAATACATTGCTGATAATTTTTCAAAAAATAATTACGCTTCGGTAGTTAAGTTAAGACTAAATTAAAATTTTCTTGTAATATCGGTTCACAGCCCTAAAACCTACCTGTTTATAATTAGAGGTAATATTAAAAATACACGCATATGTGTATACTATACATAATGTATGTTACACCACAATTAAATGTTTGTCGATTTTTTTTAACGACACTTTATTAACATTTTGTAAATTTTACTTTAACGATCGTCGCAAGAGTCCCCGAACATATTATAACATCGATAAACTTTACAACCCATTCAATTTTACTGCAATTTTAAGGGTCCATCTTCGAAACCAATATAGAATTGCCTGTATAATTATGTCGCATTTACCAAAACTACATACTCTTTTAGAAGAACGGCATAAATACGCTAGAGGACTTTACAGAATTTTCATCTTATTTCAAGGAGATAATGTTCAATAACGAATACACACTTGTGAGTTGTGACTCTGACTGTATATTTAGTACTAAGGCTGCAGAAGTGTAGGTACACCTACTGGTTACAGTGGTTGCTCATTGACATCGAGCCGCGAAAATGATTAGCCGTTATTCGTAATTACTGGTACGCTTATTAACACGTACGGAGGTGCGAATAGCTATTAAATCGAACTGGATAAAAAACAAATTTGAACGAATTTTATAATTGGACATTAGCTGGCTGTTTAGTCGTACGGTCTTATAGTCAGAATTTCATGGTAGAATAAGATTCTGTCAAAAATGTTATTTTGGGTACGAGCCGACTCTTCTTTTTTGCACTGTCATGACATGAAGTTAATCTTGTGTAATTGAGATAATCCTATCGCCTTCCGTCTTAATATTATGTGCAGTCCCTGTGCGACCGAGCTCTGCTCGGCTGAAAATAGAGAAAATACGGAGAAAACTAATTTTCCCCGACATGAGACCTAGCTAGATCGATTTCTCGCCCCCGTAAACCCCTATACTCCAAATTTCATCGAAATCGTTAGAGCCGTTTCCGAGAACGTGATTGCAAATATATATATATATATATATATATGTATAGGATGTTCAACAGACGGTGTGTGGTCAATATAACGTCTGTGTCTGAAGAAGGGTTAACTGGTGCATTAAACGTTAGAAGGTAGATAACATCCTGCCTGGATAAGACTAGCTCAGGAGTACTCGAAGAAAGGCCTATGCTTGGCAGTGGGTGCAATAGTTAGATGCATACTTATGATGATGAACTGGCTAGTTTTTGCAGGAAATATTATTTCACAGCATCGTGAAATCTAGCTTAAGTTTGGTGCATCTAAGGATTTTTTAAATTATAAATTAAACCTACATAAGGTCGCGGGTTCATTGCATATTTGCATTCATTGCGTTTTTAACCGTATTCAAAAATGGAGGAGATTTTTAATTGGTCTATTCTCAAATCTTTCATTTTATGTATATTCCCCGATTACTCGAAGACGCCTACGATTTGCAAAATTCCTTTTTAGGGTCCCGTAGTCAACAAGGAACGCTTATAGTTTCGCTATAACATAGGTATAAGTAAGTGCTGTTTGAGATTTTGTCATTCAGATGTTATTTTTATAACAGAGCCAGTAAATCCTATTATGCAGCTACGGGATAATCGATACAATGTAGAGCTTATTACAGCTTCCAGTAATACAATCAAACCTTATTTCAAATCTAGCAATAAAAAATAAATTGTAAGCGCTTTCATACAGCTAATTGTTGCAACCATCTGTTGACTATCCCACAACACATAACATACACAGCTAAATGCTGCTACTGGCACCATTTTACAGCCTTTAGCGATCTTAAATACTTTGAGCTGCATAATATGTAGTTGACTATAGTTAGATTTTTTTAACAGCCAATATTTGACAGCCGTCATCCTGTTACAATAAACGTTAATAATGACATATGATGACATAAATTATACTGGGGTGACAGCTGTCAAATATTGGATTTAAGGGCATTTTCATTATAGTAGTGTTAGAAAAAGGTTTTATTAAGCTATAATATGCAACACCAACACTGAGTATACAAAATTAACGCAGCTTAATTTGTCATAAAGGCCCACGTATTTTTTTATTCCGAATTTACTTAGTCATATCCAAAGCCAATATACCTACAAAATATACCTACAGAAATTTAAAATGAATAAGATGTTAACTTTATACTACATTATTCTGCTTGTGCGACGCTTGTGTGTGTATTCATGTTCCAAATCGAGAAAAGTACTCTTAAGTGAAGTGGTCATACCGTATTCTTGATTTATTTCATCTCAAACGTCTATACTGTCACCTTAGATAGACAGACGGAAATGACGTCATATAGGTAAGTACATACGCCATTTTTATAAGCAACGACGCACGCGCCACTGACAACTCACCGAAATAAAGTAAGTTTCTCTGAAGGTGTATTCCACTTACCAATTTGTTTTGGAACCAGTTTAGTATTTGTAACGCGTGATTATTGCAAGCTTTTATTCAACTTGTAAAGTGCGAATATGTAAATATGTAAGTAGACATAATATGTAAATATGTAGGTACAGTCACAAACTTTAACTTGGGACCCATTTTCTTCAAATGTTGTTAGGACATTTACAATGCAATAAGGTCGAAAATGTCAGTTCAATAATAGTGGTGAAGTGTGGCCCTTGAATTGATAACCTTTTTGCCAAAAGCTAACATTACGGTTTTCTAATTACGAACAGTATATGTGTCAGTGTCAGACAAGAAAATTTATTGATGAAAACTGTCATTGTCACGAAATATTATTTGCAAATAAGAAATATGGCCGGAGAGAAGACAGGGTCAATAAGACGAGTGACAATTAATTTAACTAATTCCGCTCGGTTGACGTCACTGAGCGGTTGCTTCTAGCTAGAGACACGTATAAACTAAAGTTGTCCATGGCAAACTTTATGTCACTCCTTTAAAATATTAGCTCTAAATATCTTCAGTTATACGATATTCCTTAGGTGGGTCCCAATTTAAAGTTCGTTATTGTACCTAATGTAGGTAAGTACCTAAGTCATTCATTTCAACATAGTGCACCAAATTTGACCAACTTCCTGTAGTCCAATTGAGCTGAATTTTACACACTTATTTTAAGCAGATATATAACATATAACAATGCAAAATTAAAATTTATTGCCTTAAATGGTTTAGTAGTTAATACTAGGTTGGTTAAGCATCTATGTAATTTAAATTTACTTAGGTAATTTACCTACCTAAATTTAAATTACCTAATAGTGTGGGTAATGTTGTAGGTATTACTAACCTCGGGCGGCAAAACAAATAATATCTCAGATAGCAGATGTTTCACGCCCGAGCCGAATAGATGGCAAGGCAAGGGCGATGAGTATGCGAGCGCGAGCTACAAATACAAAAACAATTCAATATACATAATATGCGGGTGGCGCAGAACCGGTCATTGTGGCACTCTGGAAGGGAGGCCTATCCAGCAGTGGACGTCTTTCGGCTGATAAGATGATGATGATATACGTTAAGTAGAATAGATCCCCGGTTCTCGTTTAACCCGTTCAAATGTAATGGCGCGTGACATCTTCAAAGAGCAAACACGTCGTATTTGAAGTCCGCTGTTTGATAAATATAAGATTTCCACGGCTTACTATAGACCGAACGTTTGTTCTATTGATATGACGAGTAATAATAACAAATTGTCTACTTTGGTTGCAACGGCGCGTGTCTCGCAAAGCGCGAGAGTCAACCAGCTTGTTTGCACTGTCGTCAATTTTGGTTACAGACAAAATGAAAAAAAAAACACGTCAGTCTTTATAACATTGGGCGTAAGGCTGAATTTCGCTTAGTCTATCGGAAAAGTTTTTTCATTACACCTGCCTGTAGAAGATATTAAAAGATATGCAAGTAGGTACTGTCGGCCTCACAAGGGGCTTAACACCTTTTTACAGTCTCGCATTAAACGTCATGTTAAACTGCCATATGAAGTTGTCAAACAAGTGAAAACGACAAGGTACTTAGGTGTTCAGCTACTTATGAGGCCGACTGTACCTATTTCATGTTCTACCTATACCCTGCCTGTTCCATATAAATAAGATTAGAAAAAGGAGAACCATTGAAAACGTTAAAAAAATTGTATCGCTACCTATGTTTGAAAAGCACTAAAATCACTAAATGATCAAAATAATATAAGTAAAATTAGTACAATATTTCCCTTTGATATCCTAGATTAGATAAACGAAGAAACGCAGACGAATTTGTCCAATAAAAATCTAATGTTGTCTGGAATGAGTTAGAGGTCCTACTTAGGTATGATTTGCGGAACATTATTGGATGCAAGGTACCTATCTGCCAAGGTTTAGTCACACAGTAGGCGTATGTTAGCATTTTACCAGACCCGGTTTATTGAATAGGTACAGTAAGGGAAATGTATTCACGTACCACCGTAGAACCTTATCGCAATAAAGTGACGTATCACTCGAGTTTGAGTGACGGCGGTCTGTCAATTGCGACAGGGTTCTACGGTGGTACGTGAATACATTTCCCTTACTGTACCTAACATTTGGAATTGTTTGGCGAAATGCATTAAACAGACCATTTAATTTTTGAAAGTCAAGTTCTTGGAACGATCATCGATGGATACAATTGCGAGCGTTTGCGCTTTCCAAAAAAATCCGTCTTCAAATAAGGCAACTCATTTAAATCTAAATTTACCATTTTTCGACTTTGCGTTTTTTAGTAATAAGGTTTAAAATTAGTCGCAATAAAATATTAATTGGTATTAAAATTTACCCTATACCATGTAACTTCAGTGGTAGCCCGTGCCGAGTGTTTGGTCCAATATTTGCAAATAATTCCGACTTCGGACCTAACTGTATTAAACAAACTCTTGGGGAACATTAGCTAAGGTCGACTAGTTTTGTTTAACACTGATTGTATGAGAATACAAACAATAGCAGACTACTATTTAAATAATACATTCCAATGTCACTGGCTGCGAGTTCATGACCCGACTACTTATAGGATTGAAATAAATTGAGCATAAGCAAGATTTTGTATTCTATTGTTGAATTACTTACTTACCATTTATTTTAAGAATTTAATTAATAATATAATTTTACATTCGTAAGACATTAAATACCTATTCCTGCATAGATTAGAGTCAGTTCTTACCTACTAAGAAAACCTGACTACCGAAGAGGGTAGAGCTATTAAATGTATACTTATAGTAAATTTGAAGAGTTGTAGTTTTTTTTTTAATTTAACCGACCGCTGAAGAAGAGGAGGTTAATTTAAATGTGTAAATAGTCAAATAGAATATGCAGTTACTGTTAAGGTACCTACGAGGAAGCGACAATCAAACACCAGTTTCAGATCAAGACTGACTATCCTTTATTCTACGTACCCACATGCAGTAATTGTACATCATACCAAAGTACCCTACATCCTCCTTTTTCAAAAAACAATAATAATTAACTAATCTTACAGGAAAAAAAATTACTAGTTTACATGCCTTATTACATTAATAACTTGGTCACCAAAGAGTACATTATATACTTTTTAGTTACAATTAAAATAAATCGAGACCATTGTTTTTGTTTTTCCATTAAAAAAAACAAATAATGTACCTCATTTAAATTCGGAATTCGTTTGATGTTAATAATAATTCATTAGATACAGTGTAAAATTAAGGAAAGCAATATTGACAATAATTCAATGAGTAAAAGTAACATAAAAATGTAAACACAATTTAAAGTAGTTAAATTGTAGGTAGTATATTAAAATTATATAAACATTATTAATTTCGGTTTTGGAATACCTTGGCTAGTTTCGACTAGAAGAAAAAAACACATAATAGTAGGTATATCATTTCATGCAAGATTGACTACGAAATGTAAATGACTTAATAATGAACGTGTTAAGAACAATAGTAGGTAACTTGTAATATTGACTTGTGTAAATTAATTAGGTTACATTAAAACAGTACATTACCAGTCCTTACGGTTTACCAGCCCCACGAACCCCACCGATCAGGCGCGATCACCACCCTGCCGGAGTGAGTAACATTGTTATTAGCAGTGGTGGGAGTTTGACTGGATTGACCGGAGCGCATTGCATGATGGGAATCATGGGAATCGAACTCGGTGCGAGCGCGCGGCGCGCTACTGCGTGACGTCATCGTGTTATCATTTCGAGTAACGATATCATCGTAAGGCAGAGAACATACTGAAGTTTCTTGGGACGTTAGACGCCGGTCTGAATCTTTGATGAGGTGACGTCTGTTTCTAATTAGTGTGCCACCACCACAGATGTTTACCAGATACGATCTTATGCCGCGTAAAGTCACTATGGTACCACTTACCCAGTGCTTATTTACCCTTACCTTAACATTTTGCCCGGGGCAGAATTCAGGCATATCTCGAGCCGTTTTATCATAATAATGTTTCTGCTTTTGTTGACGGGCTTCTAATTCTTCTTTCACGTTCTTTTGTATTTTAGGTAAAAGAAGTTTCGGTGGGCACGGCACGATACCTCTTAGTTTGCGACTGTTGAGAAGTTCAGATGGTGAAGCAAGCTTGTTACTGATAGGTGTATTTAGATATTCGAGTAAAGCTAATCTAAATTCGGTCTTTTCGTGGTGTGTTTTTTTAAACAAGTTTTTAATGGTCTGTACCGTCCTTTCAACTTGACCATTTGACTGTGCAAAGTGTGGCGATGACGTCAAATGTTGAAAACTCCACTCTGCAGAAAATATTTGGAATTTGTTTGATCTGAATTCAGGGCCGTTGTCTGACATGACCATGTCGGGAATACCATGCCGACTAAAAATAATTTTAAGTTCGTTGATAACATGATCAGAAGTTAATGAATTCAATTGAGCAACTTCTACATATTTACTAAAATAATCTACTACAATTAAGTATTGCTTACTGTGAAAATGAAATATGTCGACGCCTAATTTTGACCACGCCCTGTTTGGTACGGGATGGGGAATTAAGGTTTCTTTTCTATTTTCGTTCTTGAAAGTAAGACACGCCTGACAGTTACTTATAAAATCCTCCAACTGCGAGTTTATGTTCGGCCAGAATACACTTTCTCGAACTCTTAATTTGCACTTTTCTAATCCTAAATGTCCAATGTGCACACGTCTTAATATTTCGCTACGCATTACGCGAGGGATAACAACTCTATCACCTTTCCACAACATTCCGTAAGCTAATGACAATTCATCCCGGTAACCCCAATACGACCTAGCCTCAACATCAACCTCATGCTTATGTAATGGCCACCCATCTTTTACGTACTTAGCTACGAGCTCCAGCTCTTTATCGCTTTGCGTTGCCTTTTGTATTTTGATAAAATGCGTATCGAGTAGCGGGTTGCTCACCGCGACGGCGCAGACCTGCGCGCGCGCGTCCAGCTGGTCGCGCGGCTCGTCGGGCGGGTCGCGCGTCTGTTCTACCGCGCGTGACAACGTATCAGCCATAAATAAATATTTTCCCGGTTTATAAATTAATTTGAATGTATACGGCTGTAGACGGAGTAACATACGTTGTAATCTAGCTGGGGCAGTTGCGATAGGCTTGCATATAATACTAACCAAAGGTTTGTGGTCCGTTTCTATTGTTATGTCGTTTCTACCGTATATATACATGTAGAAGCAGGAACACGGTGGTGGGTCATGGTCTGTGATCGGAAGGCGAAGAGCGGATAACTGGGCGTTTTCTTGGGTATCGGACATAGCGATAAGCTACCGATCACGTTGTGGAATGAAATACGTTCAAATACGATCACTCAACTTTATTTGCCATTACACTTTTAGTCAGTCTTCAAATACACACTTTTAGATGATAAACACTGGCTATAATCTACCGTACACAGAATATCGCTTTGGCTATATGAAATGGCTTCATGGAAACAGACAAGTCGCCTGGCAAGAACGATGAAGAATGTTGACCCGACCACGACTCCAAGCAAAGTGTGACCAAACTGTAACTGTGTCTAAACTGTAGTGTGTCTTCCTCGGGCAAATCCTCCAACTTATAGAACGATTCCCACCAAGAGCCATGTCCAAGCGAGGGGGAAAGTTGCTTAGCCAATCAGAGCAGAGCCATCACCCCATCGCTTGCGTTTCCAGTTAACCAACGTTACAATATTAATCAACAACCAATCAGATTAAAGAATCAACGGAACTGCCATACAGGTTAGCCAACTTTAATCAAAATAAAGTTGCCATTTAAATAAAGATTCGATTATAAGAATAAGAAATTGCCAGTAACAAAATTGAACGAATGGCGACAAATGTCAAATGGTGTCACTACCTGTTGACAACTATTGAAATTAAACTAATTGTTGACATACGGATAACCGCCTATGAATAAGAAGGAAGATAAATCATTTTGAACTGATGGCGTTCCCATCACACTCCGACACGGCCATCTTGACTTTCACACGTCCTCGGGTGCATTATCTGTAGACAAAACAAAAAAAGAAAAGTATTCCGCTCGGCTAGCCTGACATAAAAACAAACGATGTCAACTCACATTTAATCAAAATCATTGTAAGACACTACACAAACACTACAAAGAAATAGTATTTTGATTAGGATAAAACCTGTCGGTTTAAGTCATCAGACTTGATAGTGCCAAACTCTATTCCAGTGCCAAGCTACAAAGAAAGAGTATTTTGATTACGATAGAACCTATCGGTTCTAGTCATCAGACTTGATAGTGCCAAGGTCAGTGTGCGTGCCAGGGTCATTTATTTGGAATTCACTATTAACAAAATCACACCAGTCCTTCGGTGCCTTTTATTGCAATACGTGCCAGTCCATCGGCTCTGTACCAGTTACCAATCGTCAGAAGTTAACCATCTCAGCCGCGTAAGTGCTACTCCTCGCAAAGAGCATACTGCACATAAAAAGCAGTCAATATGCACCTTTTACATGCTCCGGAACCTCTGACGCGGTAACTGTAATATCTACCCAGTCCATCGGGTTTGCAATCAGTAAATACCCTGTCCATCGGGCTTGCCTTCAGTCCATCGAAAGCAAAATTGTGTCAAAAGTGAAATCCAGCATCAAAACAGATTGTCATCATAAATCACATTAATCTGATACACTGGCACTATCAACGTCATTATAAACAATATCTAATTCGGGGGAAAACTTTCTGGTCAGTTATTTTTCTTAGTCTGCCATGGGGGTATTTGTAAGTTCTATTAGACGTAAGTGATTTTAAACTCCATCTTAAAACTTCAATAACTTAAAAGGGGTCTTTAAATTTTGGGTCCAATTTTTAACTTAAAGTAGTAACTCTACAGTTTCAATCTAGAATGTCAGTGACAATATGATCAAGTTCACTTTATCATTAGTTGCTTATTCCAAATCCATAAAATTTCAAAATGGATTCTATAGTACGTGAGCACTGCTCAAAAATCCCAATGAAATGTGAACTGCTCACCGGATAAACTGTATGCCATGGTGTGTTGCCACGTTGTTCACGCTAACCAAGGAAGAGGGTCTTCTGTTACTTCGTCACCCACTGCCAAGCTGCCAGCCGGATCGCTGATGTTCACCACGAAAAGCACAAAATCTTCACCGCAACGAAGTACCGGATTTCATTCTGTAAACGGCAATTTGTATGGTATCAGTTTTATCATACAGACCATGATAAAGTCTAGTTCAAGATATTCTTCAAGTATTAAAGGTAGTTTATAATTTGCCTTGAATTCAATTTAAAACTAAAGTTGACATTTTATTCAGAACATGAAACCAATGCCGTGGTCTACTACGTACAAAAAAACAATTAAGCTTCTCATCAATAATGATTTAAACACTTATCGTTTGTTGGCTCTAAGTTTGCATTAAATAAAATCAATTGGAACGAAACCTGTCCTTTTATTTCCGTTACTCCAATACAGCAGTTGCCAGTAATAGTGTCCGCAGCTTCATCACTTGTCTTGTGATAGTCTGACGTCCGAGAACCGCCGATGCTGCACGGTCGAGTCTGCAATGGTCCACGCCTACTGGACGAGGCGTTCGCTGTCGAGAGTACTGCTTATACTCGTAGATGTACCTCTCGTACCACACTGAAACATTAATTTCAAACGCGTAGCAAATATTTTCAATCGCTATATGGTTTCAAAGTACTTGTTGTAAGCTTGATACGAAAAAGGATGAAATTCACTTAATTTCATTATTTTCTAAATTTAATGCGAAAGTAGTTAGATTTTCACAAAGCTATCAATATCAAATGACTACACTAATGTACCACAAATTTGTAATCAGGATTTCACGATAACTTTTAAAGAGAACACAAGAAAAATACTACTGTTAACGGAAACTCGTCGAATCTAGTTTCATCACAGCAAAAACAATAAAAATGGTTTGACTTCACCGTATTTATGAGCACGTGGTTCAAATTGAGCAAAGTGTGACATAATACTAGTCGATATGGCTAGTTGTTCAGTAGACAGCTCTGATCATCTCCAAATAAGCGAAGTCATCATTCTTTCTCTTCATTAAAATCGGTCCACGTCATTCAGGTGATGGTTTGATTGCCTCCAATAAATGTTCGCAGCAAATGTTCATCCACAAGTGGGTCATCGCTCTGAGTCCGATTTAATCCCACTTCTGATGTAGAAGCAGGAACACGGTGGTGGGTCATGGTCTGTGATCGGAAGGCGAAGAGCGGATAACTGGGCGTTTTCTTGGGTATCGGACATAGCGATAAGCTACCGATCACGTTGTGGAATGAAATACGTTCAAATACGATCACTCAACTTTATTTGCCATTACACTTTTAGTCAGTCTTCAAATACACACTTTTAGATGATAAACACTGGCTATAATCTACCGTACACAGAATATCGCTTTGGCTATATGAAATGGCTTCATGGAAACAGACAAGTCGCCTGGCAAGAACGATGAAGAATGTTGACCCGACCACGACTCCAAGCAAAGTGTGACCAAACTGTAACTGTGTCTAAACTGTAGTGTGTCTTCCTCGGGCAAATCCTCCAACTTATAGAACGATTCCCACCAAGAGCCATGTCCAAGCGAGGGGGAAAGTTGCTTAGCCAATCAGAGCAGAGCCATCACCCCATCGCTTGCGTTTCCAGTTAACCAACATTACAATATTAATCAACAACCAATCAGATTAAAGAATCAACGGAACTGCCATACAGGTTAGCCAACTTTAATCAAAATAAAGTTGCCATTTAAATAAAGATTCGATTATAAGAATAAGAAATTGCCAGTAACAAAATTGAACGAATGGCGACAAATGTCAAATGGTGTCACTACCTGTTGACAACTATTGAAATTAAACTAATTGTTGACATACGGATAACCGCCTATGAATAAGAAGGAAGATAAATCATTTTGAACTGATGGCGTTCCCATCACACTCCGACATACATATAAAACTTTTCACACGCGTAAACAACAGCTAAAAGCTCCTTCTCTATTTGAGCGTACGCTTGTTCAGCTTTTGTAAGCGATCGCGAAGCATAACAGACCGGTAAATTATTCTGCATAAGACAACATCCTAGTCCATTTTTACACGCATCAACCGATACTGTCACTGATTTGTTTAGGTCGTAAAATTGTAAAACTGGAGCCTTTATTAAACACTCCTTTAAGTCATCAAACGCTTTCTGATGGTTTTCCGTCCAGTGCCATTCCGTGTCTTTACGTAATAATTCTCTCAATAAGAAATTACGATCCGATAAATTTGATATGAAATTGCCTACATAATTAATCATGCCTAAAAATCTTTCTAAATCCTTTGTATTTTCTGGTCGCGGCATATTTTTTATAGCTGAAGTGTGTGAGCTGTCCGGATATAGACCTTTTGCACTAATTTTGTGACCTAGATACTTAATTTCTGTTAATCCAAATTTACATTTATTTTTGTTTAACTTTAAATTTATTTCTCTGCACCTATTTAGAACTTTCTTCAACCGCTCATCATGCTCCTGTTTTGTTCGTCCGTGAATGAGCAAGTCGTCAACGAATAGACATACTCCCGGTATGTCATCAAAATGCTCGAACATTTTTTTATGGAACACCTCTGAAGCGGAAGTAATTCCAAACGGCAAGCGTAAAAATTTGTACCTACCGTAACTCGTGTTAAATGTACACAAATCTGTGCTTTCCTTGTGTAAACGTAATTGCCAAAACCCTTGTTTTGCATCCAGCGTACTATAATATTTAGATCCTAATAAATTAACCGTTATCTCATCCAAGGTCGGCAGTTTGAAATGCTCTCGTTTTATTGCTTGATTTAAATCACGCGGATCTAAACAAAGCCTTAATTCACCGTTGGCCTTTCGAGCCACAGTCATGCTGTTCACCCAATCTGTCGGTCCTTCTACTTTCGCAATTATACCTTCCTCGACCATTTCATCTAGTTTTTTCTTAAAATTATCCTTTAAAGCTACAGGCATCTTCCTAGGAGCATGGACCACGGGCTTAATGCTGCTATCAAGTTCTATCTTGTATTCACCGGGCATACATCCTAACCCCTCAAATACGTCCCTGTAGTCATGAAAAATGCCTTCGTCACTTTGAGAACCGCTAATGCCTAACACCAACTTAACAACGTTGAGCTCGCTGCACGAATCGCGGCCCAATACAGGCGGCGAAGATACATCAGCCACTAAAAATTCTAATATGTAAAAGTTTTGTTTATACTCAACCTTCAAATGACATTTACCGAGAACGCTGATATCGCTACCCGAATAACCTTTCAATTTAATGCATGATTTAATCAAGTCTTGTTGGTCTACGCCCACCTGACATAAATACTTTAGGGGTAAAACATTCACGTCCGCTCCGGTGTCCAGTTTGAATTTAATTAGATTTGACCCAAAAGCTAAATCAATAGACCAGTCACTACGCGAATCATTAAAGCAAAATATTACCTGATCGGTGGGCCCCTCAGCTTGCACATCATACACATTACACATTCGCGAGAAATGATTAAAGTTGTTACAATTTAAACACATCTTCCCTAACGCCGGACACCGCATATCAACACCGTGAGTGAACCCGCACTTCGGACACTGCACTCCCGATTTATTACCACGATACGGCACTGTTTGTTGATATTGTCGCATATTTCGCGAAGAGCCAGCTGTTTGCGCAGGAGCAGCACTGCGGCGCGGCGGCGCGGGGCGCGGGGCTGCCGGCGGCCAGCCGCGGCCTCTGCCTCGCGCTGCGCCTCGCGCACGGTACCCTCCACGACCCGATATCCAATTCACTTGACCGTGCGGACTGCCCTCATCTTCAATTATTAACTGGTCTTGATAATTACTCGCCGTAATATTATAATTATAAGCTTCATGTTCACTGGATTCGTTCTTGATCGCCCCCGCATGCAGCTTAGATATTTGTGCTATATTGCATATTTCCAGAGATTTTTTTAGAGTTAAATCAGGTTCTCGTAACAAGCGCTCCCTAAGCGCGTTTTCCTGTATTCCACATATTAAACGATCTCTTATCAGGTCGTCCACTAAATCTTTAAACTCGCAAGCATTTGCTAATCTTCTCAGCTCGAATGCGTATTGATCTACAGACTCACCGTGTTTTTGACTACGAGTAAAAAACTTGTGTCGTTCTATGGTAATATTTTTTTTAGGCGAAAAAAACGACTCAAATTTGTTCAGTAGCTCCGTAACACTCGCAAATGGGCCTTCAAATTGAGCATGTACCTCGCGACATTGTTCACCGATCACATGCAACAATATATTAATTTGTACTTTAGCCGCCTTCTTTGCTAACTCGCACGCTTCATAATAAACCATAAACGCACTCTTCCACTTATTCCATTCGTTGGACAGATTCCCCGACGTAACATTCTCTAAATTATTTGTAAAATTAAATGGCGGCGGCGGCGGCAGCACAGCTTCCATTGCGGCACCAAAACTCTTTAAATGTTAATTTTGTAATGTCTACAAAATCACTGCACTGACACGACTTAACCTGTTCTCAGGACTCAACTACGCATAGGTAATTAATTTCACTTTAATTCGGCTGCGCCATGTTAAGGTACCTACGAGGAAGCGACAATCAAACACCAGTTTCAGATCAAGACTGACTATCCTTTATTCTACGTACCCACATGCAGTAATTGTACATCATACCAAAGTACCCTACAGTTACTAGTTGGTTTAATAATTTAATTGGAAGAATTTCGTTTATCCCTAAGCTCCAATGATTAGTGACGTTATTTTCTTATAAAGTAGAAGAATTGCGTTTCTCGTTTATTTCTCGGTTCAAATGTGTAGTTACGTTGTTTAATAGATTTAACAAGATTTTGTAATATAATAACATATTATGACGGAAAACAAAAAATAACAGAACAAAAATCGCTAAATCAAAAACTGAAACATCTAGCAAGCGCGAGATGCGCCTCAAACAACAAAGAATTAGATCGTCGCAGCATTACATGCAACTTTCGCTTGATTCGCGTAAAGAACTGATAAAAAATATTAATGAACGCGCCCTGCGTAAACGTGCAACAAGCGTTGATATAGAACTAAGTCGAAAAAGTCGCAATGACGCCAAATCTAATGAATATAGAGCAGAAGACTCATCTTCGTCTAACTTTAAAAACGACATGTTTCCCATACAAACTTACAACTCTTTTTTAACCCCCTTAGGGGATGAGTTTTTATAATAACGCTAAATTATTTGTTTTGATTTTTAGCAAGGAACTTTCATACAAAGATTCAAGTGTATAACTTTCCAAATGAACGATTTCCATACAACTGTTCAACCCCTACTACACCGCCTTAAGGCTAGAATTTCGAAAAATCCTTTCTTAGTACACGTCCACGTGTAATTCGATAATAACGAAATTCTAAATTCTCCCACAAACTTAAGTGAATAAATGATGACTGATTTAATAGGTACTAGTAATAAGTAAATATATAACAATTGGATACACAATACAACCGATGTCATATTAATAAGATAAATGCACATCATGTATACATGAATATTTATATTAACAATTTGAAAGCCAAACATTTTTCAGTCGGTCGTCTATATCAGCACCTTAGTTCTGCTGCGTATGGCCACATTTCTAATGCGATCACGCAGAGAAACTCCTAGCATGCATAGCCCACTTGCCCACCACCCATTGCCCTTTGGGTGACTTTGAGCCTTCTTATGAGGCCCGTATTAAGCGACCACGTGCCAAGCACTTGTCTACTAGTGGCAAATACTAGTTAAAAAAGTAGGTAGTGTAAATCCAGCATTATGAATATCAGGGTCTCTTGTGAATGGCAGCTGGGTGGGCATCGGACAAATTAATAGTCAAAGCTAATACTGTCCATCCATTAGGCTAGACAACTTATTAAACCAACGTTAGCTTAATGTTGTCTTGATGAACATCGAGTTAGCGCGGGACTAGGATTACGGTAGCTGCTAATAATATTATGATAATATAAGGCATAAGCTTCATCGATCATACTTGAGTGAACTCGTTGAAGTTCACTTCCAGGTAGGTTACTCGTAAGGGATCCCATCGCATCGCGGGAAAGGTTAAGTATTTATGATAAGTAGGTGATTAAATTTACTTACTTATCTTATCATACTTAACCTGTCAATTGACAACAAAATCAATATTGTTCATGATTTTGGCTTTACTAATAGGTAAAACGAAAAAATGTACCACAATTTTATGAAAAACCATTTTATAGCTACTCACCTACTTATTCATTTATATATTTATTCATTGTTTAAAAAATGCGTTAAATTTTTTTAAACTTTGAATGTACGATTTCTTTACATTGGTATATTTGAGATCATTCATTATAATGTATGGTACTAATCATCCAACTAAGATCAGATCATTCACGGGAAAGTTTGTGAAGATGTTTACGAGTAACTACTCTCACGTTAGAACTAAGTAGGTATTTTTTTTTGTAGGTATTACCGAACGGATTTTGAAATTTTCTTTCGAGACAAAAACAAACCAACGAAAAATAAAAAATTAAAAGTATCAGACATAGCTTTTTGTCACAAAACGGTTCCATCTCAGCGTAATGCTGGCATTACTGCCAGCGCTGATCTTCCGATTTTGCTGAAATTTTCCAATAATATAGCTTAACATCAGAATAACAAACTTATATTGATACGCGTAGGTACGAAATCGCGGGCAGGTAGCTAGTTTATCATAACAAAGGGCCCGATTAGCTCCGAAGACGCAGGTAATGAGGCAGAAGATTCTTGATAACATTCGTTTAAGGGTATCAGTACTCGAACACGAACAGTGCAAACTGAGGCACATCCTTAATTAAACAAGAAGTTAATTGCATATGTAAGTAACTACCTACGCAGTAAATATACAGTAATAATGCCAACGTATAATAAATCGTTATGTTAATAACATAAAATGAGCCATGATTGAGCTCGCGAAAGATGAGCACTATAAACATGTCTATGCAGGTGCAAAGTTAGACCTTAACTTTGTACATGAAATGAAATACATAGTTGGTTAAACGGCTTGTTTACACGTATAAACCAAAGTGATTACTGCGAGTTGATTTAGTGTAAGTAGCCGTAGTATGGACTTGGCCTAATCACTAATCAAAGTGAAAACCGGCCATTAAGCTGTACACAGCTTTTATTGCCTTATAATAAAATGACTGTATACTTTATGGTATGTTGCTGACTGTACACCGAATTTAATTTCTTTTTTGGACAAGAAACGATGGCTTAACTTGGGACTTTTGTCATTTGTCGACTTAAATCATTGTCTTTGTCAGACGACAATCGTCATGTTGGTGAAAGGCACTACTTACACAAGTTAAATGTCATCAATAGACATTCTATTCAGGAATGGTACCGGAAACCGTTCATATCCTAGTACCACGAAGCTGATGGTATCCACCTAATTGCGAACTAGTAAACCCTACCCGCTCATTAATCTTCATAATAAGAACCCGAGTACTAACAAATACTATGCATTAACCAGTTGGACCGGTGTCTTTCGCGCCCTAGAGCCTTTCCCAACTACTGTAATTTCCTTAAACACCTGACAAATATACGGAGCCTTCAGGTCAACCTTATCGCCTTGCGATTAGAGCCTCAATCGAGTAAAAACGATTGTGAAGACACTTAATTCAATAGCGCTGAGTGAACCCTAACTAAGACTAACCTAACCTAACAGAGAAGGGCACACATAGGGATAGAACTCAAACATTTATAGAGATATAGTAGATAGAGCAGCCCAACCCAATGAGGGCTACAGGCGCTAGTGGCGCGTCGGGTCTTCAAAGTGTCAAATCCCATAGTTTGTATCTAATTATCTTCTGAATATTTTGCATAACTGATATTTTGGATCACTGAATATCAGTGCGCTTTAAAAGCGTATCTAAGAAAAAGAGGTGCAAAATTAAATTGGAGGTAATAATAATAAATATTACTATTTTAAATAATTGAGTCTTTTAAGTATGAATGAAATATAAATTTTGTTTTACGCCCGTAATAACAAACTTTAACAGCTAGGCTTCTGACACATCAGTAGCGCCAACTGGTGAGCGCAAAAACGGTAGCCCTCATTGGGAAAGTACTTTCTACCTGACAGAAGACCGAAGCCATAACAACATCACTACTTACTCTGTAGGTAGGTACCTATGATATGGGGTGTTGGGTTCCTAGTGGTGAGTTAGGTCACCAAAACTCCCGAGGATGCCTTTCCTAACTACTGCAATTTCCTTAAACACATGACAAATTTAATATACGAAGCAACCAACCACCAGATTGCCTTCTATTGCCTGCTGCTATCGCCTTGCAATTAGAGCTACAGTCGAGTAAAAATGTACAAAATTAATGTGAAGATACATGATTCAATCTGATTGAGTGAACGCTGACTATTAATAATCTAACCTAACTTAAAGAGGTAGGTAGGGCACAGTGGAATGCCATTTCACTCACATTTAGAGCCCAGCTGGGGAAGTAGTCCATCTTTAAAAAGACGGCATCAGCCACAATAACATCTGTATACCTACTCTAAGTATATGGTGTAGGGTTCCTGAGGCGCTAGCACCATTTTTATCGTCACGTTTTACGGCGAAAATGTACTGAAACGTCACGTACAACGTGACGATAAATCCTATCGTGCTAGGGCCTCAGGTGGTGACTACGATCGCCAGAGCTTCCGAAGACGCGCGACGTGAGTGTTAGGATCCTGCATTTGTTTCTGGCTATCGGCACAACAAATCCTCAAATCAATTAAGCATCTCGGCATAGCGCTTGTGCGGTATGAGCCGTCAGTGTCGATAGGTCGTGGTGTCTGCTTACATTCATGTTTGTCACCGCATAAAAGAAACTAACTACGATTGTGTCTGTATCAGCGCACTACATCGGATTGTGCAGTTCTAGTTCTAGTGGTTGTTATGCATCAATTATTATCTTTACGTTGGCTATCGATGGATCTGAACAGGGCACATCGGTTTCCGGGGCGTGCACGCAGGGCTGGTATTCACAAGGCTAGTCCATAACTCGCCTTGAGCGAACTAGGATAAGTCTAACCTTAGATGGCATATAGTTATTTCGAATCCTGGTGTCAGGTTATCTTAGGGACGCGTGGTTAGGTGAGTCAAGATAGGTTGAGAATCGTGTGGCAGTAATAGCACCTTGCAAAGACAGGTATTTGCCGTGCGCCATATATGACTGTTCATATTTGCTATATTGAATATTGAGATGCGATCGGTGCGCCCTGATAAGGCTCTAGATGGATATTTTCTATACGGCCATGGGAAATGCACTAAGATTTAATTTTGATTTGATGCAGTCATGCAGACCTTATAAATGGTGTCTTTAAAAACCACAGGAGCAGAGTTCGAATGAGTTTTAAAAACTCCACGGGACATCGCAAATCATGTGACACGGGGCTTGATTCAAGATCAAAATGTGATGTCATATCATAGGGATATACCCACTTACATGGCTCTATGGAAGGTGACATACAATATTTCCACTTTGATGTCTCATTGTGATTATGAAAGACAGAGGTATTGAAAGCGAGGCATGTATATAGACATCTGTCAAATATCGTTGATGGAATTCTGGCCCATGAAAGAAAAGCGATATCTGCGTCTGTCAATATAACTAGAACCGTGCCCATATTGTCCATATTCAACTTCTTTTACAAAATTTTACACATATAATCGCTTTGGCCAGCGATATCTCATGCTGTCTTTAAGACGCTGTCGAATTACGCGCTTTAGCAGGGGATTGCGTAGGTAACTGTTCGAAATTAGGACTTATCGACTGTACTTTTCCCCTTCAAAAGATGACAGTTGATATATTCTAACGCGCGTTCGCAAAATTACGCTGTTACCTAATTTAATCTGCACGCAACTGCCCACTAACTGTTATTTATAAAAACATAAGTCTTCCTTCATATCTCAAGTTTAACCAGCTTGGGTCTCGATAGCTAACTAGAGCACTATCTTCATCTAATCAAAGTCTTGTAGTATGAGCGTTATTATGAAGCGGATTGTGTGCATTCATATCAAGTTAACGCAGAAACGTGCGAGATGGCACGGCGGTCTAGGGCATCTGTTCACTCGAGCAAAGAGAGATTTCACGCGATATCGCTATTAATGCTCTAGCTCCCACTTATGCAACATCCAATGACGAAGAGAGAGACGCAAGTTCACATCGAATACATGCCTGGCCCACCGCTGCGGGCGTCCAGCCAAGTTAGTCTTACTCATTAGTTGACACTGTGGAAAATTAACACTTCAATAATATATAAAGCCGTTGAGTTAGAGCAGTATGTTTGCGTGAGACAGTTAGGCAAATACCTACCTACCAATCTGTGGGCCCAAGCAAACACGGATTTACAAAAAGTCAATAATTTTGAAGCGTGCTCACACTTGAAAAGTCACAAGAATATTGCTGTGCCATTGCCACCACTCTACCTAATTCCTGTTTGAAATTTGTAAATCATGGGTCTATATCTGTTATTTATTTACCAGTTACTTAACTGCAAATTACACAGTGTCTTTTAACCGAAAAAGTCACTGTGTGTGTAAACATACCTATTTTGTTTTACTAGAGAATAACGTCCGTTAAAGTTACGTTCGTTATAATTTAATTGCATGGGAAATTTGACAGTTCTGTATGGGATGGCGGCTGATGGCGCCATATTTAACGGACCTATACCTTAAATATTGTTCAGGCAATTTGACGTAAGAGGCGTTTAGATATTTATGGACAAATGCAGTCCCAATATTTGCAAATAAGTTGCAAACTCTGACGACTATAATGGAACGCCTCCACGCTCCTTGCTGACGCCGTTAGCAACCTGAAAGAGTATGTCAGATACCTATACATAGGTACGCCTCTGACCTGCTACTACGGGTTAAAGGGTAAAACGGGTATTACTATACAAGCCCTACGAATTTATAGCGTTTCGGCATAAATTAACTTTCATTTGACAGTTTAGCTACTAAAATAAGGGGGTAATCAAAATTTACATGAACCCCGGTGGGCGAGTTAACTACCAATAAAGCAGATAACCTTATAACTGGCGATAAGAATATAATTACCTGTCTCAGCTACATCCAAGGTAGGAAATCATGTGAACCGAGTGAAATCGCCCGTCAACAATGCTTGAATTTTTGCGACGTCGCATGCTTTCACTTACTTCTTTTTACCTTTTATATTTTATCTCGCTTCAGCGCCTGTTTTCACTTATTCTCCTATTCAGATGTCATGCTAAATATTAACGTTGATTCCTACCTACCTAATGTGATCGTTAGGTGAGAAGACGTAGGTTAGATTTGTTGGTTGAATTTAAGAATAAGTTAACACTCGTCGGAACACGTACCGGAAGGCGCGGCGTGGGTAGGCCCCCACAAGGTGGACTGATGACCTGGTAAAGGTCGCTGGAGTCCGCTGGATGCGGGTGGCGCAGGACCGGTCATTGTGGCACTCTTTGGGGGAGGCCTATGTCCAGCAGTGGACGTATTTCGGCTGATATGATGATGAACACTCGTCGATGACATGCGATTGTCTTAGGACTATTAATGTATTAGGTACTTTGTGATTGTTCGTTCATATATATAATCTAATCACATATATAAAGGCACAACACCTATCACTTAAATTGTTCTGGTAAATGTCTATTTGTATGCCGAAAATCAATTCAATCCATTACCACTTTGATAAACTGTAAATTCATTCATAAAAACTTGTGAATGGATTTACAAGTATTATCACATTGGTAAAATATAAAACGCTCTTTTATTAATTAGATGGTCGTCTTATTTTATTTGACGCATGATTTTACGGCCTTAGATAGGTACACAGGCTTTCCTTATGTTTTTATAAGACCCACAAAAAGTTACAGTACAATTCTTAGATATGTATGAACACTCAACGGCACACCAAAAAAAAACAACGAAACCTTAGCGTTACTTCTAAATTATTTACACTATTCACAACTATAATTCGCCTCGGCCTCATCTATCTTCAAAATGTTACGTGTTGATACTAAAAGTTTTTTATTCCTTGTTCACAGAAGCGGTGTAAGCGATGCGATTGGTCGAATGGCCGGGCGCGGGCGGGGGCTAGCATGGCGGGCGCGCTGGTGCTGTTGGCGCTAGCGACCGCCGCCGGCGCCAGCGTGAGCGAGCTAGCGCGCCGTGATACGGGCGACGTGTTCTCGCTCAGTGGTAACTATATCTTAGTTTATTAACCCATTCCCGGCCCGTGACGACACGTCCCTACGCCGTAGTCGCTTTCGCTACATACGAGGAAACCCACAGGATCGGCTACGAGCGTAGCGCTATTGGCACTACAGACGGCCACTGGATCTAGCGTGAGCGAGCTAGTACGCCGTGATACGGGCGACGTGTTCTCGCTCAATGGTAACTATATCTTAGTTTATTTAGACGAACGCTATAGCATTGCGGGCGCGTTAGCGGTGATGGCACTACAGACATCCACCGGATCTAGCGTGAGCGAGCTAGCGCGCCGTGACACGGGCGACGTGTTCTCGCTCAATGGTATTAACTACTTACAACAGCTCCGCTTTTCTGTAACTTGTTTTAACCACACCTCACAGTTCCTCCACAATATATCTTGATGCCGATATACTTTGACTACGCTTAGTTACGTAATCAAAGGTGTACTTTCGTAGGCGTGATGGGTTAGGTAAGGCGTATTAGCGGGTGGTAACAGCCCAGTGTATTTGCCGCTTGCACAGGCTAGCATGGAGGGCGCGCTGCTGCTGTTGATCATGATCATGCTTGGCTTGGGCTAGTATACGTTGGGTGCAACACGCTGAGATACAGACTATACATTCATTATTATCATTATCATCATTATCAGCCCGTAATCGCCTTCAGCTAAACATAAGCCTCTCTTCGAGTACGCCATGATGATCACCTGTACCGATATAGCAATTGATGTGTTTAACCAACAACTCAAAATACATTGTTGCAGGTGCAGAATGCGGGCCTGCGCAGTGCGCGGAGCACGGCGCGCGCGCCGCCGAAAACGCGTGCGCGTGCGCGTGCCCGCACCGCGCGCCGCTCTTCAGGGAGGACCGGGAGCTGTGCGTCGACGACCTGCCAGGTGCTACACTTGTCTCGCTAAAACACTATATGTACAGGCGGCAGAAGAGAAACGTGAACAGGGGGCACGTGTCTCTGAAGCTGACTGTAGGTACATCATCATGCGCCCTGTAGCCCGGGCATTAGAATACGACTACGGTATCCCCTGCCTGTCGTAAAAGGCGACTAAAAGGGGTCCTAGGGGTGGTACACGGTTGCAATTGGGGGCTGCAATCGGGAAAAAAAGGTGTATACCACTGAGGCATGACGCTAGGGCGGCACTGGTGCGTTCCGTAGGAGATCCCAGAGCCGTCCGAAATGCGTCGAGGAGGACCATCGGGGGGTTTTTAGTCGGTGCGAGTCCGACATAACCTCCGCACTATCCCCGTGGCGTCCATAACGGATTTTCCTCCCATAAAAAAAAGGTACGTCATCATCATCCTCCTAGCGGTTTTCGCGGCAACCTGAAGGAGACCCGGATCCGCTTCGACACCTAATCCCAAGATTTGTCGTAGACACTAGATTTACGAAACCGACTGCCACTTGACTGACGTGACCTTCCAAGTCCAACTCCTTGCAGGCTGCGCTTTTTTCAACAAAATCTACGCGTCAACGGCCTACTAGATGCGTAATATTCTTCCCACTTCTGGGTATACAGGTTCTCCTCTCATGATCAAAAGTGTAACTGTACTAGTCCCTAGTGTAGCCCAGTGCCAAATGGCCCGTACCTAAGTAACAGTCATATATCGTTCTAACGAAATATTAAATTAATACAGACGATTGAGATGCAGTCGGTATTCAAATTCTATAATTAAATTATTTCCTAGTAACCGATGGCTGACTGATTTAAAAAGAAATCGGTAATCTCATTTCTAGCGCGTTGGCGTCAAATATGACGAAACATTCGCACTAATTTCTTAGTTACCAGCAAAAAACAAGAAAGCGCGTCATAAGTCATAATCGAAACGTTATTCGTGATGTCATGTCATCTAGATGCTTCTCACAAGCACCTCTCGCACGTTTCCAAGGTGCCTTGGATGTTATCCACAAAGCCAGTCGATCAGTTAACCACGAGTGAACCAGTCTAGGTTCCTCCAGTATCGTATAGCTCATACGAATGTAGAAGTCAAAATATACTAGACACGTACCCGCTAGCCGAGTCAGACTTGTTTTGTAAATAGTTGGCTTGCGTTTTCTTAAGTAGACACAGTTGAAAGTCTTCGTTTGCTTTACTAAGACACGTATTTACCTACGGTCTCAAAATACTCAAATCATTTAGGTGTTGGCCAAACATTGAGATACTTAAAAATCTCGCAAACATTCAGTTTTCGAGCCACGACTTCACTTCGCCCATCGATCTCGTTACCTAAGTAAACAAGTTTAGGTAAAAATACGGTTTTCAAACCAAGAGTTTTATGACTTTATTAAATTCATTATGCATTGTCATCGTAGCTGCACAGATGTCAAATGTAAGAAACGGATAAGTAACTCGAACAAGGTCAACGTGACAGACAAAATTCATAGGAATCAGAGAGAGTAACAAAAATATCTTTAAAATATCAAAAATGAGTTGAAGCTTGATATCTTCCGAGTATTTTATGTGAGTTTTGTTTATAAATATAATAATAATATGTTAACTAAGATTATAAACATACAAACTTATTATAGGGACTTGATATAAGTCCAAAACCGCAAACTTGCACCAGGGTGGGCGAAATACAGGGTGGACCATAACTCTTTTTACATTTCAAACTAAAATAAAATGAAAACTAATTATATCAGATGAAAACCGTTTATTAATTATGAAAACACATGAATAGGGATTTTTTTTTAATTACGTCATCCATATGTGATCCTTCATTATTTTGGCATTGCCGTAACCTGGAGCGAAAATTTTCAGTGACGGCCTGACAAGTGTTCCGAGAAATGTGGACCAAAAGTCCGTTAACTTTTGAATCGGTAGCTGCGTCGGAGAGCGGTGGCGGGAAGGTGAAGGACGCCATGGCACTAAATTCCTATTGGCCGCTCTTGCATTTCGTAACCCCGCCGCCTTACCCCGCCACCGCTCCCCGACGCAGCTACCGATTCAAAAGTTAACGGACTTTTGGTCCACATTTCTCGGAACACTTGTCAGGCCGTCACTGAAAATGTTCGCTCCAGGTTACGGCAATGCCAAAATAATGAAGGATGACGTAATTTAAAAAAAATAAAATCCCTGTTCATGTGTTTTCATAATTAATAAACGGTTTTCATCTGATATAATTAGTTTTCATTTTATTTTAGTTTGAAATGTAAAAAGAGTTATGGTCCACCCTGTATATTCAATATCGAATCTTCCGCGTGACATTCTCATCCGAATCAACACCAAAATTTACACACGGAAATTGATAAAGATATGAACCGGATCAATTATGTATGTATCGACCTACAGCGGCTGTTATGGTCGGTGTCGTCTGCTTTTGGGAAGGACATGCAACCGTTTTAAATTATTCTTGAAAAATGTTAATCACGTTCAAAATTAATTAACCCCGAACGTCACCGGCAGTCAAGTCTGCTTAATTTTTCTACATTAATTATATATAGGTACTTGGGTTTTTCTCCGCGTCGAAATTTTTAACCGCTCTCTCATAGTTCGCATACCTTCTGCCACCCCTTTAGGGAATGATTCCCAAGCCTAAAACTATCTGTATACCAGATTTCATCAATTCGGCAATTTATATAAGCGCCAAAAAGTAACAACTTCCCTGACAGATATTCATGCGTAATTGAAATTTTACTGTGGATTACGAAATTTGAATTAACACATTCAGTGCCAAGAATCGCTACGCGCTACGCTCGTAGCCGACCCCGTGGTTTTCCTCGTATGTAGCGGAAAGCGACTACGGCACAAGCACCCGCTAGTCGGGTTCCCGGCACTGAATGTGTTAATTGATTCATTGCCCAAGAACCCTCCTGGCACCTATATAGGTACGCCGTAGGCGCTTACCGCTACTTAGCGGGAAAACCACGGGATCGCCGGCTACGAACGTAGAGCGTAGCGATTCTTGGCAGTGAATATGATATGAACAATAATTTAAAACCCAATTAAATAGGTTTGTGACAACAAACTTGAAACAATTAGACAAAAAAGACCATGTGCCTTGCGTAGCCAAGAAAGTGGTACCACTTTTGAACCTTTATATACAAATAATTGAGTCGAAAAGTAAACCACTTTCTTGCCGGAGTGTACCTACTCATATCATGCCTTGCCATGCCTCCCACTGTGCTATCTATTATCAAGCTGCTTTTACACGTGTATGTATGTTATGTGATGACATAGCCCCATGTTGCGTCCGCCTACACTATCAAATCCTCAGGTGCATGTTGCCCTTCAAATTGTCAAGAATAAAGCCGTCTGCGCCAAATAAGAGCGCTTTGTAGGACACGATCCGTGCCGTATATAAGAAAAGTTAGCCGGGCAGAGAAAAAAAAATGGATCTCTAGGTAGGTTGTAGGTACATATTACAAGGCAATCACCACGCTCCTGGGTCGTTCTTCTTTTCGACCGACAATAGCCTGTCCCTAGTCTTATTACGGCATCTCATTTGAGTAATGATGTTTACGGTTTTATAATGTTCGAATGAACGTCCATATTATTTTATTAATTAGTGATGTTTAATAATTCACTTTCTCTAACTAGCATTTTTTTTAATGTTTTTTTTTTTCGTAGAATGCCGTGACAGAGTGGTAAACCAAAATGTTGTCCCCACTGAAAGAGTCCACTTTGTCACATGTTTTTTTTTAGAAACCAACCGTAAATAAATATTTATATTGGCCAGAAAGGAAACTTTAATTAGTTCTAATGAAGAAACCTATGCATTTTTTTTTAAATCGCACTTCAAAACCACAATTTTCGATAGTTCAAAAACCAAAAAAACAGAAAAACCTCGGATCATTGTCGGTAAAAAAGAAGAACGACCCTCCTACAAATGCAGGCAAGTTAAGGTCAATAATCATATCTATGATATTAGACAGGTATGCAAAATGTTGGTTTTTGAAAGGCATACAATCTTATTTTTCTATATTTCATCATTAATCTGAAGGTTCAAATATCTAGTAGGACACTAAATACTTCGTCGCAATAATTCTTGTAAAGTCTGTTTTCAACTTAGCTAGCGCTTCAAAACTGCAAATGACATTTCACGGTTCATTAAAAAAACCCTGGTCACAATACAATACAATACAAATACTCTTTATTGCACACCTCACACAAACAAAGCAGTTACAGAGAGAAACAATACAATAACAGGTAGGTAGAGGTAGACAACAGGCGGTCTTATCGCTGAAGAGCGATCTCTTCCAGACAACCTTTGGGTATCGCAGAAAGAGATAAAACTAGATTATGCAGTAGGTGGTGCAGAGATTACTCACTCACTTTAATTCATTAGGTATATCCGAATAAGATTTTACAGGACGCTTTAATAGCTAATCCACAGTATTTGCTCAGTGTTCTGCGGTGACACTTTTAAAGCAAGCGATAAAAATATTTTAATCTGCATAAATTGGAGTCGTAATCGCATCAGCTACCTTATCGGATCCCGTAAAATATATGGTTTAATTTATAGTTACCGTTAATAATACATAATTTCCGAAATAAGCTCATTTTTGCACGGTCGGGTATTAGTCTTAATTCCGTTACAAATGAGAAGCTTAATAAACGCACAGGGAACAAAGACGTATGTCCCTGTGGAACCTTTAAAGATCCCAATTTTATTCCTTTAAGTCTACAAAATTGGATGTGACCCGCAAAGAATCGGTGGCATAATCGGATTTGACAATTTAATACGCGCGTAAGCTTTTGTTATGATGGTATTAATTTCCTTTACAGAATGCTCTCTGGCGAGTTTCGGGACTGGCGCGGGCGTGCAACGAATACCGTTCGTGTATTTGCCTCTGAAAGGACAAATCATCCATCCGTCGAGGGATATTACCTTTCAAGGTAAATCTACCCAATAGATCACTCAAACAAGCTAAGCCTACAGCTTAAACCCTACCTGTCACGACGATGTTTTTCAATGTGAATACGGGTTTTGAATATTCATAATTTAGCGTGCATTTGTTTTCAATGTAGATATGCTTCGTAGATTGTCATATCACCATATGGCCACTCGTTCCCAACATACATAACTGCCAAAATAGCTTATTTAAATCTCCTTAAGTTACGAAACTTTCTCTACACATTCCTTCCTTCCTCATTTTCCTCGTATGTAGCGGAAAGTGACTACGGCGTAGGCGCCCGCTAGGCGGGTTTCTGGCAGTGAAAGTGTTAAAGGATAGGTCAGAAACTAAATTATTGTATTTATACAATAATTTAATTTACTTATAAGTAAATTATTTCGAAGTGCTACATTTAGAGAATCTGATACCTTCTTATAGTGCTACGACTCTGTTAAATTATGCATCTGGTATTTCGATAGGTCTGGTATTATTTGGGAAATATATTTAAGTAGTTATTTAACTTACAATATTGTATCCTAAATTAAGTTACGGAAATAAATTTTTTTTTATTTGATTTTTTTGAATATTTGTAGGTTTTTATTTGAATAATTGCAACCTATTGTATAATTGAGCAATAATGTAACTTCGACAGGCGTGAAGACTCCAATATGCGCAGTATCCGGTGCACAGTTCCTCACACCAAAGGGCTTCGTAGATCTCCGAAACACGTTAGACGCAGACGTGCCTTTTAGTCTCTTTCGTGACGAGGGGCGGACATTTCTTCAGGTAATATAGTTATATTTGAAACATGGAATCAACCAATTAATGACAGTAAAAAGCAAATTCTCTTTGTAGTAAGCAATGTCGGTGATATTATCATGTTACTGGCAATAATGGTACAGTCACGAACTTTAATTTGGGACCCACCTAAGTTAGAATATCGTTTAGCAAACTGAACACATTTATACTTGCCCTCAAGCAAAGTGACGACTGAGGCCATAAAGAAAGACAATTGAAGACAAACGGGTCAAGCTGCCTCGGGGTAAGCCAGTCCTGTCAAACTGGTCTAATTTGACAGACTTTCAGATGTACTCTATGAGTAATGATTGCAAAGACACAAAAGACACAATGCAAAAGAGATAACACGAGCCTATGGTTTTATGACCTCAGTCGTCACTTTGGTTGAGGGCAAGTATAGAGCTAATATTTTAATGGAGTGTCATAAAGTGTGTCATAGACAACATACACGTGTCTAGGGGCAACCGCTCAGTGACGTCAAGCGGGTGGAACGACCCAAACGATCATTTCCGATGTTTTCCGACTAATTGTCACTCGTCTTTGTGGCACTGTCTTCTCTTCGGCCATATTTGTTATTTGGAAATTATATTTGGTGAAAATGACAGTGTTCAATCAATTTTCTTGTCTGACACTGACACATGTTCGTAATTAGATACCGTAATGATAGCTTTTGGCAAAGAGGTTATCAATTCAAGGGCCCATTTGATAAGACATTTGAATTGTCTTATCTTGGCGATGGATGTATGTGTGCGGTGAATGTCTGAGCTTCTGTGAGGAGATGGATGACAGGCAATCAAATGTACCAATGTAATTGTAAGTGTTTTTAGTCTTTTTTAGTTTCGTTCTATGAAGCATTGGTTTTACTGTAATGTCATGTTAACATGTTTTTAATAAATAAATAAATAAATCTTGACACTTCAACACTATTATTGAACTGATATTTTCGACCTTATTGCATTGTAAATGTTATGAAAACATTTCAAGGAAATGGGTCCCAAATTAAAGTTCGTGGCTGTACCTACAGTACAGGCCTCCCACGGGTGGGAATGAAGGATCCTCGGGAGCTTTGGCGATCTTACTTACCCCCAGGAACGCAACACTACAGGCATATTTAAGGTTGTCACACACATAACAGCTAGGCACCGGATCTGCACCCCCACAACTCGAGCCGGTCGGTATTCTTTATATGAAACTCCATAGTCCATACTGCAACACGCACTTGTCCACTCCGTAACGGCATCGCCCCTGCTCGGGGCCAGCTAACGTTGGATGGGCAGCTAGCCGCCGGCTAGAAGAGCGCGCGTGGACGCTGCGCTTGCGGCGCGCGGGCGAAACGGCCTACTTCTACTGCCCCATTTTGGGCTTCTCTAAATATGAGCGGGATGAAATTCCTCTGTGCCGTTCCTCTCTAAAATTCAGATACTTGACTAGAAGTAGAGATTAGCATGCGACTAGAAATATAAGGCCTTATGATACATTTTCCAGTGGAGCGGTGAGGACGACGTGCGGGCACGTATGTCCGGCCGCATGATGGTGGTGCGGTTGCTGTGCAGGGACGTGGCTGCGGCTCCCGCCTCTCCACTCGACTTGCGGGGAGTGTTCACGCCTTGTGTCGCTTTCAGGGTGCAAGGGACTGCGCCTAAACCACTTTCAAGTAAGTAATTTGTTTCTAGTAAACTATTGCCAGGTTGGCTAAGTAGTCAGGCCCGAGTGCTTCTGTCAGTGTTTGTAATTTTTAGGGTTCCGTATCTCAAAAGGAAAAAACGGAACCCTTATAGGATCACTTTGTTGTACGTCTGTCTGTCTATCAAGACCTTTCTCTACTATCTCTGAGACTCTAGCCCAATATAACATTATATATTATTTTTCAGATGTAACTGAAGTTCAATTTGCTCCCAACGCACAAACATCGGAAGCAACAGCCACCTCAGGGCTATCTGTGACAGAATACGTCGCCATTGGCATCAGCTCTCTCCTTCTCGGCCTTATCTACGTCGCCTCAGTCTTCCTCTATTTACATATAAGAAAAAGAAAAAAAGGTTCCGAAGGCAGCTCGAGACAATTGAAACCCTTAAAGAATAAAAATGGTTCTGTGATCACAGAACGCGACATAGTCCGAATCAACAACGAACGGGTCCAGTCCTTACCGAGCTCTTTGGACACTGATGATGGTGTGGTCAAAAATAATCCGCTGATAGGAATGAGTAGACAGTTCCACCAAATCAAACACAGTTTTCCAAGCGATTCTGGCAGCACTATGTCTGATTCGGAAGACTTTGCTGACAGTAGCGCTAGAAGCGAGGATCATACATTCAACGTAAGTAGAATAAACATACAAGAGTACTTTGTTTACGTTTAACTTGACTATTATCGTTAACTTTGTATTATGTTTTTCAGGATCAGACAACGTCAGCTCTAATACACTCTCATTATTCCGAGGTGAAGATTCGAAGCTGCTCTGATATGAGTCATCGAGATGAGTCGGGAATCGAACGACTGCCTGACGAACATGTGTCAATAGTAGAGACGACAGACGACCGAGAAATAGCTCGACCAGTCGGGACGACGAGGAGAAAGCTATACTTCAACCCAGCTTATTTTGAACCACACCTAATGGCGGTGAGTACAATATAAAATCCTTTCTAAAATCATGTAAATATGTAGCGAAATTGAGAATCAAAACTGAAATAGTTTTTTTTGTTTGCAGGAACCACCACCGGCTGCTTTAGAATTTCTAACCAAAATCAGAGAAGTCATCGCTGTCGCTAAACACAAAATGGCAGCGAAAAGATTTCAACCTGTCCTAAACGAAATACCGGAGGAAGAGACTTATCCTTCACATGGAAACAGTTTAGATATATACCAAGGTCTTGGCAGCCAAAGAAGTGGAAGCGTGGTCAGTCTTAAAAGGGAAAATAGTAGAAAAAGGTCTATAAATTGTGTAGGATGTCCAGGTTGTAAAACGGAAACCGGTAGCGAAGTGCATAATTTCATCAAGTATGATATAACTGCATGCACAAATTGCATGAGTAGTAAAGGTGAAAAACAAAACAGCATCCGGAAATGGTTAGAGAACATACCCACTGGAAAGCAATCTTTCTACAACGATTTTCAACCAACCAACCAGAACGGTTTAGTTAATTCTCTCTTGTCTCTTCCAAGTACCGAAACAAATTGTAAATTGAGAAAACAAAATAGTTTTTCAGCGTCTAATCCTGTGAATTTGACTGAAAACTTTACGAAAAATAGAAAAGCTTCAACTATGTCTGTGAGATCTGAACCTCAATTGAGAACTTATAGTTATAATCTACCTTTACCAGAGTTTGATAAATTAACTCATAATAATAACAGAAATTATTATGGGCAGACTATTTCCAGAGTAGACGATATAAGGCCAATAGGTTTGTGTGACTACCGCACAGGGAGTCTAAGAAGTAACCCGATCACTAATCATCATAGAAATAAGTTTATAACAAATAAAAACTCTCTTCCTGACATGGTTAACGAGGCGATAGCTCTAGAAAACTATAGTAAATCCTACAATCAGAACAGTTCTGATGAAGAAAAAATTGGTCCTAAAAATACAAATGCTGTTAGAAAGAATTCAGAAAGCCCACCTGTGAATGATTATGAAACTGATAGTCTAGAAAGAACGTGTACTAAAAAGGGACTGGCAACTCCACCCGAGTATCCTGACGTTCCATCTTCTCAAGCTAGCCCTAGCCTGAGCAATGCTTTACCTTTAGAAGAAGAACTGACAATGACTAATGCAGTTTATAAAACTCATTCAAGAAGCAATAGCAACACTCCATCTCCACAAAGAGATATATGCATTGAACAAAATCACTATGAAATAATAGAAGCGAAGAAAGAATTACCGGTCAGTAATATAGAAACTAACAACAACAATCCAAACAGCTATAGTTTAGTTAGCGAAGTCTATGTTAATAATAATTACAACTTCGGTAGCACTCCTACTTCGCCAAGTGGTTCAGATTGTTCAATGGGAAGTCGAAAATTACACCGCACAGGAAAAAACTCTGAAGAGAAGCCGGGATGTCTTACAATTGAAGTCAAAGATCCTCCAGAGAACTACATAAAGATTCATGAATCAGACGGATTCGAACCCGATACTTTGGATCGCAAACATCCGAAATACAAACAAACTGAAGAAAATTCACAATTTAGCAGAAAAGATCTGATAAGAAACATCGATATCGAAGGTAGTCCTGTCAATCAACGTATTCAACTACGCAGCAGCGGGACCTTTAAGAAATCTGAAGCCATGGTCAGTGCGTCAAAATTCAACAGTTTAAGAAATGATTATGAATTACGGAGAAATATTTATGAACGACCTAAATTATCTCCGACTACATTCAACGATTCTAAAAGTCTAGAAGACACATCAGAAACCTGGGAAGAGGTCGCCCCGGACTGGGCAACAGAAGAAGGTCGTATACTTACTTTAGAACTCAGGCACTCAAAAAGACAACGGCAATGCACACCGCCAACGATAAAACAAATGAAGAGTCTAGCGAGACCTGATATTCTACCACCACTTCCACCGACTAATGACCATCCAATATATGAACAACCAAGCTTTCCACCCAGACGAGTAGAGACCGTTCGATTACAACAAGAGAGTCATCCAAAAAACTTGACTGGCAGAAGCCTCAGTCCGAGAACATTTACGAAGAATACGATAACTGAGCTCATCAGACATACAAACGTTCGTAAATCCAGCATTGGACATTCCTGCAGTCCAACGAGAGCTTCTGCCCAGCATCCATTCTCGGACTACGAAAACATCGATGCTGTCGACACGAGTGAAAGTGTAACAAGACAGGCTGATGACATATGCAGGATTTCTACCAGAAGACGTACAGATAGAAGATACACTACCAACGCAATCAATACGAACACTTTTGTGAAAGAACCTAAGGAAACTCCCGGTAAAACATTTAGGATGAAGCGTAAAAAAGGACAAGTTGAAGACTCTGGATATCTGAGCAGTGACTCGACTGGCTCGAGACATATTCAACGGAAATTGGTGATAGCAAAAATAGTGAGCTGTAGTGAAAGTGACGATACCGAAAATGAGGCTAGGAGTGAGTCAGGGGCAGAGAGTGTAGAGACACATTCGGTGTATTTCGGTAGCTTCCGGAAACCGGAAGTAAATATTGTTGAAAGTGACAGTAAAATGTTAATATTTGACAATAATGCAAGAAATTGTGGTAGAAGTTTCAAAAACGATCTATAATAAGAACGTTACCTATGCAATAAGGAGTATTTGTGCAATATAATGTGCAATATATTTTTGTAAGTAGATAGAAAATGCATTTATAATAAATATGTTATAATAAGTTTGTAAAAATATACAAGTACTGATACACGATACCTCTACTCAGAGTTGTTAATAATTTATTTATGTAGTAATAAAGTATATTTTAGGTTATTATAATATAGATAGATAATTAAATGGCCGGTTGTGCAATGCAATAATAGAATAAGCTAATTATTTTGATGTTTTAAACATTACAGGGTTCTCAACTCATTCCTATTCTTATTCCGTACTTTACTGACAAATAATCGAGTGCTTCATAGACTAGAGCTAAACAAGAGCACAGATTTGTGGTTCTATTTGAAGGAAATTATTAAGTATAAAATTAATAGGTACATCCATCGAAATTTTGTACCAAATCAAGTATTATAAAAATAATTACGACCACTTGTAATTCATCCAAGTTTCTAGCGAATGTTAAGTCGATTGTGATATATATTGTTATCATTTTAATAGCTATATATGTGAAACTGATTTCGTTTTCACCCTACTGGGGTCTAGTTATAGACGTTAAAGTGTTGTTTATCTTATAGTTCGCGCGGTAGCTCCTTTTGAAAACAGATTACAATACAATAACAGACAAAATGAATTTTCTGCAAAAAGGCAAAGCCAAAAAAAAAAATTCTATTTAGAGCTGCATAATATAAGTCTATACTAATATTATAAAGAGATGCTCATATTCGTACACGTCATGTGAACCAACGTGTTTTAGTATAAATGGCTTTATTTCTCATTTATCTCTCACGTTTAATATTTATGGTTGTGAGAAAGGGCCAAAACACATTTTAGCTAACCGAGTTTTTCTTAGTTTTATGAACAATACTTGTGAATTTGTGAGTTTGATACGGGTAATTGCTAGAACTACTCGTCCGATTTCAAAAATTATTTCACTAGTATAGGTATATCCCCGATCTATATAGGCCTTCAGGCTGGATAAGTTAGAATTGTGTTGTGTCCTGCGGGTTTACCTGTGTTCTTTGTAATAATACACGGGCTGTGTTCTTTGTAATACAGACAGTACATGTATAATAGAGTAACTGAAATTGAGAGTCATATTTTACGGATAATAAGATCCATAAGGAGTTGTCGCGCGACTGAATTATTTTAAGTTTACTTAGCTAAGCAAATGAAAGAGTCAGGCAGCAATATAAAGCTTCCTAGTACCTGACAAACAGTCGTGCTCCGGAGTGGGACCCCTTAAGAGGCACTGGGCTAGAACCACAAAGTTCGAAGACTGAAGTTCGAATGTTTCCATTTATTTCGCACTAGCAATGTTCGAGAGTTAGTCATAAGACATGATATTGGTATGTCGTCGTCTATACCCATAACACAAGCCTTATATTGAGTTTACTATGGGGTTCGTTCGATTTGTACCCTAATATTTATTTATTTACCTAATAATTATTTATTACGACGTCTCGCTCGCGCACTGGAGGGACCTGTGACTACCAGCGAGAGGTCCTATAAATAATAAATAAAATAAATAAATATTAAAGGACAATCTTACACAAAACGACCTAGTCTCATAGCAAGCTCAACAAGGTTTGCGTTATAGATACTAGACGACGATATATTTAATAGATATACAAATACTTAAATACATAGAAAACGTTGAAGGCTCAGAAACAAATGATCACGCTCATCACAAAAATATTTGTCCTTACCGGGATTCGAACCCAGAACCTTCAGCTTTGTAGGCAGCATCATTACCCACTAGGCTGACCGGTCGTCCTATGTAATGATTTAAGACTCCATCGGCACTGGTCCTACTATAGAAATGTAAGACTAATCGAATTTTAACTTTCGATCGAGCTTCATGTTGAAAATCAAACTAACCTATACTTTGTCACAATGGGCAACATGTTTTGAACCATTCGGGAGTTCTTCAGGTTGAGTGTTCTCGGAAGAACTGCCGAAGGGTCCGAAACTTGTCGCACGTAGTGACCATTAATACGAGAAGATAAACGGCTAAACATTATTATTTTTATAAATTTTAGAAATGGCGAAATTTAAACTTCGAACTTTGAAGTTCGCGGTACCGGTACCCTGGTGGGATGTCCCCTCCGTCGATGGGTAGAGCACAGTGGGTTATGGTTGTGGCATTCAACGTTGGGAACAGCTAATCGTGTACTTTGCACCTGTTAAAACTTAGGCTTACTTAAAGTCTTACTCAATAATAACATAATTAACAAAGTCAAAGTCAAAGTGATTTATTCTTCAATTTAGGCATATTACATGCACCTATGAATGTCGATAAACTACCACCGGTTCGGAAAGTAAACCTCTGCCTCGAGAAGAACCGGCGTAAAAAACTCGGCGAGGTGTCATTTTTTCAAAACAGTATACAATATATCATATCAGTATCAGAGTATTATAAATTTTTAAAATTACATTAGAAAACAAATTAGAAAAGTTGAAAAACCCCCGAAATCTTTATTTCAAAGTTGCCACAGACACACACACAGATACGTCAAACTTATACTTATAACGCCTCTCTTTTTGCGTCGGGGGTTGAAAATGTTTAAAACAAGACACCCAAGTAGACAGTCAGACTACTACTCCGTATACTGTACGTCCCGCTGCTGAGGCATTCCTAAGAAAATCGAAGTATCACATCTCTTTCGCTCGAAATTTCGATTACAGATTATAAAGAAGTGCGATAGAGACGTATTAACGATCCACGAATTTCATGGTACCGCCTCAGGGCCTTCTCTTGTTGATAATTAGTAAAGTACCTATTTTTGACAAGAAATATAGGTTTAATAGTTTCAAATTTTCAGTATATTAGTTGTTCTCAATCATTGATAGATCTTTTTTCGGTTGTGGGTTTATTTTTTCATATTTGCGTACTCAATATTTGTATTTTTAGTCAACTAAGTTTTGTACAGTAATTACCTAGTCGGTTCATAAGTTCTGTCACTGAGATTAATTAGAATTTAAAAAGAAGTTACAAAAATGTTTTTGTAAACCTATACATTAATCAAAATTTTAATTAATAAAGATTAAAAAATACATAATTTATGCTACATTATTGCAATATGTTGATGTAGAAGCTTATAGTATTTCTGCTAGGGGCTGCTTGAGAAAGATTAAAAACACGCTCATGGATGATACCTACTCATAATGGTTACTGCTTTTGTAAAAGTTGACAGATTGTCCAAATTTGCATGACGTATTAAATACAGATATAAATATATTGTAAAATACTGAAGATCTGCTTTTACAATCGCCAATCTTCGTGTCTCCCTATTTTGCCTCAATTTTGCAGAAATTCGAAGTCTTTAATATGTCCTTATAAAAGAGGTTTCAAAATATATAAACAGCAAGTTCCTTTCTGAATAAAGAATTTACTGTTAACCACATTAAAAAAATAAAATGTGCAGAAAACGCCCACGTATTTCTGACGATGCCTGCCGTAAATGTAAAAAAATCGTATCTAATATTGCGGCAATTATTTGAAATGATAGGTGTCCTATAGCTATTTTATTTTTTTGCAATCACGTTCTCGGAAACGGCTCTAACGATTTCGATGAAATTTGCAATATGGGGTTACGGGGGCGAGAAATCGATCTAGCTAGGTCTCATGTCTGGGAAAATTCGTTTTCTCCGTATTTTCTCTATTTCTACCCGAGCAGAGCTCTGTCGCCCAGGGCCTTTCTTATGTGTGTTAATAAGGGTTTTAATTAATATATACTTAATTTAAAAAAAGGTATATGAGTGGATTGCAAAAAAATTGTACATAGTTAAGAGCTTTAATCTAATCTATGCTTTAATTTTTTACATATATGGGTAATTGCCGTCACGAAACTGTAAAAAATTAAAGCATAGATTAGATTAAAGCTCTTAACTATGTACAATTTTTTTGCAATCCACTCATATATAAGTTAGTTTTATTTGAATAAATCTCAGGGACATAACTTATGAACTGAGATTAAGTATATTTTATTTTGTTAATATAAAGCTGACGTTATGGTGCTACACAGAACAAAGGGAAACCGGGTACTTAGTATACTTAAACATGTTGTCCTATTTCAATAAATTAAGTTTCTACTATAATATGATGAGTGATGAAACATAGTAATATTTTTGTAACTACAGTAGTAAATATTGAATGCTCAATAAACGAGATATGTTGTTATTCTTTAAGTAGAAATTTAATTAGGTAAGTAAAAAAGTATTTTTGTATATCATTTAAATATTGTATTTTATAAGTAGAAATGTCAAAATAATTAATATCATGCTCTCTTTTTGTTTGTTTTAATGTAAAATGTAAGTTAGTGTTTCAACAACTCCTAATACAATTAAATACTTAGTAATAGCATTTTTGTATTTTTTTATGTATAATAGTTTTATAATATTTATTAAATTCAAAACAATGATGAACAAGAATTAGAACTGATTGAAAAATACCTCTCTTTTATTTTACTCTCAACAGCTTTACATACTAGTTTAGACTACATACCTAATTAATAACACTAATGAATATAGTTTTCAAAACAAAACAAACTCTACCTCTATTCTATTATAATGGGCTTGTGACCTCATGTTAAAATTGATAACGTAGTGTTGATAAATGGATATAAACCATCAAATTATTGTAATAAAGTATAAATTACAAAATAAAATTAAAATCATAAAAAGATTTTTATTGTCCAAGAGTAAATTTACAGCTACCAATAGAATCCTTACGCTTTTATATAAACAAAATTGTACGATAACTATGGACCTAAACGCAGTATTTCGCGACCCAATGATTATTTCAAATAGCAATGTGTGACGTCATACTTTTGAGTCAATCAGTATGAAGCGTTTCAGCTGCCGCCAGCGAGGTACATCTTTAACTCATTTTTTTGGGTATTTATGTTGTTTAATTGTAGTTGCTCTCATACAAACATTTGTTCCTCTCCAAAAACTGGTTAATGGCATCATAAAAGAATCGAAGGTCACAAGCCCATTAATTCCATTGGCATATTTTCTTAAGGTACTGATAGATTTGAGCATTCACATGTAATGTAACAGAACATCGAGCATCCGCCGTTTCTAAAATTGTCCACCTTAACAACGAACAGAGCCGCCATAGAGCCTAACATCGCTACGAACATTTCAACGATAATTGGGAAGGGATGAAAAATTTAGAAATGCCTGATAATTTTTTTTGGTGATAGGAATAACCTTGCTTAGCACCAGAAAAAAGTTTCAGATTTTTCAGCTCATTGCAAGTGAATGCTTAAGTATATCAGCACGTTTATGTTGTGGGCGTCTAGAGAATAAAATAAAGACACTAGCTGAACATAAAAAAATCGATAACATTCTTAATTACAGTTACAGTACATGATTCTAGACCTTACTCCAATCAACATATGTTATAAAATAAAATCACTCACTCATTGTCCAGGAACATACTCTCACTATCCACGACTGGCTTCACTTCACACTGTTTCAAACATTGGACACCTGTTTCTGCTTCAATCAAGAAATTACTTCTAAACTCCGTATAGAGACCCAATCCTCCGGCAAATAAATCAATCTCTTTACCAATCTTACTCTGCGCTTTAGCATCTTTGCTTTCATTCATTTTTACTATACAAGTATCCAAGTACTCCAAAATCGTAGCAGTTTGGCGCAGCATAGAAGGAGCATATCCCGCATAGTCGAGTTTCATGGACACTATGTCAGGTTCTTCATTGTATCGTTTTAATGAGTCGACGATCGCTGTTATTTTGTGGTTCTGTGACGTCACTATAATGCGGTTTGGAATGGCTTCGTGAATGTAGTGTAACAGTAGCAGCACTTGACTTTCTGATCTAAAATCAGTGCATCACATATTGTACATCACACCTGTTCATAAAATGGCAATTACCGCCCTTTACGCATGCGGAAAATCCCACTTCCTACACTGCTATCACAGGATGACCCGCGAGTTGTCTTGCGGCGACATAAGCTATCCGCCACTTTCTAAGCGTTCTAATTAGAAAGAGACTATCTCGCAGCAACACAGCCCGCGGGCCGTCCTGTGATACCACTGACGGTAATAAAGAAAGCCTCAGATCGCATTATTATTATTTATCGCCCTTGTCTTCGGCTCGAGCTCAAATACTTGCGATCCAAGACATTCTTTGTTTTACAGTCGTAGATGAGTAATGTACCAATATGATGAGATCCAGAGATCATCATCATCATCATATCAGCCGAAAGACGTCCATTGTTGGACATAGCCCTCCCCCAAAGAGTGCCAAAATGACCGGTCCTGCACCACCCGAATCACCGATCCAGAGGTGAAAGTCATTTATACAACATATAGGTGATTTTGTTCAGAGGAATTGTGCTAGTTCTTCTAATGACATTCAATGTTCCTAATATTACTGCCAAGAAGTTTTACTTATAAGTCTTATAACGTACCTACCTGACATATACAGCTATAGAAGTTTTAGAAGCATTCTCATCCTCAAAAATGACCATTACACCATTTAACACATGATGGGGAGATTTTTTGTGTATCACAGCGTTATTTACTCCAATCACATGTTCCATTTCCATATAATGACAAAACATGTCAGACAGTGTCATTCCTGGGGCATCATGGTCAATTATTCTTAAAGTCATGTCTAATTTGTTAGTGGTGGCCAGAACTGGAAGAATTCTGGCATCATCTGCAAGTAAATTGACATAATGTAGTTAAATCAATAAAAGATCGGTAATGCGCATGTCATTATTCTGAAGTTGCAGGCGTTCATAGGCTGTAATGCTGTGGCTACCATTGTGAAATAAAAAATATACAATTATCTTAACAGAAAGTCTATAAGAATTTATACAAGCAAAAAGCCTAAAGACTGCTACATACGATATCAATGTCCATTAAAACTTAATATGATTGGCGCCTGTTGTTAAGTACTGAGCAATTCAAATGATTGCTAGTAACATTTTGAGATTGCAAAGAACTTAAAGTAAGTTTCCTAAGCTTTTTTGCTTATTTGTTGATATCCCCGGCTTGTACTAATGTGTTTTTCGGAACTTATGAACGGAATATTTACCGTTAGCTATTCGGTGAAGGAAAACATCGTGAGGAAACCGGTCTAATCTCAATAAGGTCTAGTTTTCCCTCAGGGTTGGAAGGTCTGATGGCAGTCGCTTTCGTAAAATTAGTACCTACGCCAAATCTCAGGTGTCAAAGCGGACGCCGGGCTCTTTTGGGGCACGACCGGGAAATCACTAGGAGAATGATGAGCAATAAATTAGCCTATATACATGCCACTGCTGGGCACAAGCCTCTCATGGATGAGATGGGAATGGGCAGTAGTCCTCACGCTGGCCCTGTGCGGATTGGGGACTCCACAATGCAGCCTTTTAAATTTCTTCACAGATACATGCAGGTTTCCTATCAATGTTTTTCCTTCACCGAAAAGCTAATCCTATCCTACTTCCTACTAATCCTAATAATATTATAAATGCGAAAGTTTGGATGTTTAGATGTTTGTTACTCAATCACACTTAAACGGCTGAACCGATTTGGATGCAATTTTGCATGAAGATAGTTTATAGCCCGGATTAAAATATAGGATAGTTTTTATCCCGGGTCGACGCGGACGAAGTCACGGGCGGAAGCTAGTGATAAATATATCAAATGATATTCTGTACATAAGTTTGGAAATACTCATTGGTACGAGCCGGGATTCAAACCCCAACTGCGATTTGATAGCCATATGGCCAGAACCACTAGGCTACCGTAGCTTCTTTACAAGCAAAATTATGATGTTGAGCTGCGGAAACCCAGCCCGAGACACCTATAACTGGGCATTTTCGCGAGAAGAGATCCATCGTTAGTGACGTCACCGAATAATAGTTATGAACAAATGAAAGTTACAAAATGGAATATTTTTAACTTTTACTCGGTGAAGTCACTAACGATTCACCTTCTTCTCGCGAAAATGCCCAACTATAACGTACATATGCCGTAGCTTTTGTTGATAATACTTTTCTGATAATAACTTACCAATTTCATTAGCTAAAACATCAAACCGTTTTCCCATAAATTCCGAAAATGACAGCACAACGGAATCAAAAGGCACCAATAACTCTTTCTCTTCTTTCTTATATGAAATAGCCCCATTAAACTCTAGTCTGGTTGTTGTATTGTGCTGCAATTCAGTTATATCTACAACTGCTATTATGGCTGCCTCTGTATTTGGTTGTAAGTCATGAACTTCCTTCCAGAACGGGCTAGTGGTTGTCTGTTGAAACAGATGCGTAGTGTATGATACTGAGGGTTTGTTGATATGCAGGAGTATTGCTACAGCATTTAGAGACCTGGAAATTATAATACATTTATGTGAGAATTACATATTTATATTGTAGTGGCAGCAGTTAAAAAACCAATTAGTTGAATAGTACAATGAGTACTTCATTCACTATATACTATAATAAGTAGTTATATATGATACAAGTGCTGCAAGTAGGTAATTCCCAACGAGTGACAAAAACACGACCACCAGGGAGTGGTTTTGGTCGACACGAGTTGGGAATTACCTATCCGCACGTGTATCATACATCATTTTACAATGCATCATGCAAGGAAATAAAAATATACACATAAAAGGTTAAAGTGTCGTAAAACGGACACTTATTTCAAAAGCATATTATAAGATAAATGACTACATCATGGATAGGGATATTTGGCAGCCATAAAATCCTGCACTAGAAACCTGTCGTAAAATAAATAGGCTTTCTACTGTAGCAATGTAATTTTAAAATTTTATAATACTCTGATACTGATATGATATATTGTATACTGTTTTGAAAAAATGACACCTCGCCGAGTTTTTTACGCCGGTTCTTCTCGAGGCAGAGGTTTACTTTCCGAACCGGTGGTAGTTTATCGACATTCATAGGTGCATGTAATATGCCTAAATTGAAGAATAAATCACTTTGACTTTTTGACTTTGACTTTTTTTTTAAATTTTATCTGTCATGAAATCTCATTCTCGCACGTGTGTGGGAATATTGGCCCGAAATCCATTCCCGCACGGCGCCGCGCCGCACCGCTCTGCCGTGCGGGCATAGAAGAGTTCCCGTGTTTATGACCAAGTGCATTGTAATAATATAACAAGTCACAATCATGCATTTAAATGGTGTCATATAATTATAAAATTGAGGATAATATTATTACATATTTGTATAGCCTACAATGTGTCCCGCTGATGGGCAAAGATCTCTCCCCAGACTTTCAATTCTCTCGATGTGGTATACTCTAGCCTAGCCAGTCATTGAAATGAAATGAAATAAAATTAAATAATTTATTAGCAGAGATCGGACAAATTTGCGTCATTGCTCGCAGTAATGTGGACATGACTCCAAAATTAATCCAAATATTATTCAATTATTTATTTCTTACTTAACATATAATTTGATTACACAGCAATGACGCAAATTTGTCCTATCTCTGTTTATTAGTGACAAAGCTTAACAATGGAATTACAACTAAAAAATACTATATAAACTATATACTATTAAGCAGTTTGTCACGAAATGGTCTTGCCTCAGAATAATGCTGGCTCGCGAGGGTCGCCAGCCAGCGCTGGTCTTCCGGCGAGACCAGTACTGGCTCGCGCAGACATTGAGAAATGCATTCAGGTCGCTCCACCATGTAGCCTTGCCCAACCTTATTGCCACTGCCCATATTGTGGCACTCTGTAGCTATGTGGATACAAGTGGAATAAGTAGCTCTCCAATCCCTATTTCACTTTGATAATTTACATAAAATAATTGTACCTACTTACATCTTACTGTTATTAACAGCAGTCATAGTAATTACAACTTTTTTATTGCACACTGCAATGCTAGGAGCCTGTGTTTTCAGCTTCAGCTCATCACATGCCTGAAAATAAAAAGTGATCAATTAGAAAGATTTGAAACAATGGTCCCAGGTTAATTACATTGCATTTCAATAACATTGGCATATCTAGAGTTAATTTTTCAGAGTAGGCCTGAACCCTGACATGCCATGGTTGAGGCTTCCATCCCAGATTTTTGATTTGGTTCTCTAACATCCTTGGGTGGGCGCTATACCATACTTGGATGGGCACGGACCTCTCTCCACCCCCTTATACACTCTTAACTTAGTGTTCGTTTCATAGATAATTTTGCAACAAATGTATATGTAGTTAATAAATATAAATACCTCATCAAAGCCTTCATTTATCACAGACTCATCTAAGTCTGGGTGAAGTTTTTGCTGAGCAGCAAATGCACTAAGTTTCCGCAGCTGCCTAAACTCTCTTTGAGTCTTTTCATTACATTGTATACTGTATTTTGCCTGAGTCAATTTCCTTTTAAGCTGGGTGAGAATTGGCAACGAATCATCAACATACATCCCGCGTAAAGCAACAGCTCTCGCGCCTAGATTCTCAAAATTGTCATCAAATATCAAAGGCACTGCATCATCCTTTAAAACAATTTTAAGGCTTGCCTGGCCCCTACAGACGGAATCATCAATATCATAATAATCCACATTGGTCACTTTTTGATGAACTTTTAAGGCGTCTGTCCTCGATAAAATGATTACTTCATTCTCAGAAGCTAACATGTAAAATAGTTGCCCATGGCTGTTCCGGAGAATTCTCATTTGTGACAACTTAAAATCACTGCCAAGGAATAGAGACAATACTTCCTCACGTTGAAAGTACTCTTTTACTTCACCATATTTTGTACAAACAGTGATATCGCATATTTTATTTTGCACCGGGTGGTTGTCGTAAAATACGAAACATGCAATTTCGTTCAGCACACATGAAGGCACTAAATTAGAGATTTCATCTCGTACGGTGTCAGAAATATTTAACGCGTTCATTTTCTTCGAAGATTACAACTATAAATTAATAAAATAAATGCCGATATTATAACTTTTTCTCGCTTGTTTTCCGTTGCCCGCGAACATTAGGTCCATGCCCGCGAAGTTCTCTAAAATTAAAGTCAATGTCAAATATCTTGTCAACTGTCAGTAACTTGTCAAGTACGTAATGTCAACCCGTAGATAGAGGATTTATAGATACACTAGATAGCGTATGCCAGAAAGGGACGATGGTAAATTAAATTTACTAAATTTGAGAAATATCAGAAAACTAATAAATATATAAAAATACAAGTTTATAATTAACATTAACTAAGATAAATTAAAACTAAGTTAAATCTAAAAAAGGCATTGTACCGAGGATGCTGGCGGCATTTCCTCGCTGAATTGCAATGCTGATGCGTTGCGCGAGAAAGCCGCCAGCTCTTCGGTCACCAGTTACATCGACCAGACGTTTCGCGATGCATTTTTATTCCTAAAAAATATATATATATATATATATATGTGTTATTGACGTCTTATGTCGTTTATAATTTAGTTGTGTTATATCGGTGACGTCAGTTTCAGTACAATATTTTGACAGGTGGTGACAAACAAGCTGCACGGCTATCACAAGACGGCGCGCGAGCTTTCTCGATTTTTCTCGCACTATCTGTCTCTCTCTTATTAGACAACTTAGAAAGAGAGGTATAGTGCGAGAAAAATCGAGAGAGCTCGCGCGCCGTCTTGTGATAGCCGTGCTGGAGTGACAAACAAAAAAGCGTATACGCGCTGAGGGAAACGAGATTTGACATTGTATCTAGGATTCTTAAGGTCCCACTTGGTATTATCTATGCTTACATCCTTGTCACTCATGTGTGTGCATGTGCTATACGCATGGACCTATGATACTCAGGACAAGCTATTGTAATAATAATACTACGTCCGAGCGAGAGAGTAGCATACAAATCTCGATAAGTGTGACAGAAAGGGAAGTATCATTTGTTGTCCTTGTCCTAGTTCCACTTTTTTATTTGCCCGCCCAAATTAAGTAGGTTGTTTATGGTAAGCCATCAGCCATTTTAAGACGTTCTTAATTTAGCTGCATAGGAGCCTTTCCGTCCCTCATTGTGGCATCACGTATAGCTTGTCGTGAGTAGTCTGGCTAATGAAAGCTGAACCTGTAAAATGGCGGCTAATTCAAAAAATCATGACAGGGTAACACAGGGTCACTCACGCAGCCGCAATTATCTCAGATAATTTTCAATTTGACATACGACATGACACCTCAGATAGACACACATAGAGACAAAGTGTTGCCAATCAAATAACTACTAGGTTCAACTTTCATTAGCCAGACTCTATCATGGCTGTACGTGATGTCACAATGAGGGACCGGAAGGCAAATTTTGCCACAACTTCATACTAAATCAGTTGTGGCAAATGAAAAAAGTGGAACTATGGCAAGGACAACGAATGATATTTCCCTTTTGGTCCGCGAGCTAGCAACAGATTTTCGTGACCAATCAACTCCCGTGCCATAACTTATGAGAAGGTTAAGAATGTTCATGTATCATGAAGCCCCGTGGGCGTCAGCTGCGGCTCCGTTGGTGGGTTGACCAGCAGCAGCCTCCCGAACATGTAAAAAAAATGCCTGTTCCTCAAGATTAATTTTATCATCAAATGATAGTTAATCCAATATTATGAGGAAAAACAATCGTCAGCTGACTGTACAATGGTGGAAAGTCCGTCAACTGGTCACACGAATATGAAAAAAAAAAAAAAAATTCAGTAATTTCCCCCCAACTGAAATTTTGTCAGATGACAGTTTAGTTTATATGCTATTATAAATATATCAACGCATCAGCTGGTTCTATCGCGGTGGAATAATCGTCAGCTGATGCCCTGAAGTTTATAACGTAGGTAGGAGCCAGACCGGAGCGGCACCTATCGCGTATTGAAATGCGCGCTGTCGGCTGATTTATTTAATTTCTTACAGAATCATTACAACTAGGTACCTGCTTACGACATATCTGAATTTAATCGAGGTGTTCGAACTTGGATTTAATTCAGATACATGGTGTAAGGGACATCGCAACGGAAAACTGTATTATGGGTTCATGATGTGTGTGTGAGTCCCTCTATTCTATTCTTCATCTATGTGTCAACCAATGTACGGCGGTATTTGCCCAAATTTTCGTATTGAATCTTTTTCCTTCCTACGGCAAATGAAAGAGAAGGCAACGATGCAACGCGAACACGCCACCCCAAGTGTGGTGAGACCATTATTCTGCCCAGCTAGCACGATAGGTTTTATCGTCACGTTTTACGGCCCAAATGTACTGGAACGTCACGTTAAACATAACGATAAAACGTATCATGCTACTAGGCCTGGATGGTGTACCTACATTAAATTCGGTGCTCGTGCCCGTGCCGTAGGTGCACTAGAAATATGTACCTACCTACTTATATTTGTATAGGTACCAAACGCCCCGCCCTCAACAAGTTAACAAGAGAACAATTGAACTGAAAGCAATTGCAGTAGTGATTATAATGGATTGCCTTCGCGTGAATGAATGATATAAATAGCGACACGGACAAGCAATATCGTGTACAATCTACCTACCCATAGTTAAATTAATAACTGCCTTTTACGCCAGGCAACGGGGAATCTCCAGTAAGTATAATAGATAGGGTACTTATAATGATTTTTTTATAGTTAGGTAGTTCACTACATTATTGGAAGTCCGGATAGGTAGGTACTTATATAAAATATATAATCTGTGATGAACGCATCTAAAAGTATAACGGTAACTAATATTTTTTTACATTTTAAATATTAAAAAAATATAGGTAGAACGTCATCATCATCATATCAGCCGAAAGACGTCCACTGCTGGACATAGGCCTCCCCCAGAGAGTTCCAAAAATGAATGGCAGAATGTATCTTTAAAAAAAACCGGCCAAGTGCGTGTCGGACCACGCAAAACAAAGGGTTCCGTGCCTATTAAAAAGGTCGTATCGTCACAGAAATTTTACGGCACTTACGTCCTTTTCTTTGAGGAAGGCAGTTTTTCAGCAATATCTCGAAAACCTCTGAACCGATCTTGTTCAAAACAATTTTCGGTGAATGAAATTAATAAGCCCTATGTCCATGAATTTTTCCATATTTTTAAAATACACCGTTCAAAAATTAGAGGGGGGGGGACAGAATTTTAGTGACTTTCGGGGCGATTATCTCCGACCCTATTCACTTAATCAAAAAAAATGCTAAGAAACCTTATATTTATTTTGAAAGGCCTATCGATTGATGTGCCACACGGGGGGTCACAATGAAAAATTTTTTTTTGACTTTTAGTTTTATGTATTGAGTGCACCCCTAAAAAAATTTTTTTTATCATTTTAATTACAAAACTATGTAGCGGCTAACAAAATACACCTATCCTCAAAATTTTATTCAAATACACCTTATAGTTTTCGAGTAAAATGCCTGTGACATACGGACAGACGGACAGACGGACAGACGGACAGACGGACATGACGAAACTATAAGGGTTCCGTTTTTGCCATTTTGGCTACGGAACCCTAAAAATATTGTTGAACGAGCGAGCCAAGCGAACGAAGTTCTCTATTTCAGCTTGGGCCAAAACTCTTTCTGACCTATCTGTTCGGATGTAAGAATGTCCGGCTGTTCTCCTCTACAGGTCGCATTTCTCAACCGATCTTGTGAAATTTAGTGAGTAGGTTGAACAATTAATTAGTATATAACTACCTAGAATTTTTTGTTGATTCAGTTTTTCGAAATCCTACTAATCCTACTATCCTAATCCTACTAATATTATAAGTGCGAAAGTTTGGATGTTTAGATGTTTGTTACCTACTCAATCACGCTTAAACGGCTGAACCGATTTGGATGAAATTTTGCACGAAGATAGATTATAGCGTGGATTAAATATATAGGATAGTTTTTATCCCGGGTCTACGCAGACGAAGTCGCGGGCGGAAGTTAGTAATAAATAAAATAAAACGAAAAAAAGACTGGCTTGCGAGTAGTACAGCTCACAGAGCCGCTAGTTACCTATCTACAGGTATATTGGGATCTTCTCGATTGGTTGACAATATTCGATAGACAAACTCAGGACTGCGACGAAGGTAGGACCTACTTACCTATTCGAATTAAGATACACGTTAGGTACGTGTACGTGTACGGTGTACTTAAGGGGCTCCCGTCAAAAATCAACGAAATTTAGTAGTTTTCATTTCGACACTCGTCCTCGGTTTATGGGATAGTCAATTTTCGTCTTTTTTCCTAAATTTTTTCCAATTTGTTTTTGATAAAATTATAAAAAAAAAATTAACTGAAATGCTTACAACAACCCCTTTCATTTGATATGTCACACAAAACAGTTTGCGAAACTTAAAAAAAAAAAAAACAGTTTACCCCCCAAAAGTGGCCCCCTTGTTCAGAATTCATTAATTTACTTTACGCGTCCATCTTTGGGTCACCAATTTACATATGTGTACCAAATTTCAACTCAATGGGTTTAGTAGTTTCGGAGCAAATCGGCTGTGACAGACCAAACAGACGCACGAGTGATCCTATAAGGGTTCCGTTTTTTCCTTTTGAGGTACGGAACCCTAAAAAGGCCCTCAAGGCATTGTACCGACCGAGGATGCTGGCGGCTTTTCCTCGCTGAATTGCAATGCTGATGCGTTGCGCGAGAAAGCCGCCAGCTCTTCGGTGACCGTTACATCAACCAGACGTTTCGCGATTTCTGCAAATAAATTATGCGCACTGGGGCCCCACGGACCGAGGGTCTCGACGCCATAGGGTACAAAGTTGTACTCTCTGCCGAGGCTTCCATATTTATTACATTTCAGATTTTCGGCGTTTTCTAGGTACTTAGGTAGATACTAGACCAGGTAGGTAGAGTAGGTATGCTAATGTACCTTAGGTTAGCCCTCCCCTTGATTGGACTATCAAATGCTGTATTCTGTTGCGATCAGATTCCCATCTCACGCCACAATGTCGAGGCTTGCGGTGACAGGTGAATAGTGCAACAATACATGCAACTTGTATTGTACCGCCATTTACATAGAAACCATCCAAGACTAAAAAGTATTAATTCAACCTCTTTCGGTTATTCTAGCTTGAGCCTTATCTCAGTTACTATAGAGTAGGTCTTCGCTTTAAAACAAGATTGCTGTATACCTTTTTGGACCCAAATTACGAGCTGTTTGTCCCACAATTTACATGCAACGGAAACCTTAATTACGGTCTAGACTGTTTTTTATGAATACTACGTATAGATATTTGAATAATTGTTTAAGAGGCATCCATTGACATATCACTCGTCACAAATGGGTCACGACCTGAAATATTGGTAGGTAAGCGCAAAAGAAGTCATCTCGAAAAAACATGAGTGATCTACGTTTTACATAGGAGGTTCTTCACAGCCGCCATGTTTCATGTTTCTCAATCGGCTACTCATGAAAAACCGCGAGTCTATTTAAAATTTCCATTTAATGAATAATACCCCCATATACCATCAAACGTTGTGGTGATTATGAAGAAATGCATTGTGTGCATTTCTGTTAAATAAAACCTAGTCAGTATCAGGTTTACATCATTTCAAAAGTACATAAATGAAGTATCCTGCTATTTATATCTCTAAGACCCTTTAAACATTTTATTAAAACAAACTGACATACTTTAACATGCTCGTAACAGAATATGCGGTGACTTCCGTAGCACTCTCAACCCTGTATTAATAACACACGCATTGAATGCCCCAGAATCTCACAGAATGTGACAAATTTTCTAAAACTGACCTAAAAGATGCATACCTGCAATATGATTTTTTTTAGCCCATTCGCCAAAAAACTGCCTCGCAGTTTGGCGAAGTTTTGTATTAGTTTGAAGTTATGTTTTTTATGTAAGTAATAAATTTAAAAAAAATAGGCCCAGAGTCTAAACAGTTCTTAACGATATCCACACACAAAGGATATTACCAGTATAACCGTATGCCATTTGGTATTTCCACAGCCCTATCAATTTTCCAGCATAACCTTGTCAGACTCCTCGAAGGAATACCGAATGTGGCAGTCTAATTTGATGACATACAGGAAAAAATGACAAAGACTATCTCGACACACTACGTACCGTTTTCCAAAGACTTAAGCAGCCGCGCGCGCATAAGCTTTTTCCAAAGCAAGCTGGATTAAAAGTTAACGTGGGATAATGCACATTCCTACAACCGGAAGTCGAATATCTCGTACACACGGTTGATCGAAACGGTGTACGCCCTACAAAATTTAAGATTTTAAGCAACTCATGCAATTTTTAGGGTTCCGTACCTCAAAAGGAAAAAAGCGGAACCCTTATAGGATCACTTGTGCGTCTGTCTGTCCTTCTGCCACAGCCGATTTGCTCCGAAACTACTGGACCGATTGAGTTGAAATTTGGTAAACTTATGTAAGTAAATTGGTGACCCAAAGATAGACGCTTAAAGTAAATTAATAAATTCTGAACAAGAGGGCCACTTTTAACTGGAAAATTAAAAAAAAAAGTTTCGTAAACTGTATTGTGTGACATATCAAATGAAAGGGGTTATTATAAGCATCTCGGTTTTTTTTATAATTTTAGCAAATACATATTTTAAATAATTTAGGAAAAAAGACGAAAATTGACCCTTAACCCCGAAACTAGGCTTAAAATTCTGAAAAAAATATGGAAAATACTTCCTTGCCTAAAGTTTACAGGAAAACCTATAAGATGTTTGAGTATTCAAAGTAACGGGAAAATTCTTAATATTTTTGTGTAGGTATTTTGTATGGAGCGCCTGATGCTTAGGGCATAGCAATTTTACGGAACCCTCACCACGCGAGTTGAACTCGCACTTGTCCGTTTTTTTAAAACTAGAATGGCAATCTATTTTCATCCACTTTCAGAGGCTGACTTGAAAATGTTGTCAAGCGTATAGGCACAGATTATATAATAGTTCTGTATAGGTACCTACTTATACTGTATCATTGGTGAAGTCGGGTAACAAGTTTATGTAATAAACACATTGCCAAATGCATGCACATGGAATGTTTCCATAAATTGATCCATTTATTTTAACACATTCCTGTATAATACAAAGTTCTACCGCACCTCAAAAGACCAAGCACCAACCTCTATTTCGTTCATAATCGCACCATCGCGCAAAACATTGTAAACGTCCCCACACGTCGGTAGATACGCATTGGTAACCATCAAATAGCCATTATCGTTTAAGGGCTCGCTTATGGCAGCGGTGTTGACAGACTTCACATCCACAAAACGCTTTACTGCGTGTTAAACCTCCTAACAGCAAAGATGCGGCTCCGAGATAAAAAGTACGGGATCGTTACTCCCAAATGGACGGCCTAAGGCACCTGTCCCACCGCCAACGATAAGAAACGAAAAAAAGGTAGAAACTAGAAACCAGTTGGCAAGCAGCGAGAAGCGATTGAAAGTTTTGTGGGCTATATAAATATAGCGAATGGCGGGTATGCAATTAGTCGCACGCCTCGCTCGGGGTGGTGAAGATGTACTTGAGTATACATTCCCGCAAACCTGGGGACCAATTTTTGACTTTCGAGCTCGACTCTTTCACTCGAAAGCTGTCAAAAACAACGAATTACTATTTTGAAATAGTGATAGAAAATTGAAAAACGAGTGGTATTGACCACTCGTATTCAATTATATATCGGTAGAAAGTAAGTGCCTGCAGTTTTGATACCACAATCGTATTGAGTTTTATTTAATTTTCGAGCGCTCTAAAGTCAAAAATCGGCCCCCATAGCTCTCGCGATCAAGCGTAAGTATGATATGATGATTTGTTGCTGCGACAAAATATAGGTAGGTACTTATAATGAAGCGCCGTCCGCCAGTTTCGTAGGTGTAGTCTCCTTTATCTCTTTTAGAACCACTCTATTTGTTCATTTCTTAAGCGAGAAAATAGTCCATAGCTTAGTCGCTTACTAGTCGGCGGTGGGACAGAAGCCTTACACGATTGAAAATTTTATATAGAAAATTCCCGTGAGAATCAGACTTATTAAAATATAATAAAAACGGTTCACTCACTTGTTTAATTTCGAATATCGCTCGACATGTTTCGAACCGATTCACGGTTCTTAATCATGAGCACACGCGTTGCCGGCGCGTTGAAGAACCGCGAATCGGTTCGAAACACAGAACAAGTAAATACTAAGTATTCCGTGGTTCGAAACATGTCGAGCGATATTCGACATTAAATACGTGAGTGACCACCCGTTTGCATTATATTTTAATACGATTGAAAATCTCGATAACTTTGCGGGAAGTTGCCGATGTTCTTTTATTTTTACTCGAAAACTGCAGAAAGGAGCGTGCCTGCATTAGTATTTCGTTGCAGGTAGTTTGTTTATGTTTACATGGTGCAACTGCAACAAGTCGCATGCGAGTTTTATTACATTGCACGGTTTGATTGAATTAATTCATCCTATTTCGCTAGCCCACAGCGAGCCTCGCAATGTAATGAAAATCGCATACGAGTTGTTGCAATATGTAAATGGCCCTTTTTAGGCTACGCGCGCACTACGGATTTTTGCCGTGCGTTTTTTTCCGCAAAGTCTTTGAAGTATGGAACCTCCTTGAAGTGCGCGCACTGCGGAAAGTAATCCGTAGGTATGCGGATAAAAATCTGTGGTTTGCTGCAGATTGGTTGCGGTGCGGCGCCGCACGAATTTTCTGCATCCTATAGACTATTGAGTAAATCTGCGGAAAAAAATCCGTGCGGACGCAGCCCGGCAGCCATCAAGTGACGCAGTTGTTCCAAAGAGTATTGTAATGTAGATTGAGTTGTTCTCGCGACACGGTGCTGCGCGGTCATGTCGTCGCTCTCCAAGTCGTGTCTGCGTAGTAAATTGCAGGGCCAACAATTCTAATTAAATTGTCAAACGTTGCAATTTTCATTCGGTAATAGCCGAAAAATTTGTTTGGAAACAAACGCAAGTCACTGTATCTCATGAAAAAATCCTTTAATAGGCCGCAATGCCACGAGCGGATGTACCCAATAGCGTTTTAGGGTATTTTATTTTTGCGCGACAGTAAATATAAACAGATCTGCACTTTGGTGTGATAGTCCATTTTTAACGTCCGTTCTTGACTTGAGTTGGGGCTAGAATGGCAAAACGTGCGGATATATCACCGCTGTGCGCGTACTGGACACACACGGTTTTTTTTCCGTTGCGATTTTAAAAACGCACCGCAACACCGTAGTGCGCGTGTAGCCTTAGACACCGAGTTTTCCGCATTTGACCGCACCGGCTGGCAAACGGTGCGGTGGCTTTTTTTTTAAATCGCGCAGCAATCAGAATGTCAAGGCGGACGAAAAATATGCTTTAGGTAGTCGGATTATATATTCCGGCGTGGAATGGTGCGGGTGTACCTACAGTGAATCGTTTTTCACCCAATTAAATAAAGTGTTGTGTATGTGTGAAAAACTCAGCGTTTGAATGGCGACCGGGCTCGGGCCGGACTCAGAACGGGCACGGACCGGTATAACTACTGTGAATCACTTTAATTGCTATAGTAAAACGTTCCAAGGACATTGGTTCTGTCGAAGCGGAAGGTCACATTCATTGCAATGGATCGCCCGCGCAGTGCACGGTTGAACGCATCTTTTTGAATTGGCAGGAAATCGTGCTACGCTCATGGGCGACCGCTAAGCCACAAATATATATTTTGACGCCGCGATTCGTACTAACTAAGCGTAAGTAGAGGTCTAGTTGTGTTTAGGTGTGACGTGCGGGTGAGGCGCATGAGCGCGTAGCGAATAAGAGCCAAGTATACTTATAAGGGACTCGGGGTACCGATTAGATTTTTAGTTCTGTGAGTGACCGCCAGGGGCGGTGTATAGAGTTTTCATACAAATCTTTAACTTTTCTCGATACTTGATAGCGTATCTCGACTCACTGTAAACTCAGACTAGAGCTACAGATGTAAAAGGAATGTACATGTGTGTAAGGTATGTACCTACATGTAGATGTGTGGAGGCATTGCCGCTTAAAAATACGGTATCTAACAGGTGCTAATTTCAGGCTCGCCAGGCTGTATTCGGTCACCACAAAATTATCTCAACGTTTTACCGCCGTCTTTTTCAGGGACACAACACAACATCCACTCGGTTTCAACGAAACTTATAAAAACAAATAGCTAGTTACAGCAAATTTTTTATTTCTTGCCAAAAATCCGGACAATGCATCCTCCTCCTCCCCTTCCTTTGAAACTAGGTCACAATTCCGAGAAACAATATAAGTTGCCTAGCAATACTAGCATACAGTTCAGATCAATTAAAAGATTTTTCAAAAAACCCAACTGCTTTTTTGCAAATATTATAGCCTATGTCACTCCCATGATTAAGAGGAGTCCAACGACACCTCATATGTCGAAATCCGTCAAACGGTTTAGGCTGTAGGGCGTGCCAAAGAATAAGACATATACACATACATATATACATACATAGATACATAGGTACATACATCCCGGTAAGGGCAAATATTTGTTTCAGAGTCTTGGATGTTTTCTATGTATTTAAGTATTTAAATCTATTATTCGAGTGCAGGGTGAGCGGAATGTTAGAAAGACGGAGATACGTGTTAAATGTTTATTAACTTAAATCCTAAAGTTACAGATGTTATAAAATGATGTATGGTGTTGAAAATGTTAAATGTTAAGATTCGAATGCACCCGATCGCGATAGAGCCGAAAAGTACACTGGATTGATGTTAATATAAATTATTGCATTGAGCATCTTTTACTAACTCACGTGTTAGGTGCGTTGCACCTTGCACCGAACATCTATTATATATATCGTCGTCTAGTACCTATAATACAAGCCTTATTGAGCTTACTAGGCTAGGCCTAGTTCGATTTGTGTAAGACTGTCCCCTAATATTTATTATTTATTTATTATACATGACATACATACTCTCGAAAAACATAACCCTCCTTTCCTTCGGCAGTAGGGTAAAAAAGAAAGACACCGCACTGCCTACCAAATAAATACAAAATGACGCCACTTTTTTAAGATGAGCCGATACTCCAAGGCAAGGATGTTGCGGATGCGGAGGCGGATGATATTTCAAGGCTGATGAATTTTGGAGCCTAACTCAAAAAAATATAAATAAACAACGTCCATATGATATCAGGCAGTCATCAAACACGTCGAGACTAAATTACAAATGTAGCGAACAATACAAAAACGCGTCTGCTCTTGTTTCCGAAACAAAACGAAGACTTTTTTTGGCTTATGGCGAAAATGTCTAAAACGCGCGCGGCAACGCATGAGCTCGTGTCTTGTCGCAAATTGTACTACCTACATAAGCAAAAACTCATCGATATTTGCGGTTGCGGATGCGGATGCGAATGTCTGCTACATCCCTGCTCCAAGGTCCAGCGCGGCGGACGGTATGAGCTGTACGCTTATCAAGATAGAGCGAGATAATAACAAAGTGACTATGGTTTCATATCCCTATCTCGTCGGCTATGTGTGCGTAAAAGTGTTGCAATTTGCAAGAAATTATCCCTATAATGTTGGTAATCCGTTTAAACTTTAAGATTCTATAATTTTTTTGTCGATGATGTCTTCATTATTCTGTACAAGTGCGGACGAGTGCTGCATTGGTTCTGTATCCAAGGCACTTAATAAGTCTTTAAGTGACTTATTCTTCTTTTGGAGGCGTCTAACACGTTGTTGTAATATTTTAATTTGTTTAGTTTTCTTTTGTATGATATTCTTCTGCCTTTCTATTTTTAGTCTCAGTTTATATTCCCGAGGAGTCTCGTAGATAGAGGCCAGCTTATCCGTCATTTTAGGCAAAGTACGTGGTACCTAAAACAAAATTAAATAATTAAGAAATAAGCTCTTGGAATTCTAATAAAAAAAATTGTTATGTCCCGACTCCTGTGGACGTCGAAAGAGACAACTATGAGAATAGGGTTGAAGTATGGTACGGGCGATGGACTGGGAACCTATCGCTGCAATATCGCATTTTCTCCTTCTATAAACCTAGTATTGCAAGAAGACTGAAAACAACTCTGCCCATTATACATACAGGAGTAGATTCAGCGGGTGCGCTTGGCAAAACTGTGTCGACTGCGAGCGGATCAGGCAACTCAGGTAAGTTCTGCAAGTAATTCAAATAAATAACTATCTTTTCGTAGTTGTAATATATACAAATTCGTAAGTATAAGAAAATACGTACGAAAGTTGATGCGGCAGATGAGCATGGCAATATCGTATCGTTAACAACCGGATTGATCCACTTAGGCGAGACCTACAAGTAACACAAATTAAAAACAGGCTTGTAATTTAAACAATTCCGTAATTACATCAGAAAATACGTACGAGAGTTGGTGCGGCGGATGAGCATGGCAATATCGTATCATCAACAGTTGGATTAAGCAGATCAGGTGAGTCCTATAAAATTAATACAATTTAATAACAATCTTATAATTAATACAAATTCGTAAACATCACAAAATACGTACGAGAGCAAGTGCAGCGGATGAGCATGGCAATGTCGTATCTGTCGTGAACGAATGTATTTTCTCTTCTTCTTCTTTCTTAACAACAATAACCGGGTTGAACTCAGGTAAGTTCTAAAACAAGTAATACAAATTAGTAACTATCTTACGAATTTGTTTCAATTACAAATTCAACAGCATTAGACGCGCGATCTGCGCGATCGCATCAGAAATGAGGCTATCCGCAGCATAACCAAGGTAACCGATATATCCCTCCGAATCGCTAAACTATTAAGTGGCAGTGGGCGGGGTCCACATTGGCCACATTGCACGTAGAACCGTGTGGCCGTTGGGGCGGAAAGGTTCTCGAGTGGCGACCATGGACCGGAAGGAGCAGCGTGGGTAGTTTGTATGGGAGCAACTACAATTAAAGAACATAATTACTCAAAAAAATTAGTTAAAGACGGACTTCGCTGGCGGCAGCCGAAACCTTTCATACTAATTGACATTGAAGTATGACGTCACAGTTTGATATTTGTACTAATCGTTGTATGGAAAATCAAGTAAATTGCTGTTTCAGTCGTGAAATACTGCGTTAGGTCCATAGTTGTCATATAATTTTGTTTCTATAAAAGCATAAAGATTCTATTAGTAGCTTTAAATTAATTTTGGACGGTAAAAAAATGCTTATATTTTCTAAACTTTCAAAATATTTTTATGATTTTAATTATATTTCGTAATGTATACTTTATTACAATTTTTTGATGGTTTATGTGATGTTAAATAACAAGCTTACGTACGTTGTTTAAATTACAAATTCGTAAAAATCTGAAAATACGTACGAGAGCAGGTGGAGCGGATGTGATTGGCGATATCGTGTCGACTATGTCCTGATCGTCCAACTCAGGTAAGTTCTGCAACAAAATAATAGAGGTAAGCCGCATCCCCATACATTATAATCTATGCCCATACGTACCAGCGCGGTGGACGTAATGAGCGGTACTACAAAGCAAAAATAGAGCGAGATATGGCGCCGCCAAACGAGCGAAATTGACGGACGGCCAAGCAAGGTCACAGAAAACTTAGTACGGAGTGACCTTGATTTGGCCGGCCGCCGTGCGTCCGGCACTTATCCATACGGGTAGAAATCACGCGGCGGACTACGTGCAGTCCGCATTTTCGTACTCCTGTACCTATAGGCATCTGAAACCAAGGTCATTCCGTTTCCCATCTTGCTCTATCTTATAGGTTCGTAACCGTTCATAAGCAGCCGCCCGTTCCCCTTAAGTTTTTCGCAAAAATATACCATGTTATCAGAAATAGAAAAACGAAGAGGAGTAATGCTAAGACATCTGCTAAGACAAGACATTTTCTTTAAGACTATTACGGAAGGGAAGATTGAAGGAACGAGATGCAGGGGAAGGCCAAGAAGAAACTATTTCGAACAAATATGTAAAGGAGAAAGTTAAGGTCGGGTCATATCAGAAAATAAAGGAAATGGCAGAGGACAGAAACGGCTGGAGCTTGCTCCACTGACAAGAGTAAGTTAAAGAGATATCTAGTAAAAGTATTTTTTTTATTTCCGAACTCTGAACCGACTGAATAAAATTCATAATATAATTACCGAATCTGCTCACAAAATCTCACGAGAATTGATCGAGAAATGCGAATTTTGAATTGAGAAGAGGAGAACAGCCTGACAGCCGGACATATGAAAGATTTTTTTCCCAAGCTGAAAGGGGGAACTTCGTTCGCTATGCTCGATCGCTCAATAAACTTTACCTTTTTAGGATATCCGCTTTTCTTCACACGGCGAAGTCCTCGTTCTGTCATGTACAGATCATATTTATGAAAATGTTTTGAACAAACGACGCTGCTTTTGTTTGGTTGCCATTGTGGTTCTTTTCGGCTCTTTCTTATAAGAGCCACCCATTTATTTTTCCTCGCGATGTCGGTTGGGAATCTAAAACGTAAACACTTAGTTAATAGAGTAGTAAAACTTAGGTAAGTTACTCATAATCGGTGATATGTTAAATATTGCCCGCCTATCAACCGTGTCAGTAGTCGAGTAGTTCAAACATACGGTTGTCTATCGTTTGCCCGAATTTTACTTTCCATAATTTCATTTACCCAAATTTTATTTGCCATAATTTTATATTCCATAACGTTTCATTTTCGATAATATTCATTTGACATATTATTATTTTACAGTACGTTGTACATGGTGTTACTTTCCCGCACTAGTGCGCAAATGAGCACTTTCCGTGCATATGTTGAAATTTTAAAGAGCCATAATTATGTACTGTAAAACGTTGTACGATACACGTGCGAATAGGTAATTCGCAACTCGTGTCGATTTAAAACACTCCCTTCGGTCGTGTTTTAATTTATCGCCACTCGTTGCGAATTTCCTATTTTCTGCACTTGTATCGTAAATAACTATTCCATAATGTTGTATGCCCGAATTATTCATGCGCCATAAATTTTATTTGTCATAATGTTATATGTAATAATTTTACTTGACAGAATATTCATTTGCCATAAAAGCTACATTTCTGCGAGCCGTTCGAATGTTAGGTTCTGGCGCTTCGCCGGCCGCTTACCGCGGCACGATCGCAAATTAAATTCGGGCAAATGAAGGAATACCCAAACATACGAGTACATTCAACGTACTTGGGGTTAATTACTAATCAGTTTTGTTTATTACTAATCATTGATTGTCGCACACAAACATTTACGATCATAGCGCCTGCGTCGCGACGAGTTCGCCGCGAGCTTATAATCGCCTCGGTAGCATAGCGCCGCGAGCTCGCCGCAACGTCGCTCATTGATCGCTTCGCTTGTAAACCGCTCATAAATCGCAAGTGTTATAGCGCCCTAAGCACTACGTCCTGTAAAATTCTACCCCTGTCTAACTCTATCTTATAAATTCGTACCGCTCGTGCCGTCCGCCGCGCTCGGACGTCTGGCATCAGCTTATTAAATGACTACGCTACGGGAAATAAGGTTTCGAAAAGTTCGAAACATGTCGCCCTTAGTGACATTTAATACGAGAGTTTAACCGTATAATTATTAAAATAATCTTATCATTAAAGTGACTCTCCTTCGTCGTGGGTTAAAAAAATACTGATATGACCGGGCTACCAACCAACCGAGTCAATGGCGGAGTAGATCAAACATTACACTCGGTTTTATTACTAATCAAAATATTGCGCATCAGTAAAATGTTCTTAATTACCTACATATTTGCAATTTGTACTTTAAATGTTTGGAATAAATATATCACTTTAAATCTCGCACTGCCGTATACTTACACATTATTAAATATTTAGAATGTAACAAAACCGGTCTGCCAGCCCACATGATTTTGTTATTTATTTATAGCATATCATTGGTCTTCATTTATGGTCCGTAATTATTTTGTCCGTTTGGGGTACCTAATTAAAAATTTGATACGAGCCGTAGCATGGTTGGCCTTATCACGCGACAAGTGACAAGATAAGAGCGTCGTCTCGTGCTATCGAACGGTGTCAGCCAGTGACGCACGCTCTATCCTATCAGCCTATCAGCTATCGCGTGACAAGGAATGTCACTTCAACTACTGTTGAGCTTTTGTGTTCCAAGCGAAGCAAAAATTTGTGTTTTATAAAAGTGTTAAGTGTATTACTTATATTATAAGGTAATATTTCAGTACTTACAAATGAAATGTTATTCCTTCCGATTTATTCGTTGAGTTGGTATTGCTTTTGCAACATTTAACAACGCAGGAGACCATTGCTTTTTTCTTCGTTGTCATCCGAAGCGTGACAACGTGACGGCGTCGTGGCCCGCACTGGAGAGTTCTCAGGCTTGGTTTTGTCTGTATGTGTGTGCGTGAGCGTGTGTCTACTTATAAGGCTTGGTTTTGTTCGGCCTCACTAGACTTTCGTACGTGTAATGCTCTGTCTGTATTTTTTACTCGGACTGAGTAAGTATGTGACTTGTCCCTTCTTTCAAGCAAAGCAAAAATGTTTAATACCTAGAGTACTTATTATACAATGTATATGTTATAATTTCCTTAGGTACTTACAAATGAAAAGTTATTCCGTCCATTTTCTTGGTTGATCTGCTGTCGGTTTTACACGATTTTACGACGCAGGAGACCATAGTTTGCTTTTTACTGTGCGATATGAAACGTGTTAACTTGCCCGCGTCGCGACACGTACTGAAGAATTCTGTGCATGGTTTCGTAATGTAGGTATTGTGTGCGTGAGCGTGTGCTTATTTCTTGTGCATGGCTTCACTTTCTCCTTAGGTATATTTTTAGGGTTCCGCAGTTAAAATGGCAAAACGAAACCGCAGAATACTCTTCAGGTGCACGGAGAAGATAAAAGTAAGAAACCCACGCAAAACAGACTGGACGAAGTAGGTACGACGCGGAACTAGGAAAACTGGTTAACTCGGAAGAGATATATGAAAAGATGGAACACCTGGAGACAGGGGCACGGAAACAGAAAGTAAACACCATGGTAGCCTATCCCAAGGCATGTCCCGAAAGACTGGTACGAGAAGGCCAGCCGCGATGGCTGCAGGAGAACGTTTATGGAAGACATACGAGGCTACGCTGCGGGGGCACGGGGCACGGCACAAGCATCCTAACTGATGCCGTAATTTATTGTTGGCTTCTGTAAATAAAATCCTATTAATATTATAAATGCGAAAGTTTGGATGTTTGTTACTCAATCACGCTTCAACGGCTCAACCGATTTGGATGAAATTTTGCACGAAGATAGTTTATAGCCTGGATCAAAATATAGGATAGTTTTTATCCCGGGTCCACGCAGACGAAGCGCTAGTAATAAATATTTGTATAATCTGTATTTTTATAGAAAGTTGAGAGAGGTTGATTTTGGTTGAAGTCTCATTGCTCTTGACAAGTTAGTTTAATTTTTCACATTCTAGAAGTTCATCATCACGCCCATCTTGTGACACTGTACCCAACTGCTCACCGAGAGGATTCTAAAAAGCCCAAACAACATATATCTATCTCAAACCAACTCCGAGTTCCCTCGCACTTTCTCCAAGTACATCTCAAGCCCATCTTGTGACACTGGGCCCAACTGCTCACCGAGAGGATTCTAAAAATCCCTCGTTAGTATAGAATAGAACTGAAGCGCCAAGTTGGGATAGAAGTAAAGTAAGGTTACTGGCGGTTGCAAGAGGCAAGGAGGGTGGAAAACTGGCCTGCCCCGCGGGAGGTGCGCCAGTGGCGAGAGGAGGCGCTCGATGTCCTCTACCAGAAATGGTCAGAGCGACTCGAGATCCCGGGAGCTAGCCGGGACTTGGTGGATGCTGTTCGGCCTGTTCTCAAAGAATGGGTCGAACACAAGCACGGGGCACCAACGTTCCACCTCGCGCAGCTCTTGACGGGGCATGGTTGCTTCGGCAAGTACCTGTGTGAGGTGGTGGGTAGGGAACCCACGCCGGCATGCCACCACTGCAGCGGAGGAGCCGTGGACACGGCCAAGCACACGCGTGAAGAGTGCCCAGCATGGGCGGAGCCTCGCGCTGCCCTGTCCACGGCAGTTGGTATGGACCTCACACTACCGGCTTTGGTCAGTCGCATGGCCGGCAGTGAGGAGGCATGGGCGGCAGTGGTCACCTTCAGCGTAGCGGTGCTGACGCAGAAGGAGGCGGCGGAGCGGATGCGCGAGGACGATCCTGAGTCAGCCCCGCAGCGCCGTAGGAGACCAGGCAGGCGGCGAAGGGCCTTCGCAGGCCGAATGCTGCCGCCATAACGAGGACCTGCGGGTGATGGGTCGGGAGCTCCATCATCCGCCTAGCAGAGGTCCTGAGCTGGACGGCCCCCATGGTGTTCTGGGGTGCCAAAAGCGGAGTGGGCAGGCACCATACCCCTGCCACATGCGTGGGCCCGCAAGGGCAGCGCCGACAGAGTTCCGGATGTGTGCAATAGCGTTCCCGGGGCTCTGTCCAAAAGCGAGCGGCGGAACACCCCAGGGGTTTTAGTCCGTGGGAGTCGGACATACCCACTCGGCTCCTCCCGGGCTGGGTGGGATCCATAACGGATTTCCCCTGGGTAACCAAAAAAAAAAAAAAAAAAAAAAAAAAAAAAAAGAAGTAGTAAGGTGTCGAACTGAATGACTCGGATCCACTAAATCGCTTATTATACTAACCTACAAGGCAAGAGGCCTTATTGTTCAAAGCACTCTGCTCAATTTAATGGTATAGTCCGATCCGAGCTAGCCTTAATGGTCTTCCTACGTATGTCGGTCAGTTTAAAATAGCTGGCATAAATGGCCACTTCCCTTCGAACGTGATTGTGGCTGGACTGGACCGGGGGGCAATGTCAATGTTTCGATATGATCGACCTTGGTATCTTATCTACTTCTTCTATTACAATGTACCAAGCAGGTACTACTTAGTTATTATTGCCACATTTTTTATAATGATTTTGTCCTTCATTAGAAAGACAAAATCATATACCGCGATCATATGCCACATATTGCTGCATATTAAATTAATGTATCCTTTGATTGCGTTAAAATAGAAGTTTTCCTTTACAGCTACACGGGATTGGAGACCTGAGTGATTTTAATTTCAATTTGATACCTATTGTGATCCTATTAGGGTTCCCTTTTTCCATTTGAGGTACGGAAGGAACCCTACAAAACAGGTACCCTTTGTACCTATTGATTTTCCATTCAAAGTAGGTATACCGGGTTTATAATAATTATTTATCTGGAGCATAAAAGCGAAAAAGTTGTTCTTGGGAAATTGTATAAAATTCTACAATAAAATTCCAAAACACATTACCGAACTTACTGACTCTAAATTCAAATCTGTCGTAAAACGGACACTTATTTCAAAAGCATATTATAAGATAAACGACTACATCATGGATAGGGATATTTGGCAGCGATAAAATCCTGCACTAGAAATCTGTCGTAAAATAAATAGGCTTTCTACTGTAGCAATGTAATTTTAAAATTTTATAATACTCTGATACTGAAATGATATATTGTATACTGTTTTGAAAAAATGACACCTCGCCGAGTTTTTTACGCCGGTTCTTCTCGAGGCAGAGGTTTACTTTCCGAGCCGGTGGTAGTTTATCGACATTCATAGGTGCATGTAATATATGCCTAAATTGAAGAATAAATCACTTTGACTTTGACTTTGACATAGTAGTCATCAGCGTCTATATAGTGACGGTTAATTGATATAATCACGATATAATGATCCACGCTGCTCACGTAGGGATCGCACATGCTTCGGTATTCTCTACAGCCCTTTATTAACAACTCTACCATATTAGCGAGTCCATTGTTAGAACGTCATTCATTATTATAGTTACCCAAAGGTTGTGGTTTCGTAATCAGCATTAAATGATGGCTTAAGGCAAGTGGATACATGCAAAATGTTGGTTTTTAAAGCGCTGTGGCTTTAAAGACGGCACGTGCGTGGGTAGAGTGTAGACCACCGACCGCCCACAAGGTAGACTGATGACGGTAAAGGTCGCAGGAGTCTGCTCTGGATAACGCAGAACCTGCCATTGCTGCGCTCTTTGAGGAAGGCCTAAGTCCAGCAGTGGACGTCTTTCGGCTGATATGATAACGATATGGCAGATCATAAGCGCAGATAAACTACGTACCTGTACTATATCCGTGATTAGGATAGCCTGCCGCCATTGGTTTAGTAAAAGTAAGTAACTAGATGAACAGACAGCCGAAAAAAATGGCCGTCCAAAAGAACCCCCGGATCGACTCGGGCGGCTTTTTTGCGTTTAGTCTGGTTTCGACCGCGAGACTCAACGATTGTCAAAATTGACAAAAATGTTCAGTGAAAAAAATTAAAAAAGGAAGAGATATATTAATTTAATTAAGTTCTATTGATAGCGTCACTAATTTTATGTAAAGTCATTGTCATTTCACGGTTTTGAATAATTAATTTCGTTAGTACAAATTACAGATTATCACGAAACAAAAACCTAAGGAGTCAGAGACTTCAAAAGGAGGTGGTTCTCTATTCTGTTGTTTTTTTTATCATCATTTTTTTAAATTTGTTACCTCAAAGCTCCGTCATTTACGAGTATGACCTACGAGTACGTCACTAGTCACTACACACACACACGGTGCGGGGTGCTTTCAGGGGGATTTCTGTATTTTCCTGGCAATATGCTCTTTTTAAAGGATTCGGAAAAAATACCCTCTAGGTAGGTACTTTACTTATTCTTCAGTACCTACTTCATTATTAATCGGAACGTTTCATTTTAGGTATGGTATTTCATGACAACAAGTTGTCGTCAACAAACTTTGTTACTGCTTCATAACTAGGTACATGTGATATCTTTCGAAAAAATATTGGTTATTTGCTTATCCTTATTTATTATTCCACAATATTCATTAGTTAGGCAAAGAGATTATAAACCAATTGGAAAAAAAAACACATTACATACTGACAGTCAAGTGTGAAAATATGGGTGCATACAACTTACTCATAAATATTATGTTCTATCTAAGAGCGATAGGACATAATTATGTGAGCGGATTAAGGTTTCGGTACATATTTATGAGAGGATTAAATTGTATATTTTTGCACTAGACTGTACATCAAAAATAAATACAAATTATCTTACAACATAAAATTATGTTGGTATCGATAAATACGTACCTATTAAAACATATCTTTAATTTATATATATTAGACGCTATTAGCTACAATAACTAACTACATACGTCTACTACCTACCTTGAATTTCAGTAAAATGGGGTGAAACGATGTCTTAGTATTTGTCGACGCGTTCCTAACAAGTGAAATCAAAAAAAAATCGAAAAACCCAACTGCTTTTTTACAAATATTATAGGCTATATCACTCCGACAATTAAAAGGAAGCCAACGACACCTCATAATAATATGTCGAAATCCGTCAAACGGTTTAGGCTGTAGGGTGTGCCAAAGAATAAGACATACACAAATACATACATACGCTCAAGAAACATAAACCTCCTTTTCTTCGGCAATCGGGTAAAAAGTAAGTAAATATAGACCCATTCGAAACAAAGCTGACAAGAAAAATTGTTACAGGAAAAACTACGTAATTTTCATTGTTTACATAGCTATCAGTTACGGAATCTACTTACTGTGAGAAAACGTGAGAAACAATTACTTGACTAAACAGCCCAGGAAATTAGATACTTACTGTCCCTTTCATTGACATTTAATGATTAATTAACTTGACATTTGGTTAATAAATGATAGATAAATCTATATTTTGGCCATCCGGCAGATTACGGAGTCAATCCTCGAATCCTGCCGCATGCTGACATTGCTGACTCACTCACATCAGCCGAAAAACGTCCATTGCTGGACAAAGGCCTCCCCTAAAAAGTGCCACAATGACCGATCCTGCGCCACCGGCATCCAGCGGGCTTCCGCGACCTTTACCAAGTCACCAGTCACCCACGCTGCGCCTTTCGGTATTTGGTCACCATCCGATAACCTTTCCGCTCCAACGGCCATCAGTTCTACGTGCAATGTGCTTTACCCACTACCACTTAAGTTTAGCGATTCGGAGGGCTTTATCGGTTACCTTGGATCTGCTGCGGATAGCCTCATTTCTGATGCGACCACGCAGAGAAACTCCCAGCATATATAGCGCTCTCCACTGCCCTTTGGGTGACTTTGAGCCTTCTTATGAGACCCATAGTAAGCGACCACGATTCCGTGCCATACGTCATCACTGGCAGTGGCAACACACACTGGTCGAAGACTCTCGTCTTGATACACTGCGGAATATTGGAGGAAAAGATGTAGGTATTGTAGGTTGTAGTGTAGCTTACTGAACGCTACCCAGCCGAGTCGGATGCTTCGATTGACCTCATGCTGACTGACACCTGTCATTTCAGTTCGGTCACTTAATAACCCACGTATCTTCCGCATCAGGGGGTCGAGCTGTACCTACCTAACAACCATCGAAAATGAGCCCTTAGGTAGCATCATCATCATCATATCAGCCGAAAGACGTCCACTGCTGAACATAGGTAGCTATAATTATACGGATTAATAGATGTCTGAAATTTACTTAATGCTGGGAGCCATAAATGCCAAATTACTGTTATCAAATGACTACGAATGAAGCAATTAGTGCGAAGATAGACAATTACCATATCATCTTCGAAAGTAAACCAACTCCCTAGGTACCTGCTAGTAGGGCAAGAATGTTTGTTTAAGATTAGTTAGATCAACATTGACGTTACCAATAGACTTATCTAGTTATCTCAGTTATCTATTGTAAATTTGAATGAATGCACAACAATAACCTTGAACGAGTGACCATGAATCTGAGCGCGGTGCAAGATTACTCTGCGCTGTCCTCTTCTTTCTACACCACGCATGCGCCATTAGCCCGATTCCCAAAGACCACTAAACCTGAAACATATTAAACTATAGGTAAGCCTTTAAAAATTCTGCACGCTCAATTTTGGCTAATGACTTAAAAATTTAGTGCAAATTATTCTCAGCCGCAATCTTTGGAACGGGGTCGCTGACTCGAATCCATTCGCTCTTGGCACGAATTCGCATCAAACTCGGCCTGGCTTCCACAGTCGGGTGCTTTGCCAAAAATAAAGCTGCAGTGCAGTAGTAGTCTTGCAGCGAGACTGCGGGGTCCTCTCATTGTTGGAGGGGTCGATACATCACGGCTCGGCACTCTCAGCAGTGTCGGCGCGCCGTTCGCTGAGAGTGGATGTGTTCACGCCGTTAGTTCGCGTGTTGACGTCTGTGCTGTACGCACCCGGTCTGTGAATTCGGTATAAACAAAACAGAACACGGTGTTTTATTGGTTTTTGACAGACATTTCAGTCATAAGAAATTACTTGGAACACGTTTGGACGAGTATGTATGATTTTAGTATTTTCGGATTCGTTTTGGGGATTATGGTTCTGATTAGAAGCCTGAATTAAGAAAGGCTCTACAGATTTAACTAAAATCCTTATGATATGATTACCATCAGCTAGACATAGATATTTAATGTCATATGCATGTCATACCAGTGATAAAGCAGTCATATAATACCCAATAGTCGGATTAGAAGTGTATACCTAACCTTCGCAGGTTTCGGTTGGCGCTCGCTAGGTAGTCTTGAGTTTTGCGGATAATAAATCTGTCTCCAGAAGATCCGAATTCGTCTAACTCGTCTTACATAATTATGTTAATCAAATACCGATACCGCATACCATTCTACTCGTATTAGATACCTACATTATATAATTATCTTGCTTATTTTGAACAGAAGGCTCGTTAGGTGCCTAGGTGCTCGTACAGAAAAAAAACAATCGAAACGAAAACCCAAGGATATCAACCCTTTTCTTGACTTTGTATTTAAATATTTTAAATGATACCTAAGTACACATTTGTTCTGTTTATGCTTTTTTACCGACATATTTTGCGCTACAAGCCGCAATCGAGGTTTGAACGCAAGATTTTTTTAATTTTCCAAGTAAAGGGTTAGGTAATGTTTGCATCATCATCATATCAGCCGAAAGACGTCCACTGCTGGAAATAAGACTCCCCCGTGCCAAAGTCACCGGTTCTGCGCCACCCGCATCCAGCGGACTCCCGCGACCTTTACCAGGTCATCAGTCTACCTTGTGGGGGGGGCCTACCCACGCCGCGCCTTCCGTTACATGGTCGCCACTCGAGAACCTTTCCGCCCCAATGGCCATCGGTTCTACGTACTTATGTTATTAATATTTATTTAATTTTATGACGTATCGTATATTGTAAATGCGTTTAGGGCTCGGTCGGGCTGGCTGGATAAGTAGAACCCAAAAGTGGTTCTGAAAAAAACAATAGGTAACAAAAAGATGACTATAAGTGTGTGCATTTAAAGATACACACCCAAGTTTAGGGTTCATTTATCCAGCCTACAATTTAAATTCTTATAAACATTAAACAGTGCCTCGTAGAGCCGAAAAGTGGTTCTGAAAAAAAAAACAATAACAATAAACACATTACCCTCCTTTGCGTCGCGCAGTCGGGTAAAAAGGTGTGTGCATTTAAAGATACACACCCAAGTTTAGGATTAGTTTATCAGGCCTACAATTTAAATTCTCATAAACATTAAACAGTGATAGTGCACAAATCGTAAAGTTACAATTTTAGTGACAAAAACATTTAATTAGTACGACTGTGAACTACTAGGGTATCGATATTTGATCAATCATATCATGATGAATAATACTAATGATTAGGAAAGTCCTATTTTAATTACAACACTATCTCACCATTGTAGAAAAGAGAGCGAAGCGAACGAAGTTTTCGGCTTCAACTTGGACCAAAATTCTTTCGTAGGTCCGGATGTCCAGATGTCCGACTGTTCTCCTGTATAGGTCATTTCTCAACCGATTCTCATGAAAGCAGGTTCAATAATTATAAACTAAGTAAATAGGCACAGAGGGGTAAACACGTAACGTTTCGAACGAACGTTAGGACAATTCAACTGTCATTTCGCCATACAAATAATATTGACATTTAGATCTACCTGACGCGCGTACAATGCGTTACGTGATCAAAGAATTTTATTGACAATTCGGTTTTTCAAAATTAAAAAAAAAACCGGCCAAGTGCGTGTCGGACCACGCAAAACGAAGGGTTCCGTGCCTATTAAAAAGGTCGTATCGTCACAGAAATTTTACGGCACTTACGTCCTTTTTTTTGATGAAGGCAGTTTTTCAGCAATATCTCGAAAACCTCTGAACCGATCTTGTTCAAAACAATTTTCGGTGAATGAAATTAATAAGCCCTATGTCCATGAATTTTTCCATATTTTTAAAATACACCGTTCAAAAATTAGAGGGGGGGGGACAGAATTTTAGTGACTTTCGGGGCGATTATCTCCGACCCTATTCACTTAATCAAAAAAAATGCTAAGAAACCTTATATTTATTTTGAAAGGCCTATCGATTGATGTGCCACACGAGGGGTCACAATGAAAAAAAAAATTTTGACTTTTAGTTTTATGTATGGAGTGCACCCCTAAAAAAAATCTTTTTTGTCATTTTAATTACAAAACTATGTAGCGGCTAACAAAATACACCTATCCTCAAAATTTTATTCAAATAGACCTTATAGTTTTCGAGTAAAATGCCTGTGACATACGGACAGACGGACAGACGGACAGACGGACAGACGGACAGACGGACAGACGGACATGACGAAACTATAAGGGTTCCGTTTTTGCCATTTTGGCTACGGAACCCTAAAAATTGAAAAGAGACAGGCTCGCGTGTTCTAAGTCTAAAATGTACTGTACCATGGACATTGGACAACTTGAACTAAGCGAGCTAACAGTGTCGCTTATTTACCAAGTCCTTTTTATGTTTTATTATAATTGACCAACTAGAAGTAATTAAAAAAGATGCATTATATGTCTGCCAGATTAAGGTCCTAAGTAACGTTTTGTTTTGTTAACTTTCAAGATACAGTCTCTGTATTTTAGTTCTATGACAAAATCTTCTACCGATCTGTGACGTAAGGAATTTGAAATCTAGGACGCCAATAAAGTCATTGTTTAGTTTTTACTCATAACATTCATAACCATAACTTAAGTGAATTATTGTGCATCGCGCGTACCTAATATTTTTTTCAACGGATGTGACCAAGATAAATTGTATACTAATGTGTAAAAAAAGAATATAATTATGATCTCAGTGAGCTGAATTTATGAGTACGATACATTAAGCGCACAGTTTTGGCACACACGAGTCGGATTTGTTTATGTTTTTGTTATTTGATTTGAACCAATTGGATACCTACAGCTTTTTATGCATTAACCAATTCAGCACGGCTATCACGAGCTGTGTCGCGGCGACGTAGACTATCCATCTCTTTCTAAGGGTTCTAATTAGAGAGAGACGGATAGTGTAGTCGTGTGAGATTAATAATTACAGACTAAGCCCCTTATTCATAAAACTAAAAATGCCTAATAATAGTATTTTATATAATCGTTAGAATTTAAGAGCTAATTAAATTGTGTAACTATTTTATACGAGTCAACAGAAATAATTTAACAGACTTGGTATCTAATGAAAAATATCTAAGCTCTGCTGAAACGAAGTGCAAGTCAGAGGTGCGCCGGCTCGTTGATGTTTTTTGTATTGGAATCTACGCGACGTCCTATTGGTCAAATTAATTATAGTATAGTTCAGTAAAGGCGCCACGTGATTGGTCGAATTTATTTTAGTTGTCTAAAGCGTTGTCTTATAATAATAATAATAACTTTTTTATTTTTCGATCAACATTACAGGATCATTATTTGGTTAGTAGACATTCTAAGAGGACTTATTCTAGTGTTAGTATTAATTAATTATGCTTATAATTATTATAGTTGAGTTGGGAGCTCCATAGAAAAAAGTATGTGGTTTTAGTTTAGTGTACGAAGGCTTAATTCAAACATTAAAGTCGACGAGTATAAAAAAATTGTTTTGTCCCTTTTGGTAGGGTACGAACACAAAATGTCAAAGTGACAAATAAAGACAGTTACAGTTAGCATGTAAAAATAGGTCTGTTGAATGTTTATAATTACGAACATTAATTCGATATATTATCAGGCCTGCATTAAAAAAAACTATACTACCTATGTACAAGATGATAATTAACATTGACTAAATGTAATTAAAAGTATAAATAAAATCTAAAAAGCCCTCGAGGCATTGTACCGAGGATGCTGGCGGCATTTCCTCGTTGAATTGCAAAGCTGATGCGTTGCGCGAGAAAGCCGCCAGCTCTTCGGTTACCAGTTACATCAACCAGACGTTTCGCGATTTCCGCGAATAACTTATGTTATGCTGCCTCTGCCTGCTTGTAAATGATAAATAACTACACCTTAGAAAAGTTGAAAAACCCCCGATTTTTTCATTTTAAAGTTCAATATCTCAAAACGGCAAAGAAATGAAAGTGGATTTAGAAGTAAGTTAACCTTCACAATACTGGTTCCGCAATGAGGCATTGGGGATTCCTGACATTTCGATGTCTCATGCTTAATAATAATTGCTAAAAATAAAGGGACAGGTAAGCTTACTTTTTGTTTTTGTGAGAATATAAATATACCTATACTCGATTACACTGATATTGATTTTTGAGTGCGTGTAAGTTGAAACGCGAATAACACAATTTTAACAAAACGTGGAACCCGTGTGAAATCTATACATATAATAAAGCTGAAGAGGGTCGAAAGTCTGTACATGGAAGATAAACGAAAAAAAATTGGCTGGGGATACTTAGAATTGATAACAGAACACGTTCCAACAGTTTTTAGAATTTTTGTCTGTTTATCTGTTTATCTGTTTATCTGTTTGTCTGTTTATTTGTCAGAGTATCACGTGAAAACGGCTGAACGGATTTTGATGCAAACTTTACTAATCTGTCGAGAGAATCCCCGGATAGGTTTTAAGCTATAAAAATCTTAAAGATTAGGGTTCAAAGGGGGTAGAAAATAGGGTTGAACTTTGTATGGGAACTCCTTGAATGTACGAGCTACAGACTTGAAAATTGGTAACCATAAACTTGACTGGAAAGTAAAAACGACCCCATTCAAACTTTTAGCAATGTATAGATAAAACGTGAAAAATATGGGATGAAAATAGGTTCTGAGGCGACTAGAAACTATATAATGTTGCAAGAGCGGGGTTATAACAGTATCATTACCATGGTAACATGTCGTCAATATATTCGAAAATTCATCGTGTTCTTACAACTAATAGTTAGTCCAGTGGCTTGACCCATAGCTTACGGAGTCGGCGTCCCCGAGTTCAAACCCAGCAGCATGCACTTTTTGTAGTTTTAATTTTTGAAAATGTATATTTTTCAAAAAACGCAGAGAAGCTTAGTGAATAGAGGATTTAAATAAATAAATAATAAATAAATAAATAAATAAATAAATATTATGGGACATTCTTACACAAATCGAGCTAGGCCTATAGTAAGCTCAATAAGGCTTGTGTTACAGGTACTAGACGACGATATATATAATAGATATAAATACTTAAATACATAGAAAACATCCAAGACTCGGAAACAAATATTCGTGCTCAACACACAAATATTTGCCCTTACCGGGATTCGAACCCAGGACCTTCAGCTTCGTAGGCAGCGTCACTACCCACTAGGCTAACCGGTCGTCAAACGGCGGATTTTGATGCAACTTTTACTTAATCGTTCGAGAAAATCCCTGGCCAGGTCATAGGCTGTAAAAATGATAAAAATTAGTTCAAAGGGGGTAAAAAATGGGGCAAAACTTTGTATGGGAATTCCTCAAATCCATGAGCTTTAGACTTGAAAATTGATAAACATACACTTGACTGGAAAGTATAAAGAACTCCATTCAAACATTATAAAAAAATATAGATAAAACGTGAAAAACCACGGGATGAAAATGAGTGCTAGATGGCTAAAGACTATCTATAATAACCAAAAATGTTTGATATCTCAACCGATAGTAGCTGTTAGACATTAGAAACCTAATTATTTTGGATTTCAGTCGCTGTCAACGTCGCTGTTAATATTGAAATCCAGCAACCTTGATCTTCGTCTTCCTATACATAATTGGTATGAATTCAGAGGTCATCTAAAGATGTATGATAGGTTGAGTTTAATACTTACGTCGAATTAGCATAGTTCACCAACGTCAAGACCCACGTCGTATAAAATTTGGACACAACGGCATTCCGCGGAAAATTAAGTAGGTACCATTTTTTATGTATAAAACTTCAGCGTTTGTGACATTCAGAAATATTATTATGAATACTCGGGTATAGTGAGCGTCCGCATGAGCTAGCTCTCGGGCCTTCGGCCCTCGGGCTCGCATAGAAGCGATGTATTGGGCCTTTCATTCATACGAAAAGCTCGGCCTTCGGGCTCGCTTGCCTCGCCACTCACTTTGGAACTCAGATTTCGCTTTCAAGACACTTGGAGATAGTGTGCGCCAGTCCTCGGGCTCGCATAGGAAGCGCTCTCTAAAACGGTTCTTTGGGCCTATCATTCCAACGAAAAGCTCGGCCTTTGGTCTCGCTTGCCTCGCCGCTCTTCTTCTGACTTCTCTCGCTCGGGACTTTGGTCTCCGGTTTCGCTTGCAAGACACCTGGGTTTAGTTAGTGTCCGTGAAGGCTCGCCCTCGGGCCTCCGGCCCTCGGGCTCGCATAGAGAGCGCTCTCTGAAGGGTTGGTTTGGTTGGGCCTTTCATTCATACGAAAAGCTCGGCCTTCGGGCTCGCTTGCCTCACCCCTCAACTTTGGGACTTAAGGCTCATGTTTCGCTTGCAAGACACCTGTGGATAGTAAGTATCCATGGAGTCTCGCCCTCGGGCCTTCGATGCTCTGGCTCGCATATGGAGCGCTATCTATAAGGGTACGTTGGGCCTTTCATTCCTACGAAAAGTTCAGCCTTCGGCCTCGCTTGCCTCCCCGTTTACCTTCAGGACTTTGGCTCTCAGGGGTAGTTTGACAAGACACCCGGAGATATAGAGTATCTTTGGGGTCTCGCCCTCGGTCCATTTGTTTCAATTATGAAATTTTATATTTAAATTCAGGTTTTGGTAATTTTTCTTCTACTTACGTACTTCGTTTGCAATAAAGATTAAGTAAATCAATATAACTAAATATTATTGACGACAACGTTTATGAGGATTTGAACTGTTACACGCATAATTTATAGAAATGAAATCGTAATAATCTAATTTATCAGTGTAGTAGGTATCGTATGGTAAATTATGGATGACATGAAACATAAGAATATCATGTCATCCATAATTTATACGCGTACGAAGTCGCGGGCAGAAGCTAGTACATAAATAAAATGCTCTAAACAGGAAAATATCATAATCACATACGAAAAATTCACTATTTGCTCATAAAATAACCGAATGGAACTCTTCAAATTTATTATGCGTGCATATAAAACGCAATTCCCTACGTAAAAAATAACAAAATTAATCCAATTTTATTACTTCATTCCAAAGCTTCGGGTTATTTCATATGTATAACTTATTTTAGCTTAGTAATGAGTTTTCTGAACTCCTTATCTTTACAATCGAAAGTCGTAGAGTTGTAGAGTCACAAAACTTGAATGGCTACATCGCGTGACGAAACCGACTTCTTATTGAATTGTAGGTGTTGATAAATTATTCAAGTTTAATGAAATAATTTCGATGGTGAAATAATAGTACCTAGTGATTACTTAATATTAATAACGGGTTTGGCTTATGAGCCTAAGAATTGTAAAGAACTAGATGGGGTTCTAATATTGGAGTAGGTAAGTATTAGGGACAACAATGTTACCTTGTTGGAAGCTATAGCTGGGCTTCTGTTGTGGATACAAGCCTAGCCTTAGTATAAGGGTGAATCTACTAGAGATTTGCTAAGATGTGTTTCCAAACATTTGAAAGTTAGATTGCTGAATGAGATACGTCTTCGCACATTTCTGGTGTAAACTTATCTACTTGTATGCTCATCCGCAACCTACTAACCGTTCCCTAAGTAATGGAAAATAATTAATTTTGAAATTACCCTGGTAAAGCCTCTATTCCATAGAGAATAACCTAAAGACCTAATTTTTAACCAGGTTTACCTACTTCCTACATACGGGTACTCTCTTTTGTAATACCAGTCATTACAACATACCGAATTGCATAATTATACCTTAAATACACGGTTTAACGTTAATTGCATCTATTACAAGTGATGAACGTGCAAACTATACAGCTGTAGTTTTAACTCCACTATGCTATTATATTACACCGGGTAGTCCCATATTCGTGGTACTGAATTTGAATTGCATTTGGTTTTGTATTTGTCGCGCGCACGCTTCATTCAACACGCGCCAAAATTTCTTATGCGTTAATGACATCAATAATACTGTCATTCCTTCGTTCGGTAATGATTTTGAATTATATTAATCACAGTCAATAGTAAGTAGGTACCTTATTATGTCATTACTTAAAAGTAATGTCATTATTACTGCTACTGTTTGGCCCGCATTTCGAGTTAGCCGAGTTGTATATATCAAAGTGATCCGATTTCATAAAAATAATTTCAACTATAGTATGTAGGTACATACATACTTAAGTATGATTCCAAATCGTTTCTCGAATAGACCAGAACCTACAAATTGAATACTTTGTTACTAATAAGCAGGTAGTTAGTTTATCAATGAGTTGATTCACAATGTCGGCTGCCGTATACTTTTCCATTCATTAGCTCGATATAGGCACGCCAACTTAGAGCCCGAACATTCATTTTGTTTGAATAGGGTACTAAGTATGATTTTGTATAACGGATTGGTGATTTTTATTCAATGTTCGAAATCTTAGGGTTATGCAATTTAATACTTTAAATTGTCAATAAAAGCGAAAAGTAAAGCGTATACCACATAATGGTAGTATATATTGAATATGTAGTAGTATATCTTTTTGTATGTATCTTATATATTTTTATTTATGTATGTCTATATGTAGTGTATAATACATTTGTATTTTTTTTCCTCTCTCCTCAAGTATATTCGTAACAGAAATTATCATACTTTTTTCTTTGCACCTGTTATAAGTCTCTGTTTAGCCCAATGGTTAGCTGGTAGAGAATGCCATCTGGCATTAAGCTCGCCATTTGTACATATATTTTTTGTATTTTGTGCAATAAAGTTTAAATAAATAAATAAAAGTTATAATGCCACTTGTCTCATATTTGAACCCGCGACCTAACGATAACGCTATGCCGTGACGTTGCGGTCGCTGTAGTTTTATTTTCTATATTAGTACATTTTTTATCACTGGTTCGATATTTAATCGATCGTATGCTTATATTAATATCACAATTCCTCGCAATTATACTGACTGATATGTTTAAGGGAACTCCATAGAATATTGAGATTACATAAACACTGCATAAATTATCTAGGAACGTGCAATGGAAACGAGAGTAGATCAATGATTTAGCATCAGTATGTAGATATGTGCGACCTGTGTAGGTATGTGCGACGTGGAAATGTTGCACAATATACCTGGTTTAGATAAAATAAATAAATAGAAATATATTAAAAGGCCGTTACTTCAGACAACGCAACTCAATTAACAATTCCATTACAACTAATTAGTTAATTGACTAATAATGACATATCTAAATTTAGGTATTTATTGCACAATTTGTATCTAGGTACTTACATAGTTTTCATTTCACAATGCCACTATTGATACAAAGATCAAGCACAAAGAGGAAATAATTTAAACGCGCATAATACAGCCTAAGACACTGCTAAGATGTAATTCATTATTTAACGTGAAGAGCGAGACCTCCTGATACAGGTGCATGAAAACCTACTAGGAGGCCTCAACCACTTTTGTTAAACCTAATTCTAAGTTATCAAAATAAACGATATTATATTATTATAATAGTGTAGCATGAGTTACCTAACTCTGTTTCTCTAGATCCCCGGTAAAAATCATAAATCATAATGCTTGTCGGAGCAAAACTCAATCACGTTTTTGACCTATACCTAAAAATTATGTTCGAAGTATAATCTGAATATAGAATATAAGTATCTGAATATAAGAATCTGAATCTGAAAGTATAAATGACTAAATCTGCCAGTAGCATATCAAATGCATAGCAACTTAGCAACTTTAGAAAAGAGTCTCAAGAAATACTTCACTCAACATATTTTCCCTACGGGGTCACATATGCATCTCGCATAAACTGTATGCTCAATCTCGGAACTAACTGACATGCTCAGCTGACTCGAACAAACTTAGTGGCCTAACGAGAGTACGTGTGTTAACTGCAACTGTGTCAAACAGTTTCGCATAGACATGCAAACATCTGTGAGAGAGAGCCAAAGCCGGATGTTCTGTTTCCTTTTAACCTGACCCCTATTTTGCCATCGTGACAGGAGACAATGGGGATGCTGACTGATAGCCAAATCAGCATTTTTTATGAAATGAGATCCAAAATCTATGGCAAAATGTGTTGTCTAACCTGTCACTGACAGAAGAACAAGTGGATGATTTAATCTATGATTAGCAGACATCGTACATTTTGAGGAATTTTCGGTGTGGCGTAGTGTTGTTAACGGAATTGGTTTAAACTATTTGCTTCATTAGCGTCAATAAGTAATTTTAATATTGACCCTAATTAACAATTTTTGTTGATATAGTCCATTCCATACCAATTCTGACAACACTACGTTGCCCGAAAGTGCTACAAAGTTTACGATGTCTGGTGATTAGACATAGACATTATTATTACAGTATCAAATCTCTATTAAGCTTTATTCTTATTAAAACTCTACACTTGTTGGTCAAATTAATACTAAGCGAAGGGTTGGGCTGAGGTCACGGATTTCCACGTATGTATTTGTAAAATCAGCTGGTCATTAGCTTATCCGTAGAAATATTTATCCGTATAGTTATAATTATGTAGCTATACATTATTAGTGTTTCAGCGATCTTTTTGTTTTTGATTTAGTGCAATTTATTTTATTTTATGATAAGGTACGTACTACTCAGTAGTATTATTAGGAGTGGTATTCAGTGCTATTTCTAACTCCAGGTGTTAGAATATTTATGAATAGTGAATATTACGTCGTGTCTTCCTTTCATAAATTTTCTAACACATCATATTATCTCATGGAGTCGTTTTAGTGTAGCGTCTAATTATGTTTGTGGCCTAAATCAAGATATTCATTCTTCTATTTCTGATTTTTAAAATGTCTAAAAAGTTGACAAAAGACAAAACCAATAATTAAGAAAAAAATAAAATCATTGTTGATTGAGAACATAATCGAATAAGATGTCAATTTTGAAATTGCGTGTTACACCAAGATAAGTGCAATCTTAGCGAGATGTCATGACATTATCTTTGATATCTCGGTCAGATGTTAGCAAAAAAACGAGACGTGAGTTTAGGAAGCGATCACACTTAACGCTGTGTGTATACGCGTTGACGTGTCGTAGTAAGCGTCAACGTCTTTGTTATACATTTTGTTGCGTTTTCGGTGCGTCAGTGTATTTACATTTAGATCAGCGGTGTGGCCGATGCTTTATTCTTCCACTTGATAGTTTTGGTAACAACTGACTTTACATATCGACGATAACGATTCCGTTAATTATAAGTATTAATAACCAATTAAAAATAACTTTACATATCGACGACAACAATTCCGTTAATTATGAGTATTAATGACCAATTAAAAATAATGGTCTTTATATGTAGTAGAAATGAGAGCGTTGAGAAGTATGTGTGGAGTGAAATTGAGTGATAGAGTCAGAAACAGTTTGATAAGAGATAAGTGTGGAATGGATGGAGATATAGTCACGAAAATTGAGAAGGGTATGTTAAGGTGGTTTTGGGCATGTAGAGAGGATTGTTGAAAGAAGATTAACGACGAAAGTGTATACAAAAAGAGCGGAAAGGGAAGACCTAGGCGAACTTTCTCCGTTCATATTGGAGAAATGTTACAAAAAGGCCAGGTCAAAAGTACCCTAAAACCGACGAGCAATTTGTATGAGAAATGTTATGAAGGTGAGTGAAGCGAAAATGGTTTGTCAGGATCGTAGCAAATGGAGATCCGTGATCTCTGTCTACCCTTCTGGGAAAGAGGCGTGATTATATATATGTATGTATGTATGTATGTATAGGCACTCATATATGTAAATTTCATCGGATTCCTCGATCGGATCAGTGAAAGTCGGTGTTCATTTTAAATGATGTCATTATTGTGATTGTAATACACAGCCTTGTAACCCAAGTAATAAGCATAATGTACTTACATAAGCACAAACGTTGCATTTTAGTCTTCAAGTGCGGACCAAATCGATGACAAAGATGTCAAGGTGGTTAGCAATGCAACAAATAAAGCAAAAGTAAGATGTTTTGTTCCTATCGTGGGAATTGTATTTTTGTTTACACACGTCGGTGGTAGCTCGTAACACCCACACTATTAATCGAGTAAAATTTGTGTTTTTTTTTTGTTTGTAAATGGGTTCCCTAAGAGGGCTCGGGCGATGAAGCGAGAATTACAATACAACAATTTATACTTGAGGTTATTTGAGTTTGTTTGCCGAATGAGGGCTACCGCGAGTGAATTCGCCGCTTGAGGCGCCAGTGGCGTTCAAAATGTCAAATGCAATAATTTGTGAGTGGATTTTGCGGGTTTTTTCAAAATTCCTAATAATGTTGTGAATATTTATTGCATAGCTGAGATTAATAATGGCAAATATATATTACGGGTCAATGAATGTCAGTGCTTTAAACGCGAATCTAAGAAAAAATCGTGCAAAAATAAATTGGAGGTAATAATAATAAGTATTATTATTTTAAATTATTGATTTACTCCTTTAACCATGATTAAAAATGTAAATTTTGTTTTACGCCAGTAAAAACAAACTTTGATACCTATATATTTCTGGAATCGATACGCCAGTGGCGCCAACTGGTGAGCGCAAAAACGTTAGCCCTCATTGCATCAAAGAAGTGCATTATGAAGGCAACTCTACCTTATATAATTATACGGAGACGAAACATCGATATAGCTATATATCATTTTCGGGAAAATAAATTTTCGATGACGCCGAGCAAAGCTCGATTTTCCAGGTAGGTTCCGCACACTACAAAACTGTGTCTCGACCATACTCCACCATCTACATCTAAAATAATTATGACAGGGCCGACGTGACGTGTTGATTCTCAAAAAAATGTAACGGGCGTTCCAAGCGCTGTTCTTACCACGCCCCATATAAACTATAGTATTCAGTAGCTAACTGAGTTTAATCTTACAATATCAGAATATATCTTCGATACCCAGCAACATATTTTTTTTGGGATTTTAATTTTACTTAATAATCACAATATTACAAAGATGGTAAAGACAACTGCTGAGCGTTTAGGACCTATACCAAAAGTATACGTACTTGGTACCTAATATACTATAGGTGCCTACTTGGGCCGTAAAACTTGACCGTAAAACCTATCGTGTTAGCTGGGCAATTATATTTATTGCCCGTTTATCTCAAACTTTAAGAGCTCTATTAAGAGAAGAGCATCTGTATAAAACGATACTGTTATTCCAGTTCCTATTATTCCCTTCATAATGACTTGGCAAACAATCGCTTTCTGACAGTTACACCGAGTCTGCCGTCTCACAGCAGCAATAGCATCCGTTATCGATCGCTAATCAATCTTGCCAGTCTATCAATTGTGCCAGATACACTGCCAGTCCGATCAACAAGGGGGCCGGTGTTAAAAACTGGCCGCCTTTTGCTGTTTTGACGGGACTGGGAAGCTTTGTTGCTTTTTTAATAAAACATTTTAACTGCTATTGTAAGAAAAAAGTCACATAGCGGAAACCTCAAAAATGGTTCGTAAAATTAGGTATTATTCTGGAACTATCACTCCCGAATAATTCGTCTAAACTGAATATAAACTGAGGATGTAAAGTCGATAGGTAAGTATAATGTGTATGCAAGCCGACTATTTTTTCTTACTTGTCTTTGTATTTTGTTCTTTGTATCCTCGTAAGTACAATATCAATATAATACAAATACACTTTATGTAATTTAATAGAACATAAAACTTACAAAGTAGTTAAAATAAACTTATAAAAAATGATTGTTTAACTAAAATAAAAAATTGAAAACCTTTGGGTTTAGTCAGTTTTACTGGGCATTTTCCGCAAACCTTTGAGTATTCAACATATTCATAAATCCTGTTTTGATTGAAACCACTGTCTTTTGACGTACTACTCTCACTAAATATACCCAGGTTATATAATAAGAATAAGCCAGAAATACTACAATACATCTAGTTGTCCTCGTTGACTAGAGTACGCGGTTTGCTTGTGGCAGTGTCCATATCACAATGAAACAATATCTTTCGTGATATTTGATCATGATCACGATACGCTTTGTAATGGGAAATAGGAATAAACGGTGTCGGTAAAGAGATTTCTATAAATAAGGTGGCAGATTGTTTGTAACAATGCCTAAGTACACCTCACAACACACAATACAAGACCCAGCCTAGCATGATCGCGTTTATACTCGTATGTTGGTTATAAACTTAGAGCATACATAACTGGAGTAGCCTTATGTCGTATTTGCGTACAAAAAAGTCTGCCGAATTTTGCGGGGCGGGGGAAGCATCTTAATAGGATATTGAAACTCAATGATATATTAAAAGCTTGAAGTGGTTGAACGTTTATAATATCAAGTGCTTACAGCAACATGCGGGCATTTTTATGATCAGTGTTCTCTTGCGAGACGATTTTGTGATCGATCATGAAGTTGTTGTATGATTTTTTGCACATTGTGCAAGGTTTTTTACAGAGGGGTAAGTTACTGTAAGCCTACTACAGTAATGTATGCTCTAAGGTTATAAAGCGTACCTACGTCCCTCTTACACGTACATATTTGTGTGTGACGTAATTTACGTATTATTTGTGAGTGACGTACCTAAACACAATCATGCTATAGCAAGCCAGAAGGCCAATTGGGTTGTGTCCTAAAATGTTTTTACGATGCCATTCGAACCTGTTTTTGGAGAGGAACAAATGTTTGTATGGGAGCAACTACAATTAAAAAACATAAATACCCAAAAAATTTAGTTAAAGACGGACCTCACTGGCGGCAGCCGAAAACGTTTCATACTGATTAACATTGAATCGTGACGTCACAGGGTGATATTTGTACTAATCGTTGTATTGAAAATCAAGTAAATTGGTGTTTCAGTCGTGAAATACTGCGTTTAGGACCATAGTTGTAATACAATTTTGTTTCTATAAAAGCATAAGGATTCTATTGGTAGCTAGATATTTACTTTTGGAGAATAAAAAAAATGTATATTTATTCTAAACTTTCAAGGTCTATATCTTTTTATAATTTTAATTATATTTCTTAATTTATACTTAATTACATTTATTTCATGGTTTACTCTCAATTTAGCAACACTGCGTTATCGATTTTAACATGTGGAAACTACCCAATTGTACTATAGTCATATCGTAACAAATAAAATTATAAAATATCTGTCATTTACTATCAAGTGGTGTAAGGAAGAGCGGAATAGGTACTTTATGTTGCCGTTGTCACACGATAAACACAGACATCATAAATCCACACATTAAGTATGATGTCATAATCATATACAGTATGTAACACAGCGAAATGGCAATATTTTAACCCGTTGTAGCGGTTACAGTGGGCGACTTTGCTTGTTTCGCTGCAAAATGTCGCTTGTGTCTGTAACCTCTCTTAAAAAATACGGGTGGTACCTATAAACATAAATTACTACTACTAACTAATCACTAATTATTACTAATCTTAAATTTTATTGATAATCTAACAATTTATTGTTATACTTTATTACCATAATTCACCTAAAAATAATTCCGTGTTAAATGTGAATGATGTGTTCACCTATAATTGGGGTACGTAAGTGCCTAAATAGGTACCACATAACTATTAAAATGCAACTCACTATCTTATGTGCTCTGTTAGTGCCCCGTATAAAATAAATAAATAAATATGTGGGCATCGTGGCTCGCAAATTACAGAAAAGTATTTACTATATAACTAGATTCACTAAAATAATAAAATTGTATGATTAATAAAAGCTCTAGCCACGTTTAACCGTATAATATTCTTCATGTTATTGTTTATAGAAAACGATATCGCTTCCAATCAACACACCTATATGCAAAATTCAACCGAGGTAGTCGAATAACATGCCTTGTTTCGCCGTCGACCTACTTGTGAACGAACCTTGGCAAAGGGTCGCGGGTCTCTCATCCGCAAACAAAAGAAATGCGCTTCATGCATAGGTTAGTATACGTAGTGGAACCACAGGGGCTGTGTTTACGAAGTTTAATGTTGGTTTAGGGCATTGACTTACTATTACTACGTATAGACAGCCACCTAGTACATATTTCTTAACGTCGTCCATCAGGTCGCCATCTTGGAATGTCTTTTACCCTGGATTTTCCCCAGGCTACTTTCCAACCAGCGACCTTTACCAGGCCCACGTTGCGTTGTGGGCCTTCCGGTACAGTCATTGTGGCACTCTTTGGGTGAGGCATAGGCCTCCATCATCATAATCATATCAGCCGAAAGACGTCCACTGCTGGACATAGGTCCAGCAGTGGACGTCTTTCGGCTGATATGATGATGCTGACTCTCCCACCACGCAATTCGACTGCTGTATTGGGTTCGTACGTCCTCTTATAGCAACAGTCAGGAGCCGTAGCATGGTTGGCCTTGTCACGCGATAGGTGATAGGATAGAGCGTGCGTCACTGGCTGGCCCCGTAGCATGGTTGGCCTTGTCACGCGATAGGTGATAGAATAGAGCGTGCGTCACTGGCTGACACCGTTCGATAGAACGAGACGACGCTCCTATCTTGTCACTTGTCGCGTGATAAGGCCAACCATGCTACGGCTCCTGAGGGCCTACCGCGAAACGATATTCGTTTTCGTTCGTATATCTCCCTCTTTGTCGCTCGAACTAGCAAGTGCAACAGAGACGGAGATACACGAACGAAAACGAATTTCGTTTCGCGGTAGGCCCTCTGGTCAGGGATCAAAAAAAAACCGAACAAGTGCGATGTGAGTCCGACTCGCCCACCGAGGGTTCCGTACAAAATTACTAATGTATAGTTTCCTGATTTTTCCCTGTACTTGTAGTATAAGACGATATTACTTGCCAAATTTCATAGTTCTAGGTCAACGGAAAGTACCTACCCCATAAATTTTAATCCCCTTGAGAGTGTAGAAATATACGAATATACGCATAAACGGCCGTGTCTTTTTTTACGTTAACTTAGAAGTTTGAGGTTTTTCACAGCTTCAAGGGACTGTATTAGTACCTGAGTCTAATGGTTTTAATTTCAACTCGATACCTCTACGCGTTCCCGTGATAAAGGGTCTTGACAGACAGACAGACGGACAACTAAGTGATCCTATAAGGGTTCCGTTTTTTCCTTTTGAGGTCGGAAACCTAAAAAAGACGTCTCATTTGCTCAGTGGACGTGGCGCAAGCAACATCTGCTGCCAGCATCTCCTGATGATGCCTCGTAGAGAGGCGAAACACGTGTCGAGGTTTTGTCATTATTGGTGATGGTTTGCTGTAATTATAATTATGTTGGTACGACCGGAGGGAGAGTGAGCGCATTAACCGCATGCGAAAATACGCAAAATGCATTTCATCATCGCTAATAGATCAGCACGTATTTTTGTACCGTAGCAAAGGAATATTGTTCTCGTAATAAATCTATTTCACAACTTTTTATGTGGAAAGCCTAGTTTAACACCCTTCTCGCCGCCGCCAACTAGTTGGCAGTCTACTTAGCGCGCTTGTTGACTTCTCAGACTCGAAGCAATTAGGCTAAGTTAACTCAAGAGTTCTAACTTATACGCTGAAAATAGGCACAAGTTTTAATAACACGCTTTCTAAAACTCACACATACTTTTTACTTTAACTTCGAATTATATTATTAAGGTAAAACACCAAGTTTGCTCCTAAAATATTGATTAGCATAATTCTGAGGAACGTAAAGCTTTTACGTCACACCTGTCCATATAGTAGCATTACCGCCCGCTACGCATGCGGGAAATCCCGCTTCCTGGCCAAGGGGAGGCACTTAGCATGGGCGATAATATAGAAAGCCTCAGATTGTATATTTATATTAAGTATTTATCTCTCTTGTCTTCGCTATAGCACGCCGGGTGTCAAATATCATCAGCGATCTGAGACATTCATCGTTTTACCGCCCTAGGTCAGTAATGAATTATCAAAGTCAAAATGATTTATTCTTCAATTTAGGCATAGATATTACATGCACCTATGAATGTCGATAAACTACCACCGGTTCGGAAAGAAAACCTCTGCCTCGAGAAGAACCGGCGAAAAAACTCGGCGAGATATCATTTTTTCAAAACAGTATACAATATAATCATTTCAGTATCAGAGTATTATAAAATTACATTGCTACAGTAGAAAGCCTGTTTATTTTGCGATAGATTTCTAGTGCAGGATTTTATCACTGCCAAATATCCCTATCCAGAATGTAATCGTTTATCTTATAATATGCTTTTGAAATAAGTGTCTGTATTACGACAGATTTGAATTTAGAGTCAGTAAGTTCGGTAGGTAATGTGTTTTGGAATTTTATTGTAGAATATTATGTAATTTCTCAAGAACAACTTTTTCGCTTTTACTTATTATATATAAGTAATCAATATAGTACATTGTGCCACGAGGTTGCAGTTGGTAAGTCGTCTTTTACGAACGAGAGTCTATTAGAAGCCCGACGACGCCGAAGGCGGATAGCTTTGATGGCTCGAGTTTGTAAAAAATCTTACCATCCGTGTCCCACACAGTGTTTTTCGTCACATTTGCGAGGAAATAAATGCATTTGAATCAAAATGAATACTAATCGCAATAAAAAATACAAAGTGTCATACTTACGTCCATTTTAATAATTTGACGCAAGGCGCGTGATGCAAAGTTAAAATTATAAAAAAAAAACTGAGATGCTAAGAACAACCCCTTTCATTTGATATGTCACACAATACAGTTTGCGAAACTTTTTTTTTTAATTTTCCAGTTTACCCCCCCCCCCCCCCAAAGTGTCCCCCTTGTTCAGAATTCATTAATTTACTTTATGCGTCCATCTTTGGGTCACCAATTTACATATGTTTACCAACTTTCAAGTCAATCGGTCCAGTTGTTTCGGAGCAAATCGGCTCTGACAGACGCACGAGTGCGATCCTATAAGGGTTCCCTTTTTTCCTTATGAGGTACGGAACCCTAAGAACAGTAATTTAGTTAAATAGGTATATCAACAAAATATCGACAGACCTTGGAGTTCTGCCAGACCAGAAGCACTATGACAACTAAATTACTTGACTACAATTGAGAGTTATTTTAGGCTTACATTTTATACGATACAAAATATACTTACTATAAAGTAAGTAAGTAAGTCGTTCTTGGGAAATTGTATAAAATTCTACAATAAAATTCCAAAACACATTACCGAACTTACTGACTCTAAATTCAAATCTGTCGTAAAACGTACACATATTTCAAAAGCATATTATAAGATAAACGACGACTACATCATGGATTGGGATATTTGGCAGCGATAAAATCCTGCACTAGAAATCTGTCGTAAAATAAATAGGCTTTCTACTGTAGCAATGTAATTTTAAAATTTTATAATACTCTGATACTGAAATTATATATTGTATACTGTTTTGAAATAATGACACCTCGCCGAGTTTTTTACGCCGGTTCTTCTCGAGGTCTAGGCACAGATTATATAATAGTTGGTCTAGGTTTACTTTCCGAACCGGTGGTAGTTTATCGACATTCATAGGTGCATGTAATATACCTAAATTGAAGAATAAATCACTTTGACTTTGACTTTGTACCACTTTTTTTATGACAGAAGCTCGTTATTATTAATGATATTTTTTTTTCGAACCAAGCTTTACGTCACTTATCATCGTATAATTTATAGAGTAGGCAGGCACTAATAAGCACTAACAAGCCAATGATTCTGTTTTTTCCTGTTAAGTACCTACTTAATTGAAACATTTAACGTAATTGATAAACAGGTCGGCAAAATGTCGTGGGAGCACAATTAAGTTAATGTATTGTCAACAACTAGGCCGGTCCGCTGGCCGCGGGGTATGAAATAGTAGAGGCATCTATTTATAGTGCCTAGACAAATAAATTTCCTAATCCAGTTTACGTTGTTTAGATACGCAGAAAACTTTTAAAAGGTTATAGGCCTTTTTATAAATCATGCATGACTTCATAACACCTCTTTTGATAAAATTACTAACTGCAAATATTATCCAGATAAAATCAAAATCATCGCTAAAGTTATTGAGCCGATTATACCTATTTCTTGTCGCCTGCTCTTTAGGTTTCAATGAAAGTCAGTGAGTAGATAAGAGTAGAATTCCTTATTTTAAATCTACGAATATATCAGCATAATGTTCTAGGGTGGCCAACAACTTTTCCACCGCGTGAAAAAATAACAAAGGGTAAGGTATTTCTGTAACTAATGGGTTTTTTGTAAACCAGTTTGGGTTACATATTGCAAAACCACGAGTTTATTCCTACTTATCGAATTTCATCCAATTCTCACAAACCTATAATAATTTTACTCTACAACGAGTATATAAGTGTCTCTGCCCTTTTTACATAATTCTAGTCCAGGCAATGAACTGACAACTTGTATGGGAAAAATGACATATTTGGAAATAATTTATAATAGCTAATTTTTTTAATGTAACGGATATATTATCAATTAAATAGTTACCTAGAGGCAAAATCCAACAAAAAATCAGACATCAAAAAAATCAATATTTAATTAGCTCCTAAAAAGTCCGGATAAATATTAATATTTTTTTTAAATTTTATTTAGGTTCATTTACATTTGCTTTAAAATATTCAATATAAATAAAATAAAAAAGACAATGAATGTTTAATTTAAATCTATATAATTACTTCCGGGTGGAAAGTTTGTTGGATTCTTAAATAAAGCATCTTAGAATAATGTTTTAGAATGAAATAAACAAAAAAAACGCTATTATAAATTAATGTTTTTTGAAACCGTATTTTGCCTGGAGTAATAGGCTCAGGCTACGTTTTCTTCCGTGAGCTGGGCTGTTATTCGCTACGCGCAAATGCGGTCCCCTCGCCGGTCACCCGTTACGAAACTAGACCTCTACCTACGCTTAGTTACTACGCAACGCGGTGTCAAGGTATAATTGTGGGTGAGCGTTGAGGTGAGCTTAAAACAAGTTACAGAATAGGGGGGCTGGTGCGTGTCGGCATGAATTGTTTTTTTATCGCCATTGCTGCGTGCTTCCGCCACTGAAACTATTTCAAACAAATTGCATTCAAAACAAGCCGATTTAGGGAATTTAGATATAAAATAACAAGTTTAATGATTTTCAAATGAACGGTAAAAGCTTCCGTCGAATAATGACAGGAAGTAATCTAATCTTGTTACGTCTATTTTCAAATCATGGTAATCAATTTGCCTCTTTTAAATCGCAGGTTTATTTGCCGAGCGCCATAAATATATCATAATGTCACTGAGTGACTGTAAAATGCTGTATGTGGATAGGAAGGTAAATCGTGTACGTACACCTTTTGAACTGAACGCAGAGAATAATGGTTAAATAGAAAATTCTCCACGGCTATTAATGGCGCAGTTACTGTCGCTATGACATGACACGACGGGACGGTCGTGTCGTGCGTGACACGTGACATCGGGGGTTAAACATTTACCATTTTAGGATGCTATTTTAGACTTCGTGTTGGTCGATTCACTCTGGACGCGGGAGAGCACAGTGTTGGGCAAAAAGAAATTGAATTACAAATTAACAATTCCAATTACAAAATGTAATTGCAATTACTAATTAAAATTACAAGAAAAAAGGTATTGCAACTTCAATTGCCAATTCAATTACTATGTAATTACATTTTGTAATTAAAATTTGTAGAACAGTTCATTCATTGATTCAATTACATGATCCGATATTCGGATGGCATAATTTTTATTGTTCCTATTTTCTTGTCGCATAACAAATTTTCGCCTGATAACGTTTAGACAAATTTCGCCATTTTTTCGCCCAAATCGTTACGCATAGTATCGATTGTCCCAATTATTGGTTTGAATAATTATATTATTATCGAAGATAATATTCGCATATTTTTACATTTCGAATATGAGTATTATGCATAGACTCTAATGCTGTTTAGTCTAATTACTAATGTTGTTTTGACTACAGTTCATAATTCCTAAAATGTCCTGAATTCGAAATAACCATCTACCCGCCATCAAGTCAACGAAGCCCCGCTGAGCGGGGCTCTTGCTTTCCGCTCCGAGGGGCACGAGGCAACGAACGAACTACCCGGGAATAAAAGGAATTTTATATTAAATTTTGTTTTAAATACAACGATGAGTTTTTTAAACCAGTCCCCCGCCGTCCGCCCGGGCTCCCGTCAGTGTCAGAACCTCGATGCGACTCCAGTGGCCCTAGCAAGATAGCTTTTATCGTCACTTTTTACATCGAAAATGTAGGTACACAAACGTCACGTTTAACGATAAAAATTATCGTGCTATGGCCTCAGGATCCCATACTGAACGCACCGCATAGCAGCCCCCCTCGCGCTTTGTGTAAAGTATGGTTCATGTTTACTTGTTAATGTATTTTGATATTAATTATATCTTTATATTGTAATACTAGTTCAGAGTATTCGACATCTATTGTAATATGTGGTGAATGGTAAATAAATTTTTTTAGGGTTCCGTAGCCAAAATGGTCCGTCTGTCCGTCTGTAAGTAAGTATGTCACAGGCATTTTACTCGAAAACTATAAGGTATATTTGAATAAAATTTTGAGGATAGGTGTATTTTGATTTTGTTAGCCGCTACAAAGTTTTATAATTAAAATAAGTAAAAAAAAAATTTTTAGGGGTGCACTCCATACATAAAACTGAAAGTCAACATTTTTTTTTTCATTGTAAGCCCACGTGTGTCACATCAATCGATAGGCCTTTCAAAATAAATATAAGGTTTCTCAGCATTTTTTTTGATTAAGTGAATAGAGTCGGAGATAATCGCCCCGAAAGTCACTAAAATTCTGTCCCCCCACTCTAATTTTTGCATATGGTTTATTAAATTCTTTCACCGAAAATAATTTTGAACAAGATCGGTTCAAAGGTTTTCGAGATATTGCTGAAAAACTGCCTTCCTTAAAGAAAAGGATGTAAGTGCCGTAAGATTTCTGTGACGATACGAATAGACACGGAACCCTTCGTTTTGCGTGGTCCGACACGCACATGGCCGGTTTTTTTCTTCTCAAGTCTGCGAAGTTAGTCTATTATTTTAGAGCGGTGCCGCGTACCTAACTACCAGCAGCTCAACAAAAGTTAGGTTAGGTGTTTTAATATAACAAGCGCTAAATTTGGTCCCCAGTTAAAGATTGACTCCAACCATGCTCAAAGCTACGAAGTTTATTTGTTTATTATTACCGAACTTCACTAAATGTTCGCCACAGACTTCGGCATCTTGCGTCACCGCGGCTCCCACACAGTCATTTGTCATCGGATTTGCATATGTCTTGCGGCGCTTTTAACTCCTCCGTGTCACGCCCCATTTCACCTGACGTTACTTTATCAAGTTTATTTGGCAAGAGTCAGGGTGAATCGGCGTTTTGCGGGGAAGCAATAAGGGTAGGGTAGGGACGTCGGAAACAGGCGTGGCGGCGGAACCACCTACAAAAAAATTCGCTGCCTAGGAAATGTGTGGGTGTGATGCATGACTAGGTACTAGAACTCTACCTAGTAGCAGGTTCTTGGAAATAATAGAATATAATACATAACAGTGGTGTATCCAGGAATTTAGATTTTGGTAAGGACTTAGTTGCTTTTGAGGGGGAGCTTGAGTTCGGGAACATGTTCTGTGTTGGGTTTTGTAGTCAACATAGTAACTACATAGTTCATCATCATCATTATATCAGCCGAAAGACGTCCACTGTTGGACATAGGCCTCCCCCAGAGAGTGCCAAATTGATCGGTTCTGCGCCACCCGCATCCAGCGGACTCCCGCGACCTTTACCAGGTCATCGTCCACCTTGTGGGGGGCCTACCCACGCCGCGCCTTCCGGTACGTGGTCGCCACTCGAGAACCTTTCCGCCCCAACGGCCATCGGTTCTACGTGCAATGTGCCCCGCCCACTGCCACTTAAGTTTAGCAATTCGGAGGGCTATATCGGTTACCTTGGTTCTGCTGCGGATAGCCTCATTTCTGATGCAATCATGCACGCAGAGAAACTCCTAATATAGCCCTCTCCATTGCCCTTTGGGTGACTTTGAGCCTTCTTATGAGGCCCATAGTAAGCGACAAAGTTTCAGTGCCATATGTCATCACTGGCAACACACACTGGTCAAAGACTCTCGTCTTGAGACACTGTGGGATATTGGACGAAAAGATGTGCCGGAGCTTCCCGAACGCTGCCCAGCCGAGTCGGATTCGACAATTGACCTCTTTCTCGAAGTTGGACCTACCTAACTGGACAGTCTGTCCTAGGTATACATAATCGTCTACAACTTCGAGCGTAAAGTGTCCGATTGTAATGGGAGTTGGTACTACATAGGCATTTAGGTAACATAGTTAAGGTGAAAGAACGTGAATGCGCTAGCGAAGCAAACGAAACACTCCGTTTCAGCTTGGGCAAAAATAATTTCGGTTGTCCAGATGTTCTCCTCTAGGTACAGGTCGCATTTCTCAACCTATTCTCGTGAAATTTTGTGAGCAGGTTTAATAATTATATAGATTTCTTTTGTCGATATTTTTTTTTTGTTAAATAATAGTATTTTTTAAATACAGGCTTCCGAGTCCTACAGCTCACAGACCCACTAGTAATTATAATAGTTTTCACATATCCAAGGTTCTGGTCAGGGAGACGGTAGGTAGATACAGTAAAAACGTGTGATAATTGTGTGCTAAGGACCCATCTTAGCAAACATTTTGACACGCGCCTCCGTAATTTCGGCCATTGCGTGTGTTTAACGAAGTGCTAATATATCAGTCCTCGTACATCAACATCTGCCTCTTTCACGTTTCGAAATTGTTGATTGCATCTGAATTGTAAGAATAGTAAATCATACAACAACCATAACGGATTCTGACCTGTCAATTAGGCATGGTCATCAACTCATCATACAAATAAAAACCCAGGATCACCGGCTTCTTAGGCAGAATGGCTACCAACCAGTCTAAAGTGGTCGTGAAATTAGATGAGGTCAGCATTAGGTGCGATTAGAGCCGTTGGTTCTAGCACGTTAGGTATAGTGAGAATTATTTTTCTAGAACGGATCTTGTCTTAAGACCCATAATCAGTCCAACAAAGCCATTGTTTAGCCACATCCCACAAACGCTTCGAAATGAAAAGGCCATGTTTAATAAATATTTTACTCGAATATAGTCACTCTATTGTGGAAGTAGCAAAGTTCAAATTAAAACGAAATTAACTACCTTTAATCGACTTAAAAAAGGAGGAGTTTTTCAATTCGGTTGTTTCTTTTTTTTAATGTCTTTTACCTCAGAACTCCGTCATTTATGAACCGATTCGTACAATTATTTTTTTATTTGAAAGTATATGCTTCCAGGCCTTCCAGGTTGGTCTTATTGTTATCAAAACTTCAGTTGGATGATGGTTCCCATGAGGAATTGAGGGAACTCTTCAAATATAGAAGGCACGCATGTAGTCATTTCGGTATTTTCTATTATAATTAGTGTATTTACACCCGCAAATCACACATTTGGTGAAGTGGAACTGATGATGAAGACCACAGATGACTTATGGAACTCACTACTACTAGTGGGTGGTTTTTACTTAGAACTGTAAAAGTACTTTACAGACTGATATGATTCCGTTGAAATAGCAACTAATGAAGTGCTAAATGTCAAGTGTGCCAAATCGAACGAACTCCTCAAATATTATCGGCCCACGTACAGTGATATGGTTTTCGTCTGTAATAATCAACGTATTTACCTACTCTCGGAAAGCAGTTCATGTGGTAAAGTGGAAAGGAAATGTGGAAATCGCGCATCAAAGAGAGACGGTGCGCCTATCTAATGAGATGGAATAGCAGCGTGTGCTATTCCATCTCATTAGATAGGCGTTTGCGCATCAAAGAGATACGGCGGTCAGATTAGATACCTAGGCGTTCGCGCATCAATGAGATACGGCGGTCAGATTAGATACCTAGGCGTTCGCGCTCAATGAGATACGGCGGTCAGATTAGATACCTAGGCGTTCGCGCTCAATGAGATACGGCGGTCAGATTAGATACCTAGGCGTTCGCGCATCAATGAGATACGGCGGCCATGCTGCTCTTCCGTCTCTTTGGATAGGCGATCGTGGATTAAACTGAGACGGTGGGCGCGCATTTCGGTAGTGTCACAACTCATTATTTTATTATTGTATGCTCTCATCTGTAAAAGTCGTTTTTGGCGCTGTTCAATATTATGATATGGCTTAAATTCGAATGAAGAAAAATCCTCTTAGTTTAAATTGAACCCATATTACTCTGACATACAACTTGACAAGTGCCCATGCCATATACAGCGTCGAGCACTCGGACGTTTACCTTATTACTGCATTTTTTCACGGAACATTTTTGATAACCTTCAAGTGTCACGGTCGAAACCAGGCTAAACCCAAAAGAGCCGCCCGAGTCGATTGGGCGGTTATTTTGGACAATATTTTTTTTTGGGCAGGTAGTGTTTTTTTACTTTACTATTTGCTTATAATAAATCATTTTTTTTATTTACATATACTAAATGAATGGTTTCACAACATTCCAACAGTATATAAACGAAAACGAATTGCATAACAAAGGAATTTATGATACATAAGGCTGCCCACATATTATTCGATCATCTAACTGTGAATGTATGATCTTTCAGAATAAAATCCGTAGAATCACGACGGTCACTTACCTAAAGCTTAGTATATTAAAACTTACCAAACGCAAACGCGGTACTTAGTAGTTAATATCAATATTTGTATATGTTGGTCATAGCATCAATAGTAGGTAGGTACTTCATGTACGTAATTTAGGGAAACGGATCCGTCCCGAGTCCGACCCGTAAGATGTAAAATTTGAAATTGGAACCTTATGGCCAACAAGTCATATAATACCTACCTTTCAATGAATCTCTTGTGGGTTGGATTCTTTTCGCCAAGCTACTGTCTGTTATTGTAACAGTTTTGCTGACATAGTTAATGGAAACGGCCCGCATGTAGAAAACTTGCGCTGAACCCGCAGATGAATATTTATTACCCTTTGAGCTAATGGCGGCCACAAATTACCTTCTATCAACTTGTTTGCTAAGTTTTATTTTGTAACCATGATAGATATTTACCCGTAGAGTATAAAAATCTACCTGTACCCTAAGACATTTACCATTCGACCATCGCATTCGCGCAAATGTGCCTTTTTCGCTCGTTCACGATCTTGCGTACTTTGGACGTGACTTGGTCATTCGCGGCCAGCCATGCAAATATAACTTGGTACCTACCTATCTATGTTGTGTTCTACGAAGCTGCATGTGAAAATTAGACTTTAACTTTATAGTAATAAGAACTTGGCAAAAATAGCTCCATCGTAATAAAACATACCTGTGTAATCAAATATGACTACCTACTGTTAACTTGAATTGATGTTGGGTAAGAGAGTAATTGCTGGAAGAAGGCGGATCAGTTATATAAGTAGTCATTTCAGAAAACTGTAGAAGTAAGCACATTCATTAACACTTCAATAAATTATAAATTTATAATATATGTATATGTAATATGTACGTTCGTACGTTCGTACACGCGACACACGTGCGGGCGGACACGCGTGCTGTCAAGCGACTATGGGAAACGTCATAGTCGCCCATTGAACCACCCATATTAGTCTGGGTGAGATGTGGGGTCGTATTGTGAACGTCTCCGGCACGTCACGTAAATGTCAAAAACGGATTCAAGGGACAAACTGTCAAACACCACTAGAGGTGAAAACTTCTAGTGGTGTACTACTTATCGATACACACATCGAAGGAAAGCATGTGTTAAAAGTATTCTAATTTAAGTACCTACTTTAAGCGACTTATATTATAATGAAACAAAAATGAACAAATCAAAGTTACAATTATGCTAATCTTGTGTGTGAAATATCAAGTATAAAGCCTATATTTTGTCTAATTAAAGACATGTGACATATCAGGGTAAAATTATCTTGGCTGTCACATGAGGGGTGAGGCGTGAGGTGACAAGTGAGGTGAGAGTTGAGGTGATCTGTGAGTTTAAGACGCCGTCACAATAGTTATTTACGATACAAGTGCAGAAAATAGGAAATTCGCAACGAGTGGTGATAAATTAAAACACGACCGAAGGGAGACACGAGTTGCGAATTACCTATTCGCACGTGTATCGTACAACGTTTTACAGTACATATGGTTCTTTAAAGTTTTAACATATGCACGGAAAGTGCTCATTTCCGCACTCGTGCGGTAAAGTAACACCATGTGTACTGTAAAATATATAATTGTTTTAAACAATAACAACCCTGTGCCGTTTTTCATATCACTGCTCCATCGGACTCACGTCTGACTTTGATTTATTTCGTTAATATGCAAAACCCGTACTCAAGAGTCTAAAACTGACCTCATCAATAGTCTTGCCTTAACCGTTGAGTCATCCCTGGCGATATCCGAAGCAAGCAACCTTGAGATTTGGACGTAGGTATCCTGTTAGGGCTCTACTTTATCTTTTTCTTACACACTCGGCTACGCATAAGAAGAACAAGGACAACTACCTTTAGCTTAAGTTCACGATGAAATGTTTACCTACCAACGGAAGTTTAACTAAGATAACACTTTTTAATACAAAAGTACTTACTATTTATTACCAGCAAAAATTAATTGAACAAAATTCAACGTCTCATACGTTTTACAACAAACATTACTCATTACCATTGGGTGTGAAATTAATTTACACTAAAATATTTGAAATTAGGTTTTAATTGAATATTTAATAATATATATTATGTACCTACGGTCAAGGACTTTAATTGTTGAGACATTTAGGTGTCCAATAATTTAGGTTTTTTAATAGTTAAGCCTTGAAGTGTCCAGTATAAAGTCCAGTATGACTGTACCTACAAATCCTAAAATCAATACCTACTTAGTTATACGGCCAAATTAAAATATTACAATTATTGAAAGAGCGAGCGAAGCGAAGGAAGTTCTCCGTTTCAGCTTTGGCCAAAATTCTTACGTATGTCCGGATGTCCAGCTGTTCGGCTACAGGTCGCATTTCTCAACCGATTCTTGTGAAATTTTGCAAGCAGGTTCTATAATTATAGAGATATTTATTGTCGATTGAGTTTTAGAATTAGAAAAAAAAGTTTTTGAAAACAAGATTCTTTCTAGTGAAATTCATGACAAAGCATTTGGAAGCATTTAAGTCCAAGTTGTTAATTTTACAATAGAAGTCAAGCCTTTTAACAATAGGTATTAAAAAAAAATGTCATCCGCGTAATGTACTATCGCCCAAGGGTACGGGTTCACACCTCTAGGATTTCGAGCGTTCGCTATCTATGCATGTGCAGACGATTTTGAACAGAAAGTGTGAACCCCTACCCTTCGGCGATAGTACAGTTTTTACGAAGAGACGCTGTTTTTTTGTTGATTATGTGTACTACCAAAATTAGGTCGTATAGGGTGGCGCAGGACCGGTCACGTTGGGAGGCCTATGTCCAGCAGTGGACGTCTTTCGGCTGATATGATGATGATGATGATGATAGCAGCAGAGGGTGGCGCAGGAACGACCACTTTGGCACTCTTTGGGGGAGGCCTATGCCCAACAGTGGACGTCTTTCGGCTGATATGATGATGATGATACTTTGGCTATGTCCACAGGAAAAAAAAGAACTCTAATTTCTGAATGACCCATTACTACTAAGTACGAGTATTCTACCGTATCTAATGTTAAAATAATGACGGTTAATTCAAGCACAATTAGAGCGCCGGCGCAGTAATAACCTCGTAAACAAGTAAATTGGTTCCTCTTTGTCATCTTCCGTGTCTGCTGACCTTACATCATTATTTGGCCATAAATTAGTCGCGAACTTGCAAAGTCATCGACAAATTACTATTAAACTATTACCTTTTGGGCCGTGACTTCGTTCACGTAGTATTAAGTACCATGACTCCCATGCGAACTTAGGTATATCCCCAATTTTAACTCTTTGGGGGATAATTTGTGTGGTAAAAAGTATGGTATGTTTTAATCCTGTATATAACCTGTTCACATTTATATTGGTAGTAGGATTAACAGACAAAGCTAATTTTGCTAATTAGGCATCAGCCGACCTTAACCGTGAAGTCGAGAAATTTCATATAATATGGTTTCAGTTCTGGACTTAGGATAGTTAGAAATCCACAAATTATGCATTTTGCTTTTATGTCTCTTGTGTGTTAATTAAATAACATCTTCTAATGTTTTATTTTCTATTAGGATGCATTTCGTTGCCTTTCTAGATTTTTTAAGGTAAACGACAACGTCAACGTCAACGTCATATAAACGATATGATACAGATAACAAATGTAATGGAAATAAGTTTCTGTCAAAAATTTCATTTTTGGTACAAACATTTATTGCCGACTGTACTTTTCTGTATACCGTCGTCGGCTACTCATTGAGACGATTCTAATGAGCCCAAACTCGATGAGATTGTGCCGTTTGAGTCGTTTCATTGCGAAGTTTCTATGGCCACCTTCCAGCTCCGTCATCAGATTAGCACTATGTCGTCATAATATTGCATTGTCACTCGTTTTACACATGTATGCAAAATTTCAGATGCTTAATTTGCAAGATTTGATGACAAACATCGGGACAGGTGAAACTAATAAAAGCTTGTAAAATAAACCATCATCGTCTGAAGCCCAGGGCAAGACTCAAACTTGCGACCTCTGTATTGCCGGTACAGTGTTCTCCCTGTGATCTACCAAGACATTGACTAATGTAGCGTATCTTTCCATCACATTTGTTATCTGTATCATATCGTTTAAAATTTGATCGTGGTAACTTCCACGTTAAATTGACACGAAACAAAAATGTTTAATAAAATAATTTTTCAAAATATAAGTTTTCTTAGCAATTTTTTTGATTAAGTGAATAGAGTCGGAGATAATCGCCCCGAAAATCACTAAAATTGAAACCCTCTAATTTTTGAACGGTGTATTTCAAAAATACGAAAAAAATCATGGACATAGGGCTTATTAAATTCTTTCACCGAAAATTATTTTGAACAAGATCGGTTCAAAGGTTTTCGAAATATTGCTGAAAAACTGCCTTTCTTAAAGAAAAGGACGTAAGTGTTTTTAATAGGCATCGTGGTCCGACACGCACTTGGCCGGTTTTGTTTCCTATTTTAGTCAGAACGGTAGTGACACTAATGACTGAGAAAACCGTAGCAAGATTTTTTATTGAACCATTTCTTTTTTGTTTCAGATTTTGACCGATCCGTTGAATACTAGCCGAATGAAGTGTAACAAAACCTCCACTGGAATGAGGAGCTGCGTGAAATAGTGAAACATGGGGCGACGGAACGTCAGCATGATGCGGCTGGGGCGGTGTGTGGCCTTCCTGGCCGCTGCCGCCTTCCTGCTGCCCTTCACTATACTCCTGATGGTGGCTGACCAGCAGTACAACCTCACCTATAATTCTAAACGCGTGTTCTATCAAGAGGTAAGTTGCTACGTATGGTTGAGATTACGTAATGTGGACGAATTTTTATTAAACTGTCAATAGAATTGGAATCTTGCAGCTTGGACAGTAGAGTTGCTTTTTGAATGGACTACTTTGATGCAATTCGGCCAACTCAAATACTCTCAAGTGCAAGAGGTAAGTTTGATTCTCTGACGATATCACTCGAATTAAACAAGTGTGATAAAGGTGATATTCCATTTTCTATTGCTGCCTACAATACTTAGAGGTAATAGCTTGGGCTGAACACAAAAAAAATACAGAAAAAGCTCTCTAGCATAACAGGACTCTAGCATAATTTCACTGTTTTCTGAAAGCGCTCTCGACGGACGAAAGTACGAGTAATATTTGTCAGTGGAAAATTAATAAGCAAATACATACTTAATACTCCATGTCATAAATACAATTATATAAGTAAGTCTGTGTACCCCATTTACATCATCAATTTAATCACACACACAAAATGTGTAACCAACCGTGTCTAATCTAATTCCTATTCGGCTGCTAGGTCTATTCTAATACCGCTAAGAACCGCATTGTATCGTTTTTTCCGCCATTCAACCGTTACCGCGTAAGTGACGTTTTTAGTATAACGGAGTAGACCTGAATAGACCCAGCAACCGCGAGTGACTTCCAAAACCCAGAAGCGGTTAAGGGGAAATGCGGGCTGGCACGCGCCACGTACAAAAACCTTAGTTCCCAATTGTCTCCGTCAAATATAGACCTATGTAAATACATTTTCAAAAATAGATTAACGAAGAGTTGACCTATGCCTATTATGTTGGGTTTAGAAAAAAATATCTGTACATTTGACGTCTCTAGGCGATGGTAAAGTAAGGCCTACATCACACCGGCGCAGCCTGCGGTGGCGGCCCTTAGTAAATTTGACAGCTAATGACAAGTTTACTATTGTCCGCCGCGGCCAGGCCGCGACAGTCTGTGAGAGGCCTAAAGCGGCTCTAATTCATTAACAAAATCAATCAGAACATAGGAACATAGTGGAACTTTTAGTTATTCTATGTTACAAAAATGATATGGGAAGAGTTTGATCTGGAAGAGGAAATATGGGACTGCGGCCCGAAATTCTAGTTTTTGTATGGACCGCGCGCTAGCCCTCACTGTCTTAATCTTAACACGGCATAGAACATTTGATACAGAGAAAAAACTCAAAGAAATCGCATGTAGCCTAAGGCGGGATGAAGTTTCATGTTGGCGATAAACGCTAGCGTTGCTCCTTGGGCATACACCTACCAGTGCGATACGAACCGAACACTGTAACCGGAACGAAAATACACCTCGATGTTTACTTTAGATATTTACATAACAGCTGGGGTCTATTTCACCAACTATACAAATGTCACCTGACACTGAATTTTTGACAGATTTCTGGGACAGAACGTGTTATTACAATCTGACTTGTGGACCCGGTAATGTATAGCAAATTGTCAGTGTTAGGTTACAGTAGCCAAAATAGTGAAATAGAGGCCAATGCGCACTGTATGTTACGTATGTTAGCATGAGAATATTAATAAATGGGCGTTTTCCAAAAAAAGTCTACCTACGTAACTTTTTTTTCAATTACTAATTTTTTAGATTTTTGATACTCATAATCGTTAATACTGACGATCCTCATGCAAGAAAAAAAGTGTCACTGATATTCCATTCCAGGTCGTCACATTTTTGTATGCCGTCTTTTTTTGTATACAGGGTGTATTCCTTCATTTCCGATAACTCGGGCAAATAGCCCTATACATACACGCACAGAATCGACGTAGCGTATCTATAATTCTATATACTAGTTTTCCAAAAGTAAAAAAAAATTTTTTATCAAGATCGTACAAAAACTTGTATTAACTAATTTATGGACCTTAAGAGTTAACTAAAAGTTAGTGTCAAGTATGACAATATTCGAATGACACGCACGTCAAGAAAATCAAGATTAGGTGCAGTGGTTGTCGTCTTGCTTTTTGAGTTAGCGATCCCGGATTCAAACCTTTACACTATACTGAGAGAGTTAATTAACGAGAATGATTTCTTGAATATCTTCGAAATAGTATGAATTAGGCTACTAGTGTCTTAGAGAAGTTTACTTCGCTTTATCTCGAAAGGATCAGAATCCAAAAAAACATAATAAAATCTGGGACAATCATTTTCTTGTTTAAGGATCGATACTATCAAGGATTCTGAGTTAGAAGAACCCAAAAAATTTAATTCTGCAAAAATAAGTTTATGTACTTTTTTTTTTAAAACGCTCAAATACTGACACTAGTCATTTCCATTCCATGGACCAATAATACTCAGGACAAGCTATGGTGGGTAATAATAACACCACGTCGGAGGGAGATGGTAGCATACAAATCTCGATAAGTATGACAGAAGGGGAAATGTGGTCCTTGTCATAGTTCCGCTTTTTTTTATTTGCCACAACTGATTTAGTATGAAGTTGTGGCAAATAATCTATTACCCGCCCAAATTAAGTAGGTTGTTTATGGTAAGCCATCAGCCATTTTACGACCAGTTCTTAATTTAGCTGCATAGGAATTAGGAGCCGCAACGTGTACATCTTGTCCTAAGTATATAGGTCCATGGGTCATTTCAGTCCAATTTATAACCTACAGAATGTATTGAAATGACAGATGTCAGAATTGGCTTCCGAATCTGCAGAGGACCACAGATACAGTAAATTTCTTTTTTTACAGAGTAACTTCTATAAAATAAATGGGTCGTTTTACACGCCCGCATACGCGAATCCCTCATTGTCGCGGACACAGGTAACACAGTCATGCGTTTATAACATACTTGTCGATGTGAACACCCGATCCGGCTACACTGCACACCCACGCTTTACTGTGTAAGTCGGGGGCAATTTAAGTACCTACAAGGAACTTGGAACCTAGTTATACAGTTGGGATTTTATTTATCTAATTGGAGATTCAAAGACACTCAAAATCTTGTCGATTCTTATCTTAGACAATATTAGTCTTCGATTATTTTATTAACGATATTATTAAACGGCGAGCCGAAAAAAAATGCAAAGCTATTGCTTTGTTGTGGGCGCGCTCGCGCATCTCTTCCTATTGGTGCATATTTTTCTCTCTCACCGCCTCGCAATGGATACTCACTTTTAATTAACTTTAAGGTCTGTCACAGACTGGCGCGGCGTGAGGTGGCGGTCAATAGTAAAGACAGCTAATGACAAGTTTACTATTGACCGCAGCGGCCTGGCCGCGCCTGTGTGATGCGGGCTTAATGAATAAAAAATATACGTATCGCGGCGAATCTTGATCCCTATGTACATATCATCATCATCTCAGTACAATATAACGTTTTAAGGTTACAAATCGTACGGAGATGATAGATATCATAGGGATCAAGATTCGCCGCGATACGTACTTATAGTAAAGAATCCTTGTAACGCAAAATATAGGTCCGAAACATCACCATAGCCAAACGTAGATATTGTTATATGGTTAAAAAACCGATAAACTAATGAACTGAGAAATCGTGACGGTATATCTAAGTTCCCGGTCCACAAATTGCACTCAACTAATCCCCCTAAAGGTCTCAAGACGACTCTGCACGATTGTTCCACCCTCAACGCCGACACACTGATGACCTCGCAACATCTATGAACGATGAATGGGTTACCGATGTTATGCCATAGTAGCTAAGCAATTAGGGGTATATCTCACCGGGACACCATGTCGGCGCAACCAGTCGCCCGCCATCAACAAATTGTATGCAGCTCTATGGGCTATATCTCACCGGGACACCATGGCGGCGCAACCAGCTGCATACAATTTGTTGGTGGCGGTGACTGGTTGCGCCACCATGGTGAGATATAGCCCTAAGCACCCTAAAGGGTCTGCTGAGACGGTCGCCAACAAGCCTCTCCGACCGAGTGACCTTGGTCGGCACCGACCGTTGTAGTAGGTATGAAATATTGCTGCAAACAACTGTTTACACGGTCGGTGCCGACCAAGGTCGCTCGGGCGGAGGGGCTTGTTGGCGACCATCTAGCAGGCCTTTAACAAGACTGCTGCTAACTACGAGTATACTATACTCACAAGTGAGGAAAAGGGCACACTTTGTATGGAAATCGTATCCGTGCTGTACCCGTTTTGAAAGCTCTTGAGTATAGGAAATACGACGATGTATTCGTAGCTGGCAGTGAATGACTGTGTTAATCCGATCAACGCGTTCCCAATAACTACCCCGTCCGCAATAGGCCCTTATGAATTTAGAAACGACTTGGCTAGCCCAATGGAAGCAGGGATTTTTTTACACACGAATGATATCGACGGCACATAATTTAAGATTATTAGACCTGCGGCTGAACAAAACTGGGTTTCGATAGCATTAAAGTTTTTTCTTTTTTGATATGTCGTTGGAGGCATGTTAAATAATACTTATGTAAAAATGTAGAAATTTTTAGGTTTAGATTTCGGCTATATTGAAATATTTAAGTTTTTTGCCAAGAACTATGCAAATATAGAATTAGAGTCACAAAAAACTGTAACATATCCAATAACATTTTAATTTCTTTACTATATTCTGTTTTTAGAAGTCTGGAACATCTGCGTTCTGGTGAACGAAAAAAAGCTTATAATTCCGAAAATAAAGAATTAGAGTCGCTGATATTGCAAAATTATGATATTATCGATCCACTTCATATACTTGAAAAAAGTTGGAGGTGTAGACAATCGGCTTGTCTAGATATTGATTTCTGGCTAAGCAGTATAACCAATATTGAATTAGAGTTTGTAGAGTTAATAATAAGCAGGTCATGATAATGATCTCTGTTACCAAACAAAAGTTTATAAATATAAAATCACGGCGACACTAAATACTGATACGTAAGCATTCCGGGCCTATATTAATACATTTCAAACTCGCTGTATGCGCGCGCCGCGCTGCGCACTGTGCCACCAGACCCCTATTCCGTAACTGGTTTTAAGTTCACCTCAACGCTCACCAACAAATATATCTTGACACTGCGGTGCATAGTAGCTAAGCGTAGGTAGAGGTCCAGTTTCGTTAGGTGACGCTGTTTTAAGTTCACCTTAACGCTAACCCACAAATATATCTTGACACTGCGGTGCGTAGTAACTAAGCGTAGGTAGAGGTCTAGTTTCGTTAGGTGACGCATGGGGTGAGGCGCATGAGCGCGTAGCGAATAACGGCAGCGATCAGTGGGGGCGGGGTAGTGGCGTGCCCTTGACTCCACGTCAACCTGCGTCCAGATTCCATAAAAAAATCCGCAAAGCGTGTTTTAAACTAATATCAACCGAAAATAGTTAAACTTACCTTTATTTATTACTATAGGGATTGCCCACGGTTTCGTTCGCGTAGAACTCGTTATCGTGTTATAGAAATAATTGATATGAAAATTATCATAAAAATGACCATTCTCTGCAGAAATACCTACTAACAAATGACATACAATGTATTTTTTTTGCGAAGTGGCTAGTAACAGTAAGCTATGGAATAGATGGGTAGTAAACCGCAATTTACCTACCACATGAAATTGTTTTTGTATATTCAGGATGTAGGGTCGGTTCGCCGGTTATCGACCACCTAATTTAGTGTGCCAGTTTGCGACCACTCAGGTAAATTGGTGAACCGAGAGGATATTTTCTAGTTTTTTCAGTAGATTCCTGCCTAATAACTACATTAACTACTTAGAGCCTGTTCAAATCTATATACCTATATAAAAGAAGATTGTGACTAATTCATACACGCACAGCCGAAACTACTCGGACTAGAAACATGAAATTTACACCCAAACTACCTTTTATAAAGTTTTTTTGGAACAACGGATAAGAAGGGATTTTAATAAATTCCACCCCTAAAGGGGGTTAAAAAGGGGTGCAACGTTTGTATGTAGGACACTTTTTTTTGAGCTAGAGACTTAAAGTTTTGTAGAAAGATAACTTATTAAAATACAAAAAAGTACTTTCAGCGTTTTGGAAAATTCTATCCCCAAAAGGGGTCATAAAGATTAGATAAGGGGTGCAAGATTTGTATAGGAGAAACATTTTTTTAAGCTATAGACTTAAAATTTTGTAGAAAGATTACTTAATAGAATACTAATAAAGTGCTTTCAGCGTTTAGGAAAATTCTACCCTTAAAGAAAAGTTCCCCCATACAAACGTTGCGCCCCTTTTTAACCCCCTTAGTTAAAAAGGGGCGCAACGTTTGTATGGGGAACTTTTCTTTTTTGAGCTATATACTTAAAATGCTGTAGAAAGATTACTTATTAAAATTAAAATAAAGCACTTTCAGCGTTTTGGAAAATTCTGCCTCTAAGGGGTTAAAAAGGGGTGCAAAGTTTGTATGGAGGAAACTTTTTGTTTTGAGCCAGACTTAAAACTTTGTAAAAAGATTACTTATTAGAATACAAATAAAGTCCTTTCAGTGTTTTGGAAAATTCCGCCCTTAAGGGGTTAAAAAAGGGGTGCAAAATTTGTATGGAGGAAACTTCGTTTTGAGCCAGAGACTTAAAACTTTGTAGAAAAATTACTAATTAGAATGCAAATAGTCCTTTCAGCGTTTTGGAAAATTCCGCCCCTAAGGGGTTAAAAAGGGGTGCAAAGTTTGTATGGAGGAAACTTTGTGTTTAGAGCCAGAGACTTAAAACTTTGTAAAAAGATTACTTATTAGAATACAAATAAAGTCCTTTCAGTGTTTTGAAAAATTCCGCCCTTAAAGGGTTAAAAAAGGGGTGCAAAATTTGTATGGAGGAAACTTAGTTTTGAGCCAGAGACTTAAAGCTTTGTAGAAAGATTACTAATTAGAATGCAAATAGTCCTTTCAGCGTTTTGGAAAATTCCGCCTCTAAGGGGTTAAAAAGGGGTGCAAAGTTTGTATGGAGGAAACTTTATGTTTAGAGCCAGAGACTTAAAACTTTGTAAAAAGATTACTTATTAGAATACAAATAGTCCTTTCAGTGTTTTGGAAAATTCTTCCCCTAAGGGGTTAAAAAGGGGTGCAAAGTTTGTATGGAGGAAACTTTTTGTTTTGAGCAAGAGACTTAAAACTTTGTAAAAAGATTACTTATTAGAATATAAATAAAGTCCTTTCAGTTTTTTGGAAAATTCCGCCCCTAAGAGGTTAAAAAGGGGTGCAAAGTTTGTATGGAGGAAACGTTTTGTTTTGAGCCAGAGACTTTAAGCTTTGTAGAAAGATTACTTATTAGAATACAAATAAAGTCCTATTAGCGTTTTAGAAAATTCCACTCCTAAGGGGATTAAATAGGGGGGTAAGCTTTGTATGGGCAACGATTTGTTTGAGCTACAGACTTAAAAGTTAATAGAATGATTACTTATTAAAATAAAAAAGTGGATTCAGCGTTTAGAAAAATTCAACCCCTAAGGGGTTAAAAAGGGGTGCAAAGTTTGTATGGAGTAAACTTTTTGTTAAAACTTTGTAGAAAGATTACTTATTAGAATACAAATAAAGTCCTATTAGCGTTTAAAAAAATTACACTCCTATGGAGGTTAAAAAGGGCAGTAAGCTTTGTATGGGCAACACTTTGTTTGAGCTAGAGACTTAAAAGTTAGTAGAATGATTACTTATTAAAATAAAAAAGTACTTTCAGCGTTTAGAAAAATTCAACCCCTAAGGGGGTTAAAAGAGGGTTAAAAGTTTATATGGAGAGCAAGAAATTTTTAAAGTAAAATTTCGGTCTTATCATGTAGTTATGTTAAGACTTCAAAACTAATTTCAGAGTTTTTTTTCAAATTCGTCCCTAAGTGTTAAAAGGGGTTTAAAGTTTGTGTAGAGAGCAACACATTTATAAAGTATGAGATTTGTAACTTTGGTTTTAGACTGTTTGTTTAAAAACTAGAAAAGGAATTTCATTGTGTTTTATATTGATGCAGGCCTGAAATGGAAAGAGGAGCTGGATGCCGTTGAGCATTCCATTTCTTCAGCCTGTTATGCTCTGAGAAGCCTGAGGGAGGAACTCACTAGACAACAACTTAAAGTCATATACTATGCGTTAGTAGAATCTAAGCTTAGGTACAATATCAGGCTCTGGGGAAATAGCTTTAAGTATAACCTTAACAAAGCTTTGGTTGTTCAAAAAAGAGCCATCCGCACTATTGTACGCATTCCTCAATGGATATCTTGTAGAGAACACTTCCTGGAATTGGGCATTCTAACAGTTCCTTGCTTGTATATACTCGTGCTGCTTACTATTTTGTCAAAAATATCTTAAAATATGAATCTATCGAAGAACAAGATTTGCGCCTACAAACACGAACAAAAAACATTACACAAAGTTTTTTCCCGAAGCTCAAAGTGGCGGAGCACAGCACAAAACATCAGGCTGTAATTTTTTTTAACAAACTGCCCCTGACTTAAAAAATATCACAATTTATAAGGTATTTCATAGACAATTAAAAGCATTTTTATTGAGAGGGTGCTTCTACAGTATTGACGAGATTTTTGTGCGTGATATCTAGTGACATGTATTAAGTTAAATAAAATGTACAAATTATAATTAGTTAAGCAATCTTTTTATGTAAAATATTTAAGTAATTTTAATTTTAATGTAGATATTTCAAACACAATATTTGTATTGTTACTGAATAACTAATAAAAAAATTATATATAATATGGGGTAAAAAAAGGGTGCAAAGTTTGAATAGGGAGCAATCATTTTTCTAAGACGATAAAAACGTCTACGCGGACGAAGTCGCGGGCAACAGCTAGTGTTTACCATATCTTTAACTAGCTTTTGCCCGCGGCTTCGCCCGCGTACTAAGCGAAATTTTTAACCGTCTACAAAAAAGGAGGTTCTCATGTTGACCCGTATGTTCCGATTGAATTGCAATGTAGCACAAATATTTTCAATAATTTTCATGTCCACAATATTTAATTTCAAAATCGATGCCATTTTCAAACTCAAATTTCGTAATGAACGTTCAAAAAAACAATAAAAACGACACCCATATTGATATTTAGATATTTCAACCCCATCGCACCCCAACAGGGGAGATGGTATTTCACGTCCGCCATGTTGGATTTTAAAATCGTTGTTATTTTCGCAATCAGTGACCCGATAAACCATAGAAACAATACCCATATTGATTTTCAGACTGTCACCAAATGTTCCCCTTTTAGGGGTTGAATTTTTTCATCGTAAGCCCACGTGTAGCAATTTAATCGATAGGTCTTTTCAAAATAAATATAAGGTTTCTCAATGTTTTTGATTAAATGAATAGAGGCGGAGATAAATCGCCCCAAAAGTCACTAAAATTGTGGCCCCCCAGGGATCGGAACCGGTTTTCTCAAAAGTCCCCGAAGTAGTCTAATATTTTGAATTATTTTAGGCTCTTAATGTAGGACTCTTTAGGTAACATTTTCGTATTTTTAGACAGCCTGATCAAAAATGATATTATAAACCAAAGAACGAAATTGAACGAAATAAAACCGGTATTTTTGTATGGTGAAAATACCAGTATCCGATCCCTGTGCCCCCTCCTCTAATTTTTGAACGGTGTTTTTAAAAAATATAAAAAAAATCATAAACCTATAGGGCTATTAGGGCTTATTAAATTTTTTCACCATAAATTATTTTGAACAAGATCGATTCATAGGTTTTCGAGATATTGCTGAAAAACTGCCTTCCCTATAGAAAAGCACGTAAGTGCCGTAAGATTTCTGTGACGATACGACCTTTTTAATAGGCAAGGATCCCTTCGTTTTGCGTAATCCGACACGCACTTGGCCGGTTTCTATAGATAACTAGCTTCTGCCTGCGACTTCGTACGCGTTTAAATTATGGATTTCATGATTATGATTCGTCCTAAAAGGGACGACATAAATTACCTATACCCTATTAAATAATATCAATTAGAATTTTGGTCAAGTGCGAGTCGGATTTTAGTTTTCCCATACATTTTGTGACCCAACTCCTGATGAAGGCAACGAGCAAAAATATTTCGTCTCCATACAAAGTTTCATCCCCTTTTTCGTCCCTAAAAGGGATAACATTTGACATAATCTAATATATAAGGAACATATCTGGAAAGTTTCATGTACACTCATCGGTATATTTTGATATTACGTGGAACGTACATCCATTCATACATCCAAACTTTTACGTTTATAATATTAGTAGGATGGTACGGAGTCCGACTCGCACTTGGCCGGTTTTTTACTGTTACTAAGTTACTACAAATAGTCAGTCCATATATCAATTTTTTTTTACTCATTTTGAAGTCAATAACTTATCAAATTCACATAATAATAACCGCATGTAATTTACCGTGCACGTAAACAAACAAATGATATGATTTGAAATACAAACGCAGCGCTTGCGCGGCGGAGCGGGGGGCGGGACGAGGTATCACTCTCTAGGGGCTCGCTCTAGGTTCCCGCGCGCCGCCGGTACGTGGTACCGCGGCGTGGTTATTTATTTCGCGCCTATTTTAATAGATTATACTATTACAAGGCAAGCTATACACAGAAATTTCTTACTTTCCATTATATGGCTGCATATATTATTAGTATTAGACTAATCTTTACAGACTCTAATTCAATATTAGACCTTACAGGACAAAAAATTGAAGTAAATACATGATTATACATACATGATTTTAAAAAATCCTAGCTAATTAGCCGCTATTCGTATAGAGCATCATCGATTATGCAATGATGCGCTATACTTATCGCGGCGAAACTTAATTCCTATGACAACTGTCATCTAAGTACAATTTTACGTTTTAAGGTTATAAATTGTACGGAGATGACAGCTGTCACAGGGATCAAGATTCGCCGTGATACGTATAAGGCCTGAATCACACTGGCGCGGCCTGCGGTGGCGGTCAATAGTCAATTTGACAGCTAATGACAAGTTAAAAATGTCTTCATCCGTCAATTTGACACTCGTGTTTGTAAGAAAGGGAGAAAAAAGTTTTAGTTTACAGAGGTTTATTAAATTTTATGAAGTGGGTGAAGTGTTTTAAATTCTTAAGGTCTTAGTGCGACGGGTACCTAGTTTTCAACGGGTATACGAATTCACTCGTTGATTGTTGTATGTGTAGAGATGTGTTGAAGTTAGATTACGTGTTGAGTGTTAGATAGTCTAAATGTTGAATATAGACCAATCCGATTTGGTGTGCGTATGTTTGAAGATTCAAACAGATGAATCATGAAGTATTTTAGTAACTACAATAAGTAACTATTGTTCTACAGCGTAGTGTATTACAATGATGTAATAGGGTTGTGTCCTAAGTTTTTTTAGATACCATTTGAACTAGATTTTGGAGAGGAACAAATGTTTGTATGGGAGCAACTACAATTAAGGAACATAAATGATTACGCAAACTGAAAAAACCATTTTTTTCGTACTAATCAACGGGACCTTAATTTCGAATCGATTGATACTTCATTAATCAAAATCGGTTCAGTAGATATCTTAAACGCGGTAGCATTATGTGGTAACAGAACAGTATATTAATAAATAAAAATAAATAAATATTAGAGGACAATCTTACACAAATCGACCTAGTTCCATAGGAAGCTCAATAAGGCTTTGTGTTATGGGTACTAGACGACGATATATTTGATAGATACAAATACTTAAACACATAGAAAACATCTAAGACTCAGGAACAAATGTTCATACTCATCACACAAACATTTGCCCTTACCAGGATTCGAACCCAGGACCTTCAGCTTCGTAGGCAGCGTCACTAATAGTAATAGTATTACATAATACTACGGTGGAATACACATGCACGTAAATAAATACAAACATAGACTGCTAAAATTGTATCTCTTCCTTTCGGCTCTGCCGCAGTTGGGCAAGCAACCTTTGGGTAATAGTTAGTAATATGAAATCGATTAACGATATCAATACGAGTATATAATGACAGTGATGACATTATGGCATTGAAACGTGGTCGCTTACTATGGGCCTCATAAGAAGCCTCAAAATCACCCAAAGGGCAATGGAGAGGGCTATGAGTATGTTTAGAGTTCTGCGTGATCGCATCAGCAACGAACGAGGCTATCCGCAGCAGAACCAAGGTAACCGACATAGCCCTCCGAATCGTTAAACTTAAGTGGCAGTGGGCGGACCGTTAAGGCGGAAGGGTTCTCGAGTGTGGTTACCACGTACCGGAAGGCGCGGCGTGGTTAGGCCCCCCACAAGGTGGTAAAGGTCGCGGGAGTCCGCTGGATGCGGGTGGCGCAGGACCTGTCACTTTGGCACTCTTTGGGGAGGCCTATGTCCAGCAGTGGATATCTTTCGGCTGATATGATGATGATGATGATATATAATGACATTAATGCACTGGCAACAATGTACAAACATTGTTGAACACATTCAATGTCTCATGATGACCGTGTCCGGTAATGGAAGCTGACTTCTGTACATTAGTTACCTAATGGACGATAGCGATCGTTATTATTGGAAACGCAAACATATTCCGGCGATTTATAGACTTTTATCGCTTTTATCGGTAGCTTTAGCGTGCCATTAAATACATTATATTTTTGTTATTTGTATTATATGATTCAATGTAAGACTATACGTTGTTTATGCCTCGAAAGTGGACTTTTAGCCTTGCAGTCTTAGCTCCATCAATAGCAATATGATTGTTTGTGCGATTGTACGCAGCGCTGATTGGGTCGTTCTTCTTTTCGACCGACAATAGCCTGTCCTTCGTCTTATTACGGCATCTCATTTGAGTAATGATGTTTACGGTTTTATAATGTTCGAATGAACGTCCATATTATTTTATTAATTAGTGATATTTAATATTTCACTTTCTCTAACTAACATTTTTTTAAATGTCTTTTTTTTTCGTAGAATGCCGTGACAGAGTGGTACCTAAACCAAAATGTTGTCCCCACTGAAAGAGTCCACTTTGTCACATGTTTTTTTTTAGAAACCACTCGTAAATAAATATTTATATTGGCCAGAAAGGAAACTTTAATTAGTTCTAATGAAGAAACCTATGCATTTTTTTTTAAATCGCACTTCAAAACCACAATTTTCGATAGTTAAAAAACCAAAAAAACAGAAATACCTCGGATCATTGTCGGTAAAAAAGAAGAACGACCCGATTACTTGATGTAGCGATTAAGTTAAGTTACGGGTTTATAAAGTAAAGATTATGTCACCTTATGTCCATTCAATTAAACGTTTTTTTTTTGGCACTGCATTATATAAGCCATATGGTGTAGCTAACGGATCTTCATGAAAGCTTTACAAAATAGGTACAGTCAGCAGCAGAAGTAGCTAAGCGGGCCTAGTGCTCAAATTGATCTGCACACGGACTCTAATGTCAAGAGAATAAGGTTCTGTGCAGATCATTCTGAGCATGTTAAAGTGCTTAACTACTTCTGCTGCTGACTGTACGTAACTATTAGTAAAACTAACACCAATCAGTAGGTATAACCTACTTCTTTAAACCCACTAGTATTATAGAATTAAATATTAAATAAGCACCGACCTGATTTTGGTCATTAGGTGGGCATCTGTAACGCTTCCCAACTTTAATATTGTTTCGCTCCGAAAAGCAACTTGGTAAAATATTCAACACAGACGCTCTAATGTTTTAACAATGGCCGAAAACTCAGAAATATTGAATTTGTATTCGAGGCTCTACTCTAGCTGAGCTCAATAGCATAACGGTAACACAACCCAGGGATTGTTTTAAACGCATGTAGAAAAACTCCATTATAACCAACACACCTCTATAGCTATGTATTAAGATTGAAGTTACCAAAGATTGGGTCAATGTCCAGCACTGGGATGTTTACCCTAATTACTTGTGTATAACAATGTTGTTTAATTAAGTACAGTGATAGAGTGATACAGCTTTTTGCGATTAGATTATTGGACGTAATGATAGCTTGGGTTTACAGAACTTGGGTGTTTGTTACTCACACTCATGTTATTATACATTTTAAGGATTAGCAGGTTATTTCGGCATACATAATTTGATCAACTCATTGTTTTCCAATTGAAGCTACATAAGATAGTATGTTTTTGACTAACTGTCACAAATTTGTATCTATATTATAGTTGATGCAATATTTTCATTAATTAAGTTAGACGTATGATCATGTACCTAATTATAACAAGGTAATATTTGTATATTAGGTACCTCTAGGTACATGCCTTTTGGTTTTTATTTGTAATCCCTCTTTTCGGAAGCTAATTGCACTCTAATTAGAGCTAGGCTAAAAAATCGTACTTATAATGTAATCGCGAAAACCCATTCATAAAATTGTTTCATACTAATTACTTAGATCAACACTCGGAAAATACTTTCTTAATACAAAAGTAGGCGAACAATTTTTTGCTCCATTTATTAACTTCAAAAAAATCATCCTATAGAGCCCATTAGGTTAGTCTAGGTTGGTTTTTTTTAATAACAATCGACAAAGAGTCGGGGAAATAATACTTAGGTCAAATTAATCATTTACGAAAAAGTAGTATGCCAAACATTAGTAAACCTTGTCTAATGTCTACATTATACCGTACCGCACTAATATTCTACAATACATTGAGCTAGTATCAACACTATCAACACAGATACAACCAAATCCGCCTACTTGCAAAGGTCTATCTATGTCTATAGAATAGTGTGGTTATTGAACGACCTGTGAGGAGGAAAGCCTATGAGGTCGTTGCACCAGTTATGGCGTTCCAAACTATGGAATATTGAAGCCTAACCTTATTTGGATTACCTTTGTTACGATGGTACCTACATACATTGTTCTGGATTTTTTAGCCTTTGCACTGATGGGTGGACAATTTATATTTGAGTTATCTTTTGTTTTGTGCTTGTGCCGTTATCTACATTTTTGATCTGGAATATGATGTGCGTTGGGACGCTAACAAAATGACAATTTGTGTAACAATAAAATTGATGCACTTCAAAAGCTGTGTATTCTGTTTATTATTGAGCTCAAGGATGAAATAAATAAATATTTTTTTGCGGACAATCTTACACAAACAAACCTACCTACTCTCAAGCTCCCCTCAAAACCATCTGAATCCTACCGGAAAAATTTTACGTTCAGCTTAAATCTAATTTTAGTAGAGTCAAGCCCCCCCCCCCCCCCCCCCCTTACCCCGCCAAAAGACCCCCCCCCCCCACCTATACTGGATCCGCCACTGCAGCACGGCAATGTACGGTCGAGGAAATTGAATGTTTAGCATTTTTGGGCTCTATTTGAATGACGTTAAGGTCCAAAAGTGCTAAACATTCAATTTCCTCGACTGTACATTAAGCACCAGTCGTGTGTCGTGGTATGTAACCGAACACAAACTAGTGGCTCTTTCTTAGTCTGTTTTTTCCAAAAAAAAACTGTTTTGATAAATTTACAAACACTGAAAGAACACAAAAAATCCAAATAATTATCGAACCTGCTCTCAAAGTTCACGGCAATCGGTTGAGAAATGCGGCCTGTAGAGGAGAACAGCCGGGCTTACGACAGCATTTTTGCCCAAGCTGAAACGGAGGGCTTCGTTCGCTTCGCTAATTCGTTCAATAAAACTTAATAATCACAATACCTAATTTGTGGAATTTACGTCCGTGGCGTTTTCTTAATTCTTTATTCCTATTTAATCGGCGATTTCCTTCTATGCCTACAAGGGCATGTATTCCCGATGTAACTTTAATTCGCAGGTTATTTTAGTCCAGCAAGGCACCACGGTACCATCGGGAGCAAAGGTGAGGTTCGTGCTGACATTCCATGCGTAGGCACGGCCGGCCGTGACATTAAGCTGGCTGAATAAAAAGGGTTTCAGTGCATTTTGTTCGAGCGAGAAACATAGGCTCCTCTCCCCTTTGCTTTATAGGCGGGGTTTTACACCTCTCTCTATAGCGTTAGTGTTCCTGTTTGGCGCTATTTTCGGCGGTTGACATTATGAGTGGCCTTTTGCATTCTTCATACCCTTGTTTTAGGGGGTATGTTTCTTACCTCATTTCTTCTTGTTTCAGTTGTTAATTAGGTAGGTACTTTTGCCAAATAATTACGAGCATGTTTCGTAGTTTTTAAATTGTAAACCATGAAATCACGTTACTGATAATGAAAACGCATTTTTGTCAGAAATAAAACGTAATAATAGAACTTACCTAATCAATCGGGTTTTGGTCGGATTGGTCGTGACTAATACAATCTGAAAAATACGGGTTAAAAACTGTAGTTTTGTGAGAGGATGTATTTTCAAGTAATTTCATTTATTTTTAAGATCTCTAATACAAGATCGAGTTCTAAATTTAATAAAATCCGTTAGTTTAAGAAAAAAATATAAATTACTGCGGTTTTCTGCTCGAATGAACCGCATTATCTGTGGAACTATTCTGTAACGAATAACCATAAGGTCATATCTTCGTTCAACATTAAATACATATCAGCCCTTTACCAGTTCAACAACACTCCCATTGGACACGAGCACGATTCGACTCCCATAAAATAAACGAATTGAGTATCTCTTCAAACTGCCTTTGGTCACGCTATAATTCATTTCGTGCAACCTGCCTACGAAACTTGAGTATACGATACCAGCAGTCCTCTACAAAATGGCTTAAATTACTAGAGTTTCCTATTGTTATAACATAAACCCTTGTGTGCACTAGACGAATATTACTTTGTGCGTTGTTAGGTAGTTAGCTATAGGAACATGTTGTATAAACCTCTATATAGCGTGTTAGCGGAGAATTAGTTTGAACCCCCTTAGATGCAAATTTTCGTAAATACAGGAAGAGATAGTATCTATTTAATGGTTATTAGAAGTACGTAGTCTAATTCGTCTACGTTTTGTAATTCTTCCGCGTGGAAATCGCACATAAAACACATTCCATGCGGGATTGCTTTACGTAGCTCGTAGGTAGCATCCACGAAATCTCACATACACCGTTCAAAAATTACATGGGGGGGACAGAATTTTAGTGACTTTTGGGTCGATTATCTCTGACTCTATTCATTTTAATCAAAAAAACCGGCCAAGTGCGTGTCGGACCACGCAAAACGAAGGGTTCCGTGCCTATTAAAAAAGTCGTATCGTCACAGAAATTTTACGGCACTTACGTCCTTTTCTTTGAGGAAGGCAGTTTTTCAGCAATATCTCGAAAACCTCTGAACCGATCTTGTTCAAAACAATTTTCGGTGAATGAAATTAATAAGCCCTATGTCCATGAATTTTTCCATATTTTTAAAATACACCGTTCAAAAATTAGAGGGACAGAATTTTAGTGACTTTCGGGGCGATTATCTCCGACCCTATTCACTTAATCAAAAAAAATGCTAAGAAACCTTATATTTATTTTGAAAGGCCTATCGATTAATGTGCCACACGGGGGGTCACAATGAAAAAAAAAATTTTGACTTTTAGTTTTATGTATGGAGTGCACCCCTAAAAAAATTTTTTTTTGTCATTTTAATTACAAAACTATGTAGCGGCTAACAAAATACACCTATCCTCAAAATTTTATTCAAATACATCTTATAGTTTTCGAGTAAAATGCCTGTGACATACGGACAGACGGACAGACGGACAGACGGACAGACGGACAGACGGACAGACGGACATGACGAAACTATAAGGGTTCCGTTTTTGCCATTTTGGCTACGGAACCCTAAAAATGCTGAGAAACCTTATATTTATGTTGAAAGGCCTATCAATTGATGTGCCACACGTGAGCTTGCAATGAAAAAAAATGTTTTTACTTTCAGTACACCCCTAAAAAAAAATTTTTCACTCATTTTAATTACAAAACTATGTAGCGGCTAACAAAATACACCTATCCTTAAAATTTTATTTAAATACACCTTATAGTTTTCGAGTAAAATGTCTGTGATATACGGACAGACGGACAGACGGACATGACGAAACTACAAGGGTTCCGTTTTTGCCATTTTGGCTATGGAACCCTAAAAATACCCTTGGAAATTCATAGTTGTGAAAAACGCTTATGAAAAAGTCTTGCATTTTCCGTCTTTGGTAAGTAAGTAGATATTTTACACAGGAATAGTAATAACTATTCATATACGAACTAACTATTCTTACGAAACAGTTATAAAAATCTATATAATATCCGTAGTTTACTGCTTTGACCTATGTTATATCGACAACGCGCGCGCCAACGCCAACTAATCGTTGCGGTTGCGTCGCCGGAATTTGTACGAAAGTTGGCCTTTTCAAGTACATTTTTTAGTTGGTCGACTATTATTCGTTAACTATAGTTATGCCTACTTATCCGTGATAGTTTTCGAAGTAAATTCATTATATTTACTACTGCCATGATTTTTCTCATATATCAGTAGTAACTGTTTAGCCGGCAGAGGCCCGGACACATGACTCTAATAAAAATTAGGCCTTTAAAGCCCAATACCACGCAAACGCATCCCCGAATTGAGAAATGGTTTTAAAAGACCCATCTTATTTTTAAACAAGCTGATTAACGATACCCCACACCATAGGTTTTAATTATTTTCATCACACTTGCTCGTCAATGGCGTTATTACTTGCCAGCGTACAGAGCAGTTATAGCCGTTTTACCTCCCACGGGCTGTTAAGTTTAGTTTTAAAATAATAGAACCCTCTGATTGGCTTAAGCAAATCTGGTTGCTCTGTGATTGGTTGAAAAAAAAAACTAGTTGGTCAAGCCGGCCCCGCCCCGCAAGAATACTGCTCTGTGATTGGTTGAAATATTGAACTCCACTAGCACTAATCTGGAAGTGAAGTTGTCAATTTTTGATTGGTGCGGCTGTATGAAACTTAGATTTTTCTGTCTTTTGTAGTTATTTATTTCCTCGCAAATGTGATGAAAAACATTGTGTATAACACGGGCGTAAGAATATTGCAAACTCGAGTCATCAAAAGCCCTCCGCCTTCGGCGTCGGGCTTCTGATAGACTCTCGTTAGCAATATTCCACTTACGCCCCTCGTTAAACAATGTACTATTGTTGGCGTGATTGATTTATGCATGCCGAATTACAATACATTTACAGTACACATGATGTTACTTTCCCGCACTAGTGCGGAAATGAGCACTTTCCGTGCATATGTTGAAACTTTAAAGAGCCATATGTACTGTAAAACGTTGTACGATACACGTGCCAATAGGTAATTAGCAACTCGTGTCGATTTAAAACACTCCCTACGGTCGTGTTTAAATTTATCACCACTCGTTGCGAATTTCCTATTTTCTGCACTTGTATCGTAAATAACTATTTTCTAGTAGTAAGGGTCAATGAGCTAAGCCGCAGACGGACGGACAGACGGGCAGACGGACATGGCGAAAGGGTTCCTTGTTGACTACGGAACCCTAAAAATGATACCAGTCATTTTCAAAAAAAGACCATTAATTTTAAAAGAGCTCTACCAGATGGGGACACAGTATAATCCGCCGTTTTATATTATATCTAGCTGTTTTACGTAACAGCGCTGTTTTGTAATACGGTGAGGTGACGATCAGGCGGATTGAATACCGCTGAATGAAAATGCGCTGGATTGTCAAAGACCATCCACTCCGACATATAGATATATGAAATAAAAACGCATATCTCCACTAGAGCGTTTAGGACTCCGTTAATCAAAACTCTAATGAGACCAAACTATTTTGTTTTTGACACCAAAGAAATGGGCCTCACTACGAGAGTGGGCCATTGACCCAAACCTGCCAAAACTCATTAGTTCTTTTAAACATAACTTCTTTTACACAATTAAATATATCTCAAAGTTCTTAATGTTACACCTGTCTAGTCGCATTAAATTGTATTATAACACAATCTGATAAAAGTTATTCTAAACGCATAAAACCACTTTTTATTTTAAAACAATCGTATTTATAAATTTAGTGGAAATACGAGATTTTTCGTTCTTTATTCAATTATAAACTTTCTCTACTCTGCATTAGTAGATATGTAATACTATTATACTGGTCTGTGGCATTGCTTAATTGGGAATGGATGAAAATTTTAGAAATGCCTGATTATTTTTTTGGTAATAGGAATAACCTTCCTCAGCACCAGAAAAAAGTTTCAGGTGTTTCAGCTGCGTCAATTATTTTTGAAAAATATAAACAGTTTCCTCATTTACGTTTTGGGTCAGTTACGGTAAATAGACACTTTCCTTGATCTGTCTCATATTACAAAAAACTATCTTAAATATCTGTGGTGAACTGACACTGGTAATGACCAATATAGCTGCTGCAAGTGTCAATATCATTGCCAGTGTCAGTTTACCACACATATTTAGTATATTTTTTTGTAATATGAGACCGATCGAGGAAGGTGCCGTAACTGACCCAAAACGTAAATGAGGAAACTGTTTATATTTTTCAAAAAAAATTGACGCAGCTGAAAAACGTGAAACTTTTTTCTGGTGCTAAGGAAGGTTATTCCTATCACCAAAAAAATAATCAGGCATTTCTAAAATTTTCATCCATTCCCAATTGGGACCGAGCGCGACGACAGCGCCACGTGACAGGCGGCCATTATGGACAATATTGTCACCGCTGTCAAACAAGAAGTAAGTAAATATTGTGAAAATTATTAATGAAATATTGTGTTATTACAATTCACAACAACACATCTTACTAGGACCATATTTTTATCTCAAAAACGATTAGAAAATGTTTAATGCAATATGGATTTGACAGCTCAAGTCAGCGACAAAAATGACAATTTTAGCCGTAGCGAGTGCTGTGATCGTTTAGGCTACCCCCTCCACCCGCTTCGCACTCTGCCAATATTACTATCTTATGTTGTAGGTACTTACGGGTCTACTAAAGTTGTTTGAATTTAGTCTAATTCTAATATCGTTAGCATAATTATGATATTACTAATTACCTACATTTATCTATGACGCATGTTTTGGAATGGTCAAAGAGATCGCTATAGAGTAAATAAGCTTTCTATTTATAATGCTCTATTGTCACTTTATTTAGTGGATTGAGTTGTCGTCACGTCACTCATCAATTAACAGCCGTAATCATTAATCATACATGCCGATAGAAATACATTGTTTGCACCAAATTCTTTGTTTGCATATTAGTAATGTTAGGTATATTTTGTTTAGTTGTGGCAGGAAATTAATGTAGATATCTAATCATTGTATTGTTTAATAAACTTGTTATAACTTATTCTGCATATTGTACTTCCTACATTCACCTAAAGTTATAATAAAATATGTAATTTTGGGTGTTTGTTATGGCTCAATCTCGCAAAAACGGCAGAACGGTTTTTTTTATTTGGAATTTATCTAGGTAGTTTATAATGTAGATTAAAATAAGAACAAGTAACAGTCAGCATCATAAACATGTACATACACTTTTCGACCTTATGTCTAAGTAATAAGGTCATAGAATATATACATGTTTATGATGCTGACTGTACCTATGTAATAAGCAATTAGCAGGGAAAACTTATTTTAAAGACAACTACACTATACACACTATATGCCCACTTTTGCAAAGAGTTACTTACAAATGGTCGTAATATAACTACAACTTAAAAAAGTGGAAAACCCCCGTTTTTTCCATTTCAAAGTTCAATATTTCAAAAACGGCAGAACCGATTTTGATGAAACGTAGCTAAGAACACTAGTGTTAAAATTATCTATGAATTCTAGATCTTTTTGTGACAATATGGTAATTTTTTTGATATCACGGAAACTTCACAAAGTACTATAAACGTCGAATTCCATCAACCCCGATTTTAGGTAAACTTACAAAACAACAACTACGTCAACTTCAGCCCATTTCTATTCAAACATATAATAAAACTATACACATTAAATGCACGTCCCAAATAACACGGCAAACAAAACCCATGCATAGAGGCGGAACAAAAGTTCGATTGAACTTCACCGGCCGCAATATCCCTGAAACGGAAATCGGACAACGGGGAGCTGGGGTAGCAACGGGGTGAAACGGGGAGAAATGGGGAGAAACGGGGAAAGTCCTCGGTGCATCCAGCGCAGTGCGGCACGGCCTTGTTGTGCTATTATTGCATCATCCATCCCTGAAGGTTTGACTAGTTGACTGATTAGTTTAACACCGTGTTTATCTCCCTTTGCAGTAGAATATGAACTGAAATTATACTTTTTTTATAAAAATATCAGTTTTAGTGCAAGAATTACTATTAGACATTCAAGAGTTTCACACCACATACCACCAGATCAACTTGATGGTACCACAAATTATTGTATTATTGCCATCTATAATAAATATAGGTATCATTTAACGAGCGAGCGAGCGAAGCGAACTAAGTTCTCCGTTTCAGCTTGGAGAAAAATTCTTTCGTATGTCCGGCGGCTGTTCGGCTGTTCTCCTCTACAGGTCGCATTACTCAATGATTGAGTAACAAACATCCAAATATCTAAACATCTAAAGATCTAAACATCCAAACATCCAAACATCCAAACATCCAAACTTAATAGGATTGTGGTTCTGTGAGACGTAAATTGACGTGAAAGTTCTATAAAATTATTGAACCTGCTTGCAAAATTTCACGAGAAACGGACAGACGCCGGACATACGAAATAATTTTTGCTCAAGCTGAAACGGAGAACTTTGTTAACTAAGTACGCTCGCTCGTTCAATAAGCGCTTTGTGGTGTTAGATATTTTTAGGGTTCCGGTACCTCAAAAGGAAAAAACGGAACCCTTGTAGGATCACTCGGTTGTCTGTCTGTCCGTCTGTCACGGCTAACTTGCTCCGAAACTACTATACCGAATGAGTTGAAATTTGGTACACATATGTAAATTGGTGACCCAAAGATGGACGCATAAAGTAAATTAGTGAATTCTGAACAAGGGGGCCACTTTTGGGGGGTAAAATAGAAAATTAAAAAAAAAAGTTTCGCAAACTGTATTGTGTGACATATCAAATGAAAGGGGTTGTTGTAAGCATGTCAGATATTTTTTTTATAATTTTACCAAAAACAGATTTGAAGTAATTTGGAAAAAAAGGCGAAAATTGACCATCCCCTCCCCCTCCTTATCTCCGAAACTACTAGGATTAAAATTCTGAAAAAAATATGGAAAATAGTTCCTTGCCTAAAGATTACAGGAAAACCTATAAGAAGTTTGAGTATTCAAAAACACTTATGAAATTTAGATTATATACGGAACCCTCACCACGCGAGTTGAACTCGCAGTTGTCCGGTTTTTTTTATTGGTAAGACGATTATAAATAAGTACTTAGACTTATGTAAAAAACATCTCATGCATGACTCACTCAAACTCATCCGTCATGCAAATATTTGGTCTCACCGTAATTCGCTTCGCAGACAGGTAAATTAATACCAATTAGGGTGGGGTAGCTGACCGCTATACTGATGTCATTTTATAATAGTGCAAAGTAAGGTAAATATCCCAGTGTTTGACTCCTTATCCCACTAAATTAACACCTTGTTGTTCAGCTCTATTGTTATGAATTAAGATTGAAGGTGCAAATGAAGCGGTGTTTGGCACATTTACCTTACGAAGTTATGACAACAATAAGACATGAATCCGGACCGTGAATTAGTAAAAAAAAACTAAGTTGTGTATTGTAATAAAGTGCTAGTCGGACTCGCCCACCGAGGGTTCCGTACCAAATTGCAAATGTATAGTTTTCAGATTTTTCCTGTACTTGTAGTATAAGACGATATTACTTGCCAACGCATTGATATTGCTTGCTAGGTCAACGGAACCCTATAAATTTTGATTCCCATGAAAGTGTCGGCATAAACGGCCGTACTGTAGATTTGAGCATATGGTTTTAATTTCAACTCGATACCTCCACGCGTTCCCTAGATAAAGGGTCTTGACTGACTGACAGACAGACAACAAAGCGATCCTATGAGGGATCTTTTTTTTTTCCTTTTGAGGTACGGAACCCTAAAATACTTATTTCTACATTGATGATAGTTGTATTGTAAGAATTACGAATAAAATTTGATAATGCAACTTAGCAACATCCTGTCTGCGGACCGAACCGGCTTTTTATGTAAATTGTGAGAAGTTTTAAAACATAATAATTAATAAGAATAGGCTTGTGTCCTAATTTTTTTTAGATGCCATTTGAACCAATTTTTAGAGAGGAACAAATGTTTGTATGGGAGCAACTACAATTAAAAATAAATTCCCAAAAAATTGAGTTAAAGACGTGTCATACTGATTAACACTGAATCGTGACGTCACAGTGTAATATTTGTACGAATCGTTGTATTGAATCAAGTAAATTGCTGTTTTGGTCGTGAAATACTGCGTTTAGGACCATAGTTGTACTTACTAGAATTTTGTTTCTATAAAAGCGTAAGGATTCTATTGGTATCTTTAAATTTACTTTTAGTTTTGGACAGTAAAAAAGTGCATATTTTTTCTAAACTTTCAAGCTCCATATCTTTTTAAGGTTTTAAGTATATTTCGTAATTTACTTAATTACATTTATTTGATGGTTTACTATCAATTTAAAATTATATATATAATGTTAAAATTGATAACGCAACTCAAACTTAAAATGATCTTTATTCAAGTAGGCCTAGTAACAAGCACTTTCAACACTGCGTTATCAATTTTAATATGTGGAAACAACCATTGTGAACCTAATTTCATGCAACTATGCATACAGCGCGGTCCTCTGTTATTTCTATAACTGATCAAACACGTTAAGTAATATGGAATTAGTAATAGGGAAATACTCATTTTACCTTTGGGCTTTCCCCCATCTTATATACAGGTTGTTACATAAATAGGTACTCGTAAAGCCGAAAGGGGGTTAAAAGTGTCCCATCTTCTTTATTTTGTTTTAGATTCTAATGTGTATTTTAATACAAAGACATGTCTTCCCATCAAACTCAAACACAAAATGATCTTTATTCTTTTGATATTTTTATCACTTGTAAATACGGATTGATCAATTTCTGTTGCCGTGGAATGCGCGTTCCACGACACTAGTTTTAAACACAATTGATAATCCGACGAAAGATAGTCAAAAGTTCCGTCCTCACCAATAAATCGACATGACACATTCCGGAGAACGCGATTTATCACGCGTTTGTGTTCAAATTATTCAAATTTGTTTGGGCTGTTATATTTCTCGGAGTCAGTCAGACACAGTGATTAAATCAAAAGTCGTCTTTCCTGTATTTAATAGTTAGTTAAGAGCTTATGTGCATATAAATAATGTTTTAATCGCATTAAAATTAGGCTTTGTAGCCTTAGGATAGACGCGATCCTAAATCTGTGTATATGCATGGTATGACCCGTTTACTAAATAGGTACCAATAAGTACGGTAATTTACGATAGAGTTGATAATAATTAAAATTTTATGTGTTGGTGCAAAACTAGACCATAAAAGGTGTTCAAACTGCATGTGTCCACAGGAATTACTGAACACTAACTCACACTAAAAAATGTTTTTGATCCTGTTCCTAAATGTACACACTTGTGTTCCCTATGTGTCACTAACACACCCCAAAGTCAGATAGCTGTAAATAATAGCCGTGTTCAGCTACAATTCACATGTAACAGTCTCGCGGGGTTTGAATTTATTCACAACATAACGTGAATTAACTTAATGTATACATCCAATTTTAGAATATTGTTCACCTCATTTAAAGTGGTTGGCAACCCGCTCGTAGAAACCGAAACTTCGAAATCGTCATGAAAACTAAATAAAAACTACGAACAAAGATAGATATCTAATTACAAAACGCGTTTTGATGCATTGCTGTCAAATGGCGCACATACATTGAGATGGGATTGGTATCAAATTGAAATTGAATTTTTACTTGCTAAACAGAGGCCCAGTTATCGTTCTCTGTTTAATCTTACCTTACGTTCCCATAAAAAATAACAGCAACAATTTGCCTCAAAACTCGTTGCACGCTAGCCCGCGGGTTCGTAAAAATTGAAATTATTTTTTTACGATAAGCACCACATTGTCAGAAATTAACACGAATGTGTAGTGAAGATATATGTTCCGTTATCCACTGGTATAGATCTCATCCAGTGCCATTGTAGTGGTGTGATGTTTTATGTACGCTAATATGATGATGATCCAAAAAGGAGGTTAGTTAGTAGGTTAGGTACTTTACCTGGGTACCCATTTTCTAAATTGTGGGCTTTGCACTCGTTTTACGCAGTATTGGAAACGATACAAACACAGTAGATATTAGACTAGCAGTTAAACAAGTATCTTAAGTATATTTGAGGTTTATATCTACAATTAAAACGAAAGTCGTCCTGGGGCTACTTTTACGGCTAGTGCATGTTCATGTCACTTATGTTTTAATCACATGTATTTATATACGGGGTGGGCCCTGTAACAGAAGCAAATATTTAAAAGGACGTTTCCTTAGAGCATCTGCACTATCTAACCACTTGTGTCCAGTTTTATTAAAAAAAAATGCGAATAAATTTTGATCTAAATTTATCACGTCTTCGTCAATCTTACCACGAGATCATAGCAAAGCAGTCAATGCAGATTTTGAGGTAACATCATGTAATGAGTCATAATAGTTTTTGCATTTTTGTTTTCAAAAGATATTTTTTGTGATTTTTTAGTGTTTTTTAGTGATTTTAAAATAAAAAGTTACTTACTCCAAAAGAGTAAAAAAATACACGTGAACTTACTTTGATATTTTTTAAATTTTTATTAAAAACTATTTGTAAATAATTGCTCACAAGCTCCTGTTACAGGGCCCACCCTGTATAAGAGGGGACGCATCTTCTGCTGATTATAAGTACCTACAATCAACCACGGAAAAGCAGTGAACCTAAATCCTCATCTCACCCTTAGATAAATGTAGGAGCCATCCTATCACTCTTCATCAGCCTATTTTCGGCCTTTTTTTTTTGAGTCATTCTCTTGGGCCGTGTTGGAAGCCATTCCGTCGTATTGGTGATTTTCCTACAAGACTTGTTATATTATATAATACTAGTGGCTCTGCGAGCTGTAAATCCCGAGCCTGTCCTTTAAAAAAAAAAAACGAACCTGCTCACAAAATTTCACGAGTATGAGAAATGCCCCCCTATTCTGTAACCTGTTTTAAGCTCACGGTGAGCGTTGAGCTCACCCACAATTATACCTTGACACCGCGATGCGTAGTAGGTAACTAGCGTAGGTAGAGGTCTAGTTTCGTAACGGGTGACCGGCGCGGCGGCGGCGGGGTGAGCCGCATTTGCGCGTAGCGAATAACAGCCCTGTAGAGGAGAACAGCGGGACAGCGGGACAGATAACGGAGGCCGGAAAAACGATTACAATTATAGCATAGAACTTCGTTCGCTTCGCTCTCTCGTTGGAAAGAATAGGATAACTTTTACTTTTATAAACAGAAGTTTGTTACGTGCTATGTAAAGTCTCTCTCTGTGTTTAAAACCACATTTAAATATTCGAAAGCTTATTAAGCGTTTAAAATGATTTGTGAGTGATTTATCATCATCGTCATTATCAACCTGTAATCGCCTAATCGCCCACTGCCGAGCATATCTAAGCATCCCCTCAAATACGCCAATCCCGGTCCCGTGCTAGCCTCATCCAGGAATAACCCGTGGTCTTTTTTAAGTCGTCTTCCCATCGAACTGGTGGACGACCGACGCTTCTTTTGCCTGAAAGCTGAAAGTGACCACCAATCTGTTAACATTTCGGTCAACCTACCGTCACGCTGCCTGACAGTATGTCCTGCCCAACTCCATTTGAGAATTTCTCCGTCGTCAAGTGAAGTGATTTATCGCCGTAGTGTTTTAAGGAACATTGTGCATTTTCTACTTTCAAAAGACATTATGTTCTATTTTCCAACCCTTCTCCACCAAAGCAAAGCACTGCAATTTACGACACGCTTTACGCTATTGTGCTGTTAATTTTTATTCCGTTGACTGCCCGCGTAAATGGAATTTATGCTTCACTTTGCTTTGTCTGTATTATGCAGGCGGTGATAGCGTTTGTATAGCCGTGGTATAGCGGCTTCGAGGCGTAATATGTACATGAATACATTGAAAAATAATGGACAAGGCAAGGCTTCAGTTAGTTGCCATCTGCTTGAATGTCAATACGACTAGATAAGAATAGAGTTTATTCCAACATTAAATAAAACGGATTTGAATCGCATAAACGCAGACGAACGAACAAAGCTCTCTGCTAGTTAACTTACACTACAATGTTCAGCGAACAGACTAACACACTGGACAGAGTTCCATTCGAAGTCATTCACGAATGAATGGACAGCTCAGAGTTTGATTGTTTAACAAACTAGACGGTTAGTTTGCACTGAAAATGAACTAGGTATTTATCAGGGGTCAGGCGACGCTTGCTGTCAGTCGAGCATGAAAACGCTCACGTCTCTGCAACACTTGTAAGCCCCGCTATTCCGGAGTCCAATTCTCTAACTTTAATCATATTTGACGTAACGACGTCGCGTGTCGTAAGACTTCAACCCACCAACGGTTCCCATACTCACTGTATGGAAAAAGTTTTCTTTGATTTCTGGGCGTTCTAGTAGTCAAACCTTAGTCGGTCCCAAAGAGTATTTTGATCCTTAATAGGAATGGGATCGAATGGCATTAAAAAAAAATATCGTCAAAATTGATGATTTTCTCGCGGACTGTACTTTTTTTCAAAAATCTGTGAATGTAGATTGCCATCACTTAAAAAGTTAGGAATGAAATCCTGGTGCCATTTTTGCGTGGCGGCAAGGGATCTAGTAGCTGCCCTTACTGCCCCGTTTTAACTTTCCACCCTGTATATCTACTGTGACTGCGATCTTGGCACTGTGTAAAATATAACGGTACATTACTTAATGTGAAGCTTAAACACAGTTAAACGCATTAGAGGGTAATCTGCGAACCAAGCGTCGTGCGGGCCCTCACGACCACCGGGATCACGACGTGAATATCAACGGACTAATCTAATGACTGTTTAAATCGGTTCAATAGAATGTCAGTTAGGAATGTCATGAGCCCTACACTGATATACAGGATGTAACAAAAATACCCCTAAAGCGGAAAGGGCGTTAAATGGTCCTTTGTATAGAGTCCATTTTCAGTAAGTATTTGAAAACAATAGCATCACTTTTTTGTGACTTACCGCCAAAAAAATGTTTTCATAAAAAAACATTGGTAAATATTTTATTTATGTGGAAATAGAAATAGAGATATTTATTTGCTATTAAATGTGGTATACAAATGGTGTTACATGATAAATTATAGAGCCATACACGTTTAGACATTAAAAAGCCATGCAAATTGAAATTGTATTAAAATTAAGATGCAGAACAAAAAATAACATTCTTATTTTTTTTTTTATTAAGTCTGTATGCATATTGGATGGAATTAAATGGAAACCCCATTTGACTAAATTAAAGAGAAGAATGTTTTTTTTTACATTTTTAATACCTAATATCCGCGGAGCGACAAAGTGTACAAATAAAGTGTGGAGAAACCAAGTCGGTTATAATTTCGCAAATTACTAACAAGTTTCGTTAGCTACTATATGGCCCTTAGCTCCTAAATGGTTGCAACACAACTGCTGCTCTAAGTTACGATGCATTGTCATATTAGCTTCAGAGCAAAATGCACCTTGTGATTAAATTTGCTAAGCTATACTCGCAAAGCTTACTCCACTAAGACACGTCTGAAGCACCTATTTGTTTTTATAGAGCGATAAACGAGAAATCCTGCGACCACAACGTGACCGTAAACCCTAATTATAGTCGTAAAAGTCAACCGCAACTTTACTGCGCAATTAAAGTATTCAATCAAAAACGGTTTAAACCCTTTTAATCCTGCAGCGTTTATTTTCAACAGAACTATAGAATCGAAGTGGTTTATACAAATGTATATCGGTGCGTAAATGGACTGTAAGTAAATGACATTCCAAGCCTTGAAAACTAATGCCTGACCTCCGTGTGACCGAACTAGAATGATCTAAACATACAAACATTTCCTATCCTATGTCCAGTCTATAAGGTTCAAAATTGTATAAACATTTCTAGACAATACGTAGGTGTGTAATTACAATCCTATCGTACTGAATAAATGTTCGCCTATCATCGTACGTCACTATTTACAATAGCCCTATCTATTGAATCGTAAAAAAACACACTATTAAGGTCATTATATTTTATCCTATCACTATTCGGATCAGTAATTATGCTGTAAACAGAAAATTGTTAGTGCATAATGGATGTCTAGACCTTATTAAAGATATGAGTTATTTGATATGCATTTTCACAATTAATGGTCATTCACAAAATCGCCTCGCAAACTGATCATAAAAATGCCCGCATGTTGCTGTAAGCACTTGATATTAAACGTTCAACCACTTCAAGCTTTCAATATGCAATTGAGTTTCAATATCCTATTAAGATGCTCTCCCCGCCCCCGCAAAATTCGGCAGACAGTTTTGTACGCAAATAGGTACGACATAAGGCTCCACAACTCCAGTTCAGGCTCTAAAGGAAAGATGAAGTTGCCATTTTATCGTTTATCGCTTGTATGTATTATTCTTGGATTTGTTACTCATAGAGTACCTATATCTACCTAACGCGCATTCAAAACGTTACGTGATTACTCCTCTGAATGTCTGAAAAATTAAACCAGCTTGACAGGACAGGCTTATCACGAGGCAGCTTGACCCAACGCTTATCGCTGTTGATAAGACACCCGTCACGTTCTGATAAAAGAGAGAGAGAGAGAGAGAGAGAGACGGATGTCTTATCGACAACGATAAGTGACAAAATAGCAACCATGCTACACCCGCTGACATCGCTCGTTAAATGTCGCGCGACATCTCGTATTAGTTACTGTTAACTTGTCTGCGAATTAAATACATAAATAATAATAATCTTGAGTCATCTCCAGCAACGTTACGCCATTTATTTCTTTTTGAAAAATAAATATTACCATATACCGGGTATCCCAAAACTTAGCCACACGGAGGGAAAGTATGGGAGGATTGGAAATTTTACTGAAAGAAGACTTCACTTTATATTTAAAAATAATTGGAACTTTGCATGCACCCTTAGTTTGTCGTAAAACAGCCCTGCTAGCATAACTTGACTCTCTACTCGCGCGCGTGATAGACTATCTGTCACCTTTTGACAGCATTAATCAGAAAGTGACGGACAGTCTATCTCGCGCGCGATTAGAGTCGAGAGTCAAGTTATGCTAGCAGGGCAGGTACTATTAATTAATCTGTGGTAAAACCTTAATCAACGAAAACTTATCCTAACTTGAAACGAAACTTACAACAACAGTAAATACTAATCAACTAGCTCCATATAGTCTTCCAGATTTGATTGAACCCACTCAACTCGTGTTATCCTATAAGATCCCCGATCCACTTCTTGATCGAAACAGGAGATTGAAATACTCGAGGAAAGCGGGGACTTTTATTTTTATTGAGATTGGCTCCATCTCAAGACGAGTGCAGCCGCCAGTGGAATAGAATCGCATTCAGTTCAGGTTCTGCGCGAAAGTGGAGAAAGTTGGGTACTAAACCTATGTTTAGTGTAGTGTGGAAACTGCGGAAAGCGAAAAGAACCGGTGTAGTTAGGTGATGTCTTGCAAAACTACCAAGACCAGTGTGAAGCTACGACTAATGACTTTATTCATATCATAAACGTTCGTCAAATTATATTTCCTAAAATTCCGATTAAATTAGTTTCTGTCTCTTTGATTTTTACGCGTCTGCCCAACGATAAGGAGTGTAATGTTTTCAGGATCTACGAGTATGTATGAGAGATTCTTTATTGTTTTTCTGAGAAAGAGATAAATTAGACAAAATACATTTTATTAAACAGAGGTTTGAATTTACCTCGCCGAATAGGTATGCTTTATACAAGCATCATTAATTCTAGGTATTATAAGTATTTGTTTTCTCTACAAACTATTTCCTCGCTAAAACACCACTATTGACGGCATTCGAACATAAATCATGGTCACGGCTACATAAACAATTCATTGAGAATTTGTTTACGTTCGGCATCCGGCAACATTCTCCCAATAAATTTACACAACGGGATACACGTACAGACGTTGGACGTTTTTAATAATTATTATATTCACTTTTATATCCCCCTTTATAGATTTACCGTCCAGTTTGTGGGCCGAACATTCCACATCCTGAATTCTAGACCAGCGTATTTATGTCGAACACACATAAAGCATTTGTTGCCTTACGAACATAATATATAAATGCTAGCTATGCATGCTATGGGCAGGCGACAGCTAAAAACACTTCTAAAGATGCTATAGAAAGCAAATATGTAATTCTTAGGTATTTTTGACTCGTAGGCGTTCGGTCCGTGTCACAAAATTTCTGCAATGCGATGTAGTACATTATGTAACAATCTTACCGTACGTGTCGCATACAATGTTTTTCATCACATTTGCGAGGAAACCAATACATTTTTAATGTGAGATGCTTAGAGCGAAGACCCTTCTGCATACAGCCACGATATAAAATCACAGTTCAAAATTATTTACACGGACACTAAATTGCTACATTTAAGTTTTTAAATATTTAAATAATTCTGTTAATCATATTTTATTCGTGTTTGTTTGTACGTTTAAATTTATTTATAAATACGTTTTCAAACATCGTGTTTGAATTAAAACCTCCTTGCTTTACAACTGACGTAAGAAAAAAACCATTACGCCCATGGGCGTAATAAAAGCTATTACAGCTCTGTATGCCTGCGCGTTATGAAGCCCTTTATGAGCAAGTGTGATGAAAAAATACTTACCATTAAAATGTTTCACGATATGGATTACATAGGCACTTCGTATGGGAAGTAAGTACCTACTTCTGATTGTAGGTAAGGACTGTAAATTAAGTAGATATATCAAACTAATTTAATTATTATCTAATTGAAATAAAAGCGATAATGAACAAACAAATTAGTAAAGAGCGTTACATTTTTAAATTTTTCCTTTAATTTGAAATTTTTAAATTTTCGTTAGCAGCGTTACTGTACTGCATAATACAAAATTAATTTAATACATTACTGTATAGGTGGCAAACAAGGAAATGCCTGCGGAGTATTTCAGGCGAATGTGATTATAGTACAGGTACATAATATTATACAAGGCAGGTAACCATTGTTTGGGTCGAGATTGGTAGTGCTTTTCTAAGAAGTAGGTACATATAATCACATTAAGACGATATTTCCGAGCATAATGTTAATTATATCGTTATGAAGTTATGAAACTTAATAATACGTTACACTGTGGCGGTAGTGATTAATTAGCGTAACTATGTTAATTAACACCATTAAACAAGGTCGCTGCGATGAAATTTCACTCATTGTTTGTATATGCAGTACGCGGTATGTTAGGTGACACCCACAACTACTTAATTCTATTCTAGATATATTGGAAGTCTTACCAAAGTGGAGGTATACATGTCATGTTGGAGGTATGGTGTGCTTGTGCAGTTGCAGCAACTCAATTAGAAAGTTAAAGGGTTCATAGATAGGTAGGTTAAATGCGCAGGCTTGGATTTATAATAGGTATACTAAGTTCGTACATCAACTTACACGTATGAATGAATGAATGAATTAATCATAATTTATTCGCTGAAAATGGTCAATCATTGCTTAGTAGGTATATAACATATTCTACCGGAAACCGGTGTACGAATTTTGTACAATATTAATTAATTAAATAGGTAGACACTGGCGGGATCCCGGTATTGTAGTAGTAATAAATCCCGGGATTGCATGCCCTAGTAGGCACCAGTTAGTACCTAAGTTTAACGGTCATACTTAGTGTATGCAAACATGTTGAATAAATGTATATTATTATTATTATTATTAATTGTAGGTACCTATTTGGTATTTAATATCTATTATTATTATATAAAATTAATGGAATTTAAATTATTTTGCATCTAAATTATAAAGTCAATTAAATTTCAAATACTTGATATCTATTAAATCTACATGTACCTACTTTTTGTTAGGAACTCCTTGGTTGTATAGATACATTGTTCAGTTAGAGCCACACTTTGAAAGTTTTACAGAACTGTCTAACTGGTAAACTGCTTATTTGTAGTGGTATAGAGTTAGCAATCAATGCGGCCATATAATAACAGTTGTCTCTATACACGGTGGGCAGGTGTATAGGTAATTCGATTCTAGTGCTTAATTTGGACAAAAAAAGTAATATAAACATTGCTCTTTAAAGCCAAATTTTCGAGATATTCAATTATTTCGGTAATTCACAAGTTGAAAAATTTCAAGGGTAACACGCCTTAATAATGTGACCTTCGTGAAGTGTCAAGTTTTCTTTTGCACTGTTTAGACTAAGGTTTCGTTCACAAGGAAGTACTAGCGTTAATTATTTTCTTTGTTCCAGAAATTAAGTAAGTTAATGAGGCATTTTTGGACCCGTGTTGATATAACATTATTTACTCGTAATACCACCAGGAATCCATGGTTAAAGCCTGTCGGTATACTCCTGCTCACCGGTATAATTCTAGTTTTGGACCAGGCATTTTAAGAGGCAGATGGGTTTCAGCTCTTTTGTTTCTGTTGTCTCTCAGTTCGAAAAGTGATATGTTCTGTTTAACGAACTTACCTATTTCGTAAATATAAATAGCAGGCACTGCACGTAACTTTTTCGTTGTTTTTTTTTCTACTCAAATTGGGCAACACATTCGTTATGCACCCTTATCCATGGGCCATGCCATGGAGCATCGCTTAGAGTCCACGCACTACAATGGCCAGGCATCATCGGTGAAGCGCCCCTGTGATGCCGGTTTAGACTTGTGAACTTGTAATTTAGAGCTTTGTCAAACGGGCCACAAGGGGTCGTGAGTGCTCGTTTTGTGTGTTGTGCTCACAGACATAAAAAATACTAACAGCACTCTTGTTACAGTATATGTATGACAACGGGACAAATGACGACGGTCTCCTCACGCGCGACAAGTTCATGGAGGTGAACGCGAGGATGGAGGCGCGACGCCGGTTCCTGAGGAACGAGTGCTCCCGGCTTGGCCTGGACAGCTCCAGGAATAAGGCCTACGCGTGGGAGTATTTGATCAATCGTCAGTACCATGTCATTTGGTAAGACATACTTTAAAAATTTAAAGTCTATTTTCATCATCATATCAGCTGAAAGACGTCCATTGCATAGGCGTCCCCCAAACAGTGTCACAATGACCGGTCCTGCGCCTCCTGCACCAGCTGTGAAGTCTATTTTAGTTTAGTTAGATACATAAAAACCACGAAACCCATGAAACGTAGGTCCAAAACACGAGAAAAGATAGGAGAATCGGTGAAGTCTAGTCTTCTATCATCTCAGTCTTACAATCTTAAATGATTTGACTACTAGCAAAAATAACAAAGCACATTTGACACCTTTGTCTGTAAATCAGTTAGACAGCTTTTGTTACTCCTTCAGATCCATCTGACTATTGATATAATGCCATTTGGGCTACTATAAACACCGTAACTGCAATGAGCCTAGTACCTATGTAGGATGAAGCAGGATCATTGGAAATCGACATCTGAATTATTAGTATATCAGGAGAACTCTAACTTGACTTCACGTTACTTGACTTGAAAATGTAATATTATTTTATTACTTATTCACAGTAACGTGAAGATTATTTTATACAATAGCTTTTACGTGGCCCCGTAGTAATTTCTGCCGTATCATCATAATACAGCAAAATCCACCTACTCAATGGATCTTCAAATACCCGGTTTAAACTGGGTCGTTACACTTATCACATAGGTAGCACATAATGGGTTTAAGGTATAATTGAAACAACGGAAATGTCACTAAAGTGGGAACCCTCGTCGATGCAATTAAGCCGTTGTAACAGTTTCATATCGTAACGACTAATTAAAATTTCCTTTCAGGTGCAATATATTCAAAGCGGCCTCTACGTCGTGGATGTACAACTTCAATCTAATGGCGAATTACACAGCTGCCTTCTTAGATAAAACCAAAGAGGTGCCTCTAGGCCTAGCTAGAAAGAAATACGCCAGGCCAACGGCAGAGATGGTGAAGAAGGCCCAAGTAGATTCCATATCATTCCTCATAGTCAGACATCCTTTAGAAAGGCTGGCATCGGCGTACAACGATAAAATCGCCCGCGCGTGGCCGAAATCCTTCCACGACAAAATGGGATACAGGATTATTCAAAAGTATAGAAAAAAGGTGAGCTGTAAATTCAATTACGTTAAGAGTGCGCCATTTCGTTAAGCTTGGCGGATCACTTTGCTGATTGTTTCGGTTCTGTCGCTTGCTAATGATCGAACGCTTGAAACGGACATAGTACCTGGAAAATTGACTAAATGTATTAAGTACATAAGTTCGATTAGTTTCTGCATTAGGTTGGATCTTGTACTAAATAACTCATGGTAAATGTTGTATGATGTAGCTGTCATATCGATTGCACATAATAAGCCTCTCATAGACTGGCGCGGCCTGTCGTGGCGGTCAATAGTAAATTTGACAATAAGCCAGTGTCATTCAAGCCTTTTCCGGAAACCATACATTTGACCATAGTCCGTTACGCCAACACACTAATGTGTTGTCAAACTTTATACCTAATTCCCAAGTCAGATTTTTTTGTTATCAGCTAGAGTATATTAAATACAAACAGCGAAAAATAATTACTAACAGTTTTTGAGTTTGATTGACGAATAATTAACTTTTTTGTAAGGAACACGTGTAAAACTTTGAAAAGATTATACAATTAATTGTTTTCTCCTATAATGCAACGCATTGATTATTCAAAACGTTACCTATAATTTTCTAATAGTTTTGTTAATTGTTGTAAGGTAGTGTTTACCAGTCGATGTAATGTAACAGCCACGTTATTACAATCTCCCAAAATGTTTCAAATACTCACTACCCATAATTAATTATTCACGTTATAGGCTCCACTATCCTTAAGGTTAAGCCATTTTATATGATACGTCGGAAGAGTAACTACCTTAATGTAAATATTTTGAAATGAAGAAGCATTTGGCTGCCAATATGACCTAGTTCATACAACACGGCATAGGATACTTAGAACACTATAATGCAAGCCTCCGAATAATTGATGACAAGCACCACAATATTTACTATTAGTAAGTCGTTAGGCAACGGTGACTAACGTAAAGGGGTTGAAAGGGGGTGGAAAGGGGGTGAAAGGGTGAGGCCCACTGTGTGATCCCTCCCTGACGTGAATAACCATGAAGGCAATTCATAAATGCATAACAAATGAGGGCCAGTCTTGTTTTATATTCCATAAGTAATGTCCTCTTTGTGAAACTTTGGTTTAATTTGTCGTGGCCTAATATTTACCTAGTAACTATGGTCCTAACCTAAATAAACAGTTAAATTATTAGACAAGTACTTACTTCAAAGTGTATGTGTAATTACTGTACTTTTTTATCGACTTACAACCACTTTACTTACTTAACTTTAGCGTTTTGCTGGTTGTACAGTCAGCATCAAAAGTAATGACGCAATCAAAGACATCAAAAGCTCTTATCCTCTTTTAATAAAGACTTTTGACGTCTTTATTTGCGTAGCTACTTTTGATGCTGACTGTAGGAGTATGTTCAAGAAGCCGAGGCTCAGCTCGGCTCTCGGCTTACGACGAAAGCTTATACTATGACTGTGACAAACAAGCATACGGTCTGCCTGATGGTACGCAACTACACAGACACCGTAGCTTAGCATATGAACGCTTGCGTTTCCAGTAGATTCGCAATCATTATAATTAGGTTATTTTTTTCAACAATATCAATTATCAACATAAACCGTATGGGATTACTTCCAGTCAAAACCCGACGCGCCTCACTCGCCGCACCCAATGTTCGAGGAGTTCGTCTCGTACGTGCTGGACGAAGCGCGGGCGAAGCGGACTCTCGACATGCACTGGACGCCGTATACGGACTTTTGTACGCCGTGCAAGTTCGAGTTCGACGTCGTGCTCAAGTTTGAGACTTTGGACGTGAGTAGACTACCTAATTTTCAATCAAAACCAAACATAATACCACACTACAAGTTTCGAGGAGTTCGTTACGTATTTGGTGGACGAAGCGCGGGCGAATCGAACTCACGACATGCACTGTAGAACGGTATTAGATATAAAACAATATCTCTACCTTAAAAATCTTTAAAATTTTACATTAAAAAAAAAGAAAAAAAATACAAAAAAGGTTTCTCCACCTCTGTTTCGAATAACAGGAAACATTAATGTAGCAAGCGGTTTCCCGGTCGCTATCGCAATTTCGCCTGTTTCTTTCCTTAAGTATCCACAATAACAATTTTATTATTCTGTGAAAATTATGGTTGTTTAAATTCCAGAGAACCTTTCCGCCCCAGCGGCCATCGGTTCTACGTGCAATGTGCCCCGCCCACTGCCACTTAAGTTTAGCAATTCGGAGGGCTATATCGGTTACCTTGGTTCTGCTGCGGATAGCCTCATTTCTGATGCGATCACGCAGAGAAACTCCTAACATAGCCCTCTCCATTGCCCTTTGGGTGACTTTGAGCCTTCTTATGAGGCCCATAGTAAGCGACCAAGTTTCAGTGCCATATGTCATCACTGGCAACACACACTGGTCAAAGACTCTCGTCTTGAGACACTGCTCTTCGCACCGCTTCTCGAGTGGCGACCACGTACCGGAGGCGTAGGCGCGGCGTGGGTAGGCCCCCCACAAGGTGGACTGATGACCTGGTAAAGGTCGCGGGAGTCCGCTGGATGCGGGTGGCGCAGGACCGGTCAATTTGGAACTCTCTGGGGGAGGCCTATGTCCAGCAGTGGACGTCTTTCGGCTGATATGATGATGATCATGATGAAATTCCAGAAACATGTTTTTGTCGTTTGTTGTTCAATATATGTTGGTGCGACTTTCGTGCTACCTATGATTCACATAGAATGGCGTTTGCGTGCAATTCTGTGAACTGATGTACATTCATAAACTGCACGCACGAGTTCAACCAAAGATATTTATTATTATGGGATAATGCTTAGAATACTAAACAACAAAACGCCGTTATGTTTTGACATTGGCTTGTGAGAATAAGCGTTATAAAGTCCAATGTTTGACATCTTAAATCCTAATAGTTAACATCTATTGTGCACCTCTATTGTTTTGACTTCAAATCGAAAGTGTCATGTATTGAGCCAGTGTCGACCACCGCGTACCTACTTTAAATAAAATAATAAGTTTGAGCTAATAAAGTTGATCGAACGTTCTGACGTGAATTACGCCATGCATGCCTTAAATCTTCTTAAACTCTGAAAGCCATACAACTCATTAACTGTATTAATGTCGTGACAGGAGGACCAAAGGTACCTGATCCAGCTGGCGCGACTGCAGGAGGTGGTGAAGCCAGAGTGGCGCAACAGCGGCAAGGGCAAGACGCAGCAGAACATCAACCATCTGTACTCAAGACTGCGGCGCTCGCAGCTCATCGGGCTTTACAACCTTTATAAGTGAGTCATCATCACAAAGGGCCTCTTCAGCCCTCTTATCGGTAGAGCATTTTCCATTTCCCTCGTACGCCAGTCTTTTGATTTCTTGATATGATCCGACGCTAGCTTTTTCGTTTATTTGGTCCATTAAAGTGCGCCTAGGTCTTCCCCGCCCGATGATGGTTTTAAAGAAGTTGTCGTAACGTGTCAAATGTCCAACCATTTTCCTATTAATTCAATGATATTCAAAGTCGCTCTTTACTCTTCTACAAGTGGGATAGTAGGTATACTTTATTAAAAAGGGAGACTTAGGACACGCGTGGTTAACCGAGACCCAGTGTAGGCAGTTGTAGGAATGACTGGAACTTTTAGCTGAACATACGTCAGGTTTACTCGTACGTGTCCTCTTCCCTGATAAGATTGTGGCATCAGGGAACCGCAAAGTTTCGGACATACGTAATAATCGCATTCTAAAACCAAATCCGGGATGTAAAAACCTAACGTGTGCTGCAGGTCATAAAAGATCTCCAAAATTTGTCAAGTACCAAGTGCATATCCCAAATTTCTACATTTTACAAGTGGCAAGTAAATATAACATCATGATCGCCTTATCATCGCATGAGGAGGAACACTTACTTAGGGCACAAAGTTGTGTTATAACTATAACAGACTTACCTATAGTAACAGTAGTTAAAGATGATCATATTTTGTCTATCATACGAGTAGGTATCATAACATAATTGATAATATATTCAAGAACATTGAGGACGCAGCGGGCTACCCGTTTCAATAGTCGTAGTCGTAGCCAAATATTTCACCATGCCCATTTGCCCAACAGTTCGGTAATAAACATTTATTGATTCTTCCATGTATCTTTATAGTCTCCCTAGAGGTGATCACGGACATGGATATATATCTAACGAGTTTTAATTTAACACATAATATGTTACCATACTTATACAGTGTGTATTCAAACGGGGCAGTGAGAGAAAATCTGAAACTATAAGCGATAAGGGAATTAGTTCTTAGGGTGACTCCTAAGAACTAATTCTAAACTCAGGCTGATTTTAGAAAAAAACAAAGACTGCATAAAAGCCTCATACAAGGGCGGCACTCGAACCCGGTCAAGTCTGTTTAACAATCAGAGTTCGTTTTATTGCGATTATTAATAGTGCTGCTGCTGGTTGTCAGGAACAATAATTGTTGCTAAGGAATCCTGTACAGCCTACGATAGCAGAAAAATACTGTTATTACCCTGCTGGTAGACTCGTCAACATTCGTCAAAACAATACGGTCCCTAATCATAGTCGCGATACGAACAAAACTTTACTATATCTGACCCATCAACGCAAAAAAGAGGGTTACATTTTGGAGCATTTGTCAGTCCCTAAGGCTGTTTTTGGCAACGCATGTCCCAAATGGATTAGCAAAATTACACAAACGTTGAGGGTTTTAGCTATGTTAGTGGAAATAAGTTCCACTATTTACCCAATCATGTTTGTTTAATTTTCACCCAAGGATTGTTGTATAAACGAAGAAAATTTTACATTCAATACTCTTCGAATCGATCGATTTCCACTAATGTGGAATGTACGTGCACAGTGCAATCGCTTGTAATTCTCATTCATTTTCTATTGCGATCAATATGCCGCTGCCACTATGACATTAATAGGATAATTATGCAGCATGCATCGTATTAATGGTACTTACATTCACCTAATTACCTGTACACCGCTGTACAGTAGTCGACAGACACGACCACGACCATAGCTTGCATTGATCTTTTAATTAAGAGGTATGTACCTACATCGTTAACTTACCTATATTGGTGGTTCAGTAATGGCGGTAGTGCACTATTGTGCGCATTTATGCGTGAATTTGAATGGATCTTAGTAGAATTGAAGCCAAAATACCTACATAATATCATCAACCTGAATACTTACTAGTAAGTCCCTATGCCAGGCATAGGATATCTCATGCAAGAGATGGAACCTTCTCGCGACACCACCGCGGAGGGCAATCTGCGACTCGCTATTTCATCTTAAGTTCCTAAAATTATAGACGCATTGTGTTTTGTAACTTTCTCACTAACACAAATATCAAAGTGAGAGATAAAGATAAACTAAATACCTATAACGACATTTAAGCTAAAATATATTCCATGACGTTTATGGATTTGTCTTTAAAGCTTAATATTCATTCAATCTTACACTCGTGAAGCACTGTTGCATACCTAAAAAATTGTGGAGAGGTGAATCCATCGATCGGATATTTCTGTATTACACTTGAATCTCATAAAGAATATATAACTTCAGTATAAATAATTCATCGGAATGCAAGAAATTATTATATGAACGGAATATTTTATTCACCGTACAGATAACAATCTGTGTGCTTATACGATGTTCGCTGCTCATCACGACACGACAGGTTGCATGCGGCAGAATGTAAAACTGCAGCGTTCACCCCGGGTAATGGCCTCACCCCCTGCGACCTCATTCGGCAATCCATTACTTAACCTTCCAGTGTCAGCTGGATATTGTATTGTATTTTTGGAGTTATAACATTTTTGTAGTAAAGGAATAAGTTTCTGTCAAAAAGTGAATATTTGATTACAAATTTTTATTGCCGACTTCACTTTTGGCATAGTCATCAACTGTAGGTAGAGTCAGGGGTAGTAATATGTGACTGCGTCTAGTAAAAGGGACCACTTTGAGGATTTTAGTTTCCGAGTTATATGCATTTTTAAAAATTGGTCGAAAATTACATAGAATTGGTTTTTAATACTAATCGGTTATTAATACTTTAAATATCATAAATCTTTGCTGATAGTAGATTAACTAGGTACCAGTCATTCCATAACTTCCAAGTGGAAGTGTATTTTTCACGAGCATAAACTTTAAAATCATTTTTTCAATTCGTACATTTTGCGTAAGTACTGCGTGTTCAAAAATGTAAAAAAAATAATGATTGCACCTAGGAAAATAATTATTTTTTCACTGAATAGCTAATTTTACCTAGTTTTAGGAGATATTAATAACTCCATACCGCTTAAGTGGTCCCTTTTCCCAGACACAGTCACATATACGTACATAAATAAGGACATGTATTATCTGTACAAGACTCTATTGACAATGTCATAAAGGCGTGTACATATATCTATATCCTTTGTCCGACTGCCAAAGGAGGAGTGTACTTAATGTTTTTCGAGTGTATGTATGTATGTTTCTTTGTGGCCTCCTGTAGCCTAAACGGCTTGATGGATTTTGATGTATGAGGTGTCGTTGGATTCCTCTTAATCGTGGGAGTAACATAGGCTATATTTGTCAAAAAGCAGTCGGGTTTTTCGAAAATTCTTTTGACTTCACTTGTTTATGTACGGTCGCGCGCGTTAATTTAGGACCCTTTTCGCAAAAATATTCTTTGTATTACCTACTATACAATTTGACAGGATTTAGATGGGTCCCAAATTTAAGCTCGTGACTGTACGTATATTAATAGCCCAGAGAGGATGATAATGATCCCAACCAAACACGACAGGTTTATCTTGTGGGTTTCTATGGCAACCTTCCGTCTCCATCATCATACCAGCTTTACCATAACATTGCATTGTCCGATTCACTTAAGTGTACACAATATCAACTCGATTGGACTTCGGAACGGCACGACTTCTCCTATTTGATAGTCATAATCATTCCTACTTTCCTAATTACAAAAAAATGGTATTCTGTATGTGTAATGGATAACGTGTTTACTCATTTATCATAAGGAATACTCCTGGGAAGTTTCGAATAAAATAGTTGATCTAATCTTGTTTCCCGATACAAACCTTAGAGGGTGAATTTTGAAAAATCCTTTCTTAGTGCACCCCATGACCTTATAAGGAACCTACGTGCCAAATTTGGAATCTCTAGAACCAGCGGTTTGGGCTGTGCGTTGATATTTCGTGCGCGCAGCCGGCGTTCGGAACGGGACAATGAGTCACACTTTTCGTGCGGCGTTCATCGATTTATAAGACATTATTACGTCAAAAAATTTCGATTTTTTCGTCTAGAAAGATAAATTTAGGAGAGTAGCTAAGGCGCGGCGATAGGAAAATGTAGGATTTTTAATTCTAAAGTTGCCAAGTTGGCAAGCTCACTGCATAGGTAAGCCAAGAGACTGAATACTCATTATAACATAATGTGAACTATTCGCCGACATTAAACCTAATTATCTCCACAGTGACTCTAACAAACGTCGCTAACGTACACATTTCTCTTGCAGATACGACTTTCAACTCTTCAACTACACCGTAGACAGCTATTTTGAAATCGTGCAACCCGACGACCCGAGCCACGGATGAACGTAATTATATAATTTGGCTTCGTCATTTATAAGTAATGCGCACATATCTGCCCATAAGGGCGGAAACGACAGAAAGACCCTGAAGAGTTAAGTTATATGTAACGCGGATTAGCATAGCAGCAGCATCGATGGTATACAAACATACTCGTACCACGTGAAGACATGAGAACTATGAAAATTAGACCTTATGTGCAATGCGGAGTACGGTCACGTGGGTCTTGTTATAGTGATTATACCACCGATGGGTGAAGACTGATTGTTTAGAATCGATTCGATTGCAAAGTTGTCAATTGAGCGTTTTTCAAAAATGATTCGTTTTTTTTGGATTTTTCTTACTCAGAATCGTTGATACTATTGTTATGAGGATCGTCAAGAAAAGAAGTGTCCCAAATATTCCATTCCAGATCGTCACATTTTTGTATGCAGCCTTTTTTTCGTGATGCACTGGAAGGTAAAACTTACATAGTAAAATCTGGGACAATTTTTTTCTTGTTTAAGGATCGATATTATCAACGATTCTGAGTAAGAAAAACCCAAAAAAAATAACAAATTCTGAAAAAAAAGTTCATGTAGGTACCCTTTTTTGAAAAACGCTCCATTCGGTCTTTACTTTGTAGGCGGATGATTTTGTGAAGTATTGGTTGATATTTAGATTACCTTTTGTTTGTTAGAAGTGTCGAAATCCAAAGTGTCTAGTGCCTGGGATGTACCTACAAGTCAACGTCAAAGATATATTCTTTTGCACTGTAAACCAGAGGGGTAATCACGTCACGTTTCGAACGCGCGTTAGGACAATTTAACTGTCAATTTGCCATATAAAATATGACATTTAGATCTACCTGACGCTCGTTCAATGCGTTACGTGATCGACCCGCAGAACTAAAAACAAGCTGCCTGCCCTGTTCCCGAAAGGAGCTTAGACATTGCATGTCTTGTTACAACAAGAAAGCGAAGTTTAATTTGATCTTGTATTAAAATGCTTAAGCATTGACGCCAGTAACGCGTTACTCACCAAGCAATTTATCACAACAATTTGCTATAGCTAGATTGAAAGGAATGGATTGCTGTCTCTTTCCAACTATAGCGAGTTGGTGTGTCAAATTGCCAGGTGTGTAATGGCCTTAATAAAACTTATTTTCACCCGAGCGAAGCTAGTCCGAAGATGTATAAGTGCTATATATGTTGGCAAACAACCTTAGTACTTAACCCGTCTCAGACAAATTAAGCTGCCAATCGCTACGGACCCAACCCTATGCCATTATTTCTATTGACACTTATTTTTCACTCACAGCTAATTAGTATGTTAATATTTGCCAGATATAATATCGACTAATGGACAGTCCAATACGGGATATTGTTTACCGTGACCGAGTACAAGCTTAGAGGGTTGTTTTCTCGTTGGCTGGCAGTATAGCCTTACTGTATACTTGAGATCATTTGAGTTGGCCGAATTGTTTCAAAACAGTCATTCAAAAAGCAACTCTACCGTCCAAGGTAGAAGGATTCCAATTCCAATGACAGTTTTACAAGCAGTCGGCCACATTATATAATCTCAACCATAAATAGTCGTATTAGAGCAACGGGGTGCATTTTCCGGGCTTCTAACACGATATAAGCAAGAAACCTTTAACGTTCAGTAAGGGAAATGTATTCACGTACCACCGTAGAACCCTATCGCAATAAGGTGACATATCAACGGTCAACGGGGCGCCTAAGAAAGAACAGTCCCACGTCGCATGGCACTTGCAGAGAAAAACCCGCGAGTTAAGGTCCGACGTATTATGAGCGACTACTTTTTATTTTTATTGAACTAAACTAAACTAACTTTTTATTGAAAAATCCTCTATATTCGATAAATGAGTATTATGACATTACCAATTAGATTTATTATTTTGTATAGTATTGACATCTGAATTGTACCTAATATTTTAAGTATTGTTTGATGTAGTTTATTTCTAGTGAATTGACGACCCGAAAGGTGATCTTAGTCCATAACCCATTTTGTAATTTGTTGCATAATGCTTGTATTGTTTATTATTATGATAATTATGAAATTGTTTTATATCTGACGATCACAATATAAATTCCTAAAAATTGACTATGTGTAATTTTAATTGCAATTGTATGTTGTGAAATAAATAAATCTAAATCTAAATATCACTCGAGTTTGAGTGACGCGACCTGTCAATTGCGACAGGGTTCTACGGTGGTACATGAATACATTTCCCTTACTGTACTGTGTGTAAAGAGGATGTCGAGGCTCAAAAGACAGTAAATAACAGCCAATTTTGTATGATGTGTTTTTATTTGGAACTTATTCATATAACAACAAAGTTATACCTACTTAATACAGACCCCCTGCGAAACTTCTTTAACTGTCGAAATATGGTCCTGCTAAAAATATATGGTAAATTCTGGACCAGCCAACGTCGTAAAATAAATATAAATTCGGTTTTTCCAGAAATCATATTGTATGCTTGTTTTCAATATGGCTACAGAGATCACAGATTCTCAATTCTTACGATCTTGAGAAACCTCTCTTCCGCTTTTCAGTCTAGATAGCATGATCGCATTTATGTCGGACGTAAAGCATTCTTCCCCTACTAGCAAGTGGCGGGACGAATGCTTCATGCGATCATGCTTAGACAAGAATGTATAAAAATACTAAGTCACATGTGATTTGTTCGTGTTACAGTCCATACTTATCATTAATCAGTTATTTGGTTAAATTGACAAGAGATTGTTATCATTTAGTATAATGAGTTAAATAATGAAGAGTTTAAATGAATTGTTGAACTGATAGTTACGTAGCGATAACAAAGTTTAGCGGTATGCGTAGAATTACATGATATTGTTTTTAGTTTTGTATTGAAATGCTGATGCTGAATACAAAATTCTTAGTGCTTCCATAATATAGGTTTATGGAAATAGATGTATTTAATATGAAAATGATTTGTTTAAAAATAAAAATGGATTTATGATCCTTACGAGACTCGCTATGGACGAAACATTCTTTAACATAATATAAGAACACTCGAAAGAAGGCATAGGACAGAAAAAAAAGCTTCAAGGTCTTCGCACACTATATCAACTCCACGCCACTGCGGCAGCAACTCTACTCACACTTTCGATGAGTAGTCAACTAGTTGATCCACCCAATGGTCACCAATGGACAACGCGGTGTCAACGAGTGGACAACGCGGTGGGCCTGCAAATGGTTGCCCGTCACGCGTCAGTCGCAAGCGCATAGTCGCCGCGGGGACGACGTGTGGTCAACGCGTGACAAACGCAACGAATAAATATGAATATGAATATGAACGTGTCGGAGTTCACCTTAGTGTACGACGCGTAGACCACACGTCGTACACTACTTTAATATAAAGAAAATATGACTTAGGGCTTATTCAATATTTGGCATAGAATCGAGTCGCCGTTGAGTTGTTATAATGTGCGGAGACCTATATAGCATCATCCAGCTTGTTTTGCCTGGCAACATTTTTGATAAAACTTAACGTTTTCTACAAGTTTTTGAACTCTATTAGATGAGTTACGAGAAACTTTGAACTCGCCAGTACCTAATATTAACGTAGTTTGAAAACGATATGTTAACTTATCTAAAAGAGAGACCAATAGAGAGGCAGCTAAATTCGCATTTATAACTGAACGAGCGAGCGAAGCGAACGAAGTTCTCTACAGGTCACATTTCTCAACCGATTCCCGTGAAATTTTGTGAGCAGATTCAATATAGTTATTTTTATCGATTCAGTTTTTTGAAATTTAAAAAATCATTGAATAAAAGACAGGCTTGCGAGTTCTACACACAGAGCTACTAGTATTAGTATGGATAGAAAAAAAAGCTGATAATACTGATAATAGTTTCGTTTGGAAGATTTAACTTAAGCCCTAGTTCTATATTAAGTTAATGCTAAGTACCCAAGCACATAGCGTGCAAAGTAAGTATTTACACGTGTTTAGTGGTAAATAAACGATTTCCTAAACTTTTGGTACATAACGTAAGCGATAGGTACAAAAAATTGTCTTTTAAGATTTCATAGTTACCGTAGTGATGTTGAATAGGTATTCCAGTAATTTTGTCAACGATTTTTATCAATTTGTAAATATTTTGTATCTTAATATTATTAAATGTTACATAGCCGTGTTGTTAAAAGGAATGTTTAAGTGTGTGGTGTCCAAACAAAACGTCTTGCTTCGTCGATATCAATAAAGGTGATTTTTAATTGCATCGTTATGGAAACATCGCCTTACCGACATCGTCAAAGTGGGACATTTGCTTGGTATTACACTTAGACTATGTTCTTGTAAGCTTGAATCCGAACCCTAGAAATCCTAGTTCACGGTATTTTAGTATTTGTTATATCAAAGATAAGTAAGTAACTAGATATTAATAGTTAGAGGTTACAACAATACGAGATAGGTATGTATGCGTTTACAAACCCCTAGGCAGCACATTATTTTTTAACCGACTGCCCCAGAAGAAGGGTTATGTTTTTATATGGACAAGAAAATTATATTTCACGGGCTACAGTCCAAACGGTTTGAAGGATTTTGGCATAGGTATATGAGGTGTCGTTGGATTCCTCATAATCGTGGGAGACATGCTATAATATTTAAAAAAGCAGTTGTGTTTTTTGAAATTACTTGTTATCTCTTTCATAAGGCTATTTTTTCGTTTGTACCATTTTAATCTTTTCGACGCCAACGACGCATATATCCGCACCGCAGGTTCAGCGCCAACGACTGATATATGCGTCAAGGAGCCCAGCGCGATAGCAACCTTCTTGCATTGACATAAGGTTTAACTCCGCACTAAATGTCTTGTTGATTTGACGTTTGGTTGACAACTTTTCTCTTTGACAGAGCGTGCGTTGAAAAGGTTAAACTTGCACAATTGATGATTCGCGGGGTCGGGACACTTTGGGAGGTTTCACTGTGATATAACCTTTTAATAACACCGTATATTATTTAATTACATCGACGTTTCGGACGTGTTACAACGGCCAACGCACGTCGTACGCAATAATGTCGTTTAATACCGTTTTTTTTTTTAAATACAACTGTGCTCTTGTATCTTAGGAACTTTGGGAAGGATAAGAAAGGGATAGACAATAATGTGCTGTCGTTATAGGGCGTGTATAGTTGAATTTTTTATACTGAGCCGATCTAATTATCTTCAAAACAATAGCTTTCAAGTTAAACAATACGATTGTGTGGTCGACGCGTGCCAACAAACAATGAAGGCAAATTTCTTGTTTATACTATACCTGGCTCGCTGTGAGCGGGGTTTTTTTATATTTTAGTCAATTTTGAATCTATTGAATAAGACGATAGAGTTCAATATTCAATGAACATTTTATGTGGCGGTAACTTCTCTTTTGCAAAGTTTGGCACACCTCAGTTCAAAAAAAGTCTACTATAATACTTGTAAGTATACTAATAATTATATCAGTTGAAAAAGCGACTCTACCATCCATTAAGCTATTAGATTCAAATTCCAATGTCACTTTTATAAAATGTCGGTCACCATTTAAATGATTTCAACCATAACAGCTTCGTCATCTAAGACAATAAGGCATTTCGTTCAGCGCAACTAGCAATAAACTCTAATAAGAAATAATAAAATAGCTAGCTAACGTACAATAATGAACCTTGATAGTGGATTATTAAGGATTAAGTTCAGTTAACCTATAACCTACGGCTAAGGAGCATTTGAGCCAAATAAATTAGTTACCCGATAAGTTCAAATAAGATGTTTAATTATTAAGAGGGAACATTATTTTTCAGATGTAAGGATTCTAGATCAGTATTTCTGTCACGTATGTCACTAGTGCGATAAGGACAGCTGTGACGTCTCGACTAAAAATCTTAAGTGAAAATCTCTAAAATCGATGTTTTGTTCTCGACTGTTTCCTCCTCCGAAAATAAACCAATCGTAACATTTTGGGAACTGCACAAGAAGGAAATATGTCGGACTGTTTTGATTTTTACGTTTATTGTTGACGGATTTGTATAATAGGTATATTTTTGTCGGTCTATTGCAATAAAACTTATTACAAAAATATGAGTATCAAAAATAGCAAAACATACCGATACAGACATTGATTATATTGATATTATTTTGAAAAATCATTAATCTACGGTCAAAAACCTCGTAGGAAACAGTCGAGAACGTTTGCATGGAAAAATTACCACTCATCTATCTCCTTTCCAACTAATACTTATTATATACCTTTTGAGACGATAGCAACTTTCGTAAGCTCGTATATACGTACAAAACTATAACATAAACATGTGACTATGGGCGAGCTTGTGAAACTTACTAGTATTTGAATGTCTGTAACAGTAAATAGAATTTTTGATTGATTTTAATTGTAAATATGTTTCTAGTTTAAAATGTGTTTGCGTCTATGTTGCATTGCGTTTTACCTGTTACTTATGTACAATTGTTTATTTTGTAAGCGGTTTCATATGAACAACTCGTTTTGTAAGTCTGCCTAGTCATAGGGCTAAAGAATATGTTAAGCATGTTAGTTTAGTACCTAAATGTTGGTTATTCTACCTGTCAGTTATAAATATAAACCTAATACTAGAACTAACGTCAGAGGGTTCCCACTTATCGGGTGTAGATCGGACAAAAAATTGGATGTTCTGATGGCAATTCATTTGGTTGGCTGTTCGTTTATCTGACACTATTTAGATCCGGTATTTTTGTCGGATCCGACACTCGACAAAGGGGAACTCAACTCTTCGAATGCTATCTGTAATGATAAGACAAGGGTGTCTTATCTGTGTAACCTTTTCAACGCCCCAATTTTAGATATAAAACATATGTGAAATTGTAAACTGTGCTGACAACTTTCAAATTCTGCTCAGTACTGATTTTTCTTTTAATAATTGCTAATGTGAAACAATGCCATCTTTCTCTTTATTTTTCCTGGTCTTGTGCTAAAATACCTGACTATACTTGATGGCTAAAATTAAATAATCTTGCGATTTCATGGAATATAAATCTGTATTAAGTACAACATAATAAGCACTTAAAGATCTGCATTAGTTCAAGTGCTGCTCGAGACCGGAACACAAAAACTCATATTACAGATGTCTATCAAATTTTTTTTCGTTACTTTAGCATGTATAGTGAATATGGGATGCATATGTAGGTAAATTAGACCAAAAACACATGGCCTATGATCGTAACAGAAATGGTGCTATATTCGTATAGATTATGATCTCATATCAGATTGTGAGATGTGGATGCGTTGCTTGTGTTGTAGATTCCAGCGGTAACAATCGGTTGTGTTACGTAATGTTACAGAAAAATATTCTTAGTACTTATAGAGAATTACATTATTTAATATTTAACTGGATTTTTCATTGAAACACCCTACCTTACCTTGCACCCTATCTTTATAAAACTTGGGTTCCGTCGTCACTTATCATCGGCGGGGACGTCCACCGCGTGATCGCGACAACACAGACACATAGATAGTCCCTACTCGTCCCGGTGCCGCCGCATACCGGTAGAGTCAGTCCGACGCAACCCGACCCGGGTCGGGTCTAGCTGAGTTTCTTGCTGGATTCTTCTCAGCTAGGGTAGGTTTAGCGAACTAGCAATCCCAGTATCACCACTCACACATCAGATTCGGTTGAAACCGTTCAACCAATCTCACTGGAGCGCAAACTCTTAGAGTATTCCAGTGTTATACCCCCCGCGTGGTCGTGCCGGAGAGTTCCCCCTGGATTTTCCCCAGGCTACTCTCCAACCATGCAGTTCAACAGCTATATTGGGTCCGTCCTATTATAGCAACGTCAGGTTCAAAAAAAAAAACACACCCATCAACAGTTTATCACAAGTCGGCGCGCGACCTGTGTCGCGGCGAGATAGAATCGCGTTGATCGGTCTGAAATCGTAAGTTGGTGCAAACCGCCCTTATACGTGAACTGTAACAGACTGCGATTAGCCACCTCACCCGATTTCATAAAATTGCGATGTTGCTCCTCCCCTATCTGAAGGACCTTGCATGTTCCAACTTCCTCGACCCCCCCCCCCCCCTTCCTCGTTCTTCAACTTACAAACTTTGTAAACTTTACATATTTACGCGCGCCATCTAGTAAATAACAGGTAAACTAAGACGTAAGTTTACATGGACCTAAGATACTCAGGACAAGCTATGGTAATAATAATACCACGTCCGAGCGAGATGGTAGCATACAAATCTCGATAAGTGTGACAGAAAGGGAAATATAATTCGTTGTCCTTGTCACAGTTCCACTTTTTTTCTGTTTGCCACAGCTGATTTAGTACGAAGTTGAGTTGTGGCCAATAAACCACCACCCACCCAAATTAAGTAGGTTGTTTATGGTAAGCGATCAGCCATTTTAAGACCAGTTCTTAATTTAGCTGCACTGCCTTTCCGTCCCTCATTGTGGCATCACGTAGCCTGTCCGGAGTATCATAGGTCCATGTAAGTTTAAGACTACTGCCGACATCTAGCGGATTTGTTGCGTGTTGCGTACAACGCGCAATCATTACTCGATTTTATAGGCCGAGAGTTGAAACACAAGAGTTTATTCATATAATCATATAACTTTGATCTCCGATCTAAAGCCGATTTATTATCAAATAGGGCTTCGAAAAATAATACAACCATCTAGATAGCTATATGCGTTTTTGACATAGGTCTTCTAGACTTTGTACATCTATTTATTTACCTAGTCTGTGTCTGAGTTTTGTATACAGATTACATGGATAGAATTGATTGATAGTTGATTGAAAATGCCTCATATACAAAATTAATATTAATTTATTAATACCTTTGTTCTTGTGCTCTACACTCTTTGGACTAGTTTGTTTCCACTAAATGCACTGGGAATTGCGGCAAGTAACTGCGCTTCTCTGGTAACACAGGTTTCAATCTGAAATTAAAGAAACATAATAAGTTTCCGCTAAAAAATATTTTGGTACATGCTTTTGTTACCAACTGTACTTTTTTTACACTATCAGCAACTAATACTCGTTGAGAGGGTCCGACGGGTTTATCTTGTGTAATTAAAGAGTACGGCGACCTTCTGTCTCCATCATCAGATCAGCCCAATGGTACCATAACATTGCATGGTCCCCGAACTTGCATAACTAGGCGTGTCAAAATTCAGCTCAATCAGATGTCATAAAGTAATTAAAATAAAGCTTGTAAAAATGGTTTGCAAGATTTAAAAAATCTGTTACTTGGATCAATCAACTATTTTTTATTGCTCGTTGTCATGGTTACGTCTCCTGGGTCACTCTTTAATACTATGATTTTATGCGGTTTAAATCTACGAAACACGTGTTTTTGGTCTATCGGTAAACCCATTCTCTAGTGGGGCATCTCCTTAGCATGACAAGAGTCCGAATTATAGTATTTTTTCTAAGAAACTCTGTCACTGTTTTGTCCTGGCTTACCCACTTATAGGAACATTGTAAGTTAAATGAAAACCAGAATCCGGCTTGGGTTCCGCTTGAACAGTCTCGACGGACACCTACCGTAGAGACATATGCCTTTCGGACACACTGCTAGGTGGAATATAACTCACTCTGGGTCAGTCTTCTTCCTCTTGGGTATGTCGAGGATATCAATGGGGTTGGTGGTGATGACGACAGGCCGCACCGACCCGAAGAAGTCCGTGATGGGTACGCGGGTCGGGTCCCGCTTGAAGAGGTCTCGGCGGACGCCTACCGTAGACAAGCATGCGCTTTTCGGGCACACTGCTAGCTGGTATATAACGAGAACCTTGTTATCATTAAAGTATAGTGAAAACCATGAAAAGGACACTGACCCATTTTAAAAACCAAAAACGTTTTAATATAATTATTACTTCTAATCGTTTTCGGAACGTGCACCCCTGAAAACTTTCTGTTTAACCTTTCGCCTGTGGCCATCTTTTTTTAATTGGAAAAGCGAGAAAAGCTACCGAAATTCTCCGTTACAGCTTGGGCTGAAAAATCTTCCGTATGTCCGACTGTACTCCTCTACAGGTAGCATTTCTCAACCGATTCTCATATAATTTTGTGAGCAGGTTCAATAATTATATCGATTTTTTAGTAAATTAAATTATTTGGTATTAAAAATATATATTAAAAAAACCGTTATTAAAAGGGTCGTATCGTCACAGAAATCTTACAGCACTTATGTCTTTTTCTATACGGAGGGCATTTTTTCAGCAATATCTCGAAAACCTTTGACCCGATCTTGTCCAAAATAATTTTCGGTAAATTTACTAAGTCCATGATTTTTTTCATATTTTTTAAATACACTGTTAACTGATGCAATTTTAGTGACTTTCGGGGCGATTATCTTCGACTCTATTCACTTAATCAAAATAAATGTTAAGAAACCTTATATTTTGAAAGGCCTATCGATGTAGATCGTATGTAGATTTACAATGTTTTTTTTTTGACTTGCAGTTAGGTAGGTACATGTATACTGTATCCCTAAAAAAATTTTTTTTATTCATTTCGATACAGAACTATGTGGCGGCTAACAAAATACACCTAAATTTTATTTAAATACACCTTATAGCTTTCGAGTAAAATGCCTGTGGCATACGGACAGGCAGACATGACGAAACTATAAGGGTTCAATTTTTGCCATTTTGGCTACGGAACCCTAAAAAGAACAGGCATGCCACGAAATCCACGCTTTTATTAAAATGACTCATGAAAGGTTATTACAGAAATATAATTTCATTATGATAGTAGCCCGCTTTTTCATTACAGTTTAAATCAGATTATTAACAGGGATGCTACTTACAAATTCAGACATAGTCCTGTGAGTGTTAGGGTGAACATTCTCAAGGAACTCCAGTACGTAGTATGTGTATCTGTCTATGATGTATACGCCGATTGCAGAATCTACGTGATGCTGAAAAAAAATAATCGAGTAAACAAGTAGTAAATAAAATAAAAACAATGATACAATACAAGTGGAGTTAAAAGATTTATCAAAAAACCCAACTGCTTTTTTGCAAATATTGCCTATGTCACCACTCCCACGATTAAGAGGAATCCAACAACACCTCATATGTCGAAAACGGTTTAGGCTGCAGGGCGTGCCAAAGAATAAGACATACACACATACATACGCTCGAAAAACATAACCCTCTTTTCCTTCGGCAGTCAGGTAAAAATAAAGGACTGCAAAAATAGACTGCATACTTACTGATAGTGAATCTTCACCAACTAAACTACTAGCAGTGGCTAATATATTGGGCGAGTAGAACTTCTCATACATGGAAGATGCTTGACATGTGTCAATTATGAAGAAAATCTCATTGTATCTGAAAAGAATACAAAACTAGTTTTACAAGATCATCATGTCAGCCAAAATACATTCACTGCTGGACAAAGGCCTCCCCCAAAGAGTGCTACAATGACCGGTCCTTCGCCACACGCATCCAGCACTAGATGTTGATGTATAATAATAGCATAATAGTAGAATGTTTGGGTTTGTGATAATTAGGGATTGGACGATCGAGTGCAAAAGACATAAGGAACAGGAATAATGGAGTAGAAATCATTGTGCTAATATAATAATAGCACAATTATACTAAATTTATGTAGATACCATTTCCGCGTCACATGTTTCGTCGGTTTATATAACGAAATCGGTTACATGAACATCAATTGTATTGTATTCAGCAACTGACAGTTGCATTAAAATATTCAATCTCAGAACACAAATTCGCATTGGGTACGACAAAATCTATCTACTCCAATATTATATCCAATAAAAGTTTATACGCACTTTTAATAGACGAAATGTATCACCATTCATAACATAACAATAACATAATTGAATAGAAATTTTATCTAGGACGACATCAACAAATTCATCGACAGCATAAAAAAATGCAAAAATTCTCCATTAGTCCTGTTCTTTATGTCATTTGCACTCCATTGTACGATCCCTAGTGATAATGAACTTTATTGTAACTGAAATTTTCAAGCCACAATGTTATGTGCAACATTAGCATCATTATATATTAGGGTGATTCAAAAAATTCTACTTTAGATTTTTTTAACTCTCAACCCTTCATATCATTCTATTCAATAAAATATTAATTAGCAATTAATTTGAGAATTTTTGGTTAACATTTAGAGGTCGCTACCACCTATTAATGTTAATAAAATATCTGCAATAAGGCATTTAACGAGATTCGTATTTGGTCAAGTATTTTTGAAAATATTTTATGAAAATATTTAACAATTGACATAAAAAAATCGTATTCGGGTGTTACACTGGTATTACTGGTAGTCCATCACTGTAGATATACCCACACAGTAGTTTAACGTAAACAGTTGACTACCCTAATCTTCATAACAAATTAAAGCAGTTGCAATTGGTGCATTCAGTTATTCACTTACAGTTAATTCATTTGTTGTTGGTATTGTTTTCCTCATAATGTCTTCAAATGTAAAAACACGGAAAAAACGGAAATATGGTTAGTTGGACAAACATGTTCGTAATTAGTGCAAACTAAATTACCCACAGCAAAAGAAGTAATGTGTTTATTTTTCCATTACAAAAATGTGATGAAAAAATCTGCTTCTTTAACGGCTGATGATTTGATGGCTTTGTGGTAAAAGGCAAGTATTCCTATCAAAGAAAAGCAGCATATTATAACAAAAATACTAAAAGTCTTTAATGATTGCCTTTGCTCAGAATCAACTGCAACAATTTCAGCCTCGTGACGATTACAAGGAGCTTCTTTATTTGATCATTATCTTTTTAGGGGGAGTACCTGAAAATAACATATCGTTCAAAGCTCCAGCTGGATTGCACCGTGCTCACTGGATGGCTTTGTATGCATTAAAAATTTTCGTATTCAAACAACATTACGGATATCTGCATATTTGTCGTAATTATTTACGCAAAATATTGGTTTACAGTGCCAGTAGCTTGCATGGCCTCTGCAAATGATCTGCAAATGTTAAAAGACTTTGTTCACTACGATAGGTATAATAAAGTTGTAGCCAAAGTCGCTTTAAATAAGATGTTGGGCCATCTTTGGTATCTTTCGGAAGAGCTGTTTGTCCTAGCTTTATTCGATAAACGAGTTTCTGCTGAGATAAAACGTAAAACGGTTTTGGCACTGAAGAAAGAAGGATCAGTACACAATCCCAAAAAAGCTACTTTGAAACATGATGAAATTATTAATCAAAATCTCGAAGATTTCGTTTCAAAAAATACAATGTCATTTTTTGATACAATCGGGATTCCGAGTGACTTCGTTAAAAAAGATACTGATCCGGACCTATGGGAAGAAGAAAAAAGTTACAAGTCAGCTAGAGAAATTGTGAAAAATACTAGAGTCGTTAATAATATCGCTGAACGGGGTGTGGCTTTGATAGAGCAATACAATAAATTGCACACAAATGACGAGGTACAAAAGCAGCACTTAATATTGCTAGTAAAGAATTATAGACAGAAAAACCCCAACGTGAATAAGTCAAATTTTGTATAAAAGTAACTGTTTTCTATTTTGTATATAAATGGCAAGTTTTGATGATTATTTTTATGTAGTATTTTCATCCTAAAAATGTTTTGATAATAATAAACTCTCATTAGAAAAGTTAATTGATTTCATTAATTTTTAAAATTTCAAACTCTGGTAGCGACCTTTAAACATTAATCAAAAAAATTGAAAAAATACTTGGGAGGTTTCCTAGTAGGATAGATCAGTTTAAGAGGTTGAGAGTGAAAAAATAAAAAATAATTTTTTTTTGCACTTATATGAATCACCCTATTATATATATATATATTATATATAATGTGTCTGACGAATACACAAACCAACAAACAGAAAACCTCATACCTTCTCTTTTGCCACATCTGTTCAAGAGCATCAGCCAGCTCCTGGCTGGTAACTTCCTCGGAGTCCTGGAACTTAAGGAACCCGTCACCGCCATGCCCAGTGAGGTAGATCAGGATGTTGCTGCCCTCGTCTGTGAGCAGCCGCTTGGAGCGTGGGGTGTCCGGCGGTAGGCGACCAGTCAGGAGACGGACAAAATTTTCCACTGATACCTAGGAAAGAATACTTGTTTAACTTGATGACTTATAATTAACAAGATTTTAAGACCATGTCATCCCAGCCTTTATTAACATCTATAGGTTATTCGCAATTTGTATAAAAACCTCCAAAAATATCTTACTAATATTACAAATTCCGCAAATAAATATTTCATTTCATTTCAAATGCAAAAGTTTGGATGTTTAGATGATTGTTACTCAATCACACTTAAACAGTTCAACCGATTTGGATGAAATTTTGCACTAAGATAGTTTATAGCCTCAATTAAAATGTAGGATTTTTTATCCCGGGTCCACGCAGACGAAGTCGCGGGCGGAAGCTAGTCATTTATATATTCATCCTATTCTTACCTCATAACCTCTGTAGTCCACTTCAACATCATCTCCATACACATTGATCTGTTCATGCGCATTATTGAAGATGGTCGCCGGGCGCGGGTTACGCGGGTTGCACGCCATGTCATCCGATATCATCAGGATAATCTGACTGTCTGGGATCCCAAGCCGTTTCACACTTCTGTAGATAGACAACACATTCGCTACATGCCGGTAATTGAACCAAAACCTACTCGTGTCCACTAACACGGCCCAGTTGTTGGTGTGATTCGACTTTTGGAACTTTTCCGGAATCTGGAAATAACGTTTTTTATTGATGAATACATTTTCCTGGTAGAATAGCAAGATGCGGGACGAAATAATTTATACGTACCTCTATTGCGAATAAACATGGCACTATAGTTATAATCGTTAGAAGCAACAAGGGAAATGTATTTGGTATCAACATTTTGGCCACATTGGAACGCGAAGTAATCCTAAAAAATAGTTAAATATTATTAAGAACGGCGAGGGCGAAATGAAATCCAAAATCCAAATAAGGATACGTTTTTAATTTTTAGTGTTTTTATCTGTCATCTGTCAAGTAAGTGTCAAAGTGGTGTCAAACCGCCCATCGTTTCGTTTCATGGTGGGACCACAATTGGCGGTATTTGCTCAAATATTCGTGTTGCATCTTTTTCTTTCCTACGGCAAATGAAAGAGAGGCAACGATGCAACGCGAACACGCAAATCCAAGTGTGATGCAACCATTAGGGTTTCTATTTGTTTTTTTGTTTGAGATATTGAAAAAAACGCTAGATGACAAGCAAATTTTAATCCATAAATAATAGATTTTCCAATTGTCAACCAACCACCTATTTGATTTGACATTAGTGGCATTTCAATTTCAGTCAAACTGAAAGGAAAATGGGAAGGAAGTAAACAGAAAGCTACAATAAATTTAATTTAAATAATTAACGTTTCCAATCATGAGTAACCGTAATCCTAATACACTGATGAGTGTCCCAGATGAACAGTTTGACTATCTATTTAAAATTGTGCTGATCGGCGACTGTGGTACTGGAAAAACATGCATTGTGCAACGATTAAAATCAGGGAATTTTATCGAAAGGCACGGGAATACGATAGGTGTTGACTTCTCAATGAAAACATTAATAGTTGACGGGAAGAAGGTCAAGGTTAGTAAATCTAATTTAAATTCTACTGCGTACTTCATACGAATTTATTATTAACGCGTAGTTATTTGATGTTTTAGTTACAAATATGGGATACGGCTGGCCAGGAGCGCTTCAGGACAATCACCCAGAGCTATTATCGTTCTGCTAATGGTGTTATTATTGGTAATTATTCTGATAAGCTTATGTCCTATGCATATCAAACCCCTTTATGAATTAAAAATGGAATGATTATTAACCTTTTTCATTTTATTTCAGTGTATGACATTACAAAGCGTTCTACATTTTTATCCCTCCAAAAATGGATTGAAGAGGTTAGGCGGTATACATCATCAAATGTGATAGTGTCATTGATTGGTAACAAGTGTGATTTGGCAGAGCAACGGGAGGTAGAGCCGGATGAACCAAAATCATTCTGCCGATATGTGCCAGAGATTATGTTTGTGTTGGAGACATCGGCAAAGGACAACACTAATGTTGAAGACACATTCCGGAGCTTAGCCACTGAATTAAAGGTAATTTTTCATTTTTATAAGCTTTAATCTAATAACTTAATCACTCAAATTGAAAGGACAAGGTTTAACATAGTTCTTTAATTTATAAGTACACCCACCATGTTAGAGCTATTTTTCTATGAAGTTGGGGTTATATCTGCCCAGTATTCATTACTTGTTTTATATTTTTTCATGTTTGACAATCCCTGTAGCCTAGCCTGCCTGCAAAGCTAGAGGTCACGGAATACCAGAATTGAATACCGGTAAGGGCATTTATTTGTATCATCACACAGATAAATGCCCATACTGGGCATGAACTGGCACAGGCCGGGGGTTTGAGCATGAATATTTGTTCCTGAGTCATGGATATTTTCTAAGTATTTATTTATCTATATTAATTATGTATATTGTTGTCTAGTACTCCTAGTACAAACTTTGCTTAGTCCAAACTAACAACTAACTAAGTGCCAAGACTAGGTTGATTTGTGTAAGATTGTTCCCAAAATTTATTTATATTTATGTAAGCCTTTTATTCCTTACCATTACAATTTCTTTACTGATATATTCCTAACTAGATATATTAAGAACCCCAAAGGGTTAAGGCCTGCATGAAAATCTCTATCTTTAATCCAATTTGCCCAGTTAAGTCATCAGACATTCTTGCTTTTTGTCTTTACACTAGTCTTTGCTCTTGTGGTCCTTGTTTTAAATGATAGTAGCACAACATAAATTATTCAATAATAATCAATTAAAACAAAGATATGAAGGATTATGTAGATCTACAGGTGGATTATTAAACCTATTCAATAATTCACCTGTAGATGCCTCTACAAGCAATTTCTTCTACTACTAGCATACGTAGTCTGGCCTTGATTAGGTTAGAATACTGACAGGATTGTTGCAAATTGACCTCCACATGACAATAAAAACTCTTCTGTACTTGTACAATAGATAAGCAAAAAAATTGTCTTTTAAAAGTCAATTTAAGTTACTACTCAACTTTATTGTACTCAAGGTCTGATAGTTTCTGCGAGTGAGTGTTCGAAATCGATTACAAGTAGGTAATTAATTATATAGGTAGTAAAAACATGAGTGCCATTCCTTAATTTATCTGTGTGGTATAAGTTAATAGGTATTTATGTTTACTGAAGCTAATCAAGATAGGGAGATAAACATGAACTTATGTGTGGTCAAAAACTCTGTTATAAGGAAATAAAAGCTCATATTATCTTATCTTATCTCATCTAATATATGTATCTGACAAAATATCATCTCTGAATATTATTCTGCACGGGACATTAATTGGTACAAAAATAGAGCATTAGATATTATTTTTGAGTGATTTGTTGTGTATTGGATAATGGCATATATATACATAGTCTTAATGGAGAATTTCTTGAGTACTGTTCCAACATATGGCAAAAATGCTGGTATTAATTTAATAATTGCTTGAGGATGTTCAGGATTCATTTGCAATGGAAACATATATATATTGTATTTTTCTTTTATTCGTATTACATTCTGCAATCACATAATCAAAAATAAATCATTTATTACCTGGATACAACTAACTATTATTTCCTTAACAGTTAGAAATTACCCTGCAATTTACTGTAATGTTTATATTTATTTTTTAATTTACAGCGGCAACACGACAACAGCGAAGGCCCACCAGCAGAGTCCGACTCAGTAGTCCTCGGTGAGAGCCATGCAGTGAGTAGATGTCAACCGTGTCGCTCCTCCTAGATCATTACTCAGGTATTTTACACCAAATCGTTGTCACAATCTAGGCTATGTCATATGATGCCGTCAAATCAGACCCCTATGTTACGAGCAAAACAAGATGAGATAACAAAAAGCAAGCTAAATGTAAGTATCAATTTGAAATGTCGTATTGTATACAACAGAGCAGGAGTATGGACGTGTGATTCACATATTGTTGTTGTCAATAATAATACAGTACTACTTAGTCATAATGGATAAGTATTGTACCTTTACTATATTCCCCTTGTCAACTTAGGGCTGCTATGTTGGTATAGGGGCCTGATGTTCATATTATTTTTCGAGATTCACACCTTACAGTATTTTGTTTATTCTTCTAATGTGCCTTTAGTGATAGAGTTGGTTAGTTGAATTTGAAAGAATGCATGGATTTTATGTACGAGTACGTGCGTTGGCTGCATTGTCCATTGCATTAGACATTTTTTATGAATTTTATGCGAATAATTAACTCCGAAAAAAAATTTTACAAATGACTTGACATTTATTTTAAAAAGATAGTTTTTTAATGTTATTTTTGACATATATGAAGTATGTTTTCAACTCGTAATTTTGTGTAACAAGTACGGAAGATTACTTATTCCTTGCCAATGAAATGAACTCAACCATAGCAAGTGTTACACTGCTGTACACTTTCTCTAGGAAAGCAAATTCCAAGCAAATTGGCTTTAATGTTTATGTCAACACTTTTTCGAACAAATGAGTTAAGGATCTATGGATTATTTATAGTTTTTTTATTGATCTTTCTTGTAATCTCACTTACTTGACTCACTATTAATGTTATTGACATTTAATTTTTAGTTGGTGCTCATAATAATGATCTTATAATGGGGAACACACAAAAATTCCAAGGAGTAAATATCCCGATAGCGTAATTTTGCCGAATTTAAAAAAAATCTGCTATTTCCGCTAGCCGAAGAGATTATAGACATAAGTAGGTCGAGTTTTTGATGTTTCGGGATATAGTAGGTATCCTGAAAAATCAAAAATCTTCAGCGAAACATGGTTTTCCGAATTAATTCGTTATTTTTAAGGTTCCGTACCTCAAAGGGTTTCGTTAATGCTGAGTTGGGCCCATTTCGTGACATTCACAGCACAGATTCTTTTTTTTTCTTGTGTTTTTGTGTTGTAATATTGTACCTATGTTGTGTTGTGTTACGAAGAAATGTTGATTTGATTTTTGATTTGATTTTAAAAAGTAAAAAACAGTTGTCCGTCTATCTGTCTTTCTGTCTGTCTGTCAAGAACCTTTATCTCGGGAACGTGTGGAGGTATCTTGTTGAAATTAAAATCACATACTAAAATGTACAGTCCCTTGAAGCTGTAAAAAAAAGATACGGCCGTTTATGCCGCAAAAAACGTATATTTCGTCACTCTCAAGGGAATCAAAATTGATAGGGTACTTTCCTAGACCTATGAAATTTGGCAAGTAATATAGTCTTATACTACAAATACAGGGAAAATTCGGAAAACTGTAGATTCTAAAAAATATAGTATTTATTTAAAGTACGTAATCAATCATCGAGGTAGGAGGAAATTTGTACCGAACCCTCGGACGGTTTTTTTCGGTCAAATTACTCTTCGGAATTATGTAGTGTACCCCTTATAGTGCTATCATAGTGGAAAGATTAGAAAAGTATATTTAAAAAGGCTCATTGGTGGAAATACTTTAGGGTTAAGATCATCAGTTTCGATATTGTATATAATTAGATAATGATAACCACCTAGTCGAGACTGATATAAGCCATATGTTAGTATTGATTGTTGTAAACCCAGAAATTTATATACATAGTGTTTATCATGTAAACGAATTCATAGGGCTTGTAATACTGTCAGCCAAAATTAAGCTCTATTAATTTGAATGACGAATCAGTTCATAACAACTTCATGTTATTAGTGATATTATGTTCCACCTGGCCTTAAAGTGGTATCTTCCTGGTTAGATCTGAGACATTCTTTGTTTTACTACTCTAGATGAGTAACGTACTATTATGATCACTTCTTTATTACTACCGCTTTTCACGTAAAACAATTTTTTGACGAATATAATATTTTTGATTCGAGTATTCTAAGATAAAATTCAAGAACCAAGCATTCATTGCGTCCATAAGCTTGTTTGCCACTGACGTGGTATATTCAAAAAATTAAAACAACATCCCGACCGCTTGTGAGTACAATAGGTATTTAGGTAGGTACCTACATATTACCTATCATCCTGCCTTTATAGTCTATTCTATTGTCGAAGTGCTAATGCTCTCTAACATAATGCATTGGCATATAAGATATGTTATACTTTTCTACGCCGGTGAAAACACCGCGGGAAATATTTTTACTATCTTCATGCAGAATCTGTTTTGAAAAGAGATAAGATCTCGGAATGCTTTATTGAATGGAGATTTCAAAGTAGCGAGGAATCGTTGTGTTCAGATAAACGAAGTATGCATTCTACAACGATGCAATTTGTTACACCAAACTGTTATAGTTACAATGAAAATGAATTCCAATTGACAACTTCGTTCTGTTTTTGTGACTAAATGGCATGTAATGGCCTTTATATGTATAAACTCGGGCGGTCTTAAATACCTACGTGATCGCATGTTTATGGCCTTCGCCTCTGCTCGTGCTGTCATTTGCGTTGTTCTTAATTTTCCTCTCTTGCTTTTTTTGCAGTAAGCATTTTGAAATAATTTATGGAGTTGGTTGTAAAACAAAGTTAAAATGAGTTCTTGCCCATAAATATTAAAATTTATTTACACTTGAAATCGTTATTGTATGGCATTTTTATACACTTTTGTACTGAAGTGTATGCCGCATTGACATGTCTTATAATGATGTTTTAGTAAAATAAAATACACACTGTATTGTATATCATTGTATTTAATAGTTCTAGAATTTAAGGGTGACATACATGGTTAGCCATATAGCCACACAGTTGACTCAAACAGTACAGTCGACGTACAAGATATGTTTACATATTTGCACCTTAATCCATTGTAATGAGGCGCTAAATATTTTACTTCGACGTCGACTGTACGGTATGAATGTTTCTGTGAAGGTACAGTCAACCAATTTGATTTCTGGGCCACTTCGTACCTTGTCATAGTTACAATGATATGACATTTCTAGGGGATTTCATATAGATTTTCACTGTGACAAGGTACGAAGTGGCCCAGAAATCAAATTGGTTGAGTACATTTATGAGCGTCGAACAGTCTATTATGAAATGGACATAATTTATGTTGTTGTCTGGTAGACCATGTAAAAACCCTTTAGATATTTACATGGGTCAGAAATTGTAGATGTGTCGTCCAAGAATATAGTATGTATTGCTATCTATGGCGAGGCGTCATAATCAAAGAAGCTACAAAAATCTTCATATCACATTCCTTTGTGGTATAATTTAAGATTTACTGTCATTCAGCACAAATGGAAAATTGACAACTCGAAATTATTGATCGAATCTGAATAATGTCGATTTGAATATCCTCTACATGGAAAATTGACGGGCCTGAATAATGCTAAAATGTAATTACGTCCTAAAAGTAAAATTTACATACATGATAGATCGAAAGAAAAAAAAAATATCCGTATGGAATTACGTGCACTCTAAAAATATGACCAATCGGAAATACGTTATATATGAATTTTGTACAAAATAGTCGATTTTCATATTAAATTTTGATATTTATTTAAATTAGACAACATTTACTTTACACGTCTTCAAGTATGAACCTATTTCATAGCTAGATTCATTTTGAACAAGACAAAAATTCGTCATCACCAAAAGTGAATTTTGACCAAATTCACTTTTGGTGGTATTACTTTAGGTCCAATTTCAAAATGGTCATTTCGTGTGGGATTTTACCTTTGTTCCGGGTAACAGTAAATCTAATTTAAGGGTATGCGCCAAGTTCTAATATGTATGTCTCGCCAATGCTTGTAATCAAATATTAATAAATTGTAATTAATCATTAGTCAAAGTTAAAACAATTATAGTTTAAATATGCGTTAGGGCCTAAATTTTTAGACAAGCTTACACTATAAGTCGAATCTCTGTGATTATGTTTCTCAGTGCATCTAATTTTAAAACTTATTTAGATATAATACGGTCTCTTTTAGTCAATTTAGATTGTATTTAACGTGATAGGTAAACTTAAATATAGTTTTTCTAACTCCGCAATGCAATTACGTAACCTACGTTTAACATAGGTACAAAGCGCATCCGACTTACATTATTTTAAGGTCAATGAAAATTTATTTTCTGTACACGTTTCCACATTAAATAAAAATATTGTTATACACAGCAAATCTTTGAATGTGCCCTCATAAAATTTAAATGAAACTGACGTTATGATTTTTCATGTCGCTAACGATTATATCCAACTGTTTAGTTACGTGGATGCCAGAGATCCATCCAAACTTGCCGGCCTCTGTGCCCAAGCCTCCAAACGCGCGCACCAACTGCCCATTTTGCTTAAACACCTGGACTCTACAGTTACCTGAGTCACCTACAAGAATGAAACCCATAGGATCGACGGCTAGTACTTCTGGTTGCCTGAATTGTCCTTTCCTTTGTCCGACGGAGCCAAACTCGATGATCTTATTCTTGTCTGCCTTGTTATAAATCTTGACTCTCCGATTCCCACTATCTAGTACGACCACGCGGTCGCTGGTGACCGCGACGCTGGTTGGCGCGTTCAGTTCGGTACAGGTGACCTCCTTGGTCTCCCAGTTTTTGGATGTATAAGTTGTTTGGAGCTTGGTCCTCACTCCGATTTGGTCCACGAATTTGCCGTCGGGTTGCAGTATCTGATACAAAATTACCTATTATATTATTAATTACCTATTATGTTATCAGTGATTTTATAGATACGTAAGCAATATGAATGGACATCCGGATTAACTGCTTCATTATCAGATAGGTGTTGGGGGGCTTATGCCTATAGCAAAGCGGTGTGGTGAGCACCCGTGCGTAGCTACTTCCATCAAAGGAAACTTGAAGCCATAAGCACAAATATATTTATTTGACGTTTGCTGGCGCTCTATTACTATTACACGTGCTCAGTTTTATCCCGTGATGAAGACGAAGGTTATTGCTATTATATTATTACTAGCTTTTGCCCGCGGCTTCGCCCGCGTACTAAGAGTAATGTTAACATCTCAGTTTCAGGCTTTTATATATTTGGATCGACTCTAAATAGACTTTGCATATCGAACATAGACTCTACATATCGAATCTACATATCGACTCTACATATCGACTCTACAATATCGACTATAAATATCGAATCTACATATCAACTCTACATATCGACTCTACATATCGACTACATATCGAGTCTACATATCGACTCTACATATCGGCTCTACATATCGACTCTACATATCTGGACCCCCCATATAAAATTTCACCCCCTCTTTTAAGGGGTTGGGTGCAGATTTCCAAAAAAAAATGATGCACGATTTTTTTGTTAGTCACAAATAGTCCGCATACCAATTTTTAGCTTTCTATCTTGAAAATTGCGGAATGCTCCATACAAACTTCCACCCCCCATTTTGGGGAAGTGGGGGGTTAGAAAGAGACAAAAAGTAGCCTATGTCACTCTTCATCCCTTCATCTATCTCCACTTAAAAAATTACGTCAATTCGACGCCCCGTTTTGCCGTGAAAGACGGACAAACAAACAAACAAACAAACACATACACTTTCCCATTTATAATATTAGTATGGATTATATCGAGCCCGTTACGTCCCACTGCTGAGCAAAGGCCTCCCCCCTCTTTTTACATTCATGGCGGTCTTGAGCAATATCAGGCCATTGTTATTTCGATTAAATCATTACCTAGTTCCATTAGTTACAATTTCCCATAAAGGGTCGCATTATTTATCATCATAAGCCTTCAGGTACTGTCAAGGACTTTAATTGTTGAGCCATTTAGGTGTTAACTAATTTTGGTTTTTTAATAGTTACGCTATGAAGTGTCCAGTATAAAGTGAGCCCTAAATGGCTCAACAATTAAATTCCGTGACTGTACTATGTAAATATGTGTAGGCATTTGTGAACTTATGTCTGGGGAATAAGATAAAAATCGTAAACATATTTATAAACGACCGTATCTATCATTTAATTAAACCCATTTTCCTAAATCTAATAAGTATTTATTTATGTGGGGTATTTTCTATTGGTTGCCCTTCTGGTCGACTACTGTATGCGTTATCTGGCTGTGCCAAGCGGAGCTCCCGTCTGTTCGTGAATAGTCTACAAGTACCTGAACCCGATCGTTCCCAGTGTCCACGACATAGAGCAGCTGGGTGGTGTTGTCCGCGGCGATGCCCTCCGGTGACCTGAACATGCCCACTCGGCTGCCCTTCTGTCCGATGGAGCGCGAGTATTCTCCGTCCTTCGTGAATACGTGGACGCAGTGCTTCCATTTGTCTGGAAAAATAAATTGTATCTGAATATATAGGTGTTAGTTTTGGATGTGAGCCGTTCCGCTTTTCGTCAGAGGTATTATATTCTTAAATCATAATCCCATACACCTGGCAACGCATTGACGGCAAAAGTCTGGTAACAATTCTTATAAAAGATTCTTTATACGAAACAGTATTTGTAGCAATTTTCAACCTTGTCATTGTAAAAAAATCTTTGAAGAACCTAATAAGTATTACCACATACGAGGAAGTGACAAAAGTTTCCTTGAAGCTCTTCATCGTGTGTTCCACCACTATCATGCTGTGCGTGTCCATCCCGCACTCGTAGATGTGGTTGTTCCACGGACTTACCACGTCGCAGAAACTAGCATATAATCTACTGTTCCAAACTGATCCCATAATTACTTACCTGTCACATAAATCTCCCCCAAACTCTTCATGAAGGCGATGTGCACGGGACACAGCATCTCTTCGCACGTCATTCGCGTCACTATCTTGGCCTGCGTGCGTTCCACCACTAGCACGCTGTGGGTGTCCATCCCACACACGTAGAGGTGGTTGTCCCACGGACTTATGCCGACGCCGCAGGGGCGCGCGGTTTTGCGCCAGACGTAGTGAGGGATGAAATTACGGGATCTGTGAGTGAAAAATGTCAGTGAATGCAATTCCCAGAAGCTCGCCAGCAATGATCGAAAAAAAATTGCTATCTGAGGATAATTGAGCGGCCGGAAATATTTTAAGCCTTGAAATATATGTAGACCCTAAACCTTGTGACAATTTGTGCCCGGAGGATGTTAAAGAAAATAAACTGTGACATTGTGCTGAATCGGAACATTCGGAATGCGATCACTCTATGTATCAAATTGGAAGCGGAATACGAATACCTACGACGTACGTACTAAGTTTTTCCTAACCCTGCTTTGATTACACAATAGCAAACACCCTAAGTGAGAACATGCCAGTGGTGGGATATAAATTAACCAGGCGCACACTTTATCTTACGTTAAGACAAACATGTGGAGAAATCACCTCTATTTCTGTATGAATACAGACCGGGTTCGTGTAAGTATACACGAAGAATGCTACTGGCAACTAACTAATTTGATGTTTACTGCATTTACCTCGTAAACACGGGTGTTAAGGCATTTAACGGCTTATAAAATACTCATTTGTCTGCGTAGGTAGGCACTTAGGCAGGCTTCACTTGACCTTTAATAGTAGGTAAGTATATTCAGTCATCTATTTAGGTACTAGGGTTGCAAAGAAAACATTGAGTGTTCCCAGCCACTCCGACCAGAATTATCATTTTTTCCTTATTTTGTGTACTTAGTAAGTGAAAGCTGAAGAAATTCCAGAGTCATTTTAACCTCAAATAGCCACCATGTACCTAATATACCTATAATCAAGCGCATAGGTAAGTAATGATTTAATCAGGAAGAACAGGTTAAAAGACGTGTTTTCTATAATCGCATAGCGGAAATGTAAATGAGCGGGTCAAATTGCACATATGGAGTCAGTGCAGTTACCAAAACGAATATTGGTTAGAGGCCAGAGGTAGACTTCAGGAAATTCGTGAGTCATGATCCAATCATGTCTGTCAAAGGCCACACAGAATGGAAGAGAAGACTAAGCACACAGTAAAAAAAAACCAATCGTAACAATTGTATTTTTGGTGTCGAAAGTGGGGGCCAGAGCGCAGCGACCTCATGGCCATAGTGGGGCCAGACCTTTCGCTCCCAGCCGTGGTCAAATCCATGGTTGACAGCGACAGGTTCAGTTAAGGCCTTATGCAAAACAATAGTCCAGCAGAAGGAAATGGCGGAACGGGCCAGGGAGGTCAACCCATTGGCCGACAGGCACGGCGCCGCAGGCGTCCAGGACGAAGGCGAGTAGCACAGGATCGCCGCCTGCCTCCGTAGAGTGACCACAGGGTGACAGGCATGGGGACGCCTGTCATCCCTCACATACCAGGTCACTGGGCGGGTGCCCGTACTGGCACAAAACGAACGAGGTCAACAAGGACCACCGGAGGCGGTACTCTGAAAATCGGAGAGGTGCTGGTGGTGCTGAAGAAGTAAAAAAAAGCGTTTCTTCAGCCCACCACTAAGGCACTAAGACGGCAGACGGAGAGGTTTTTTAGTGGGTAGACTCGGGGCCTCATTAGCCCATTACGAGGCCTCCCACATATCCACCCGGGTCCGTCCCCACACCCGGGTGGAAAGCGAAAAGGAAAAAAAAAAGGTTAAAATAATTGCCGTGTGTTTGTAAATGATACTTCGGAATTTGAATAAGTGTCTAATAGTAATAATTAAATGAACACAACAATTTTAACCCTCCCCTATTAGATTTAAATAGTATTTATGTGCCATTTTGTATTAACAAACACCGAGATAGTAACCTTTTACTAAAATCGATAAACAAATGACATGAATATATAAACCAATATTTATTCCGTCATTCATAAAAAGAATTTATTTACTTACCCACACTATGGGTCAAGAAATTAATATTGACGCCTACGCAAATAAAACGCCAAACCAATGCATTGACGATTTGCATCGACATGCTACAATTTCGATATTTTGATATAGCGGAATAGTAATATTTCGCACTTAATACTTACTTTTCGGCACCAAAAACTGGTTGAAAAATGATACTTCGGAATTTTAATAAGTGTCTATTCGAATCAAAAGCGAAATAAGATTGCAACGAACTGAGAATTGGTAAAATAATGATATAGGAAATGTAATTTCGGGCAAACGAAATTTGGGCCAATAAAAAAGGGAACGTTTTCGGGATTTTAATAATCGGAATAACAATTTTGGAGCATAGGTAACCGGCATAAAGGTGAGGCCAAATGCACAAAAGACCCCACTGGGTCGAAGTGTATCCGAAAGGGCCCTCACATATAAGATAAGACATACATCGAATAGCAGAAGATAATAACAATTCGGATACCTATATAACTATACTAATAGGTTGGTACATACTTATACATAATAATATATCTGATGGGATGACAGCCTTGTAAAGGTACGAATCTTCTGGTCAGCAAGGTCATTGGGATACAAGTATATGAATAGGTAAGTCTTGCAACGGAATGATGCAAGTTTGTCTGTTGCATTAAGTCTGTTCCTTTTGCACACAGTGTTTTTTTTTGGACGCACTCTCCACCTAAGGCTTCGCCACATAATAATATGATATGCTGAATGTCACGACTGAATTCATCATCATCTTCATATTGCGGAATTGTATCTACCTAAGAGTGGCGACCACGTACCGGAAGGCGCAGCGTGGGTAGGCCCCCACAAGGTGGACTGATGACCTGGTAAAGGTCGCTGGAGTCCGCTGGATGCGGGTGGCGCAGGACCGGTGGACGTCTTTGGGCTGATATGATGATGATGATGATGATGATGATGATCTACCTATAGGTGCCGCCAAAGATTGGCGGACTGCAAGCTGTCCGCCGCGTGATTCCGGCCCGTGTGGATACGTGCCGGAAGCACGGCGGCCGGCTAAACCAAGGTCACTAGATGTTCTGTGACGTTGCTTGTCCGTCCGCCGATTTCGCTCGTTTCGCGTCGCCTTTGGCCACGACATTGCGCGGCGGCGGCAGCGGTTTTTCTAATTTATTGCGTGTGATCCTAACTTAGGAACCACCAGCGCGTTGCGCGTTTCGAACGCGCAATGAGCAGATAAAACGCTTGCCGCGCCACAATTCGCGCAATGTCGTGGCCGGGCCGTTTTGGACTAGCTGCGGTCGGAAGAATTCAGTCGCGGAATTCAGCCTGTAAGTATGCAACGAGTATGAGCAATTTAAGATCTCCAGTCATGTAAGGTAACCCCATCAGTTGATGTGTTTTGGCAGCTAACCATGAAACTCACCTGTAATGTAGCGTCAGGCTATCTTCGCTCTCCAGCGGGTCGTTCTGCCTGCCAGCTGCGGGCAAAGGCTCATCCGACTCGGCCTCTAGAGGCGTGGCAGAGTCCGTTTCGATGCGGAAGTTCTCCTTGTCGAAAACGAACCGGTCCGAATCCCATTTGGACACGTCTGAGAGGAGCTGTACGGCGTTTTGGTGCAGGTTTATGTATGTAGACACCTGTGGCGTAATGAAAGGATAAGGTGAAAATGGTGGATTCAAATGAGCACAGTACCAAGAGTAAAGTACTATTGGCTGTATGAATACCTAGTCGGGACCAGAGAATAAAAATATATGCTCGAAGGTACATACTACCATGCAGGGGTGCCTCCCTCCATTCCTTTTGCTGGCTGTTCATCGTTATATATTATAGCTAAGAACCAGCACTATCACAGTCTTCCAGTTCCGTTTTAGCCATTTTGGCTACGGAACCCTTATAAGTAGTTTCGTCATGTCCGTCTGTTTTCGAGATATTGCTATCGAGACGTACCTACTATCTATCTAAGTGCCGTAAGATTTCTGTGACGATACGACCTTTTTAATAGGCACGGAACGTTTCGTTGAGCGTGGTCCCAAACGCACTTGGCCGGTTTTTTTATCGACGTTTGTTTCATACATAAATTATAAAAAAAACCCGAACTAACAAAATTAACTAAGAACCAACACAGACACACAAAACCCCTTTCCTCGTTTGCGCCGGGTGTTAAAAAAGTATAATCGGTAAGCTAACTTAGGTAGGTATCTATATTGTGGTCCCACCCAAAAGGTGCCAGACTTTGACGGCGTTATTAAGGCGCTATTTCCATAGCGACGCCATCGTCATTGGGAACCGTCCTTTTAGACACACAAATCAGCACCTTTTACTTGAAGGCGGAAATTATTAACTGGTAGATAAAGCCTTAGTTTTAATAAATTAACAATGGAGGATTCTTTTTTTGTGAACAATGTGGCATAAAAAGGCGCGTGTAACGTCTCCCGTATTATATTTATGAAATCTTACCTGTTTTACTACTTTTAATTAAAAGCTCAAAAGGCGACCATAGTAGATTGTATGACAAGGGGCTAAAACAAGCCATATTACCACGAGATGGATATTTTCCCGAGCGAAGCGAGGGAAAATAATTCGAGGGGTAATATGGCTTTTAGACCCGAGTTATACACTCTACTTTTCACTTCGACTGCTAGAAAATAGTAAAACAAAGATTATCCATCCACAATCAATAACAAATTTCACTGCGAAGAGATTGTTCAATTTAGCGTGAGGCGTTTTCTTTTTTAATGATTTGGAATTAGGGACTAAAAAACACCTGATGTTTGATTGGTCGATTTTAATATGTAGCTGTATTCTGGTTGGTTGATAGCAAAGAGAAATGTTTTTTTAAAGAGTTGTGATTGGCGAATTTAAATGATTTGGAATTAGGGACTAAAAAACACCTGATGTTTGATTGGTCGATTTTAATATGTAGCTGTAGGTATTCTGGTTGGTTGATAGCAAAGGTAAATGTTTTTTGAAAGTGTTGTGATTGGTGGATTTAATATGGTGAAGTGTTTTGATTGGTCAAATTAAATGTGTTAAAAATCATAAATATGTATACATATTTTCCCTAGAGGCTAAATGAACTACTTTAGCCCCGCTTATTAAGCCTAATATGACACACTTTTCGAGCATGAGATGTGAAAAATATATTATCTGTTGCGAAATAAACAACATCAATGACAACACGACGTCATATAATTGATACAATTGATCAAATACGATATCAAATCAATTAAGTAGAAACATAAAATAATCACTTCAATGCCTTCCCATTTACATTATCATATCAGATTAAGTCAGCATTGTCCAAGATTGTTTTCTACTAAATAACATTGCAGACAGCGAATCAAGTGCTTATCGTCGTTTTTGGCATGTGTGTAACAAAGCGGCTACCGCAAAACCGAAACGCCAACTTCGTTTGTAAGGACCTCTATCGCACTTGCGTATTCGAGCGACAGAGAGGGAGATAAATATAAATACCTACTTAAATACATAGAAAACATCAAAGACTCGAAAACAAATACTCATGCTCATCATACAAATATTTGCCCTTACCAGGATTCGAACCCAGGACCGTCAGTATGCATGGTACTACCTACCCACTTAGGCTAAACCGGTCGTCCTCTGCGATACACGTGTTGAGATTATTTAATGTGGATGACTTTTTATTAAACTCTCATTGGAATTAGAATCTTCTACATTGGGTGGCAGAGTCGCTTTTTGAATGGACTACTTTGATGCAATTCGGCCAACTCAAATAATCACAAGCATACCAACGCATTTCGCGGTAGCCACACTGTTATCAAGAGAAACAGGTTGAGTGAGAATAATTACGCTCGGTCAACAAACCTTGGTTTTTTCCTCAAGATGTTCCTTCAATGACATGGATTTCTTGGCAACTTCTCGAGCCTCTTCTAAAGAGCTCTTGAGCGCTAAAGCTGACATGTCTCCGCATTTTTGAAGATCCGAAGCTTCTTTCAGCAATTTGTCTCTGTTCTCGATGATGGCGTTGATTTTTTCGTCGGTGGTGATGGTTATTTGTTCCGTTATGCGTTCGCAGCGGTCCTGATTGATGAGATAAAAGGATTTTAGCATATCGTTGCATTAATTGACGTAATCAATCATGTAGGTCTGGACGAATTACAACGGCAACCAAAATTATACTTAACAGTACTTGTCTACGTAATTATAGGTACGTTATTAAAAACATCATAAAATTTGTATGAAACGGCAAAAATCCTTCGTTAGTATGAAGTTTGTTGGGAAATACAGACTAGTGACGTCACAATTATCAAACAGCGACCAGCATCCTTTTTTTGGTAAGTATTATAATTATTACCAGTGTACCACCGTGAATACCAGTGTAGGTAGTCACGGACTGTAATCGTTGAGCCATTTAGATGTCAACTAATTTTGGTTTTTAATAGTTAAGCCCCCCACAAGGTGGACTGATGACCTGGTAAAGGTCGCGGGAGTCCGCTGGATGCGGGTGGCGCAGGACCGTTCACTTTGGCACTCTTTGGGGGAGGCCTATGTCCAGCAGTGGACGTCTTTCGACTGATATGATGATGATGATGATGCTGAATAGTTAAGCTATGAATATCCAGTAAAAGGTGAGCTCTAAATCGCTCAACGATAAAAGTCCGTGACTGTAACATTGAAAATTTTAGCTACTGAATCGAGGGGCTGAATTTCGAAACGCGCTACTAGCTTATTGAGTTTATATTGGATTAATCGAGCGCATGCAAAGAAAAGATAGCGTCAACCAATACAATTTGCTTCTAATCTAAATACGTCCCGGAATTGAGCCCCTGAATATGTTTACCTTGTAATATTCCACTTTGTGTTCCAGCCGTTCAGAAGCCGCTTCCAGCTGCTTGAGGATGGACTCCACCTGGGTCCGCATGTCGTCTAAATGCTGGGCCCAGCACACTCGGCAGAAATTCTGAAGTAAAGGGACTGTGTCATAAAAACGAAATTAGAATTTAGATTTCGACCTGAGACCTGAATAAATGATTGTCTAAATAAACAGGTAAGACATTCGTTTTTATGGAACACGTTTTTTTGTTTGGTTTTATGTGTGTGGGTATTTATGTATGTACTACTTGTTGCCCACGACTTTGTCCGCGTAGAACTTGTTATCGTATTAGAAAAATGTTTGCTCTCCTACAAACTTTGAACCCCCTCAAGGAATGAATAAAAAAAACGCTGAAATCAGTTTTCTAATCGATAACGATAAGTCTTAAACAAAAGTAACAAATCTCTTACTTTAAAAATATCTTGCACTCCGTATAAACTTTGAACCCCTTTTAACCCCATTAAGGGTGGAAATTTTCTAAACGCTGAAAGCACTTTTTGTATTATAAGTAATCTTTTCTACTAACTTTTAAGTCTCTAGCTATCATACAAACTTTGCACCCCTAGGTATTTAACTCCCTTAGGGGTGGAAATTCAGAAAATACCTTCTTATCCCTTGCCTACGTTTTAATAGGAAGTTCTGGTGTAAATATCAAATTTCTAGTCCCAGCTGTGCGTGCAGTGCATTAATGATCAGTCAGGAGTTCTTCTTTTATATACAGATTAACCCCCTTACAGATGGAATTTTCCAAAGCGCTGAAAGCACTTTTCTAATATTTTAATAAGTAATCTTTCTACTAAGTTTCAAGTCTAGCTAAAAAAGTTTTTTCTACACAAAACTTGCACCCCTTTTTAATCCCCTTAGGGATGAAATTTTCTAAAACGCTGAAAATATTTTTTTTTGTATAAGTAATCTTTTTACAATGTTACAAAGCTCAAAAAAGTGTTCTCCATACAAACCTTGCACACCTATTTAACACCTATTTATGGGTGGAATTTTCTAAAACGCTGAAAGTACTTTTTTGTATTCTAATAAATTCAAAATTAATTATTCGTTTTAACACGCAAGTATAAACAAAAAGAGATATATACGGCGGACCTAAAAGTTAAGGTGAATATTAAGACTGCGCCGAGCGTAAGACGCGGGCGCTGTTTCGGTTTTTCGCTAGATGTGTGCGTGAACGCACACAACGGCGAGTGTTTCTAGCTTGACCGGCCGTCCGGACGCAAAAGAACGTAACTAATATTTTTGTTTAATTAGGTGTTAGGTTAGGTAAACACAATAGTTATTTATCTTGTAATAAACAAAGATTCTTGTAAAATTTCTTTTGAACTCGTACTCGAATTAATGAACTTTATCAATACTGAACTCCAAATTATGAATTTTAATTATATATGAAGTAATTTTCATCACATTAGCTAGGAAATAAATAACTACAAAAGGCAAAAAATCCTGTTTCATACAACCACACCGAACTGCGAACCTAAAACGATATACCTATCTGCTTCTCTGTTGCACTTTGCACTTGCATATTCGAGCGGCAGATAGGGAGATACTTCGTTTTCTATTTATTTTATTATTTTTTATTTTATTTATTTTCTATAACTGCTCTATACGCCTGCGTACAATAAGAGCCTTTACGAGCAAGTGTGATGAAATGATATCTGTTACGTTTTGTACATAGACTTTATTGATGGGAGAGAGAAAATACTATAGAATACAATATTCTTTATTGCACACTAAAAAAAAACAGATCGTAAGAAACTTAAATCTAAAAGAGCATGTTACATGGTAATTAATCTACAGGTGGATAAGCGATCTCTTCCAGGCAACCAGACATAATACTTATCGTTACTTCTTTTTTTTTCCTTTTTCATTTGCTTCTCTAGTAGTTTCATCTAATTTCCGCTTGTTTCCTTTTTTATTTCTCCTATCGATTGCTTCCAGAATAAAGTCGGGTTCCTTAATTTCCATCTGTCTATCTAATCTTGAATCTATTAATTCTGGAAGAAGGCAATCAAAATAAAACTTTTTTAATTTATTTTCCATGTCATTCCAAAATGTTTTATTTTCATCTATCACCTCTATCTTCATATTCACATTTGTCCAAACAGCAAATATGCACTCGTCAAAACAAAACAAAAGAGACCAAACTCGAGGGGTATACAAGTAGCCATTGAGGAGTTCCACTATCCATCTCCTGACTCCATCATCAGACCATCGTTACCAAGGGTAACGTATAGAACTCGTCAAAACAAAACAAAAGAGACCAAACTCGAGGGGTATACAAGTAGCCATTGAGGAGTTCCAATATCCACCTCCTGACTCCATCATCAGACCATCGTTACCAAGGGTAACGTATAGAACTCGTCAAAACAAAACAAAAGAGACCAAACTCGAGGGGTATACAAGTAGCCATTGAGGAGTTCCACTATCCACCTCCTGACTCCATCATCAGACCATCGTTACCAGGGGTAACGTATAGAACTCGTCAAAACAAAACAAAAGAGACCAAACTCGAGGGGTATACAAGTAACCATTGAGGAGTTCCTCTATCCACCTCCTGACTCCATCATCAGACCATCGTTACCAGGGGTAACGTATAGAACTCGTCAAAACAAAACAAAAGAGACCAAACTCGAGGGGTATACAAGTAGCCATTGAGGAGTTCCACTATCCACCTCCTGACTCCATCATCAGACCATCGTTACCAAGGGTAACGTATTGAACTCGTCAAAACAAAACAAAAGAGACCTAACTCGAGGGGTATACAAGTAGCCATTGAGGAGTTCCACTATCCACCTCCTGACTCCATCATCAGACCATCGTTACCAGGGGTAACGTATAGAACTCGTCAAAACAAAACAAAAGAGACCAAACTCGAGGGGTATACAAGTAGCCATTGAGGAGTTCCACTATCCACCTCCTGACTCCATCATCAGACCATCGTTACCAAGGGTAACGTATAGAACTCGTCAAAACAAAACAAAAGAGACCAAACTCGAGGGGTATACAAGTAGCCATTGAGGAGTTCCACTATCCACCTCCTGACTCCATCATCAGACCATCGTTACCAAGGGTAACGTATAGAACTCGTCAAAACAAAACAAAAGAGACCAAACTCGAGGGGTATACAAGTAGCCATTGAGGAGTTCCTCTATCCACCTCCTGACTCCATCATCAGACCATCGTTACCAAGGGTAACGTATAGAACTCGTCAAAACAAAACAAAAGAGACCAAACTCGAGGGGTATACAAGTAGCCATTGAGGAGTTCCACTATCCACCTCCTGACTCCATCATCAGACCATCGTTACCAGGGGTAACGTATAGAACTCGTCAAAACAAAACAAAAGAGACCAAACTCGAGGGGTATACAAGTAACCATTGAGGAGTTCCTCTATCCACCTCCTGACTCCATCATCAGACCATCGTTACCAGGGGTAACGTATAGAACTCGTCAAAACAAAACAAAAGAGACCAAACTCGAGGGGTATACAAGTAGCCATTGAGGAGTTCCACTATCCACCTCCTGACTCCATCATCAGACCATCGTTACCAAGGGTAACGTATTGAACTCGTCAAAACAAAACAAAAGAGACCTAACTCGAGGGGTATACAAGTAGCCATTGAGGAGTTCCACTATCCACCTCCTGACTCCATCATCAGACCATCGTTACCAGGGGTAACGTATAGAACTCGTCAAAACAAAACAAAAGAGACCAAACTCGAGGGGTATACAAGTAGCCATTGAGGAGTTCCACTATCCACCTCCTGACTCCATCATCAGACCATCGTTACCAAGGGTAACGTATAGAACTCGTCAAAACAAAACAAAAGAGACCAAACTCGAGGGGTATACAAGTAGCCATTGAGGAGTTCCACTATCCACCTCCTGACTCCATCATCAGACCATCGTTACCAAGGGTAACGTATAGAACTCGTCAAAACAAAACAAAAGAGACCAAACTCGAGGGGTATACAAGTAGCCATTGAGGAGTTCCTCTATCCACCTCCTGACTCCATCATCAGACCATCGTTACCAAGGGTAACGTATAGAACTCGTCAAAACAAAACAAAAGAGACCAAACTCGAGGGGTATACAAGTAGCCATTGAGGAGTTCCACTATCCACCTCCTGACTCCATCATCAGACCATCGTTACCAAGGGTAACGTATAGAACTCGTCAAAACAAAACAAAAGAGACCAAACTCGAGGGGTATACAAGTAGCCATTGAGGAGTTCCTCTATCCACCTCCTGACTCCATCATCAGACCATCGTTACCAAGGGTAACGTATAGAACTCGTCAAAACAAAACAAAAGAGACCAAACTCGAGGGGTATACAAGTAGCCATTGAGACCACACAGACCATAACCACCAGACAATATATTCATATTCATATTCATATTCATTTATTGATAATAAAACCACTTCCGAGTTCTTACAGCCATCTTCGAGTAGGTAAGTATTCAGAAAATATTCATAAAAAATCCTTCCTTTTTAGAAGTCGGTTCAATAAGAGATTTAATTGCTATAAATTTAACTACTAAATAATTTAAGTTAAACATACTTTTTATTTATCCCTTTTTTCTGGAATCTGGAGCTGTTTTTTTTAAATGTATAATATTTGTCTTTACGTTTTCCCATGTTACTGCAACAAATCAATTTTGTTTTAATTTAATCTCAAGTAAGACAAGCAATAAATATAAAACTCAAAAGACACTTACACAGTATTGCCGGTGTGCGTACGAGTACATGACGACGCGATCGGTAGGTCGTTCTGCAAAACGACGTGAACTCGCTCTGAACACTCGCGGGCGACTGAACCACAGAGCGCGGGGAACGCGTATTTACATCGGCGCGCGGCCGCCATAGTGAAAATGTATGGCGAATTTGAAGCGACTTTTGATAAATCTGGACCTTAATTACAATACAATAGTTTAAATATTTGATGCGGACAAATTGTAATATAAACATTCATGTTTCGTTTGAACTGAAAATCAGGATAGATTTCCACTGTTGAAGTATAAAAAAACGGTTAACGCCTGCTTACGATTGTACAGTTTTCGTCCAACTTTACTTTGTTTTGTAGGGTAAAATATTAATAATCTTAATTTTTTTCCACGGAGAAATTGTTAACACATTCTTCGAAGTGCTAAATGTACAGTTTATATATGGATTCAACAAATACTGTTGACGTTATCTACTTAACGGCCACTGCCTGTTTGGCACATTTCGCTCGGTGCAGTCTTAAAAAGTGGCTAGTGACACTATCATATTCATGACACGGAGGTCCTTCTTCTTGCCTGCTAACACGTGTACAGTACAACACACTCGCACATACACACACACTCCTCACTGTCGTGGGCGGAGTAGGTAGGTACATGTCTTCTTCTCACTCCCACATTGTTAATGCGGCCTCCCAGCGTATTCTACGAAACGAATTCTAAAATAGGTACTTTGTACTTACCAGTTTGCAATGCTCACACGCCGTCATATCAGCGTTGTCACACATCGACTGGCACTGCGAACATCTCACGCCAGCTGCGAACAGTTCCACACTCTGCATCCCTGGTACCAGAGGCGTCGTGGGCGGAGTGGATGTCTTCTCTTTCCCACTGACGCCAACGAGCTGAAGCAGCGAGTCTATGTACAGGTTTGAAGGCAGGTCTTTGATAAAACTGGTGCTGGTGACGTGGATTTTGGTTCGGCAGATTGGGCACTCTAGGATTGGTGAATCTGGAAAATATTAAACAACATTTATTAAAAGCCGTTCTCAGCTTTATAGGACGAGCCTAATAAAGCGATCGGAATATTCTGAATGCGTGGTGGGAGAACAGCCGGCGGAAAATCCAGGGGTAACCTCCGGTACAACCACATGGGCGGTTTTAAGTCTGGAATGCTCTAAGAGTTTGCTCAATCTAAAATTAAAGGTACATGTTTGTATAACGAAAAACATTCAAGGTTTTCCTAGAGGCAAAGTATGCACCGATACTAAGTAAATGTGATAATGGCAAGCGAATGAACGATGTTACCTATGTGGTGTGATGAAAAAGCGCGGGTTTTCAGGCCATAGGAGCTAGCGAGCAGGCAATTATACTCCATTTATGTACATATCTTAATTTGCAAAAACCTCAGGCAGGAAGTAATGGCTTAATGGAATGTGACGTTAATGTGTTGACATGACAATTATCATGTGGTTTGTAAGGAATGATTCTATATATCTGTTACTGCAATTATTATTATTTATCAGGCAAGTTGTGTTTCATTCATCATATTTATGCGTCAAACTATTCTAATATTTTTCGTAATTTTATGATAAATCAATATGAGTCCCAATATCATTGTCTTATGACATATCACGGGAACGTTAACATATATGTTTTGAAACACAGACGCAAATTGTTTTAGGTATAGCGACCTATGTATCTTTATATATATACCTTATTCCATATAAAATTAGAAACATTGTGCGTTAACCGTCATGCACTAATCTGATTTCAAGGGGAATAAAATTGAAAAGTAAAAAAATGTGTTAAGAATATATAAATATAAATTACTAGAACAGTCAGCATCATAAAAAAGTATACACTTTTCGACCTCGTCTTTAAGCAAAAAGGTCCTAGAGCCACCTAGAATATATGACCTAAATATTGATGAGTACAACTGACTGTACAATATATCTGTTTGATATTAAAAGTACGATAAAATTCGAATGTTACATGGGAGGTACGTACTTCCGACGTAAACAGCCAAGCAAGCCATGCAGAACGTATGCTGGCATGGCAGCATCTTCGGGTTGTGGAGCACCTCCAGACACAGCGCGCATTGTACCAGCTCCTTGATGCCATTTGTTGATGCCCTGACGGAACAGACAACAAATTCTCAACACAATAGATTCAAGAGGAATATAGCCTGTACCATAGATTCGTACCTATAACTCCATTTCATTTACGAAGGCCCGATGCCACTTGAGTCGGTCATAAGCGATATCAAATAGGATTAGAGAATAACAAAGAATACCTGGCAAGACCCTTTTGCGGCGTTGTGCTTTTTTTGTAAGCAGCTTGCACCAACACGTGCCAATTTGAAGTGCTTAGGTAATAAAACAATTAGACAACAAAAGACAAACATTATGAGCCCTTCGTAAATGAAATGGAATATAACAACTACGCTTAGGTACCTAATCGGTCAGCCTTTAGGGCAGGTTACACCAACTTACGATTACAGACCGATCGACGTTAAATGCAGCTGTCATTCCATTGAAACTTGTCAAATTATTGAGATTTTAAAGAACATCACTTACGATTGTATACGGTTTGGTGCAACCCACCCTTATGCCTTGATCACACGTGTCGAGTAAAGTGACGAGACAGTGCTCTCGGCCGAGCAAAGTGGCGAGATCGAGTAAATAAAACAAGGTCCGAGTGACTCGCTCGCCACTTTGGTCGGACGAGAGCACGTGTGATCAAGACATAAGGGTGAGTATCAACCAGTAGCGGAGAGGCGTGCGAGGGAAAATCCTATATCCCACCAAAAACATATTTGTAAAAAAGGAGAGCCAAGTTCAATACAAAAATTATGGCCGCAAAAAGAATGGAGATCTAAATGAGTGCCAAGTTATGCAAAATCCAAATATGTATTTATAGGAACAAAATAACATTATGAACAAGTATTAAACTCTATTTCTTTGCTTTATTGGATACCTATAACAATTGCTGTTATTTAAAAATGTGAGATCTTAAAGTAGGTTAGATTTGACTTGACCAGTTTTCATTACATCAGTCATTTTATAAAGTTATTCAACATATATATATATTTTAATTCTGATAAAAACTATAGGTGGCATTTCTCAACCGATTCTCGTGAAATTTTGTGATCAGATTTGATAATTATATGCTTAGATTTTTTTTGTCGAATCAGTTTTTGGAAATTTTTCAAAAAACATATTTTAGATTTTATAAATATTTTGTATGATACACATTTTGTAGACCCCCTCCTTACCCCTGTAATTAATGGATGAGCCCCTATCATAAATTGGGCAAGATATAGGAAGAAACTCACCGACGAGGCTTGAGGTCCTGACTTTGCGCATATTTGTTCACGGCATGCGTTTTGAAGAACTGCACCTCCTGTCCGTTAGGTGTCGACGGTGTCTTAGGACTAGTACTTCCATCCTTATTACTCTTAAAGCTTTTCAATGAGAAAAGAGCTGGTTTTTTCTTTATTTTCTCCGCCATTTTGCGACTGGAGAGTTTAAATCACAATCGTAAACTGACGCCTTTAAAATGAATGATAAGCGATTACAGCCACTAATTGTTTCAGATAATACGATTTATAGTTAAAACAGCTTTGTTTTTGTTATTTATCAACAATATATCATCTGTGACGTACCTATGAAGTGAGATGGAATAATGAATGTCCATATTCGCATCCTTTTCTATTGATAAGTTAGTTGCTGTATAACTTCAGAATACAGAGGCCTTATCGTTTGATTAGATTGTAAATTGTTACAAGATTAGATTAATTACGGCAAATATATCATTAACTTTCCTATTATTAGTGCCAATGTATTCCTATCATTTACGTACGAATTACCTTCGCGTTAATTTGAGTTCCTTAGAGATACTTTTGCCACTCTTTAGGAATCAATATCAAAGAGCGAAATCGCATCCTAAATAAAATTATGCAAATCTGATCTGGCCTCTGGCCACAATTCTTGTGATACATCGCATTATTTAACTTGCATGTGGCAGGCTATCATATATTATCATATTATGATAAGCTTACTAAATAATCTTTCGGTCAACAATTTGCACCTTCACTCATAAAATCATAAGTGACCCAGGATTTTATCTTCACATTTGTCTGCACAGATCTTCTGACGATTTTAGTAAAATAATGTCACAAGTGACGTAACATTAATAACCACATACGTCATTTATTTGCCAAGGATTTCGGATGAACTCTCGAGAAAGTAATCGAAGCATGCAGACATCGAGGCTGCCATATTTTAGGGACGCTAACGGTAAAAACAAGTGAAGTTAAAGGCCGTGTTACGATGGTATTGTTTTATTGACTCCCTAAAGTTCATAGTAAAGTTAAAGCAGTAAAGCTAAGGAGTAAACACGTAACTTTCGAACGTTAGGACAATTCAATTGTCAGCTTCCCATACAAAAAGTGACATTGAGATCTACCTGCCCCGCTAGCACGATATGTTTTATCGTCACGTTTTACGGCCAAAATGTATGTACTGAAATTTGTCACTTAAAACCTGATGCAGTCACTTAAACGTTATTAGCAGCTACTGAGATATAGCTGTTGTCAATTTGGGGCACATTACTTGACATTTTTGTTCAGCATTGAGCCTACAGTACAGAGGTCGTATAGGCCTGATAGACTTTATCTACTAGCGCTGCACGCGGCAGCAATCTCACAGCACATGCTGAGTCTACGCCTTTTCGCGGCTACATCCTGGCAATAAATTAATATTTGTATAGTCTTAGTTTACATTATGAGATTTGTACGTTTCTTCTCTATTTTAAACCACTATTTTTGACGTGATAACGTCTTATAAATCAATGAACGCCGGCTGCACGCAGGAAAAAGTGTGACTCACTCATGTCCCGTTCCGTTGACTGACATATCAAACGCACAGTCGCACAGCCCAAAACGCTGGTTCTAGAAATTCCAAATTTGGCACGTAGGGGTGACGTAGGTTCCTTATAAGGTCGAGGGGTGCACTAGGAAAGGATTTTTCAAAATTCACCCTCTAATGGGGTGAAATGGGGGTCCAAAGTTTGTATGGGGAAACAAGATTAGATCGATATTTTATTCGAAACTTGACAGGAGTATTCCTAACGATAAATGAGTAAATACGTGTTATGCAATAGGTATTTCATCAATGTTTTCTTATGACGTTATCACGTAAAATTGTCGTCCATAAACCGACTTTACAGACAACCATTTTTACTCTCAAGTGTTGTCATGGCATATACGCAGATAAAGTTTTTATCTATCTATGTTTAGCTTAACAAGTTTAACATAAATTTACAGTCAAAATAGTCGGTCAAGGACCGCATTCCCTTTTAGCGATAGTGTATAACGGAGCCGTAGCCTCTGACCTCTGAATCACGTCTAGCTCGCAGGGATCCTCCGTTTGAGAACGAGGCTACACCTATGTGTAAATAGCCTGTACTACAAACGCAATACATATACAGCCACGAAACTAAATCCAATATGCTTTTATAAAAATAGATAACTTAATTAAGGTTGTCCTCCCTAATCGTCCCAAATTGTGCTAGTAAATAGGCTCTACAGTGCGTCTGATTTTAAAACGCTGTGTCTTCTGAACTGTAACAGTACATATATAATACATATTTCAACTACATAGTTGAAATTTTAACAAAACAGCAGTTATACTTGCCCTCAACCAAAGTGACGTCTAAAGACCGAAGAAAGACAATGAAAGACAATGCAAAAGAGATAACGCGAGCCTATGATTTTAGGGCCTCAGTCGTCACTTTAGTTGAGGGTAAGTATAGTGAGAATCTCTTTTCTAGAACGGGTCTCATCTTAAGACCCATCGGTCCAACAAAGCCCATTGTTTAGCCTCGTACCACAAATGCAAAAAGAAAAGACCATGTCTAATAAATACTTTACTGGAATAGTGACTCTACTGTTAAAGTAGCAAGGTTCAATTAATCATTTTTTTAGAACGGATCTTATCTTTAATCGTTCAAATTAAAACGAAAGGTTACAGTTATATTTGTATTGGTATCTATATTTGTAGTAACAACTTTTTATTAGTAGTTAAAGCATACTTAGTACAACGTAAACAATTTGCGGTTACACTTAACAATGAAAGACAATGGCTTTGTCTTCTCTTTGTGCCTAGTACAAAGAGAAGTGAATTTGTTCTTGTAAAATGATTCGCACCATACACGGCTGATAACATAAAGTTTCGAACTAGGTATAACTACTAACTAGGAACTAGGTATAGGACTCGTACAGGATAGAGCGAAGTGGAAGCGCCGTTGTATAAGAAGGGAAAAACGGTAGGATGATGCCTAGTTTTTTTCTAGACTAACTTAATTGTCACAAAATACGACCCAGATCAGCACTCATTGATAACGCGTACCAAAAGAGAAATATAAAAAACACTCCCTAAATAGCATATTTAGTACGCGAGTCACATTTAAAGATATGAACTGAGATCTCATCGCATGTGAAAAATTCGCAAAATTAGACGATTCACCCCTTTGACCTTTCGCACATGACACGAATTGAACAGTCGACGTCGAAGATTGTACTTACTTGATGTTATTTGAGTTGGCCGAATTGCAACGAAAGATTCCATTAAAAAAGCAACTCTATCATCCAACGTAGAAGATTCCAATTTAATGACAGTTTTATAAAAAGTCGGCCACATAAATAATCTCAACCATTTATATTTTTCGCCTTCTTACAATGGAATAATGTGCAAAAATGCAAGCATAAATCTTTGACGTTTACTGTACCCAACTGGTACTGGTAACCAGATTTCATCGTGTTGTTTTTCATTTTTTTGCTGTTTATTTATTCATAACGGAGATGATCTAAAGGCGGTTTACGAAGTGCTATTTACATGTAAATGCGTTGCTGTAGTTATTAATTGCAGATAATTGCAATATATATCACAATAGGCACAACTCCCGTTGACTTATTACCACATTTCATTGTTCTGCAGCGGGGGAAAAATACTATTCACTATTTGGTAGGTACTAGGTATACTAAGTATAATATTCTATATCTAGTAAGTTTCAACAACCGGAGACCACACAGAGATGGTGCTTAGGTACCTCTTCCAACGAATTTCCATAGCAATTTAAAGGGTAATCCTGCCAGCGTCATGCATGGGGTACAGGTACGGAAAAGTTGGAAGTTCTCGGAAATTTCTAGAAAGTTTCATTAGAAATAAAGGAAATTTCCATTTTGGAAATGGAACGTTTCAATTCATGAGAATTAAAACGTTCCAGGAAAATTTCCAAAGTTTTCCTATGTTGAATTGCAGAAAAATTTCGCAATTTAGGAAACTTTCCGCCGGCACATCAGTCCGACCTCCTAGAAGCGGTGTTCTATTTACAAGCTTTTATTTAACAAGATCTGTTCGTTTGTTAGTGTGATGTGGGACAAATCTTGGAACTGAATTTTCAACCATAAATGAAAGGCTGAAATTTTGGGTATAAGTATAGTTTGGATGACAATTCAATATTATGGTACCATCGAGCTGATCTTATGATGGAGACAGAAGGTGGCCAAGGGAATTCAGTACTTGTAAACCCCGTTGAGTTTGGGCTCGTTAGAATTGTATCAATCTCAATGAGTAGTAGTTGATGACGGTATACAGAAAAGTAAGCTTGTACAAAAAAAATATTTATTGACAGAAACTTATTATAATTCCTTAGGTATTCTTAATTTTTTATATTATCTCCTGTCTTTATTAGGAGTAATACGTAATTGAAGTATCAATGTTTCGCTTTTGAGATAATGGCCTGTCAGTTTAGTAGACATCATACATATAACGCACGTTGGTAGGGGATATGGTTATTTAGAGAAGTAGGTACATGTTAGAAATGCTAGGTATAGCTATGACAAGCAAAAAACGGTAATAAAAACATAGAAATCAGATCCTCGTAATGTCTAGAATGTTGTCTAAATCTGCTCATTTTATATCTCAATACGAACGAACTTTATTTCATAATCAGACCGATTTTTAGATTAAGTATGTTTTGTTTTTCATGACATTACCTAGCGCTCGGTAGGTGAGTGAGTAGACACTTATAAGATGTAGGTATTTATTTGTAGATTCCATCCAGTTGCTTGGTATGTGCAGGTCACACTCTCCAACCGGAAGATAGTAGGAATACTACTACAAACTAATCGAATACTTACAGGAAATACATACTTTCTTGATTGTAGGTACTCGATTTAAAACCCTGTAAAGAGGCCAAGCCAATTTATGTGACCTACATTGTTTCTAACAAAGCATCTATTTAGTTAGGTTCAGCTCAACAAATGTTCATAACTCAGTTTCAGTTGAAAGTCACGGTCAGCTACATTCAGCATTCAACTGCAGGTTTAATCACTAGAACATTCCACAACAATACCCACTTCGACGACGGCGAAGGCATTTGAACGGGAAACTGTCTTTACAAAGTTCCTTCAAATTATGTGCAATTGTGAACCCCGTTTCCGCTATCCTTTGTCCGGGTGCATACAAATCTGTAGTTTCACTAGCTGTAAACTAGGTCAAATTAATTAACACGACAAAGATAGGTAAAATGTATTATTTATGGAAGGGTGCTTGTTTGCGTGGAGAGTGTTGGTAGCACGTGCGGGTTCGTAAATAGATTGTTGTAAAGCAAAACACTATTATCACCAGTATCATGGTTGGCTGCAAATTGCTCTCGGAAAGGAATCGTTTGTGTTTATGTTTATTTACTTAAGTATCTATGTATTTATTTGAAATCTAGAAAATGTGTGCATGTGAAATTCAGGCGATTCATAATGACTCTAAGCAATTGGGAAAGCTCCCCTTTTTCCTATAATTCTGGTAGTGCATGTTGTTAATGTTGTTACGGGATGCCGTCGAACAAATACTGCACTTTCGTATACCAGCGCCATCTTTTAGTATGTTGTTAGGCATATCTCTAAAGGGGTGATCAGACCACGTAATTTTTCTAACACACGTTAGGACAACTCAACTTTTGAAAGAAAAGAAAGAAAGAATTCTTTCTTTTCTTTCTAAAGGTGATATTTAGATCGACCTGACGTACGTACAATGCGTTACGTACCTAATCGACCAACAGGACTCCAAAACTGCTGGGTTTTTAAATTTAAATTTGCTACTTACCTACTTTAAAACAATTTTATTTTTGTGGATCATTCGATAACAGATAGATATTCCGTTAATTTATCCAAAATTCCAAAATAATCATCATATAGTTTTAACAATATGTTTTTAGGGTTCCGTATTTTATTCCAATATCACAAGTTGATCCGTGCACTGCATATCGAACATCAGCGACAATGCAACAATTTTGGAGGTTACATTATCAAATTATTGTGGTACTGTTCCTCCTCATCTTAGCGTTATCCCGGTTGTACCCTCGAGGTGCCCACCATGAGCGACTGCCGGCTACCCTTCCAACCCAAAGACCTTATTGAAATTAGGCCTTGTTGAGTAGGCAACTTGCCTGTTAGAAGTTATCAAGCCGCCCGAATAAGGTCTCTAACTGCTTATCGTTCCTTCCAATCCGAAGCACTGCGACCAAGTAATAAAATACTTAACGTTCATGATATTTCAAATCCATATACCTGAATACAAAAACTAATGATTTTTATACTTTAAAACAGCACAGGAATATTAGGGCGCGGGTACTTCCGTAGCCGCTCTTCAATTGTTATTCGTCTCTTCATTACAAGAATGTCACATGCTAATGCTACTATGGAGCCATCGACACATTCGTCTTTGTGTTTCAAGTGTACCAATTATTGGGTACATTTGCGAAACCCCCGCACGACCTGTTCCGGCCCAGTTATGCCGTACAATCCTCTTATTGCCGTGACGTATGCTCTACGTAGCTTTATTTAGTTTTCGCTTTCATTTTATTACGTGAACTGTATCTGTAATTAGACCGATCTGACCAAATGCCACGTAAACTTGGCAAAGTATCCAGGATAACATCCGGCTGATTATGACACAAGCATGTGATACATGTGGCGTTTAATTGCGACAAGGTAGCAAATTGCCTGATGTACAATAAAATGACTGCACATTTATATAAACGGACCACGGAATTCTAAAGTACAAGGGATTTAAATAATATTAGTGTCATCTTAATGAATTCAACTTTCTTTTATTGCATTATTTGCATGGCGTAACAAGTTTTACAAAAATAAAAATAAACTTTATTTCCTCGATCATAAAAATCTGGACATGATTAAACAATGCGATCGTGAGACACATACAAAGTATGTCACCTATTAAAGAGGTGTAGCAGGAAAAGGACCGCTAACCCAGTGGCCAACTGAGAGGTGACATCGAACGATTACGCCGGGCGAGCCTCCATTCCGTACCGGCATCGCTGCGCCAGCGCTCGCACCGTCGAGCCTAGCACCCGACCTTACCAACCTATCGGACATTATAGCTCTGTAAATACGATGACAGGCCTCGCACCCAGGGGTGAACTCTATTGTCTTTCAAAACGAAACGCGATGGACGCGCGCTGCATCGCAATAAGTGTAGAGAGTTTCGGCGGCATGTGAATACCAAGTCGTTGTCGATAACGCATCGGACGGACAAATTACTGAGGGAACAGCTAGGGGCTGGTGAAGACGTCGGTTCTGGGGAAGAAAACAATTGAAGTTTGCATGTGTTTGTGAGTTTTGAAACTTGTGATTGTACCGGCGTAATCGACTGTGATATACGTAAAGACTCGACAGTTAGTGTTCAAGTGAGATAATTAAGGATATCTTCAATTAAATGAATCTATAAACCAGTTGCGATGACCGGGTAAGTGTTTTGATGCTACAGTTAATTTTGTCTAAATTATGGTTGGTCATTAATTTAATTTAGGTACTCGTATTTTGATTTCATGTCTAACCGTTATGTTACTGCGACATTAGTTGGAAACGAATAGAGATAGCATTTTAGTGAAGCATTCAATTAATTACCGACAAGTTGCTGCATCTTAACACGCAGATACTCTTTACAATACGTTTGTTCCAATGATTTTACAATGAGATAATTAACATCATGTTTGTATGTTGACAATGAAACGATTAATTAATAATATTGATCTTCGTAATAGAACTCTAAAAATTTACCATAATCTTTGGGTACTCCAGAGATTCAACGTCAGTAGGTATCCCCCTCCCCACAAATATGTTCCTATCCTATACATATCGTAATCTATATAATCCTCGTAATCTTGTCGGCATTTAATTTGTTTAATGTGGTTTGACCCAATCACATGTACCGGCATCTTTAATTACACTCCGGAGTCAATGGTCGCAGGGTCTTTCCTCGTTTATACTTTAAAACTGAGTTAGACACGTTTCTACTATCAGCTCTCACGAGTATGTCCCACTGGTATTATACCTACACCGATCATTAGCTTTAAAGCAATACATGCATATAGCAAGACATGTTTTGACAACTATGAATGAGTCCATATTTATTTATACCCTAGTAAAAGACAGGAGCTAAACTAATGAAGAACAGTAGGGTTATCGTATTTACAACACTTAACCCATTCGCCGCCACTGACTTAAACTGTTGCAATCCGCCCGCCACACACGTCATATGAAGTCCAAAAACTATAGACTTAAAACTTGCGTGGCGTGGTGGTGCCACCCCGCCTTTTTTTCTGTGGCGCCGAATGGCTTATTTATGTATATTCGCCTCAGAGGAAAGCCCTGAACCTGAGCTGCCTCGATATTCTGTAACTAGTTTCAAGCTCGCCTCACCCCTCACCCACAAATATAACTTGACTAGAGGTCTATAGTTTCGTTAGGCGTGAATTAAGGTCAGGTGAGGCACATTAGCGCGATCCAAATAACAGCGCTGTTATTGTTATCTTTTACGAATCTCGGAAGCAAGATTGATAACCCTTAATTTGGCAGTGTCCAGCCGGCTGTACCTACAAAGTCTTTGGCCGTCCTTTCGTATTTTTTCCTGACCAGAATTTATTTGTTGTCTCTTGAACCACATAATCATCATCATCATATCAGCCGAAAGACGTCCACTGCTGGACATAGGCCTCCCCTAGAGAGTGCCAAATTGACCGGTCCTGCGCCACCCGCATCCAGCCACATAATAGTATAAGTAGTATGCTTGAACTATGATCGACTTTCGTTAGTTTTTAGGGGTTCCGTACCTCAAAGGAAAAATCGGAATGGAACCAGACAAGTGCGAGTCGGACTTGCCCACCGAGGATTCCGTACACAATTACAAATGTATAGTTTTCAGATTTTTCCCTGTACTTGTAGTAGGTATAAGACGATATTACTTGCGTGGCCTCTTCTATAATTTACATGCGATAAAAACATATTATATATAATCATAAGCCCTTAACTATTGACCACAGAAAAGACAATTTTTGTTTTTTTTGACTGACCATTGCCACCCATAAAGTTGCAGATTTGCCTGTCAGTCATCATCATCCCTAAGATTTACTTTCTCGCAAGACTAGCAGATGTATTCAGATTATTCAATGACAATAGTATGGATATCTAATATTATAAATTCGAAAGTGTGTATGTCTGTCTGTTACATCTCCACGCTTAAAGCGCTGAACCGATTGAGATAAAATTTACATATATATGATAGTTTTGTATAATATACGAGTTTTGACGACTGAATAGCCTAGTGGTTAGAGAACCTGACTATGAAGCTTGAGGTCCCGGGTTCGATTCCCGGTCGGGGCAGATATTTGTATGATGAATACGAATGTTTGTTCTTGTCTTGGATGTTTAATATCTATTTAATTATGTATTTATCTATATAAAAGTATGTTTATCCGTTGTCTTCTAGTACCCATAGTACAGGCTTTGCCTAGTTTGGGACTAGATCAATTGGTGTGAATTGTCCCACGATATTTATTTATTTATATGACATAAGATAGTTTTTATATCGGGAATCATCCCCTAAGGTGGTGAACCGGGGTGAGTTTGTATGGAGCTACGATATAAATAAACGAGTTCCACGCGGATGGACTCCCGGACCGGCCAGACGTTAGTACCTATTTTAGATAAATGTTTAATACGGCGCCAACATCTTAAAAGCGATTTAACATACATAAAACTCGCGCGCAAGTGAATCGCAAATCGCAAGATTCACGTGCGTGTATAAAATGGTCATACAAGGATTCAAACGAACCTGTCCGGCCAGTTCCAAGTGTCACGATAAACTTCTGTTCTGTATATTCGTCCTCCTTTTAAGCCTATTTATTTAACTTCACTTGCATTTTATATCGTGTTATTTATGCTTATGCTTTCTAAGTATGTTACGGGGTTAACGTTTTTGCAAAAATACGTAGGTGTTATTGCGGTTTAGTTCGTTTTTCGTTGATAGACGTTGGTGGTCCAATAAATGTTTTGGCTGTTTCAGAGGCATTTAGATAGCTTTACAGTTTTAAGCAAAGCTCGTAAATTTTTATGCCGAGCAATTGTTAGAAACATATCGATATTTCGATCGAATCCATACTAATATTATGAGAAAGTAAAGCTGTCTGCATGTCTATCTGTCTGTCTGTTACCTTTTCACGCTTAAACCGCAGAACCAATTGAGATGATGCCTCATCTCATTTGAAGATAGTTTGAATCCCGGGGAAGGACATATTAGGATAGTCCATTCCGCATTGAGTTATATTCAGATTGAGATCCATTCTGTATTATGACTAAGGACTTTCTGGAACATGGGTTTTTTTTTGTTTTTACATTATTTATTATTTATTTGCACTGTTGGCATGTTCCTATCATCCTTCAATATTAACAAAAAAACGGCGACTTGTCGGTATCCGATTGAGCTGTTTGGCATACCTAAATAGTACATATGTTAAGTTTGGTAATGACACAATATTACGGCATCACCGAGCTGACCTGGTTCACAGAAAGATGGCCAAACTACCCAAGTACCTGTTTATTAGGTTTATTGGAACCTTTTCAACTGTACTTAATTGGTGACTGAGCAAAAAAGTACAGTCAGCAGTAAACGCTTGTACCAAAAATGAAAATTTGTCACAAACACATTTTTTAGGGTTCCGTAGCCAAAATGGCAAAAACAGAACCCTTATAGTTTCGTCATGTCCGTCTGTCCGTCTGTCCGTCTGTCCGTCTGTCCGTATGTCACAGGCATTTTACTCGAAAACTAAAGGGTGTATTTGAATAAAATTTTGAGGATAGGTGTATTTTGTTAGCCGCTACATAGTTTTGTAATTAAAACGACAAAAAAATTTTTTTTTAGGCGTGCACTCCATACATAAAACTAAAAGTCAAAAAATTTTTTTTCGTTGTGACCCCCCGTGTGGCACATCAATCGATAGGCCTTTCAAAATTAATATAAGGTTTCTTAGCATTTTTTTTGATTAAGTGAATAGGGTCGGAGATAATCGCCCCGAAAGTCACTAAAATACTGTCCCCCCCCCTCTAATTTTTGAACCGTTTATTTTAAAAATATGGAAAAATTCATGGACATAGGCCTTATTAATTTCATTCACCGAAAATTGTTTTGAACAAGATCGGTTCAGAGGTTTTCGAGATATTGCTGAAAAACTACCTTCCTCAAAGAAAAGGACGTAAGTGCCGTAAAATTCCTGTGACGATACGACCTTTTTAATAGGCACGGAACCCTTCGTTTTGCGTGGTCCGACACGCACTTGGCCGGTTTTTTCAGTTTATGTTTGGCTGCACCTATGCTTTACCTACCTGCTTCTAACAGCTACTTACTTAAAAATTAACGGAATACAACACGTTCAACTTCTAGGCGTTCCACGTAAAGCATTAACATAGAGCTACTTGATATGCGTTGTGCAGGGTAAAGTGTTCATTTGCGACACTTCGTGCTCGATGACGATGTTCGATAACAGAGAATAACAGAGGACTAAGTAAATCAAGATTTTGTAATTGTTTCGTTCATTGGAGGAGATTGAAGTGAGATTTAAGTATGGTTTAGGTGACAACAAAAAGAAAAGAGACTTCTAAGTTTATTAAAGAGATGGGTTAAAACATTTTTAACCGACTTCAAAAAAAAGAAGGAGGAGGAATTCGGTTGTATTTTTTTTTAGTATGAGTGTTTAGTCTGTCCTGTAAGAATATACAAAGTACCTACCTATTACCTACCCCTACATATTGTAAAAGCGCATTTGCGACTTATGAATTGCATGCCCGGAACATCTTATCTTATCTTATCTTATCTAGTTGAGGGCCCTTTCGGAAATCTACACTTCGACCCAGTGGGATCTTATGTGCATTTGCCTTCCCCTTTATAGCTACTCCCAAGCTCGCTCCATCATTTCCACAATTTGCCCGGAGCATACTCAATCCGTGAAATATGGTAGTGCCTGCATAATAAACGACTAGTTTTAGTTTCTGATTTTGACCTAAATACCCAAGTAATAGACCTAGCTGTTATTAGTCTAGATTACATATATTTAACCAGGGTTCACGAACCAATTTGCACACGAACATTTGCGTACTCAAAACTAGCACACGCCAGCCGCAGCCAATTCTCAGTTATAAACTACGCCGGGACTATAAAGACACCACAGGTTAAAACAATAACACATTCGTCTGAGATGAATTGTCGCGATTTGTACCGCAAACCGGTTACGTTAACCGACTACTGCGGTGCAAAATGCGTAATGATTTCGGCAATGTAAAATAATTTACCTAGCATTTACACAACACAGTTAGTTGCGGTATCAGCCTAGTAGTAGTGGCTCTGTGAACTACAGAACTCGCGAGCCTCTCAAATACTTTTTCATCTCACATAGTTACTCTGAAAGTAGGTCATTGTTTATCTGAATAGCTGGTTGAAAGTGAGGCATGTCGCCCCTAGAGCTGAAAAGTAATAAAAAATAACGATGACTAAATGGCAGAAACCTAAACATGCCACACTTCGTTAAACTGAATTGTTTTTTTGATCTTTATTGTTAGTTATTACGGTAACGTTATCTAAAAAGTTGTAATTTAAGTCAATTAATGTTATTAAAGCCATTTAGAAAAGTAATAAGTACATAATTGTAACAAATGTAATTCATTAGTTTTTTTTGATGTTGTATTTCCTGTGTGTTGTTTATATTCCCATTATTCGAAATAAAAAGTAGAGTGTTTAACTCGGGTGAAATCCACCCATTTCAGTCTCGAACTATTGGCGCTCTCACTTCGTTCGAGTGCCAAAATATCTCGACGAAATGGGTGCCTTCCAACCCTTGGTTAACAATCTACTATTTTTTACGGCATACATTTATACGCCAGGCCTCCAACCCAAGACTGCCGCATGAGCAGAGTTTAAGGTACTTCGAATCTCAAGTCCAGTGCTAATGAATTTAAGACACTGGAGTAGTAAGTATGGATGAGCAGGTATGAGTAATACTTGTGTTGTGACTTGTGACAGAAGATTCAACTCCTGCTCCAGCATCAAGTTCAGGGTATAGTAACCGTAACGTAACAAATACACAGCATTGTCAATAAATATTGGGTAACAATGTTTTTAAATAACTATAATCTAAAATGATTAATACAGTATGCATGTCCTTTATGTATTACGCGACATTACTGGAAAATTTTGGCAAAATCCGTTAAGTATAATTAGTTCTACTCACGATCACGGTAGTCTGGGTTACCTATATTGTACCTATGTTATAATTGTAATTATCTTATGCCAAAAGATGCAGAACTTTCCATCCCCATCCCTATTTAATGGTAGGTATAGGTATTAGAAAATAAATTATTTTGACTGAGTGATGAACTGATAGGAAACGTCAGCCAAATCGACGAGATCTCAATTAATCTCGACAATATCGAGTTTTCCCATATTTTTTTAAATATTGTGTTATTTTGGCCTAAATGACCTGAATTCGATTAGAAATTGTTAATTAGGGCATTGTTATTATATTTTGAACATGATACACGACATCTATTGAAAACATTTGTTGATGGAAAAGTAAAATAATTAGGATTTCTTGCCACAATGAAAACGTAAATAATGTGCAAACACGCACCAACACTAACTGTTAATACAAATAAATTATTTTCAAAATAACAAGTCGGACAAGCAGGTACTAAAGTTTGAAAGTACTAAATAATACTTGCCAACTTTAGTACCTACCTGCTTGTCCGACACGAATTATGAATACTGAATACAATGCGTACTGAAACCTCGTTCGAGATCTGGATCATTATCAGTCGAAAACTTGATCGAGGTTCCAATACACGAGATTTCCTGCCATCGAGAATTCACTCGAGATCTCGTGAATTCGAGATCGCATTCCCTAATCCCTACCAAGTTTGCGAATTTCATAAATTCTGTTGCAAACAGAAAAAAGTGGAACGAGTGATATTTCCCTTCGGTCACACTTATCGAGATTTGGTAGCATACAAATCTCGCTCAGACGTGGTATTATTATTATTATATTGTCCCGAGTATCTCAGGTCCATGGGTATACAACACGTATGAACGAGGTTAGCATTTCACGGTAGCCGCTATGAAATACGTTCAACTTTGTGAACTGATAAAGGTGCTGCCAGTTACATAAGACATAACATAACATATCCACGCCGACGTACCTATAATATTTTGTAAGATTATCTCTAAAATTGCGGCAATGTCTCGAGCTTACATGGGACCAGTGTAATATGTGCGTTATCAATTATTATGTAAATTAAAGAGGCATGAGTGCACTTTTAATCTGCGATGTGTGTCAAAAATGCTCATATAACTGTCCCACAATGAACGAAAATTATAACCTGCGTTATGTTACTAACTTATGTCAAGTTCATGAATAACAAAAAGACTACTAACTGAGTATGTAGTTACTCAGTCAATATTGTGTGCTGTCTATAAATAGAGATAAATAGAGGAGATAGGCAATTAAGGAAAAAACCAGCCCCCTGTTCTGTAACTTGTTCAAGCTCACCTCAACGCTCACCCACAAATATATCTTGACACTCCAATGCGTAATAACTAAGCGTAGGTAGAGGTCTAGTTTCGTAACGGGTGACCGACGGGGTGAGCCGTATTTGCGCGTAGCGAATAACAGCCCAGGTGCTCCCATGAATACCGCTTTAACCCAGAACTTTGCAAAATGAGTTTAAACACTTTTAACCGTTCTTTACCTCCTAAGACGCCATACTAAATTATAAAATAAAATTAACATATAAAATTAACGTTGAATTTTTACAGAATGCCAAACAGTTCCTATTTCAAAAACACAAAGGCGTAAGTACCTACTTACCCTATCTAAAGAGGATGCAAAATATGACTATAACTACAATTTAGAAAAAGTTGAAAAAAACCTTCTTTTTTTGTATCTGTGACAAAAAAAAACGCATTCAAATCGGTCCATCCGTTTGGGAGCTACGATACCACAGACAGATACACAGATACCTACACAGACACGTTAAACTTATAACACCCCTCTCTTTGCACGGAAGTTAAAAAAGTAAACATTTAAAGATACACTGCCACAAGTATAAGATGTTACAAAGAAACAAAATATTTATAGTAAAGATTGATCACAGAAACTGAATGGATGTACAGTCGACCAGTTCGATCAGGTAGTAAACTGACCATCAACCTTATTACTAAAGATATAAGGACTAGATAATGATCAGTTCAGGCGGTTGTTTGCACCTACGTATTACGGCACAGGTTAGTACGGTCTAGAATATCGACCTTATTACTAAAGACATAAGGGTTTTATGATCAGTTCAGGCGGTTGCTGTTGTATTTACCCACGCCACGACACAGGTTAGTACGGTCTAGAATCTCGTGTTTAGGTCAGCAAGCTGTCCGACGGGTACCGCGATGGGGTTAACAGGCGTTTAATCTTATCATTTGATACCGGCTCTTATAAAAGTCCGTTAGGGAAAATGATGGATTGGTAATTGCGGGTAGGTAATATTTCTATATTCTGGACACAAGATGGTGATTTGTTTCAGTATATACATATACTTTGATCTCAGGGCTATGCTATGTGCCAGGCAGGAGACATTGTAATCCCTAGTGGGATCAGTATTCGCTAATAAAGTGATAGGAATTTATTGTATTTTTTATAGATACTTTGATCTCAGGGGTATGCTATGTGCCATGCATGAGACACTGTAATACCTAGCGGGATCACTATTCGCTAATAAAGTGATAGGTTTTTTTTTAGATACTTTGATCTCAGGGGTATGCTATGTGCCATGCATGAAACACTGCAATACCCAGCGGGATCACTATTCGCTAATAAAGTGATAAGGATTTTTTATAGATACTTTGATCTCAGGGGTATGCTATGTGCTAGGCAGGAGACATTGTAATACCTAGTGGGAGCACTATTCGCTACTAAAATGATAGGTTTTTTTTTAGATACTTTTCTCAAACATGCAATGAAATGTCGTCCTTACGTGCGTTATAACAGGCTTCAAAGTATCACGTTTCGGGCGGAACAATTCGAGAGAACTGTAAAGGAATTTCATACAAAATTGAAGGCCTAGGCCGGGAAGTAATTTTTTTTTTAATTTTAATGTTAACATGGCGTCTGTGTTTATCAACAGGCTAAACAGCTGAATTCTATTTTTTTATTTTTTCTAGGGGCTGAATGGTTATCGGACCAAAAATATCCGCGTTAGTGCCTATTACACACGAACCTTTATTAAGAATACAAATCTGTATGATTCAGTGTGTTTTATGAATAAATTAAAAATATTATCTATACGTAAGTCACCAGAGGGCATAGACAATATTTTAAATCCTCTGCATTTATTTTATTCATTATAGAAATTAAGATTCTTATTATCAGGTTATGTATAATGGCCCTAATAGGGTCTATTCGAACGCTAAACACGCGAAATACGGACGACTTTCGTAAAAAAAACGTTAAGTATGGAGGGATTGGAGGGAAAATTAATGTACTATTTTGAGTGGTGCATTGTTTTATTTCATTGCATATGTTTCAGAAAAGCACTATACATGCCTCGCCGTGAAAAGGGCTTGCCGGCTTCGTATCACTATCCTACCTACTCACCCGGCAAGCTCTTCTTTCCCGGCGTCTGCAGTAATGTACTATATCTTGACTGTTGGCTGTAGGAAACAAGCCTAGGTACAATAGGTAGACAAGTGGTGCTTAATTCTTTAACTTACGACTTCAAGTAGGAGCCTTCTCTTTGAGAACATTGCATCAAATGAAATGAATTCAGTAAACAAGTGTGTTTTTCTAACGTGAATCATCAGCGTTGATATTAGTTACCTAGTTCATTTACATGAAAACCCAGATTTTAGTAGGCGTTACCTGACAACTTTACACGACGATTTTGTTGGTAGAATATTTATGTACGGTATTCTTTTGTTCTTAATTTAAAAGTCCATGATCTTGCAAGTTGACCTTTGCTTTGTTTTGTGTCTACCTACTAGCACTCTCATATTTTAGGCTCTGATTTTCATTTTACTCTACTCGCTCGGAAGCTTTACTGAGGTTATCGAGCATCGTACTTAAGTTCTCCATGGTCTTAGCCATGACTACCATATCATCAGCAAACCGAAGGTGAGTGATGTACTCGTCACCGTTGATGTTGATGCCTAGCCTTCTCCAGTCCAGATCTTGAAAACATGTGCAGCGGTGAACAGTTTTGGAGAAATAACATCTCCCTTATACTCCTCAGCCTTCTGGATAACCTGACGGAGCGAGTGGATGTGGTCTACGGTACTAAAGCCTCTTCGGAAACCGGCTTGTTCGGGAGGCTGGAAGTCATCTACCCTGCGTACCTACTTACCTATATAGTTTAATAAATACTTATAAATACATAGTCAACATCCATGACTCGGAAACAAATATGTTTGCTCATCCCACAAATAAATGCCCTTACCGGGATTCGAACCCGGGAGCACCGGCTTCGTAGGCAGGGTCCGGTACCTACCTTCCCAATATCCCAACTACATAAATTCCCAAGACGATACTCTCTAAATTTCGCAGATCTTGGATCTGATCCAAAAAGTTTCAAATCCCAATCAGCTACCAAAAACAAATCTCGTGCCAACTTTTTCGAATCCGAATTCGTCAATAGGTCCTCAAATTTAAATTCCTTGTGAAAGTAATTGCACGGAATGAATGTCAATCATTGTGGAAATGATCGAGCCAAATATCGAGTTCTAAGTGACACGTGAGGTATCGATAATCGCCCAACGAATGACAAGTAGTCAAATGTGAATATCGATGAGTGGTCCTTGATTCGCTCGTGATCGTGAAGGAGTCAGCTTTAGGCCTCTGACAAACAGACTGGCGCGGGCTGGCCGCGGCGTACAATCGTAAACTTGTCATTAGCTGTCAAATTTACTATGGACCGCCACCGCAGGCCGCGTTAGTGTGTTGCAGGCCTTATAGGTAATGGTTTTTGATGGGTTGTCATTCATCTTTAGTTTCAGTAACCGTGGCATGGTACCTAACTTACGCATATAGAAGTCTTTTTCCAGTATGGCTATTTTACTCCACACAATTTTACTATTTATCCTTCAGTTCTTGAAGAATATAAATTAATCAATATTAGGGGACAATCTTACCCAAATAAAACTAGCCTATAAATACATAGACAACATCCAAGCCTCAAGAAACAAATATTGATGCTCATCACACAAATTTTGCGCTCAACGGGATTTGAATTTTGAATTAAGGACCATCAGCTTCGTAGGCTGGGCCACTATACTTAACCCACTAAGATAAACCAGTCGTAAAATATAGGTAAATTCTATAGGATCCGGCTTGGCTACGTATATGAGTGACATAAATAAATATGTGTAGAGATGCCGGATTAAATCTTCGGTACCAACCGACTGAAAGCCAACGAGACGAGATATACGAGGAGGGCCGGACCAAAAAAAGTTAGCCAACGGCGTATTATCAATCATATTGATTTAATGTTAATGTTGTTTAAAGGCTTACAATATCTTTCGTGCATCACTGGTCAGCTAATCCGTAACAAATGGAAAAGCAAAAAGAAAATAGGGTTAAAGTTGCAAATTACAAGTTAGTAGCTCGTAACAAGGATAGTACTAGTAGGTAGTACGTCTACGTCTTTCCGTAGTATTTCCTCACAATTCATTTAAGACTGTAAAACCCCAACTAGGGTAACAAGGCAATTAGTGTAAAGTTTGTCAAATCCTAATGTTTAGACGTATTCACGTGCCACGCAAATTCAGCCTTTAAGCTATCCACTTAAGACCATAGGAATGAATCATACATTTTACGGAGTGGATATTCGTGACTGCGCACCGATTGTTGTCGAGACAATGCTGAACTTACCGTAACGGTTATTAGGAAAACCTACACTGGAAGGAAACGAAAATGTCAAATGCTTGCCTGCAATGATGTATGTTTTAAGAAAATCTTGTGTACATACGGCCTTATCTAAACAGCTAATAATCCAGACATGACCGAAACGAACCGTGCACAATGATTTGACCATAAACAAGGCATCGGCAACTTCGAAGAAATTATTCGTGAATGGGTAAAAGATATGTTTTGGGACACGCTTGTATTCACTTTAATGTTTGTAAATGAGGTATTAGACGGGTCGGACCACCATTCGCCAGTAGTAACAGTACAAAACAAAGAAATCAAAAAGATCTTACCGAAAAACTTTCATAGAAAAAAATGCGTGATTCTTATAATGACTGACTTTCAAGTCTTTACTATAACTATACCTACTATTAGTTATCGTACCTATTCTTGATTTAAATCAATTTATTTGAATAATGAAAGAACACAATATAAATTATTCAATCGAAGTCATCATTGTTTACTGCTTAAGACCCACACACTCGATACCTAAATAGAAATAGTGTTCGTTTTATTTTTCAAAACGCCCGGGTTCGATTCCTAAGCACTTGTACCCACAAGTAAAAAAAAAAAAGTATGAATGCAATTTTTCTTGTTACTAAAATCGATGACATGGTTCCTAAGAAGAGATCTACGTATCTCTCTTTCTTGATCGTGTCATACCTAAATTGATCTGCCTGCGTTCGGTGTTTGATTTAGAGAATTGTGCCCTAAACGAACACATAAACTGGTCGATTATGTAATCATTATTCTCCTAGCGATTTTTCCGATTGAACTCTAAAGGAGCCCGGAGTCCGCTTTGAAGCCCAAGATTTGACGTAGGGTTTAGTTTATGTACTCACCTTCAGAAAATTTGGCCCAAATTAGAAAAGTTTACTATGCAGAAAAACATTATTTAATTTATTCAATTTATAGTTTGAAATTACGACACATTTTTGGGCCACATTTTCTGCCGGTGAGTGTATAAATGCGACTGCCATCTATCCTTCCAATCCGGAGGGAAAACTTGGGATAATCCGGTCAAGCAAGTCAGTACTACTAATCATGCACATTTTATTTTACAAGGAGTGTTATGACCGTATTAAGGCTACAATGTGTTCGTCTGAATCTGTTAGATTTATTATCGATTGTGGCTATGAACTCGTTCGGGCCAGTTCTATGACTGGTACAGTTTACGAGTTACATTTTATGTGACCCAACAACATGCAATCATAACACAAGAACATTTTGAAAATGAAAATTTTGAATTTTTATTAGCAAAAGAAACGTAAAGGGTGCGACTTCCGACGCATAAGTACTTGAGTTATTCTCAGTTCTAATAAGTATTTGCGATTTACATTACTAGTTAACTGATCTGTGTAGACACTAGAAATAAATAAAATACAGTCTTGAGATTACTTATTTTTTATTAAATGGCGATAATGTTAATAAAAACCAATTCATATCTAGTTTAAGGAAATGCACACGTAAATGTTTTTATTCCATTGAAGGTTTTCTATCAAATTGTGTTAAAACATCAAACACTTGGATGTTTACAGTTTCATGAATTCCGACGAAAATGGCGCTAAAATTTCATAATATATTGGCGGCAGGTTACGATACACCGACTTATCCCCAATCACAACAATTTCGAGAGAGGCGTGTAAAAAATCTTCATTTAAAGGTTTATTTAGATCTCTAGAGCAGAAACCTACCACAAAATTTACTTTGGAACAAGTTGGTATTAAAGTTTCCATAGGAGTTATACGAATCAGATTTTTAAGTTTTGCTGGCAATTTAATTTTCACTGTCACTGGAAATGCCCTGTGACTATTAGTGATTGTAAAGTAATCTTCACAGCGTCCTTGCACGATGGCCGATTTAGTCATATCAAGTAAATTTGGATAAATCTGTATAGGATTCGGTAAGACATCGCCGAATACCTTAGTAGTTTTTCGCAAAATAGTTTTCCCAGTAATTGGATCCATAAATTCCAATTCATAAAGGTTTTGGTGGAAACCTACATGTTCAGCTTTTGTCTGAAATAATTTAATAGTATTTTTTGAAAACGGTTCTAAATGTAAAAATGTTTTTTCGAAAACAAAAACGTCCAACGCTTGTTGAATGACGCCCTGTAACATTAAAACAACAGAATGTGCTATTATAACAGATTCTGTGTCCTCCAAGCATTCATTTGAGGAAACAATGGTTTTACTCTGATCTATAACTTCTTGATCTTGTTCTCTTTGAAACATGGTTCCCGAACTTAGAGTGGGCTCAATTGAGTAAATGTCCTTTTCTGAATCTTGGATTACATTAATATTTAGTTTAGTTATACGCAAGTCGCAACATTGGTTATCAGGAACAATGATAATAAGCTCACCATTGGGAAACCCGCTTTTTGCATTAATATGCCAAAAGTACGACGATGGTATATTTACTTCTTCACTAACGTTAATTGTCGAAGGGTCTTTCACGATAGCGCCGATTACAGGAATGGTAAATCCTTCTATTGAAGCTTCAGTCAAAACTTTTTGACCGACTCGGAAAAATAAATGAGACGCAAAATTCTCCTCATTCTGTTCAAGTTTGAAAACAAACTTGAAACTCACTGGTAAACCAGGGAATAACTTTACTGGTGTAACTGGAAGAATTTTAGCTCGTCTAAATGGTGCGCTGTCTGTTACTCCTTTGTAGCGCAAGTTCAAATATGGGTATTCATGACTGCAGTTCACCACTGAAAATGATATAGTTTGTTCCTTTAACGACTTGTTTCTTATAGTGATTGTATTTGGAGAACTAATTATGCTTGAGCTTTGGCGTAAAACTAACCATTCATCTGGCTTTTTATCGTATTTAATATGTGTTGTTCCTGGATCTGAATCTGCTTCACTTAAAAAACTGACAGTCGACCCTAATAAAGATATGCGTTTGTGCTTGTTCGAGCATACATAGACAGGTAAACACGTCTCTAGTATTGTGGATATTTCTTCCTTTCCACCTTCCGTTTCCACAGATGCAACCACTTGGGTATTTGGGTGTCCTGGACTTTCCTCACCCGGCATTTCAGTATATTCTATTTGCTCGGGTGAACCACTTTGTTCCGATTCTGTCAAACTTATAATAGATTTTTTCTTCGCCTTCAAATTGGCATTAATTTTATCCCATTTCTTTGCAGTTCGAACCATGTTATCTGTAAGTTCAAACGGTGAAGGCCTACATGCTTCTGTGTATAGTTTATCTATGATAGTGGCTTTGCGGAGCTTAGAATCTTGTATTTTTCGTTTGCAATTTGTCATTGCAAGATGCATTCGTTGCACAAGCTGCTCCCAACGAGGCAAACTCCGAAAGTCTATTTGATAAAGATCTTCGTAATGTTTTATCATTCTTTCTACGTTCATCCCGTAGTCTTTCCCGTTCCGGATACGTATGTGACTGCATTCTGCTATCTTCATTGTGAAATATACATTAAATAATAAAATAAATCAGAATCCGTTTTGTGTACGCAATATACAAAAGTGACGCCTGACAGTTAAGACACTGACAGCTTAAGATTAGGTGTATGAAGTCATAAGGATTGCAAATACTGTTTCTATGGTGAAACATTGTTTTAGTATAAGTATAGGTAAAAAACTTGAGACGATGGCTTTTATAGCTTCACTGAATTTGCAGTGTAAGTACGACTTAAGTACTGTTTAATAATGTTTTACTACTGTTAAGTACTTCATTTATTTTTATATTTAATTTTGACATGTAATATGAATTATTATTAATAAAATATGATTATGTTTTGTTTGTGTTGCACAATTTAAAAATGTAATGTCTATTCGAACACATTATTCACACATACAACAGGTCATCTTCTTAAGATTTTTACCTATAACTAAGTAGATACACCATAGAGGAAGAATATACTTGAAGGACTCACACACACATACACACATGGCCAACTACCTACTTATATATAGGTTATAGGTGTACGCGGGCTGGGTTTCCGCAACTCGACGTCATGATTGCGCCTATTTTGCGTGTGGGTTGGCACTACTATTATTCGTGCCAACCCAGTTCCACCAGGAAGCCTAGCAGACCCTTTATGTTGCCGACGGCCTCCGGTAGTGACCCCGGTGTTCCGAGGTGCTTTGCCCGGTAATCTGCCACCCCAGGGCACGTCAGGATGACGTGGGCGGCTGTCTCCTCCTCTTCCATGCAGGCTCTGCAGAGAGGACTGTCTGTAACACCTATGGTGAAAAGATGTTTGTTTAATAGTGCATGACCAGTTATGGCTCCCGTCAGGAGACGAAGTGCCGGCCTCTTTAGCTTCTTTAGCTTCCTTGACAATCCGGGGTTGATTGTCGGGAGGGCCTCCCTGGTTTGCCTGCAGGTTCCTAGGGTATGCCAATATTTTTGGTGTTCTACCTTGGTGTTTAGTCGCAGTGTGTTCCGCAGCCATGCTATGGGTAGAGGAATTGTGGGTTCCGGTCCTACGGCTCTAGACTCTGAACCTTCCCTAGCCAGTGCATCCGCTGCGTCGTTACCGCGTGAGTTGCTGTGTCCTTTGATCCATTGCAGGGTTATGTCGCCATTATTACATACCTCTGATAGGATGTTGTGGCACTCATGTATCAGCCCAGAAGTCGTCGCGTGACCTTGTAGGGCTTGCAGTACAGATCGACTGTCGGAAAGTATGCGGATGGGATATCCCCTTACCTCCCTGGAGGCGATTGCGTGAGCAGCCATTATTATACCCATACACTCTCATCAACTACCTACTTATTAAATTATAGAGTTGTCATTTTGGGGCACATTTTTTGACATTGTGAGTCTATTTAGAGTCGCTTAAATTCAAACTCAGGTAAATCCATCTGTCAGATCATGCGATTTTGGTATTATGAAAAGGTAATAGGGTAGATATTTGCAGAGAGGGTCGAATGGATTTATCTGAGTTTGAAGTTAAGCGACACAATTTACTTTATTTATATGTCAATGTGGTGAAATTATAAAATAAAGAGGTTAAACTTACGTTGCTAATTACATATTATTTAAAGTGAAATTTTATTTTGTTAAATTATATACGGAATAAAATATCTCTTTTCACTAAAAGATCAAATAGGAAACGTAGACCTAGGTACTACATGGTGGAAAGGGCTTAAATGCAAACTAAATCTCAACTTTCCTTCCAGCTTCGCAATGGACTCACCGATACCCCGTGTGATACTCAGCATTGTCCTCGCCACCTTGCTGCCGATGGCGTCTCCATATCAAGGCCCGGCCAAGGAGAACATCCCCCATTCAAGACAGAAGAGGATACTCTGGATCACCAATGACGGCAGGCTGGCTCTACCGCCTGGGACCACTATGACTATAACTCCTTCTTTGTCGATGCCGTTTGTCAGGCATCCGCCGAAGGGGTTCCTTTCTAATGTCTCCGTAAATTTTCCTTTTACAAGTAAGTTGGCCTTTTGTTTTATCAAAACCGCGGTTTTATCAAAAATCATGGAAAGTAATTAGTTTACGGTCTACTCTAAGGGTGGTCTAAGGGTTAGGTGAAAATCCGAGGAATGTTTTACCATAACATTACTATTTTGGAAGGACAGTAAAAACCTTTCAAAAATATACGGTACAAAAAAAATGGCTCAAGGATACATCTGACAGCACAATTAGCGCAGATGTGGCGGAAATGCATACGCAGTATAGATTATAGTACGTACGTATAGTAATCCAAAGATCCTGAGCTTACAAGTTCGATTATTCATTCTTCGGGCTATTCGGGCGATATATAAATTGAACCATAGAGACTCACTTAGAGATAAGTTTAAAAATATTAATATAATGACATTACATTGTCAATATATCTATGAAAACCTTCTGTATGTACATAAAAACATTGCCAATTTTAGGAAAAACTGTGACATACATAATATTAATACTAGAAATAAGCATAAGCTCGCGGTGCCCACCACTCGGCTCCAAAAAATTAAAAAATCATTCATGGGTAATTGTGTAAGGTTTTATAACAAACTTCCAGGAAACTTAACTGAGTTATCTATTAATAAATTCAAGAACTATGTGAAGCGTAAACTTATCTCGAAAGCTTATTATAGCACACAAGACTACATGAATGATAAAACTCCATGGAACTAATTTTGACTGAATTTTTAATCTATTATTTTCGTAATATTTCGTTTTTTGACATTAGATTGTTTTTCTAGAAATATTCTACTAGTATTTTTTATACAATTTTTTTATCATATATATTTTATTCTTTATGTTTAAAAGTTACTCTAAAAAATTAACTGACGATTTGAAAGTGCTTGTTACTAGGCCTACTTGAATAAAGATCATTTTGAGTTTGAGTTTGAGTTTGATTCTTGGTCTACTCCGCTAGTGCGCGCTTTTCATTTTATTTGTGCTTTTGTACCTACCTATATATATTTGCAATCACGTTCTCGAAAACGGCTCTGACGATTTCGATGAAATTTGGAATATAGGGGGTTTAGGGGGGCGAGAAATCGATCTAGCTAGGTCTCAAGTCTGGGAAAATTCTTTTTCTCCGTGTTTTCACCCGAGCTGAGTTCGGTCGCCCAGGGACTAGGTACTTATAACTGACAACTTATTTCATAAGTAAAATTGCCATATGATGATCTGAAAAAAATCCTTTTGTCACGACTCACTGGCCAGTCTCTATCTTATTCGTATGTTAATTTAGTTCCTTTTCCACTTAATGTCGCCATCATTGTGCCACAGACTCGGAACTAATTACGTTATACATTTAACACTACCTAGAAAGACAAGTAATAAAGATGAGTTATTTTATTATCTGTACAGGTACACTAAAGTACGAGGTGGAGTGTATGAGTCAGTATATTATGATTTATAAATGTAGAGACGTAGACGGTAGTTGTAGATTGTAACAGCAATTAGTAGTTTGGTAAGTTTTAACGCTTCTGTAGTTACGAGTAATGTTACGATTTTAGATGATTTAGTATATATATGTTGAGAGTTGAGACTTGTTACTAGTTCGTAGATAATATAGTTTAGTTATTAGTAGATAATGTAGATATCAGTGGCGTCGTCCATACAAGTCGATTCCTAAAAGTTTATTTCTATACAATAGTTTAGATTACTTATTTTTTATTAAATGGCGACAATGTTAATAAAAACCAATTCATATCTAGTTTAAGGAAATGAACACGTAAATCTTTTTATTCCATTGAAGGTTTTGTATCAAATTGTGTTAAATCATCAAAAACTTTGGATGTTGGATACAATACTCTTTCAGAACTTTTCTTTTGTTCCGGGTTGCCCATCGAAAATTTTCACGCGCCGCCACTGGTAGATATTTTAACTTTTAAGTTGTTTACCGTGTAGAAGTTGTTATAGGTAGTTAATCGCCGTCTGCATTAAACGTACGTCATAGTATTGGTAAGAACATAACTACAATCGGAACAATTGTATCCTGAACCTCTACCACGAAACGCCAGTTCCAAGTTCGCTCCAGTATCTCTATCTCTATCGCACTAGTTTTTTAGGGTTCCGTACCCAACGGGTAAAAACGGGACCCTATTACTAAGACTTCGCTGTCCGTCCGTTCGTCCGTCTGTCTGTCACCAGGCTGTATCTCAAAAACCGTGATAGCTAGAGAGTTGAAATTTTCACAGATTATGTATTTCTGTTGCCGAACAAATACTAAAATACTAAAAAACCAGCCAAGTGCGAGTCGGACTGGGGTTCCCATACAACAGTCATGATTTTTTTGCCGTTTTTATAGATAATGGTACGGAACCCTTCGTGCGCGAGTCCGACTCGCATTAGGACGGTTTTTTATTTTTATTATTGGATTTAGACCTTGGAAATTGTCTAGGAAACCAGTCTTATGCCGTGAAAATTATAATCAGTTTCTAGTTGTGTCTGTTTAGAATTAGAACGCTGATTATGCATAAGTAAATTATTAGTAGGCAATAACTATTACTTACGCCCGTAAGTTTAATCAACTACCTAATTTAACACTTTCTCGCAGTTGACTTCGACAAACTGGGTCTCACGGACAATGAGAATCCTTACGGGACGCTCCCGCCCCTCTTCGCTCGGTCCATGGGAAGTGCTGCTGCGTCGATGATGACGCAATATTTGGGGCAGTATTTGGAAAGGCGGCGGGGCAAGAGGGAGGTGAATGTGGCGCCCGAGATGGAGCAGGCGGTACTGGATCGAATGCATGGGGGCGAGAGGTAAATCTTCGTTCGGTCGATAGGGAGTGCAGCTGCGTCGATGCTGGCGCAGTATGTGGTACAGTACTTGGAAAGGCGGCGGGGCAAGAGGAAGGTGAATGTGGCGCCCGAGATGGAGCAGGCGATACTGGATCGAATGCATGGGGGAGAGAGGTAAATCTTCGTTCGGTCGATGGGGAGTGCAGCTGCGTCGATGATGGCGCAGTATGTGGTACAGTCTTGGAAAGGCGGCGGGGCAAGAGGAAGGTGAATGTGGCACCCGGGATGGAGCAGGCGATACTGGATCGAATGCATGGGAGAGAGCGGTAAAAATTAACTCACCAGGGAGTTTATTCAATTAAATTGGAGTCAGTAGGGTATATGTCTTCCGTCCATGCACAAGCCTGTCGTGTAAGAACAAAGTGCACGAATACCAGACAGAGATCAATACAATAAGTTTAGTGAACCTTCAGCAGTGTCTAACATGACATGATGGGAAAAGTTTGGAGAATTACAAAGCTAAATTAAAACCAAGTTTAGCACTTGAACAGTAGTTACAGAAAACAACGTTCATTTTTAAGAGGACACTAAGTACTCTCTAACCAACATATGTAGCTTTGCGCAGTTCCTACACTTCCAAAATTAAACGAACTCATGAACACTCAGTAGATTAAGAGACATGCATGCATGGCATGTTTTATGACCAGTCATATAACATGCTCATATTAATCCCGCCAAATACGGACGACCTCCTGCTGTATAAATTATTAATAAACAATCTCTCAAGAATGGGGACGCAATTAAAATAAATTTTCCCGATCCACATGACTAAAGGAGTCACGGTCGTCCTGTTGTCATGTCACGTTTTACTGATTGGATTCACGTGCTTAGTTATTGGCCATTACTTTCACCTTTAGTTAAGGAAGACATCAGACATTCCAAACACGAAAGGGAGGTGGACTTGGGAGTCCAACCGTCACATACATTGTTTGTAACATTTAGTGATTCGAAAACTGTTACGCAATTTGTTTGGTGTCAGGGTTTTTGAGTAGTTTCCTTGCTTTTTGCGTCGTAGGTAGTTTATATTTATGTTATTTATTTAATAACAATAAACTTAAGACTAGTTTAAGCCTAGTCAAACAGTCCCCATTGAGTCGTCCCTGGCGCAAAGGTACCCATCACGCTCGCCACGTTACCACGTTGGATGGCGACGGACAACTTTTGCACCATCAGGTACGACCCCACGCGGGCGTCAGATCCCCTCTCCCTAACTCGGTGTCCCACTTCCCTAATGAAGGCAATAGCCTCCGACGCCCAGCACCCAGTTGTCTCAAACGCCAAGGGGTACAAAATGATAATTTATTTAATAAGTACAATTTACTTAATACTAAAAATTAAACATTGCCCCACAACACTGTAGTAATAGTTTGACTATGGGAACGGTAGTCTCTAGGTAAGACATTCGTAAACATAATATCACAACACCAGATGAAACGCATTTATATATCGCAATCATAACCATTTGAACAGCAAATGCATCACACAGTCACTTTAGTCATCTATAATGTGGAATGTAGTCATGATGATAAAGCATAAGCAATTTCTGTTCCCATTTCAGAGCTATAATGTACAGCATCGCGGAGGATATGTTCGCCAACTTCGGGATGGAGGGACGCGAGTGCCTTTTGAGGGCCATCTGCGAGATCCACGCGCATCCCCTTACCAACTTCGGCTTCCTAGGCGAAGTCATGAAGCTGTTCTTTACGTAAGTATCTTGAATGACCGGTTAAGATTAACTGAATAGGTCGTTGTGGTTGGGAACTGAATGGGTTTAATAATTACAACATTTCTTGTCACTGTTGGTAAGTTAATAAAACGCAGAGGAGCCAAGTGGTCTATTAAAAGACTTTACTAGTACCTAATTACCTAAGTGTGAGAGGGACATTGGTCAGACATAAACACTATCGTACTACTGCAGTAAACGACACTAATTGGTACGATCAAGGACTTTAATTGTTGCTCAACAATTAAAGTCCGGTACTGTACATGACCTAGGGCACAGTAAATAAATAGCTTAGAGCGGTAAAACAAATCCGTACAAGCATCCGATTTGACGCAGACGCACGCACACGGACGGCGTCGCTACAATAAACTTATGTCAAGTCGGGGTAGTCGGCAATCTGTCCGCGTGCCGCGCATGTGTGCGTAGGACTTATTGTAAATAGAGCGCAGGTCCAAAAAGGTCTCATGAGACTAGTTGCGATACTGGTTTAGCTAAATATATTTCCTGTGCTTTTGTGATTGTGTTCAAATACGTCTATATTTTCCAGGCCAAGCAAATCCCCATACGCGTCTCTGTTGTCGGAGTACGTGAAGGCACAGCGGGCGGGCGAAGCGGGTGGTGAGTGCTGGCCGTACTACCGGCTCTGCCCTCGGAGCATCTTCCAACCCTCGCCCAACAAGTACTCGTGAGTGAAACTATTTTACAGATCTAACACTGCTGCGAGGAGTTCTAGTACGGGAGTATGGTGAAAATTACGAGAACTCGTCAATCGACTTTCTGCGAATGTCCTTTGGCACAGAACAGATAATAATAGTGTACCTACTTACTACTAGCCTCGATGCATACGTTTTCGCCACTAATCTGATACATAGCCACACTGCTCTGAGCTATTCTCGTACGCAAATAAGGTCGATGAGAACGTAAATCGACTTTCTACGATGCCCTTTGGTTTGACATATGTACCCTTTTTTGCTAGCGAGTCGCCATTGATGAATATAAGTATTTATATATCTAAATTAAGTTTTTGTTCCAGGAAGGACGCAGAAGACCTGCACAGACGACATGAACATGACAACATAGACAACAATATAGATATAGACGGAATACGAGCGATGTAGTGTTCAGGCGATACCAGGATCGGATCTAGGCATGAAGCTGAATATGCAGTGACAGGTTGAATGCATGTAATATCATGCGAACCTTACTAAAGCCGATATTAAGAAATACTGCGATTACTCTTACAGCCAAGTAACAAGAACCATAGCGTGGACCAAATAGGTTCATACATTTGTGCAACTTTGCTTTGTACGGTTGCTTTATTTGTAGCAAGGCGGTTTTGTGTCTTTCGTTCGCTGGACCTCCTTGCGTATAGAGGAACCACTCCGCTAGATGCGTTCTAGACCCGATCTTGGATAAAGTGCCAGTAAATTGTCCCAAAATTAGCGTAGTCTCCGACCAAAGTTGATCATAATTAGTCTAAATTATTTATTCTTTAGTGCCATTTCGTGATTTCACGATGCATTTATATCAGTTGATGTTTTGTAGACAATTTTAATATTACATTTCATATACTTAACAATGACTATAAATATGTCTTGGTCTTAAATTAGGAATTTATGATTCTAGGCTTCAATGCATACTGAATTGTATTGTATTGTATACTGTACCGGTCATACAAGCACCCGTATGCAACTATAATACCTATGATAATATTATTTTTGCAGTAGCAGGAATAAATTTGAATCAAGACTATGAAAGCGATTAAAGCGATACGGTAAATACAAATGATTTGAAGTTTAACAAGTTAGCTGGGCTCATTAGCTCATCTAACTTTTTAAGCTCATAAACATGGCATTTCACGACTCGAGAGAGCACTAAAAAAATCTTCCACGTAGGTAGGTACGGTCAAGTAATTGTTGAGCCATTTAGGTGTCAACTAATTTTGGTTTTCTATGAAGCTAGCTGAAGTGTCCAGTATAAAAGGAGCTCTAAATGGCTCAACAATTAAAGTCCGTGCCTGCTACAGTCAGAATTGTGAAAAGTGGCTACGCAAATGGTGACGTCAAGTCTTTATTAAAAGCGAATAAGAGCTTTTGATGACTTCGACTGCGTAGTTACTTTTGATGCTGACTGTACCACATTAAATAATATCCAAATAGTGACATTGTTGATAGTTTTTCTCAGAATTCCAGATTTTGAACAGTTTTGAAAATGTAGCCTTTCTCTGTTTTACTGTTGCAATTTAAGAAGTGTGAAAGTCCTACTTAGCTAGTGATTTTTGTAAATGTTATATGATTAAGTCATTAAATAAGAGTAATATATAATAAAATGATATTAGTAAAATTTTATCGAATAGTTTTATTAAATTATTGTCTGAATCTTAGATTCTAAATTACACAGCAAAATTGACTTTTCTCTGACACCTATGTACCTCGAAATTAAAGTTTGAATTTCTTCTCTAAATCATAAACACATAACGTAGATCCAATCTATCTTGCTCTATCTATTTACATCGCCATTCCTTTACGCGCTTAAAAGTAAGACAAGTGCAAACAGTTCATGCAATTAAGCTGAAACCGCGTGACCTATTCAACTATGTGATTCACCGAGCTTCAGACGCGAGCGGCAGGGCGGCGCGCCACAACGCGCCAGCCTCCGCCAGGGGGAGGGAGAAAAGGTTACGAGACCGCAAAACACCCATTTTAACACCCAAACACTGCTATGTTTAAGGTAAAACCCTTAAAATATCCCAATACGCCTGTGTACGCCTATGTGTGTTGATTGTGTGTGCTTTCAGGCGCAATATGTAACGATTGCGATACTTCTGTTCGGTGCGATGCTGGAGACGGCTTCGATAAGTAAACGGAGCTACTCGGACCAGTCCGTCAAGGGATATGTTACGGAGGTAAGTTAAAATATTAGCTTGTGAATATTACTGATTATCGAACCGTTGTCAACCCTTATGGACATGATTCATCCCTAGCAACCTGTTGCTTCTCAAGCGAAATGCAATTAAAATTGGCGTATCGAGTGACTTTCACCCTAAAACATACAACAGAGTATTTTGTAGCGTGTTCTATAATAACAATTGCCGAACCATTATTTATTTAATTTATGCAAGATCATAATCGTAATTATGCAAGTAATCGTAAACAAAACAAATGACTGTTATTAAACAACTGAAAAATGTTTTAGCGGACATGTTGGTGGAACGAGGTTTGCAAGGAGGAGTTTCAGATACTATTCAGATGCAAGTGCCCCTCGTGGTCATATTGCCGAAGCCCTGGACGATACTACAACGCCGTCTGCTCCATGACCGAAACCGGCTACATCTGGGACCAGCCTAATTCGGATTTCAGACCACAATAAGTCCTAGGCGCCCCAAGATCGTGGTTTAATTTTTTTCGGCCCTTACAACGATTCTAATTTGAGACTGATTTGACGGAAATTATGCCTTCTATTTTCGTAATTAGACTAAGAAAATAGTTAGCCTAATTTCGAAATTGAAAATGCAATGTGATGCGTGTTTCTCGACCAAATTGTTGGAGATTCCTGTTATGTGAGAAATAAACTAATATTTCCTTATACATATTTGATTTTATTGCCCGATTCCGGTTTCCGTCCTTGAGTATGTGTATGATTGATGGTTGTTCTTGACCCTAAACGCCAAATCCGCTGCCGAAATACGCATGCGCGCTGGAGTCAAGACTCCACAATCAATAGTCGGGCGTACTGCTACGTAGACAGCAGATCACAACAAACTGCTTAAAAATGTTGCCGATATTATTATTCCTTGTTGCTTTACGAGGATTAAATTGTGAACCGGAGACGGTTAGAGAAAACTTCGACTACTTCAGTTACGGGCCTGAAGATGATCTTTTGAAGAGTCTAAATTTACACCTGGTGAGTGATATAATTCAAAGCAAAAATTACTTAGATACCGAGCGAGTTACAAAACCTTAATTTCAATTTATTTTCAGCCGAAAGACGACATAGTCCTCAGGCCCCAGGAAGTAAAAGACTGGCCGCAACAATCTCTGAACGTGGGACAGATTACGGCTGTTTCTATCAACTCCTTGGGACAGCCGGTTATATTTCATAGAGCTGAAAGGATATGGGACGAAAGGTAAACGATTTCCTAAATGATCTATATACAAGTTTACATAAGAAACGAATCTTTGAAGTTGTGCTTCAATGTGGATTTTGGCTTTACACTCTTGCTAGAGCGTTAGTAGCCTCTTTTGCTATCTACACAGAAAAAAAAACTAGATTCAATGTGAATATTCTTGAACCAAGAAATTTATTAGGAATAAGTAGGTATGTTAAATCATCTCGAATGAAGCGAAATTATCTTGAGCCAAGAACTTCTACTCTTGATGCTCTGTTCCATTCCATTTAGGATAATGATATTAATGATGGTCTTCCTAATTTATTTCTTGATTTAAGTTTTTTTTTATCCTGTGTATGCAACTCCGTACGTATGTGCATATAAAACCTGTTTAGTTTCCGGGGAGGGTAGGCAGAGATCACGGATTTCCAGCTACTACTACTATATTCTAGCCTTCATTTTCTGCGCTCCATTCGCTTTCATGGTATTCTTTATACATTCTCTATTCGACAGATTGGAGTAAACTTATTGACTCGACCCAAAACCCCTTGAAATTGCCCCTCTCTTGGTACATTGTAACTATTGTAGAAGGCTATCGATGAAATTCTGGAAGAGTTCTAATATACATTTTATTCCAGCACTTTCAACGAATCCAACGTATATCAAAACTTGGACAAAGGGCCAATTGTAGAAGATACGATCCTAGTGTTGGATCCACATACAGGCTCCGTTCTTCACAGCTGGGGGGCGAATGCGTTCTACATGCCCCACGGCCTTACTGTTGACCATCACGACAATGTTTGGGTCACAGATGTCGCCAAGCATCAAGTTTTTAAGGTACTACGATCCTAGTGTTGGACCCACACACAGGCACCGTTCTTCACAGCTGGGGGGGCGAATGCGTTTTTTATGCCCCACGGGCTTACCCTTGACCATCACGCCAACGTTTGGGTCACCGATGTCGCCAAGTATCAAGTTTTTAAGGTACTACCATCCTAAAGCTGGACCCACATACAGGCACCGTTCTTCACAGCTGGGGGGCGAATGCGTTATTTATGCCCCATGGGCTTATCCTTGACCATCACGCCAACGTTTGGGTCACAGATGTCGCCAAGCATCAAGTTTTTAAGGTACTACGATCCTAGTGTTGGACCCACACACAGGCACCGTTCTTCACAGCTGGGGGAGCGAATGCGTTTTTTATGCCCCACGGGCTTACCCTTGACCATCACGCCAACGTTTGGGTCACCGATGTCGCCAAGTATCAAGTTTTTAAGGTACTACCATCCTAGAGCTGGACCCACATACAGGCACCGTTCTTCACAGCTGGGGGGCGAATGCGTTATTTATGCCCCACGGGCTTATCCTTGACCATCACGCCAACGTTTGGGTCACAGATGTCGCCAAGCATAAACTTTTTAAGGTACTACGATCCTAGAGCTGGACCCACATACAGGCACCGTTCTTCACAGCTGGGGGGCGAATGCGTTATTTATGCCCCACGGGCTTATCCTTGACCATCACGACAACGTTTGGGTCACAGATGTCGCCAAGCATCAACTTTTTAAGGTACTACGATCCTAGAGCTGGACCCACATACAGGCACCATTCTTTAAGCTGGGGGGCGAATGCGTTCTACATGCCCCACGACTTTACCGTCGACCATCACGACAACGTTTGAGTCACAAATGTCGCCAAGCATCAAGTTTTTAAGGTACTACGATCCTAATGTCGGACCCACATACAGGCGCCGTTCTTCACAGCTGGGGGGTGAATGCTTTCTAGATGCCCCACGGCCTTACCGTTGACCATCACGACAACGTTTGGGTCATAGTTGTCGCCAAGCATCAAGTTTTTAAGGTACTACGATCCTAGTGTTGGACCCACATACAGGCACCATTCTTCACAGGTGGAGGGTGAATGCGTTCCATAAGCCCCACGGCCTTACCGTTGACCATCACGACAACGTTTGGGTGCACAAATGCTTGCGCACACAGAGACAACATGTATGGGCCCATAACATTCCATATTTTAGTGAGACGAAACAACTAGGTACAGTCCGATCATAAAACCTACAATTTCTACTTAAGGTCGTCCGGTAAATTCGTAGATGTATTTCTACCGCCATTCATCTGATGACTTGATGTAAATAAGCCCTACGCTGGTTTCATCAAACCTCCTAGCTGTGATGAAACCATCATGCTTACGACAAAAGCACACTTCATCATCATCATATCAGCCTAAAGACGTCCACTGCTGGACAAAGGTCTCATCCAAAGAGTACCACAGTGACCGATCCAGTTTCAGAACGATATTAACTACTCTCAGCTACCGTGTTATTTACACAGCTGGTTGTTCAGACTATTATATCCAATATAACCATATCTAAAATCAACTTTCAGTACACGCCGCTGAACCACAAATACCCCACCTTGACGATTGGCGAAGCGTTCACGGCAGGATACCCTTACCGGCGTCGAGTGTTACTATGTATGCCGACCTCCGTTGCCGTGGCAACGACAGGAGAAATCTTCGTCGCAGACGGCTATTGCAACAACCAAATACTAAAATTCAACGCAGCAGGGAAACTCCTGTTTGAAATCCCCATGTATTCTGACACGCTAACTCTGAATCTTCCTCATAGTGTGACGCTATTGGAACACCTGGATATGGTATGTGTGGCGGATAGAGAGAATATGAGGATTGTCTGCCCGAAAGCTGGGTTAAAGAGTTACATCAAAATGTTGGACCCCGCCACGATTATAGAGGATCCGACTTTGGGACGGGTGTTCGCTGTCGCGTCGCATGGAGACACTATTTACGCCGTGAATGGCCCGACATCGCAGAATATAGCTGTGAGAGGATTTACCGTGAACGCCGTTACTGGAAACATTTTGGATACTTGGGAGCCTACTGCGGTAAGCAATACTTTATTAAATATGAAGGTGTATTCATCTGAAACTTAAAACCAACTTAGGTCCATTGTCAACATTAAGGTTGGTTTAAACGTTAACTGTTTTCCCGACCAATCGTTGTAAAATTACCTAAGCTAAGATCAATATTTAAGATACATTAACGAGTTCTTACTATTCGGTGCCGTGATCAGTTGATCACAAATAATTTGAAAACAACCTATGAAAATACTCGGAAAATAACCTTCAACTTATTGCAAAACCTTACGTTGTTTGACCACAGAAAACTGAGATTACAAAAGTCTGTAATTAGGTATCCAAAAACTTAATTCTGTCAAAAGATCTAACGTTTCATAAAACGTTGCTGATTACTGATGACTAGGTATCAGTTAAAATTCCGTAGCCATGCAGCATTTTCATCAGACGATCGTTTTCTAACAGCGTAAAAGTACTATTGTATCTATGAGTTTTTAATTAAATGTACCTAAATATATCAAAACCTTAATTTACATTTAATTCATACACTTACTTTTCAGGGCTTCACCAACCCCCACGCTCTGGCGGTGACCAGAAACGGATCCCACCTCTACGTCACAGAAATCGGCCCAAACAAGATATGGAAATTCGAGTTGACCGACGTATACGACAAGTAGGGCGAAATTTGTGTAGAAAATGATTAAATTTATTTAACGAATTGGATATACCCAGAACGCTTAGTTCGCGAATGAAATTCGCTAGTAGGTAGTAGGCAACTTCTTAAGATGGTATGAGATACAGATTAGCACGCGCGTATAGACAGATGGAGAAGTAATTTTAATTGAAATTGTGAACCTCGTTACTCCTCTCACCTATCTCTCTCTTCGCCTAGAATGCTACGGCCATGAAGTAGAAGCGAGTCTTCTGTATAGGAGACGCTCCACGTTTAGTTCTTAGACCTAAACCCGTTTATCAGTATTATTGGAACCTATATCTAAATAGAGTAGTGATCCGCTTCGATCTTCAAGTTCTTGTAGTGTTAATGTTTAAATTTTCCTGCCATATACCTACCTAGGAAAATCATTTAATTCACGAAGAAACGCCCCACCCTTACTTTACTACGCTATAAAGCCGGCTACAGACTGAATGAGCAGTTTCCACGCGAGGCAGCCGGGCGGGGTTGCTCGCCCAGTGAGGCCTTACCTCGATGCTGAGCGCTTACTCACATGCTGAGCGAGCAATTGCCGCGGCGAGGCTGTTGACCCAGTGAAAACCTCAGTGCTCGTCCACTGTGTACCCACTATAGAACACAAATGAATATGCAATGCGAGGGGCGCTTAATCGTAGATTAAACGATCTATAGGTGCCACAATTATACCTATTTGTAGAAGATATATATATAATATAAACGCGTTTGAACTAGGTTCGACGTTACTACGCACAGAGTTCGATATATTACATAGGTTACAGAGTATTTTATAAAGTCTTCGCATAGGTTAGGTATGTAAGGAAAGGGAACATTTGTTTCACTACTAAAGTATAGCTTCCTGAACTTTTTTCTGTAACTAGCCTATTTTCTCTGTAAGTCAAAAATCAGCTAAATATGTGCTTTTGAAGACAGGAATATATATACAAAGAAATAATGTAATAGAGCTATAAAAAGGTGCTAAATCATTTGTTACTGTAATTATTAGCCAAACAGGCCGTTAGCCAAAAAAACATAGTTACTTAGATCACAAGTACCTTGCCTTCCAAAAATAACATACCTAGCTACGAGATTTAATACCTAATAAAAATATCACAAATGAAAAGCTACCAGAATTCCATTACTCTTTTTTCTAATGTGTTAAATATAAGGTACTATTTTACAGTGAGTCGGTGAGTAAATAGTATTTTTTTAAAGTGTACCTAAGTGAAACATAAATACTTCAGGTATGAAAATAATCTTACCTACTTTAGTTAGACCGCAGAAACGAAAGACTATGGTTGATTTCTTAAATTAAAAGCGTCGCAGTAACAACATTTATTTCTGTTCCCTTGTCGAAGTTCAACATTTCACATGCGATTATATTCCTAATTTATACCAGAGATAGGAGTGAACATTGAAATTATTTGAGGCGAAATAAAAAATTATCCATTTAGATATCATTACAATTGGTAATTAATGAGTCATAGCAAACACAACTTTCGTTCGCTGACACTTAATATTTTCAATTACAACTATTTAACCCCCCGGCGCGAGAAGAGGGGTCTTATAATTTTAGTAACTATAATATTACAAAATGTTTATTAAAATCTTTTTCTCCTACCCTTTCTTAGAGCAGATGTAACGAATAATGGACCAAATCTGGATTTGGTATTGTATGGTGAAACCACATTTTCGATTTAGATATACATATGTACTTATAAACATCTCAAAGTTCAGTATGTTTTAAAGTAAAGTAATTAATGAAATAAAATAAAGTTTTTCATTTAACTCCGATTCCTTGTATATTCAAATACCTGTGTAGTAAACATGAATGTTTGTTTCTGAGTCTTAAATGTTTGCTAGGTATGTAATTAAGTATTTATATCTTTTATTAATATATCTTCGTCTAGTACTCATAACACAAGCCTCTTTGAGCTTTACTATGGAACTTGATCGATTTTTGTAAGATTGTCTATGATATTTATGTAAAAAAAACCCATCTCAATGTCAACCAATTCACACACACAGGAAGACACAATCAAATTTCGGCTCAAGATAATATTTAATTTTTGGAGGCAACTCTCTCTTCAACTGCACGTCTGCTTATAATAAATTCAAAAATATTGTATTATTATTTTCAAAATTGTAAACGTAGACTGAATAATATGCCAAAAAATCCTAAAATTACATTTATTAATTACATTATAGTCAGATAGAAGTTTAATTATTAAATAACTAGTACATATAAAATTTGATCTTATTTACTCACATCCAATTACAATTCAATTTTTCTTTTCTTCATAACTTTCATAAACAACACCATATCTGAAAGAAACAGAAAACATTTATGAAACGTAATTTGTAATAAAATTAAAACGTCAAAATAGTTATTTACGATACAAATGCAGAAAATAGGAAATTCGCAACGAGTGGTGATAAATTAAAACACGACCGAAGGGAGTGTTTTAAATCGACATGAGTTGCGAATTACCTATTAGCACGTGTATTGTACAACGTTTTACAGTACATATGGCTCTTTAAAGTTTCAACATATGCACGGAAAGTGCTCGTTTCCGCACTCGTGCGGAAAAGTAATACCATGTGTACTGTAAAAGTAATTTTTCATCACACTTGCTCGTAAACGGCTTCATAACGCGCAGGCATACAGAGCTACAATAGGTTTTATTACGCCTAAGGGCGTAATGGTTTTCTATGAGTTTGTGTGTGATCTGATTCTGCTCTGTGATTGGTTGAAAAAAACCTAGTTGGCCACGCGCTGCAAGAATACTACTGTACTGCTCTGTGATTGGTTGAATGAAATATTGAAGCTGCGCGCTCCACTCGCACTGATCTGGAAGTGAAGTTGTGAATTTCGTAAATTTTTGATTGGTGCGGTTGTATGAAACATAGATTTTCTGTCTTTTTTAGTAATTTATTTCCTCGCAAATGTGATGAAAAACATTGTACGCGACACGTACCTACGGTAATGTTAAAAACTCGAGCCATCAAAGCCCTTCGGCGTCGAGCTTCTAGTAAACTCTCGTTCGTAAATCATATCTTACCGTACTTGTGGCATAATGTACTATTACGTGTTCTGAATTTCGGATATTTGAAGTTCCATTGATTCCTTCATGATACCATTACCAGCTTAGCTTGATCGCGTTTAATCGGACACAAGGTATTTGCGCCTCTAAAGGTTGATCGCGGTTTTGTTAAGAATGGGACCATGCAGGGGCTTTAAGTTATCGAATAAAACAAATATTTTTTTCAGCCACTTCCACAAAAGACAGCGTTCTTTCGTAAGACCACAAAAATGCAATCTAATCTAGAACTCAGAGTCAGTGCTTTAGTGGAAATCTGACGGAACCACCGGGAGAATTAATTTGAAACAAATACGTAATAAAATCATAATTGGAAAAGTTACTCTGTCTGTCTGTCTGTTAACTTTGGTATGGAGATTGTTACTAGGAAGGACATAGGATAGTTTTTTTTATAACATTTCACGGGTCGCCTTCAGGCGATTAACCAGTATACGCGGACGAAGTCGCGGGCAAAACCTAGATTAGAAGTAACAAAGTTAGAAATAAAAACTCACTTATAAATATAAACATGACCAGGGCCAGCATGATCCAGAGCCAGCACTTCCAGGCGTTCCTGGTGTGCTCCTGGAGCCGCTCGGATTCCACCTTCAGCGAGTCCACATTGCGGTCCGTCATCTCTGACGACTTTTTCAATGCCTGGAGTATTCGAAAATTATAAATTAATTATAATCACAATTTTTAAAAAGCATCCCCGACTCAACAAACCATTAACTTACATATTTACATACGAACAGGTCAAGTTAATATAAAGCGCACTCAATCAACTCATCCCGTTGGAAGCTAGGATGCCACAGACAGTAGGCTTGTCATATGTAATTACTAAATAAGAATGAGAAATCAAAAGGCATGGATCACAGATTACAGCATAGGCTCTTTGGGAACCAGAATCAATATTTTCTACTTTAAATTTCATGTTCTGTTCTGTATTGTGGTTTATTTTGAGGTGTGCAATAAAGGTTATTTTTATTGTATTGTAAGATGTTATTAGTTTTGTAGCATGTTTCTTTTTTTCTGATCGACATGATTACAATGACTTTATCCAGGCACTGTGTTGCGAGTTGCGATACAGCACATGTTTTTAGAGTTTCGTAGCCAAAATGGCAAAAAAGGAACCCTTATAGTTTGGCCATGCCCGTCTGTCCGTATGTCACAGGCGTTTTACTCGAAAAAGGTGTATTTGAATAAAATTTTGAGGATAGGTGTATTTTGTTAGCCTAGCATAGTTCTGTAATGAAATCACAAAAAAAAAATGCACCCCTACCTACGTAAAACTACAAGTAAAAAAAAATCGTTGTAAGTCCACTTGTGATCAATCGATAGGCCTTTCAAAATAAAGTTTCTCAGCAATTTTTTGATTAAGTGAAAAAAGTCGGAGATAATCGCTCCGAAAGTGACAAAAATGGTGTGCCCCCTCTAATTTTGAACGGTGTATTTAAAAAAAAATGAAAATCACATAGGGCTTATTAAAAAGGTTCACCGAAAATTATTTTGAACAAGATCGGTTCAAAGTTTTACGAGATATTGCTGAAAAACTGCCTTCCCTATAGAAAAGGACGCAAGTGCCGTAAGATTTCTGTGACGATACGAACTTTTTAATAGACACGGAACCCTTCGTTTTGCGTGGTCCGACACGCACTTGACCGGTATTTTTTAATTCAAATATCTATAATAAAATGTATTGTAGTATAACATTACATCATCATTGGCCTTGTATGTCTATGAAAAGATGATTTACGCAGCGTTTATCTACGTTATGGCAGTGCGCCACTTACTTGAGGACTTACGTAAGGCGGCCTTTCCACCTGTAAGTTACTTACGTAAGTTCAGTACAAATATTGCTTACAGCGACTTTCGTGAGCAGTATTTGTACTGAACTTAGGCGGCCTGTACACTTGTAAGTTCTTACGTAAGTTCAGTACAAATACTGCTCACGTAAGTCGCTGTAAGCAACATTTGTACTGAACTTACGTAAGTAACTTACAGGTGTAAAGGCCGCCTTACGTAAGAACTTACAAGTGTACATGCCGCCTTAGGACGATACGGGAGCGACCGCTACGAACGCATAGGTCACTTTATCTAACAAAACCATACCTCAGTATCATTCTTTATAATGGAGCTGGCGATCTGCGACTGCTCCTTCAGGCTCTTCGTGAGCAGCACCATGTTCTCCGCCACCTTCTCCTGCATGTTCTGGTGGTACTTCATCAGAGAATCCATGTCTTCCTGGCTGCTGCTGGTACTGGTGAAGTTGGGTGCTTTGATGATGTTCCGTTTTCGTAGGGTGTCATCATTATCTTCTGGAAACGGTCAACTTATTTTCAGGGTTCCGTACCTCAAAAGGAAAAAAACGGAACCCTTATAGGATCACTCGTGCGTGTCTGTCCGTCTGTCACAGGCGATTTGCTCCGAAACCGATTGAGTTGAAATTTGGTAAACATGTATGTAAATTGGTGACCCAAAGATGGGCGCGTAAAGTAAATTAATGAATTCTGAACAAGGGGGCCACTTTTGGGGGTTAAACTGGAAAATTAAAAAAAAAGTTTCGCAAACTGTATTGTGTGACATATCAAATGAAAGGGGTTGTAAGCATCTCAGGTCTCAGTCATTTAGGGAAAAAAGACGAAAATTGACCATCCCCCCCACCTTTTCTCCGAAACTACTAGGCTTAAAATTTTGAAATAATTAAGGAAAAATATGGAAAATAGTTCCTTGCCTAAAGATTACAGGAAAACCTGTAAGAAGTTCTAGTTTTCAAAGCAACGGGAAAATTCTCAATATTTTACGGAACCCTCCCCACGCGAGTTGAACTCGCACTTGTCCGGTTTTTTTTTAGTTAATCTCTGACTCGTTTCATGTGTTGTTGTCATGCTATGAGTTAGTATTAGTTATTTTTATACGTTTATAAAATGAAAAATACATTTCGTTAAACAGAAAAGTGCGTTAAACCCTATCTACACTGCAATTCGTGAACAGTTATTAACATCAATCGCGTGAGTCATTAAGAGAATTTTTCAAGGAAACAGATATTCTAACACTGCCGTCGCTATACGTATTTGAAATAATAATGTATGTTAGGAAGAATTTATACAACTACCCAACAAACACTGATAGGCCTAAGGTTACCAGAAGCGCAGGGAAGCTCAAAACAACTTTTTACAGGCTAGTAAAAGCGAAAAAGTCGTTCTTGGGAAATTGTATAAAATTCTACAATAAAATTCCAAAACACATTACCGAACTTACTGACTCTAAATTCAAATCTGTCGTAAAACGGACACTCATTGCAAAAGCATATTATAAGATAAACGACTACATCATGGATAGGGATATTTGGCAGCGATAAAATCCTGCACTAAAAACCTGTCGTAAAATAAATAGGCTTTCTACTGTAGCAATGTAATTTTAAAATTTTATAATACTCTGATACTGATATGATATATTGTATACTGTTTTAAAAAAATTACACCTCGCCGAGTTTATTACGCCGGTTCTTCTCGAGGCAGAGGTACCGGTGGTAGTTTATCGACATTCATAGGTGCATGTAATATGCCTAAATTGAAGAATAAATCACTTTGACTTTGAATACATAAAAAGAGCTATCATAGGAGGTAAGGTTAACAAACAATTATTTTATATATGGAGGTAGCACAAGATATGCGTAGCTGGTCAATCAACTTTTTGTTGTTGTTATTCTGTCCGGGTGAGCCAGGAGACAACAGTGACTGAGTTTAAAAAAAAAACACTATAAGGGTGGATTGGAAAAACATTGTACATAGTTAAGAGTCTTAATCTAATCTATGCTTTAACTTTTTTCCATTGTATAACGAAACTTACCCATATCATGGTTGCGCTTTACACTTGGGGTTGCGTGTTCGCGTTGCATCATTGCCTCTCTTTCATTTGCCGTAGGAAGGAAAAAGATGCAGCACGGATATTTGGGCGAATACCGCCAGGTGTGGTGCCACCATAAAATGTATGGGTAATTGCCGTTACACAATGGATTAGAAAAAAAAACTGAAAAGAAAAAAACAAGTTCAGTAGTCGAGAACATTGAATCAGTTTCATGATTAACATTTCGTATGTCAATTTGGACCTTGGAGTTTAAAAATAATGTCCAAATCGCTTGTGACGGATCCGGAACGAGGCATACGAATCGTTATGACACAGATAAAACAAACTATACATTCCTATACGAAACAGCAACTTCAACAGTCGGGTCCCATTATTGTCGTCAACATTAGTGCCGCAGCCTAGACTTTTAATGGGACCCGACTGTTGAAGTTGCTGTTTCGTATAGGAATGTATAGTTTGTTTTATCTGTGTCATAACGATTCGTATGCCTCGTTCCGGATCCGTCACAAGCGATTTGGACATTATTTTTAAACTCCAAGGTCCAAATTGACATACGAAATGTTAATCATGAAACTGATTCAATGTTCTCGACTACTGAACTTGTTTTTTTCTTTTCAGTTTTTTTTTCTAAAGATAGCTTTTTAGCAGTCGGGTTTTTTTTATTTTCTAAATTACCTTTTTTTATTTAACACTTTTTAGTTAGTATTAAAAGACGGCAAATTTCGCAATCTTGTCATTTCATTGAGGGAGTTAATATCGTGAGGATTATTAAGTAGCTTGCGGTGGTCTAAACTACTGATAATTAATCCATTTAGAGACCTAACGTGGCTCAAAGCTACATATGCTTGACCTTTTGCGAAAATGCGTGAACTTAAATCTACCACAGCTCGGTCTAAAGTCGTTCCTTGTAGCTTATGCACAGTAACACCCCAGCACAATATCAACGGCAACTCCTTTGCGTCGCGCAGTGCAGTATTAATACTGAACAGAATTACTATAACTTTATAACGTTATAGATTTTAAATGGTCACTCTAAACGAAAAACTGTAAAAGAAACCTATAACTGATTTTTAAATACCTATTCAGTGATACCCCACTCGACATATTTCGTTAACTTTTTTTGTTTTTTTTTTTCAATTTTGGCGTCTGGTTGTCGCCATTTTGAATTTTGATTACCGTCATGTCTTTAGTGACACTCGCAAGAGTAAGACGGTTCGATTGACGTAAGAATCATCAAAATCGGTCCACGCGTTTGGTCTCTGGAGTGCCACATAGGAACAAACATACATACATACATACATACATATATAGGCTGATAAACACATTACCCTCCTTTGCGTCGCGCAGTCGGGTAAAAAAAGATTAGATGAAGGCTCTTAACTGGACTGCTATCATGCTAAGGAGATGCACCATGCTAATGGAATGGGTTTAACAATATAACAAAAACACGTGTTTAGTGGATTTAAACCCCATAAAATCATAGATTTAAAGAGTGACCCAGAAGACGTAACCATGGCAAGGAGCAACAAAAAATAGTTGATTAGCCCGGCTACATAATTCGAATTAGCGTATCGCCGGTCAGTTTCCTTATTCGTCAATTTTGCTGATTCAACAGTTTACCTTCTGGTAATTTTCACTAGGTTGACAATTTCGCTAGTGGGTCATTTTCCTTAATCTTCAGTTTACTCCTTCGCCAGTTTTGTTAGGCTTCTGTTTAGCAAATTTGCTAGTTACCGTATGTGCTAATTTAATTATTCGTCAGTTTGGTCAAATGGTCATTTTCCCTAGATAATCAGTTTCTATATTCGCCAGTTTCACTAGTTGCCAGGGTCTTATAGTCGTGTTTCGGTTTATTAAATATACAAGGTGATTTCAGGGTCGTGTGGCTAGTAGCAAGAGACCAAGGCTTGATACAGAATTAAAAGATGAACCTGTTGATGTTTCTAGTCACCTTATTAAATATTATTTTTAAACTATTATTCGAAACCATAGAGTTATGACATCTGCTATTCTGCTGTACAGTCACCTGCAAAATTATCTTCCAGAACAAAGACTGTAAAAGTATCTTATTTAAGCAATCTCGAAGATTGTGTATCTAAGTATTATAAACATCGTCATCTGGTACCCACAACACAAGCCTTATTGAGCTTACCGTGGGACTAGGTTGATTTGAGTAAAGATTGTCCTATAATATTTAATATTTATTTATTATTCCATCAGTTTTAGTGTAAAATAAGACATGACTATGTTTTTTTACAAAGAATACGGCAATATGGTTTAAAAATATTAAACTTACATTTCGTGACTTTTAGCTGAGTACAAAATATGTCTTGTATCGCCTTAAGATCGCCTTAAAAACAGCTGGGTTCCTAGTTTACTACGGAACCCCGAAAAAGTAGCAAATCATAAACATGACGAGATGGGAAAACTGACAAACTAAACTATCAGATGAACAAGGAAAGTAATGTATTAGGAAAATGACGAAATAGCAAAACTGACAACTTAAGATAATTGAGGAATAAGGAAGTTTGCGACTCAAGAAACTGGCTTAATAGAGGCTCTGACAATTTAGTGAAACTGGCAAAAAAGGAAATTGGCGAATTAAGAAACAGTCTAATCATTAAACTGTTGAATCAGCAAAATTGACGAATAAGGAAACTAATTCGATAATTCTCATAAGGCTAATGTTACTATTGCCAAATCTAAATACTTAATGGAGTAGAGACCTCTATTACAATATGGGAAACTGGGAAATGTATTGAAAAATATGATACTAAATACTAACCTAATCCAAAAAGCTCAGTCCTCAGCTCATTACCATATTTGGCAACAGTTTTCTGATGTATTTCCTGGGCCGATGCATCAGTGGTCAAAGTGGCAGCTCCGTGAGACAGTAACTGAACTGCCTCCAACTGTAATCAACAAAATAATAATAAGGTTATGAACAACCAAGAAAGAGGTATCTTTTTTAAGATAGAGAAATCTCTAAGCGAAAACACTTTATGTTTCTAACAAAAAACAAAATCCCTCACGCCCTCATTCAGGCAGCACCTTTTAAAAACTCCAACTATATTACTTCTAGAGGGAGCCATGGCCTCGGACAGCACAAAGAAATAGGTTCTTGATTTTTCATTTCAGAATTGTAGTGCTTGCTGCCCTCAATTTGTTTTTAAATCAAAAATCAAATAGAGGTGGGCTTAGAATTTCCCTTCAGCCCGAGCAACAAAAACCCACACTAAGCCATTGCCTTCTACTATATTTGACACTTTGAGTGCCAGGAACCCGCTAGGTGGGCTCTCTGTTCGTAGGGACTTTACTTTACATACACATTTTCTCTATAAACATAATTGTTGACAGTTATTGTGTTAACTTTACCTTTTCAGTTGGAGTATTTAATGTTGCAGTTTGAATTAAACCTTTCAGGAAACCAGCTCTTTTTGTATACTCTACAAGTATATCTCTAGATGGCTTCCTGTAAAGATAAATTCTTTTATAGAGACACATTTCAAAACATAATCAGATTTTATTTACTTAACGTATTCATCCCCACAGAAAAAAAAGGAGGTTGGCGCCTTCACACCATGTAAGTTATAAGTCTACTGTATGACGTCGGTGGCAGGTGGGTTGCAACACGTGCAACAGTGACGAACTTGAGTTCAAGTCAGTGGCCGTGAATGGGTTAATATTATAATTGATAGTCACTATATTTTTTTATTATTAAAATGATCAACTGCTTTAGAAAATAATTGATATGGAGATAGATAGTTTTGAGTCTCAGAGAGGGGCTCACTTTTCATCCCACAAATCATCTTCCAAGAGGGTAAATTGGGGCAGGTAGAAAATTCTTAGGGACTGCAGTTAACGTGTTGCTCTTAGATCTTAAGTTAGCTGGAATAAAATATAACCGATATTAGTGCTACTTACTCGGGCCCTGTCCTAAGTTCAGTTAACATTTCACTCAATGAGTCTACGTATTTCTTCAGCCTCCAGTTGCCCTCAACGGCCTCCTGCTTAGCAATCAGCTCACATTTGTTCAAAAGTTGCCGCACATTCATTTCCAATCGAGACTTTTTGGGCGCAGTTGGCTCTGATGGGCTAGTCTTTGATTTTTCGACCGCCATTATTTAACGTAGGCTCGAGGCGATACTTCTATTTTGTAACTATGTTTTAGATTTATTAATAAGTCAAAGCTATGAAAAAAGGACTCCACGTCCCAGAAAACTTTGATAAATCAAATCAAATTGATTTTGAATATGTGTTTTGAATCGAATATACCTATATATCGAAATGTCAAATTGTCAAAACAAAACGTCATCAAGAATCCAGTCCTTTACACGCAACTTTTTGACACGTTTATTCACTTTATGTGGTAATATTGCGTGTAACAGAACGTTACAAATTATTTAATGGTGGCACCACACCTTTGAGTATTAAAGCACCACACTTGGCGGTATTTGCCCAAATATTCGTGTTGCATCTTTTTCCTTCCTACGGCAAGTGAAAGAGAGGCAACGATGCAACGCGAACAGGCATTCCCAAGTGTGGTGCCACCGTCATTATGGTGGCACCACACTTGACGGTATTTGCCCAAATATTCGTGCTGCATCTTTTTCCTTCCTACGGCAAATGAAAGGGAGGCTACGATGCTACGCGAATATGCATTCCCAAGTGTGGTGCCACCACGTGTTACTACCACTTCGTGACCACTTCACACTCGCCGAGTGGCGGCGAGGCGAGTGTGAAGAGAGCCCACTCGTAAACGTAGTGGTTATATTCTCTTTGCCCACTCGAGCGCGCTCGCCTCGGTTCGTCACCGCTCGCTTCCTTGTCGGTAATTGAACAACAATAAATAAATAAATAAAATATCTTTATTTCAGACCTTTGATCCATATTTTGATAGTTACATAGACAACGCAAGGCGACTTGCAACGACGACGAAAATTGAAAACAATCAGAAATATAATGAATTTAAGACTAGTAAACAAGCATTTACTAAACCCGATCGTTTAGTGATAACGCCGGGTCTATGGATGGGTTAGCACTCTCAGCTATTTTAGTCCTGACACGGCTGGCTGATCGGCTTGTAAACATTATTACAATTTTCAGAGTGCAATTACACTAGATGTGATACGATTCAGTTTCTTCGTGATTTGATTTTGCCTACAATTCAACAATTTTTTTGACTTGTACACTTGAAAATTTTGAGGGATCGATAGCGCCCAAACTTTTTGAAAAGAAAATAACTATAGCATGTGCAGTTCAACATTAGCAAAAGAGAACACCACCAATCTTAGAGTTTGTCAGGTTTTTAACTAAAATATATAAAATACTTTAATAAGACAATTTTACCGCAAATCATTTAATGGACCAGTAAAAGAGCTCTTAAAACAAAAGATAAGATATAATTAAGATTTAGAGGACTGTTTCTTCGCCGCCTCGGCCTCTGCTTCGCTCTTCTCAAAGCTAGCAATAAGCGCCTCCACTTCAGTGTTCGTTAGAATTCGGATCATCGTCTTGTTGTCTACGCGAGTTAGGGTTGCCATCTCAACTGAAATAGATAAAATAAAATCAGAAGATATCAATCAAAATAGACCACTGTTGCTACTTTCATACCATTGTATTCGTTCTCAGAGAGGTATCGTAATCCAACGTTGTTTAATTCGTTAACTATCGAATTATCGACATCGACAAAGTACACGTTAACATACACGCCATGTTTCGCATCCGATTTCTTGAAACTGTTTTGAGAAGCATAGCGAATAATTATAAGCTTTGGAGGTCCTGAGGATTGCCATTTCGTATGGAAATATTTTGAGGCATCAAAAGGACCTGAGATATTTTTATTCCAGAGATCATCCCCATAGGTGTTATACTTAATAGTGGAGTAAGGCAGTGGTGGGTAATCATCATCATCATCATCATATCAGCCCAAAGTCGTCCACTGCTGAACATAGGCCTCCCCCAAAGAGTGCCACAATGACCGGTCCTGCGCCACCCGCATCCAGCGGACTCCAGCGACCTTTACCAGGTCATCAGTCCACCTTGTGGGGGGCCTACCCACGCTGGGGCGGAAAGGTTCTTAGTGGCAACCACGTACCGGAAGGCGCAGCGTGGGTAATGGTAGTCGTCAATTAGAAGTAAATGAAGCCCAATGTTACCTTTCTCCGGAGTAAGCTTGGTCATGTCAAGAGTCTTGCTGAGGACCTTGATGGCGAGGGCCTGCGCTTCGGCCAGCGTGGTCTCATTCTCCTTGTACTCCTGCTTGAGGCTGGATACCGCAGCCTGGTGGTAAATACTTGAAATTAGTGAACAAGCTCTACATTGTCCAAAATAATGTTGGTATAGATAGATCATTGAATTCAATAGAGAGAAGCACCCTGCTTACAGCTACACTATTGACACGGAAGAAAAGAAAAAAGTTATACAGAATGAGTAAGGTTTTTCCTCGTCCTGGATTGAACCGTCTATAACAGTTACTTTTTTAATGATTTAATGTTGGCTAATTTGCTTGAATTTCTGGTTATTTTGTAAAGGTAATGTAAATCTCACCAAACTGTAGGGGCTAGCATATCTGTTGATGTGACACATGACAAGAAAATCTACCTTCTTCTTTCTAATTTGCACAGTGTAAGTGAGATAGGAATCGCAGAGTCGCGCGCGACATAACTAGCACGTTGTGCCAGCCTTCCTGAAAATCTGACCTACTAAATTCCAATTATTATCAGGGATACTCATTGTGGTTAAACCACACACAAGCTAAGCTTCCTCTGAGTCAGTTTAAAGGTCTGATGGCAGTGGCTTCTGCAAAGACGAATAATGCTTACATCAAAATTTGGGATTAGGTGATGAGCATCATCTTGCATTATTCTTTAGAATGCAACTAGGATAACGGTAAAATGAGTAGGCGTTATAGTGTTAGAAATACTCTTAGAGATAGTCAGAATAATAGGGTCCACTCACAGCACTGTTGCTACCGATGCAAGTGGCCTTCCACCCTCCGTAGTTGCCGCTGGGGTCTGACTGATAGAGCTGGTAGCCGTAGTGCTTGTCCCAGCCCATGTACAGGATTGACACGCCAAAAGGCCTTTTACCTGAAAACCGAATTTGATTACTGAATGCAGTACAATTTAGCGTAGGTTTCCATGTTTACAGCATAACACTGTAACATGATGCTCTGTTTGCAGATATAAGATATATCTTAGCCTGTCATCTACCAGTCGAGAATTCTCGAGAGCAAAGTACAGTCATTTGAAAATGAATTTTCTACAAATGGAATGCAAAATCAAAATTTCTGTAGAATGTTCACAAAAGTGGCATTCTAGTTTTGACTTTGGAATTAGTTTCTATATACTTCATTTTTAGTTGCTGAGAATTCACTACACCAGAAGACCACAGGTCAAAATGCTTGTTTCATTGCCTATAAGCATTTGGTTTCCCCAATGTTGAGAAATCAGGACAATTAGATATCCTTAAAAGTAATGTGTGGTCAGTGCTAATATCTTTTTAGGAAAATTTGTTTTCGGGAGGACCGCATGAAACAAAGTTTGCTTTTACAAATTCAAATCACGTTGAACCCTAATTAAATTAATATAGGACTCAAAATAGCAAAAATCTGTTAAGGTATTTACGAGGATAATATAAAAGTAATAAAAATATCTCACCTCCATATTGCGTGTAAGCCTGCTTAACATCACACAGCCATGACACCAGTTGTTCACATGGGATGGATTCACCATACTGCAGCAGATACCTCTGGGCAATCAGCCTCAACTCGTTCGTAAGCACGTTAGCGTCTGACGTGATCCCCGCTACAGAGCAGACCATATCATCGTTCAACTTGTAGATTTTCTCGGAGAAAAACACTTCATCAAGAAGCTTGTTCGTGTTCCGGCGCTCAGCGGCTAGAAGAATACCGTCTGTTGCTAATATGCCCAGTGATGTACCGGCATGGCTGATCGCTTCCATGGCGTACTCGACCTGGTAAAGTCGACCTGTGAAAATAAAACATTGGTTAAAATTTAAGTACTTACAGCACCTTTTTGGGATTAATAGAGGTTATTAGTTGCATTTACCTTCCGGTGAGAATATCGTGGTACGCGTATCATAACGACGAGCCTGTAAATAACAGAGAAATTAGTGTGTATACCAGAATGACCAAGCAACTTGTTAACCTAACATATTACATGGAATACAGGTTTTATGACTTACCATGTTTATTAGGTGTATAGAATTATCACTGAATTTGATTTGGTTGACTATTACTAGTCTTGGTTTTAATTATTTATATAGAACCACAATTCAACATACACTATTCTTTTACCGGACGATGACAGCTAACATTTCAAGTTTTTTTTTTATGCTAGGTGGGTCTGCCTTAGGAAAATAGTTATTCAGTCAATAAATAATTTTTGCTTTGTAGTCCTATAGAATTTATCTAGCCACATTATATAGGCGATAGTATTAATTTATAATTACAATATTTTAATTTAAGCGCTAGTGCCATCTTTTGTCGTTTACGTGTGACCGGAAAAATGTAATTTTTAATACCGCCAATAGATGGCGTATACTTTACATACGTACATATCGTATAACTAGAATATTATTATTATTTATTGCAAGTTTGATTTGATCTTTAATCCAAGATTTGATCATTACCTCAAAATATCTATCTAAACAGGGTATTAAATTATAACGATATTCACTAACATCATCATCATTATCAGCCAGTAATCGCCCACTTCGCTACATCCCGGTCTCGGTCATTTAATGGAGCTGAAAGTAAAAAGATCTGTCACCAAGAAATACGGTTTTATCAATTTAACGCATTCTGCCACAAACACTTCTGATAGGCAGTAGGGTAATTATGCCGGTTACGCGACCAGCTTCGGTTATCGACCACATGAAGGACAAGGATCATTCAATTAATAATACTTAACATATAAATTCTGTGTTTTAATAGACTCTAAACTACCGCAATCCGCATGCGCCATTTAACGCGTAGCGATCACCAACCACCTAATTTAGTACCTACCTATGCCGGTTTGCGACCACTTAAAAGAGTTCATGAACTGAAAGAGCATTTCCTCGTTTTTTTGTAGAAGAAGTTGAAGCTGGTCGTGTAACTGGCATAGTAATTACCTACCCTAACTACTTAGGGTCTATTCATTTATTACGTAAGATGATTTGGGGGGAGGGAGAGGGTGCGAACACTGCGAACATTTTCTCTTTTCTTTGTTCCGTTACAAAAGCACACTTATTCATGACATTCTCGTTTGTATTTTTTATACCTTTCCGAACATTAGAACAACTGACTTAAACACGAAATTGCGTGCTTTTTCAAATTCATATAATTATAATTTAGAGTCATTGCGCCGGTTAAATACGATCAGCTTCAGTTAGAGACCACCTGGTGGACAAGGTTTCTTCAATGACATATAGTAACATTTCGACAGACCTTAAAAAAAGTTAGTCATAGGTATTAATTTTTATATGCACAAAATTAACTAGAAACATATTCTTTCAGTTCACCTACTCATCTAATTGGTCGTAAACCGGCGCCGTCGCACTAAATATATAAGATGGTCGCTAACCAACTCAATGACCCTATTTATTTCCAAAACTGTATATCAAACATTGGAGCTGAGTGGCGTGTGGCTCTAAATCATTTTATTCACCTTATCACTGTTTAAAACAAAAAAAAAACGCTAAATCAACATAATTAATTCAAGGTTTAAAATCACAATGGTCCGATAAATCGCTTAGTCTGCAAACCACGGCGCACGCGTTGCGCCGATTCAGATTTTTCTCGCGCCAAAACGAAAAGCGCGCGAAAAAGTTTTTTTTTTATAATTAGCCAGGATGTCGGTGGTTGCCAATGGGGACTTGGAGGGACTTGTACGCACCCCGCAAAGCCCGGAACCTCATCGTTCCGTCTGGTTGGGCATGGAACTACCAACCTTTCTTCTCTTATTATGTTCATCTCTCACAGGTAAGAATTGACATTTCATTATAATACATATCCTCTTGACAATCACGATACTCATACTCATACTTTTTTATTGATAATACTTTAAAATATTACATGTCAAGATATTGCAATTATTAAATGATTTAATTATCGTCAAAAATAAGTAAAATAAAAATCTATTTAAAGTTAAATAATTTAAATACTCATGTATGTTTTATAGCAGGCAAAAGAGGCTAGTAACAGGCCCATAAATAGTGTGGGTACAAATATTTCAGATAAGGTACGGTTCTTAATTAGTTCGTTTCAATTAATTTAGAGAGAGATTTGGCACATCGGAATGTTATTTCGCTCAAACATGGAGCTGCACAATGAGGAAGAGAGCTGCAACTGACTATATTACTGTCAAAACAGCGAATCCTCGAACCAATAAAGGTCTGACAAGTTAGCCAAGTTTTTTTTTTTATCCTGAATAATAATCCTATGGATTAGTAGGTATAAACATAGCGAGTGTTTGTTTTTTTTATTTTAGTAGGTTCGAGTTCGAGCGAGGCAAGCGAGTTTTAGAAAATCTTTGAATGCAGTTTTGTTTCTTTTAAAAAATAAAGGAATGTCTCCTTTATGTAAAACGAACTAACTTAAGGATTTAAGGTAGTATACACCGACATATTTTTCCACCCTGCATATTATATATATAAATGTCAAAAATAGCATCCCCGTAGGCTTGGCAATTTGCTGTAACCTGTACCTAAGCTACCAATGAACTCACTAAGTGACCAAACAAAGACATGCCCTTGGCAGATTCATTACACAGATTACACTGACATAATTACTAATCAATGCAGCTGCAAACTCTAAAATATACATAGGAATTTGAGTCTTATCTCTCAAACTATAAGCCTCATAATGTATGCCTAGGGAGATATTCGTTTAAATACCTACACAATGCGATGCGGTACAGCGTACATGGTAGTTGATGGTAGTAGGTACAGCGAATCTTTTAACAAATGAAGTTACTTAAGTATAAGTTTTTTTTTTCAGATATGGTAACATACAATCTCCTTTTATACCGAGCCTGCGTGATCGATCTTGGCTACAACTCAACCAAATGTGTTCTACTCAATGAGCTGAACAAAACTGCCGAATCTAAAGAATTAGAAACAATTGTGCAAGCAGAAGCTTCAATTCTAATAACAATTCTGTCAGTATTTAGCAGTATCATGCCGGCTGTGCTGGCCGTGTCCCTAGGGTCCTGGTCGGATAAATATGGCAGGAAACCGCTAGTAGTTGTTCCCCTTGTCGGTAAGTTGCTAAGAATTCGCATAAGCAATTTTGTAGATAATAACTGAATGAGCTGAAACCTTTACAATAAATAACACACCATTACCCATGGACATACACAAATACTCACTCATACACAGACTTACTCTCGCACACATACAGTCATACAGAGCATCCCACTAGTTTTTAAATTATCGTACTTCACTAGTTTGCCTACTGTTACCTTATTGTATTTTACGAATGTAAGTATCTCTTAACTTTACCTCTCAGTACCAGACCTGTATTTTTGCGCATCACGTTTGGGTTAAACTTTTCTGAAAACACCTTAACAGTTCTCACGACACAGGCTCGACCTAGTGTGAGGGGGTAATTATTTCATTTGGTGCAAATTGGATGTCCGCGATAAAATCACCCTTATTGTGTGTTTTAAGTTAAAGTCGACGCGAATTATGAAACAAAGTTTATTACAATCGAGTCTCATACAAAATTGCACTGGCTAGGTATAGAAAAACACAACAAAAACACTATCTTTAACTAAATACATAAACTAATTAGCTCCGGCTATAAGCTCAGTTTCAACAGGTCAAACAAGTAATTATTTAGGTTTAAAACAATGGTAAAATAATAGGCGATGCGCGTCGGTACCTAGCTCAGCGATAGACTGATTCGCGGAAGCCGGCAGCGCGCGACTTTTGGGCGCGTGCTGCGCGAATGTAAACCTTAAGGGCTCTATGCCGCGAAGTTTAAATAACGGCCGGTTGGCCGGTTGGCGCGCGTGGAACTGAGTGTTGGAGAAGTATTTACGATATACTCCCCCTCTAGTACAGGATCACGACCTCGTTCCTGGACTAGCTTGTTGCACTTCTCCCTCAAGCGTCCACGACGTCGCTTAGGAATGACAGGAGCTCTTAGGATATAAGGACCAGCTTCCCTATCACGACCAACAAAAATCTCGTCGGGCTTCGCCACTGAGGCAACAAGAAAACGTGTCGGTGCTCCCCCTGGCTGGAAGACATCCAAACAATCTGAGGAGGCAAGAGCCAGCGTGTCTCGATCACGTCGACGTAACGGTAAGCCTTCGTCGTCCGGCAGAACATCAGCAGCGGCGTAGGACAATCCCTGCGTATCACGTTCAGATCGTAATACGTACTCGCGACGAAGACCGTCATCCGAAAAATGCCACAATCTGCGATAAAAATCGATTGAAATTGCGGCGGTCACTATGAAATCAATGCCGAGTAGGGTTTCATTACCTCTGGCCTCAGGAAGAACTATAAACGGAGTTCTGATTACTTTACCTTCCAAACATACATCTAAAGTAATGGTGAGAACGTCCACTTCGCGCGGGTGTCCGTCGGCGAGCTTGATCAATTTTCGCGCCGGTTGAAAAGAGTGACCCTTGCGGAGGAGAAGCATGTATAAACTGTGACCCGCAATGCAATGTTTCGCTCCGGTATCTACAAGTGCCGTGCCACGCGAACCCAAAATGTTAATATCCAAAATAGGTCGAAATATGCGACGTGACTGGTAATCTGAACTTGTACCGGCGCGCGACGAGGTAACTTGAACATTGCTTACATTACATTCGTCATCAGAAATATTACATGTTTTGATTCCGTTTGTAGAACCGTTCGTCCTATTCATCTCAGTAGATACACAGTTATACATTGTTATAAGAGGTATGTTACAAACATTTTTATCGTCGATTACATTATAAGTATAAACATCCTTCTCGACATATTCGGTATTTACATTACTATCATCTGAAGTTACATTGTAAAAACATTGATCAGTATTACAATTTGCACAATTATCGCGCGTGACGTTTTTTTCACCGCACTTATAACACGAAATTGGATTAAGTATGTTCGATTCAACCTTGTCCGTTAACCTACGACACTGGTCACGCTCATGTCCGTAGTTTTTACAGTAAACACAAAACGGGCGCGCTCGGCTCGGACCGGCGGTCGGCGTAGGTATCGGCGGACAGGTCGTCGCCGCCGGTGTGCTACCGCCGGACGGTGTAGGTATCGGCGCGCGCGGCGGCGGCGGCGTCGGCGGCGCTCTGCTCGGCGTGCCAGCAGGAACGGGCGCGGCGCGCACTCGTGGCACCGTGATGTTAGGCCCCGATGAAATCTCAGGTTCTGTAAATTTCTGTAACGCACTTTGTTTCTTTGCGTTACGAACACTGATGGTATCTTCGATCGTATGTGCTTTGGCTAGCAGCTCTTTAAAAGTAGAAAACTCTTCTCGTCTTAATGTCTTTGTAATCTTGACATTGAGCAAACTATAAATCATATCTAGTTGTGCTTTGGCGGATAAATCACCCGGTGGAAGGCGGGCAAGCAGGGCGCGGCTTCTTGCAACGAATATGTCAGTTCGTTCATCGTCACCCTGTTCAGACCTGAATAATTCTCTGTAGATGGTCGACTCGGAGCGGCGGTCGCCGTAAGCGTCGCGTAGGTATGCTAGCGCCTCGTTCCATGTAGTAACTTCGGCACGCACACTTTGCCACCAAGTCGCCGCTTCGTTCGTTAACAATATCGACATACCTTTCAACGCTATCTCATCTGAGACATTCGCGGCTTCTTTATAGGATTCAACTGCGTCTATAAATGCCTCAACATCATCGGAGTGTCCGGAGTACCGGGATGTGCAGGTCGCGAAGGTGCCGGCCGGCGGTGGAGCCTCGCCCGCTGAGGAACTCGGCGACGCGCTGGGCCGCCGAGCGGGGGAAGACGACCTCGTCGTCAACTGCTCCAACCGTTCAAATACGCGGTCGCATAATTGTGCTTGCGACTGCTGTATCGTCGACAACAGAAAGGCGAAATTCGCTTGAGACATCGCAATGCTGTCGTTGCCTGCTTCATCATGGACATCGAGTTCGTTCACCCTCTGCCGTGTTTTACGCGGCATTTTCTATAATAACTATGTCCCTTTTCACTTTTAAACACGAATACTTGTTTACTTAATCACTTAGGCATTCTGCCCGCACTTGGGACGCCATTTATTGTGTGTTTTAAGTTAAAGTCGACGCGAATTATGAAACAAAGTTTATTACAATCGAGTCTCATACAAAATTGCACTGGCTAGGTATAGAAAAACACAACAAAAACACTATCTTTAACTAAATACATAAACTAATTAGCTCCGGCTATAAGCTCAGTTTCAACAGGTCAAACAAGTAATTATTTAGGTTTAAAACAATGGTAAAATAATAGGCGATGCGCGTCGGTACCTAGCTCAGCGATAGACTGATTCGCGGAAGCCGGCAGCGCGCGACTTTTGGGCGCGTGCTGCGCGAATGTAAACCTTAAGGGCTCTATGCCGCGAAGTTTAAATAACGGCCGGTTGGCCGGTTGGCGCGCGTGGAACTGAGTGTTGGAGAAGTATTTACGATACCCTCTTAATGAAGTAGGATCCTTACCGTGTCATAAGATAACTTGTTATACAGAATAATCCCTAACTGGTGCTTCATTAAAATTTATTTTATATAAAAGTATAAGAAAGTTATTTTCGTCAAAAGGGCCAAATTGTCATTACCAAGGGGTGTCCACTTTCCAATTTTCGGTAATACTTCTGTAAAAAGACCTATTAAATGCATGTCTACGACTGAAATTGCTATTTACCTCAAAAGTTTGATAGTTATGACATACATTATTGATAGCACAAATTAAATAGTATTCTATAAAACTTAACAGCGTTATCATACATTTTGGTTCCTACTTAATTCGTCATCACCGTGTCACTATATGATGCGACGTGCAGCTCCTCACTAAATAGTTTTGCATAAACCCCGCCGCTGTCCCCGCACGCCTCCAATTGTTATACGGATGGCAGAGTGAACGCACGTCGCTCACGTAAAAATTGGTATTTATTTTGGTTTTCACAGTGTCGTACCGTGGCTTTTGTCAAAATAAGTTGTCATTCTCGTGGGTCTTATTCCTCGGTAAGTACACTCACTGTTTGTATTAATCCCATTTTATCTTATAACCTAGCTGATTTAATGTGTCTTAATCGGTAGATCATTCTGGAACATTTAATATATCGCATACCCAACTGGACATTTCTGGATTTTGTCATTACCATGGTAGTCATTACCATGGATTACCGTGGACTTTTCAATCCACGGCAATGAAAGTGACGCCACGGCAAGGACCATCTGCAGTTAGTCCCTACCGCGGAGTCACTGTCACTACCGTGGATAGAAATATTCGTACATATAAAATATTACATGTACATATTTATGAGAGTCCGAATATTAATATGTTTGCTTTTTATATCTGTGCATAGTTTCCGTGAATTTTGGTGTATTTCTCGTATACTAATCATACAAGTATAAAAAAAATTGTATTGCTTGTTTCAGTTTATAAAGTAGAGATGATGCTATTAATGCATAGCTGTAAAAAACGGCTTGAAAGAATTGAATCTAACCCTAAGCTGTATAAAGAATACCCAGAAAAAGAAAAAGCACGGTATGCTCAAAGAAAAGAGGCAAAAAACTGCTAATAATAAATAAGTTAAAACCAAGACTCCAGAGATTGCAAAGAAAAAAATCGAAGATCAATCAACAGAATTTAAGAGCAAGAACATTACGGATAAAAAAAACTGATACAAAAAGATACGCTGCATCTGAACCTGAAGACGACCTCGGGATTATCGAGGGATAACTTGTGCCCTCTCACGATCATTCTCCTAAACGGCGTTCATCAACATAAGCAATTAATCCTCTAGATGAACCTCCCGGGCCATCTCGTGATCATTTTCCTAAAAGGCTTTCAACATCATCTAAACGCAACCCATAATATGAACTTCCTGGCCCGTCTTGTAGTCCATCTCATTGTCCCTCCCCTAAAAGGTCAGCAAAAGGCAAGTTTTCTGATGCTCGTAAATGTCGGTATGAAATGGCCAAAAATTAATCTCGCTACAAGAAGAGTTTGTTAGATATGAAACAACAAAATAAATAATTGCTTAGGCGCGTCAGTCAACTATTATGAAGATAATGTACCTGTGTAATAAGTACTATAGGCCCGTGCAGTCCAGCTAGTTGTTATAGTTTTTATGAGTACTGATTTTTTTAAATTCCTTTTGCCAACACACTTACAGTAACCAACACATTACCCTATAATTTTGTGGAATTAATAAATGATTATAAATCATAATTATGGTATTTTATTCATCTTTTTAATAGTAATAATCTTTATTTTAGAAATAAACTGTATACATCACAACACAGTACTCTTCAGATGCTGCAAAAACTGATCAAACGAAATGGAAATAGAAACATTTGTCATTACCATGTCCAATAGTCATTACCAAGCATGCAAAATGTCATTACCGTGACGTTTAAACATTTGGGGGCCCATATCTTCAGTAATTGGTCCCCTAGGACAGGGCCTCAATTTTTTTTATAATTCTTATATAATAAACTTTTAGATAAGATTTAATTTGCTATTAAAAACGATATTTTTTTCTTTTTTTTACCAAACCGCCCAATTTACGCCAATTGAAATAAATACCCAGGACTATTGCTTAACTCTATTTTATAAAATTCTTAGGCTAAGCTCTTTGTAATTCTCCCTGTTTGTAACTCACTAGGTAAATAAATAAATTTTGTATTTTGTATTTGTATATTTAGAGGTAAGTTGTCAACCTTACATAAAATTGCAGCTCAATAACATTATCCCGATTAGTCAAGGCTGTGTTGGATTAATTCGACAAATTGACTCATGCCTCATGCTTTATATTAATAGGACGATAGTATGATATACATACATAATTTTACTACACGTATTAGTTATCGTGACAAAGCTAAAAAAACTGCAGTCATATTTTTTTCATATCAGATAGAGATATAACTTTTATTTAGGTACGTCAATTTGTTAGAAAACTCCCGAGAGAATCAGACATATTAAAATATGATGAAAACGTTTCATTATATTTTAATATTTCAATTTGTTAACTGACTTAAAAAAGGAGGACATTATATGTTCTACTGTATATATATAGATCTTTAATCATATTCTTTTAAGTTATTCAGGTGAGCTCAAGTCAGGATCTGATGATGGGGTCCCAGGGAAACCGAGGGCAACCCTCAAATTTTATAGGCACGTGTGTAGTGATTTTGGTATTCTCCATTATAACTCGTGTATACTCGGAAATCACAATTTTGGTGATTGACTTATGGAATTCCTCAAGGATGTAAATAAAGTACGTTAAAGACTGACATGATTCCGTGAATACATTTCCCTTACTGTACCTATGTGGCTTGGCGAAGTACTGAATTGAAGTCGGTTTAAACTTTATTTGTAATAGTACATTGTTTAACGAGGGGCGTAAGTGAAATATTGCTAACGAGAGTCTATCAAAAGCCCGACGCCGAAGGCGGAGGGTTTTTGATGACTTGAGTTTGCAATATTCTTACGCCCGTGTTATACACAATGTTTTTCATCACAGTTGCGAGGAAATAAATAACTACAACAGACAGAAAAATCTAAGTTTCATACAGCCGCACCAATCAAAAATTGACTACTTCACTTCCAGATCAGTGCTAGTGGAGCGCGCAACTCAATATTTCAACCAATCACAGAGCAGTATTATTGCGGGGCGGGGCGACTTGACCAACTAGATTTTTTTATTCAACCAATCACAGAGCAGAATTCTTGTGGCCCACGGGCCACGACCAACGAGATTTGCTTAACCAATCAGATCACACACAAACTCATAATATTCGGCTATTTTAAAAATGCACCGTGTTTATACATACGCCTTGTTGCGAGGTACATTTTAATCGGGATAAGCATATAAATATAACGCACGAGTGTCGTAATGCTATAACTCACGCGTGTTTAATATCCTGGATTATTAGCCAAACGGCGACGTTATAAGAGGCAAGTTACGAGCAAGTGTGATGAAAAGTAAATTATGTACAGTTAGTATTTTTATAACTTGTTTGTTTTTCAGATTGGGCTAACTTTGTTGCGTTGCGTTCTTATACATTATTTTATTGTGCACTTATTTCATTTTAATTGTTTCCGGTTATCAAGTAACATTCATTCATAATTTATTATTTCCTTTTTACTTTCAGGACAGTTCATAACCGCTGTACTAACAATGGCTTTCAGCGTAATTCAATCATTAAGTGCATATTGGTTCCTTGCATGCATTTTACCGTTTGCAATGGCTGGTGGTACCAGTGCCATTATGTTAGGAGCCAATTTGATCATTACTGATATCAGCAATGTGGATAATAGGTCTTTCAGGTAAAGGAACATTTTACTTTCATCAGTTTCCTATATTCAATCTTTAGTTGGGTCGTTCTTTTTTTCGACCGACAATAGCCTGTCCTTCGTCTTACTACGGCATCTCATTTGAGTAATGATTTTACGGTTTTATAATGTTCGAAAATGAACGTCCATATTATTTTAATTATTAGTATTATTTAATATTGTAGTTTCTCTAACTAGCATTTTTTTTAAACGTATTTAATATCGTAGAAGTCTGTGACAGAGTGGTAAACCAAAATGTAGTCCCCACTGAAAGAGTCCACTTTGTCACATATTTTCTTTAAAAACCAACCGTAAACAAATATGTATATTGGCCGGAAAGGAAACTTTAATTAGTGTTAATGAAGAAACCAATGCATTTTTTTAAAAATCGCACTTCAAAATCACAATTTTCGATAGTTCAAAAACCAAAAAAAAAAGGAAAACCTCGGTTCATTGTCGGTAAAAAAGAAGAACGACCCAGTTTTACCTTTAATTTTGACGTCTCAATCTCCTAATCAGTGGTTATATTCTTTGTGCTCCCGATAAGCGTATTGTATTCCTATGTCTTTCAGACTAGCACTCCTACAAGGCTGTACCTACGCCGGCGCCCTGACCGGCACCGTGGCGTCTACCTATGTGTACGACCTCATCGGATACGTTCCCTTGTTTTCATTGTCAGCGGTCTTATATTTCTTGATCTTGCTTTATATTATGGTATTCGTGAAAGAGACACTTGGTACAGTTGAGAGGGTGAGTACGGAAAACCATGCCTATTTTCCTACCAATTGATTTTTTCTACAAAGAAACGCAAATATTATATTTCCACCCGTTAAAATTAGAGTAAGAAACAATGTCATGACAAGTGTGGTTCCAAAAGCTGAGCCTCATATGTCATGAAAAAATGGGTGAAACTGGAAATATGAATGAAGGACAGTTCTAATTTTTGAGGGCCAGCCCTGCATTCGCTCGCGATTCATTGGTGTGTCTTGACGTATGGTTTTGGGGAATGTGCATTTCTGTTAACAAGACTCATGTGCCACGTGCCACTAAAAATTATCCACCCATACTTAAACATGTTTAAATATATGTCTATGTTACTATATCACATGTTTTTCCATTTCCAGGGAGGTTTTTTGAAAATCTTCGACTTCAGTCTCATCAAAGACATGGCCCAAACATGCTTTAAAAAACGTGAGCTAATCATTGCAGCTATATTGGCGCTCTTCATAACCGCCTATGGGATCACTACGTTCTGCGGTATCGGAGTTGATTCCGTGGACTATCTGTTCACAAGACAAAAGTTCCAATGGCTTTTAAAAGACTATACTGTGTTCAGTGCTGTGAACATGATTATAGCTATTATTGGGATGTTATTTTCGATGTACTTTTTCCAGTCGTACTTCAAGATGACAGACGGAGTTTTACTTATATTGGCGTATTTGTCATACATCTCTGATGCGGTGGTTAGAACTGTATCCCAAGAATCTTGGCACATGTATCTAGGTGAGTCATTGAAATATAATTTAGGACTAAGTACTTATATAGGTAGGGGAAGGTAGGAAAATACGTTTTGTTTAATTATTTCGTTATTTTAGTTAGTTATCTTATTCTATATTATGGACAAGGTATTTTTAAGAATCTGAATAAATACACAAAAAGTGGAAAGGACCTCATTCTCATCTAGTTCCCACCCCCTATGGAATAAGACAGCATCCAGTATTCATTGGGGTGAGATGGGGTAGCAAAAAGCCAATAAACTATTCAATAAACCCATCTTTTGCATACAGACATTTAATAAAACAAAGTTTATTCAAGAAAAAAATAGAACGCCTGATGGCTTTGCTTCCTTGCTTCGCGCCATAGAGGCAGCAAGACGTTAAAGTCTAACACGGTCCTAATTAGATATTTTATCTTTGATGCGCATAATTTCATTTGCCATAAAGGCATAATCTGAAAACTATACATTTTCACAAAAAAATAAATGTACTTTGTATAGAGCCCATTATATTTGGTTAGATGTATAATCATTCTGAAAAGATTACAGTTTCTAAGACAAACTACTTATAGCAAATGATGATTATGGAAAACGTTACACTACATTATTGGCAAAAAAAATTGATTTCATTAAGTAGTACTCGTAAGTATCCCAATTTACGGCTTAATGTGCCTGATCTTCGTCTTTCTAGATAACAACAGCCAATTGTTAAAACCACATGATCCATTATTCTTATCTTTAATACTAATTTGAACGGATTGGGATACAATTTTGCAGAATCATAACATGGATTCAAATATATGATAAATTTTATCTCGGAAATCATCCTATAGGAGGGGGAAATCGGGGTGGAAGTTTTTATGGGAGTTGACGTGGAATAAGTCGCCGACAAAAGCTAGTATAGAGTTCAATATATTGTGAGTAGCCAGACCTAAAGACCTTGTAAGTTTGTATATAATGGGTATCTAATTTCTAAACTATTCATCAGCTTTGTTTTTTTTTCACCTTTGGAACGAACGGACTCTCTGGAATTTTGGATTGACTGACGCTAGGTATGTATAATTATTTAATATTTCGGACTTAACCGCGAGAATAGCTATTACATAACTATTTAATAGAAGTAGAAGTTGTAAGGAAACAAGGGGAGATAAAGGTGAATTGGAAAAAAGTATGTTGATTTAAAATAATGTCAATATCAGACTTTTTACCTGAATTTGTTAGTCTAGCCAAATTTATCAGATATCTAACCCATGTTGAAGATATGTCAACTTATATTTATTTCTACTACTTAATCCATATTTTTCAGCCGGAATAATGTCCATGCTCGAGAATCTATCAGCTCCGTTAATTCGCTCCCAGATCAGTAAATTGCTTCCCCAGGACGAAGTGGCCAAATTAACTTAAGCCAATTTATTTATTTATTGTTTGGAAAACCAACAGCTACAATAAATTAACATAGGATTTGGACTTGTGATACAAGAAAGCCAATTACAGGTTCTCACCAGTAATAACATAATAACATTTAAAAAAGCAACTGGTGGCTTGCACCAGCAATAGTGTATTTTCGCGAATGCTCCTTATACTTAGATTATTGGATTAGATTTAGAGATTTCGTTATTTCATAACATAAATTCGTATTATTAAATAACTTAAGCCACATTAAACAAATTAACATTACGATTGTCACTTAATAATTTGGTCAGGTAGATCAATGAAATATGTAGGTAACTAAGTACCTACTGCCTTAGATTCAAAGTTTATTTTGATTTATTGAATCGAGTCACAAAGTCTGGGGACCGATTTTTGACTTTCGAGCGCTCGACTCTTTCACTCGAAAACTAACAAAAATGAAGAAATGCTATTTTGAAATAGCGATAAAAAATAAAAACAAGTGATATTGACCGCTGGTATTTAATCCTATCGGTAGAAAGTAACTGCCTGCAATTTTGACACTGAAATCGTATTTACTTTTATTTAATTTTCGAGCATTCGAATATCAGAAATCGGCTCCCTGATTTGTTTACATTTTATTAATACCAACCTAAAAGTATATAACCAGTATAAATACTGAATTTCACGCACAATTGTGCCAGTTTCACGACCAGCGTCGAACGCATTAATGTGTAGTTACATAATCTACCAAAGAAATGAGAAAATATCCTCTCAGTTAACCAGGCACCGTAAACCGGCACACTAAATGGTACCTAGCTAACCCGCCAAAGACAGTTGTTACATTAAAATTTTACGTTACTTTTTTTCAGAATCGCCAACTATCTTTTCTACAGGATGTCGATAAATCGAGCTCAAGGTCAGGATTCCATTCCTGATAAAGAGCTTGGTAATGCAATTTCAGAAGAATTATAATAGGTGCTACCAGTTCCGTTTAGAATCAGTTAGCCATACCTTGCAAAGCCGTGGTAAAAACCTAGTTAAGAACCTAATCGAAGTGAAAAAATTAACGTGCTTCTCGATTTTTGGACGCTTTGGAAGGTCATGTTGCAGGATCGTGCAAGAATAGCCGTGTATAGGCTAAGCAGTCGCACGGTGCCCCTTCCGCCAACAAAATCATAGACAAATAAATGAATAATGTCTATTGTGTGACCAGCGAGTGGAGTCGTGAGCTTTTTTCTTTATATATAATAATAACCTATAGGTAGTTAATAACATGCAACTTAAGCCTAGGCACAGATTATATGCCTAGGTACAATTTTAATTTTACATACCCGGACTTAAGTATAGCCTAATATTACTTTACTTTATTATTTCACTTTACCTTACAAATAAGCTGTCAATTATATAGTATTGTTTGCAGATAACACCTCACTTATTTTCAAACTCATAAGACAGCAACAAACTTGCAATGATGTAAACAATGCTATTTCTAAAGTAGTAAATTGGTTTAATGTTAATAATTTATTGTTAAATGAGAAAAAGACTAAATGTATTCAATTTGTCACAAACCACGTTAAGCACGAGCAAGGGAGTGTCTTTGTGAAGGGCGAGGAATTGGAACTAGTTGATAGTACAGTTTTTCTTGGTTTAACGCTAGATTCTAAGCTCCAATGGGGTCCCCATATTGCTAATCTCTCGAATAGACTGAGTTCTGCAGCATTTGCAGTGAGCAAGATCCGTCAATTAACAGACGTGAAAACAGCTCGATTAGTATATTTCAGCTACTTCCATAGCATTATGTCATATGGTATATTATTGTGGGGCAGTGCTTCAGAGATTCATTCGATTTTTGTTTTGCAGAAACGGGCTATTCGGGCGATATATAAATTGAACCATAGACTCACTTAGAGATAAGTTTAAAAATATTAATATAATGACATTACATTGTCAATATATCTATGAAAACCTTTTGTATGTACATAAAAACAATGTCAATTTTAGGAAAAACTGTGACATACATAATATTAATACTAGAAATAAGCATAAGCTCGCGGTGCCCACCACTCGGCTCCAAAAAATTAAAAAATCATTCATGGGTAATTGTGTAAGGTTTTATAACAAACTTCCAGGAAACTTAACTGAGTTATCTATTAATAAATTCAAGAACTATGTGAAGCGTAAACTTATCTCGAAAGCTTATTATAGCACACAAGCTACATGAATGATAGAACTCCATGGAACTAATTTTGACTGAATTTTTAATCTATTATTTTCGTAATATTTTGTTTTTTGACATTAGATTGTTTTTCTAGAAATATTCTACTAGTATTTTTTATACAATTTTTATTTCATATATATTTTATTATTTATGTTTAAAAATTACTCTAAAAAATTAACTGACGATTTGACAGTGCTTGTTACTAGGCCTACTTGAATAAAGATAATTTTGAGTTTGAATTACCTATATGTTAGAACATATAGGTAATTCAAACTACCACCACCGCTACCGCTCTAAGTACCACAAGACCCCCACACTACACTCGGCTATTCTTGCATAGATCCGGCAGCTAAAACTTTGAATGATCAAAAGCTTGCCTGGTAATGGATAATGAGAATAATCTGAATTTAAAGTACAGTCAGCAGCGGATAAACCTGACTGTACATACCTACATCCACTGCGATGACCCGGACCGTGTCGGATTTTAACGGAAAATTATATGAAGGCTATGAAGTGTTGTTATAATAAATTCACTACCTACTAAATGTTTATTATTGTTTTATAATTAGTTATAGTATGAAGATCTACCGGATGATATTTTGGTATTTACAATATTTATATTTTGGGACGATAGTGCATAGTATCTGAATTATTATAGGTTTTAACTACGACAATTTCTTACTGCAATTTGTATCATGAATCATGAAATAAATAAATCTAATACAATCCAAACATGACCTACGATTCAGATCTCAGTATGAACATGTTACTATGATATTAGTGTAAACTTGTTGATTGCCCTATAGACCTACTTATTTTTGTAGATAATAACGCATTGATAGGGACGTGCTAAATAAGCATTACCAATAATGAATTATATTATATATTAATATATGTTTGTACTCTAAACGTTGAGCATTTACTTTGCACCAATTTTATGTGTCTCTGTTTGGCCCTATGGTCAGCTGTTAGAGAATGCCATTTGCCATTAAGTCCGCCATTTGTACATTATTTTGTTTTGTGCAATTAAGCTTAAAAAATGACAGCGGTGACAACGGATTGTTTTCATTGCAATTTAGCTCCTAAAAATCTAGTGATAAGTACCAAAATCTTCTTTTATAAATGCCAAACTTTCCAAATTTCATTACTTTACTATTTTTTTTACTTTTTAATTCAAAATGTGAACAAAATAAAGTTGTTTTGAGGGTAATATCTATATAGAGCAGAAGCAGCCATATTTTTACATACAATATCAAATACTGGGACTAAAGCGAAAACTTGATAGGTATTGTAGGGCCATTATGCCGGTTACGCGACCAGTTTCATTTAACTTAGCGACCATCAATTAAAAACAACTTTGATAATATGTAGACCGTAAAAAGTTGTGAGCCGATATGTATGTATATATATATATATATGTATTTAGTAGGTACTTATATAGGAATCTACTAAATAAACGAAAAAAAACAACATTTCAGTTCTTCGACCTACCTAAATGGTCGAAAACCGGCACACAATTAGGTAGTCGCTAACTGGCGCATTGACCCTATATGTATTAAAGTTCGATGTAGAATAAAAGGACAGCCAATAGTGAAGACAAAGTGTTGATACAGAGGCAAGATTATGAATAACACGAATAATGTTAAAAACCATAAATTATTTATTACAATCACACAAACGAACATACACAGCAACTTAATATTATTATACTTAAAATAACAATACAAGTAACATCAAAAAGATAAAAAAACCTTAAATACTTTGTACAGTTACGTAGGTATTTTGGTTGGGGTCTAAGCACTGTATGTAGTGTATAGTATACCTTACAGTGTATAGGTTACAGGTTCGAATCCAAGTCGATATCATAAAATACAATATTATAGGGGATCAAAATGAATGAAGTTATAATTATAACGAAATGAAATTACCTATATAAAATGAAATAATTATTACCATACGTAAAACAAATTTACACATGGAAATGGAACTGAAGTCTCATTTACTCCACATTTACTCGATCTTGACATTAATTTAAATGGTTATTTTATTCTGTTATATTATAAAATAGGAAATGTAAATATTATGTAATAAATAAAAACATAAAAATATTGTTTCGGCTTATGTTAGGTACCTTAAAAAATCAATTTATAAATGAATACCTTAGTGTCTATCTTATATTTTTAGGATAAAGGGGCGTGGAAATAAATCTGACGATTATAAGATTTGTACCTAAGTTTCCAAATGATTCGTAATAAAATAAGAGAAGAGTAAAAAATAACAATGTGTTGCTAGTTCATTTCCACTCTTGTTACAATTTCACTAATATTATGTAGATACAGGCGAACGTTATTATTTAGTCTTCGGGGAGACCAAGGAAAATTGTAACAAAGCACGAAACGATAGTTTTTATTATCAAGGGTGAGCGACCGTAGTATATGGACGCCTGCAACCCCAAGAATAACAAGCATTGTCGACCCTTTAATGAGTTGAAGACTCGTGCTGCCAGCTGGAGATAATGAAGGCATCCTCAGGATCCTTTTAACGAATAATAATAACATATTAAGCATCTAATTTACACGCCCCGCCCCTCGCATTTTTTTTACACTTAAACCTACAGCTTGCTTACCATACTCTCACCATCTGAGGAACCCTCACTTTTGTTTAGTCACAGTGCTTTCCTTGTAGTCGATACCAAATTGATAATCGGCTGGACAATAATATAGACCAACGTAAACACCACAAATACCATTAGAGCCGTGGACAGACCAGGGTTTTGGGCGCTGAAGTAGTCCATATTGAACCCTATGGCTATGGTGATAAGGCCCATTGATAGCGCAATTAAGCCTAGTGCCACGTGGAGTATCTTGATTGGCCCGCTTCTGATCATCAGGCGTACTTTCGATGAGAAAAGTGCTATGATGCCGGAGACGAAGCTTGCGAGAGAGAACGCTAGCGCGATGACGCCTGAAATCGATAAGTTTTGATGATAAAGTATACATTCATGTCTAGTTTTGCAACTTATCTCTCCGCTTATCCAATAAAAAGCCATTTGCGATAAGCTTGATTCATCAAATTTTAAGTAGTAACTACAGCGTGTAAGTGATGGTGTAACGAAAATTTAGAGTATGTTTTTGGACCGTTATCGGGCGTGAATTCACGGGAATGGTCCCAAACTCAAACTATTTATTGCACACATAATATTACAAGCATAGAAGTAAAAAATAGACCGCGTAAGGGCACAGCAAAACAACATCTAGGTTATATAATTAATGGCTATACTAATTCTCTCAATCTAGAATGATTTAAATACTAATGAATATTTTTCTCAAAATGAATATGTTTTTGCAGAAGGAAGTAAAGTTATATAAAATAAAACTCTTTAACTTCATTCCAATTTATATTTAAGAAGATTAATCAAAACCACTCTACAAAATTAAAATTTTGACAAGACATAATAATTGAACTTTTTGTGATATTCTTCAATGTGAATAATATTAGCAGTAATCCACCCCTTAAATTCTCTTAAAAATCAAAAATAGTCCAATTTATTATGGAATAGTTACTTTCTTAGTTACCATATCAAGTATCAAGATTAGGACATCATACTATTTAAGACGTTTGACACATTTGACACGTATTAGAACAATATGAGGGTGCCTCATTGAAATTTCAAATTTTCGGTTTTAAAGGACCCACCCTACTCTGATTTACGCTGTATTTCTTCTCGTAATTATTTTCGCTTTTTTGAGCGCAATTTAATTAATGAAAAAGAGATAAAGTATCTAATCTAACAACAACTAAAATTATGGATGAGATATAATGTAATGGAACGTGTCTTTATAAACATTAAACACGGATTTTAATACTGAAGTTATAACTTCAGTAATAAAATCCGTTGTACTTACATCTTCTATCTTTAACAAGATACGAGCCATAACAATTGTTAACAAGCATCTTCTTCCACACTTTCCTTGCATTTTCATTTTCGAAACCCACTAAAACCGAAGATATCTATAGGATCTATATTTACCGCAAAATCCGTGAGGCGTGCTAACAACCATTTCAGTCTCAGCCAGGGCGAGGAACGATCCCAGAAGAACGAACAAAGAGCCGATGACTTGAAGGCACCCGTGTACTATACGTTTGCCATCCTGGGACAGTTGGAAGGACCAGGAATTGTGTCGGTGGAGCGTCAGTACTGCTTCTACGAGGAACAGCTGGTACTGGAAGAGAATATTTGAATAAGCGCCTGAATTTATTGAATAGTAATGCTTGGTGTTGAAGTTTTTGCGGTAGCATATCGTCATTTAACGATAGGCGTTCTTAAAGGCGTTATGCCAGAGACACCATACCTATGCGAGGTATCGGAGGGGTCGCTCACGCATCTCTTCCTATTGGTGTTTTTTTTTCTAGCTCACAGCTCCGTTGCCTCGTATATCTCTGGTGGACACTCACTCTTATAATGCCTACCTATTCAATTAAATTTATCCGCTCTGGGCCAGCGTGGGGACTACTGCCCGTTCCCTCTCATTCATGAGAGGAGACCTGTGCCCAACAGTGGGACGTATATAGGCTGATGATGATGATGATGATTCAATGAAATATAGTGATGCCTTATGCTGATTATGTTTTATAACTGAGACAAACCAATAGGTTCGAGTGGGAAGATAACATTTTACGAAAGCGGTTGCTCGTGAAATGCGAGAAAAAGGGTGAATTGCTAAAAAGAAAAATACGCAGTTAAGGGCCTTAATTTAATCTTTTTTCCATTGTGTAACGCCAATTACCCATATAAAATGTATGGGTAATTTAATTGTATTTACACAATGGAAAAAAAAGTTAAAGCGTAGATTAGATTAAGGCTTTAACTATGTAAAAAAAAAATGCGTGGATTGCATTTTTTTTTACATAGTTAAAAGATACTAGTGAGAAGGTACAATAACCCGCGTGGAATTATTCGCTAGACTATTAGAGGCAATGTAGTTGACTGAAAAATAAGCAGCGTACCTACGACTCCTACGAGTACACACTGCCAGCAAGCTTTCGACGACCCAATGGTTAAGTTGTGGTTGATAATGCAATAATATAATATGACAGGCTTGTCGGACTTAAGTCGGACTGTGCCGCTTCCAACAGCATCCTAGACACAGACACCATGGAACTTGTGAACTATAGATTGTGCAGAAGTGGCACATCCGACACTCTTAACACACGGCCATTCTTGCACAGATCCCGCAAATTCGGAAGTTTGCCTGCTGGTCGTACACTGCGATATGTAGGAAATTGTAAATTTCGTGTTATATGAGGCGGTCAAATAGGCTGAGAATATGCATGCATATGGAAATTGTGTAACCGATAAGAGCTTGGCTCTTACACATATGAAATCATTCATATTCATACACGTGAACGTGTAGGTATACAATACCTACCGTAAGATAAATCTAGACACTTGGCAGCGACGATAACTGTTGTTAGCACTACTGAATTATTTAAGTATCCTTCTTATCAGGTTACAACACGCTAAAAGAACAGTCACGAAACAGTTTTATATAATATTCAGTTTCACAAAACATTCAATACGTACGCCGGTCCCCGCAAAAATTATGTGCAGCTGCAAATTGCTGATGGCACCACTTGGCTCCACAGTCAACGCGAAGTGCCATATGCAGAAAACGACTATAGCTACTTGCATGTGGTGGAGTAGGTTGACTAGCTGGCACATTGCAAGCCATGCTGAGTCCCAGGAGTTGGTGTACACGTCACCGCTTTCAGCGTCATACGTGCCGGGTGCCCGAGTGACCTCCGCTTGGTATGGAACGTGTTCCCTCACTTCAAACATCTCGACTTTATCCACAGACTGGCTGGAGCTTGTCGTGAGCTTGTCTATTCTGGGAATAGAATATTTCTCTATCGACTGCTGGCTCGTGCTGGGTCTGTCCATCTTCGCTACTCTAGCCACAGCGTAGACCTTCCGAACCGTTGTGAGACACACGCGGTCACATGGACTCCCGCTACGTACTAAGAGTCACACTCTTGAGTCAGATCTGTTTGAGATAGATAGTTTTAGATAACATGGGAGAGTTCGATCTATCCAGTTATCGTTGGAAAATTGACAGTTTTGAGATTAGGTTGTGCAACTCGCGATAATGCGAGAAGTATTTGAGATTAGTTTAATCTCGTTCACGTTTGTGCAATGATGAAATTCCTTTGCTTCTATAGAAGTTGGATGTTTGCTTGGAGTTGTGTGGCGGTGGTTTGACCTAAATGCTGAGCTGAGTATCTTTATTTTACGAGCTCGGCAGTATGAAACGGTTGTAAGTTTGATGATTGCTTTCGCGTTGTGGTTGTCTGTTTTGACGAATGTATGTTTTGTAAACCGTATGTATGGTATTAATATATATAGCCTATGTAGCTTTAAGCGTCGATTAAAAATATGGCTTGTCGAGCACCCGTTCTACACTTATAATGAATTTATGTCGTATAAAGACAAGACTATTTAATTTTCATAATTTTGTAATGTTATTATTATTTTAATGTATTTAATTTTACTACTTTTTGACATGTAAATTGTAATGTTATTGTTTTTAAATGTATTTAATTTTCCTACTTTATGACACGTAAACTGGTTTTATGAATAAATATGAATATGAATATGAATAGGGGTGTAGGTGTAGACTCATGTTAAAATTGATAACGTAGTGTTGCTAAATGGATAGTAAACCATCAAATTATTGTAATAGAGTAGGTATAAATTAAAGAACATAAATAAAATCATTATGGATCTTGAAAGTTTAGAAAAATATGTATTTTTTTTATTAACTATAAGTGTATATTTAAAGCTACCAATAGAATCCTTACGCTTTTATAATAATAAAATTGTATGACTACTATGGACCTAAACGCAGTATTTTGCGACCGAAACAGCAATTTACTTGAATTTCCATACAACGATTAGTACAAATAGCAGATTGTGACGTCATACTTTTAGCTCAGTTAATATGAAGAGTTTTGGGCTGCCGCTAGCGAGGTCAATCTTTGTCTCAAATGTTTGTATATATATATGTTCTTTAATTGCTGCTCCCATACAAACATTTGTGACCTCTCCAAAAACTGTTTCGAATGGCATCGTAAAAAAATCTTAGTTTACACCCCTATTCGGTGTAGGACTAGATCTGCTCTAAAGTCTAGCTAGTTAGTTCTTTATAACCTGCATAGCTACTCTCGCGGTTCCGCCCTTGTATCACAGAGACTCCAGGAGGAGCTGCAGGATAAAGTACCTAAACTTAGCCGATGCCCATTCTGACGATTTATTCTATATACAGATGCAAGGATTTATTAACGGAGATTATGAGAGAAAATGAGAGAGAGAGAGAGACCGCGGATATTGCCACGTAGGTATATAGAAACTTTATATTATCAATTTGGGCGAATGAGATTATTTCCATTTTAATCTATTCTAATATAGAAACGTTATGTTTGTGTCTTTGTTTGTGGGGGAATTTCCGTAATTTTCATCTTTCTATAGTGAGAAAAACATTTTATTGAAAGTAACTAATACAAGATTATGATTAACACTAACTAAGATAAATTAAAACTAAGTTAAATCTAAAAAAGGCCCTCGAGGCATTGTACCAAAGATGCTGGCGGCATTTCCTCGCTGAATTGCAATGCTGATGCGTTGCGCGAGAAAGCCGCCAGCTCTTCGGTCACCAGTTACATCGACCAGACGTTTCGCGATTTCTGCAAATAACTTATGCGCACTGGGACCCCACGGACCGAGGGTCTCGACGCCAAAGGGTACAAAGTCGTACTTTCCGTAATTAGGTACTCGTAGAGAATGAGTTCAGGACTGACTATAGCCGCGGTACTTACCAGGTACTTAGGTCAGCTCGGACTACCGCGAATTCGTAGTAAGCTAACTGTGTCCCCCATACTCATCCAATCTAAATAATTACCTAAGTATTAAACCAATTAGGACACAGAATGATTTAGTTTTGCTACTACACACTGGCGGTACTGTGGCGCTACAGATGTGTAGTGTATAACATTAGTTCGACTATTCGTCGTCAGATGGCAAGCATAGTACCATTTATAGCATTATAAAATTTATAAACAAAAACAACTCTAGAGGAATAGCGGCGTTACTTACTCGTAGTAATATTTATGTATGACAGGTGTTTTTGGCATTCATTTTGTCCAGATATTATTGCTGACTGTTCAGGCGTGCCCGACGCCATATTATTGTATGTAGACCGGTTATAAAAATATTTGTCATACATTACCGGTTAGCCTAGTGGGTAGTGACGCTGCCCACGAAGCTGAAAGTCCTGGGTTCAAATCCCGGTAAGGGTAAATGATATCAGATCGCCAGTAGCGCCAAGCTTGCTACTCCACACGGCTTAACTCTACCAGCCACGCTCTACAAATTTTACATCTTGGCTAAAAAGTGTAGCTTGGTTGGGCACATCCCGGTCGCCGCATAGGCTCTTCCGCTTGTATACGGTATGAATTTATGATGATATTAATAAGCGACGGGTCTATCTATACTTTTTAGCCAAGATATAGAATTTGTAGAGTGTGGCTGGTAGAGTTAAGCCGTGTGCAGTAGGAAGCTTGGCGCTACTTGCGATCTGATATTTTTTTAACGCTGAAAGCAATATGAGCTAAAGAGTCTTGGCAATCACTTTACATGTATTGTTTTAGTGTGATATTTGTTTCTGAGTCTTGGATGTTTTCTATGTATCTATAAGTACTTTACAATTTATTTTCGAGGAGCTGTAACCTAGTTAGTACACATTTTTATTATTTTAGGTATACGATTTCGTATATAGTCAAGATTTGATATGAGGGTCGTTCTTCTTTTTTACCGACAATGAACCGAGGTTTTTCTGTTTTTAGGGTTCCGTAGCCAAAATGGCAAAAACGGAACCCTTATAGTTTCGTCATGTCCGTCTGTCCGTCTGTCCGTCTGTCCGTCTGTCCGTCTGTCCGTATGTCACAGGCATTTTACTCGAAAACTATAAGGTGTATTTGAATGAAATTTTGAGGATAGGTGTATTTTGTTAGCCGCTACATACTTTTGTAATTAAAATGACAAAAAAAAAATTTTTTAGGGGTGCACTCCATACATAAAACTAAAAGTCAAAAAATTTTTTTTCAGTGTGACCCCCCGTGTGGCACATCAATCGATAGGCCTTTCAAAATAAACATAAGGTTTCTTAGCATTTTTTTTGATTAAGTGAATAGGGTCGGAGATAATCGCCCCGAAAGTCACCAAAATTCTGTCCCCCCCCCTCTAATTTTTGAACGGTGTATTTTAAAAATATGGAAAAATTCATGGACATAGAGCTTATTAATTTCATTCACCGAAAATTGTTTTGAACAAGATCGGTTCAGAGGTTTTCGAGATATTGCTGAAAAACTGCCTTCCTCAAAGAAAAGGACGTAAGTGCCGTAAAATTTCTGTGACGATACGACCTTTTTAATAGGCACGGAACCCTTCTTTTTGCGTGGTCCGACACGCACTTGGCCGGTTTTTTTGGTTTTTGAACTATCGAAAATTGTGGTTTTGAAGTGCGATTTAAAAAAAAATGCATAGGTTTCTTCATTAGAACTAATTAAAGTTTCCTTTCTGGCCAATATAAATATTTATTTACGGTTGGTTTCTAAAAAAAAACATGTGACAGAGTGGACTCTTTCAGTGGGGACAACATTTTGGTTTACCACTCTGTCACGGCATTCTACAAAAAAAAAAGAAGATTTAAAAAAATGCTAGTTAGAGAAAGTGAAATATTAGATATCACTAATTAATAAAATAATATGGACGTTCATTCGAACATTATAAAACCGTAAACATCATTACTCAAATGAGATGCCGTAATAAGACGAAGGACAGGCTATTGTCGGTCGAAAAGAAGAACGACCCATGACTATTTTAAACCCTCCTATTACAATACAGTATTTTATTAAAAATAATTTTATGCTTATAAGTGTGAACAATACAATGATTAAAGAAGAAAAAACTTAAATACCTAAGCTAAATTAACCTAAAATTAAGATAATAAAAATTAAATCAAAAAATCGATAAGTACTTAGATCTATTAAATATATCGTCGGCTAGTACCCATAACACAAGCCTTATTGAGCTTACTATGGGGCTGCATCGATTTGTGTAAGATGGTCGCCTACTATTTATTTATTTCTAAGTACATGTCAGTCAGAGTTCTGCCAAATACCTGATACCAAGCTGCTGATCCACATTTCGGTGCCTTTTTTCTCATTCCTGGACCCCATGCACATAAGGTACAGTTATGATTATGACTGTGTTTGGGCAACTTCAGATGCGTGGCTGTGCCACTGAATGCCGCGCTAGCCCATAAGTGCCACAAGCGTGGCCAGCCAGGGACAATGTATCACACGGTTTCTACATTACGCACCCGTGATTGTTTATAATTCAACTTAGTTGGCACTCCGTGGTAGGCTAGGCATGCACTGCTCGATGGACTATTCAAAATACATATTTTGTAAATTTTTTATCATCCGCGGATCACACAAATGCGGATTTAGTGTGATTATTGACATTCATTTATGAAATCTTAAAAATGTATGTTTGTACCTAGTCGTTAGCTAGTAATTTTTGATTTTGATTGTATTTTTAATAAAAATATAGACCTATAGTTAGTTTCTTAGTATAGTAGTAATAAAACACACTATCTGCAAAAATCTATTCATGCAATTGCGAATGCTGATGTCGTCATCTGCAACATCCATCACCAACCCCCTTCCATTGATACAACTGATTTATTGTTGTAATGGATATTGGCAACTCGAAATTATTGGTTCAATATGAAAAATTACAATTTGAAAGACAGAATAATGTCGAGATTGAATTATGTCCTAATACCTTTTTTTTTTTTTTTTTTTTTATATGGGAGGAAAATCCGTTATGGATACCTCCACGCCACGGGGATAGCGCGGAGGTTATGTCGGACTCGCACCGACTAAAAACCCCCCGATGGTCCTCCTCGACGCATTTCGGACGGCTCTGGGATCTCCTACGGAACGCACCAGTGCCGCCCTAGCGTCATGCCTTAGTGGTATCTACCCTTTTTTTTTTTTTCCGATTGCAGCCCCCAACTGCAACCGTGTACCACCCCGAGGACCCCTTTTAGTCGCCTTGTACGACAGGCAGGGGATACCGTAGCCGTATTCTAATGCCCGGGCTACAGGGCGCATGTCCTAATACCTAGTGTAAAATCAGAGATCTACATCCGTTCACTAAAACATGTTTTGTTCCTTACTCACCAACACGAATGTCAAAGTGACAGATAAAGACGAACGATTTGAATGGCATTTTATGGTGCATTTTTATGCACCTTAGCCCAGACATTGACCACCTACCTCTACAGCTCTTTACAATTACAGGCGTAACTATTTAGACGCTGCCAGCAATTAATTACGTACAAAGAGCGCACCGCCTTTATCACGCCGGTTGGGGGAGTCACCGCCCCCTATTAATAAGGTCTAATGACCCACCTGAGGCGGTACCCATTTGTCACCTGATTTGATAACGAATGCCTTTTTATTGGGAGTGTATGCGAGAAATAATTAACTAGCAGCAATAATAACGTTTTTTTTTAACTTAACATCTCTGCTCTACAAAGAACGCAGAGCAAATTCACTACATTCGTATAGAATACTGTAACACACACATGTCAGTATATTCATTATTCAGTGTAAAGCAAAAATGGAGTGTGAAGAATAAAATAACTAATATGCTGAAATGTTGTACAGAAAAATCCCTTATATCAATAAAATTGCCATTAGTATGAAACTCCTTTGTGAGAAAATGACAAACGTGAATAAAAAAATTGAAAAATTCCGTTGGTGAAGGATTCCTAATAAGAAGAACCAAACGATTTTGTCTAGCATAATTCAGTGGACAGTAGGCATCATTTCAGTAGATTATCCGGTAATATGCAAGCGTCTTTCTTAAGCTATATGTATATTTATATTTATATTTCTAGCACAACTCTTTTAAAGCTCTTTCTGTTCTGTAATATGTTTACAGGTCTGAGTACCCAATAACATTTTTATAGTAGGTACTCTTTTTCTGCAAGAAATTGTCTATTTCTTCAGCCATTAGTGTTTCAAAAGCTTCTCTGAACTAAAATAGGATAATGCGAACTACATAACTATAACACTGACGTCCGCGACAGAATGCAAGTCCCTTGTTATTCGCAACGCTTCACCACCTGCACCACCAGAACCAGGCTAAGTCAGGCCACCACCAATTATAGTTTGTTTTAGTTTAGATTGACGAAAAGTACTTAAACCAACCTTTACCGGCATCTATTGGTTAATTGTTATCTTAAAGTAGGGTTTTAAAACAATTACACATAAACAATAGAACAAACACTAGCTACTCCAGCAGGTCGATCACGTAACGCATTGCACGTGCGTCAGGTAGATCAAATGTCACTTTTTAGTATGGGAAAATGACAGTTGTGTTGTTCTAAAGTGCGTTCGAAAAGTTACGTGAGCAGCAAGTATACGTGCCACACTTCAGTCAGTTTGGTGACGTCTCTTTGTTATCTTTTCCTTTCATATTTAGAAACAAAAGAAGATGTAAAATCCCACGTTTAGAGCATTTTTGTCACTTTATTTAAAACATTACACGAAGTGATATTACGGCGTCAAGATCTCACCTAGTATGGTGAGGTGAGGCGAAACGAATTGTGAAACTAGTGAATATCATGGCTGGTCATTACTCGCTTCTCATGTAACATTACACCCGACGATTATAAATCGATGCCGGCGTGTATCGATTATGGACGATTCGATTCTGATTTATGGTGCCGCGGATGGCTGGCCTTTTTTCTAAATTTATCTTTTTTAGGGTCCTTACGTGGTTAAGGTAGACTTGGTATTTCACGCTGTGGGAAAAACTTTAGGGTTCGGATAGTGTGGGATGAATAAAAACCTTCAATTTCCAAAAGTAAAATATCTATGTATACTTGAATATCTAGATTGTTGTAAAATTCGCACATTTTATATGCTCTTCGAAGGACTATCTATATTCGATGAACATAATGAATTAGGTATCCAATAGATGAGAAATAGAATAGTGCATCGTTTTTAACCGTCGCAAATTAAAAAAACTCAAATTCTCACAGCGAATGAATGAAAATATTTATTTCAAGTAACAGGACTCGTATAAATTAAATACAATGTCCTACAAATAAAATGTTTCAACATGGCTCAATAATTCAAAACACTTCGTCAGTCAATAATGTGTCTTAACATCATCTAAGACGCGCGGTATCAAAACAAAACACAATATAAGAAACAAGAGTAAAACAATTGATAAAATTGCATCGCAACTTTTCTCACATCGTAGCAAATATAAAATCTAAATTATGTGAGAGCGGGCGCCACAACACTGCACGCCTCGCGTCATCGCATGGCTTGTTAATTATTATAAATCGATGCAGCATGCCACAACCCACGAACTAACCGGCTATCTCATCACTAGATCTTCCCGTCACTGTTTATCTTCACTAGTTTGAAAGGGATGGGCTGTGACTTGATATGGAGTAGGGAGTTGACTTGATTCGATTGTTATCAATAGATTTATCGTCGGTCCTATGCTTTGGGCATGATGTTTTACGTCAGCACGTTTTGCTTAAAGTATGGCTTTTTTAGTTAGTTGAAAGATAGCGCGATGCTTTGCGCAGGTTCAGCAGGCTTTGTTTCAGGTTTATATTGATGGGAAATAAGGGCAACGGTGTACTTGTGTATTCGAAGATTTATATTGACAGGTTTTTAGAAGATCAACAATTCTGCCTATGACCGATAACCTCAGGACAGGACGGAGCAGGAGCTTTGTACAGAAAGTTTTTTTTATATGTAGGTAGTATATAAGTAGAATGACAATGTCTTCGAGAGCTTCTTCTTTAAAATATGTTTTTCTCTGAGCCCGGAAAATGTTCATAAGTTGTAATAATCGCATAGAAGCTGTTAGGTTAGCATTTTTTTTTGAGTCCGAAAATGTTCACAATTTCTGAGTATCGCATAGAAAATTATTTTATTATTACAAATATACAGGAACGACTTATCACTAAAACTGTTAGGTTAGATTAGGTTTGTTTCCGGCATAAATTGTTAATGCAGTAACCAAAATGCGAATAGGTACCTACCTAAATTACATAAATAAATGTATAATTATTACAGTCATAAATATTATTTTCGAACTTATAGCCCTACATCTATTATCGACGGTGACTATACAATACAAATTAAACGACAAAATTATTGCAACCAAACAAAATGGAAGCGCAACGGCCACAAAGGGTCCCGCCATTAATATAGCGTTTGCGGCCGGCAGTTAAACATCTTAATAAGAAACCAATAGAGATTACAGACTACGGTATACGGGGGTGGGCGAGTCACCTAAAATCAAAACAGAGTAAGCGACATTGGTTCTTGGTTGATATTCACAACGCACTACCATGGCCCATTTTATAAAATAAATAAACAAATATTAGGGGAAATTCTTACACAAATCGAACTAGTCCTATAGTGAGCTCAATAAGGCTTATGTTATCCTGATGACCAATGAGCCCAGCTGGGAAGGATACCCTTTCAAACAAAAGAAGAATTTTCCAAATCGGCCCAGCCGTCTTCGAGAATTCTCCGACGGATTGAGAACCTCCTCCTATTTTGAAGTCGGTTAAAAATACAGCCGAATTCCTCCTCCTCTTTTCTCCTCTCTCCTCTCATTTATCGACTTTTAATGTATAGGTATCGATTGCGACATACGTACGTAACTTCAAAATCGACCTTCCATTACAAATAATTGAGGAATCATTCATCATCTTCCTAACGGCTGCGTCCTAAAGGAGCCCGGGGTCCGCTTTGGTACGGTACCAATGGTACCCGGCGGCCTGGCGATCTGAATAATGACTATTTACTTAACACATGAAAATTAGTAAAGATATTAAGATTTTATTACGTGAATATCGATATTACAAAGTCGATAAATCAGAAGTCACTGTGACAGCTCAAATATGCCACGAATATTCCGTCTCTGCTGATGACGCCTAGTTGTTACATCTTCAGGTCAAAACATGCTGGTGAGTGAGTGAGTCGAAACTAGTGAATCGCATAGCTGCTGGACATAGGCCCTTTTGTTTTACACGCTAGATCTTAAGCCACTGTATGTGTGGTCCGTCCAACCGTCAGCCACTAAGGAAGGTGTATATCGATAAATTCCAAGTGATCTCTAGTTTGCCATTGTAATTTACTGTGTGTACGATTGTGAATTATGGTACGAATGTTGGTTGTTTAAGTTATAGAATTATGTGACAGGCTTTAAAGCGTATGAAGGCATTTAAAACATGCTTATATAGAATTGTATTTATCTTTTGCAGAAAATAGCCCCTTATTTAGATCAATTTAAAGAAATATTAAGCTTCTCTTCGGTAATACGTTTATAGGCATAATATTATGATCAATGATTAAAGGTTAAGGAAACTCTCAGGTTTAAGAAATCTGAGCAGTGCGTTATATGGTACATTAAATTGGTCTTAGAATCTACAATCGGTTGCCAAAAGACAAAGCAATTGAAAATATCAGAAAACATATTTGTAAACTTAAGCAATACTTGACACATGAAGCATTTTACTCTTTAAATAAATAAAATGAATGAACTCTATACAATTCTTGGATATATTGTAACTTATATAAGACATGAATGTATTTTAGTATAATTTGTAAATTCTGAATTGTTAAATGACGTGTAACTAGTTATCAATAAATAATTGAATTGAATTGAATCTTCAATACATTACAGTGTGACTAACACTGTGTAGATCAAACTATTGTTTGATCTATCGATGAAGACGTTATCGATAACATTGAAGCACATCCCTACAAGTATCCCAGTCCATCAATATAGTATTAAGGCATTATTTTTCAAATCTAGCCCAGAACCTCCCGCGCGCTATAATTGTTTCGTGACCCACATGGCCACCTACTCCAATCATAGAGGAAACTTCCTGAATATATTCTATTCTATTAAAAGAGCAAATATTGTATATAACATGTATATTTTTGTAATCACAATATAGGTAGGCGTCTACGGGGCCGTAAAATCGATCTAGTTAGGTCTCATATCTGAGAAAACTCCTATTGTTTCCTCTATTTTCACCCGAGCCGAGCTCGGTCACCCAGGTACTATGTATTCTTGCTGTTGTTCTATCCCGTCAGCGAGGGGAGATCAGTGACTAAGTTATTTAAAAATGTGTTTTTTATGTGTTTAGGAGACGAAACGCCCCACGAAAAATATGACTTTTCAATGTGTTTAGCGCTTGTTCTGTTGCTTTAAGCCCTGGGTTTAGTAGTAGGCAGAACTACTAACGTTGATATTGATGACATTTGACTTGTTCAAACTTCATCAACTTTGCTTCCTCGACATGTGTGTATAATATAAACTATGATAACACACGTCTCTATTATAAGGCAATAATTTAGAAGTAGATTTTTGATTATTTTCAAATCTTAGCCCGCATATTACTCCTGCTGCTGACGGTACATATCTTCGACAATTCATTGACCCAATGCATATAATAACCACCAATAAATAAACATGCATGCACGAATAATGTTAAGATGAACTACCTAATTCATTAGCTTACCATGCATGTTGATAATTATTTCATTCTTTCATTTTTATCGTAATTGTAAAATAAGAGTAATTACGAACTCGTTGGCAGGTTACTGAGGTAGTTGTTAGTGAAATATACTTCAGAAAAAACTGGGGTAGCAAAAAGTGTTAAAGTATTTTCGCGTCCTTTAGGGACCAACTTCTGGTTCTGATGAGAAAGATGGGGTAACTTATGCGTTTTTATGAATGATTTTGCGCGGTAGGGAAGGGCCCAATATACATCATCAGTTATCCTTGTAAAAAGACGATGTTTATGGTACAATACTTGTCTTCTTGGCGTGATGGCTAGCTGATTCTTCTGCACTTTACTAAAACTAGTATTCGCAACCCAAACAACACGTATTGTGATACGTCTCCTGGGCTGTTATTCGCTACGCGCAAATGCGGCTCACCCCGCCGGTCACCCGTTGCGAAACTAGACCTCTACCTACGCTTAGTCACTACGCATCGCGATATCAAGGTATAATTGTGGGTGAGCGTTGAGGTGAGCTTAAAACAAGTTACAGAATAGGGGGGCTGGGCTGTTATTTGCTACGCGCAAATGCGGCTCACGCCGCCGGTCACCCGTTACGAAACTAGACCTCTACCTACGCTTAGTTACTACGCATCGCGGTGTCAAAGTATAATTGTGGGTGAGCGTTGAGGTGAGCTTAAAACAAGTTACAGAATAGGGGGGCTGCATACTTGCAAGGTCTTACGGAAGGTCTTCCACATCTAATATGGTTCGAATCGTCAGTTGAGCTTGCGGGCACTATTAATAAATATTAGCGGACAAGCTTACACATATTGAACCGGCCCCATAGTAAGTTCAACAAGGCTTGTGTTGTGGGTACTATACGACGATATATTTAATAGATATAAATACATAGAAAACATCCAAGACTAGGAAACAAATTTTCATGCTCATCACACTAATATTTTCCCTTACTCTCTACCCTATAGGTCGTTGCTATATTAGTCTATCTGTATCATAGATTTCATAAACTATGCATAAATCCAGCTCACTGAGTTTGGGTTTGTGTCGGTTTTAAGACATTAAAGCAGAAGCAAATATTTCTTCTTTTTCCTGAATGACGTCACAGCTCATCCTGCCAACGAAGCGTCGTCAAAGTAATCTCAAGTCTTGTCCTATCTTAGTTAGATAAGGGGGTATCACACCAGATACATCTCAGTAGTTGGAACCTTTTCACGCAAGGAGGAATAGTTGACTTGTAGTTAGACGCGGAAATCCAGGATGCGCGGCGAATCAGTAAGTACAGGAATTGCAGGATGCTGTGAGACATTTTGTCTACATTATAAATCGTTCCAAGTTGACGTAAGTATGATAAAATAAAAAGAGAATGATTTCAATAAGGTTTTTTCACAGTTGCAGTTTAGTTAGTGTCATTAAACAGAAAGTTCACCGTGATTTTTGTCGGTCGTACGGAACGAAACGAATTCAAACGGGAGCAACGCTTAGATATAATAATATGTAGTTTTCAGCCAGCACCGTCGTTGACTATAGTGTACTAAATGAACTAAAATACCGAACTAATACATTTGTACGATTGTACTAGTTTGGAGCGAACTGTTCAGTGAACAAGCACGCATGTAGATAACTCTACATCGTATAACCACTTGGAAATAATTGCTCACAAGCTCTATAATCTACCGTTTAATTTTTGCTCCTGTTACAGGGCCCACCCTGTATATTGTTGCTGTTACAGAATACTTAATTGGACAAACATCGTCATAAAACTACAAAATCCGTAAGCTACCGAATCAAGTAGACCTACAAGGAAATCCATAACCCCTGACGAACACCGACAAGCTCGTATCCAGCAATTAGCACTTTTACTCATAACGATTTTTACTTTCCACTCCAGTACTAAGCACCAAGCCCTTTTCAAACGGTCGAAAGCCGCTGCGCGCGCCAGTTGCCCATGCGCATGCCTCGGGAAATTGTTATCGCGTTGACATGGTTTCGAAACTTGCGGCTTTTTAAAAAGTTTGAGAAATTGTGTTTCTTCGTGTCGTGTTCTTTTTTTAATAGTACGAGTACGTAGTTCAAGTTTTTGGGCAAAATAACTTTTACCTAAAAAAATTGCGATTATTATACTGAACTTTTCGATTGTAGGTATAAATTATAATTCGATTAATGAGACTTGTTATTGTGAAACGTTCAATAAATTATCTATCATGTAAGTATGGCAATTTCGTTACAGTTTAAAACTTTATTTTATAACATGTACAGTCGAGTTCTCCAATATCTATACAGACATCCTTTCAAAAATATCTACACATGCGTCTTATGTCAGTAACAATAAAGACTGTGTATAGATATTTTTGAAAGGTTGTCTGTATAGATATTGGAGAACTCGACTGTACCTATGTTTTTCAGTTCAAATCCAAATATTTTTTACAGTACACATGGTGTTACTTTCCCGCACTAGTGCGGAAATGAGCACTTTCCGTGCATATGTTGAAACTTTAAAGAGCCATATGTACTGTAAAACGTTGTACGATACACGTGCGAATAGGTAATTCGCAACTCGTGTCGATTTAAAACACTCCCTTCGGTCGTGTTTTAATGTATCACCACTCGTTGCGAATTTCCTATTTTCTGCACTTGTATCGCAAATAACTATTTTCTACAATACATAGTTCATTATAAGTAATTGGGAACTAGGAAGAATTAAAAAGGCAAATGAGAAGTGTAGACATTACCTATATAAGTAAGTGAACTTATGTTGCACTGTCCAAATTTATTAGGCGTAGTTACATGTCTGTGAGTTCGATACTGCCCCGCTATTCTGTACCTTGTTTTAACGTCACCTTACCGTTCACCCACACATACATCTTGACGTCGCGATTCGTACCATTTCGTGACAAAAAATGATCTCTGCCACTCTTTTTAGGGTTCCGTACCTCAAAAGGAAAAAAAACGGAACCCTTATAGGATCACTCGTGCGTCTGTCTGTCCGTCTGTCACAGCCGATTTGCTCCGAAACTACTAGACCGATTGAGTTGAAATTTGGTACACATATGTAAATTGGTGACCCCAAAGATGGACGCGTAAAGTAAATTAATGAATTCTGAACAAAGGGGCTACTTTTGGGGGGTAAACTGGAAAATTAAAAAAAAAGTTTCGCAAACTTTATTGTGTGACATATCAAATGAAAGAGGTTGTTGTAAGCATCTCAGATATGTATTTTTTATAATTTTAGCAAAAACAGATTTGAAGTAATTTAGGAAAAAAGACGAATTTTGACCATTCCCCCCCCTTGTCTCCGAAACTACTAGGCTTAAAATTCTGAAAAAAATATGGATAATAGTTCCTTGCCTAAAGATTACAGGAAAACCTATAAGAAGTTTGAGTATTCAAAGTAACGGGAAAATTCTCAATATTTTACGGAACCCTCACCACGCGAGTTGAACTCGCACTTCCTCGTCCGGTTTTTATTTAATTGTTTTTGTCACGAATAAATGTCTCTTTTATTCTTTCTAGTAACTAAGCGTAATCAGCCCCGCTTATTCTGTAACATGTTTTAACTTTTTAAGCTCACCTCAACGCTCACCCTCAAATATATTTTGACACCGCGATGCATAGTAAACTAAGGGTAGGTAGTTGTTCCGGGTCGCCCATCGAAAATTTTCACGAGCCGCCACTGGTACGCGCTCATGCGCCTCACCCCATGCGTCACCTAACGAAACTAGACGTCTACCTACGCTTAGCTACTACGCACCGCAGTGCCAAGATATATTTTGTGGGTGAGCGTTGAGGTGAGCTTAAAACAGCGTCACCTAACGAAACTAGACCTCTACCTACGCTTGGCTACTACGCACCACAATGTCAAGATATATTTGTGAGTGAGCTTTGAGGTGAGCTTAAAATAAGTTACAGTATAGGGGCGCTGAGCTCATGCACCTCTACCTACGCTTAGTTACTACGCATCGCGGCGTCAAGATATATTTGTGGGTGAGCGTTGAGGTGAGCTTAAAACAAGTTACAGAATAGGGGGGCTGTTCAGTCCCGGCCCGGCGCAGCTGTGTGTAAATTACTTCAGTGTAGACGATAATAAATGGAAATCAAAATATGTTGATCAGTTTATACCTTTTGCTGCTTTTAAAAACCTAGCATCTTGTAATTCGGTAATTCATAATTTTGACAAGCTACGAGTATGTTATTCACGATCGGAACCGGTTTTTTCAAAAATCCCCGAAGCAGTTTAATATTTTGAATTATTTTAGGCTCTGTATTTAGGTAACATATTCGTATTATTAGACTGCCCGATCCAAAAATGATATTATAACCAAAGAACGAAATAATACCGGTTTAATTTGTATGGAGAAAATACCGGTATCCGATCCCTGGTTCAGGCATGCGGCTGTCAAGCGGCGGTGTCGTGGGTTCGAACGCCGGCTCGTACCAATGAGTTTTTCCGGACTTATGTACGGAATATTTACCGTTAGCTTTTCGGTGAAGGAAAACATCGTGAGGAAACCGGTCTAATCCTAATAAGGTCTAGTTTTCCCTCAGGGTTGGAAGGTCAGATGGCAGTCGCTTTCGTAAAACTAGTGCCTATTCCAAATCTTGGGATTAGATGTCAAAGCGGACCCCGGGCTCCTTTAGGGCACAACTGGGAATAACGCTAGGAGGATGATGATGATGTTATTCACGACTTGTTTGACCTCACTTCACCGCTCACCCCTATTATATCTTGATGCCGAGATTCGCAATAACAAACCGTAATCGGAGTTCCGGGTTACACTGGTTCGCCTGAGGTGAGGTGGAGGCTGAATAACAGCCTTTGTAATTACATGTTTGTGCCTTTCAATTTCTCCCGCGAGCAATATTGATTCTGATAAAGAAAAACCGGACAAGTGCAAGTCGGACTCGCCCACCGAGGCTTCCGTATAAAATTACAAATGTATACTTTCATATTTATCTCTGCACTTGTTGTATAAGACGATATTACTTGCCAAATGTTTATATGTTCTAGGTTAACGGAAAAAAACATGCTCGACCAGGATAACTTACTTACTGGCCCCGTAGCATGGTTAGCCTTGTCACGCCATAGGTGATAGGATAGAGCGTGCGTCACTGGCTGACACCGTTCGATAGAACGAGACGACGCTCTTATTTTGTCACTTGTCGCGTGATAAAGCCAACCATGCTACGGCTCCTGGTCTCTGCAGTATAGTACTAATTAGATGTAACTGTCATTTTTAGGGTTCCGTACCTCATAAGGAAAAAACGGAACCCTTATAGGATCACTCGTGCGTCTGTCTGTCCGTCTGTCACACACAGCCGATTTGCTTCGAAACTACTGGACCGATTGAGTTGAAACTTAGTACACATATGTTAATTAGTGACCCAAAAATTAATGAATTCTGAACAAGGGACCACTTTTGGGGGTTAAACTGGAAAAAAAAAAAGTTTCGCAAACTGTATTGTGTGATATATCAAAAAACGAAAGGGGTTGTTGTAAGCATCTCAAATATTTTTTTTAAATAATTTTAACAAAAATAGATTTGAAGTAATTTAGGAAATAAGACAAAAATTTACCATTTCCCCCCTTACCTCCGAAACTACTAGGCTTAAAATTCTGAAAAAAATATGGAAAATAGTTCCTTGCCTAAAGATTACAGGAAAACCTATAAGAAGTTTGAGTACCTACCCAAAGTAACGGGAAAATTCTCAATATTTTTGTGTATTTTGTAAGCCTAATGCTTAGAGAATAGGAATTTTACGGAACCCTCACCACGCGAGTTGAACTCGCACTTGTCCGGTTTTTCCATATAAAAATTGACGTTTAAATCTACCTGACGCGCGTACAATGCATTACGTGATCGACCAGCAGAGCTCTAGGTAATACACTGTTTAGAATGAGAGATAAGATATACAGATCTATAATACTTGTCTTTTGTTTATATCCTATTGATTTTTCTCTCATCTCGTATCATCTCGTCTCGTGAAACTGCATTATGTTCTTGCTAAGTGTAAATACTTACCCGTGTATATATTTCGTGTTTTCTCCGTGTTTGTAAGTAATATTGTGCTCAAAATAATCTGTGAATTTATATCCAAACGTGTCTGTTTTTCACCGTCGACAGCCCGCTGTCTACATAGTCCTCCAATTAATAGAGTCCTAAGCGTCGTAGACTACGGTATTTGCTTGCCGTCAGGCAGATCGTACGCGTATTTGCCATCGTCTTGATTTAATGACAACATGTTTAGAATGACTTATCTTGATTTATGTATTTTGAATTTCTTTCTTTCATTTGAATTAAAATTATATGTGTGTATCCTTTGAGTTAGGTATACGAGAGCATTGATTTGATGATGTCCTCCCAGACGTATTCGTCGACGGCGACATCCTAACAATAGTAGATTATACACCAAGGGGATAAAGCACTGTTTTATGTCACGGGAGCGAATTGAATCCCGAACGTAACGAAGGACTCATAATTTAACTCCTGAGCGTAGCGAGGGAGTTATAAGTTAATTCCTGAGCGAAGCGAGGGAATTAAGACTGAGTCCTGAGTGCAGTGAGGGGTTCAACCGCCCAAGACTAAAACAGTCTTATCCCCGAGGTGTATACTCTACTTTTCACACCTTATGCGAGACAAAAAAACAGGCTCAGTAGATAAATAATGTTTGATTTCTTTGCTCGATGTCCATCCGATTTCCTTTTTAAAAAGGCCAATAACTTGGCATATGTATTAATTTGTATGTCATGTTTGACACTTATTGTTGCCCTCAGCATCGAATATATACACCACAGGCTACTTGGCTTCTTTGTAGCTGACAAATATTCAAAATAGACCAGAAGCACTGATTCAGACACAGACTTTACGCCTTTTACAGCTTTCCATTTGTCAAAATCGTTGTAGGCTTTTAGGTATTTTTCCTTTGACTTCTCTGGCAGCAGATTGTTGACAATGCCTATGGCATCTAATTTGATAAACTCAGGAGTCAAAACACTTTCATCACTCGACATTTTCAATATTATTTTTGAAATTAAATCTTCTATAGGCACCTACAAGAACTCGATTTGTTCGTCACGCGTGAACAAAAGAAGGCGCGCGACGTTCCAAATTCGAAAGCACAAGCCGTGGTCCTAGATTCGAAATTCGAATTTCGAACACCGCGCTCCTCCGGACCGGGGTTCACACGGAGGCAAACTTCATTTATTTTGTCAAATCAAGTAGGCCATGGCCTAGGACAAATTGTGTTTAGCAAAATTAAACTTTATGCATATAGTAATAAGAATTATGAAAAGTGAAATCATATTATTAACCAGCGGGTTATAATGAAATTCAGTACAACATTATAACCCGGCTAATACCAAGGGATTTAATGTCTTGCTTTCGGTAGGGTTTACATGACCTATAATTCGGCATTGTCGAGCATGTGGTTTGAAAAAAATATTATCTAAGGTTGGGAAACTTTACGTGCATGGGCTCGAGTGTGACTTGCAAAACCAAATTTGGTTTTGAACGTGCGACCGCAAGAGACACAGTGAAGCTGTCCACTAGAGTTATAAGTATAGTGGTAGGAGAGCTTGGGCCGAGTTTTATGGAACTGGAGTTTGGCGTCCATATCTTCGAGACGGGTGCGTTCAAAGTCATTGATACGCCGATTGACAACAGTTCGCCAGTCCGATCTCTGAGTAGCAAGTTCCTCCCACGACTCACATGATATACTGGTGGCAGACAAGTGGCGCTAGGGTAGGGGTAGAGTAGGACATCCTTGTATCGCAGGTACTGCCCACCACAGCTCTGCGTTTAGTAGTAGGCAGTCTTGATGGTGCCATACGCACAAGGTGTTCACACCAACGCAGTTGGCCTTTTATGAGCAGACATTCCATACCCGATGTGTGTATCCTTTGAGTTAGGTATACAAGAGCATTGATTTACTATCATACCTGCTCGTGTTCGGGAGTGATCTGTCTCTGCGCCCGCGCTGCGGTATTTGCACGGCGATGCGCCACGTGCACGATAACAGGTTATTCAGCCTTAGGGCGCTGCCATTGTGTTACGAGGAGCGACAAGTACTTAATAAATAATCCAACAAAAATATCAACATGTTGTAAATTGTAAATATATAAGAACGGTTCACAGCTTACGTTGAATTTTGGAGGAGGGAATACTCGAGAGTGGAATCTCGTATTTTCTATTTAGGGTTCCATACCCAAAGGGTAAAAATGGGACTGACGGGCGTTCTTCTGTCTGTCTGTCTGTCCGTCTGACACCAGGCAGTATCTCATGAACCGTGATAGTTAGACAGTTGAAGTTTTCACAGATGATGTATTTCTGTTGCCGCTATAACAACAAATACTGAAAAACAGAACAAAATAAATATTTAAGGGGCTACAACTAACCTGATTTTTTTGCTCTTTTTATAGATACGTTCCGTTGCGGATGCTGATTTTATAGTACGGAACCCTTCGTGTGCGAGTCAGTCTCGCATTTGTTTTATTTGGATAGACACTGACCAGGTGACCCGATTAACATACACATAAGGATCGCAAAAGCAGTGAAATGGAAAATAGTGGGTCAAACTGAAAGATATCTTGTCAATTTGATTAGCGGACGAAAACTCGTGCCACTGAAGCCACAGACGGGCACATGATAATATTGATAAATATTGTCATTTTGACACGACAATATTTATCAGAAGTTTCATTTTATTCATATTTTGTCTGGCTATTGTTTTGTTTTGGCCACAGTTGGGCACCGTTTTGTTTTGCACCCTCGCTATCAAAAGGTTAAAGTACGATGTATTCCGCGCGTTGATCACTTGATTCTGAGACGTTCATTTGGGGTGTAAAGGAGGACGGACGGTTAGACAATGACCTTGATCTGCTTGATCCTTGTCAGAGGAACTAATTTTCAATCTTTTATGTAGATAGTGTCTATCCGTACAGTTCTTTATAATCGACAATTAACACACTTTACAAACCTTTTCTTTTCTACATGGTTGCGCCTAGCGAGAAGGCCTATATAAGGAGCTTTAGAAGCTGCTCATTCAAACATCCGGTGACCAGAGCTATTTTGGCTAAAGGATTTAGTTAAGCAATCCAAAGAGACAACGCTGCCAGCCTTCTGGGCACCATAGTCAACGACGGGGACCTGGGGGGCATTTACTTTTTGTAGGTTTAGTTTAGTTATATTTAGTCATTATGTATTAAATATGTGTTACTTAAGTATACACCTTAGTTGTTTTTGTTAAAATCTAAGAATATTTAACAAACAAATAATCTTGTTAGTTTTTCCATGCACCACCAACGACGAATCCAACATCACATAAAACGCAAACATGAACTAGACTGCTATATTCACTGATCCATATCGCTACATTGTGCTGGATTGTTATTCAATACATTCAACTCACCTCTCCTCGCCAACCAGTGTAAATCAGACCTCCAATTTTACACTATTGTTACGAATACCGGTTACAAGTTAAACTAGATACGAGCGATGAAGAAAGGTGGAACGTTGTGAGTAGCACAGCTTTAATACCGCCCGAAGGAATAATGCAAACAATGTAGGATGTTTTCACACACTTGATGCTCTTTTGAATTGGCGTAACGTATTTGCATAGCCAGTAGCCAGGATGGTAGAGATGACACTGATACCACTGTTCTAAGCAGTGCGGACGGGCAGAAAGAGCTTGCAGCGCTTCATTTATTACTATTAGTGTTCTAGATTAGCGTGGATTTCTATAAGCCGCTTCCCCATGCAACCAAAACATAATATCTCTAGGTTTCCGTCAAGTTATACTACATACATCAAACTAGTTTTTATGTTGCTGGATTCGTCTATCTATGAACTCAAAAGAAAAATGGCCTTTTTAAAGGACACCATTATTTACTAGTGCCGCTAGTCTGCACTGTAACGCCCTCTTAATCAAGAAAATATTAGGATGGTTCTAAGTTTTTTTTTTACATAAAAGTATGCCTTTATTTGAAATGAATTGACCATCTAAACAACTATTGTTACTCTGTGAGCAGCGGAACTCGCGAAGTGGACTTCAAAAAAATGAAAAACTGAATCAACAAAATAAAACTTAATTACTAAACCTGCTCAATTTTACGAGAATCGGTTTAGAAATGCGACCTGAGGGGTAATCACGTAACGTTTTGAACGCGCGTTAGGTAGATCCAACTGTCATTTTTCCATATAAAAGGTGGCATTTAGATCTACCTGCATGACGCGCGTACAAAGCGTTACGTGATCGACCCGCTGTAGAGGAGAACAGCCGGACTGACGTCGGACATATAAATGAATTTCTGCCCAAGCTGAAACGGAGGACTTCGTTCGCTTCGCTCGCTTGTTCAATGAGAAGTAAATCGTGTCAATACATCGATGTCATGAGCAACGTGCGATGCTACTTACATCAGAAAAAAATATGTTTTGCTTTTATAAAGCACTGTGCTCGCTACCTTACATTCATTCTAGTCCACCTGTAATTGATGTCAGATAATATTATGACCCGCGGCAAGACGCTGGTTAATACATAATAATATTACATAGTAAGAATGCCGACTCATGATTTACTAGTTAATAGGCAAGCTAGTTAGCTTCGTCAATATTTATTGAAGACATTTGACATGCGTCAATAGGATGCACTGGTAGCCCTAAACTAAAGTGTCCCTATAGCCAGGAGCCGTAGCATGGTTGGCCTTGTCACGCGATAGGTGACAAGATAAGTGCGTCGTCTCGTTCTATCGAACGGTGTCAGCCAGTGACGCACGCTCTATCCTATCACCTATCGCGTGACAAGGCCAACCATGCTACGGCTCCAGTTCTTGAAAAGCTAGTTATTAGTCTAGTTTAGAATGTGGTGTAGGTTTTATGGATACATAGTTTTTAGGGTTCCGTACCTCAAAAGAAAAAAACCGAACCCTTATAGGATCACTTTGTTATCTGCCTGTGTGTCTGTCTGTCTGTCTGTCAAGACCTTTTATCTCGGGAACGCGTGGAGTTATCGAGTTGAAATTTAAACCATATATAATCAGAGGGGTAATCACGTAACGTTCCGAATCCGAACGCGCGTTAGGTAGGACAATTTAACTGTCATTTTTCTATATAAATTTTGAAACTTAGATCTACCTAACGTTCGTACAATGCGTTACGTGATCGACCTGCCAGTCCACAGTCCCTTGAAGCTGTGAAAAAATCAAACTTCTAAGCTGTTAACTTTAAAAAAGATACGGCTGTTTATGCCGCACAAAACGTATATTTCGACACTCTCAAGGGAATCAAAATTTATAGGGTACTTCCCGGTGACCTAGACCTATGAAGTTTGGCAAGTAATCTGGTAATCGACCTACTGGGTTCGAATCCCGGTAAGGGCATTTATTTGTGTGATAAGCGTGAATATTTGTTCCTGGGTCATGGATGTTTTCTATGTATTTATTTACATATATAAGTGTGTATATCGTCGTCTAGTACCCAAAGTAAGAGCTTTGCTTAGTTTGGGATTAGGTTTATTTGTATTAAGATTGTTAGCCTGTGTCGACCGGTTAGCCTAGTGGGTAGTGACGCTGCCTACGAGCTGAATGCCCTGGGTTCGAATCCCGGTAAGGGCAAATATTTGTGTGATGACCATGAATATTTGTTTCAGAGTCTTGGATGTTTTCTATGTATTTAAATATTTATATCTATCATATATATCGTCGTCTAGTACCTATATCACAAGCCTTATTGAGCTTACTATAGGCCTAGGCCGATTTGTGTAAGAATGTCCCCTAATATCTATTTATTTGTTTATTTATTTATATTTATTGTCCCTAAATATTTATTTATTTATTATTTTTATTTAAGATGACATTTCGCTGTGCTCCTATCTCTCTTAAATAGTTGCCACTTTTAAGACCGTTTCCTTATACGTTCAACTATGTACAGTAAGGGAAATGTATTAACGTACCCCCGTAGAACCCTATCGCAATAAGGTGACTTATCACTCGAGTTTGAGTGACTGGCGGCCTGTCAATTGCGAAAGAGTTCTACGGTGGTACGTGAATACATTTCCCTTACTGTACATAAAGCTAGTTCTATAAAACAACAGTGTTGCATAGTGCAAAAGTTGCACCTAGACAATTTTTATTTTTAATAGCTCTCATAACGTATGAATTATGTGAGTGTTATGAATACTATCAAATAGGCTCATCCGCTATAAAATGGAGGTAATCCCTTGCGAAACCAGTATTTTTGCATAATTAAATTCAAAGCCTAATAGTGGGTTTTCAAAGGGATATTATAATAAGTAGTTATTTTTATATGGAATACTACACGTACGAAAAATGTCGTCCTCTTATCTTATCTTATCTAGTTGAGGGCCCTTTCGGATACACTTCGACCCATTGGGATCTTTTGTGCATTTGCCCTCCCCTTTATAGCTACTCCCAAGCTCGCTCCATCATTTCCACAAAGCGGATGATGCAGCTCAGTGGGAGCACCCTGAATTCCTTTGGTTGCGGGTAGCCGTTACCAAAGAGATTCATTCTTTGTCTGCCAAGGGCATGACATGACGTCGTCCTCACAAGGTATCCAATTTTTTTTATCAGGCTATATTTGCATTCAGATTCTATATGACATTAAATAAACAGCTACTTTCGGTGTTGTACTACAATATCTTGCCAACGGAAACGAAGTAAGGGCACAGAATAAATATTTAGTACAACTTGTAAGGGTGCTAAATAAATGTTTAGTGTGCATATGCAATATGCATATTATATTTGGCCTGCAATCAGATGAATCTATTTTGATTTCATTTATGAGTGTTTATTTGACAAAATAGAGTGAGATCATCCTCGTCATCCTCCTAGCGTTATTTCCGATTGTAGCCCGGAGTCCGCTTTGACACCTAATTCCAAGGTTTGGCATAGGCACTAGTTTTACGAAAGTGACTGCCATCTGACCTTCCAAACCAGAGGGAAATCTAGACCTTATTGGGATTATAGACCGGTTTTCTCACGATGTTTTCCTTCAAAAGTTAACGGTAAACATTCCGTACATGCGTTCCGAAAAACTCATTGTTAGGTATTACGAGCCGGGATTCGAACCCACGACTGCCGCTTGACAGCCGCATGCCTGAACCACTAGGCTAACGAAGCTTCGACTAGGCTACCATAGCTTTGAGAGTGAAGTATCTGATGGAACGCTAGGCGCGCACGGCGATGCCATTCACAAGTATCTTCACCTCACTCAACCCTTATCCTACTTACCCCGTGCTTCTTTACAACTACCTATGTGCTAGCGACAATCTGTTAGTTGCCATTCGTGAACCTTATTACGCCGAGATAAGGCAATCAAAGTGTTGATTTGTATAAAGTGAACAGGCTAAGCGCGGAGCGCGCGCCCTGCTAGTCTGTAACTTGTTTTAACCTAACCGTTTAACCACAAATATATCTTGACGCCGCTATTCATAGTAACTAAGCGGAGGTAGAGGTCTTGTTTCGTTAGGCGTATTAGCGCGTTCCGAATAGCCCAGCAGGCCGCTCAACGTTAAATATGGCGCCCGAAGCTGTCATCACATATAGAACTGTCAAACTTTCCAATGGCGGTCAATAGTAAATTGACAATTGCTGCCAAGTTTACTATTGACCGCCACCGCAGGCCGCGCCAGTCTGTGAGAGGCATTATACTGGTTATCATGAGGCCAGTATTCATAAGTAGTGAACACCAAGACAGGAAGCGAACCCGATCCGCGCGTAATGGCACGCTACACCGTATTAACTCGAGGATTGGGTTACCAGCGGAGATTATTCATCTCGGTTTATTTTCAACTATCCTTAGAAACTGCGTGACAGTTTCAATATTAGAGTTGCAATTTTCTGGGCAGTTGCTAGCTTGAAACCAAGTGATCCTAACCAAGAATGCATAGGTATTCATATTAGAAATGCGAAAGTGACTTAATATCTCTCCGGAAATCATCCCTAAAGATATAAAATGGTCGGAAGTTTATATGGACGAAAGTCGCGAAGAAAAACTTGGTTGTTTCAAATTTCACTGCCAATTTTTCTTGCATTGTTGTCGGCAAAAGGTTATAAACACTTTTTTCAAACTTGCAATGAAAGGTTGACTTGACTTACCTCAAATTACATATAGGTCCGGAAGTACTAAGTAACCGGTGCGATGAATGAAGATGATATGTAAAAGAATTTCATATAGCTTAACACACCTAGGCCTGTAAAGCAACCTCCTTTTGTTTTTAAACGTCAAATTGTGACACAACGTCTTGGCAACCGGGTCGTTCTTCTTTTCGACCGACAATAGCCTGTCCTTCGTCTTACTACGGCATCTCATTTGAGTAATGATTTTACGGTTTTATAATGTTCGAAAATGAACATCCATATTATTTTATTAATTAGTATTATTTAATATTTTAGTTTAGTTTTAAAGTATTTTTATCGTAGAAGTCCGTGACAGAGTGGTGAACCAAAATGTAGTCCCCACTGAAAGAGTCCACTTTGTCACAAATTTTGTTTAAAAACCAACCGTAAACAAATATGTATATTGGCCGGAAAGGAAACTTTAATTAGTGTTAATGAAGAAACCAATGCATTTTTTTTAATCGCACTTCAAAATCCCAATTTTCGATAGTTCAAAAACCAAAAAAAAAAGGAAAACCTCGGTGCATTGTCGGTAAAAAAGAAGAACGACCCAACCATCAAAATTTGGGACCCAAATTATAGGTTATGATGTGACAGCGCTGACAGCTGTCATCCCCTGCATGATTGACACTTGTTGTCATTGCTAATGTTTTGTTCAGAAACGTATTAATATTTAGTTGTGTTAACATACGAATAAAACAAATCGACTACTTTTTATTTTGCCGCGTATCCCTATACTACTCTATCTACTTGGCCTGCAACCCTTCGTTTCTCGGTCTCTAATAGTAATGTAGGTACTATAACATTATTACTGGACGAGCGAGCGAAGTGAACGAAGTTCCCCGTTTCAGCTTGGGCAATAATTCTTTAGTATATGTATCCGGGTGTCCGTGGGATGTCCGTCTGTTCTCCTCTACTAATAACCGTATTACAGGTTCGATATTCTATAGTTTTTGAAATAAATGCAGACTTGCGACTCTCGCGAGGTATACAGCTCACAAAACCGCTAGTACTATTGGTTTAAGAATTCTAGTGTTATCTACTCATTTATTTAATGACTTAATAGTTTTCATACACACTGAGCTATATCCAATAGTTCCAACGGGCCCCGTTCCACATTACGAAACCGATTACTCCGTTCCTGTCAACCGATTAATGTAAGACACGCTGTAAAATTAAATTTATTTACATATAGATACGATAGCGGAGTGATTTCGGGCCCTCTGGCGCTCGGCGTAAAACTAGGGCCTCTACAAGAGGTTCTCGTGGTGTTTAGCAATTTATAGAAAAATAGTTAGAAAATTAAATTAGAAGACAAGTTCGGGTATTCAAAAGCTATCTAAACTAATGTTATTTTTTCCGCAATGACAGTCGAATTCTGTGGATCTAATAAGATATATAGATCTAAATTATATTTGCAAGGAGATCAGTAGGTATACATAAGTGATCCTGATCATACAACCTTGAGTACCTATATGTTCATTATTTACTAAGGGTATAGGTACGTAATTACGTTCTTTTTGATTTTTACGTAAATAAGTAAACCAAATATTTGCCATCAAAACCAACCGTTTAAGTAACATTAAAAGGGTTCGTCTCATAAACGAAAAACAAACGCCGGAGCATATTACGTGTCTCGAAAAGTCTCGTTCCCGCCAACGTTCTAAAAACCTCCGCTAGAGGCACATGTTTCAACTGCATTCCTCTGCACTGGACCGATAATTTAATTATTTATACGATTATTATATAGTTAGTGTTTTGATTAGATTAATTGGTGTCTAAGTACTGAACTGGTTAAAAAAGGATTTGGGGGCTCGTAATTTTTTTACGATCGAATTGGAAAGTGTTACGGAATCTACATGGTTTAGGTGCGCGTTTGCCCTTTAGTAGTTAAATACCTAGTTTACATAACAATAATGGAAATGATCCGTTTAGGTTCTGTAACCCTTTTGGACTCCAATAACCAATAATATGGAATATTTTAACTTATAGAGCAGATTTTGTACATCGAAGCATCTTTAAAATGTGTTTAAGTTTTTAAGTTTAAATAGTAGATTAAAATTAGCAGTTCTCAAACAAAAGGGCGTATGGTGGTGTTAATAAGGTTAATACGACATACAGGTCACACCGGATATAAATATAAATTACAAATTTATGTCTTATAACTGCTATGTAGGTAAGTATGTTGTATCTCTATACTGTACCTACTATTGTATCACTATAGTCTGACCATTCGATTCAAAAACCTGCTCGCAATATATGCGAGTTCATATATCTCTTTTGTAATTATGCAGACAGTTTGAAATTTCGCATGTATGTGTATTTCCGTTTACAATTTCATGTTAAAACCTAACGACTTGGCAGTATACGCCCAGTTACAAACTTGTAAGACTTTTAAGTACATTATTTGACCATATTTGTTTCTTATGGTGACTAAGGGTGTACGCAGTTGAATGCCAAGAGCGCTCCTGCGACGCGCCCCCCTTTACAAGGCGGAGTCGGATCTCGTTGGTGGTTTTAGACGTAGCATGGTTGGCCATGTCACGCGATAGGTGATAGGATAGAGCGTGCGTCACTGGCTGACACCGTTCGATAGAACGAGACGACGCTCCTATCTTGTCACTTGTCGCGTGATAAGGCCAACCATGCTACGGCTCCTGCTTCTGTTAGTCCGTCACACCCCGCCTTCCCGGACAGGACGAGATGCGTGCATATCCCCATCGTTAAAAAAAAGGTATACCTAAGGGTGCCCAAGGTAAATGTCCCCGTGCTATCCCAATAGTATAAATGCAGGTGACAAGCAGGATCACAACTATTGAAATTAGGGAATCAAATATGAAGATGTTTGCCTTAATATACACCATGCCTGTGAATGATCGCAATTCCATTCGTTTCATTCGACAGAAGAGGATATCCCTTGGATACATATCGCTTTTGTTTCATGCCGCTGTCATTCGGACTGTGAAAGATAGAGATATTAAAGCGGGGATATCCCTACGATATGTCGAGGATATATCACATTTTGTCGAAATAACGATCCATAACTTTTTTATAGCATCCCAATCATTTATCGATATAAAAATATCGACACAACAAACGTTAATGTGATGTAATTTTAAACCGATTATATAACTCTTGTACAATCAAAATGACATTCAGAAAGAAGTTTAATCCCATTATTACTGTCGGCGAGGGATTACGAGTTTATTAAGTTGAGCCCCGACTGAGTTGTTAATAATGTTAATCCCTCACTTTGCTCTCAGAAACATTGTCAACATGTGGAGTTTACTATAATGTATAGTAGATTGTATGACAAGGGGCTAAAATAAGACATATCAACACGAGATGGATATTTTCCCGAGCGAAGCGAGGATTGTTCATCAGAGGCGTTTCCTTTTTTAAACACCTGATGTTTGATTGTTCGATTTTAATATGTAGCTGTATTCTGGTTGGTTGATAGCAAAGAGAAATGTTTTTTGAAAGGGTTGTGATTGGTGGATTTAAATTAAATGATTTGGAATTAGGGACTAAAAAACACCTGATGTTTGATTGGTCGATTTTAATATGTAGCTGTATTCTGGTTGGTTGATAGCAAAAATAAATGTTTTTTTAAAGAGTTGTGATTGGTGGATTTAATATGGTGAAGTGTTTTGATTGGTCAAATTAAATGTGTTAAAAATCATAAATACCTCATGCATATTTTCCCTAGGGGCTAAATGTACTACTTTAGCCCCGCTTATTAATATGACACACTTTTCGAGCATGAGAAGTGAAAAAGTTATTTTATTTGTGTAAGTCAGTTATACATTATTGGTTTTGCGAAGAGTTTGTGTATGGCTCTACATAAAAAAAAATCTTAATCGCAATTCTGCACTTCAGTTATTTACCACATTCATTATCATTCAAGAATATTCCACGATCCTCATTAATTATATTATTTAGTTATATTTATATAACCAGGACATTGCAAATTGAACAAACACCTGTTTCAAATGGGTCTGAAACAGGACGCAACTTGCAGGTTCTGCCAGGAGACAGAGGAGACAGCAATACACTTTCTCTGCTCCTGCGGACCACTCATGCACAAAAGAAGTACCTAGCTACCTAGGACGGCACATCATGCACCCAGAAGAGGTACAACATATCACCGCCCAAATAATCTGGTATTTCCTGGAGGCAACGGGCCTTAACGGTGAACTCTAAAAAAAGGGCGGCCATTGAAGCGGCATATTAAAGCCAACAAATCAATAATAAATAAATATATTTATATAAAGTTAATTGAAATATATAGAAATATTCAGCATGTTTCAGAAGTTAAGTATACAATTACATACAATTTGACGACCGCTTTAGCCTAGTTGGTAGTGACTCTGCCTACGAAGCAAGAGGTCCTGGGTTCGAATACCGGTACGGGCATTTATTTGTGTGATGAGCACGAATATTTATTCCCGAGTCATGGATGTTTTCTATGTATTTAAGTATGTATTTGTATTTATCTATATAAGTATGTTTATCGTCGTCTAGTACCCATTGTACAAGCTTTGCTTAGTTTGGGACTAGGTCGATTTGTGTAAGATTGTCCGCAAAATATTTAAATATTTAATTTTCCTTATTTAGTATTTTTATTGTGTAAAATGTAACTCTACAAAGTTATTTTGGTATTTTGAAGAACAAGAGGAAACTTTTTTTTGTGGATCAGAGGCATGTTGAAATTTCTTTCATTCAAATTAAGTGAACGATATCCGATTAACATGTTGTTGCAGTCAAATTAACCGTCAAAAAGCCGTAATTGCCCCCCAAAACCAAATTGGATTGCTCAATGACCCATTTCGTAATTAAAAGGGATAAAGAATTAAAGCCCGTTAGTTTCCTCCCGTAAATGTTTTACTTTTATTACCGACCTAATTTCCATTTTAAAATGCACATATACATTATGAAAGTCTTTTGTGTGACGTTTTTGTTATTCATGTCGCGCTTGACCCAAGACTATAAAGTGATCAAATGGAATCAAGGTTCATGCACCTTAATGCACCTACTGGATTTACAATGCTGGTGGGCAGCGAATCAAAATTCAAAATGGCGGCTCGCGGCTGATATGTTTTGATAATGGTATGACCTAGGTAACTAATTAACAATTTTTACATGACTACTTATATTATAACCATTATTGTATAAGTACATAATTGTTCCTTGGTCTAATAATTTACAAAATATGTATATTTAACGGTTTTTCATGTGACATTCTGTATGCTTGTACTACATTTTCAGCCTAATATAGAAAAAGTTACCGCTTCTTATATCTCAAATGTAAAGTTCACTATTACCTCAAAGGAAGTGACGTCATAACGGAACAGACTTGTATTTTACGGTGATATGTCAATCGCACGCTTATAAACTTTTTATACTTATTACATACTTACTCGTACCTATTTGATAATGTATGTATTACTATATTTACTATATAGGATAGTAAATGCAAAGTTCAGTTAATAGTGGTAAATTTCCTATGATTGTAACGAAGAAGTTGAAAGAAAGTACCTAAACATTTTGATGTTTTTATAAGCAGGAAACTTATTGATTGACAAAGTTGTATTTAGCAATAAAATTTGTCTTTGATGTGGTAGTTTTACTATCACATACCCACGCAGACCCAAGCACAGTCTTAACATTGAACAACAAATATCAAATCAAGGCTTTTCCGGCCACCCAATTGATTTCTTCAACTACCTATGAAACAATAGCAAAAATCAACTTTTACGACTCGCAAAATCATCGCAAGGCTAACAGAGGAAATAATTGAAGTGAACGATAAATAGATATGCTCTACTTGATAGGTCATTCGTCTCCTAATTAGAAAGAGCGTAAGTGCTGTGAGATGATGTATGAGTTTTGTGCGTTTTAAGTTTGGCGTGTAGGTCAACAGTCGAGTCTGCGGCTTGCGAATAATTACAGAACTATTGGACACCCGTGATTTCAGAGTCAATGCCCCACTGTTATCGGCTTGTTTATTTTATAATGGACATGTCTAGGTCTTGGTGTCTATTAAATGTTCTAGCCTAGAACATTTAAGAGGAAATACGGGCTGGCGCGCGGTTCCTATTACATTTTTTTTACTATGATCCTATGTTTTGTTTTCTAACCTTTTTTTACACGTGACATCTGTAGGCAGTGGTAAAGTTAGTGTATTTTTAACATTTTAGGTAGGTATAAGCTGCTAGTCCATTATCAAAATCAGTTATCAAAGACGTGCTAGATTGCAGATTTTTGCGATTTATGGATAATTTTTACAGTTTTATTAGAGTTAGATTAGACTTGGCGAGAAACTACTCGGGATCGGGATGTCTGGAAAAGGAGGGGGAAGGTCTGAGTTTGCTTTTATGTCAATAAATATATTTTGAACAGTTATCCATTACTGCAATCCAATCAATAAAAATAAACGTTTGTTTTTTTTCAGTCAACTTTAAAAGTCGTTACTTAATTGTAATTGCTGAAAACATAAAACTCTATCACTTTATTTAAACGCTTTTCTTAAATACTCTATTTCCTTAAATCTTTCAGCTACATATTTGGACAGGGAAAAGATTTACTCAGGAATAAAAACCGCTTCGATTACAAAGTAAGCAAAGTAAACATCAACAGGCGGAACGGGTGCATTCCAGATTAATGGCAATAGATTGTACATTCTATAAGAATACATATAAGTACCTAACTCAGCGACGGATCTATTGGTCCTTTTCTAAAGCCTACATCACACTGGCGCGGCCTGCGGTGGCGGTCCATAGTAAATTTGACAGCTAAGTCAACAACTTACAAGTTTACTACTGCGCTAGGCTGCGTCAATCTGCGAAATCAATCTGTGAACGGCCTTACTCGTAACAAAACTTGTCGGAAAAAGGAACAGAGACAGTAGGTAAGTGTCACTAACTTACATAATAACAGACACACACCTAATCCACACGTTCGTGTTTGTTTGATGTTCGTTGTTTGCCAAGCAAGTGGAGGCGGCTTTAAACGTCAAAGACGATCTGTTTGTGACATCAATAGTCAGTCAAACATAATATTAACTTTAATCTTTATGTACCTATTTAAAAATCATAAAAATATGTTGAAGTAAAAATAAAAATATTGATGACAAAAATAAGATTTCATAATATTTTTGGAAGTTTTCTGGTAATGTAAAAATTGTTTATTTTGTTGTTTTGCAAGCTGAAAATCCGAGTCAATCAAAACATCTGACTACGTTCTTATGCAGCGTTAGAATGTGAAAATGTAAATATTATATCCATTTACGTGTTCACTGAATTCTGATTTGCACAATTAAGGAACATATTAAGGAAATGACTGTAACACCTGTGCTTATACCATATGTTTAATGTGAATAAAAGCCATTTCATTTCATTTAATTAATGATAGAGCACTATGGGAGATTTTACCTGTTATATAACAGGCCCCGTAGCATGGTTGGCCTTGTCACGCGATAGGTGATAGGATAGAGCGTGCGTCACTGGCTGACACCGTTCGATAGAACGAGACGACGCTCTTATCTTGTCACTTGTCGGGTGATAAGGCCAACCATGCTACGGCTCCAGTTGTGTTAATTTACCAGGAGCCGTAGCATGGTTCACGCGACAAGTGACAATATACGAGCGTCGTCTCGTTCTATCGAACGGTGTCAGCCAGTGACGCACGTCCTATCACCTAATATCGCGTGACAAGGCCAACCATGCTACGGGGCCAGTTTTTTGTGACCAATCGACATATCAGCCACGTCATAACAGGGTTATATCATTTGTTGTAGGTAGGTACTTACAGTTAAGAGTCATACATGTTTTTTTAAGAACAATCACTAAATACAATCTCTCCCTAATGATTACAAAACAAAAAAACCGGCCAAGTGCGTGTCGGACCACGCAAAACGAAGGGTTCCGTGCCTATTAAAAAGGTCGTATCGTCATAGAAATCTTACGGCACTTACGTCTTTTTCTTTGAGGAAGGCAGTTTTTCAGCAATATCTCGGAAACCTTTCATCCGATCTTGTTCAAAACAATTTTCGGTGAATGAACTTAATAAGCGCTGTGTCCATGAATTTTTTCATATTTTTAAAATACACCGTTCAAAAATTAGAGGGGGGGGGACAGAATTTTAGTGACTTTCGGGGCGATTATCTCCGACCCTATTCACTTAATCAAAAAAAATGTTAAGAAACCTTATATTTATTTTGAAAGGCCTATCGATTGATGTGCCACACGGGGGGTCACAATGAAAAAAAAATGTTGACTTTTTAGTTTTATGTATGGAGTGCACCCCTAAAAAAATTTTTTTTAGTAATTTTAATTACAAAACTTTGTAGCGGCTAACAAAATACACCTATCCTCAAAATTTTATTCAAATACACCTTATAGTTTTCGAGTAAAATGCCTGTGACATACGGACATACGGACAGACGGACAGACGGACAGACGGACAGACGGACATGACGAAACTATAAGGGTTCCGTTTTTGCCATTTTGGCTACGGAACCCTAATAAACAGTAAAGCAAATGCCGTTGCAGTACTGCATGCTTCCATGCTTTCAAATACTGTTATTTAGGTGTGTATGTCCAATGTCCATACAACTTTTTTTACCGTGACTCGGGGAAAGTAACGTTTCTCGAGAATTTTCAACTACCTACAGAAAATATGGCCATAGTCGTAAAACTAACCTAAAACGTGTGTGTCTGAATTTAAAAACGTGTTGCACACTTGCGGTCGGTTTTACCGACCGCTAAGAAAGCAAGCGTGTGTCACTACCTTTACTTACTAGAAGGTGACGCGTGGTTGTGGCGAAACCTCAACAATACCTAGTACCGATGAATCAAGCGATTGTGAACTTTCTGTTGACGCATTAAGGACTTTGATGTATGCTTGAATATATTTTGTATTTGCTATGGACATCATAACACTATGTAGAAGAGCAAAGCCGCAAGTATTTACAGATATCACAGTCGCTTAGGACATTCTTCATTGAAAAGTATTCTTGTAAGGCATAATAAGTCATTTAATTTAATGTAGGTATGCTGCAACCTTAATGACTTTACCACTGAAATATTATGATACAAGACAACTAAATTGTATGGTCCCAAACAGATATTAAAAGTTTACACAAAAAAAAAACAATATTTAACTTTTCCATATTAATTTTGTTAGGAAAAAATACAGTTGAGTTGTTCATAGCGCTCGATAAGTTACGCAAAATATTACCCCTATGCCCATTGTCCAGGTAATAGCAGGATATGTTGTGTGTTGGTTTTATATAAAACATGACCATATTACCTATCATGCAAGCTGTCCCGGTTGTATAAAATCCACATGCAATTGGGCTACTATCGAGTGGGGTCAAAGGTAGCTGCCCTTCTAACACCAATAATAGATCCTAACGTGCATCATGCCTCTAATTCAGGCTGTTTGGGTAAACGGTTATAGTCCCATCTGACATCTAGAATCACAAACACTGAAACAATATCATGCGAACAGCGACCTAGTATTCTGTGGACTATGGTTGATAATCAATTGAAAAAAAATAGTGATAAAAGGCAAGGTTAGTCGCGGTTGATATTATGCGCCATCGTCACTTTTTGTCTGCTATTGTTAAAAAGAATGTTGCATAAAAGAATTGTCAACATTGGATGCGTATTTGTCTGGGTTGAGTGATACGTATAAATGTATAAATGGTGTTGTTGGAGACCAAAGGTAAAGTGTCACATAAATAATGTCTGTTCTGTTACCCACGTTTGTATGTTTTTAGATAAACAATTAATTATTTATTTCTTTAATTGTAGTGCGATAGTCTACAATAGTAAAACCAAAAACATTCAATTAATTAAAAATGGGTTACTGAAGAGGCTTGAAAATATCCTTATGGAGGTCGTTTGAGATGTCAGAAGTGCTTTGTATGGATAATTAGAGAGTCTGAGTTGAGTAAATATTTATTATACCTAACTGACGAGACTTGGTCTTAGTCAGGGACCGCTTTCTATTTTTATTTGTTATATCTATCAACTTGACCCATATAAATATAATTTGGAAAAGTATTTGTTTAAGTAACAGGTAGTTATGATTATTACATAAGCTTAAAATAAATAAATAAGAACAAATATTACGGGACAATTTTACACAAATCGAACTACACTCAAGAGCAAAAGTTCCGGGTACACTTTGTATAGAATTTCAGTACAAACTGTACCCGGAACTTTTCTCAATAAGTATTATTATGGGTTACTAGGTCGCTGGAGTCCGCTGGATGCGGGTGGCGCAGGACCGGTCATTGTGGCACTCTTTGGGGGAGGCCTATGTCCAGCAGTGGACGTCTTTCGGCTGATATGATGATGATGATGATGGGTTACTGATTATGATACCAATATTATAAATGCGAAAGTTCGGATGTTCGGTTTGGATATTTAGATATTTGGATGTTTGTTACTCAATCTCGCTCAAAAAGCTCGACCGATTTGGATGAAACTTTGCACGAAGATAGTTTATAGCCTGGATTGAAATATAGGATAGTTTCTATCCCGGGTTCACGCATATGAAGTCGCGGGCGGAAGCTACGAGTAGTTGATTCATATTTGTATGCCGACGGGCATAGTGACACGGAAGCCAATAAAATCTTTGATTTATTTCATACTAGCTTCCGCCCGCGACTTCGTCTGCGTGGACCTGGGATAAAAACTATCCTATAGTTTAATCCAGGCTAGAAACTATCTTCGTGCAAAGTTTCATTAAATCAGTGGAGCCGAGCATGATTAGGTAACAAACATCCAAACATTTAAACATCCAAACATCTAACTTTCGCATTTATTAGTAGGATTAATAGGATTTAATGGCATAGGTAATTAAATTACATGTATCGCGGCGAATCTTGATCTCTATGACAGCTGTCATCTCCGTACAGGTTTAGTTTAATTGAACGGGCGAGCGAAGTTCTCCAAGTCTACGGAATGTCTGGACTCTGGAATAATCCGGCGTTTGTCAAGTATGTATGTGTGTATGTATAAATAACTCTTGAGTTACTTAAAATTTGATAGGCGAAATGAGCCAATTTTTTATTTTATTTTGAACATGAGGCGACCACGTACCGGAAGGCGCAGCTTGGGTAGGCCCCCCACAAGGTGGACTGATGACCTGGTAAAGGTCGCTGGAGTCCGCTGGATGCGGGTGGCGCAGGACCGGTCATTGTGGCACTCTTTGGCGGAGGCCTATGTCCAGCAGTGGGCGTCTTTGGGCTGATATGATGATGATGATGATGATGAGCCGAATCAGTCAAGGGTTTGCGGAAATACAGGGTTTTTTTTTTTAAACGAACACCTAGCGAGTTCAGAGTTCGGGGCGAATGACTGGTATTATGTATATATTAAGTATATCGTTTGGTACTTTTCTTCTTTCTATCGTCGCTATTGATCACCAATTCCTACAAATTACGTATTGTTCCCAATCGATTTCATTCCTTTCTTTCATTACCGTATCCTTGTACTTATCTAAAGCGACTCCTAAATCAGGATAGTGTTTTGTCACAAGAGTACGTTAAGTTTAAGTGGAATTACCCATATATTGGGGAGTATTTATTCCCTATTTAATGGGTGTGGGCGAAATAGGACATTGGGGACAATAAAATGTTATCGGGAGAGGTAACGGTTGCTTTGTTGCTGGTAATGAAAAATGCTGGACCACCAGGCGCGGGGTATACTAATGGTGCTCGACTTACTGTGAAGTATTGGAAGAATGCGTTAAGGAGAAGCTCTATTAGTGGAAGAGCTTCGATTTTACCATACTCTGTTTTTAGCTATAAAGTGCTGCCAATAGTATTCATTAGTTTGGCATGCTCATTTATTTCTTGCACAGAAATATTATGATGTAGTACTTTATGGTTAAAACTTTTAATTTCTTTTTAAATAGGATCGGGTTGGCAATGGGTTTACCTTAGGCTAAAGTTGAATTTAAGTATACTTAAGTATCAATAAAAACTTATTTTTTTTATGTTACATGACAATACATACTTATTGTGTTGTTTACGCGTGTTAAAGTTACAAGTCTCTACAATTAAGAAGAATGAAAATACAATACAATACAATACAATACAAATACTCTTTATTGCACACCTCACACAAAAAAAGCAGTTACAGAGAGAAACAATACAATAACATGTAGGTAGAGGTAGACAACAGGCGGGCTTATCGCTGAAGAGCGATCTCTTCCAGACAACGTTTGGGTTTCGGAGAAAGAGATAAAACTAGATTATGCAGTAGGTGGTGCAGCGATTATTATTAATCAAAAATCAAGAAATTATAAAAATAAACGTACATAAATACCTCTATATATAAACATACACACACAATCATACATATATACAAATAACACAAACACAAATGTAATGATACATAAACAGTCAGCCAAAAAATACAATCAGGGTTAGGGGAGAGACAAATAATGTTCTTTAAGAAGGGATTTGAGGTTGCCGATAGATTTTGCTTGTCTGATGTCAAGAGGGAGAGAGATATACTAGTATTTACACAAAACAACTTTTTCCAATTGGCAATTTTTTACAACAGCTATTAACCATATTTTTTTTTTCGTCACTGTGCTCGTTATTACACAAAAGCGTTTCGTCTTACATTGCCAACTGTGCACTAACGTAATTTATCAAAGGATTCTAATTGTGTGTGATGAATTGCTGTTGTAAATGTTGTGAAGCTTATGCGTAAAGCCTAGCATAATCCCAACAAAACAAAATTTCAATAGCTCACGTGGCTTTTCCTTCAGTAACCGTTAAATACACAGGCATAGCATAAATTTATTCAATCGTAGTCTCTAGTAAATATTCACAGTTTATTCCTACACGACAAACACTTTTAACATTATCTTAAGTTATAAACGCATGCTTAAGTAAATTTTAAACTACGCAAGTTGACAAAAGTCGGGAAGTGAATAATTTACGGACACCACAGAATTCATCGGACCGCGCTTCCGCAAACAGAGATTCCGTACGAGTATAATATTAACGTAAGTAATATGTATGTGAATGTTAAGTAATAAGAATGCGTTCTAAGCATACTCTTGTAAGTGCCGAAACCTGGACGACGTATGCAAAATTGCAAAGCAAGAACGACGACTTAACACTTTTCACATGCGCTGTCTACGGCATTTTAAGCATTACAAATCAAAGGTTTTTGACATAGCTGCGCAGTCTGACCGATCTTCTCAAGCAGAAACGCTTGCGGTGGCTGGGGCATGTGCACCAGAACCGGATGCAAATGCAACCATCTAAAATACCTCGACGTGTCTTGCTTAGTCCAGTAGCACACGCCAAGAGAAGCGTTGGGTTTGGGAGACTGATATTGCGTTTTAAGGACTGCGCTAAGCGACATGGCTACTCTTAAAATTGACTGGAAGGCCTGGGAAAAGCTTGCCGACGACAGAGATCAATGGCGCAAACGAGTTGTGGACGGTAGAGCGTTGCGTGATGGAACCTAGTTCGAGACACCAGCCAACAGAAGGTTGCGTAGACAACAGACCCGGACCAGGGCCCCTGGCATGAACTTTGTTTGCCTGAAATGTGGAAGACCAAAAACGCTGTCTCCACAGCAATGCTTAAATCGTCTGAAATAGACGTAAAGGCCTATGATGATGTGAATTTATGTGTTATCACATTCTTTGAAGACCAGTCCAGCTTGGAGATGTAGATAATGGTTGGCTGCGTTGAAGGAGAGCACCCAACACGATGGACTGTTGCAATCCGCGATGCCACGGGCGTCAATATCCAAGGCGCAATATAATTAGCCCAAAATAGAGGGGTATGGAGAACGGTTGCGAAGAACTGCTCTCCTGGGAATCACGACCCTCAGCCTTGAGGAACCGACGAAGAAGACGATGTGAATGTTCAAAAGAACTTGTGATGAGCTTAATGTGTCGAGAATTATTAAAGTCTCAACACTATTCTCGATCTATGCAGAAATCAGCACTATTTTAGTTCGATATAATAAGTTTGTTGGTTTAATTAAACTTTAGTGCACACATACAAAATATTACAATCAGCATACGTAAGGCATTATTTACCAGTCAACATTATTAATATACATTAGATACTAAATAATATTTTAAATAACATTTTTATTTATACCTATGCTTTTTATATCCCGCAATATTATAAAACTAGCGTCCGCCCGCGACTTTGTCTGCGTGGACCCGGAATAAAAACTATCCTAAAAGGGATGACATAATTTATAGCCTACTAACTTCTGCCCGCGACTTCGTACGCGTAGGCTGGCCTCACACTTAATGGAATCCAGTCACTCATAATCAGAATCATTGAAGAGCAAATTAAACGGTACAAAGGGTTTACCTGTGTTTTTGCACTTGTGTGATCCAGATACTGAATTCATTGACTGATTCCGACTAAGTGAGGCCAGCATTAATATTTATTAAAGATGCCTTAAACACTGGTGTCCCAGGAATGTTAATAAAGACGCCTATTCGAGGTACTGTAGCTTTGATCTCAGTAACACAAAGTCGCAACTCCCTATGAACACCATAGTCACCGAGGACCTTGTCTCATTAGAAGGCTACGTGTCTATTGATGACTGTGACGCCAAGAGTAAAAATAATAAATAGGGTACCCTAATGAATTGCCCATTATCTATTTAAGAGATCACATGAATTCGCTTTTAAATTTAATTGTTTTTTAACTCAGCTGTTTAATGTGCTAGATTCTTATTGTGTAGGATTGGATTTAAATGAGAATGTGAAATTACCAATTAAACCATTTGAGCATTCTCGTTAAGTAAAGTAAATACGAACATTTGTAGGTACGTATTGCATAATCTAGTTTTATCTCTTTCTCTGATACCCAAAAGTTATCTGGAAGAGATCGCTCTTCAGCGATAAGACCACCTGTTGTCTACCTCTACCTACATGTTATTGTATTGTTTCTCTCTGTAACTGCTTTGTTTGTGTGAGGTGTGCAATAATAGTACATTGTTTAACGAGGGGCGTAAGTGGAATATTGCTAACGAGAGTCTATCAGAAGCCCGACGCCGAAGGCGGAGGGCTTTTGATGACTCGAGTTTGCAATATTCTTACGCCCGTATTATACACAATGTTTTTCATCACATTTGCGAGGAAATAAATATCAACAAAAGACAGAAAAATCTAAGTTTCATACAGCCGCACCAATCAAAAATTGACAACTTCACTTCCAGATCAGTGCTAGTGGAACGCGCAGCTCAATATTTCAACCAATCACAGAGCAGTATTCTTGCGGGGCCGGGCGTCTTGACCAACTAGATTTTTTTATTCAACCAATCACACAGCAACCAGATTTGCTTAAGCCAATCAGAGGGTTCTATATTTTAAAACTAAAGTTAACAGCCCGTGGGAGGTAAAACGGCTATAACTGCACTGTACGCTCGCATGTAATAACGCCATTGACGAGCAAGTGTGATGAAAAGAGTATTTGTATTGTATGTAGAACTGAGCGGAAAGCGACTACGGCGTAGGCGCCCGCTAGACGGGTTCATGGCAGTGAAAGTGTTAACTAGTAGGTATACGCGAACGAAGTCGCGGGCAAAAGCTAAGCTAGTTTGTTCTAAAACCTTTTATTGTTCACTAGTGACTCGCCCCGGATTTGCATATACAGCATGGAACAGAATGAAGAGTTTTTACGAAAACGGGGAATTGTTCACCCTAAGACCTTTTTTTGCCAATAAACTATGTTAATATTCTTTACCGTTTACGAGATAAAGCTTGTTAAACTTTAGTGTAAAAATCCGCCTGTTTCAACCCTAGGAAGTTGATAGCGAATGGCATGTGTCATGTGCAAAATGTAAATAGTAACTTTATAGAGCTCCCCCACTTGACATTGGCAAAGTGCCTAAGCAGCAAAAAGCCACTGAAAACAGGAAAAAAAAACTTTATAGAGGCAGGGTTGTCACCTATAATAAAATGTTTAATTTTTAATGTCTTTTTGTTTTACTTATCCTAGCTTTCAAATGATAATAAATTAATTGAAAATGAATTACATAACACTATTCTTTCAGCAAAGATCATAGTAAAGTGCCAGTCTGTATATGCATCTACATAATTATAATTGGTAGGTATTATAGATAGCAAAGACTAAAAAAGATTTTTTTATTTAATACAGTTGCTCAAAAAGTGCTACTTTACGTAGCTGTTTAGCGTGCGAAAAGTTGGTTTTCGCGCACTAGCGCTTTTCACTTTTCCTTGTACAAATTGTTCTATCAATTATTATGTCAATAAAAAATAAATAAGATAGAACTGTATTAAATTGTATTAAACTTCATTTTATTACAATGATGTTACAGAATGAATAATATAAAAGTTTCGAATTCCTTACTTGTTGTTTTTCTTATTTTTTCGCAACTGTATTAAAAAACGTCGTTTGATACACGTGCGGAAATTTCTTCATTCGTCCCGAGTCTTGCCGCTCGCCTACGGCTCGTGGCAAGATATCCCGGTACTCGTGACGTAATGACATACTTTCCGCACTAGCATCGAAATGTACTATTACTCCCAATTTCTGCACAACAACCAAACTTAATAGATGATGATATGATTGAATGATAAATGATTTAGTAAACGAAATCGACATCTGATGATTGGTTCGTGACAATATTGCAATTGGTTCGTAGCAATAAAAAAGTTACTGCCAATTCTAAACTAGAGAGCAATAAATGCCAGCGATATTTGAATAGATTACATGTGGAATTCGGACTTTTATATGGTTTAAAATAATTGAATAATGGTACGTGAGGCTTTTAATGTTTCGCCTACTATGTACACCCGCAAAGAAAGGTGGCGGCATATATACGTGAATACAGACTTATATGCAGGGGGGACTAGTTTGTCTGCAGCTGACTGTACTTGTTTAAGTGACATGATAAAAGCGTCGTCTTGTTCTATCGAACGGTGTCAGCCAGTGACGCACGCTCTATCCTATCACCTATCGCGTGACAAGGCCAACCATGCTACGGCTCCAGCTTGGGCCAAATATATAACTTTTTATCGATTCAGTTTTGTGATTAAACAAAGAACAGTCAGATTCGCCCACCCAGGGTTCCGCACAATATGACAAATGTATAGTTTTCGGTTTTTTCCATGTATTTGTAGTATAAGAAGATATTACTTGGCAAATTTCATAGTTCTAGGTCAACGGAAAGTACCCTATAAATATTGATTCCCTTGAGAGTGTCAAAATATACCTTTTTGCGGCATAAGCGGCCTTATCTTTTTTTTGCGTTAACTTAGAAGTTTGATTTTTTCACAGCGTCAAAGGACTGTAGACTTGAGTATATGGTTATAATTTCATCCCGATATCTTCACGCTTTCCTGAGATAAAGGGTCTTGACAGACAGACAGACGGACAACAAAGTGATCCTATAAGGGTTCCGTTTTTTGCTTATGAGTTACGGAACCCTAAAAAGGCCAGCGGGTTTTACAGCTCACACAGCCTCTAGTTTAATTAAGCTTTTCGAAGATGTGGAGGCAAATCAGGCATTAATAAATATTTAACGCATTAAAACTTCACCTAATGCCAAAAAATCGTGAAATCAAACGTTTTTTTTTTTTTTTTTTTTTTTTTATTTACCATACTTACAACTATCTTTACAGGAGCTAATCCCAACACAATAGTGTAACTATTTGCACAATTACGTTAAAACTAAACTATATATTTATTGTTGAATGGTCAGGCGATACCTAAGCCTAACCAGAAAGCTCCAGTTTCCTGGCATTATTAATTATAACCTGCTTGAGCATTCCACGTTAGAGCCATGGATGCGCCCAGTCTGCTAAAGGCAACACACACGGCCGTACGGGCGACGCGCATGCCCTTCGTGGCCAAACGCGGGGAATTCGAAATTTAAAAAGTTTTTAGTTTTCTTTAGCGGGAAAATATTATTATTATTAAGAGCCTTAAGTGTCCCACTGCTGGGCAAAGGCCTCCCTCCTTTAAAAAAAAAAAAAAAAAAGGAAAAATATAGGTTATGTTTTAAGTTTCTAAGAAAACTGTTTGTGTGTCATACTCAAAATTAGCTCTGTAGATTTTTTAGGTGTGTTTCATGCTTGGTTTAAAAAAAACGACTAGCTTGATTATTATAGGTAAGTTTTTTTTAATAGATACAGTTTTAGGATTGTCTTAAACGTGTCTGAATTTCTAAAAAATAACTATATAATACATTTCTGCGTGCGTTGACACAATTTAATTTCTTTCATTTCAAGTTAGCGCACAAAATATGTGTTTCAAGCTACTTATTTTAATTAAATAAGGAATGTATTCCACGTGGTAAATTAAAAGCAAGTCCACTCGTATGCAGTTCGACCTACATCCTGCCCAATTTGAAAACGACTTAAGAGTCACTTAAGTTCAGTGAGTATGTGACCTTTTCAAATACGAATGACAGCACGCGTTCGCGCATTATTTACTTTACTAATGTAGATGCTAGTCAAGTGTTACAGTAATTTGCTACGCCTTCTGTGTAGTGTTACTTACGCATCTTTATGTAACTATAATAATATGTTGGTAGGTATTGGCGGCGCGGGAAAATTTTCGATGGGCAACCCGGAGCAAAAAAAGTTATGAAAGATTATATAACTATTTATTTATTTGCTTCAGGCAATAAGGCACATATTTACAAATACTTACCTTATAGACTAACATACATATGAATATATAAAACTTATAATATAACACAATAACATCACCAATAAACTATATATGGAAATAAATTTAAGGCAAGCCGGTGGGAATCGGCTTGTATGGACGCTCCACCACTTGTAGGTAACTTAACTCTATTCTTGACAATTAAAAAAAAACGTGAGTTCAAGCCTCGTTTACGACATGTAGAGCGATAACTAACAACATATTTGGAAAATTAGAAAAACCCCCGACATTTTCATTTCAAAGTCAATCGCAAAACCGGCTGAACCAATTTTGTTGAAACGTATCTAAGAACCGTCACGATCACTTTTGCTTTCGGATAAAAAAAGGCAATGAAGTAGATCCATTCGTTTAGGAGCTATGATGCCACAGACAACACATACACACAAATACCCCTCTTTTTGCGTATGGGGTTAAAAAAGTAGTCAGCAAAAAAAAAAAACACAAACAGTTCATCAAATATGTGTATCTATTTTTGCGTCTGGGGTTAAAAAAGTTAGACAGCAAAATAAAGTTCAACAAATATATGTCTTTTTTATACAATGTCAAGAAAAATGTTAAAGTTATAGTTGGATCAACTGAAATGACAGTAGCCGTGCTGGTGCAACTTCGATCAAGATAAGAGTTAGCTATAACTGAGAAAGTTCCCAGTTATAGCTCCGAGTATTCTATATATTTATTTCAAGACATTTAAATTGGACTAAGAATATGCACTCAAGTTTAAGAACAAGGTGAATATATTTTCTATGAAATATGGTTATTAGATGTCATTTCAACATCTATAATATCAAATCAACCTCCAAAAAAAGTAGTAGCATACCAGATTGTATGTCATTACCGTCTTTGAAAAAAAAATTTGTTTGAACTCAATTAATATTGGCATTTTTAATTCAGGACAAACTAAAATTAGGCTTTTGTTTAATATTTCGTATTATGTACTTTATATTATTTTACAAATCATAATGTGCAGCTTCAAGAATAATCCCGTTTTGTATGGGGCATATTCCTTGTGCGGCAATATTTCCCATAAAATCGGAAACTATTGAGAATATTCCCCGAAAATGGCAGATTTCTAATGCCAGAAATCATCCCCTAAGGATGCCCAGCGTGGGCTCCTTTCTTGTCGTAAATTGCACTACATCCGCAACCGTAAAAAACTCCGCATGCAGATGCAGATGTTGAAATTTATGCGGAACTTCCGCAGATACGGATGCGAATGTCTGCAACATTTATAGTACCTACGCTCGTCTTTTGAGTAAACAGCGCTGATAACGTGTTATCCTTTCAGCACAGTGACACACTGTATTGTAACATTAGGTAATGTTCAACTATATTTACCTTTCCTCATTAAGTTTATAATAACGTGGGAATATGCAAAAACCCATAGAAAAAGTGACATTTAGGTCTACCTGACGCGCGTACAATGCGTTACGTGATACGTGATCGACTAGCAGGTCATAAGTCCACCTTGTGGGGGGGGTCTACCTCCGCTGCGCCTTCCACAGTTTTTAAGTTGTCAAACAATCTAAATCAATATTAAACCATCAATATTAAACTCAATATGTATAAAAAAATATCACGTTCCCACCAATTTTATCAACGTTTAAAAACCAATTTCCACAATTAGTTGTACCTACACGGCTCAAATCAAGTTACGAAGACTTGTGTGTTTAACTGGATGCTCCAGTTACAAAGTGAGTCAGTGCTTCTCACGTTTTGTTGCCGTTCTTATCTGTCGACGGTAGGTTGGCCAGATTGTGTTGCGTAATCGTTATGCATATGACTTTTTTATCTGAATTACAAAAGTTGAGGGCTAGAAGTCTGGGGGCAGACCGCCCGCTAGATGGGGCACACAAATCACTGCACCCCTGCAAATATCTCTGCACGAGGCCATACATAAAGCGGGTGATAGGAGCCTATGGAGAGGTCTGGTCAACAGAATAGGCCATGATGTCACGATCCTCAGCATTGAGGAACGAGGGAATAACGGCTTAGGCCTCTGCCACACTGGATGCGTTCTGCGGTTTGCGGTCAGGTCAAATTGAATTTGTTCATAAATTTATTTATTCAATAATTTACATAATAGGCTTACAGTAAAATCAAAGCGCCTATAATGTTAGGATTTAAAAGTAAACAGGTCATGGCAGTCACACACAATATACAAACATTATAAAAAGTAGCACTAACAATATATATCACAGAAAGCACTTATTTTAGTAAGTAGGCTCTGCCAATTGTCTGCAAACACATCGGCATCCTGCCGCAGCATCAGCTCATTGATCAGTGCGGACGCACGAACGCCGGGCGCGGTACTCGCGCGACGCGTGCGCGGCCCCGCCGCCGCCCGCGCGGCGAATAGCGGGCATACATAATAACATAATGTAATTCATACATAATGCGGGCTTGACCTGACCGCAGAACGCATCCAGCCCTTTTGCCCGCAACTTCTTCCCCGTATATTCCAAAGTCCCATGCTAACTTCAACGCCCAATTTAATCTCATGGGGGACATTTTTCGGGATAAAAAGTATCGTATGCCTTAATCCCTGCTATAAACTACATATCTGAGTGGTAAAATTTTATCCAAATCGATTGAGTGGTTTCAACGTGATTGGATTACAAACATCCAAATATACTTATCTAGGCTAGGTAAACATTTACTACCTGAAAATGTGCTGTACGTTTCTGAGTTGACAGATTATTCCAATGTACGTTGAATCGCCATTGTGTCAATTGCCACGTATATTCGGTGAAATAGGATTAAAGTGAATACAACTATACAAAGGAATAAAGTCTGTCATCAAATTAATGCACTTGCTCATATCAATTTTAACAGTTTGCAGATGGCATGGCATTGTCACATTTCATAAAAGAGCTGTTATAAAAACAAGTTGAATCGAAATTAGATTTTGTGATTGATGATTCCGAATCTTTTATTTTTTATGCATGTTCCCCGATTACTCGAAGGCATTTTTTTCAGGTAGTTCCATGGTAATCAGGTCAGGATCTGATGATAGGATCCTGGACAAATCGAAGGAACTTTTCAAATTTTATAGACACATTATTTGAAGTCGGTTAAAACTTTGTTTTGGAAGTAAATTATAACATTAACTTTTGTGTGCTCTACCTAGCCTTTTTAGGAATGGAGGCGTGAGTTTTTTATGTTTATATATGAATATTCACAGCGCCATTCTTTGTTACAGGTGTTGGTAACTGACTCCAGGAGCGTACAACTCGCCGCAATGTTTTGACTTCAACTAACAATGATCCTCGATGTGACGTAAACGACATGGGTCATGTCTACACCCTTAAAAAAAAGAGGAGTTCTAGACATAATGGACAGAAAACGCGATAGCAAGTGACGATAAACATGGAGAGAGTCTTGCGGATGGAGATCCTATGGTATGTGAATAATGTATACTATTTACTATATTTAAATATACATTAATGCCTTTAGCACGCGTGTGTTGTCTTGTTAAAGCGTTCTATACACGTATCAATTTGTCACAACAACCGCCTTTAAAGTGAATTAATTGAATGCTTGCTGTCTTTTTCCATCTTACAGCTGCGTTTCTAGACTGTGGTGTATTATGGTCTTTAATTTTTTGGAGACAGAATGTGACAGCACGTTTGTACGTGGCAGTTTTGATTTGGGTACTGTCCTGGGTAAAAAAATATAATTCTATTTATTCCGTCAGTTAGATTATCTAAAAAAGTCACGTCACGTTATGCTAAAAAGTGCACCATAATGTGACGTCATGCGGAACTTTAACGGGCTATATCTTCATCATTTTTTGTTTGATTGACGATATAAAAAATACATGTCCAATATACAAGCTAGTCTTTGATTTAAAACAATAAAACCTAATACTTGTCATTGTTT